>OX031057.1:47386875-48851250 GCA_943736015.1 Tridacna crocea | reverse complement strand
TATATTTTCTTTGCTTTCATTTCATAAAAGGCCATGTTATGGGAAAAAAGGACTTATTTACAGTCCCATTATGGATCTCTAATATGTTTAATCATACTGCTTGCTATAAAATGAAAAAAAAAAAACACTAAAGAAAAAAAAAACTATAAAATATACATAAAAATTACAAAAAGATTGAAATATTTTACGTATCTGAAAAAGAGCAAAAAAAAAAAATGGAAAAATAATAGTAATAAAAAAAAGAAATAATAAGAAATAATGAATTTTATAATTTTTAAGTTTGTTTCCATGCTGGACCTCCGCCTCTCAGGGCCTTAGAAATAAGTGGCTGCCTTCACCTCTGTGGCATATGGGTGGTAAGAGTCCCCAGAAACAGAGGAGATCGATATGGAAGCATCACCCTTCTCCACCAGCTCTTCTTTGGTATAGTTGTCTATCTGTCAGAGCACCTGTCTTAAAAAAGTGGAGGGGGATTAACTGGAATCGGTGTGCCTGGCTGTCTGTCTGTCTGTAGACACAAATAGGCCAGTTGAAATACCCTAACAGTGGATAAAAAGGGATTAATGTATATTTTCTTCGCTTTCATTTCATAAAAAGCCATATTATGGAAAAAAGGGACTTATTTACAGTCCCATTAAGGATCTCTAATATGTTTTATCATACTACTTGGTATAAAATGAAAACTAGTAAAAGAAAAAAGTACTAAAGAAGAAAAAAAAAACTATAAAATAAACATAAAAATTACAAAAAGATAGAAATATTTTATGTATCAAAAAAAAAGGAAAAATAATAGTAATAAAAAAAAGAATTATAATAAGAAATAATGAATTTTATAGTTTCTAAGTTTGTTTCCATGCTGGGCCCCCGCCTCTCGGGGCCTTAGAAATAGGAGGCTGCCTTCACCTCTGTGGCATATGGGTGGTAAGAGTCCCCAGAAACAGAGGAGACCAATATGGAGGCATCACCCTTCTCCACCAGCTCTTCTTTGGAATTGTTGTCTATCTGTCAGGGCACTGGTCTTAAAAAAGTGGAGGGGGGTTAATTGGAATCACTGTTGCTGGCTGTCTGTCTGTAGACACAAATATGCCAGTTGAAATACTCTAACAGTTTTTCAGGTACTGAATTCATACTGTCTGTGTGTCCATCCATCACCCAGACCAATATCTTGTAAAACTCTTGATAAAATTGATGAAATTTCATGCGTGTCTTCCATTGGATACTTTGTTGATCCTATTTTTTTCCATATATATATAATTACATGTCATGGATAAAAAGGCCTTAATGTATATTTTCTTTGCTTTCATTTCATAAAAGGCCATGTTATGGAAAAAAGGGACTTATTTACAGTCCCATTATGGATATCTTATATGTTTTATCATACTGCTTGCTATAAAATGAAAAACAAAAAAAAACCACTAAAGAAGAAAAAAAAATCTATAAAATATACATTAAAAGTACAAAAAGATTGAAATATTTTAAGTATCCAAAAAAAAAAAGCAAAAAAAAAAAACTTGAAAAAATCAGAGTGATAAAAAAAAAGAAATAATAAGAAATAATGAATTTTACAGTTTCTAAGTTTGTTTCCATGCTGGGCCCCCACCTCTTGGGGCCTCAGAAATAGATGGCTGCCTTCACCTCTGTGGCGTAATGCTGGTAAGAGACCCCAGAAACAGAGGAGACCGATATAGAAGCATTACCCTTCTCCACCAGCTCTTCTTTGGTATAGTTGTCTATCTGTCAGAGCACCTGTCTTAAAAAAGTTGAGGGGGATTAACTGGAATCGGTGTGCCTGGCTGTCTGTCTGTCTGTAGACACAAATATGCCAGTTGAAATACTTTAACAGTTTTTCAGGTACTGAATTCATACAGTCTGTTTGTCCATCCATCCCCCCCAGACCAATACCTTGTAAAGCCCTTGATAAAATTGATGAAATTTCATGCGTGTCTTCCATTGGATACTTTGTTGATCCTATTTTTTTTTTTCATATGTATAATCACATAATGGATAAAAAGGGCTTAACCCTTTCCCAAACAATCCCTGGTTTTTATGGGTCTGGAATAGTAGCCTTTTGAAAACATTGTGGGAAAAGGAGAAAATGCTGGTAACCAGCATTTTCTCCTTTTCCAACAATGTTTTCTACCCTATCATAGACAGAATTCATCTTTTCAGCAAGAGTTAAATTGTAGTCTGTAAATGCTTTCAATTTGGTCTAGTCCAAAAATTTGTCGTTTGGGAAAGGGTTAATGTATATTTTCTTTGCTTTGATTTCATAAAAGGCCATGTTATGGAAAAAAGGTGACTTATTTACAGTCCCATTATGGATGTCTAATATGTTTTATCATACTGCTTGCTATAAAATAAAAAAAAAAGTACTAAAGAAGAAAAAAAAACTATAAAATATACATAAAAATTACAAAAAGATTGAAATATTTTACGTATCAGGAAAAAAGCAAAAAAGAAAAAAAGGAAAAATAATAGTAATAAAAAAAAAAAGAATTATAATAAGAAATAATGAATTTTATAGTTTCTAAGTTTGTTTCCATGCTGGGCCCCCGCCTCTCGGGGCCTTAGAAATAGGTGGCTGCCTTCACCTCTGTGGCATATAGGTGGTAAGAGTCCCCAGAAACAGAGGAGACAGATATGGAAGCATCACCCTTCTCCACCAGCTCTTCTTTGGAATTGTTGTCTATCTGTCAGGGCACCTGTCTTAAAAAAGTGGAGGGGGATTAACTTGAATCGCCGTGGCTGGCTGTCTGCCTGTCTGTAGACACAAATATGCCAGTTGAAATACTCTAACAGTTTTTCAGGTACTGAATTCATACAGTCTGTTTGTCCATCCATCCCCTAGACCAATATCTTGTAAAGCCCTTGATAAAATTAATGGAATTTCATACATGTCTTCCATTGGATACTTTGTTGATCCTATTTTTTTCCATATATATAATTACATGTCATGGATAAAAAGGGCTTAATGTATATTTTCTTTGCTTTCATTTAATACAAGGCCATGTTATGGAAGAAAGGACTTATTTACAGTCCCATTATGGATCTCTTATATGTTTTATCATACCTATCATACTGCTTGCTATAAAATGAAAATAAAGAAAAAAAAACTACTATAAAATATATATAAAAAGTACAAAAAGATTGAAATATTTTACGTATCAGAAAAAAAAGCAAAAAAAAAATGGAAAAATAATAGTAATAAAAAAAAGAAATAATAAGAAATAATGAATTTTATAGCTTCTAAGTTTGTTTCCATGGTGGGCCCCTGCCTCTTGGGTCCTTAGAAATAGGAGGCTGCCTTCACCACTGTGGCGTATGGGTGGTAAGAGTCCCCAGAAACAGAGGAGACAGATATGGAAGCATCACCCTTCTCCACCAGCTCTTCTTTGGAATAGTTGTCTATCTGTCAGGGCACCTGTCCTAAAAAAGTGGAGGGGTATTAACTGGAATCACCGTGGCTGGCTGTCTGCCTGTCTGTAGATGCAAATATGCCAGTTGAAATACTCTACCAGTTTTTCAGGTACTGAATTCATTCAGTCTGTTTGTCCATCCATCCCCCAGACCAATATCTTGTAAAGCCCTTTATAAAATTAATGAAATTTCATGCATGTTTTCCATTGGATACTTTGTTGATCCTATTTTTTTCCATATATATTAATTACATGTCATGGATAAAAAGTGCTTAATGTATATTTTCTTTGCTTTCACTTCGTAAAAGGCCATATTATGGAAAATAAAGACCTATTTACTGTCCCATTATGGATCTCTTATATGTTTTATCATACTGGTTGGTCACCCTTCTCCACCAGCTCTTCTTTGATATAGCTGTCTATCTGTCAGGGCACCTGTCTTAAAAAAGTGGAGGGGGTATACTGGAATCGCTTTGGCTGTCTGTCTGTGAGTCTGTAGACACAAATTTGCCGTGCGATATACTCTAGCAGGTTTTCAGATACTGAATTCATACTTACAGTCTGTTTGCCTGTCTGTCCACCCCAGACCGCTTGTAAAGTCTTTGATGAAAATTGATGAACTTCATGCCTGTCTTTTATTGGATAGTTTGTTGATACTATTTTTTTATATATATATATATGTAGTGACATGTCATGTAAAAAGGGGGCATGATATATTATTTCGTTTGTTTTCGTTTTTTGAAATGCCATGTTACGGAAAAAGAAGACTTAGTATACATTCCATTATTGATCTCTTACATGTTTTATCATGCTGCTTGCTTTTAAAGAAAAACCAAAAAAGCTGCAAAGAAAAAAAAAAGAATCTATAAAATATACGTAAAAAAGTACAAAAAGATTGAAATATTTACGTATAAGAAAAAAAAGAAATAATGAATTTTATAGTTTGAGTTTGTTTCCATGCTGGGCCCCCACCACTCGTTGCCTAAGAAATAGGTGGCCACTTGGTGCCTTAGAAATAGAATCGCCTTGGCTGTCTGTCAGTCCCTCTGTCTGCTGAGACATATTTGCCCAGCGAGATACTCTAACAGTATTTCAGGTACTGAATTGATACTTACACAGTCTGTTTGCCCACCGATCTACCCAGATGGATATCTTTTTATGTTAAAAGTTCTTTCCATTTCGCTGAGTAGAGTTATTCTATACTTGTATGACATATTATAATTCTGTGATTTTATCAGCAGGCCAAACCATGAAAAAGATTAATTTATTGAAGTATAACCTTGATCAACTTTCAAAGGTAAAAATATAACCATATGAGTGAAAAAGTCTTTGGTGGCATTTCATTTTTGTAATCCTGCCTAATTTTGGCATTGGTAATATTTTCCTTCCAGACTGTCATATGAAAAATAATAAAGTCTGCATTTGTTGCCAGATTTTCATGAAACTTGCACAGTTTGTTTATCTCATCAATCGCTTCAGCACTATTGATTTTGAGAAAACTCCAACAAACAGTACGGGAAAAGTAGCCATTTCAAGTTGAAAATTTCAAATTCTTGTTTACGCGATAAAGTCTGCATTTGTTGTCAGATTTTGTGAAACTTGCATAGTTTGTTTACCTCATCAATAGCTTCAACCCTATTGATTTCGGCAAAAATCCCAGACACAGCATCGGAAAAGTAGCAATTTCAAATTGAAAATTTCAAATTCTTTTTTACGCAATAAAGTCTGCATTTGTTGTCAGATTTTCGTGAAACTTGCACACTTTGTTTATCTCATCAATAGCTTTAGTCCTATTGATTTTGGAAAAAATCCAATATACAGTATGGGAAAAGTAGCCCTTTCAAGTTGAAAATTTCAAATTCATGTTTACGCGATAAAGTCTGTCTTTCTTGTCAGATTTTCATGAAAATCACACAGTTTGTTTATCCTTGATTTTGAGAAAAATCCAACAAACAGTATGGGAAAAGCAGCCATTTCAAGTTGAAAATTTCAAATTCTTGCTTGTTTTTTTTTCATCATGAATTCATAATATATACTAGCATAAAAGCAAAATTTAATTCTCTGCCATTAGAGTATATTCAGGCCCTTTAGGGCCTTCTAGTTCAATAGAATATTGTTCTCAATCAGTGTACTACTGTTTGAAGATTTTTTTATAAGAAATCTGTCCAGAAACGAAATATCAGTGTTATATTTTATTGTATATTATGGAATACTGTCCAGAATTAATGTATCTGTGTTGGAAATAGTGCATGAATGATTGTATTTTTAGGATTATGTAATAGAATATTGTCTGTAACCAATGTATCACTTTTTAGTATGGTATGAATGAGGCCGGTATTTTAGCCTTTTTTTTATCAGAAAACTGCCTGGAGCCGATGTATCAGTGATTAATGTAATACATGAATGAGGTTATTTTTAGGATTTTTTTAATAGAATATTGTATCTGTGTTGGAAAAAGTTTATGATTGAGATTTTTTAAGGATTTTACAGTGGAATGCTGTCTAGAAATAATATATCCATAGTGGAAGTAACATATGAATGAAGGAATTTTGAAGATCTTTTAGTGGAATACCGTCTGAAACCGATGTATCAGTGTTTGAAGTAACATGAATGAGGGAATTTTTTGGATTTTTTTAATAGAGCTGTCTGTACCGGTGTATCTGAAGTAACATATGAATGAAAGTGGGTTTTTTATTAAATTTTTATTAGAACACTGTCTGGAACCAATGTATCAGTGTTTGAAGTAACATATGAGTGAGAATATTTTTAGGATTTTTCAATTGAATACTGTATATGTGATGGGAGAAGTGTGTACATGAGTTTTTTTTTTCAAGGATTTTGCAGTGGAATGCTGTATAAAAACGATGTGTCTGTATTGGATGAATTTTCAGGATTTTTTTTTATAGAATTCTATTTATAACTCATGTCTCAGTGTTGTAAGTAACATATGAATGAAGGAATATTCAGATTTTTTTTTTATTTTAAATAGAATACTTCTAAGAACAGAAGTATCTGTGTTGGAAGTAACATATGAATGAAGGAATTTTCATGATTTTTTAAAAGAATTCTGCCCAATACCAATGAGTAACAGTAATTTTAGGAATTTTTTTAAAGAGAATTCTGTCTGGCACAGGGTTTTCAAGATTTTTTAGTGGAACACTATCTGGAACCAATGCACCGTGTGTTTGAGATAAGGTATGGATGAGGGAAATTCTAGGATTTTTTAATAGAATACTCTTTAGAACAGAAGTACCTGTGTTTGAAGTAACATGAATGACAGCAGTTTTAGGATTTTTTAAAAGAATACTGTCAGATACTAATGTATCTGTATTAGAAGTAGTGCATAATAAGAGTGTTTTATAGAATGTTGTCTGAACTGATGTATCATGTGTTGGAAATAATGTATGAATGGGGAAATTTTTAGGATTTGTTTAATAGAATACTGTTTAGAACAGAAGTTTCTGTGTTGGAAGCAATTTAGGAATGAAGGAGTTTTGGGGATTTTGTAGTGGAATTCTGTCTGGGACCGATGCATCATGTGTTTGAAGTAAGGTATAAATAAGGAAAATTTCACGATTTTTATTAGAATACTGTTTAGAACAGAATTATCCATATATATCCGCTTCATTCATGTCCAACATATAAATGAAAGAATTTTCATGATTTCTTTAAAAGAATTCTGCCTAGTACCAATGTATCTATTAGAAGTAGTGCATATTTTGAGGATTTTTTATAGAATGCTGTCTGAACCGATGATTCTGTGCTGGAAGTAACATTAGTGAATGTAGTTTTTAGCTCCACTGGCTGAAGGCCAGTGGGCTTATATCATGGCCTGGGGTCCATATTGTGTCTGTCTGTCAGGTCATCTGTCCATGCATGTGTGCGTTAACTTTTATTTCAAATGTGTTCTTCTCTGAAACTACTATTAAATTCTCATCAAACTTGAAGTAGTGTATATTATGAGTATTTTTAGGATCTTTTATAGCATGCTGTCTGAGCGGATGTATCTGTGTTGGAAGTAACACAAGTTAGTGTAGTTTTTTAGCTCCACAGGCAGAAGGCCAGTGGGCTTATGTGGTGGCCTGGTGCCCGTAGTGTGTCCTTCCGTCCGGTCGTCTATTCATCCATGTGTGCATGGGTTAACTTTTATTTCAAACATCTCTGAAACTACTTAGAAGAAAATTTTGTATCTCTTCTAGTTTAAAGCCAATTGGACAAGTATTGTAATGTTTGGCTTGTATAGTTTTGACTTATAAGCAAGAGGAGCGATACATGCCTGTCATAGCCGTGGAGCGATACAGGGCTGTTGTAGCTGTGGAGCGATACAGGGCTGTCAAAGCCGTCTCGTTAATCTTTTTAGCTCACCTGAGCACGAAGTGCTCAGAGTGAGCTATTGTGATCACTCACCGTCCGTCGGCGTCCGTCGTCCGTCCGTCCGTCCGTCCGTCGTCCGTCCGTTCACATTTTCTTGTTTACACTCTAGCATCTACAAATATCAACCAATCAGGACCAAACTTGGTCAAAGTATATATGACCATAAGATCTCGGATGAGTTTGATTTTGGGTCTTATCGGACCAGAACATCTGGAGTTATTTGCCCTTGAATTAGAAAAATTGCTGTATTTCACTTTGTTTACACTCTAGCATCTACAAATATCAACCAATCAGCACCAAACTTGGTCAGAGTATATATGACCATAAGATCTCGGATGAGTTCGATTTTGGGTGTAATCGGACCAGAACATCTGGAGTTATTTGCCCTTGAATTAGAAAAATTGCTGTATTTCACTTTGTTTACACTCTAGCATCTACAAATATCAACCAATCAGCACCAAACTTGGTCAGAGTATATATGATTATAAGATCTCGGATGAGTTCGATTTTGGGTGTAATCGGACCAGAACATCTGAAGTTATTTGCCCTTGAATTAGAAAAATTGCTGTATTTCACTTTGTTTACATTCTAGCATCTACAAATATCTACCAATCAGCACCAAACTTGATCAAAATATATATGACCATTAGATCTCGGATGAGTTCGATCATGGGTCTAATCTGACCAGAACGACTGGAGTTATTTGCCCTTGAATTAGAAAAATTGCTATACTGCACTTTGTTTACTCTCTAGCATCTACAATTTTTAACCAATCAGCTGTAAACTTGGCCGAAATATATATAACCATAAGATCTTGGATGAGTTTGATTATGGGTGTAATTGGATGAAAACAACTGGAGTTATTTACCCTTGAATTAGAAAGTTCTTTATAATAGTTCTTAATCCAGAGCATAACTTTGTCATCTCCAGTCTGATTGACTTGAAACTTGACATTTGTATTTGTTGCAATAATGCAGAGTGCAATGTGAAAGATCCATAACTCTACCTTATACTGTCTGTAAGTTATTTCCCTTTGATTGTCATTTTTACAGCATTTTCTGCTCGTCTGGACTATAACTGTCATCTATAGCCTGAACATCTTCAAATTTGATATGCATGATCGTTGTTTATTTATGGAGTGCAGTGCACAAGAACCATAACTCTTCCTAGCTTGAAGTTTGAGTTATTTCCCCTTTGAACTTCATTTTCATAGCATTTCTTGCTTGTCCGGAGCAAAACTTTGTCATCTTAAGTAGGAATGACTTGAAATTGGGTATGATTATTTGGTGCAATATTTGGAAGTGCAGTGCACAAGAATTGTAACTCTAATTCCTGCTGTCGAGTTATTTCACTTTTAATGTCATTTTTACAGCATTTAGTGCCTGTCTGGAATATAACTTTGTCATCTCAAGTCAGAACGACTTCAAACTTGGTATGCATGTTTGTTGCAGTATTACAGAGTACAATGCGCAAGAACAATAACTCTACCAAGTGCGAACTTTATGTAATTCCACATTGATCTTCATTCTTACAGTATTTCTTGCTTGTCTGGAATGGAACTTCAAAGGCTCAAGTCAAATTGCGACAGATCGCTGCTCTTGTTTCATTATCATTTAGCCTTGAACCTTGATATTTGGTATTTATCTTTATTGTAGACCTTTGCTGCATGGTACTCAGGTGAGCGATATAGGACCATCATGGTCCTCTTGTATAGAGAGTTTAAGCCTAAAGTTTAAATATTCAGTACATGTACATAGCATTACTGGAGCATTTCTAGCTTAGTTGCACATAGGGTCAAAGATGGCCTTTAAATCTCTCTGGCTGAACTTTTGGAGATGTTGGGTAAGTATCAAGCAACATATTATCATTATTTTCCTTAGATGTTTAGGTCTTGCACATGGGGTCAAAGATTACCCTGATCTCAAGGTCTGTTGTCTGATTTTGTTCTGTAAGGATTTTTTAAAAAACAATTTTGGCCAAAACTATGAAGATGTTTATCCATAGAGTCTAGATAGTAAGGTTTTTAGCATCAAAACATAGCTATTCGTAGAAGTTGTTCAAGTGCTGCACATGGGGTCAAGATGGCCCTTTTCTCATGGTCTGTTGTTGTAGTTGAGGTTCTATAATTTCTAAAGTCTATCTGGCTGACACTATTGAAATTATAGACTTAACATTCTGAATATCTAGTATATAAAATAAAAAGATAATTATTAATCTTAAGTTGTTCAAGTTCTGCAAATGAGTTTTTTCCAATATTTGTTGTTGTACTTGGGGTTCTCTGAGTTGGGTTCATTTTATACACTGCCAGACTTAACATATATTATGTCATCTTCTCCAACTGTCAGTCCTTCCATCTGCCCGTCCCTTTGTCAGTATGTACGTGCGTAGGTCTATATCTTTTAAATGCAACTCTTCCAACATTTCACGACAGATTTGGATGAAATTTTCACACTGTTTCTCATCATGCAACCTATAGCATATTGTCAGTTTTTTGTGATGTGGCAGCATATATTGTGATGATGGCACTCTTGTATTTAAAACTGAAACCGTGGAGATATTATACGTAAGAGTCTTAATATCTAGTATATAGAATACAAAAAATATTTATTTTCACAGTCGTTCATATGGTCAAAGATTGCCCTGTTCCCAAGGTCTGTTTTTGTACATGTACACTGGGGGTTCTGTCATCATTTTAGTCTTGTTTGCAGAAACTTGAAATGTTGGGTCAAAGACTGAAAATTAAGTATCTAGCATCAAAAGATACTTATTCATGAAAGTTGTTCCAAGTACTGCACATGGGGTCAAAGATAGTTCCATTCCTAAGGTCTATCGTTGTACTTGGGTTTATATACTTTTTGTCTTTTTTAAAGACTTTTTGGCTGAAACTATGGGGATGGTAGCGGAACAGCTCTGAATATTAAGTATGTATCATTAAAAGATAAATATTCATTATTATTAAGTTGTTTAATCACATGTCAAACATGGCACTGTTCTGAGGGTCTATTGTTGTACATGTAGTTCTAAAAGGTTTTTTTTTATACCCCTCAAAACAAATTATTTCAAGGGTATACTGGTATCAACCTGTTTGTCCATCGTTGTGTTCATCTGTGTACAAAATACTAATAATTGCCTGTTGCTGAATATCTAGTGTATAGCATCAAATGATCAGTATTCATCTGTAAGTTGTTTAAAGTCTTGCATCCTTGGTCAAAGATGGCTGTGTTTGAAATGTCTGTCGTTGTGCATGTGCATGTAGTTCTGTAATTTTAAATGGTTTTTGTATTTTTTACATGTCCATCTATCCACCGAGCCCTGTTTTCATATGGGAATCAAGAATAATGGGTCGCTGGTTTGATGGCCAGATCAGTCAATTTTTTTCCAAGGATTGATGATAATCATTGCTACAGATTCATTCCTCATTCACCACTTATCATTGTTTCAATAATGGTTATGTTGGAAAGCAGCCAGTGACTTGGAAAAATAATGTGAAGAGTACTGGTAAAAAGAAACTCCAGGAAAGCATGGATAAGTGCCTGGCAGCAGCTACAGCATGTATAGCTGACATAATGATGAAAACTCCAATCAAGAAAGCGTCCATCCATCCTGACAGAATATCTTCCATACCCAGGTCTGTTGAACTATATAAAATTCTAAAGGTTTTATTTAAATCTTCTTGGCTGAAACTGTGACCACTTTTGGCCTTAAGTCTTACATTTATGCAAGTATTATGCAAGTAGTATCAAAAGAGTGTTCTTAAGTCCTGGGTCAAAGATGGCCCTTTTCCTAGTTCTGTTGTTGTTTTTTCCACATGTATATTGAATCACGCAGCCAACAGCAGCGTAATTTTGTATATTGCATCAAGGGACGGTCAGTAAAGTTATTGAAATTGGTCATATGCAATAAAAGATTCCCACACCCAGGATAACCATATTTCCAAAATATAAGAAAAATAGTCATTATATCCCCACAAAAAAAATGTTTTCGGGGGTATACTGGAATTGGCCTGTCTGTCCGAGTGTCAGTCCATGTGTCTATCCATCTGTCCGTCCGACCATGTGTACGTCTGTGTACAAAATACTGTCAAAGCGCTGGGGAGGTATAAAGTCACATTCAGTTATACTAACAACGAAAACTTCCTCTAAAGCCATTAGGCCTGGTATGTTGATATTATGTAGCATCACATGGTCTTGTGTAACATCATCAAAACAGGTCCTGCACATGGATCAGTTATTTTGCAGAGTTAAATTTCATTTTCCTTTTTACTTTCCTTGTCTTGAACTATGAGCCATGAGCCAGATATTTGGTCTCAGCATTATGAAATATTCCATTTAAATCCAAGTTGTTTAAAATGTGCTTCTGGGTCAAAGAGGGGCCTGCAAAGGGGTCACCTGTTTTACTTTGTGTTCTGTAGGAATCTGTTTCAGAAATTTATTTATATTCTTTGTTCCTGTCTAAAACCATGGAGCCTACAGCATGATAAATACCGTTGTATCATAATGTGGTCCCTAGTCAAAGTTGTTCAAATTGTGCCCTGAAGATCAAAGCTGGTCCTGCCCCAGGTGCACATATTTTGCAAAGAGAAACATAAGAGTACACATATTTACAGAAAGTGACATAAGTAAACATTTTTAAATAAGCAGCTCTCTTAAAACCATAAGGTCTGATATATAGATATTTGTTACATAGCATTATACTGTTGTCCTGCATCAAATCTGCATTTCAATGCTAATTCTGCCAGGAGATAAAGGCCTGCTCTCATATCTTTTGACAGGTCTCAATTCTATTCCACACATATCAGTCTTGATGTTTCATGGCATGCAGAGTAAAAGTTTGCATACCTGTCTGTAAGGTTGAGGTCATAGCATCAGTTATAAGTTCGAAAACACAGAATTTGATGCTGATTAATATCTCATGAACTTTGTCCAGTTCTGAAGATCAATCACAGTCATCATGTCATCAGAACCTGTACTGCTTATAAAACGTCACAAAAAGACACTTGTACTGAATAGATATTGATACTGTAAGCAGCACTCTTGCAACTTAGTCATGCATTATACAAAGCAAGCTGTCACACTGTTTAAATTAATTGTGTCTAAATACCAGGTGAATTATGAGGAAAATTACCACAATTTGACCTATAGCCAAAGTCTGGACCCTGGTAAGGCCTCGCATACTCTGAGGTTAATGTCTGCATAAGATAATATATGTTGTATTGTATATTATAAATTAATATCTATTATAGAGTATATTAAATATTATATCATGAAAACGCTCCTTAAAAATTCTTAGGGGCCATCATATCTTTCTTGAAATTATTAAGCTGCAGTAGACTCATAGCAGGAATTGATATATAACCAGTGTTGTACAGAAAAGTTTTCAAAGGCATTTGTTCCAATGACAAGTTGGTATATATGGCTATGTCTCCCAAAAATTTATTTTAGAAAGACTTGTTGATTGCATTGAATTTGCCTGTATCTATCTGTCATAATTTTTTTTAAACCTCCATAATCTCTTCAACTGTTCAACTGCTTACCAAATCATAAAAAAAGTAATTCACACAAATGTTTACCATAATCAGATGACATGCAGATTTCTCACATAACATGCAATCATCCTTTATCATCATATTGATGGAAGATTTTATTCAAACAAGTATCTAGTTCAAATGATAATTATAATTGGAACATAACTAAAACTACACAAAAAAATTCTAATATGTACAATGTAGCTGAAATATAGTTGTAATGTAACTGGAACTACATAAAAGACTTACGTCGTAAAAGGCGACAGAAGGGGCATCATTTTGTGTTTTGTCCATTCCTCATTTATCATGTTTGTCTTATGTTGTTGCGCATGTATGTTATTTTCACCTCGCATTATTGTTTACTAAGTAAGTGCGCCCAATATGACCTAAGTTGTTGATGGGCCTTAAAACACAATTCATTCATTCACATAAATGACTTCTGGCTCTTCTCAACATGTTAACTTATATAGATTAGATTCTATTCCTTCAGTAACAGCATTGATATCTTTACCAATCGACAAAATTACCAGCGTTTTCTACTTTTCCACAACGTTTTCAAAAGGCTTCTTTCTCATGGTTGTTAAAATGACATCATAACATTGAAAAATATGGGAAAGACCTTATTGCAATAAACAAGGTCTTTCAAATGAATTGCTCAGACAAGTTGTCCTGGCCAAATGGGTGATTTTGCTGCACTAGTAAGTATACATGAAATATAAACTTGATTAGGAATTCATACCCACAGTGTATTTTGGGTTTTTTTTTGTCTATGAATTTTTGGGAAAAGTAAGATTCTCACCAGTATGAGTCAATAGTTAGAATAACTGTAGTCAAGATATTTTATACAACCTACTTTAGTGCTAGCTGAAAAACAGGTAAATTTCAGGTTGAAAATAGTATACAGATAAAGGGTCTATGCTGTCACCAATGACGGATCAAGGCAAGCTAGAAAAGTTGTCGATCTATTCAGGGGCAGCTGTGTTTAATTTGCAAAGTCAGTGAAAGCTACTTATATTGCTTGCATGCTCAATAGAAGCTACTTATACTGCCTTTTCTTTTTGAGAGGCATTAATAAGTTCATTGATGTAGCATTTAACAATCTGACAAAAAAGCTTAATACAAGTTTGTCAGAGGTATAGTAATTTCTACCATAGTTTATCATAGTGTTGGACCCATACCAGTAAGAAAGAACATTATGATGCATGTTTGCCTGGACCCATACCTGTAATTAGCTTGCATAAAATGATATTTTGCCTACAGTTGGTCAAACATGACTTATATGGAAGGGAATCTAAACACCCCCAAAGATTTATACATGAAACCCTTGACCCCTATCAGAATTAGACTCGCTGACATTGACGACAAGCTATAACTTAAAGATAGGAGAATTAAAGTAGTACCTTGTGTATGTTACAAGAAAATGTTTCCTGAACCAAAGCCAGTATCTATTTTGCTTAGTTCTCGCCTTCCAATGTCTAAAACACCACCTTAATTTCCTGGATACTGAACAGTGCAAGGAAACTACCCATTCCGGTAAAAAAGTCTGAGCTATTAATTTTTGGAATATTTTATGTTGTTCATAGAGTTTTATTATAATTTGACATATTTCCAAAAGTTATTAAATCTAAGACGATCACTTTGATCAAATCCACCAGAGGCTTTTATTGTGAGATGTTGACTTAAAATTTACTTGGAGTCAAGCTCTATCAAGTCAATGTTGAACTCTTTACAAAATGATGGAATTTTAGATCTGTCCAAATTGTAAGGGTTTGTCACTTACAGATATTTACATAAGGGTAAATACCAAAACCAGCATTTTTCATGATGCATCTCAAAGTCCAATTGAGATCCTTCTTACATTTATCTGTCTGTCTCTGTCTGTGCACTCCATATCACTCATGCCTTTGATTTATAAGATAATTTTTACATGTTTACCCTGATGCGACTACATGCAAAACAGGGTATCACAAGCTCAAGTTTTAAAGCTAACATATACTACAGTAATTCTTGAACCCCTTTTCCAACTATGAAAATATTTCACGAATATCTGTCATTAATGACTTGATTTGACACGATATGCAGAGTTAAGGCAGAATTTTATTCAAACTAATTTTCTTGTTCCAGCGGTGTTTATTTGGTAGCAGCTGATGTTTTCTCCTGTCTGCCACCTTGTATTTTTTAGCAATTGTTTCGTTCTAAACGTACTAGCAGCTTTCCTTAATAAACACATGATATATTGCAAATTAGAATAATTTGTAGACACTGTACTCTTTCTAAACCCACCAGCTGCTTTCCCTCGTAAGCAAATGACTGATTGCAAATAAGAATTCACTTTTAAACACTTTATTCTTTATGAACCCCATTAGGTGCTTTCCTTTATAAACAGTTGACAGTTTACAAATAACAGTGCATTTACTTTCCAACAATGCAATTAAATTTATATGTTATATATTACTGAATGGATTTTCTGAACATTACCATGATAGGGTTTTTATTTTATCATTCTGAGGCCTCGGATTATCATGCCTTTTCGTTTTATAATTATTTTAAATAGTTTCACTGATTGTAGTTTTTTTACATAGTTTTACCACTTCAGAGCCCTAGCTTAGTACTGGTGAAAACCAGGAAAATATGAATAACTATATGAGATGTTGCCATGATATGACTAAAATATTGTTGAAAGTGACATGAAACACCATTCAATCAATACATAGTTTTACCAAACATTATGTGCATTAAAATATTATTGGCATACAAATACATTTTCATACGCAGCTGGAGGCAAAGTATATTGACACTATCTTCTCCATCCGCACGTCCATCCATCCGTCCCTTCATCCCATCCATACACATGTCCATTTCTTGTGAATGCAACTCCTCCCAGTTTCTTGAAAGATTTGGATGAAATGTTCACAGAATATTTCTCATTATGTGACCTATTGCGTATTGTCAGGGTTTTGTGATGTGGTGGCATATATTGTGACAATGGCACTCTTGTTTTAGTACACATGATTCACATTAGCATTATATATATAATGACAATAATTTCATGATGACAAATTACTATATGTACACACTCTGTCCTAAAGCTGGCTACAATGAGTTGGATGGTATCCAATGACACCCCTGCAATATTTATGCAGATAATACTTTGTGACCATACATTGATCTTCTACAAAGATATCAATGTATGAGCACAAAGGGGGACCAGTATCCTTGGACATGCATTATCCTTTTACCAGACTACAAAATTTTAGCCTTATCCAAATTCAAAGCATTGCAGACGACATTTTCAATGAGGTTCAAATGATGGAATGTTTCATTGGCAAGTTAGAAAACATGGGAGAACCAGCGTTTACTCCTTTTCTCATATTGTTTTCAAAAGGCTTCTCTCTCAGGGTCATTAAAAGTCGGCATTGTGCAGTAAAGGGTTAAAGATTGCACAATGTTATTCACATATGAGCCATGCTCTGGCAAACGGGCCTGGTATCTCTGTGATGCATCATACCATGCAATACATCACATAATTAGGGATAAACAGGGGCCTAATGTATCTCTGTGATGCATCATACCATGCAATACATCACATAATTAGGGATCCACAAAACTCCGTATGTATAACAACCGGCTGTATCATAAGGCACACTGGTCCCTTGACATACAGAAAATTGACCAATAGCAAAAGGTTTTGGCCCAGATCTACCTGCTTGAACGGCACAGGCTGACCTGGGTTGATAGTTTTCACAGATGCATTAAGACCCATTTTCACAAAGCATAGCTCATTTGAATAAATTCACCTGAAATTGACCTTTATGCAAATAATAAATACAAAGTGAATATTTATATATCATTGGGCATAATTGGAAAGGAAATTCTGTTAAGAACTGAGCCATAGTCTATATAAGAGGGATTTGCTGATGACATAGACCAAGATCAGACCTCAGACAGTGCATCATACATCTGTGTCTCATCTAAATGTTTCTTTCTCAGGGTCATCAAAAGTAGGGATTATGTGGTAATGGGTTAAAAACTTTTAAGCCGATTTAACCCATTACCACACAATCTCTACTTTTGATGACCCCGACAAAGAAGCCTTTACAAAACATTGTGGGAAAACGAGCATTTTCTCCTTTTCTCACAATGTTTTCTTCCCTATCAAAGAAAATTTGCACCATTTGAGCCACATTGAAATTGTCGTCTGCAAATGCTTTCAATTGGACAGGGCTAAAAATATGTCGCCTGGTAAAGGATTAAAACATCCAAATGTTGCTATAACAGAGAATTTCTGTATTGGACGTAGAAAAACTGTGCAGTCCGATCTTGTCCTAGACTGTCCAGGAAAAAGATCCTTGAATCTTGCTTAGTAGCAGCTTCATGGTTAGATAGAGGCTCTTAAAATCATATGAAAGGAGGTTTTTGAAATTATTTTATGAAAAGGAGAAAAAAACTGGTATCTAGCATTTCGTTATCTGAAAAAGTGTTAGGGACTCTGTTAATATGCTGTTTGACTAAATCAGGCACTGAAAACTGTTATGTGTGAATAGTTACTGAAGTTTAAACCCTCTACCACACAATGCTGACTTCTAACTACCCTTGGAAAGTAGTACAGATAACAGCAAATGTCCAAATATGAAAAAGATCACCGGGGCGTCTCGTTGAGGTAAAAGGAGGAATTGATGGTAACCGGTATTTACTCCTTTTCTGACATTGTTTCCTATCCAACCAAAGAAAACCTTCAACTGTTTGAGCCACTTTGAAATAGTCATCTGCAAATACCTTCAGTTTGGTCCAGGCTAAAATCTTGTCGTGAGGTAAAGGTATAATTACAAGCTCAGGCATGAATTAAACTTTCAGTTTGAGCACAAACTTAGCAGAAGTGTTTAACCCATTACCACGCAATCCCTACTTTTGACGACCCTGAAAGAAAAGCCTTTAACCCTTTAGCCCATAAGGCATTTCTATGGTATCTCTAATTGACCCTAAATAACAGCAAGGATGAAGATGTTTTTTACATGTATATGACACCTTTTGATAACATAGAAAACATTGTGGCAAAAGGTGAATTGCTCGTGACAAGCAATTTCACCTCTTGCCACAATGATTTTCGAAGGCCCCTACAAACAATGCCTAGAAATGAGTATCTATGGAATAGAGGGTTAAAAAACTGGGAAAAGGAGAAAATTTCTCCTTCCCACAATGTTTTCTAGCCTTCACAAAACAAATTTCAAATTCGCAGTTACTTTTATTTTGTCGTCTGCAAAATGCTTTTGATTTGGACAAGCCTAAAATATTGGCGTGTGGTAAGGAGTTAAAGTCGTGGCCAATCCAAACAGCCCAAACTCTTTACGAAAAGAATATATATTCAAGGCATGTCCAAATAGACAGTATTTGCAGAAGAAAAGATTAAAATTCAAGGCATATCCAAATAGACAGTATATGCAGAAGACAAGTTCAGTAGGTCTATGGCTCAATTAACTCTTTCTAAATCGACAAAAATTAAGATTGGTCTAAATTGAAAAGATTTGCAGACGACAAATAAAATGTAACATGGTTTGATGGTTTTTGTTTTGGATTGGGTAGAAAACATTGTGGGGAAAAAGGAGAAAATGCTGGTTCCCCAGATTTTCTCCTTTTCCCACAATGTTTTCAAAAGCCTTCCTTTATACGGTGGTTAATACTCGGGATCGTGTGGTAATGTGTTAATGGAATTAAGTTTTTAGAGGCTAAAAACATCGTGGAAAAGACAGAAAATACTGTTTTTGTGTCTGTCAGGGTTCCCGCTAGGCGTCAAAGTAGAATATTGTCCACCATGGCTATTCACTTAGAAAATGTACAGTATATTCTAGAGTGCAGTGAAGATAAGACATTGAAATGGAATTATCCGCAATTTTGTGTCACAAACTCCTCCTACAGTTTTCACATATACGGAAGATTTGCAAGACGCAATTTTTAACCCTTTACTCCATAGATACTCATTTCTACATATTGCTTGTAGGAGCCTTTGGAAAACATTGTGGCAAAAGGTGAAATTGCTCGTCTCAAGCAATTTCACCTTTTGCCACAATGTTTTTTATGCTATCAAAAGGTGTCGTATACCTATAACAAGAGGGCCATTATGGCCCTGTATCGCTCCAATGGCTTTTTAACCCTTTACCACACAAATTGAAGGGTTCATGACCATGAAAAAGACGGCCTTAAAAAAAAGAATGAACACCGTCGGGTAATACAAGCAAATTAATTCATTAGCATGAAAGGTAAAATCATTGGAAAAATAAGCTGAAAGATAGAAACCTTACTCTGAATTTATTATTCACCTCATGTGAGCATAACTATTAGCATCAAAATGAATCACACTCTTTGAAAACAGAATATTTTCTATTAAAAAACTTAATGTCTAGCACCAATCATGTAGCAATGCAGTTTCATAATCAAGGAAGGTAAATAGTACAAAACTTTATCTTTCATTAAAAGAGTTATTTCCCTTGATTAATGTTTAAATTGAAGTGACTATATTTTGCAGCCCATGTTAAACTTGTGATCCCTGGAATGGAGCCAATTTTGACCCCAGACCTACAATATGAAACTAGAATGTGTGGTTATAAACAAGAAGATTTTTTAATCTTGCCCAATAAAAAGCCCTGTAAAACAAGATTGCTCAATAAAAGGCCCTCTAAAATATGTGACCCATGAGACAGGTTTATCAAGTTTTCGCTATAAAAGCCAATGTAAAACCTGTGACCCCTGGGGTGGGGTCAAACTTGACCCCCAAAGTTAAAATTTGGGCCCTCTTGGTAGAGGCCCATAAGATAAAGCTACACGCAAAATTTGGTAGCCCTAGGCCTTATGGCTATGTACGAGTAGATTATTAAAGTTTCCCTATATAAGCCCATGTAAAACTTGTGACCCCCTGGGACGGGGCTAAATTTGATCCCAGGACTGTAATTGGGGCACCCTTTGGTAGAGACCCCCTAGATAAAGCTACATGCAAAATTTGATAGCCCTAGCCCTTATAGCTAGGTGCGAGAAGATTTTGAAAGTTTTCCCTATATAAGCCCATGTAAAATTTGTTACCCCCCGGGAGGGGCCAAATTTGACCCCCGGGCAATAATTTGGACGCCCTTGGTAGAGGTCCACTAGATAAAGCTACATGCCAAATTTGGTAGCCCTAGGATGGCTAGGTGGAAGAAGAATTTTAAAGTTTTCCCTATATAAGCCCATGTAAAACTTGTTACCCCCGGGGCGGGACCAATTTGTGTGGCTGAGAAAGCCTTTTTGAAACTCTGATAAAAGATTTTTAGCACTACCGAAAACAGTCTGGTAAACGTCGAAAAACTTATTACTAAGATGGGCCGATTCCTGAAAAATAAAAAATTCGACCTAATCAAGAAACCTTTTCCAGGCCCTACAGTTCTTGAATTTGAGCCGATCTTAAAAGTTTTATGCATCATTGTGTAGCTGAGAAAGCCTTTTTGAAACTCTAATAAAAGTTTCTTAGCACAACTGAAAACAGTCTGGAAAACGTCAAAAACCTTATTACTAAAATGGGTCGATTTCTGAAAGGTCAAAAATTCGACTGATAAAGAAACCTTTTCCAGGTCCTACAGTTCTTGAGTTTGATACGATCCTAAAGTTTTATGCATCATTGTGTAGCTAGGAAAGCCTATTTGAAACTTTGATAAAAGTTTCTTAGCACAACTGAAAAGAGTCTGGAAAACGTCAAAAAACATTACTAAAATGGGTCGATTTCTTTTAAGTCAAAAATTCGACCTGATCAAGAAACCTTTTCCAGGCATTATTGTATAGCTAAAAAAGCCTAATTGAAGCTCTGTCAAAAGATTTTTAGCACTACAGAAAACAGTACGGAAAAAGTAGAAAAAACAATTCTGACATTGTGTAGCTGGGAAAGCCTTTGTGAAACTCTGTTAAAAGGTTTTTAGCACTACTGAAAACAGTATGAAAAAAAGGCGAAAAAACTATTTCCAAAATGGGCCGATTTCTGAAAAGTCAAAAATTCGACCTGATCAAGAAACCTTTGCCAGACTCTACGGTTCTTTGTTAATGCTGAATGTAAAATAGCGAAATTTAGTTTAAATACATTTTACAAAGTCTCTGATTTAAGATGATACCAGATTTCATCAATATCTCCATAAGTAAGGACAGAATTTTCTACTAATTCGGTGTCGGGGTCACGTAAAAACGAAAATCATGGATTTTCGCGACGTACCCCAAGCGCACTGAAAAATGACACCAATAACAGTGTTTGAATTCATTTATATTATTTTTAGCTCTACTGGCTTTCAGCCAGCAGAGCTTATGTCATGGCGGGGTTTCCGTCGTCCGTCCGTCCGTCTGTCTGTCCGTCTGTCCGTCCGTCTGTCCGTCCGTTAGTCTTTTTCTTGTTTACGCGATAAAGTCTGCATTTGTTGTCAGATTTTCGTGAAACTTGCACAGTTTGTTTATCTCATCAATAGCTTCAACCCTATTGATTTTGAGAAAAATCCAACAAACAATATTGGAAAAGTAGCCATTTCAAGTATTGACGGCGCCGCACGTGACCGGAAAAACCCACACAAGATTTCCTTAACAGAGCCAATGGCTCCGTCTATGTAGTTTCCTCACCGTGAGTATGGGAAAAGTAGCCATTTCAAGTTGAAAACTTTCATTTCTTGTTTACTCGATTAAGTCTTCATTTTTGGTCAGACTTCCGTGAAACTTGCAGAGTTTGTTAATCTCATCAAAAGCTTTAATCAGATCAGTTTTGAAAAAAATCTGACAAACAGTATGGGAAAAGTAGTCTTTTCAAATTGAACAATTTCATTGCCTGTTTACATGATAAAGTATTTATTTGTGATCAGATTTTATGAATTTTTCAGCTTGTTTATCCCATCTATAGCTTTTTAACCCAGTTGAGTTTGAAAAAATTCAACCAACAGTAATGGAAAAGTAGCCATTTTGAGTTGAAAATGTCAATTTATTTTGTATTTTTGCGTAATGAATTCCTATGTATGCTTTATTTGAAAGCAAACTCTCTGCCAGTAGAGCATAATCAGGCCCTTCAGGGCCTTCTAGTTATTTTGTAGTTCTGTTATCTGGCTACAGCATGGTAATAACGTGTTAGCTCAATAACCATTAATAAACAAGGAATTTACGATATTTCTACCCTACCCCCTAAAAAAGCGGAAAAAGGAGAAATTTTCGGTGCGATTTCGGCCATAATTCCCACAAATAATATTTTTTGCCCCCCTAAACTCGGCCAGAATCTTAAGAACAATACCTCAAAGTACTTGAAATCGTTTTTCTAGAAAAACTGACATGTTTTAAGGAGCAACATGGGCATCGAAAAGCTGAAAATCCATTTTCAGCCGGGGGTAGGTTAGGAATATTGGATCGTACTCATAACTCCTTAATGAAAAATGGCGAAATTTAGTTTAAATACATTTAACAAAGTCTTTGCCTTAACATGATGCCAAGCTTTCATCAATATGTCCATAAATCAGGACGGAATTTTCTACTAATTCGGTGTCGGGGTCACGGAAAAACGAAAACCATATGTTTTCGCGATGTACACCCCGCGCGCTGAAAAATGACAACATTTACAGTGTTCGAATTCATTTATATAGGCCTACATATTTTTTTTTATTTTGTAGGCCTGTTATCTGGCTACAACATGATAATAAAAGTTTCGCATAATAAATGAGAAATTTACGATGTTTCTACCCATCCCCTAAAAAGGTGAAAAAAAAAAAGCAATTTTCGGAGCGATTTCGGCCATAATTCCCACAAATAACATTTTTTCCCCTAAACTCGGCCAGAATCTTAAGAACAATACCTTAAATTATTTGAAATCGTTTTTCTAGAAAAACCAACATGTTTTAAAGGTGGGTATTTAGAATTTTCACATCACACCAAATTAAAAAATATATATATCATTGAAATTTATGTGAAAAAACAATACAAATCATCAATAATTAAGAATCATAAAATTACAACAAAAAAAATTGTTGATGGTATTCCCTTAAAAGGCTACGTAGCCTCTTAAGCTATTTTTAGATTTCGCACCAAAAATCAATAAAGCATTGTGGGAATGTTAAGTGACTGGCACGTGATTAATAACACTTAAATTCCATTACATAACAAACATGTAATAATTATTTTCCATAATGTCTTCTTCGGACGGATGTTTGAAACTTTGTGTGTGTTTTCCTGTATTTAAATGAGAGAATTGATAATCTAAAAATAGAACGTGTCTCCCGTTGGTGTCAGCTTGATTGGTAATAAATCTCTAATTTCTCATGTTATCGTATGGTTTTCGACTACTGGGGTTTTATGAATGCAAATTAAAAGGCTTTAGGAGTATAAGGATGATTTTTTTGCATTTTTGTAAATTTTTCGTCCCAAAATCTGAAGGGCCACCTTTAAGGAGCAATAAGGGTATCGAAAAGCTGAAAATCCATTTTTCAGCCGGGGGTAGATTAGGAAAATCACATCGGACTCATAAATCCTTAGTGTAAAATCGCGCAATTTAGTTTTATATACATTTTACAAAGTCTCTGCTTTCAGATGATACCAAGATTTTATCAATATCTCCATAAATAAGGACAGATTTTCTTACTAATTCGGTGTCGGGGTCACGTAAAAACAAAAATCACGGGTTTTCGCGACGTACCCCCCCCCCCCCCCCCCACGCGCTGAAAATTGACACTATTTACATTGGTTCAATTCATTTATCTTTTTTTTTTTGTAGGTCTGTTATCTGGGTACAACATGGTAATATAGTTTTAGCTTGATAATCATTAACAAACGAGGAATGTACAATATTTCTACGCTACCCCCTAAAAAGGCGAAAAAAAATTTTTTATTCGGAGTAATTTCGGCGATAATTCCCATGCACAAATAACATTTCTTTCCCCTTAAACTCGGCCAGAATCTTAAAAACAATACCTCAAATTGCTTGAAATCGTTACCAGAAAAACTGACACGTTTTAAGGAGCAATACGGATATTGAAAAGTTGAAAATCCATTTTCAGCTGGGGGTAGGGTAAGAAATTCGATTTGTTCTCGTAAATCCTGAATGTAAAATGGCGAAATTTAGTTTAAGTACATTTTGCAAAGTCTCTGTCTTAAGATGGAACTAAGATTTCATCAATATCTCCATAAATAAGAACTGAATTTTCTACTAATTCGGTGTCGAGGTCACGGAAAAACGAAAATCACGGGTTTTCGCGACGTTCCCCCCCCCCCCCCCCCCATTACAGTACCATTTACAGTAGTCGAATTCATTTATATATTTTTTTCATTTTGTAGGCCTGTTATCTGGCTTCAACATGTTGGTAAAATCTTAGCTTAATAACCATTAATAAACGAGAAATTTACGATATTTCTACCCTACTCCCCCCCTCCAAATTGCAAAAATGAAGCATTTCTAGAGCGATTTTGGTAATAATTATCACCGATTTTCTGTATATATTTTACTCAAATGAAATCAGACCGATAGGGATTAAAGATATATTTAAAATTATCACATTTCCAGGTTGGTATCGATCTTTCTCTGCACCATATTTTAGTAATAAATTGGTCATGCAGTCCTCGCTCGATGGTGTCTGACAGACAGACATGCAAACCTCTGATATCAATGAAGCATTTTTCTTTTCCTTTATTGCTCGGAAGACGTGTCAGACATCCTCAAAGTCGATCACATACTATTTTTCAAAAGATAATGACAGATTTAGCTTTTAGTGCAAAAATACGCTTGCCTGTTTTTGCCTGTGTCTGTCTGCTTGACAGAAACTGTCTGTCAAAAAAATGAAAAAAAAATAAACCATATAACTTCAAAACCGCCCATTTTTTTTTTCATGAAACTCTGAAACTATTGTGCCCTACATGAAGTCGATGCCTGGTGAAAATTATGAAAAAACTCAATAAGGTTTTGGAGATAATTACAAAATGTTTTTCTCTTAGTGGGGGCATCGCTTACCTCTGTCTGTCTATCAAGTGAGTGCTTGACTAAATTTGCGAAAAAATCAAATTGCATTTTTTTTGTAAAAATTCAAAATTTTTGTGCAAAACTTACATGCGTTACTAATTGAGTCATAAACAATCACTTCACGTAATTTTATCGAAGTGGAATATTTAGAAGGTTTGTAAATTGGGTAAGAAAGATTTTGAGAAAGGTAGACGATGGCCCCACTAAGCAAAATTTCGTTGCTGACGGACAAGGATAGGGACAAAAAAAAAATTTAAAGTCTTAAAATTGCCCAAAACATGTAAAAAAAAAAAATGCAAAAAAAAACACCGGAAAAAAGCGACAAAAATTTTCATCCCGAGGTCAAACGGTTTTGTCCCGAAGCAGACAGACAGCCTATATTATGTGACAAGTGATGTAAAAATAAATGTCTTACCTTAAACTTTAGCAAACAAGGAAGAATATTACTATCCCATCTCTTTTTTCATCTCAACATAATGTTTTATTTACAAACTTATTCTCGTAATTAATGCAGGCACTGTTTCATTAACCCTTTATAAATCAAACAATCCCTGGTTTTTATGACCCTGAGATAGAAGCCTTTTGAAAACATAGTAGGAAATGGGGAAAATGTTGGTAAACAGCATTTTCTCCTATTTTCCCACAATGTTTTCTACCTTGCTATATACAAATTTCAATTTTTGAGTTACGTTTATTTTGTCACCTGCAAGTGCTTTCAATTTGGACAAGGCTAAAATTTTGTCATCTGGTAAGGTGTTAATAGGGGAGACCGGGGCTATCTGTTACACTTTTTCATTTTTCTTCGATGAAAAATTCAAACAAGTTTTATTTTGAAACAAACCTTATCAACAAAGGCAAAATATAAATTTTCATAGGCGAACAAATTTGGAAAATGCTTCTCAGAAAATTGATTTTTTTCCATCAGAAATTTCTGCAACAGTTTGCCCCACGGTTGGGGCAATCTGTTACAAGGAGCGGAGCAAAATGTTACATGAACTGTTTCAATGGCATTTTGAATCTAAAGGCACTTGCACACTCATAAGCCAGTAGGAGTACATCACTAGAAGACAAACCGACATAATTATTTGTTGCTTTTGTCAGATACTGAACAAGAATGACCTCTTGGACCTTGTCAAAGACAGCTAGATGACCCGTGTGACCAATTAAGACCCCTTCAACTGACCCTTCTGTTTTCACATGTTTGACGTCATGGGTTTCATATTTAACTCGGACGCTACAGTTCGAATTGGTCGACTGCAATTTATCACATCCTGTATGCCTTTCTAGTCAATTCATGTGGAGTTTCTGATCTTGGATATTTTCTTTTGTAGATACGAACCATCCCGAAATGAAAATGATAATAAATTTAAATCATTACGTACCTAGTGTTGTTAACAAGTTTAACAAGGTCAATGATCTGAGCCTAATAACTGAGCTAGGCTAAATAGTAAATAACTCTTATTTTTTTTTTCCAAACAGTAGATCTAATTCTTATTGCAGTGAAATTCTATTGCATAAGGAAAAACTGTGTTACCTATAGTGTTACCTATAACATCACAGTGTAGGACCGGAAGATCGTTTTGTTTACTCATTTGCAATTGTATGGCGACTTTTGGTCACCTAACAGCTCTCAGGTCTCCTGATTTTGATCGCTTGAGAGCTATCAAGTAACCAAACGTCGCTGTACAATCACAAATGAACGTAAAAATGAACTTCCGGTCCTACAAGAACATAATGTGTTTGACTTTGGTAGTGAACATATTTTCAGATTTTCGAGTAAATACCTTCATGAATATCCGAGATATTACACAGTAAGGCCTATCAGGGTTTTTGCAGGCCGACAACGACGCTGACGACGACAACGGAACCAGGGCTACGACAATGTATTGGTGTTTCTGTATATATGTCGTAGTCCAAACTGGAATACAGGCAGATCCGGAATCTGCCTAGACCAAACTGGAATTTTCTATAACAAATCAGGATACCAGTTTAGCTAGGCAGCTCTACAATCTGCCTAAACCAAATTTTAATAATTTCTCGTTGAATATAGGGCGTCTACATATGAATCATCTTACTTTTAAACGTAAATCCCAAAATAAAAGAAGTTTTAGTCAGAAATTCAGAGTGAATATAAATTTTGAATATTTTAAAAACAGAGCGATTGTGGAAAAATCATATAAAAAGCTTTAAT
The DNA here is from genome assembly GCA_943736015.1 of Tridacna crocea. Lineage (NCBI taxonomy): Eukaryota > Metazoa > Mollusca > Bivalvia > Cardiida > Cardiidae > Tridacna > Tridacna crocea. Next base: position 48,823,762 of record OX031057.1, on the reverse strand, counting down.
TGAAAATACCTCTCAATTGTGAACATGATTAAATCAATATGTTTAAAAAAAATATTAGAAAACAATGCATTTTGATCTATACAAAATTTGAATTCTAATTTGGTCTAGGCAGATTCCGGATCTGCCTAGATTCCAATCTGGCCTACGACATATACACGGCAGAGCTAAAACATTGCACGATATGAATTAACTGACGAAGTAAACTGTTATAGTGTATCAATATCACATATATGCCCCATCTCTTTGTAACATTTTGCCCCAAACATCTTTTTGGACTTTGTGTAAAGCCCAAATCCTAAGCTTGGAGGTAGTGAATAACATCTAAAGTTACATCGAATGAACTACAAATCATTTCTGTACAATAACATGTAAAGATATCCAAAATATCTTAACGGGTTACTTTACTAGGCGAACGTTTCATATATAAGTCAAAATTTACTTACGTGCGGGATTTGGTGTTTTTTCACTCTAGTTTGTTACGGTTTTATAATTCATTTTCGGTATGTTCCACCAAGTAAGTAAAAAAGATTACGCTTTTACGTCATGTAGCAGTTTTGCACTCTCTTGCACTCCGGATCATTACATTCACCTCTGTAGTGGGCTCAGAAAGTAGTACGTCATTACGTCATATTTTTGTCACATGACCATAACTCAAACTGGCTACACAAACGCCGGTGAAAGAAAGACCAATATCGATTGTTTCGTGTGCTGTTCAAACAGCATGGGACCAATCAGACTTAGCGATAGGAAATGAATAAAAGAGGGATTTTCTGAAAAGCCTAAATATCTTTAAAGGACGATAACTTGATTTTTAATCGTACAAACTTAGATCCAGCGGTGTGTCAAATCAGCTGTCATCATTCAGGGGCGCAGCCATTTTTGTTAAAATCGGCGTAAGATTCTGAAAAGTGAAGAGGCTCGAAAAAAATAGTTCCATTTTATACAGGTAAATTCATCAGTTTGAACGCACCTATAATGTATCCAGAATCATATTTCCTTTGTCTAACTTACAATTTTACATATGAAACAGTTAAACAGTCACAAAACATCTTTTCCTCGGTTTGACAAGATTCTTGTCATTCAGCCCATCGCAGAGATGTATGTGAGGTAACGAACGACAACTCTGCTCGGAGATTGGCAGTTTTGGTGTCATCAAACGCATCATTATTGAACTATCTCTCCTGTAACAGATTGCCACGTGTATCATTTAGCCCCGGTCTCCCCTACATGTAAACAACATTTCTTCAATTATTGCAGCACCGGGTTCAAATCTAATTGCTTATGTGGACAATACAGATCAAGATCAGACTGCACACAACGTGCAGTTTGCTCTTAATCTATATTGTCCGCTGTCCTAACAAAATCAGCTTTAAAACTGTACAATAGCTGCATATTTTGTACTGGCCGTGAATTTTGATTTCTGTTTTTAGCACCACAAGGGTTTTACTGAACGATTATTCCTAAAACAGGTGTTAAGTAGTAAATGTTATATTTTGTAGACAGGTCTACTACACGCGTATGTGACAGTTTTCTGTATCGCATCTCTAGATGTCACTTCGTTTTAAATATCATTGAAGACCAACGCCGTGACTTAGAGAAAAGATCCGGATGCTTAATGGAAAATTATAGCATGGATTCTGTCTGATGTAAAACACTTCTTCGTCATGCAGCTAGGTACAAATACTTTTGAAAATACCGCTGCAAAACAGGGAAAATGTTTCTTTCGGGGTGTATTCGCAGACAGTCGTAATTAGCAGCACTTCTACTTTTCCTACAAGCTTGTATACCACCTTATAAGGGTGAAAACCTCTAAAACATTACCCACCAGGCGACTCTCAGGACTATCAGTCCTTTGATTAAGATTTCGCGCCAGAAAAATAAAAAAAAAACACTGTGGGAATGTCAAGTGACCGGCACGTGACTAATGACGCTTAAATTCCATAACATTACTAACATGTATTTCTTTTCCATAATGCCTTCTTTGAACGCTATACTTGAAGCTCGTCGTCTGCGCATGTCATATTCTTCGAAGATTCGACCTGTCTGAGATGACGCATGCATCACTCTTCCGGCTGTCGGGGATACTGTACATAGTATTACGCACGCTTTAAAGTAGCAATGGAGAAAATGGTTATTATCAATATGTTTGAGGAAAAATCAGGCCTGTTTTAGCACCAGATTTCTCTAAACTGCTGTTCATAGCTGAGTGAATCTCACCAGGTAGCGTTTTATTGAGTAAAAGTTTATTTTAGTTTGAAATTCAAAGTCACGGTAGTCGTGTAGGAAAGTGGTTCTTCGGCTCTGTGCCAAGGATGCCTAAATTAGATAGATGAATATTTCTAGAATGCCATCTAATGGGAGATAATGCTTGAATCTTCGTCTGAATATTTCGGGTATGTTGCTCATGTGAAAATATACTGTGTTTCCCAGATAGTTGTTTTAGCTCCACTAGTCGAAGGCCAGCGGGCTTATATCATGGCCCGGTGTCCGTCGTGCGTGCGTGCGTGCGTCCGTCCGTGCATGCGTGCGTGCGTCCGTCCATCCGTGCGTGTGCTAACTTTTATTTCAAACATCTTCTTCTCTGTAACTACTCATCCAATTTTGATGAAACTTCACAGAAATGATCCTGCCATGGTCTTCTGCAGAACTCCTGACCAAGGGGGTCAGAAGTTTTATACGGGCTTATATATGGAAAACTTTAAAAATCTTCTAGTAGCAAGCCATAAGGCCTAGGACTACTGAGTACTCTATTTGGCATCTAGCTTTAAATATCGAGTGGTTGTCTACCAAGGGTGCACAAATTATAGCCCTGGGATTAAATTTGGCCCCGTCGTAGGAGGGTTACAAGTCTTACACGGGCTCATATTGGGAAAATTTTAAAAATTTACTTGTACCTAGCGGTAAGGCCTATGTATACCAAAGTTTGCTGATAGCTTTATGTAGTGGGCCTCAGGTTTGAAACCATTTGGCCAAATATTGTAATGTTTGGCGTGTAGTGTTTTTAATCGGTCGTTAGACCGATTAGAGACGGCGTTTTCCACAATCCAAACTGACCCAATTCCCGAAAAGGCCCTTTACTGGAATGGACGCATACAAACTATACATAATTTGTACAAAGACTGTTAGATTAGCTACTGTTCAAGGAACATCAGATTTACTTTGTTTTTGTTTTCTTTGAATGGCGAATATGGCATATTATTATCAATGCGTACAATAATGAATTTTGACACTCGTGCTAAATACCAGCACGTTATTGCATAGATTCTAGATACTGGTCAACAAATCGAAAATTTCCGACCTAATGGGAAGAAATAGCCACGTGATATATTTGGGTGGAGGTTTCTGGCGAAATAGAAGTCACATGATACAAGTGAGAACTGAGCAGAGAATGAATCATGCAAATTCTTCTGTGTGTATCACGTGATCGATTACTGATACATTAAAGTCCACTACACTCGTTATTTTGAGGAAGGTTGCAAAGAGAGAGAGAGTCTCAGAGAGAACGAGATAGAGTCTAAATAAGAAACAACAACAGCTGAAATTTAAGTTTTCATGTAATTCTTGTATGCAAGTACTTTATCTGGATTGATTTCTTTGAATTGTTAAGAGACAGAACTTGTACACTTTGGGGAGAGATTTGCATTCCCGTGGATCGTTTTCGTTCATACTGTATCCCCCCTCTACTATTTTAAAAGTTAAGTAGACGGCAAGGTTTGATGTGTGTGATCAAGGAAGCATCTTTGTTGCACGGATATAGGTTGTGCATCGATTGGAAATGTGTTCAAACCCACAAAAGTATAAGTTTGTAGATTTGTTGAAAAGAGAATCAGTCTGTCTGTAAATGGGGGGACTGCCATTTAGAGCTAGTCATCTAAGGAAATTTATCAATTACTAACTTCATGTGTATCATGTGTATAGAGCTGATTTTTGGGAAGTTTGTATACGAGTACTCTATTTGATATCTATCTGTACTATTTTAATGTTTTGTTAGAGTTAGTACTCCTTGCTTACCTTTTTAACTAGTTAGAAGTCGTAACCAGTCATTTGATAATTTAGATTTAGCACGGGTTCTTATATATTTTCGACGGGATAAAAATATTTCTTCTCATTCAAAATCAAATGCTCAGCTATTCAAAATCTATAAAAGAAATTTTTATGTGCATTCAATAGCTTTAACAAAATACAACCCTGAAAAATAGAAGTTTAATATTTTCAGTTTCACAGATCATTTTGCCAAGAAAGCCATTTTTGGTTTAAAACTCTCAAAATGACATTTCATGTTTTTGACGGTTTTCATTGGTCAAATTAAGATCGAGGAGGTAGAGTGAAGTAAAACGTTCTGGGAATTTTTTTCAATCATATAATGTGATGCTCATTTAGGTTAAAAATAAGGACAGAAAGCTTCAAAGATCTTTTAAGCTTACTATTTGACTATCTCAGACATTTATTGGCATTGCCCATGTCAGCAGTAGATCTATTTACAAAAATTACTAGAAAATTTTGAACGAACTCTAACTCGCCTCCAAGAAGTAGTACTCACGGCAACTGTTATATATGTCCACTAGTAATTGGTGAAATGCTTTTCTCAAGTCAAGTTTTAAACTAACTTTAGTAATTTTCATTAAAAACTTTGGTTGCCGTGGCAACAATTATACCCTTGAAAATATTCACATTGCTTAATCATTCAGTGGTTCCGCCCGGGTGACTCAGTGGTGAGCGTGTCGGACTGATGACCCGGTGGTTGTGAGTTCTATCCTTGGTTGGGGCAAACTTTCTTTCCGGCGTATTTTCGCCTCTCACCTCTGCAGAAGCATGTGAGAAAAGTAGTCAGTGGCTTTGGAAAAAAAAGTTGTTATTACTTGTGTGAGAAAGTCAGGAAACACATGTGCGTCATCGATCGCCATGATATGGCCTTAGCTGTTAAAGTGACATTAAACTCCAATACAACCAAACAACCAATAATCATTCAGTGACGACTGATTACAGTGCTTAGCACTTTGATTACTTATTAGCCAGTGGAGCGATACGGGGCCATCATGGCCCTCTTGTTTTGTCTACTTTTGGCCTGATTATTCTTTCTGTCAGCTACTAACATATGGCCCGATCTATCGACAACAGACTGGACACGTCTTCACAGTATTTATATTACTTGTAAAGGGTGTATTTGTAAATCTAAACGCATTATGACACTTGCTTTGAGATGTTAACCTTAACTGGGCCTTTAATTAATCCGACCTTTCATTATTCCCCAAAAGTGCCACGCAAAGTCCCCACCTGCTGGTTTCTCGGAGTCACAGGGATATTGCAGAGATCCTTGCGAAAAAAGTTAAATTTTGCTGATAGTAGATCTCTAACAATTTTATCTAATATAGCCTGATCTATATCAGTTTTATGTAATATAGCCATTAGATTGTGACAGAGCCTAAATTAATAAATGTAGAAGGCTTCTGTGAATGTCTGTTTTATTTGGTTTTAGGCCGATCCAGTCACGTGATTTCTCAACCGCTCACGTGATTACTCGGAGCAGGCAAGGACATGGCCCTCCGTGCAGAACAAAAACATGAAATGGCGTTTCAAGAAATGACATTCAGTTTACTTCGGAAATGTAAGTATGTTTCTTAACCCTTCGTTGTTTTGTTGATTGTTCCTGGGTGATGGAAACAGCATGCAAATTATTATTTTCTTTTTCCTGTCTTCTTCGTGTTTAGACCAACGCCTGTTTGCGAATCTCGTTCTGTTCCCGCCGAATTTTTTTTTTTTTTGAAAAGTGGCTTAAAAGATCGTTAGAGTATTAGTATGATCACTTCTTCCTGTTATAAGTTTGCCTTTGCACGAAACTGAAATAAAAAACATTCACTCTATAAAACTGTGAAGGTGAAATTAAAAAAAAATGCTTGTAATGGATGCGGTCCTAGATCTGCATAATGATGCCTTTGCATGATGATGATGTATTTAACTCCTTACCAAACACAAAATTGTAGACTGGTCCAAATTCAAAGCATTTGCAGATGACAAAGTAGGCTAAATGTGACTTAGAAAGTAAAATTTGATTGTGGTAGGGTAAAAAACATTGTGGGAAAAGGAGAAAATGCTGGTAACCAGCATTTTCTCCTTTTCCCACCATGTTTTCAAAAGGCTTCTATCTGAGGGTCGTGAAAGCCTGGGATTGTTTGATGTTTGATAAAGGGTTAAGTCTTTACCAAACAATGCAACTATAGGCTAGACCAACAGGAGCACATGTGATACAGGCAAAATAAATGTGATTTAAAAACTGAATTATGCGTTTGAAAGGATAGAAAACATGGGTAAAGAAAAAATGTTGGTTACCAGCATTTTCTTCTTTTCCAACAATATTTTCAAAAGCTCTCCTCAGGGTTATTATAAATACTGTTAAAGTATTGTACAGAGACATGACCTGGTGTGAACAAGGGCCGAATATAATAGGCTATTAACTTGGCACAACACATCCAAACTTTAGACACATCCCAATTGAAAGCGTTTGCCGATGACAAAACGAATTTAAATTGCAAAGTTAAATGTTGTTTTTTGGAAGAGTTGAAAACATGGTGGATTGTGGAGAAAATGCTGAAAATCATATTTTTGTTATTGGCCTGTGCATCTGACTCTGGTTCTCCGTATCAGTCAATGGATAGAATTAGATCCTAGATCAGATTATGTGTTCTGTGCAGTATTATCCTGAAACACTATACATGTATCTAGTTCACTAAGAAGCAGAAAAAGAAATCAATGCTCCAACAGGCAAAGTAAGGGGCTTTTGAAAACTCTTTAGTATTTTAAATCTGAATCTCACACTTATATTAATCATGTATTCAATAGGAAGATCTTTAAATGAAATTTACTAATTACCAAAGGACAAAATTATAGACTGGTCCAAATTTAAAGCATTTGCAGAAGACAAAAAATAATCGCGGCTTAAAAATTGAGATTTGTTTTAGAAAGGTTAGCAAAACATTATGGGAAAAGGAGAAAATGCTGGTTACCAGCATTTTCTTCTTTTCCCACAATGTTTTAAAAGCTTTTTTCTTTGGGGTTGTTAAAAATTGTGATTGTGCTGTAAAGGGTTAAAACAACACTTAAGTTTTTTCAAATGTCTGATCTGGATTTAAAGTACCAGTAATGAGGAATTGACCTTTCTGCCGATTTTGATCGACAGGTCTACTGACGTCTTATCAGCCAATGAAAACGCAGCATTGGTGTCGGCTATTATCATGAAAAGTAGGCTGTTTAGTTGAACAGTGCAAGTGCAGTCAGTGCTTTGAAACAGGAATAGTTAATATGTATTGAAGTGGAAAAATTGGTGATTGTGAGTGAGTTGTTTGTACAAGGGTGAACATTTATGTGTGTGCCCATCTAAGAGAAGGTGGTTTTATGTGAATTGGTGTGTACATTTATGTTTGGAAGCCTTTGTATTCTTTCTGTAAGTAATTCTTCTTGTCTCTAAAAAGTTAGTTTAACAATTTCATGTAAGAAATTGCATTCTGTCACATGTAGGCTAATTTGTTTTATATGTATTTGTTTTAGAATGAATCTTTATGCACTATTCAAAAGTTCTGTTTGCAAAGAACAGCAAAATCTATCAAAGGCTTTTGAAAACATTATAAAATTAAAGTATGTAAAGTTGTTTTAAAGAACAGATTGTAAATACTGAAGACATTTCCTAATAAGGCATTTGATTGAGAGAAACAAGTTTTTGCAAATTGAAAGAATTGATTTTATAGATCTCTAACTCAGAATAGGTATTGTGTATGTTTCAGGTGGTCATTTTTCAAGTCACTGTGGAAAACATTAGGCAGGGACTGAGTGTCGATAGGACTGTGTTGTGTCCAATAAATGTTAAGATTAGAAACTTATGTGAACTGTCTTACATTTGCAATCCTGAACTTCCTAATCGGTTTACATTTCAAATAGCACGTTGAGAAAATTTGATGTTTGTTCTGTTTGCACTGAATGCTATGTGACATGCAACTATGTGCATGCTGACATGTTATATATGGGCTATGTGACCTGTATATATGTGCTATGTGACCTATATCTATGTGCTTTGTGACATGTATGTGATATGTATCTATGTGTTTTGTGACCTGCATTTAGGTCTTAACATGAAATAAATTGTCAAAGGAAATATATCTCATGATTTTGAACTACGGGTCAAAAACCTACCTAGATTGAGAAACCTGACAATTGGGTGTCATGTAAACAGAAAAATCTGGCACAATTTCTGGTTAGCTTGTCAGACTTGACAAACAAAATAATGCATTACTGTAAAGAGGCGTGCCAAACTCATGTTTACAGAAAGGTCAATTGAAAATTATAATCATTTGTTTCTAGCTCTACTGGCTTTCAGCCAGTAGAGCTTATGTCATGGCAGGGCCTCTGCTGTCCATCTGTTAGTCTTTTTTTTTTCAACTGTTGTCAGATTTTCATGAAACTTGCATAGTATGTTGTTTATCTCATCAATAGCTTCAACCGTATTGAGTTTGAAAAAAAATTTAAAAAAATGTTTAGGAAAAGTAGCCATTTCAAGATGAAAATTTCCAATTCTTGTTTACATGATAGTCTGCATTCGTGATCAGATTTTTGCAAAACTCACACATTTTGCTTATCTCATCAAGAGCTTGAATCCTATTGATTATGAATAAATCCAAAAACAGTATAGAAAAAGTAGCCATTTCAAGTTGAAAATTTCCATTTCTTTTTTACATGATGAAGCCAAAATTTGAGGCTGGATTTTCATGATACTTGCACAGTTGCTTCATCTCATCAACAGCTTGAACCCTATTGATTTTTTTAAAAATCCAAGTCAATGTTGTATCATAAACAGCTTGAACCTTACTGATTTTGGAAAAAAGTCTCGCAATCAGTATGGGAAAAGTAGCCATTCAGACTTGAAAATTTCCAATTCTTGTTTCGGCAGTGAAGTTCTTTCATGTGCATGTTGATCCAATTTTTTTGGAACTTGCAAAGATTCATCAAGGCATTAAACTCTATTATGATTGAAGAAACTCTAGTAAACTGTTCAAGAAAAGTAGGTATTTGATGACTTAGTATCGTTTTCTCAACAAAGTCCACATTACTAGTCAAGTTTCTTTGAAATTTACCAGGATTGTTTATTACAAGGCATAGTACTGAAAAAATATCAAATTTACCAGGATTCCGAATATTAAGTTTAAGAAATTTCACTTCAATTTTTTTCACTGTTTGTTCAATTCACTATGCCTACATAATGGTATCTTGATGGGTTCAAGCCCAGTTGCAAGAACACATTTTGGGTTTTTTTTTTTCCTTTTTTTCTTTCTTTTTGTATCATAAATTCATAATGTATGCTAGCATAAAAGCAAAGTCCCTGCCAGAAGAGCAATTTCAGGCACCTTAGGGCCTCAAGTTTTAATTTTCAGGCTTAAAAACACCTGTGTGCTTAAATTGTTTGAGTCATGGAACTGTTTTGAAGAAAATTCAAACCTATTTATTCATTACTTTTTTACTCGAAAAGATTTAAACACCAAATTTCCCTTTTTATGTACCTTGCCATGTTTTTTCTACAACTTTTATCTTTTACACAAAAAAGACAATTTGATAAAAAATAAGAAAAAAGACAATCTTAATACTATTTATTTCAATTTAAAGGCAAGCATAAATTGCATGAATAGACAACTCATAATTATCTCAGCCATTGGTATGCCCTATTTATCATTTTACCTTATTCATCATTTTAAAGAATTTTGGGAGTTTTTCCCTGGTAATAAACTAAAATTAAAATAAAAAATGATAGCTATCACATTAGCTGTAACAGGTGACAATTTTAGACATATCCAAACTGAGTATGAAAACAGACTACATAAAAGTTACGGCTCAATGATAAAAATTGTATCAAAAAGAGGATACATTGTGAAAAATGGGGAAAAAATGCTAGTTACAAGCATTTTGTTTATTTACTACAATGTTTTCAATGCTTTGTTTCTTAGGGTTGACACAAGTGGATAAACTGGTGATGTGCTACCAAACTTTCTCGGCAAAGGGCCCTACCTATCAAAATCTACTGTTCACCAAATGACAAATTTTAGCCTTGTCTAATTTGAAAGCATTTTCAGACAACAAAATAAATGTGACTCAAAAAATGAAACTTCACTTTGGAAGAGTAGAAAACATTGTGGGAAATGGAGAAAATGAAGGTTACCAGCATTTTCACCTCTTCCTACAATGTTTCAAAAGGCTTCTTCATCTAGGATGTAAAAACCAGGGATTGTTTGGTTATGGATTAACTGAAGATATACTCAATCATTTTCGAATGGAGACAGATCAATATCCGATCAGGGTCTGTTTCACATTTTCAATTCTTGATAAAAAATGACAGAGAAAAAACTGTGATCATGGGTAAAATACATACAGATGTTTCAAGCACTTTTGATTGGAGATGGTTTTGATTTAGTTGCATGGTAAAGGGTTAATCCTTTACCACACAATGCCGACTTTTAGTGGCCTTTGGAAAGAAGCTTTTTTAAAAAATTGTGGTAAAAGTAAAAATGCTGGTAGCCAGCATTTTCTCCTTTTCTCACAATGTTTTCTACCCTGCTGGAAATGAATTTCAATTTTGGAGTTACCTTTAATTTGTCGTCTGCAAGTACTTTGAATTTGAAAAGTCCAAACTTTTGTCGTTTGATAAAGTGCTAATGGAACTTCAAAGGTATACTGAAATACTGTTTTTTCTCAGTCAATGTAATTTGATGTTGATTTGCTGGCTGATTCCTTGATTATATTGATTGATTTTTATCTTTGCAGATCTACATTTTGACCAGGTTTGAATATCTTAGGGTAAGAGTCAATTTAAATTGGGTATTCTATAGATTATAACTTTAAAACAACTTAAAACTTTAATATAAGATTTGTTGAAATTATGATAATGTAAGTTAATGAAATAAACTCTTTATGGTAATAAAATCAAATTAAATAACATTTGGCAAACAATTATAAATTATGCCATTTACATAAAGATAGATAAGATATAATTATTTGTTTGTATACTATTAGTAATTCACAAAATAATTGGCATTATTGTTTGTGTGGGCATTGGAGTTGGCTTCCATATTTAGGTTAACGCTTATTGAGAGATCACATTTTCCAAACAAAATGATGGTTATGGTCATATGTGGCAAAATGATGGATTAAGTTCAAAGTTCTTCTATAGTTAGCCCCTGCCCACACCCATAATTTTCCAAACTAAATGATGCATTTAGATCATGGCACGATAAAACAGGTCAAAAGTTTCATATAGCAGTGCCCTAGCCATGCCAATACCTATGATCCTTATGTTAAGGCCACATATTTGAAAATTTCATGTTGAAATTTTTTACTAGAGCCACTATTTACCTTACCTAAAAATTGATTTGGTCCAAATTAAGTTTGATATACATGCACAGTTTCATTTAGCTATTCCTCTCTCCATGCAGTCTCTTCAAATTGCACTTATATTGCGCACAAAGCTGCATAATTAATGAATTATTTTATTTTCTGTTTCACAAATATTTTATCATCAGTATTTTTTCTGTAATAAAACCACTAAAAAGTTGGGTCATCATCTAGATTTTCTACCAGAAACGAGTCACTAATGACCTGTTTCATGTCCTCTTACATATATCCCAAAGACAGTACAAATGTCAAAGACATCATTCTGTTGAGCACTAAACAATGATATATGTGTATCTGATGAAATGGTAATTACAACAAAACTGCTGTATTAAACTTGGCATGTCACTTGGTGATTTCTTATATACAGATTAAGATCATAAAATGTCCTCAATATTCAACTCTTTGTTGCAATTTTGTTTAAATATTTTTAATCTCTAAAGTTTTGCTCTTATAATTTTTTAATATAGATATTCTTGCTAAATGACCTTAGCTGTCTAAGCACAATAAAACAACGTACATTCATCATTATTTTAATCAACATGTAAAATTATGAAATTTCATTGACATTCTTCGTTAAATTTTTAACATCTTTCCATAATGGTTAGTTTTAAGGATTTCTACAGAATTGCCACAAATTGATTATTAAAGGTTTGACTCCAGAAATTATGGCTCAGATTTTGTTCAGATTTAACTTTGACTCTAAAAATTCTGTTGCAAGTGTTATAGGCCTAGAGATTTCAGAATTTAGCAGGAAAAAAGTGTAGTATCAGCACACAGTTATGTGTACAAGTTGCTTTAGTGTTGAGTTTAGGAAAGGTATTCAAAGTATTTCATTAATTGATAGAAAATAACATTACAAATAACAATTATTACAATGGATTATGTCTTTAAAATAGCACCATGTTTTCCTTAAAAATGATAGGCGTGATACATATTGAAGTATCCTTGCATGATGTGTGTCTGTCAGACACATATTTACTTACATGTTTGAAGGTTAGTAAACCAAAGGGATTACAATTGCCACAATGGTAGAAAATGTATCAGAAATGATTTTATCATTCTTTCCAATAATCAGAAAAGCAAAAAAATCATGAAACATGTAATTATTCATTCAATTACTATATTATTGTTATATCATTTTTTTGTATCAGTTGTATTTGTTGACTTTAACTCATTACCAAACGACAAAATTTTAGGTTTGACCAAATTGAAAGCATTTGCAGACAACAAATAAAAGTGACTGAAAATTTGAAATCTGTTTTGTGAAGGTAAGAAAACATTGTGGGAAAAGGAGAAAATGCTGGTTTCCAGCATTTTCTCCTTTTCCCCCAGTTTTCTAGAGGCTTCTTTCTCAAGGGCGTCAAAAGTAGGGGTTGTGTGGTAATGGGTTGAAACACAAAATAAATCCAACAGCCTCTTTAATCCGTTACTCCATAGATACATATTTCTGCGCATTGCTTGTAGGAGCCTTTGGAAAATATTGTAGCAAAAGGTGAAATTGCTATTGACAAGCAATTTCACCTTTTGCCACAATGTTTTCTATGCTATCAAAAGGTGTCATATACACATGAGAAACAGCTTCATCCTTGCTGCTATTTAGGGTCAATTAGAGATACTATAGAAATGCCTTATGGTGTAAAAGGTTAAGTCTGAAAATATGATCCAAAAGATCGCAGTTTCATGGTTGTTGTTTATGTTGTTTTAGTAAAGCAGACAGTGTAAGGGACAGTTCAGACTGCATGCTTTGTGCAGTTTGATCTTGATCTATGCTGGCTGCATAGACAACTTAATTTTTGAAAGGTGCTTTAACCTTTTCCCAAACGACAAATTTTGGACTCTTCCAAACCAGAAGAGTTTGCAGACGACAATTATTGTAGATTTGGAGAAAATGGCAGAAAGTTCTCAAAAAGGGTAGAAAACACTGTGGGAAAAGGAGAAATTGTTCTTTACGACCAATTTCTCCTTTTTTTTCACACTGTTTTCAAAAGACTTTTACTGCAGACAAGTAAAAACCAGGGCTTGTTTGGGAAAGGGTTAAGGGTTAAATATTTATACATGTTAAATATTTGCCATTTTGCTTTCAAAACAAAAACACAAGTTCATATACAATGTTGAATGTAAACCTTTTCCAAACAACAAACTGTTGACTCTTGAAAGTTAAAGTATCTGCAGACAACAAATTTGAAGTTGGTACATAGGGGCTGTAGTTTTACAAAAAAACATTGTGGTAAGAGAAAAAAATGGTGCCTTTTGTTTCCATAATTTTCTCTTTTTTCCACAATGTTGTCAAAAGCCCTATATTTTTAAGTTTGTTTGGAAATAGGTGAAGGATTTTCATTCCAATGAAAAAAACAAAACCATGATTTCTTACGTTAAAAAAAACCCACTTATTTCCCTGTGCAGTTTTGAATTACCTTTCCCCAAACATCAAACCATTGAAACTTACCTAAGGATGATGAATTTGAAATTTGTACATATGAGCTGCAGTTCTTTGATAAGGTAGAAAAATTGTGGAAAATAGAGTAAATGCTAGTTACCAGCAGCATTTTCTCCATCTTCCACATTAATTTCAAAAGCCTTTTTTTCTAGGGATTGAAATTGTTTGGTGAAAGGTAAAAATGTAATGGATTATTAAGATTAAGATTGGACAATCTCATTTTCTTACTCAATGTTGAGGGTAAACCCTTTCCCAAATAACATATTGTTGACTCATCAGAGTTGAAAGTGACATGCAGTGCTCAAATTTGACATTAGTACTAATAAGCTTTTGTACTTTAATGAGCCAGAAAATTGGGGAAATGCTCCTTTCCAGTATTTTCTCTTTTTTCTACCATCCTTTAAAATGCCCCCCTTTTTTAGGGTGGTTTAAACTTGGGACTGTTTGGTAAAGGGTTAGAAATATTAACCCTAAAAGCGCCACTCAAAACTGTAGTTGCCTTAGTGGCCAGAGTAGATCATGATCAGACAGCACAAAACATGCAGTTTGATCTTTGATCTATGTGTCCACTTTGCTGTGACATTTTGGACAAAAGTTACCATCAATTTCTGATTATAGGCCTTACTTGTAGATTGAAAAGGTTCATTTAATTTATTCAGCGCACTAAAGGGTTAATAAAAACAAATCCATATGCAATGTCTATTGTTAAGGATCTTATATCCAACCATGAAAAAATGTAACTCATTTCTTTATTCAGTGTTAAATGAAAAAAAATATATAGAAAAAATAATGAAAAAAAAAAAAAAAAAAGAATTTAAAAAAAAAAAATTAAAAAATGAGAAAAGAAAAAGAAAAAGAAAAAATGAAGAAAAGAAGAAAAAAAAAAAGGATTGAAAAAAAAAAAAATGAGAAAAAAATGAAAAAAAAATGAAAAAAAGAAAAGAAAAAAAAATGAAAATGAAAAATAGTGAAAAAAGCAAAGAATGAGAGAGAGAGAGAGAGAGAGAGAGGAAACCCAACTTTTAATATCAAATGTCAAAAAAGTAAACCATTGCTGTCAGTGTTGAATCTAATGAAGTAAATTCCTTAAAATGGCTTGAATAATGTAATATAATCATTTGATTTTGGCGAAAATTGTATAGATGAAAAAAAAAATCTAAATCCATGGATTAGAAAGGTTGCCTTTGCTCATTGGATGATTTCCTTGCACTGGTTGGTATCCAGGAGTTATAAAAGGATAGTGCAGTGTTGAGTACTTGGTAGGACCTAGGAAAAATCGCTGCTGCATGATCAGTAATTGAGTTTTTTAATAAAAACTTTTGTGTAGAGATCAACTGTCACCAATGACGGATCAAAGCAAGCCAGAAAGGTTGTTGATCTATTCAGGGACAGATAATGACAGGAAATTCATCCTCACTGAGTAAAAGAAACACTGGCTCCTTCCATCTTCTGCCTTGAGTCTTAGTGTTTGTCTATAAGGAGCTGATGCTGTTAGCCAATGACAGATCAAGGCAATCTTGAAAAGTTGTCGGTCTATTCAGGGGCAGCTGTGTTTCATTAGCGAAGACATCCTTTCTAATCTGTCAAAAACCAAGAATCTGAAACAAACAATTACAATATCACATTTGAAAAAAGCCATTTTGAGAAGTTACATCAGTGGATTTATTTCACCCTTTCACTGTCAGAAGCCACTTGAAAAACACTACCAGATGGCATAAATCAAGATCAGACTGCAGTACCACTAGAATTATTAAGCCCTGAAAAATCAAACAGATTTGAAGTCCATTTCAAGTCAATACTGGATTTCAGACCTGATTGAGAAGCTGAGTATGTTCTTTATTATTAACTTAAAATTCAAATGGGATCAGGCAGTGATGCTAGGTGACATTCTGTATATTTCTGTGTCCTTTCCAAGGTTCATTTTATTAAGAGTGAGAGGGATCTTAACTCTTAAAGTGCCTGTCTATCGTAACTGTTTCTATGGGCCGGTGTAGATTGAGATCAGCTAGATTGCTGTTCTTGCATGTATACTGCCCAATTTATAATCATGCTGACCAGATTCTGTCTTTTCTGGACATAAAATGTGATCATCTGGCACTTTAAGGGTTTTTATCGAGTAAGTATGAAGAATTCTTGGGTATAAATTTACATGTATATTTTTTTCTGCATGAACCCTTTTCCACACAATGCTAACTTTTAATACCTGTGGGAAAGAAGCCTTTTGAAAATATTTTGGGAAAAGAAGAAATTGCTGGTAACCAGCATTTTCTCATTTTCCAATAATGTTTTTTACTGCATAAAAAATGATTGCACTGTTTAAGGCACACTGAAATTGTCTGCAAATGCTTTCAATATGGAAAAGGCTTAAATTTTGTCTTCTAGAAAAGGGTTGATATCAAATTGAGTTTTATATCTTCACATCATTTCAAGTTATTTGAAGTTTATACACAAATATTGCATGTGAACTCTTTACCAAACAACAAAATTTTAAAGTGGTCCCAATTGAAAGCTGTCGGATAAATGAAATGTGGCTCAATTGATGAAACATGACTCTGAAAGGGTGGAAAACATTGTAGCAAAAGTTGAAAATGCTGGTAACCAGCAATTTCTCCTTTTGATGCAATGTTATAAAAAGGATTCTTCCCCAGGGTTTGATAAAGTTGGCACTGTGTGGTAAAGGGTTAACTCTGTAAACACATGGCAAAATTTGGACTGGTAAAAATTGAAAGCATATTCAGACTGCAAATTACAGATATTTATCTTTGGACAAGAAGAAATCAATGTGGAAAAAGGGGAAAAATGCAGTTTAACAGCAAACTCTCCTTTTCCCACAATGTTTTCAAAAACTTTCATTGTTAAGGTTGCTAAATAGAATTGTTTGGTAAAGAATTATTCCACAAAGCAATTTTATTTTTTTTATATATGGCAAATTGTTATTATAAAAAAAAAAAGAAAAAAATAGTATTTTTCAGTATTGTCAGATTGTATTGTATATTTAACTCTATACCGAACAATCCTTGCTTTTTACTATCCTGAGATAAAAGCCTTTAGAAAACATTGTGGGAAAAGGAGAAAATGCTGGTAACCAGCATTTTCTCCTTTTCCCACAATGTTTTCTTTCCTGCTGGAAACATATTTCAATTTTTGAGTTATGTTTATTTTGTGGTCTTCATTGTGCTTTCAATTTGGACCAGGCTAGAATTTGGTTGTTTGGTAAAGGGTTAATAATGTAAGATCCATTTATTATTTTTTTGTAATTTTCATAAAAGTCTGAAAGCATATGTAATCTCTTTTGGTTTAGGAACATTTCAAAGATGTTTAAAATGAAAAGAGTTTGGCTTTAAAGGGGAATTATTATCAAGCAGATATTGGGCATAACTCAACACTTGGTGCTTTTTTAAAGGTTCATTTGCTTCCAGCCTTGGCCTGTATGCATTGCGTTAGTCTGATTTCAGTGTCATATTTCATTGAAATCAGCATTTGGAATATTTTGAATATCAGCATGTGGAAACTGTAAACTTTTTTTAATTCATCAAATGTCAAAAATTTATTATAATACATCTTATGCAAACTTTTGCCATGTAAACTTAGCAAACTAACAGCAACAACAAAATCTTTACATGATTTTTGATGGAACCTGCGAGAGGTGAGTCAAACAGTGTAGTCACTACATTGCCAAGCAACAATTTCCACATAAATCTTCACCATTGTTCTCCTTAACCAGTAGAAGTGTCATTTGTTCAGTATGGTCAAAGATTCAAGGTTAAAGATACACTAAAAAAATATCAATTGGTAAAACTATCATTGATAGAGCATTGTGCAAGCCACAAATTCTAAGTCCTAGGTAGATTTCAACATATTTTAATTTTGTTGTCTTTCATGAGTATATATGCCATGTAGAAGATTTGACCATATGGAGCCAAGGTTTATTCTGAAGTCACATTTTAATGTTGAACAGTAAAATTATCATAAACAAATCTTATTTGAGCCATGAGTTCTACACATGAATGGATTTCAAAATAAATTTGAACATTTATTTAGTTCTCCAAAATATGAGTAGATGTCACATTCCAAAAATTTGTTGAAGGTCATACTCTATGGTCATAACTTCAGGTTCTACATGTACTTGTTCATAAAAATGCAAATTTGAAAACAAAGGGATCTGAAATAAGAATGATGTACATTTAGTGATTGGTTACTTTTTGTCCAATGCAATGCATGAAGTTCTACAATGATCCCCATAGTGGGCTTGACATGTTGCTCCTGAGACAAACTTTAAGTTTTAATTTGAAAAACTAGTATTATTTTTGCCTATCTAACAAAAATTAGATAATTATTTAATATTTAGTAGTTCAGTAAATAAGTATGGTATGCAGCTTTCTTTTTCTTCTGCAGAAGGGTGGTTCTGTTAGTAAACAATCAGTTTTCATTAACATAGATCTTTTTAGTATTTTATTGTCATCATTTTTTTCTGCATGCCTGCCAACATAAACAAAACTACTCTTGGTGAATTTACACGCAAGTAAAACAAGAATAAGGCAAAAAACTAAAGCAACATACAAAGATATAAGCAAGGTAAAAATTTTCACCATCAACATTACTGTCTTCAGGGACCGGTCACCCGCAGTCACAAACACAGGTTCAAATTAGTGCTACAGCAGTTAAGATTTTAAGAGACTAAACTTATCTAATAAAGAAATACTTGTGTAAACCATGACATTTTTTCAATAAGTAATACTAAAAGAAAATTACTAGACAATGTAAACAAGTTTATAATGTCTACCATGTCAGAGAAAACTTATAAAACACCATATATTCTGCAATAAAAATAGGTAGAATTAAGGTAAAAAGGATATCATGACTCAGTGCACTACACATTTTAATATATATCAAGCACATTCACATAATTGCATGTTTCAAGAAACCATACATCTTTGTGATTATTGATTACTCAGGGCCAGATTTTCTATTCATTCCTTGGAGAATGTTGGATAAACAATTGATGGAGTTATGGTCATACTAGTATCAGGAAACAACTATAGTTGGTCTTCAAGCTTCACCATAGCAGGTTTTTGAACTGGTAAAAACACACTTGTATCAGGAAACAGGGTTGTCTCAGCTTTGGGTAACCATATTCCCACCCCAGACTGATTGGGTTACAGTCCCCACACCACATTAGGAACATTTATACAAGCATAGTGACTCAGACATTTAATTCTGACAGGGAACAGATTGGACTGAGTGGGTTTCTTCAGGGTTTTGAAACTTTAAGCTGGTTTTAGACTACAAGATGGACAGACATAGAGTCAAAAAGCAGAATGCACTGGGGTTTTGAAGGCCTGTACTACTATTTTGATATAAACATAATGTTTCTGGGCTACTGCAATTGATGAAATTTAGACACATTTTGAAAACCAGTTTTATATAAAAACTCTTTCACTGTTTTTTGTAAGGTAATATCAACCCTCAAATTTTCCTTATAAAACACATTTTCTTCTATTCCCTACTGTACAATCCAGTGTCTATCTGCCCTAACAGCAAGATTTTCATTAACCCAGCATTTCATTTAGTTTAGTTTAGTAAATAAGTATGGTATGCAGCTTTCTTTTCCTTCGGCAGAAGGTTGGTTCTGTAAGTAAACCAAACAATCAGATTTCATTAGCATCTTTTTAGTATTTTATTGGCATTATTTTTTTCTGCAGGCCTGCTAACATAAACTAAACTACTCTTGGTGAATTTACACGCAAGTAAAACAAGAATAAGGCAAAAAACAAAATCAACATACAAAGATATAAGCAAGGTATAAATCTTCACCATCAACATTACTGTCTTCAGGGACCAGTCACCCCCGTCACAAACACAGGTTCGAAATAGTGCTACAGCAGTTAATATTTTAAGAGACTAAACTTATCTAATAAAGAAATACTTGTGTAAACCAAGACATTTTTTCAATAAGTAATACTAAAAGAAAATTACTAGACAATGTAAACAAGTTTATATTGTCTACCATGTCAGAGAAAACTTATAAAACACTATAATTATATTCTGCAATAAAAAAAGGTAGAATTAAGGTAAAAAGGATATCATGAAATTTTGCTTGATTGTTGGAGTAAAATGTAGAAGTAAGATTCATAACATTTGTCTTGGTTTCTACAGTTGTGAAAAGCCCAGAAACATGTGTTCCTTTCTCAAAAACCTACAGCCCGGATGACTCAGTGCACT
The DNA here is from genome assembly GCA_943736015.1 of Tridacna crocea. Taxonomy (NCBI): domain Eukaryota; kingdom Metazoa; phylum Mollusca; class Bivalvia; order Cardiida; family Cardiidae; genus Tridacna; species Tridacna crocea. Next base: position 48,803,679 of record OX031057.1, on the reverse strand, counting down.
ACACATTTTAATATATATCAAGCACATACACATAAATGCATGTTTCAAGAAACCATATATCTTTGTGATTATTGATTACTCAGGGCCAGATTTTTCCCATTCATTCCTTGGAGAATGTTGGATAAACAATTGATGGAGTTATGGTCATACTAGTATCAGGAAACAAATATAGTTGGTCTTCAAGCTTCACCATAGCAGGTTTTTGAACTGGTAAAAACACACTTGTGTCATGAAACAGGGTTGTCTCAGCTTTGGGTAACCATATTCCCACCCCAGACTGATTGGGTTACAGTCCCCACACCACATTAGGAACATTTATACAAGCATAGTGACTCAGACATTTAATTCTGACAGGGAACAGATTGGACAGAGTGGGGTTTCTCAGGGTTTTGAAACTTTAAGCTGGTTTTAGACACCAGATGGACAGACAGAGAGTCAAAAAGCAAAATGCACTGGGGTTTTGAAGGCCTGTACTACTATTTTGATATAAACATATGTTTCTGGTCTACTGCAATTGATGAAATTCAGACACATTTTGAATACCCAGTTTTACATAAAGCTCTTTCACTTTTTTTTTTTTGTAAGGTAATATCAATCCTCAAATTTTCCTTATAAAACACATTTTCTTCTATTCCCTACTGTACAATCCAGGGTCTATCTGCCCTAACAGCAAGATTTTCATTAACCCAGCATTTTATTATCATTTTTTGTTTATACGATATTTAATATTTAATAGTGCAGTAAATAAGTATTGTATGTAGCTTTCTTTTTCTTCTGCAGAAGGGTGGTTCTGTTAATAAACCAAACAATCAGTTTTCATTAGCATCTTTTTAGTATTTTATTGTCATCATTTTTTTATGCATGCCTGCTAACATAAACTAAACTACTCTTGGTGAATTTACACGCAAGTAAAACAAGAATAAGGTGAAAACTAAAGCAACATACCAAGATATAAGCAAGGTAAAAATCTTCACCATCAACATTACTGTCTTCAGGGACTGGTCACCCCCCTCACAAACACAGGTTCGAATTAGTGCTATAGCAAGTAAGATTTAAAGAGACTAAACTTATCTAATAAAGAAATACTTGTGTAAACCAAGACATTTTTTCAATAAGTAATACTAAAAGAAAATTACTAGACAATGTAAACAAGTTTATATTGTCTACCATGTCAGAGAAAACTTATAAAACACCATATATTCTGCAATAAAAAAAAGGGTGGAATTAAGGTAAAAAGGATATCATGAAATTTTGCTTGATTGTTGGAGTTAAATTGTAAAAGTAAGATTCATAACATTTGTCATGGTTTCTACAGTTGTGAAAAGCCCAGAAACATGTGTTCCTTTCTCAAGAACCTACAGCCCAGATGACTCAGTGCACTACACATTTTAATATGTATCAAGCACATTCACATAAATGCATGTTTCAAGAAACCATATATCTATGTGATAATTGATTACTCAGGGCCAGATTTTTCCCATTCATTCCTTGGAGAATGTTGGATAAACAATTGATGGAGTTATGGTCATACTAGTATCAGGAAATAACTATAGTTGGTCTTCAAACTTCACCATAGCAGATTTTTGAACTGGTAAAAACACACTTGTATCATGAAACAGGGTTGTCTCAGCTTTGGGTAACCAGATTCTTACCCCTGACTGATTGGGTTACAGTCCCCACACCACATTAGGAACAATTATACAAGCATGGTGACTCGGACATTTAATTCTGACAGGGAACAGATTGGACTGAGTGGGTTTTTTCATGGTTTTGAAATTTTAAGCTGGTTTTAGACCACCAGATGGACAGACAGAGAGTCAAAAAGCAGAATGCATTGGGGTTTTGAAGGCCTGTACTACTATTTTGATATGAACATAATGTTTTCGGGCTACTGCAATTGATGAAATTTAGACACATTTTGAATACCCAGTTTTACATAAAGCTCTTTCACTATTTTTTTATAAGGTAATATCAATCCTAAAATTTTCCTTATAAAACATATTTTCTTCTATTCCATACTGTACAATTCAGGGTCTATCTGCCCTAACAGCAAGATTTTCATTAACCCAGCATTTTATTATCATTTTTTGTGTATACAAAATTTAATATTTAGTAGTTCAGTAAATAAGTATGGTATGCAGCTTTCTTTTACTTCTGCAGAAGGGTGGTTCTTTTAGTAAACCAAACAATCAGTTTTCATTAGCATCTGTTTAGTATTTTATTGTCATCATTTTTTTCTGCATGCCTGCTAACATAAACTAAACTACTCTTGGTGAATTGACACACAAGTAAAACAAGAATAAGGCAAAAAACAAAATCAACATACAAAGATATAAGCAAGGTAAAAATCTTCACCATCAACATTACTGTCTTCAGGGCGAGGTCACCCCCGTCACAAACACAGATTGGAATAATAGCTACAGCAGTTAAGATTTTAAGAGACTAAACTTATCTAATAAAGAAATACTTGTGTAAACTAAGACTTTTTTTCAATAAGTAATACTAAAAGAAAATTACTAGACAATGTAAACAAGTTTATATTGTCTACCATGTCAGAGAAAACTTATAAAACACCATATATTCTGCCATGAAAAAAGGTGGAATTAAGGTAAAAAGGATATCATGAAATTTTGCTTGATTGTTGGAGTTAAATTGTAAAAGTAAGATTCATAACATTTGTCTTGGTTTCTACAGTTGTGAAAAGCCCAGAAACATGTGTTCCTTTCTCAAGAACCTACAGCCCGGATGACTCAGTGCACTACACATTTTAATATATATCAAGCACATTCACATAAATGCATGTTTCAAGAAACCATATATCTTTGTGATTATTGATTACTCAGGGCCAGATTTTTCCCATTCATTCCTTGGAGAATGTTGGATAAACAATTGATGGAGTAATTATAGTCATACTAGTATCAGGAAACAAATATAGTTGGTCTTCAAGCTTCACCATAACAGATTTTTGAACTGGTAAAAACACACTTGTATCAGGAAACAGGGTTGTCTCAGCTTTGGGTAACCAGATTCTTACCCCAGACTGATTGGGTTACAGTCCCCACACCACATTAGGAACATTTATACAAGCATAGTGACTCAGACATTTAATTCTGACAGGGAAAAGATTGGACTGAGTGGGTTTTTTCCTGGTTTTGAAATATTAAGCTGGTTTTAGACTACCAGATGGACAGACATAGAGTCAAAAAGCAGAATGCACTGGGGTTTTGAAGGCCTGTACTACTTTTTTGATATAAATATAATGTTTCTGGGCTACTGCAATTGATGAAATTTAGACACATTTTGAATACGCATTTTTACATAAAGCTCTTTCACTTTTTTTTTTTTTGTAAGGTAATATCAATCCTCAAATTTTCCTTATAAAACACATTTTCTTCTATTCCCTACTGTACAATCCAGAGTCTATCTGCCCTAACAGCAAGATTTTCATTAACCCAGCATTTTATTATCATTTTTTGTTTATACAAAATTTAATATTTAGTAGTTCAGTAAATAAGTATGATATGCAGCTTTCTTTTACTTCTGCAGAAGGGTGGTTCTGTTAGTAAACCAAACAATCAGTTTTCATTAGCATCTTTTTAGTATTTTATTGTCATCATTTTTTTCTGCATGCCTGCTAACATAAACTAAACTACTCTTGGTGAATTTACACGCAAGTAAAACAAGAATAAGGCGAAAACTAAAGCAACATACCAAGATATAAGCAAGGTAAAAATCTTCACCATCAACATTACTGTCTTCAGGTACTGGTCACCCCTGTCACAAACACAGGTTCGAATTAGTGCTATAGCAGTTAAGATTTAAAGAGACTAAACTTATCTAATAAAGAAATACTTGTGTAAACCAAGACATTTTTTCAATAAGTAATACTAAAAGAAAATAACTAGACAATGTAAACAAGTTTATATTGTCTACCATGTCAGAGAAAACTTATAAAACACTATAATTATATTCTGCAATAAAAAAAAAAAGGTGGAATTAAGGTAAAAAGGATATCATGAAATTTTGCTTGATTGTTGGAGTTAAATTGTAAAAGTAAGATTCATAACATTTGTCTTGGTTTCTACAGTTGTGAAAAGCCCAGAAACATGTGTTCCTTTCTCAAGAACCTACAGCCCGGATGACTCAGTGCACTACACATTTTAATATGTATCAAGCACATTCACATAAATGCATGTTTCAAGAAACCATATATCTTTGTGATTATTGATTACTCAGGGCCAGATTTTTCCCATTCATTCCTTGGAGAATGTTGGATAAACAATTGTTGGAGTTATGGTCATACTAGTATCAGGAAACAAATATAGTTGGTCTTCAAGCTTCACCATAACAGATTTTTGAACTGGTAAAAACACACTTGGACCAGGAAACAGGGTTGTCTCAGCTTTGGGTAACCAGATTCTTACCCCAGACTGATTGGGTTACAGTCCCCACACCACATTAGGAACAATTATACAAGCATGGTGACTCAGACATTTAATTCTGACAGGGAACAGATTGGACTGAATGGGTTTTTTCATGGTTTTGAAATTTTAAGCTGGTTTTAGACTACCAGATGGACAGACATAGAGTCAAAAAGCAGAATGCACTGGGGTTCTGAAGGCCTGTACTACATTTTTGATATAAACATAATGTTTCTGGGCTACTGCAATTGATGAAATTTAGACACATTTTGAATACCCATTTTTACATAAAGCTCTTTCACTATTTTTTTTATAAGGTAATATCAATCCTCAAATTTTCCTTATAAAACACATTTTCTTCTATTCCCTACTGTACAATCCAGAGTCTATCTGCCCTAACAGCAAGATTTTCATTAACCCAGCATTTTATTATCATTTTTTGTTTATACAAATTCTCCTTTTCAATTTATTTGCTTAATTTAGCTTCTCCCATGTAGAACTTAAAATTTTTTCCTTTTTACTTTTTTTTTTTTTGATATTTTAAATGGTCATGTGTGCTTCTGATACGACCTGTCCCTGGTCACAATACTGCAGAAAGTATCAGAAGCTAGCATTGCCATTTAATCTAAATTTGTACTCATAATGGTAGGCACTTTGGCATTTACTATGACAAAGAAAAATATTTCATAGATTGAACACAAAGTTATGCTTTTTGGATGAATTTCAAGTCATGTAACCCTTTACAACACAACCCCATGTTCTCTCTTTAAGGAGTTTGGCTTTGGAAAGGAATTAAATCTGTTGTAATGACTTTTGACAATCTTTGGCAGAAAAGGAATTGGCCAAGCCAGGGATTTGAACAAGAGACCTTTCACAAGTCATATTAAGTAGACTAGGGAGGTTTAGCAAAGAATTTAAGAAATGTTGTTGGAGTCTGCAATATCACACTTTTGTTAACAATTAGCTACTAAAAGATGCAGTTTGTAAAATGTGTAAAAACAATTACCCTATAAACTCAAAAAATGGTTTTAGACACAGGTTTGAATAAGAAGTTAAAATTTTAAGAGAATGAACTTGCCTAATGAAAAAATGTGTTAGTTTACCAAGACATTTTTCAAACAATAATACTCAAAAAAAAAGGTGGCCAAAGTAAACTAGTTTATACTTGCCACCATGTTGGAAAATCTAACAAACACCCTTATATTCTGCCATAGATGGCAAAGATATCATGAAATTTTGCTTGATTGTTCAAGTAAAATGCAGAAGTTGGAATGAATAACATTTGTCTTGGTTTCTACAGTTGTAAAAAGCCCAGAAACATGTGTTCCTTTCTCAAGAACCTACAGCCTGGATGACTCAGTGCACTACACATTTTAATTTATATCAAGCACATTCACATAAATGCATGTTTCAAGAAACCATTTATCTTTGTGATTATTGATTACTCAGGACCAGATTTTTTCCATTCATTCCTTGGAGAATGTTGGATAAACAATTGATGGAGTAATGGTCATACTAGTATCAGGAAACAACTATAGTTGATCTTCAAGCTTAAATACCATAACAGATTTTTGAACTGGCAAAAACACACTTGTATCATGAAACAGGGTTGTCTCAGCTTTGGGTAACCAGATTCCCACCCAAGACTGATTGAGTAACAGTCCCCACACCTTATTAGGAACATTTATACAAGCATGGTGACTCGGACATTTAATTCTGACAGGGAACAGATTGGACTGAGTGGGTTTTTTCATGGTTTTGAAACTTTAAGCTGGTTTTAGACCACCAGATGGACAGACAGAGAGTCAAAAAGCAAAATGCACTGGGGTTTTGAAGGCCTGTACTACTATTTTGATATAAACATATGCTTCTGGGCTTCTGCAATTGATGAAATTAAGACATATTTCTGAATACCAAGTGATTAATACAATACTAAATGTATCTCCCTATTTTTGTTTTCTTTTTTATAGAAGTAAAAGTGTAAAATTTTCCTTACAAAGCACATTAAAATTTTTCCTTATTAAACCTGTACCAAACAATCTAGAGTCTAATAGCTATGACAGGATTTCAGTGAACGAGGATTTTCTCCTTTTCTCTTAATGTTTTCTTCCCTGTCAGAGACAAATTGCATCATTTGAGCCACATTTGAAATATAATCTGCAAACATTTAATTTGGACCAACCCTCATTGATGTCATCCAATAGAAGAGTTTCGAAAACATTGCAATATTTAAAAGATCTTTTTGTCACACTGCAGTGTTCTCCCTTACAAAGGATTGTTCAATCACTAGTATACACCTAGCACAAGCCATTACACCCTTATTGCAAGTTTAAAACTTGATCATCGGTCTGGTGACCAGTATTTTCTCCTTTTGCCACAATTCTTTCTACCCTTTGGTAGACAAATACCATCATATAAATGATGTTTTATCTTTTGTTTGCAATTGCTTTCAGTTTCCAATATTGTGCCATTTTGGGAAAGGTTTCAGTAGATTTATATTTTAGCAAGAAATTTGAATTTACTGGGTATAACCATAATTATCATTTTTTGTGTATAAAAATTCTCTCTTTTTCCATTTATTTGCATATTTTGGCTACTTCCATGTTGCACTTAATTTTTTTTTACTTTGTAAGGCTATTTCAAATGGTTATGTGTGTTTCTGATACACCCTGTCCCTGGTCACAATACTGCAGAAAGTATCAGAAGCTAGCATTGCCATTTGAACATGATTTGTACTTGTAACTGTAGGCATTTGGAGAGAGAGAAATGAAAAAGAATATTATTTCATAAATTGAATTAAAAGTTGTGCTGTTTCTATACCTTTTAAGTCATGTAACCGGTAACCACACAATCCTAGTAGGATCTCACTTTAAGGAGTTTGGCTTTGGAAAGGTTGTAATCCTATTACAATGACTTTTATCAATTCAAGGAAAAGAAATTAGCCAAGCTTGGGATTTGAACCAAGGACCTGTTCTCAAGTCATACCAAATGGCCTATGGAGGCTTGGCAAAGAAGTCAAGAAATCTTAATGTCTGTGCAAAATAATACTGTTTAAAATTAGCTATTAAAACATACAGTTTGTAAAATAAATCAAAAATATCCTTTACTGCATCTAAACTTTAAAAACGCAGGGAAGAAAACATTGTTGGAAAAAAGAGAAAATGTTTCTCACCCTTTTTTAACAAATTTCAACTTTTGAATCACGCTTTCAATTTTAAACTGTCCAAATTCTGTTGTTTGATGAAGAGGTAAGGGTATTACCCTGGATGTAAACTTTAACAAAAGAAACTTTTCCCAAAGCTCAAGCCCATTAAAGCAAAGGTTTTCCAGGTTTTTTATCATTTCTGATTTAAGGTATCATGGCTTTGAAGTGGCACTGCTTGGACACCATGGCAAACACTTGATTCTAAGGGAAGTCTACAAGATAACTCTGTATCAACATGGTAAGTTAAACACTTCACTCTTTACCAAACGACAAAATTACAGAATGGTCCAATTGAAAGCATTTGCAGACGACAAAATTAATTCAACTGAAAGATTGAATGTTTTTTTGAGAAGGGTAGAAAACATTGTCGGGAAAAGAGAAAATGCTGGTTACCAGCATTTTCTCCTTTTCCCACAATATTTTCAAAATGCTTTTATCTAAGGGTCGTAAAATCGGGCATTGTTTGGGAAAGGGTTAACTTCAAGATTATAACATGTCAACAGTACTAGCTTCATTTACAGACGGGTAGAGCACACAGGAGGTCGGAGGGGCTGGGGTCAGGACCCCACTGGATTTGTCCAAAAGGAAAACTTTGGGACTGGGTTCATATTGCATAATTATGGTTGCTTTTAAATACGATCTGGACTCGATGTGGCATATGATGTGGACTGAAATTTAAAGCAGCATTTAGTGACACTCCTAACTCTTTACCATTCAATCCTGACTTTTGATGACCCTGAGAAAGAAAAGCTTTTCGAAAACATTTTGGGAAAAGGAGAAAATGCTGTTAACCAGCATTTTCTCCTTTCCCCACAATGTTTTCTACCCTTCCAAAACCAAATTTCAGTTTTTCACTCACATTTTTGTCATAGATCTGCAAATGCTTTCGATTTGGACCAGTCTGAAATTTTCTTGTGTGGTATAGAGAGTTATGTACATTATATAATACCATAACAGTGGACAATTGGTGCTCATATGACTAGTAGCAAACTTTTGACATTATAAGTATGCAACAACACATGCTTGTAAAATAATTTTTTACCCTGCTGGAAACAAATTTCAATTTTTGAGTTAAGTTTATTTTGTCAGCTGCATGTGCTTTCAATTTGGACCAGTCTAAAATTTTATCGTTTGGTAAAGAGTTATTTAAAGCAGGTACTCATAAGAAGATGAATCATAATAGGTAAGGTACATTTTGTTAATTTTAAGTCTTTTAACTCCTTACCAGAAGACAACAATATTATTTTTAGCCTTGTCCAAATTGATAGCTACTGCAGACAACCATGTAGAAGTATCTTAAAGAAATTTCGCAAAGTATAATTTTTTCCCCTTCCAAAGGCAAGGGGGCCATAGTTTTTGGTTTTCCATCTGTCTGTTTTTCATATTTTTCTTTATCATAAACTTCGGATCGGACAGTCATTATTTGTGTATATTTCATGAAATGCCATGTCATGGAAAAAAGTTCATGAACTGCCATGTCATGGAAAAAAGGGGCTTAACCCTTTACCTAACAATACCAGGCTTTTACGACCCAAAGGAAGAAGCCTTCTGAAAACATTGTGGGAAAAGGAGAAAATGCCGATAACCAGCATTTTCTCCTTTTCCCACAATTTTCTTTTACCCTTCAAAAGCCATGTTTCTATTTTTGAGACAAGTTTATTTTGTCATCTGCAGTTGCTTTCAATATGGACAAGTCTAAAATTTTGTTGTTTGGTAAAGGGATGTGGACCAATAAATGGACCAATATAAACCAAAAGTGGTGGTACCTCATATTTATATTATCACTGATGCTGTTTGTCTGTCCCTCTTCAGAAATCTTTAGCAAAAACTGATGAAACTTCATACATGTGTTCCTTATGTTAGTCTGCATTTTTTTTTTTTTGCAATGAAGGGCTCGTTTTATTCAATGCTGTATTATGGAAAAAGGGGGCTTAACGTATGTTTCTATCAAAAAAAGTCTTTTCGGTTAAGGATATCATTTAACAAAAAATAACCTGTTTTCTTTTAAATTTCAGGAAAGATATGAGCTTGCCTTAGGAAACTTCAGCATGAAGACAGACTGGAGGTAGGTCAAAGTTGTCAACCAGTTTCTAGCTGTTTTATCAATTAGTTTGTTTTCTAAATTCATATTGCTTTGGCTCAATAGAACTTTTATATATAGAGCTAAGTTGGGTTGTAAAGTATTTTTTGGTTTCATCATTTTGTGCATAAAATCCTTGTCTGCAATGTGCTTCAATTGGCAGTACTGGTTTAATAATTTGATAACTGGAATACCGGTTCTGAATGTACAAAATGTCATTATGGTGAAATGAGAAAACAAAGCCTTTTTTTGCATTACAGTTCTCATAAATCGGTTACCCTCATAAATCAATTACGGCAACTTTGGAAATTTCTTTCTCATCTCAAAAGAGCCTTTATTCTCAAAACAACCATTACCGCATCTTTTTTCTAATCACCTTGTAGAAAATTCAAATTACATGGCATTTTACTTAACATGTGAGGTTCAGTAGACTGACAGTAGGAACTTCCATTGTTTATTTATATATTGAAAATATACAGTGTGGCCAGGGACAGGGGTTATATAGCACAAATGGAAGTTTCAACTATCAGGTTGCTGGCAAAACTGTTCTTTGGCATAGCTGAATGTGCTTGCTTTTGACCTAGGTTTTGGCATTGATGAAAAATGAATAAACAGAAGTTGCAGAGGTCAAATCTACAATAAATATCAAGTTATAATTTCTTGAGCTTGTGAAACTTAAATTCTTGGTTGTACCATCATATAGCTGCATTTATATTTGCATTACATGGAACATTAGCCCAAATACATAACAGTTTTATGACAAGTCCAGTCAACTTTTAACTTGCATGAAATTCAAGTTGCTGACAAACTTACGAGTAAACTACATAATTACCGGGTATATCTGCATTGTTGGGTCAAACGTGTATCAAAGCCAGTATGGTCAACTTAAAAACTTACTTACAGGTTGCAGGTTGCACTTACCTTGCAGGTTTCTCAAAAATCTGTCTCGTATAAATATGTAACCTATTAACTTAGATATGAAGCATAGTATAGGGTTAAAAGTTTACTTAAAAACATTGTACCAACATCAGATTTCTGCAGGGAGGTGAGGTTCAGGAGACTGACAGTAGAAACTTCCATTTTTTATTTATATAATATATATAATGTGGCCAGGGACAGGGGTTACATAGCACAAATGGAAGTTTCAACTATCAGGTTGCTGGCAATACCTATTTTTCTACTATTTGTAGGCAGTTGGGTCACATGCATATCAGTGTATTAAACATAAATTGACAAGTTCGGTCAGCTTGAAAAGTTACTTATAATGCATTCAGGTTTCTTAAAAATCCATCTTTCAAATACATGGCAATACGTTTTTTCAACCATTTGTAAGCACTTGGGTCAAATGCATATCATAAGTTTTCTCCACTGGTGAACTCAGAAAAACTAACCTTCATTAAATTCAGTGCCATCCTGAAATTATTCATGTAAGTTTCTTCAGATAAACTTATGAAATTATCCACCATTAAATTCAGGCCACAAATAATACCATTTTCTTTGTTACATAAATGCCTTCAGGTAAATGCATAACATAGGCGTAACTTCTATTAAGCACACCATGCACGTGCATAATGCAAAAAAAATTGAGAATAGGTTGTAGGTTGCCTCTTTTTGTGTATTTTTCAGTTTGGTCATTTTGTAAAACAGCCAAGATTAGAAATATCTTGATTATATGGCTCTGTTTCTATTTGGCAGATTCCAATCAAACCTGTCTTTGAAAACTAACTTTCTACCTCAGAAGAGGCTCAAAATTGTTCTACAGCCATCTTGAATATCGAAAATTTCTTTGGGGAGGCCCCCCAAAAACCCCACCTCCAATGACGGGGAGGCCCCATTTCATGCTCTCCCTACCTCACGCCTATGGCGCTCAAGAACGTCTACGGGGTTCATGCATGCCTTCGGCGTACGTATAATTTGCTTTTTCTTGGTTACGCCCCTATAATACAAGTCTACACTGAATTTAGGTCTCAAGCAATTTTGTCTTTAACTAACTGTATAGTATGTTCCATCACATAAAGTTAAAAAACTTGCCCATGTTAAATTCAGGTATCAGGCAATACTGTCTTTAACCTTTTTACCAAATAATCCAGCGTGTCAATAACCCCAAGGAAAAGGCTTGTCAAAAACATAGTTGGGAAAAAGAGAAAATATAGGTTACTGGACAAATATCAACTTATTTCATTAAATTTTTTTTCTTTTAAAATTTTAGGTAGTTCAGGGCAGCTTTAATGTCATGTGAAACTTATAACTTAAACTCTGAACCAAATCACAAAATTTTTGAACAGTCCAAATTGAAAACATTTGCAGATGACAAAATAAAAATGTGGTTGAAAAATTGAAATTTTTCATTAGAAGGGTAGAAAACATGGTGGGAAAAGGAGAAAATGCTTTTTACCAGCAAAATATCAACAAACATCATTATATTTTTCTCTTTCAAAATTTGAGGTAGTTTAGGAGAGCTTTTATGTCCTTTAAAACTTACAACTTTAACTCTTTACCAAATCACAAAATTTTTTACCGATCCAAATTGAAAGCATTTGCAGACGACACAAGAAAAAAGTGTTTGAAAAATTGAAATCTGCTTTTAGAAGGATAGAAAACATTGTGGGGGAAAACGAGAAAATGCTGGTTACCAGCAGAATATCAACTTCATTAAATTTTTCTCTTTCAAAATTTGAGGTAGTTGAGGGCAGCTGTAATGTCCTGTGAAGTTCAAAAGTATAATTCAAGCCTACAGTATGAATATTTTGTACAAGTCTTTCATACAAAGTCAGGATTGTGGTTGCTTCCATATTTGATAATATCAGAATGAATGAAACAACAAATACTTGAACCTGTAAATCTTGGTGTTAATTTTCAAAATCCAAAATTGTTATTCTTTGCTATATGTTTGTTGTTTGTCTGTTTGTGTGTATGTTTGTTTGTTTTATGTGTTTACTTCAAACTTTTGCAGAGGTTTTGTGTGCAGTGCTATCACCACATTGATAACCTAGGTACCGGTCTGCAAAAATGTACCCAATATGGCCAATGTGCAGAGAGGATATAGGGCCTTATGCCTTTTCTGATGCAAGTATTTGCAGGTTAAGATAGTACTGTCATGGAGTGTGTTTGCAACCCAGGTCTCGAGATCTTATATGGGTATAAGATCTTAAGGGCCAAGTCTGTTTCAAAACCTCACCCCCAACAATTTACACTTTATTTATTAAAAAAAAATGCATCCCTGTCTTCTTGATCTACATAAGACTGTTAGGCCCAGGCATGTCAGAAAACATTGAAATTGTGACCCCACAGTTACAGTTAGATGGTCATTTACATGCTGACACCCACATTGTATTGAGCAGGTAAGAAAATGGCCATTGGCATGCCTTGAGAAACTGCTCCTATCCATATTGGCCACACCGTGCTAGGTGGACAGTCTTGTCTGATGTCTGGACTGTTAAAATACATTAAATATTGTGTCAGCATTTTCATATGGTAATGAACTTTACCTTCTGCCATACATAGCCATAACTGTATGGTGGTGAATTTCTATAAAAGACTGTGTGGCCAGAGTGTGTTTGAAAACATCTGATCATGATCTCAAAAAGACGGTGAAAATGTTCATTGCAAAGCCGACACCAAAATGAGCAATTCAAGAAAATGACCATTAATATGCACAGTATACTTTTCCTTAAATATTGGCCACACAGTGCAAAGTGAACAGTATCTTGTCTGGGTCAGTGTTTGAATTTGTATGATACAGAATACAACATTGTGTCGGCTTACAAAGAAAGGACTAGTGAATACAATTGCAGAGTTTTCAAAATTTGCAATTTTGTGAGAGCAATAAGCTGAATCAAATGATTACTTAGGCCTACTTGGGAATGTGGTTGTAGTTCCTTACCCCTACCTTTTTTTATATTTTTAGGTACAGTATAGTACTAGAGCCACATACAATATCTTAAAGCTGAGATGAACCATCTTATTGAGAAACAGAACCTAGACCAGTGAATGTTGTATATAGAACAAATATAAGCAGTGGAGGTCCACAAATTACCATACATCCTTCAGATTGCCGTGACGATTTAGGAAAGCAATTTTTTTCACACAGCTTTGTAAATGCTGATTTTTTTTTTTCTAGCCAAACTGATCTTGATGTTAGAGGAATGGCATAAGCAAATTCACTCTTACCTTGGATTTGAGTGAGGTTACGTTATGACAACAGGTATTTTGTCTAAAGTTCTGTTCTTTAGGATTGAGCCACATTTTTCAATAGAATGCTACCTAAAGTAATACCGTAGTTGCACCTAAAATTTAATCAGCAACCCTCGAGTTGCTATTGGGAACATGTGTATAGCTCAACAGTATGAAGATCAATGATGTATCTGATAGTAGCCATTTTTGTTATGGGATAACCTCTTTTCTAAAGATTGATAAAATTTAAATTGATAAAATAGTGAAAGATATGATAAAATTGATAAAATGTTGAAAGATATGATAAAATGGATAAAATAGTGTAAAGTGTGATAAAATAAAGCAGTACGTGGTTCCATTTCCTGCTCTTATTTTTTATTTACCTATGTTACCTATGTTATTCTCTCCAAAGTTTTGACTTACTCTCTTGGCAAATTTGTAGCCTTCTTTATTTTGAACGATTGGATTTCTTTCTTCCTTTACCCAGGATTTTAACAACACCTTCTTTCTTATGGTCTTCACTTTCTACCATGCTAAAAATCTTTTAGATTTGTCAAAATTTAAAATATAATTTCCAGTGAAGCTAAAATTATGAATTCTGTCTGTAAAATTGGGGGGGGGAACAATGCTGGTAATTGACATTTTCTTCTTTTCCCACAATGGTTTCAAAATCCTTACAACAAAGCGAAGCTAGTCCGACTAGCAAAGCTAGTCTATAGGCATCCACATTGAGCCAGATTCGATGTAAACAAAAAAACCCACAGTTGCCAAATACTGCCTCACAGAAAAATACTCCTTACTGTAACAAATCTTAATTCAGTCATTATGACAAGTACAGAATCTCTACCATCACAATTTGAACTTGTCCACTTTCAAAGCAATAGACTGTATAAGATGTCATTGATAAGGTACATGATGCTTGCTTTTATGTAAATTAAGTGACCTATATGCAAATCAGGCTCATATCACAGTACACAAAAGTATGAATGGATCTAGAAATAATACCCCCATGTGACTTGTACCAAATTCCTGCTACACAAACCCTCAATGGCCAGGGAACCCTTCTCATTCCTCCAGTCACTCATCATTTAGATCATTGAAAATGCAAAAGTGATATGTAAACTGTTGTTTAACACAATGTATATTAACCCTTTACCACACAATCCTGACTTTTCACACAAGTGGGGAAGAAACCCTTTGAAAACAATGCGGGAAAAGAAAGAAGAAAATGCTGGTTACAATCATTTTACCCTTTTCTTATTATGTCTTAGAATATATTTTCATCTATTTAGTCACATTTAACTTTATTGTCTGGAACGGCTTTTAATGTGGAGGGCTGCAAAATGTTTCGTTGTGTAGAGAGTTAAATAGTTGACTATTGCATCCTGTGGTAACCCTTTTCCAAACAATGACAACTTTTAATGCCCATGAGGAAGAAGCCTTTTGAAAACATAGTGGGAAAAGGAGAAAATGCTGGTGACCAGCTTTTTCTCCTTTTTTCACAACGTTTTCTACCAGAAAGACATTTTTTTTTTTTAAATCTTTGATGAAAATTGGTGAAACATCATTCATGTATTTCTTAAGATAGTCCACCAATAAAGATTTCTTTTTTATAATTGATGGCGTGTCATCTGAAAAGGGGGCTTGATGTATATTTCCATTACAGACTGATATCTCTTTAACCCATTACCACACAATCCCTACTTTTTGACGCCCCTGAAAAAGAAGCCTTTAGAAAACATTGTGGGAATAGGAGAAAATGCTGGTAACCAGCTTTTTCTTCTTTTCCCACAATGTTTTCTACCTTTCACAAAACAAATTTCAAATTTTCTGTCACTTTTATTTTGTCGTCTGCAAATGTTTTCAATTTGGACAAACCTAAAATTTTGTTGTTTGGTAATGAGTTAACTATAGGACAAAATTTTATAAAAATTCATGTTCATCTTTTTTATAGTCCACATACAATTATATTTTTCAAATGCTATGCAATGGAAATAAGTTAAAGGCCAGGTGTACATGTGTTTACCTCTTATTTCTTTTCTATCTAAAGATTTCTTTTTAGGCAGGAGATTTCATCTCAACAAAATAACCTGTTTTAAATTGAAAATTAACAAACTGAAGTTTATCATAATATTTCTTATGTTAGAGAAGAAAACAGTCAAGAGCGTTGGGTGAAGTCGATTGAACTGCATTTTAATTGAACCGAATAGGATTTAACCCTTTCCCAAACAATCCCTGGTTTTTACGGGTCAGGAATAAAAGCCTTTAGAAAACATTGTGGGAAAAGGAGAAAATGCTGGTAACCAGCATTTTCTCCTTTTCCCACAATGTTTTCTACCCTATCATACAGAAAAATCATCTTTTTAGCAACTGTTAATTTGTCATCGGCAAAATGCTTTGGATTTGGTCTGGTCCAAAATTTGCCGTTTGGGAAAGGGTTAATAACTAGAACGAACCGATGGACCTGGGACGGACTCGGAAACCAAATATGACAATATTTCTTCGGTCTGGTATAAATCAACAAAGATTTACATTTACCATAGCCACTTACTAGTTTCAATTACTTTGATTTGCCTTTTCCATCTTTTTCTGGCGCTTTGTCAAAAATGAGGTTATAATCAGAGTAAACAATTTAATCTTTACCACACAGTCCATACTTTTGACGACCCTAAGAAAGAAAGCCTTTGAAAACATTGTGGGAAAAGGAGAAAATGCTGGTAACAAGCATTTTCTCCTTTTCCCACAATGTTTTCTACTCTTTCCAAATCATTTTCAATGTTTGATTCACATTTATTTTGTTGCCTGCAAATGCTTTCAATTTGGACAAGCGCAAAATTATGTCCTTTGGAAAGGAGTTAACTGATAGATGCTGAAGTTCTACTGCAGACCACGACCGACTCATTACCGTATGACAAAATTTGTGACTTGTCCAAATCAAAAGCATTCACAGACAACAAAATAAAAGTGACAGAAAATTGGAAATTTGTTTTGTGAAGAGTTGAAATCATTGTGAGAAAAGGAGAAAATGCTGGATACCAGCATTTTCTCCTTTTCCCACCATGTTTTCTAAAGGCTTAATTCTTTCTCAGGGGTGTCAAAAGTAGGGATTGTGTAATAATGAGTTAAGACAGCGTTATACAGAGTAACTAGGGAATTATTGCTAGTTGGACGCAGGCTAACTGTTTCTGCCGTGTCTTCAAAACTATGGCAATTGACTATGACACCCAAGTGTCGAAACAAATGCACTACTCAATGACCAACTAGCCTTAGCTGCAACACCTATTGTAGATGTGCCGAGACAAGTTAGGATCTGAACAAATGACTTATGTTAACCCGTTACCACACAATCCCTAATTTTGATGCCCTTGAGAAAGACGCCCTTAGAAAACATTGTGGGAAAAGGAGAAAATGCTGGTAACCAGCATTTTCTCCTTTTCCCACGTTTTCTACCCTTCACAAATCAAATTTCAAATTTTCAGTCACTTTTATTTTGTCGTCTGCAAATGCTTTCGATTTGTGTAAACCTAAAATTTTGTCGTTTGGTAATGAGTTCACAGAATTTTCTCCTCTATCTACAATGCATGCAGCTGGTACCAATGCAGCATTGTCCGCTGTTTTCGACCTTTCAAAAGTAAACCCCATCTGTTCAACAACGATCGATATGTCGCCAGAAAAAGCTGTCAAAAAAAGACAAGTCTTAGAATTTGGCATATGGTGAAGACTCTTAACCTTAACCCTTTACGAAACAATATCTGGTTTTTACGATCCTGAGATAAGAGGCCTTTGAAAACATAGTGGGAAAAGGAGAAAATGATGGTAATCAACATTTTCTCCTATTCCCACAATGTTTTTACCCTGCCGGAAACAAATATCAATTTTTGAGTCGAGTTTATTTTGGAGTCTGCAGGTGCTTTCAATTTGGATCAGTCTAATATTCTGTCGTTTGGTAAAGAGTTAAATCTGCTTGATAAATTAAATGCCGATAGCAAAAACCTTAAGACTGATATTTCACTTTTTTTTTTTGGAGGGGGGAGGGATATCACCTTACCGGACAGTGTAGATCCAAGATCAGGCTGCACAAAACGTGCAGTCTGATCTGAATCCACACTGTCCGCAACAGGTCATTGTGTCGTGCTTAGTAGCCTATGGGTTATGCCCCTTTTTCTCTCCCACTGTAACACTGATATTTAAAGCGTCGATTACAGGTAGTAAGATAGAAAACAAGCAGGAACTTGATCTAAGTCAATCTAACGCTGTTTCTCAATTATCCTGTATACCTGTAATTACATTTTCACATGTATCCGAAATTCTCACTGACTATGTTCACTATAATCAGTTATATTAGATTCTTGTCTGTGTGGAATTGTGTAACAAGTTCTGTCCCTTTAGGATTGTTATTCTTAAAGGCATTTATATTGATTTATTTCTTTTACTTCTTGAAAATAAACTGTAATTAAGACTTTTGAAAAAATATCATGGAAGAATTAGATAAGCTAGAAAATAAGTAAGAAAATAAAAAATATATGTATAAATAGGCAATGTGTCTTAACTTGTTGTTTAAAACAGTTATATCATGTTCACCTTTCCTTGCTCATGTTTAACTCTTTCTAGCTCCACTGGCTTATGTCCCAGTGTCCGTCATGCACCCATCTATGCATGTGTTAACTTTTATTTCAAACATCTTGTCTAAAACTACTCATCCAAATTTAATGAAGCTTTACAGAAATGATCCTGCCATGGTCCACTTCAGAATTTCTTGAAAGAATTTGATTCCTTCAAAATCTCTGGTTGCCATGGCAACAAAACTAAAAAAAAAATTAACACTTTTAAAAATCTTCTCTGAAACCACATGGGCCAGGGCTACTGAATTTGGCATGTAGCTTTATCTAATGAACCTTTAACAAAAGTTTCTTCAGATTACAGGCCTGGGGTCAAAATTGGCTCTATTTCAGGGGTCACATAGGGTGATCACAATAGCTCACCTTTAGCACTTTGTGCCAAGGTGAGCTAGAAAATTAAATTTGTTTTGGGAACAGTAAAAAACCTTGTTGGAAAAGGAGAAAATGTTGATTACCAACTTTTTCCCCTATTCCCACAAGGGCTTCAAAGACTTTCTTTCCCAGGATTATTGAAAGTCGGGATTAAATGGTAAAGAGTGAATAGCCTAGTGACTGATGTCAATGTTCAAGAGCTAGTGGATTTGTCTGTCTAACAGTTTGACAGCACTGACCTAGATTTGATCTAGTGACCTACTCTTTGACCCAACCTGACCCATTTTCAAAGTTTTTTAAGATGTCACCAAAACAAATATTCTGACCAATTTTAATGAGTATTGGAATGAAAATATGGCCTCTAAAGGCTACAGAGGGTTTTTCTAAGATTTAATCTAGTGACCTAATTTTTCATCAAAGTTGATATCATCAAGACAAACATTCTGACCAAGTTTCTTGAGTATCAGACTAAAACATGTGACCTCTAGAGTGCACACAAGGTAAGGGTTGATGATGAATGATGAATACAGCACAACAGACTGTTTTCAAGCACTTTCCAGTTTAATCACTGCAGTCAGTGCCCTATTTCATGTGATCATGAAATATACAGACCCAAATCTTGAATGGTTTTGGATGTTGACAAGTACTGTCAAAGCATTATATTCAGCAATAATCCTAAGCCTCTCCCACATAATGGCCCTGCATGGCTAAGCAGTGATGTGTAGGACACATATCCTGGAGGACCCATACTGACAGCACTAGGGGATTTACTTGGAAGTCTCTGCGGAAAAGAAATTTCAGAATCCTTATCTAGTAGTAGTGAAAACCAGGAATACACCAATAGGCAAGCTATTGTTGTAATCATAACAATCTGGTGCGATGGTGCAAGTGATGGCGCAAGAAGATTGCCAGTGGGGAACCTGAATAAAACTGAAATAATGTTGAAAGCAGTGTAAGCACCATTCAGTCCCACACACTTTAACCCATTACAAAACAAAGCATGGGAAAGACGTCCTCTGAAAACATTGCGGGAAAAGGAGAAAATGCTGGTTACCAGCATTTTCTCCTTTTCCCACAATGCTTTCTACCCCATCAAAGAAAATTTGCACCAATTGAGCTACACTTACGTTGTCGTCTGAAAAAGCTCTCAATTTGGACTGCTAAAATTTTGTTATCTCGTAAGGGTTATAATGGGTAATTAAGGACAGCTTGGGTTATTTAGAGCAAAAGAAAAAATGTCCAACAGTCTTGAAAAAAACTAATGAATTGGCATTATATTTTATTTTCTTTGACTTCATAATGTCTTATCAGTTGTTGGCTATATCCCTTATGGTTTGTCGAAAAATCAGAAGAAATTTCAAAGATTAAAAAATTGGTTTAACCCATTACCACACAATCCCTACTTTTGATGCCCCTGAGAAAGAAGCCTTTTGAAAACACTGTGGGAAAAGGGGAAAATGCTGGTAACCAGCATTTTCTCCTTTTCCCACAGTGTTTTCTACCCTTCCCAGAACAAATTTCAATTTTTCAGTCACCTTTATTTTGTCGTCTGCAAATGCTTTCAATTTGGACCAGTCTAAAATTGTCTCGTGTGGTAAAGAGTTAAACACCGCATATTCATGAGCCATGCTCTGGCAAAAGGGGGTTTAATGCACCTTGGTTTTGCATCACAACAACTGAAAGCATTTGCAGATTAAAAATGTTGCATGAATGACCAGATTTGCATTTGATGCTGTCTGTAGTTAAAGTAAACTGTACAAGAAGAAAACAAAACCATTTGTCTTTAGCCTTTTCTCTCATCCATTCCAACGATATGTTTGAAAGTCTTTCTTTCAAGGGTCATTTAACCCTTTAACCCTTTACCACACAGTCCCTACTTTTGATGACCTTGAGATAGAAGCCGTTTGAAAACATTGTGGGAAAAGGAGAAAATACGTTTTCTACCCTGCTGTAAACAAATTTCAATTTTTGAGTTATATTTATTTTGTCGTCTGCAAGTGCTTTCATTTTGGACCAGTCTAACATTTTGTCGTTTAGTAAAGAGTTAACAAATGACAAAATTCTAGTCTAGTACAAATTGAAAGAATTGTCAGATGACAAAATAAATCAGCTGTGCTCCATGAAAAGGGGCCTTAACCCATTACCACACAATCCCTACTTTTGACGCCCCTGAGAAAGAAGCCTTTTCTTCTTTTCCCAGTGTTTTCTACCCTTCCCAGAACAAGTTTCAAAGTTTCAGTCACTTTTATTTTGTCGTCTGCAAATGCTTTCAATTTGGACCAGTCCAAAATTTTCTCGTGTGGTAATGAGTAATTGCATCTGCAAAAAGTATCAACCCAGGTCAGCCTTCACAATCCATGTTGGCTGACCTAGGCCAAAACTTTTTGCTGTTCGTCAATTTTCTGTTTGTCAAAGGCCCAACCTATCTCATGATTAACCCTTTCCCAAACAATCCCTGGTTTTTACGGGTCTGGAATAGCAGCCTTTTGAAAACATTGTGGGAAAAGGAGAAAATGCTGGTAACCAGCATTTTCTCCTTTTCCCACAATGTTTTCTACCCTATCATAGACAGAAATCATCTTTTCAGCAAGAGTTGAATTGTTGTCTGCAAATGCTTTCAATTTGGTCTAGTCCAAAAATTTGTCATATGGGAAAGGGTTAAGTCAAGTTATTGGAGGAAAGAAAAAAAAGGCTTGTCTGGGTCCATAATTATGTGATGACTTGGGCATGTATCGTATTTACTGGAGATTTTCACCAGACTATGAAACTTAATACTGCACAAATTGAAAGCATTGGCAGATTATGAAGTAACTAGGAACTTAGTAACAAGATCTGCTTTGTGAAGGGTAGAAAACAGAGGGGAAAGAACAAAATGCTAGTTACCAACATCTCTCCTTTTCCCGTCATGTTTTAAGTCCTTTATCTTCATGGCCATTTAAACACAGACCTTTTTGATAAACCCTTTATGATAAAGGGTTAACAACAAAAACATAATCAAAAATATTAATGTTCTAAATTCAGTGAAGTATGATCTTTATCATTACTCTTAACCCTTTACTCCATAGATACTCATTTTGACACATCAGCAACAGATAGCTTTTGAAAACATTGTGGGAAAAGGAGAAATTGCTCGAAACGAGCAATTTCTCCTTTTCCCACAATGTTTTCCACTCAATCAGATATTTGTATCCTCATTTGTCCATATTTTTGACATCATATCTTTATTTGCTGCTGAAATGGAAGAGCCTCATATTGGCATATCAGGTAAAGGGTTAAGAAAAGCTCGTAAGTCATGTTGCCCAAAAGCATGCAAACTATGATGTAGCTACTTTTTCCGACACCCATATTTTAAAATCCTGGAATCAAATGCCCTTTCTTCTTCAACTTTTTCATCTTGTTTTCCTTTTTGTTTTGTTTCCTTGCATTTATATTTTTAGTCCTTTTGGCCTGTTTGGCATCTTTCAATTTCTCAACATGCTGTGTCCTTTCCTCCCATTTCTTTTTCTTTTTCTCCTTAATTTTTTCCTTTCGTTTCATAGCTTTTTTCAACAGTTCTGGATTGTCCTTCACTTTTTCCCCTTCAGCTTTATGTAGTGCTGCCTCCCATTTAAACTTTTCCTTTAAATTAGCAGCAGCAGTCTCGTCTTTACTTTTTAACTCACTCAGTTTCTCATTTCTCTTTTCAATTTTCTCCAGAAGTCTTTTGTAATCTTTGCCAGTTAAATCACTATGTCGTTTCTTCTTCCCTGATGCAGTGAAATCAAATTTACTAAATACTAAATTCCCTTCACTATTATATATAGGTTTTGTTGTACTTTTAGTTTGTTTTGGATTATCTCCCTTCACAGCTAAATTATTGTTAGCTTTTGTATTACTAATTGACTGTTTCTTCTCCATGTCCTTTGCTTTTTTCTTCAGCTTCTTTTTCTCCCGTTTTAGCCTCTTTTTCTCTTGCGAAGTATTATCGTTAAGTTTCCTTTTTGCTGTAAAAATATTGAGAGGTACCTTAAGTGTAAACAAAACCATCACAAGCAACACAGATCCCATTAACATCCCAGATATCAACTATTAAACCTTTACCATCCAGGCCTGAATTTAAAGTCCCCGAGTAGAAAGGCTTTAGAAAGCATTGCAGGAAAGAGAGGAAAAGCTGATTACCAGCATTTTCTCCTTTTCCCACAATGTTTTCTAAAGGCTTCTTTCTCAGGGTCGTCAAAAGTAGAGATTGTGTGGTAATGGGTTAACACCTTGAAAAATGTTAACATGTCACAAATGCAGATATCATGCTACAGAAAATTTTATTTCTCTGCATTCCACACTGTTTTCTTGAGTTTTAAAACTGTTTCCTTTAGTTTTTTCAGATTAAAAATCACAATCAATAGTATTCAATTGTCTTATCACGTTCCTCCCTATCTTTTAACTCATTACCAACCAATCCCAGCTTTCATGACTCTCAGAAAAAGGACCTCTGAAAACATAGTAGGAAAAGGTAACCAGCATTTTCTCCTTTTCCCACAATGTTTTCTACTTGTCCCAAAACAAAGTCAAATTTTTGAGTCACTTTATGTTTGTCATCTGCTAAGGCTTTCAATTTTGACCAATCTAAAATTTTGTCATCTGGAAAAGAGTTAAAATTAAGAAGGCCTTCACCCAAAAATACAGCCTGGGTGTACTGCCAAATCTGACCTGTGTCAATACTTTTCACAGAGTCTGGCTCATTTATTTTCTCATTTTTGTACAACTTTTTTTTCCCGTCCTTTTAAAAAGAGAAGCAAATCATCTGTACAACATATCATTTTTTGTCCCCAAATGTTCTCGAGAAGGACAAGTAAAAAATCTATTTGTCTGGTAAATATTTTGTTTCAGAAAAATTGATTAGATACCTTGCAACTCTTCTATCTTAGCTCGCAGCTTGGAGCGACTATCATCGAAGTGGCCACTACTGGAAGCTATGGGTGTCATACTTGGCTCAAAGATTGCATTTTCCTTTTTACTTTTCTTTGCTTTCACATTTGTAACTGAAAAATAAGGTTTTATTGATAACTTGTTCGGGTAGATAAATCCATACACATCTAAATACCCTTAGTCCTTTACCAAACAATCCATAGTTTTCAAGACCATGAAAAAGAAGCCTTTTGAAAACTTAGTGGGAAAGGGAAAAAATGCTGGTAACCAGCATTTTCTCCCTTTTCCTATGGTATTTTCTACCCTACCCAAAACAGGCTTGTTGAATCACATTAATTTTATTTTCTGCAAATGCTTTCAATTTGGATAAGTCGAAGTCTTGACTTAACTGTTTACCACACAATCCCAACTTTTAACGACCCTGTGAAAGAAGCCTTTTGAAAACACTGTGGGAAAAGGAGAAAATGCTGGTGACCAGCAATTTCTCCTATTCCCACAATGTTTTCTACCCTTTCCTAACCAAAGTTTCAATTTTTCATTCATGTTTATTTTGTCGTCTGCAGATGCTTTCAATTTGGACAACTCTGTAATTCTGTTGTTTGGTAAAGACTTAAATTATCATACTTCATTACTTCCATTGATGAACCAATTGCCTGTTCAAATCAAACTAGTCAGCAGATGACAATTAGAGTTCAGTTCAAATGATGGAATTGGTCTTTGAAATGGTAGGAATATGAGGTTACCAGCATTTCTTTCTTTCTCACAATATTTTATAGAAATCTATTACTTCATGGTAAATAGATTTGATAGTTGTCAACAAGTGTGTCCAGTGTCTTCATGTTGTTTTTTTGTATCCACACAGTGACATTTACTGATAGATCAATGCAAAGGAAAATTTTAACCATTTTTACCTAAATCCAAACATTTGGCAATGGCACATGTTTTTTTTTTTTCTTTATTAAAAATGTTTTGCTTGCAATCAACATTTTGCTGTTATGATTATCTACTGTAATATTGAAAGTTTTGAAATTAATTGTCGTCCTTATTCACTTTTTAATGTCAAATCTTGCTTATAAACGGTTAACCTATCAAAAACAATTAGCTGACATGAAAAATAGGTAACTGCTAGAAACAAGAAACCCAATGACATAGCAAAAAGTCATTTTGACTTACTCCGATCAGTCACTTCAGACTATCTTTTCAGCTTTTTTTGACAAATTCAGATAGTAAATTTACATGCATGTACATATCTGTATAAAACAATTTCTTTTCACTGCAAATCATTGATAATTATGGATCATCCTACCAATAGCTGGAAACCATTATGGTCATACCCTCTTTTATCCAACCCCCAGATTATTTGCCCAGGGGATAAATGTGCCCTTGAAATAAAAAGCTAGTGGGAACACTGAATATGACTTGAAACATCCGAAAAACGGGCATTCAGACATTTGCATAAAGTGTCACCTCTGATCAGCCTGCGCAGTCCACACAGGCTAATCTGTGATGGCACTTTATTACTACATTCGATTTTGTGCTGCAGTGAATCTGAAGAAAACACAGGATCACATAAGAACTAATAGTGCTGTCTTGGATTTGGCTGTGTGGACTGCTCAGGCTGTATGCAACTGTCCAAATGCCCCTTTTTGCATGTTGCTGGCCATATGGAGGAGATTAAAACTTTGTTGTCTGGTGAAAAGTTAACTCTTTACTGACTAATTTTAGGTTTGTCCAAATCGAAAGCATCTGCATATGACAAAATAAAAGTGACTGAAACTTTGAAAATTGTTCTGTGAAGGGTAGAAAACGTTGTGGGAAAAGGAGAAAATGTTGGTTACCAGCATTTTCTCCTTTTCCCACAATGTTTTCTAGAGGCTTCTTTCTCAGAGTCATCAAAAGTAGGGACTGTGTGATAATGGGTTAAACAGATCACACTTGTTCAAAGAATTTAGACTCGGATACATCACGGTGCACTGTTCAGGAACAAGATTAACATTTACTTACAACTCTCGTCTGACTTTTTAAACAGGGCTTCCTCCTGTATCTCTGTGACAGATTTGGACATGAACAAGTCTGTCCCTCGCTTCTCTTTTCTTTTCTTCTTGGACTTCTTCCTTTTTCTAGGCGGTGAATCATCACTATCAACATCATCATTTACATTATCTGGACCATTTCTTTTACTTTCTGAAAAGAGAAATTTGTATCTTGTTTAGATGGCATTTAAAATCTATACGAGACAACAAAAATTTAGCCCTGACCAAATTGAAAGCATTTGCAGACCACAATTTCAGTGTGGTTCAAATGGTGCAATTGTTCAATGATAGGGAAGCAAACATTATGGGAAACGAAAAAAATGCTGGTTCCCAGCATTTCTCCTTTACCCACAATGTTTTCAAAAGATTTCTTTTGTTAGGGTCGTTAAAAGTTAGGATTGTGTGGTAATGGATTAACATCCCCCACCTCCCACACTCACATTACATAGTAGCAACACGGGAAAAGGGACATTCAGACATTTGCATAAAGCGTCGTCTCGGGTTAGCCTGCAAAGTCCACGCAGGCTAACCCGAGACGACATTTTACAACTACATTACATTTTGTGCTACAGTAGGCTTGTGCAAAACATAAAATTATATTAAAAACAGAAAGTGTCGTTTAGGATTAGCCTGGGTCGACTGCGCAGGCTGATCCAAAATGACACTTTATGCAAATGTCCAAATGCCCCATTTCACGTGTTGCAGGCCATATGATAATATTCATGTTTTCAACGCTTGGGCTCTGTGATGTCTTGCCAAAGAGTCTTTCCTGCACTAACAAAAGTTTATCGAACTTGGAACCTCTGGGCTATGAATCCAATGACTTTACTCTTTAATATCAGACAGAATTTCAGACCCCTCCATAAATCACTTGCAAACAACACATTGTTTTCAATTGGTTTTCATGGATGGATGGAATATGTTTCTACAAAAGTAGAAAACAATGTGGGAAGTGAATAAGACTGCTTTTAATTGGAATACAACTGAGATTTTTTCATGTCGTAAAAAGTTGCTTTCCATTTAGGATTTGTGAAAACTCTGGATTGTGTGGCAAAGTTAACTCTGTACAAAACAAAATCTTAGGCTAGTCCAAATTGAAAGCATTTGCAGACGACAAAGTAAACATCACTGAAAATTTGAAATTTGTTTTGCGAAGAGTAGAAAACATTGTGGGAAAAACAGAAAATGCTGGTTACCAGCATTTTCTCCTTTTCCCACAATGTTTTTCAAAGGGTCGTCAAAAGTAGGGATTGTGTGGTAATGGGTTAAAGGACTAAAAACCAAGGAAATGAAGTAGTCAAAACAAGTATACCTTCTGGTTCTGTCTTCGATCGAAGTTGCTCTTGCATATCTCTGTCAAAATATGCTTTTGGAGGTAACAAGTTTAACATTCTTTTGAAGAACTCATTGTCTGTAGCGAAGTCGCCTTCTTCTGTCATTCTGCTTTCCTAAAGTAAGATAAAATGGCCTTAACTCTTTACCACAAAATCCCAACTTTTAACGACCCTGAGAGAAGCCTCCAGAAGAAATTGTGAGAAAAGGAGAAAATGCTGGTCACCAGAATTTTCTCCTTTTCCCACTGTTTCCTACCCTTTCTAAAACAAATGTCTATCTTTCAGTCACACATATTGTCATCTGCGAAATTTTTAATGCTTTCAATTTGGTCTGGTTCAAAATTTTGTTGTTTGATAAAGAGTTAAACACACTAAAAGGGACATTTGGTAATTTGTGTAAAATGTCATCTTGGATCAGCCAGCGCAATAAGGGCAGGCTGATCAGAGACTAGCCTGCATGGACTGCACATTTGAAACTTGTTCAGTTGGGTTAGAAAACATTTTGGGAAAAGGACAAAATGCTGGTTACCAGCATTTTCTCCTTTTCCTAAAATGTTTTCAAATGAGATGACCTCTTTCTTATGGTGAATTCTCGGGATAGTTTAGTATAGAGTTCAACTTTTGGATTGTGTGATAAAGGGATAATGTATCCCTATGATGAATTATAGCCTCATGTTTCACTAGTTCACTGTAGCTGTGATCTGACAAAAAAAAAAGTCAAAATTTTAACAGAGTATAAAATAAATCACCAAATTTTTTCTACTGTCATCTTTCACTCAGTGTCAAAGAAATTATCTTTCAAATTTCAACCAAACATTTGAGAGAAAATCCATCTTGACATTCACCACTGTCTCAGTGCCACTTTGAAAGTGATTCATGTAACTTTAATGGTTTTGTCAAAAATTCATTAAAAAACTTGATATATTTGGCACCAATCTGAAGTTATATGATATGAAAATATCATCACATGACCCAGCAAATGATCGTAATATATGTTTTTAGTAGAACTGCATGACTTTGAAATGATAGATTTTAGAGGATGGAGTAAATTGTGTTAACTCTACCACACAATACATGTACTGACTTTTAACGACCCTGAGAAAGAAGCCTTTTGAAAACATTGTGGGAAAAGGAGAAAGTGCTGGTAACCAGCATTTTCTCCTTTTCCCACAATGTTTTCTACCTTCCCAAACCAAATTTCAATTTTTCGGTCACATATTTCTTGTCGTCTGCAAATGCTTTCAATTTGGACCAGTATAAAATTTTCTTGTGTGGTTCAGTTAAGCATGTTGGCACCATATTGGTTTCCTTTTTAACATATTTTTCTTCCATTCTAAACTTGTATTTTGGGATGGAAGATGGCTGTGGAAAAAGAAAATGTCCAAGTCAAGGTATTTGAAATTGAAATAGAGACCAGACAAGTCGCTACAGGGTGCTGATTTTTGTTACGATGGTTAACTACCGATTTTATTCTCGAAGCAATATGTACCATGAGCACACATATCATGACAATACCAAGCTTGTTTTTTCATAAGTATGGATCGTAACTCTTTATCAAACAATACCTGGTTTTCATGATACTATAAAAGAAAGGCTTTTAAAAACATTATGGAAAAAGGAGAAAATGCTGATAACCAGCATTTTTCCCCTTAACCACAATGTTTTTTACATTTCCAAAAACAAATTTCATTTTTTTTTAATCACTTTAATTTTGTCGTATGCTAAGACTTTCAATCTGACGCGGTCTACAATTTTGTCATCTGGTAAAGAGTTAAAATCTATCTTGTTTACTAGTCTCAATAATGAGACTCTATGTTGATTTTTTTTCATATTTGGACATTTATTGTGAACCATACCATCTCAAGTCCATTGAAAATTTTCCGGGAGCAAAGGTAACCTTTCAGTTTTGTCAGTTTAATCTGTATTGCAGCGAAATGCAACTTAATTTAAGTAACTGACATGACCAAAGACATCTTTAAACGAAGGATTGTTAAATAAACAAGCAACAGGTATGATTAAATCCTAGTTTTGTGCCCTATTTATGAAATTATGAGAGTTCAAACTTGCGCACAGTCTGTGCAGAACTTTCGACTGCTTTAAATTTGTCCTGATCATCCCTGTGCCCTGGTCCCAGAGAGGCGACCAGTCAAAAAGTAACATCGCCTTTGGGGACAGTTATCTGTACTATTCACTTGTTTAGCATGTGCCCACTTCTTTTTCGAAAGTATTCCATCAACTAATAAAAAACTATTTCCACCTTTACAAAGCATCAACTGAACTAGATATCAAAAGCTATAGAAGATACCAAGGACGAGCTATAAAAAGCTAGATCTACAGTATCGATACACATTTAAATCATTGGACCAAGAATGATGGACCTTTTCATGTTGGACAGTTTTCTCAATTTGGGTTTGAAATTACTAGATACACTGAAATCACCATTATGTTCACATAAATCGAGGTATTCATTACCTGTAATCTATGTAGTTCTATGAAAATCTCTATGTCTGGGCATGCCCTCTCTTTCTGTAAGAAATTTAATAGAAAATTCGCAAAAACACGTGTATTTGTGTATTAACTTGGGAACTGCCAAAATCCAGCAGTCGAAGTGAGGCTAGAAGAACCTACGGGAAGGTTAATAAACTCCGCCTTTCAATGGCGTAATTAAGACTCCGCCCCCATCAAGCATAGAACGTATCTAGATATTCATGACCTACAGTGACAAAAAACAAAATTTCATATTTTTCACAGACACAAAATTAACTGCACTAAAATGTTGGCATGTTATTTGGTTGAAACATTGAAAACGTTGTGGAGAGATATACGTTTCACAAATTATAGTCAGGTATTAGGTCAGTGTGAAAAGCGTCATGGTGCAAGGAACACTGTTGATCTAGTTACAGTCAGAGTTTCTAGCCTCTAGTTTTATTCAAACCGAACACATCAAACACATCGAAAACGTTGTGGTGAGACAAGTTTCGCAAGTCTTAGCAAGGTGTTATCAATGTGAATTTAAACTTAACGGTGCAAGGAACACTGTAGATCTAGTTAGAATTTACAGTAGAGTTTCTACCTTTTAGAACTAGTTTTACTCAGGACGAGCACACCGAAGACAGCTATTTGAAATACAAATCGTCAAGGTGCACAACTATGTAATCAAAATGTTACAGTCGAAATATTTATCCTTTTAAAACCGGTCAAAATTGACATTCTTTGAATCAATTCATGGTGTAAGGGAGAAAACTCAAACATCCATAAAGCCTACTTTATCAAGATTGGCCCCACTTAAAGGGCCCCCCCCCTCCCCCACCTCCACTTCCGAAACTCATGATTCATCAAAATTCTTTGGGCATCAACTCTTAATTCTTTTGAAGAGAAAGATTATGTTTTTCAGAAAGGATAGAGCTCTACAAATGATATTTATAGATCTACTCTTACTTTAACCCTTTCCCAAACGGCAAATTTTGGACCAGACCAAACTGAAAGCATTTTGCAGGTGACAAATCAACAGTTGCTAAAAAGATGATTTGTCGATATTACAGGGTAGAAAACATTGTGGGAAAAGGAGAAAATGCTGGTTACCAGCATTTTCTCCTTTTTCCGCAATGTTTTCAAAAGGCTTCTATTCCTGACCCGTAAAAACCAGGGATTGTTTGGGAAAGGGTTAACTTAGAAAGTTTTCCTGACCTATTTTTGGAAATATTATAACTTCCGACGGTAGATCTAGGATCAAGATTTTTATAAACAATCTATATACGATCTCTGATCTACTCAGCACACTTTACGATATTTTTCTAAAACTAACAAAACATCATATTATGATGGCAATCTACGCAGGAATCGTATTCATATAGTATATCGTCGGTTTACAATCTGTAGTAACGAGGTTTTGGAAGTAAACCGACGATATATGGCTTGCAACAAGCGAAAGGGACATCGGACATTTGCGTAAAGTGTCGTCTCAGATCAGCCTGCGCAGTCCGCGCAGGCTAATCCGAGACGTCACTTTCCGTTTTTATGTGACTTTCTGTTCTGCGCAAGTCTATTGTAGCACAAAATCTATTTAATACAGCCGTAAAGTGCTGCCTCGGATTAGCCTGCGCGGAGTGCGTATGCTGATCCGTGGAGACACTATACGCAATGTCTGAATGCCCTTTTCACGTGTTGTAAGCCACATAATCTACTAGGGTCTATTTTAAACGAGTACAAATAGTGATAGAAGGGGTTGCGTTTGTTTAGTGAGTATTTTTATATCCTAGGTTAAGTTTATTTTGAACATGGTATCTTACCTGCATAAATACAGCCTATATTCGGACATTTGTGCCAAGTGTTGTCTCGGATCAGCCGACTAATCTGAAAGGACACTTTCCGTTTTGACGTAATTTTCTGTTTTATGCATGTCTACCAATGGAAGAACGAAATCTAATGTTGGCTTAAAGTGCCATCTCGGATTACCCTGCGCGGACTACGCAGGCTGATCAGAGACGACATTGTATATATACAAGTGTCCAGATGCTCCTTCTTGCGTGTTGAAGTCCATATACATGTACCAAACGTTTATTTTCTACTTTAAGATTTGGCACTTTTCTGTTAGTAACAAACATGATGAACTACAAAAGATACTATACCCTCACCGAGCCGGGAAATAGTATCTTTTACCTGGTATTTTGTCAGTCATAAGATAATGAAGATCCTTTGATTACAACATGTTAGATAGAATGCATTACATCTCCTGGACAGCAAGATTTTTTTAAATACAGACTTTTTTTTCAGCCTTTGAAAACTAGTTAACTCTTTACCACACGAGAAAATTTTAGACCGGTCCAAATTAAAAGCATTTGCAGACGACAAAATAAAGGTGACTGAAAAATTAAAATTTGTTCTGGGAAGGGTAGAAAACACTGTGGGAAAAGGAGAAAATGCTGGTTACCAGCATTTTCTCCTTTTCCCACAGTGTTTTCAAAAGGCTTCTTTCTCAGGGGCGTCAAAAGTAGGGATTGTGTGGTAATGGGTTAATGAAAAACATGTTGTTTTCCGTCTTTCGTTTCATGCCATGAGAGGCTGTAAGGGAGGTGACTCCTGTATAAATAAATAAAACTTATATCAGTTGTCTCCCTTAGATTATAAAAATAAAATAAAACGTTCGGCACGTTAAAAATCAAACGTACGGGACCTTTTAGTAATATTAAGTACGGGTATGGAATACTGTTAGGGCAATCGCCTATGGATTTCTTGATTTTAAACGCGATGCTGGCTGTTACGATTATCTTCAAGCGAAATCACGATGCTACGACGGTGATAACGTGATAGTACGATGATGATAGTGCGATGTAATATCGTGCTTTCATCTTCGCACTATCGCTTTATCGTCATCGCACTGTCGCGTTATCATCATCGCACCATCGCGTTATCACCGTCGCATTGTCGCATTTGCACCATCACACTATCGATTTATCAACATAGTATCAACACGTTATCACCATCATACTATCGCGTTATATAGTCATCGCACTATCGCATTATCATCATCGAACTATTGAGCACCGTTTTTAAAATCAACAAATTCATAGGCGATGGCCCTGTCGGTATTCTATCATCATAGCACTATCGCGTTATCACCATCGTGCTTTCGACCATTGCGTTCAAAATCAACAACTTCATTGGAGAGGGCAAAAACAATATTCCGTATAAGGATCAGTATACGAGTTTTCTTTATAGCAAGGTAACAAACAGTGTCGGTAAAGTATACTTTTATTGTTAATCAGTAACATATTTGGCAAAAAGGTAAGTTCTAGTAAAGTTACAGAGTTAAATTCACTGTGACGTTTTCACACCAAATAGACTCGGTGAAAAGCCTGTATCAGATCATTGATTTTGATATGGTCATTCCACCTTACTCTGTACAAGTTCATCACAAATGTGACGAGTCGTATATAAATATCTGGCTTCAATTAATTTATACTCATGTATTCAACTATATTTATGTCAACATCTCACAAGGGTAATGGCCCCCGAGAACAGGGGAGTTTTATAAAATTATGCTATTCTCCATCTGTTTTTTAATATAAGTTTGACTTAAATTCAACAACTACTGATTCTCAATAAAACCGTGCATTCCATATTGCCGGAGCTTTTTTTCAACATACGAGATAAACTAAGTATAACCGGTTGTATCCAAAAATCAACAACCGTGCATTCGGTATTTAAAAAAAGTAATGAGGGCGGGTCGCAAATATCACAAAAAATATTTCAGGTCAAAATAACCAGTTAGTCGATCCATCAATCCATCCATCGACCCATCAATCAATCTTTCAATCAAACTATCGATCAATCTATCGATCAATGTTGTGGTATTTTGAGCAAGTACTTGACAAGTGGCATTCTCCTGCCTGTGATGGCACTTGTTTTGCCTCTTAATCCTTTACAAAACAATCCCGTGTTTTAACGGCCCTTAACCCTTTACCAAACAATTCCTGGTTTTTACGGCCTTTTGAAAACATTGTGCGAAAAGGAGAAAATGCTGGTAACCAGCATTTTCTCCTTTTCCCACAATGTTTTCTATTATGCTGGAAACAAATTTCAATTTTTGAGTTACGTTTATTTTATCGTCTGCAAGTGCCGTCAATTTGGACTGGTCCAAAATTTTGTCGTTTGGAAAAGGGTTAAAAAAAACGGATTTCCAAAAAGATTGATAGTAAAGCTAGAGATGCTAGAACCAGTGCTTTCTGCTTTCCCATATATGAAGGAAGAAGTTTCTACTATATATTTTACAGCTTTTGACGCTACAAAATTATGGCACAAAATCATAGTAATTTCGTCACTATTAGCGCCTTGCAGCAGACTCAAGCGGCTGTGCCACACCTTTCGAAACCATGTGGCCACCTACGTTTAAATAAAGCGCTGGCCAAACGAAAAATTCGACAACCGGTTGTTTCAAATTTTTCACAGACTTTGTGTATTCTCGAAAACTGTTTTTGTCAAAGGCCTGCCCTTTCTGGTCATGTGACATTCCCATGGGCGGATCACACATATTCATACACCAGCAAAGTTCAGCACATTTCAGAGCAAATGCCCTCAATTTTTGTCCAGGCTTTTTGATGTCAAATGCGGATGACATTTGAGAGAATTCTTGTGTGCAATAATTCTGAAACGATATATGTAAAAAGAATACATGAGATATGCTCTACGAAGAGGGGGTGTAATGTACATGTACATGAAATTGCAAAAAGTATTGACCCAGGTCAGCCTGCGCATTTCGTGCAGTCTGACATGGGGTCGATACTTTTTGCTTCTAGTCAATTTTCTGCATGTCAAAAGACCATTGTTCCTCATGATTCAACAGACTGTTTTACAGAATAGATTTTACGGGTCCACATGTATATAATGACACAGTTGGTTTAATGTCTCACAGACATATATTAACCCTTTCCCAAACGACAGATTTTTGGACTAGAACTAATTGAAAGCATTTGCAGACGACAATTCAACTCTTGCTGAAAAGATGATTTCTGTCTATGATAGGGTAGAAAACATTGTGGGAAAAGGAGAAAATGCTGGTTACCAGCATTTTCTCCTTTTCCCACAATGTTTTCAAAAGGCTACTATTCCAGACCGTAAAAACCAGGGATTGTTTGGGAGAGGGTTAAGCTCCTTTTCACCACAGGATCACACAAAAAGATGTGCAACAGAAAGCATTGGTTTACTTGTTTGTAGGAGGGTCAAATAAATGAAACAGGTAGCCTGATTTTATATGTAATTTGGAAACCAAGGGTCTATGCCCGCTGATAGTTCTATATGTCAAGGTAATATATAGGGCACCAGTCTTGTACAAGTGAAATCAGGAAATACATGAATGAGCCATGCTGCAGTAAATAGGATTTAACCCTTTCCCGAACGGCAAATTTTGGACCAGACCAAACTGAAAGCATTTTGCAGGTGACAAATTAACAGTTGCTAAAAAGACGATTTTTCTATATGACAAGGTAGAAAACATTTTTAAAACATTGTGGGAAAAGGAGAAAATGCCTTTTTAAGACATTGTGGGAAAAGGAGAAAATGCTGGTAACCAGCATTTTCTCCTTTTCCCACAATGTTTTAAAAGGCTTTTTAATCCCGTAAAAACCAGGGATTGTTTGGGAAAGGGTTAATGCATCTTCACGATGCATAATATATGAAGCAAGTCATTATATAATTTAGTGGATACATACACACAGATATGCAGAGAGTTTATCCCAAGCAAAAATATTCATCTGATACGATAGCCCTACTTTTAGCACCATCTTTAGAGAATTTGGAAATATGAATTTACGAAAAAAAATCATTGTAAACTATAGCATTTATAAATGAAGAGTCTAATATTGTATTATTCCATCATCATACAATTCTTTAACGATATTATATATGTCAGCATAACATGTATTTGAGGCAATTCATACACTCTATCACATTTAATTATGAGCGGGTCTTCGGCTATTTCACGTGTATCTTGTAATTTAAAAAAAAATGAACTCAAACGTTGTCTTTTTAAACATTATTTTGTGATTAATAAGTAATTGCTGGAAAGACCTAATATTCCTTCCTTCCTTCCTTCCTTCCTTCCTTCCTTCCCTTCCTTCCTTACTTCCTTCCTCCCCTCCTTCCTTCCTTCCTTCCTTCCTTCCTTCCTTCCTTCCTTCGATAAATAAAGGTCTATATCAAACCATTGCAACGTTCACAGAGGAGATGGGTAGTATTTCCTTTCTGATATCCATCAGTACATTGTGTAGATTATCCATCCCTTTGAGCCCAACTCCTCCTTCATCGGATTCAAGGTCTCCCTGTAAAGATATACAAGCAACACTAAATGTTCTAACTGAAAATCAAATACTGTAACTTATTGCCGCTTTGCCACTATTTCTGTCAAGACAGCGGGTTATTTCTATCCAAGATTTGTCTAAATCTTCCGTGCAAAGTTTTACTTCATCTAGACTGTCAGCAATTGAAGCTTGAATTCCATTGTCGTGGTCAGCATGAAAACTGGGTAGAAAGACAGATTTGAAAGATATAATACAGGCTTAACCATAATCTGTTTAACCCATTACCACACTATCCCTACTTTTGACACCCCTGAGAAAGAAGCCTTTTGAAAACATTGTGGGAAAAGGAGAAAATGCTGGTAACCAGCATTTTCTCCTTTTCCCACAGTGTTTTCTACCCTTTCAAGAACAAATTTCAATTTTTTAGTCACCTTTATTTTGTCGTCTGCAAATGCTTTCAATTTGGACCAGTCTAAAATTTTCTCGTCTGGTAAAGAGTTAAATAATTAAATAACTAAAGCGAAATTTTAAGTTCGATAGTAAAAACCTAAATGTTGCTACTTCAAAGTTATACCTGGGGGAAATAATATCTCCACATCGGATAGTGTAGATTCAAGATCAGACTGCACGTTCTGTGCAGTCTGATCTTGGGTCTACACTGTCTGCCAAAGGTCAATAAGTCATACTTAGCAGCCTAAGGGTTAACTCTTTACCACACAATCCCGACTTTTAACAACCCTTTTGAAAACATTGTGGGAAAAGGAGAAAATGCTGGTTACCAGCATTTTCTCCTTTTCCCACAATGTTTTCTACCCTTTCCAAACCAAATTCCAAATTTTTAGTCACATTTATTTTGTTGTCTGCAAATGCTTTCAGTTTGGACCAGTGTATAATTTTGTCGTTTGGTAATGAGTTAATGGATCTATGATTATGTGATGACCTTCTTGTTTATAATACATCACAGAAATGTATCACCCCCCCCCCCCCCCTTTTTTTTGCTGCAGTATGGCTAACATTAATATTACCTCATTATCTAGCAGTATGTCTTTGATCTTCTCCTCTTGTAGTTTGGCTTTTCTCTCACAGCTTGAAAAGGCATGCTGTTAAAAATATGAAACATAGAATTATAAAAACAAACAACACCTCTGTTCAATCATAGGCATCTGAAACTCCATTGGTTTATCAAAGGATAACAAAATTTTCATTGTCGGGCATTAACTCCCGCTAGATGGCATTCTACAAATACTCATCTAATTTGGGCATCCTGGGTACACAGGACCGGACCACATTTCTGCACGACAACTGTTACTTTGAATTTCAACCTGAAATAAACGTATACTCAATAAAAAAGCTACCTATTGCGATTTACTCAGCTATGATTTGCAGTTTAGAGAAATCTGAAACAGGCCTGATTTTTCCTGAAACGGTTGTTATATTTCATGCTTTACGGTAGGATATCGAGAAATAGCAGTGAATTTTTTTTTCGATCTTACACTGGTACCACAAGTGAAAATACCGATTTTCACGTTCTTGTTGCCTAGGTAACTTACGCGTGCCTCACAACCAGATGGGAAATATGACGTCATATACCTTACATTGCTCGCGTTTGACGTAATACATGGATCCGTGGAAATCGATATTTGACCAATCAGGACATCGCGTTTATTCTACCCGATGTCCTACCTTGGTTTCTGCTATTTCGGCTCACAAATAAACGACTGTTAACGTTGGAAGAGTGCAATTCTCTTTATTTATGTTGTGTTTTTAACGTTTGAATTTTAAAAGAAAATTAAAAAATGTGCTTTGCGAACGTGTACCGATGACGTGAGATCACGCAGAGGCTATAGAAAAGTTTAAATTGTGATGATTACTGAAAATTTGAACTTGTGCAAAGAGCGGATCAGCGCTGGATAATAGATTAATTTAAAGTATTCTGTAATTTTTCCTCTCTGAAAGAGAAAACTGGAAAACAAAGGTAAAAACAGACCTATAAGAAGTATTAATAAAAAGAAAATACTTTTACTTGAATATTAACCTTGTTCAATAACCTATGCACATCCAAAAAGTGGCCGCGTAACTTGTCACCAATGTTTCAATTTGACATTAATCTTAACCCATGGTGCATGAAGAATATGCTGAATGTGTACTGGGATCGTATATACGATCTCTGATGTGTAGATATAGATCAGATTGCAAATTACATGATGTTTATTCTTGGATTTAAAGTGCCTGCTGATTACAATAAGCGCTTTGATGTGTAGTTCTTCCTCATTATAGGAGTATATTTCAATTTTAAAAAAAGTCTAACTTCTCATCTGGTGGAACATGGAAATTTTACTCTTGACTTATCTGTGCTAACCGTTTACCACATAACCGGTTTAAACGACCCGTAGAAAGCTTTTAAAAGCATTTCGGAGAAAGGAGAAAATGCTTGTAACATTCATTTTATCCTCTTCTCACTGTCTTTTGCGCTTTTCAAAAACAAATTTCAATTTTTGAATCATTTATTTTGTTGTCTGCAAATATTTGAATTTGGATTGCTCTAAAAATTTTGTCATTTGGTGACAAGTTTAAATGAATTAGCACATCTGCACATTAGCACAAAGGGTGTGTTGGTAAACTGTTTATTTGATAAGAAGTGTGTTTGATTGCAAAACAATTTGCCGCTCTAATCACCTTGACCACCCGTTGTCATCAGTATATCATATACTACCGTCAATGATATTAACAATTTTCTTAATTGACAACACACTTGACACATTTTATAATCCATCAGACAACCCTTTTCGCCTTAACCTTATATTAATCTTTTTCATTAACTTAGACCTCTCTGTACATTCAGACATTCTATAAACTTTTCAAAAGGTTTCTTTAATTTGATATGATGCTAAGATGACTTTACTAGCCCAACGAAATCAATAAATATCGTTAATTCTATTATTCTGTGGCAAAACGGAGATTTGTTGATGTTTTTTATGTGTTCAAATTTTTGTTTAAACATGTAAATCTGTTACATTGTACGTCGCCCCCGTAATTCGCCCTTTTAATACATCTCCGTTTGTAAATTAGTAAAGCATCTTTAAATTTCCTACTGAGAATTTATCATCGATAGAAATATATGATTAAAATACTTTTTCCGGAATTTTATTGAGAGAAACAGTCATGAAAGCACGATTTAAGTAGCCTATCTGCTATACTGTATATGTATTGACTACGTTTGTTTGTGAGACCTTGGCAACAGTAACTAAGGTAGTCGGTTTATCTTTTCACCACGGATCCATGTATATTGTAATGCGTTGCTATGCGGGAAGGGTACGCCACGGGGAATAACGAAAAGAACTGTACTGGATTCTGATAAAGCTCCTCCCAGAAAGGGTTAATGTTAATTTGTTTTTTTTTTCGGTAAAAGAACGAAATTTATTGTATTTCGTGAACATAATCGGTAATATTTTCACGCGTGGCTGCGCCACTCGTGAAAATATTACCGACGATGTTCACTCGAAATAAATTTCGATCTCTCACTTTTTTCGGTGAAAGATCGAAATTTATTTAATTTCGTGAACACCATCGGCATTATTTTCGCTCGTGGCTGCGCCACTCGTGAAAATGTTACTGATGATGTTCAGTCGGTGAAATAAATTTCGATCTTTCACCGAAAAAAACAAATATCCTCTATTTCAAAAATATTTAAGAGCACAATTACGCTAGCAAGTGCACTATCCATTCATTTCTGTCTGTTTGGCAGCTTTCAAGACATAAACAAAGTTATATGGAGTAATAAAGAATCTATGGCATTGGTCATTGTATTACGCAGTGAAATTTTCTCTATAACTGTTATGCAACAAAACGTAATTTCAAGAAGATTGTTATGGACAATTGTCAATTGAGACTCATAGATTGCATTATGTATTGTTTCAAATTGTGTTTAAATGTTTGATTATTGAAATGTTCATGTTTGTATATCATTGACTTCTATGATCAAAGATTCCATATTTCAGCCTTCAAACACTGAGAAATTAGCCCTTACAAAAGCATTTCTTAGCCCGAGGCATGTCATAGTTAATGCTGAAATGTAAAATTCCGCGGGCATTACAAACCCATTGATAACAGGAAAAATCCATAAAACCGTCTTTGATAAAAGATTTAATTGTTTATTCATTTGGTTACGGTCGCGACGATTGCATTTTTGTCTGATTGTTGGTCAAAACAACCGGCGGCAAATGCCTTATGTCTTGACACCGACAAACAATGATGCTTTTAGCACCTTTTTGACACGAGTAAAGTCGCTAATCTCTTACCGACGAAAGCGATCTCATTGGCCAAACTGCTCGATGTCTTTGTAACGAGAAATTTGATTGGATCCGATGTCAGACGGAAAAACTTGCTTGAATTGTGCATGTTCGGAATGTAGGATCCAGCCGATATAGCTCAGTAGGTAGAGCGTGGGACTTGTGAACACAATGTCCTACAGGTTGTGGGTTCGAATCCACGGCTGGCCAACTAAAAATTACTAATAGTCTTTCGAATGAGACGTTAAACCGAGGTCCCGTGTGACGGTGCTACACACCGAGCACGTTAAAGAACCAGGCGGAATTCTCAGTAGTTTCGTCCTGTATCCTTGCACTATCCCCCGTAACAACTAACCGTCTTCTGGGGGCGTCGTTCAGATGGGCAACCGGTAGCGACGATAAATAAACGAAAAATAATCAAAATGTAGGATCATGAACTGCTTGCGAACTTGTACGGACAGAAAATAAAGGTTTATTTCATACATCGGATCTTCTCTGCTTTATTTAGGTAAGTCTTGTTTAAAATTAACTATTGATCGTAGAAACTTTCATTGTTTTTGTATACATTTATCAAATGTACTTTTGTCAATGTTTTATGAAATCATTGTAGAAAAAAAAGTCTTAATATGTAATTTAATGATTTTTTCTGCCATATCGGAAATAATGACAAAATGTGTTCAATTATATTGAACTGAAAACATTGCGACCGAAGGAAATTTATGGTTAATTAGCAATTTGAAATGTTTGCATGTTTGCGACAATTACGTGGTCGAACATGCCGTGTTTGCGTTTCAATTAGAAAACATTGTGGCAAACAAAAACTTCTAGAAAACATTGCGGCAAACAAATTATTGTAAAATAGATGTTTATAAGTAAAGATTTGCACAAAGGATTAATTCAGATTCAAATCAGAATACGTCTATTGGAAACGTTGTGGGAAAAAACTAAGATTGTCATAGAGTCGAAACGTATTGTAAATCAAATGTACTTTGTTCGTTATGTAAAATTTGTTTTTACTTAAAAAAAAAAAAGAGAAAAAAGGTAAAGCATATACAATCAGAAACATTGTGACAAAAGCGCGCATGTGGAAGCGAACTTTTAAGCTTAGGTATTGAAGTCTGCGAAAAACTCGATTGAATCATTGTCTCGTTGTCGACCAAGATCGTGCTGCATGCATTAGCCGCCTGATCTTTGTCTTCACCCTTTTGTCACTGTGTTCCGATTGTTTTGTCGAGAACATTTTTAAAAAAAATATTTGCATCACGGAAGTTTGTAAAGAAACAATAGTTCTCGTCTCCATTTGGTGCTCGTGACGATTTCTGTAGAACGAAATTGTCACGAGGCGAAATAGTGACTAGTAAAACAAATCGTCATCTGCTTATAAATACACTAAGTTAAGATGTATTTGTATTTAATGTCATTCTCCAATTTTTAATCCTATCATTTTCAAATTTTAAATCCTATGAATAAAATATATATATAAACTGCTTGCGAACTTGTACGGACAGAAAATAAAGGTTTAGTTCTTACATCGGATCTTCTCTGCTTTATTTAGAAATTCCCCAGCGAGACAGATTGTTAAACCCAGAATCCTTAGTGGTAATAAGCAACAGCGTAACAATTGTCATAAATGCGAGGTGAACTGCATGAGACTCGAACCGACAACATGTGTAGAATAGGCCGTGTGTATTATTGTTTGTGCTATTAAGACTTTACAAATGATTACAGAGATGTTCATGAAGCAAATGAAGAGAGTTGATCAACACAAAAAGGACCATGTACCTTTACTGTATCGTGTAGTAAGTTAATGCTTTTTGTTTCATCTTGAATAGTTCGTTGAACCTCTTCATAAGCGTCAGACCATTCATTATGATAGAGCTCTGAGTACTGTTGTCCGAGTTTGGTAGGTCTGTATACGTCACTCAGATCTGAAATAATGGGGTTGTTTGTCTTCAACTGATCTCCGGCTATTTTGCTCAATCTGAAATGGAACGACCAGTTTTTGTGGTATTTGAAATCACGTGATGATTGATTTGAAAGTACAAGGAAGTGTGCTAAACCGAA
Source organism: Tridacna crocea (assembly GCA_943736015.1). Taxonomy (NCBI): domain Eukaryota; kingdom Metazoa; phylum Mollusca; class Bivalvia; order Cardiida; family Cardiidae; genus Tridacna; species Tridacna crocea. The sequence goes on along the minus strand of OX031057.1, from coordinate 48,761,389 downwards.
GGAGAAAACTTTCCTTTACATATTGAAAGTGGTAAAAGTTTGCAAGTTTTTAAACACTCACTTCCCAAAGTGATATATATCATAAACAGAAATACATCGCCATGCGACCCGTCCATCTCTCTCCACACACACACGTACACACACAAACACAAACAAATACGAATTGACTTTTACAAGTCATGTTTTGTTGCTAAAATGTTTCTATTCATTATATCCCCACCCACACACACACACCCTTGAATCGCCATGGCTGTCAGTCCGTTTGTCCGTCCGTCTGTCCGTAGACAAAAATTTGTCCGGAGCAATACTCCTACAGTTTTTCACGTACTGAACTACAATTTTCACGCAGGGTTCCAATATTTATATTGTATATTATATATAGTATATTTTATATGAAGTTGTGCATGTGCAATTTTCATGAGCCTGCTGCGATTTGTTACGGAATTATCTCCCCTTGAACTTTTTTCAACTCTTACTTTTGCACTAAACCATTCTGTATTCTGTGACAAAGACCTGTTTTTGCGACAAGATTTTCCAGGCGGCAAACTATATTATTACATTTCTTTACACATAATTGCATTTATCACATACAGCCATTACGAATTTTCTTGTCTCACACACGTATGAGATAAGAAAATAGTGCTGTATTTGGTCAACACTCTGAAATTATACGCCTCATTTCTAAAACATTGCTGACCCAGGTTTCTGAAGGAAACTAACGGTCAAAGTTCTTATCGTGATAAAGTTGTTAATTTAATCACTGCATGTTTGACTCAAACAAGAATTAATATTATGCAAGTTTCTTCGGAACTTTTTTCGTTCGTAATGTACCTGTCAAAGTAAGTGCACAGGCTTCGTGTAAATTTCACTACACACGATATATGTATGTCTGTGGTTTAACACATTTTGAACTATAATTCTTGTTATACTGTAATGTGATAAAAAGAATCTGACACTCGTTGGTTTTTGAGGTAAAAAATCATTAAACTCGTCCACAAAAAAAAGTTCTTAAACTCGCCAAAGGCTCGCTTAATAACATTTTTGTAGACTCGTTTAATAAAGTTTTATCTCAACAACTCATATCAGATCCTATACTACCTTGTCCTCAAATCGTTTGCGTTGTCTCTTGCATTTTCCAGTGCTTCCTGTAAATTTTCAATATCTTTCTCCAGTTGTCTGTTTGTTTCTTTCATTTCTTCCAGTTTATATATATTTTCTTCAAAGTGTTTCTCAGAGTGTTTGTCATGAAGCTCGCTTGAAACCCGTGCAGTATGATATTGCTGTTCACCATTTCTAGGAAACCTCTCACCGTGTGGAGAGGAAACTTTATTAGCAAAGTCATCAGCGTATTGGTCTCGTTTATGTGTAGAGTGTCGGTCTCGATAGTGACTTGGATATTGGTCTAGAGTGGGGCTTGAGTGTCGGCCTTGTCCTTGGCTGGAATACTGATCCCGTTGGGGACTCGAATATTGGCTTTGGTTTGGACTTGAATACTGGTCCCCAAGAGGACTGGAATACTGGGCCCGATAGCGACTTGAGTATTGGTCTTGAGGGAAACTTGGGTATCTGCCTTGGGGATGAATCGGGAAGTGGTCCCGTTGTTGGCTATGTCTGTCAACAGTACTTCTGGAGCTTTCAGGCTTTGGTGTCCTAGATGTTGGTGATGGACTGGACTCGTTTTTAAGGATCTATGATGAAACGATGAAATAATGGCATTAAACATATTTTTCACTATAAAACAAGATTTCCCAGCATTTTCTACAGATGCACAGGCTAGTAGAATTCAAAATCTTTTCTCATTGACTGTGTAAATTATTTGGTATATCATTAAATACGCATACGCGAAACTTCAAACTAAATTATGATATTTTATTGAATAGATTTAATACCTTACTTAGCAATATCATTAAAAACTTCCTTATAATAAATGTGGGAGCAAAATTAAAAATCAAAGGACTGAAAGTCCTGGAGAGCGGATTTGTTGAACAGTCTGTCTTTCTGGGAGTACCTCTTTCAGGTGTTCTGAATCGTTCAGCCGACAAGGTATTAGTTTTGAAATTAGTAATTTCCGGTCAAAATCCTGCTTTCGCTGATCACTCGGATATGCTCTTGGGCAGCCCCGGCCTAGTAATTTGATCCAGGAAAGATATAAGTAATCACCATTGAAAGACTGAAATACTATTTAAAAGGCGGTTTTTGACCCATTCAAACAGACATCTCTCTCTCTCTCTCTCTCTCTCTCTCTCTCTCTCTCTCTCTCTCCCTCTCTCTTACACGATGAAGTAGCTAATTACCTTCAAGTCTTTATTCTTTTTTCGGTTCCTGCGTAACACATCTACTTCACTTTTAATTTTGGTATACATGGTCGTTTTAAGTTTTTTGTCACTATACAGCGGTTCTATCAAAGACTCAACAATAACCTCATAGACTATTTTTGTATCTGGTATCCCCTTTAATACCACTAACAAATCTTCACTGCCCATGTCTTTCTACCATTTATAGGAACCTTTAAAGACAAAGCAATAATTTGTTTGCAATTAAGATTTACACTAGACTATGAAAAAATAGAGAATCTCGATAATGTATCATATTCCTGGCAATCAAAATTCACGTATACTAGTAAAGATATAGCTTCTCCTGCAATGTCAGACCGTTTAACCCATTACCAAACGACAATATTTTAGACTGGTTCAAACTGAAAGCATTTGCAGACGACAAAATAAAAGTGACTGAAAATTCAAAATTTGTTTTGTGAAGGATAGAAAACATTGTGGGAAAAGGAGAAAATGCTGGTTACCAGCATTTTCTCACAATGTTTTCCAAAGGCTTCTTTCTCAGGGGCGTCAAAAGTAGGGATTGTGTGGTAATGGGTTAAGCGGAATTCAAACAACCAACGTATAACCTGACAATATTATCGGGCATGCAACATGCAAAAAGGGACATTCGGACATTTGCGTAAAGTGTCGTTTCGGGTAAGTCTGCACACTCCGCACACGCTAATCCGAAACGACGTTTTCTGTTTTCATGTTATTTTCTGTTTTGCGCAAGTCTTCTGTAGCACAAACTCTATTAACCCTTTACTCCATAGATACTCATTTTGACGTATCAACAACAGACAGCCGTTTTGAAAACATTGTGAGAAAAGAAGAAATTGCTCGTAACGAGCAATTTCTCCTTTTCCCACAATATTTTCCACTCAATCAGATATTTGTATCCTTATTTGTCCATATTTTTGACATCGTATCTTCATTTGCTGCTGAAATGGAAGAGCCTCAACTTGGCATATCAGGTAAAGGATTAAAGGCCTTCTCCCTCTAGGTCGTTAACCCATTACCAAACGACATATTTTAGACTGGTTCAAATTGAAAGCATTTGCAGATGACAAAATAAAAGTGACTGAAAATTTGAAATTTGTTTTGTGAAGGGTAGAAAACATTGTGGGAAAAGGAGAAAATGCTGGTTACCAGCATTTTCTCCTTTTCCCACAATGTTTTCTAAAGGCGTCTTTCTCAGGGGCGTCAAAAGTAGGGATTGTGTGGTAATGGGTTAAACTCTGTTTGATAAAAATTTAGAGGTCTCTCCTGAACAGAATTTGAACCCTGTTGCAAAAAAAAAAACAGTAAAAAATATTTAAAAAAAAAAGTTCAATTAATTTGTTAGGTAGTGTACAACGTTAAAACCAGATTTTATCCTCAAACTCATATAGAATTCTGTTGGTTACTAAAACAAATTGTGATAGAAATATGAAATAATTTACATACCCGTGTCTTGATTTATATGGAAGAGACGATTGTAGTATAATTATCATTTGAAGAATTAATCTACTTTCGGTTCCAAGAAGAACAAGTTCAACAAGGAAGTTAAAAACATTATCGATAATATCGACTCATTTTTGTTCAAAACTCTTTACCAAATGACAAAATTTTGGATTAGTCCATATTGAAAGCATTTGCAGACAAATTACATGTAAATAAAAACTTGAAATTGAATTTTAGAAGGTTGGAAAACATTGTGAGAAAAGGAGAAAATGCTGGTTGCCAGCATTTTCTCCTTTTCCCATAATGTTTTCAAAAGCGCTTTCTTTCTTAGAGTCGTTGAAAGTTGGGATTGTGTGGTAAAGATTTACACCTCAGCCGTTTTCGGCACAGACGATAACAGGGACGTCTATGAACAGCATAGATCAAGATCAGACTGCACAGAACAGACAGTCTGATCTAAGATATCTGACAGTCTTCTGTTTAGTCAGGCTGATTAGATGAAACTATTTCCGTGTTTCAGTGGATTGTATTTATCTGTCGAGGTTACATACTTGGCGCTGAAAGAGTTACGCCATCTTGTGGAAAGGGAAAAGGTCACACTCTTGTCACAATTAACTCTTTACCAAACGACAAAATTTTAGAATGTTCAAAACTGAAGGCACTTGCAGACGACAAAATAAACTCAAAAATTGAAATTTGTTTCCAAAACGGTAGAAAACATTGTGGAAAAAGGAGAAAATGCTGGTAACCAGCATTTTCTCCTTTTTCCACTATGTTTTCAAAAGGCTTTCATCTCAGGGTCGTAAAAACCAGGGATTGTTGGGTAAAATTTGAAATACTGAAGGACAGCAAAGATTGACATCAGATTACAGAGCGCAGGTAGTGATATCTTGTGTGTATACAGTCTTTTAATCCGTAACCTGCAAGGTATAATGACTTTCAGGTGAATAGTAAATACCCGAGTTTTGCTCTTCCAATTCTTCTCTTTTTCGGGGGGGGGGGATGTTGTGGAGGGGGGCCTGTTGTTGAAGACGATAGAAGTATATCCTTATCGGACAGTGTTGAACCAAGATCAGTCTGCACGTTATCTGAAGTCTGATCTTGTTCTACACTGTCTTAGGATTCTTAAATTGCGCTTAGCTGTCCAAGGGTTAATTACTCTGCGCAAATAGAGGCCTTGAAATTTGAGATTCTTGGTCATTTGGGAACCAATTATAGCTGGCTATATGGTGAACGATAATTTGATTAAGCCAAATGGAAAGTATTGGAAAATTGCAAATTGAAAGTGACACAAATGACAAGATTTTGAAATTGAAAGGGCTGACAACAATCTTGGAATAAATATTTCGGGCATCACAGAGGGAGCCACTGAAGAAATTAAAATGTCATTCAAATTTTGTAATTGTGATCCAAGATAGATAAATAATGTGAAGTACCCTACCCCCTCCCAACTCCCGCCCCCCTTCCTCCGGTCAGAGGCTATGTTTGAACTTAATAGTGCTGCACACCAGAATTTCCAAGTTCTATGCTCCAGGAAAGATTTAAACAAGAGAGGGTCAAAACAGCTCTGTATTGCTCCACTATCTTTAACACATTACCACCCAATCCTTACTTTGGCCGACCCTGGGAAGAACCCAATAGAAAACATGATGGGAAAAGGAGAAAATGGTTACCAGCATTTTCTTCTTTTCCCACAATTTTTTTAAACCCTTCACAAAACAATTTTCAAATTTGCAGTCACTTTTTTTTGTTGTCTGCAAATGCTTTGGACTTGGACAAACCTAAAATTTTGTTGTTTGGTAATGAGTTGTATTGTGCCACCTGATTGGCATTGAAAGAGAAGTAAAAAAGAACACTGTATGTTGACAGCAACATTCTTAGAAGAATTTGCTAAGCCCCCCTCCCCCCCCCCCCCCCCTCTCAGCTTTTTTAAGTCCAAAGATGTCGGTGAATAAATGCAGTTCTATTCAAGTATCACTCACACCAAAAATGATGAACTTTAACAAAGAGTGCTTCTTCATAGTAAATGATGAACATATTTGAGTATAACTATCCTAGTCCCATATGGGTTGCAACATGCCAAAAAGGGGCATTCAGATACATGCGTAAAGCGTCATCTCGGATCAGCCTGCATACCTTGCGCAGGTTAATCCGAGACAGCACTTTACAACTACAGTAGACTTAGTGCTAAAGCAGACTTGCACAAAACAGAAAATGACCCCCCCCCCAAAAAAAAAAACTAAAGTGTGGTTTTGGATAGGCCTGCATGGACTGCGCAGGCTGATCTGAGACAACACTTTACATAAATTTCCAAATGCCCTTTTTTGCATGTTGCAAGTCATAATATGCAGCTCCACCCACAAAGAATAACTACAACATACATTCTAAATTTATCTTCTTTATTTATCAATATAGTATGAAAAATATGCAATCTACATCAAAAAAAAAAAGAGCACAGCATTTATATCAATTCAAATTCTTTGGTTTTCTAAAAATAGGCACCACACCTTCCCAACTTTGGTTAGAACCCGTCACCTCAGGAATCGAAAAACAATTAGGGAAATATCAAACCCTTTCCAAATAATCCTGTCTTTCACAACTATGAGGAATCAGGCAAAAACATTGAGGAACAGAGGCATTTTCTGCTTTTCTCTTTATGAGATAAGCAATTACAAAAGGATTTACATGTACTGAATAACATTTTAGCTTTAAGTTTACCAAAATGTTTTCTGCAGCATTCTTGTCAGACAATAAAATATAACCACTTGACAGAATTTTAGGCATATCCAAATCAAAAGCGTTTGGAGATGATAATTTCAAAATGGCCTAAATGATGCAATTTTTTTTCTATAAAGTAGAAAACTTTATGGGAAAAGGAGAAAATGCTGGTTACCAGCATTTTCTCCTTTTCCCACAAAGTTTTCAAAAGGCCTCTTACGCAGGGTCGTCAAAAGTTGTCATTGTGTGGTTAAGGGTAAAGACTTGTCCAAACTGAAAGCGTTTGTGGATGATGTACTATATGGGGCTCATATGATGGTATTTGTCCTTTTGAGGGCAGAAAAACACTGAGTGAATAGGAGAACATTTAACCCTTTACCCCATAACGTATTCCTACAGCATCTCCAATTAACCCTAAATAACAGCAAGGATGAAGCCATTTCTTATGTGTAAATGACACCTTTTGATAGCATAGAAAACATTGTGACAAAAGGTGAAATTGCTCGTCACGAGCAATTTCACCTTTTGCCACAATGTTTTCCAAAGGCTCCTACAAGCAATGTGTAGAAATGAGTATCTATGGAGTAAAGGGTTAATGGTGGCTACCAGCAGTTTCCTCCTTTTCCTCATTTTTTTTTTCAATCCTGCACTTTAGGGTTGTTAAAACACAGGGTGGTTTGGTAATAGCTTAAAACAGTTCAAGTGTTGATCAAGTCATCAGTTAAGATTTTGACCAGTTAACCCTTTCCCAAACAACAAATTTTGGACTCTTCGAAAGAGTTTGCAGACAACAATTTTAGATTTGGACAAAATGGCAAAAAGTTCTTAAAAAGGGTAGAAAACACTGTTGGAAAAGGAGAAATTGCTCGTTACAAGCAGTTTCACCTTTTCCCACAGTGTTTTCTAAAGACTTGCACTGCAGACATGTAAAAACCAGGGCTTGTTTGGAAATGAGTTAAACAAAAGACAAATACATCTAGATATATGATAATAAAGTACATGTATTCTTATTTTCTATTCAGAACAAAATTATCAAGCTTATTGCAGAAAAAAAATGCTTCAAAAATTTAAATAAGACAATAAATAAAACTTTCTCCTTTTCACAAATACTAGTGTATTATAGAACTACAACTACATTGGAATGCAAACTCCTATTTTCTGTTTACCAAATGATTCCTGAGTCCGTATTTACCAACCACTGTTTAGGAAATTCTTGGTCTTATTCACCAGCATTTTCTAAATTTGAAAGTAACAGACCGGTCTGATTGGCTAAACCAACTGGGTCAGCTAATTAGAAGTTGTGTTACGTTAGGTTTAGAAAGTAACACACCTTCTGATTGGCTAAATCAACTGGTTTAGCCAATTAGAAGTTGTGTTACTTTCTACATTTAGAATTGGACCATGAATATCCTTAAGAATGGCTAGTGAATATGATTCCTGCTTTTTCTAGAAAGAAGGCTTTTGAGAAAAAGAAAAGGCTAGAAAAAAGCATTTTCTCCTTTTCAAATACATGTAATACTGTAACCCAGGATCATTAGGTAATCGATTAATTTAACATTTAGAATTTAAGAATTATCTAATAATTACAGGATGGTTGTTATGAATGTTCGGGACATATTAAAGACACATACAAAAATATAGCTATGCACTCTATCAACAATATCTGTAACTCTTACAGGGGGTGGGATTTAAATCTTAGTTTGAAATTTGAACAAATTTACACCACCAGCATAAGAAGTTTTTTCAATTGTTACAGAAATTATCATATGTGTATATCAAACACATATTAACTTTTAACTCAGAAACTTCACATTTACCATAACTTACCTTGTTTTCAATCTAATTTAGCCATTATGATAAGCATGGTGTGGCGACACCATACACTACTGTCAGAAATATGTGTGTGGTCTTTTTTATGGAAGTTCAAATATGCAAAACTAAGTGCAATTCTTTTACATATTCTAATAAAAATTTTGTGAGACAGTAATATGAAAAATTTGACATGCTAAAAAAATATCATTTCACCTGCCAATTCTATACAGGGACTTGAAAACATTGTGTGAAAAGGAAAACAGCATATTTATCTTTTCCCACTGTTTTCTACCCTACTTTGGCAAACCCCTTATAGCCGAAATTTTGTTCCTTTGTAAAGACTTAGAATACTATTACTTTGATTCTGCATGAAGGTGAGCTGTATAGCTGTCTTGAAACTTGATATTGTTTCGTAAAGGATTTTTAAAGTCATCTGCTGTAATAGATCACTTTTCTTACTTAGATTGGATAGTCACTTTCAATTATGTCATCTGCAAATGTTTTCAATTTGGACAATCATTTTGTTGTTAAGTCAAGTTCAGTTATTTTTGCCGGCAGAATAGTGAACAGAATGGAAAGTCTGATCTTAGATCTACCATTCTTGTATTTTATGTGAGAATTTTAACTTAAACAGTCTGAACACCTCCATTTCCCCCTTTTCCAACTCTGTTTTCTTGCCATTCAGTGACAAATCTAATCATTTAAAACATTTATAACTAATTGTTTATAAAGCCACTCCATTTAGACAAGACAAAAAAATATGTTGTTAGTTACAGAGTCAAACTTGCAACACATGGACGCTTTTGTTACTCTCTGTAAGTTCCTCTGAAACAGACGTGGCTTGTTTTAAAAGGTAAATGTTTTAATCCTTTACCACACAACAAAAGTTGAGACCTGTCAGAATTCAAAGCATATGTAGACACAAAATTTAGCATAGCTAAACTTGTGGAAGATGTCTTTCATAGGGTACAAAACATTGTGGGAAAAGGAAAACATGCTGGTTACCACATTTTCTCCTCTTCCCACCATGTTTATAAATGTCCTGTTTCTCAAGGTCGCCAAAAGTCAGCATTGTGTGGTAAAGGGTAAATGTGGGATTAACCCATTACCACTCGACGATATTTTAGACTAGTCCAAATTGAAAGCATTTGCAGACCACAAAATAAAGGTGACTGAAAAATTGAAATTTGTTCTGGGAAGGGTAGAAAACACTGTGGGAAAAGGAGAAAATGCTGGTTACCAGCATTTTCTCCTTTTCCTACAGTGTTTTCAAAAGGCTTCTTTCTCAGGGGCGTCAAAAGTAGGGATTGTGTGGTAATGGGTTAAAAAATGATATATTGGTGGAGTGGTCAAAACAGTAAGAACATTCAAATTTTGATTTTACAAAAAAGTATAAGTTTTTAAAGATCTGTCATCCCCACCCCCTAGCTCTCGTCAGATAAGTCTCTCCCCATTGGTCGGATCAATTATCTTATCTAGTGGAATGACTGGTGCAAGTCCTGGTCCATTCATTTCCATTTGTGAGGGTTTATAGCGTCCCTTCATTCGGCGGGACTTTCGGAAGTACCAGTAGGCATATATCAGAAGCAATGTCACCACCACAATTATCACTATAACAGACACCACAATGATCCCTACATTGTCACCATCTGTAGATGTTTTACTGCTGATCTTCTGGATACTTGTGTCACAATACTGTCCTGAAATAAATACAGTTTGTGATTTTGTTAACTCTTTATCAAACAACAAAATTTTAGACCGGTCCAAATTGAAAGCACGTGCAGACAACAAATTCAATATTAACTTAAAAATTAAAATTTGTTTCCAGCAAGGTAGAAAACATTGTCGGAAAAGGAGAAAATGCTGGTAACCAGCATTTTCTCCTTTTTCCCACAATGTTTTCCAAGGATTTCAATCTCAGGGTCGTAAAAACCAGGGATTGTTTGGTAAAGGGTTAATCCTTTACAAAATGATACAGTAATTTTGCAGTCCTGTATAAGGCACATGTGCAGATAAAGGCATTTTTCTCATAGGGGCGGGGGAGGGCTCTGTCCATGTTTTATGTGATACTTTGATTTCTGGATTTCTGTGGATGTTAGCTGTTGACAAGAATAGTTAACGTTTCCAGTAATAACCACAGGGATGCCATCACATTTTTTCATTTTTATCTAAATTTTATTTATTTTTACATTTTCTGTGCCACCATATCTAAAAGCAACCACATGTCACTGTACCCAATCGGCAGCATTTACAGACCACAAATTACATGCAGCAAAAATGATAATTTCCTTCTTTGATAGGGTTGAAAGAATTGTTAGAAAAGTAGAAAATGCTCGTTACCAGAATTTTCTGCTTTTCTAAAAATGCTTTCAAAAGCAATTTCTCTCATAGCTATCAGGGATTGTGTGGTGAAGTGTTGAGGGCACATATTCGAGAGACAGTAAAAAATCAAATGAGAAAACTGCATACCAGTAAAACCATCAACACAGACACAGGTGTAGTTTCCTGGAGTATTACTACATGTGGAACCTTCTACACATCCATGACTTCCTGTCATGCACTCATTGATGTCAAGGTCACATAGGCGACCTTGAAAACCTGTACCTGAACAATTACAGGCAAAGTTCAGTCCAATATCAACACATGTCCCATTATTTTGGCATGGGTTACTCTCACAGTTATTCACTTTGATTTCACATCTCTCACCAGAGTAACCAGTGTCTGAGCAGTCACATGTAATTGTATTAATGCCATCAGTACAGCGTCCATTATGTAAACACGGGTCACCTGTTTAGAAAAAGAATGTTTTAGCTGGCATTATAGTCATCTCTTTCACTTTCTTCCTCATATCATGATGTATATGTAATAACATACTTCAGCTATCATCAAAGGTAATTGTTTCTTGTAGAGCTTTTTTCAACATCTGTGCTTAATTGACTCTTTCCCACAAGACAAAATTTTAGACCAGCCCAAATTCAAACAATTTGCAGATAATGAAATAAAAGTGAGGCAAAAAAATTGAAATTTGTTTGGAAAGGGTAGAAAAAATTGTGGGAATAGAAGAAAATGCTGGTTACCAGCATTTTCTCCTTTTCTCTTGATGTTTTCAAAAGGTTTCTTTTCTGGGTTATATAAAGGCAGGATTGTTTGATAAAGATTTAATAGATTTTAGCTTAAAACCCTCAGAGAGAATTTTGTTGAAACATTGATTTAAATTTGTGACATCAAAACTTTTAAAAGCCTTCTCCAGCATCTAAATTTGATTTCTTTGACTGTAGCTGACAGCTACAGAAAAAATTACCAAAGTGAGAAAAGGTGCAATTTGTAGTAACAAGAAATTGCTCCTTTTTTTTTGTTTTCTTGAGCACTGAAAAGAGTTTTTTCATCCTGTCAGATATTTTTTCTTTGTTTTGTGATACCAGCATTTTCTCCTTTTCCCACAATGTTTTCTACCCTGTTGGAAACAAAATAAAATTCTTTAGTTACATTTATTTTGTCATCTGCAAGTGCTTTCAATTTGGACCAGTCTAAATTTTTGCTGTTTGGTGAAAGGTTAAGATTCTTCAAGATTTTCTGTCTGTGAAAGTAACAGAACTTCTGATTGGCTAAATCAAATGGTTTAGCCAATCAGAAGTTCTGTTACTTTCACACTGACGAAATTCTGAAGAGGAAAACTAAGAATTTTCTTGAGAATGGTTGGTGAATATGGACCATGGTGTACTACCTAAAATCAGGAGAAACTACAACTGTCACAGACTGACTAGTAAACCCTACTGGTTATCTTGTCACTAGACCAAAACAAATCCATAGGGTCAAAACTCCTATAACAGTTAACCCGTCATAGTGAAAATTGCAAGTAAATAACATCTTTAAGAAGGTGATCTTCACTCAAAATTTCAACCAAAATAGGTTAAAAACCTGTAAGAGGGGCAGAGGACACAAGCTTGCTTCTTTAAACAGGCGGGTGGGCAGGGAGGCAGGCTGGTGGCCTGGCAGACAGACAGAGACAGACAGACAGACTCAAGAGTCCTCCAGCACTTCATTATGACAATACAATCATGTATAAGTATCAAATAATAACAAACCTTCACAATCATCGATGTTTAATTCACACATATTACCCTGGAATCCAGTTCCATCACAGACACATATGTATCCTGTCACACTGTTTACACATCGTCCATCATTCTGGCATGGCTGACTGGTACAGTGGTCAATCAACTCCCCACAGGTCTGACCAGTCCAACCAGCTGGACATCGACATTTGAATGAGCCAGAGAAGTTCTCACAAACACCTAAAATGTCAAGCAAAAACAAAGTGAGCTGTTCTCTGTGAAAAGGGGGCTTGATGCATCTGCCAACATTATCAACCCAGGTCAGCCTAGTTCCAATATGGAGTGCAACACGTGAAAAGGGTCATTCCGACGTTTGCGTAAAGTGTCGTCTCTGATCCGTGTGTGCACTCCGCACAGGCTAATCCGAAACGACACTTTCCGATTTTATGCAATTTACTGTTTTACGCAAGTCTACTGTAGCACAAAATCTAATGTAGTCGTAAAGTGCCGTCCTGGATTAGCCTGCGCGAACTGCGCAGGCTAATCCGAGACGGCACTTTACGCAAATGTCCGAATGCACCTTTTCGCGTGTTGCACTCCATATTCTCTAAAATTTGACTTATTCTGGAGGCAGAAAGGTCCTTAGAGATGCAGGAAATTTACCAATAGCAGAAAGTTTCTGCCCAGGTCAGCTTGCGCGTACTGTGCCGGCTAAATTGGTCAATACTTCCTGCAGATGCATTAAGCCACCTTTTCAGTTTTCACAGAGCAAATTTCATCTGTATCAGTTACCATATTTCTCCAAATAAAAGCTAACGGAGCTATGCAAAACGGATAGGGAGCCTTTATTTTGTATCCAATTTGTCAAGCAAAAAGTCAGTCCATTTTTGTATTTCTTTGCTTTTGGTGATTGCTAGAGGAAAATTTAATCAAATTTGAGGAAATATTCACCAAATTCTTGAAATATTGTCATTTTAATCAACGAATGTACATTAGTTCATCATGATCTAAGGGTTTTTTTCACATAATTCTTGAAATATTGTTATTTTTATCAACTAGCGTACATTACGTCATCATGATTTAACCCTTTACTCCATAGATACTCATTTCTATGCATTGCTTGTAGGAGCCTTTGGAAAACATTGTGGCAAAAGGTGAAATTGCTCGTCACGAGCAATTTCACCTTTTGCCACAATGTTTTCTACACTAACAAAAGGTGTCATATACACATAAGAAACAGCTTTATCCTTGCTGTTATTTAGGGTCAGTGAGAGATACCATAGAAATGCCTTATGGGGTAAAGAGTTAAGGGTTTTTTTCCCCAAGGGTGAGTAAATATTAGGGAGGGCACATCTATTAGAAGAAATACAGTACATGTTTTACATACCACCATTAAAGCATGGACTAGGTCCGTCACACTCATCAACGTCAACTTCACATCGTGGTCCAGTGTACCCTGTATCTTTACAGTCACATGTGTAATTCCCATCTGTATTTGTACATATCCCATCATGCTCACAGGCGTTAGTATGCAAACACTCATTTACATCCTGGGTACAAGTGTACCCAGTATACCCAGTACTGTCACAGTTACATGTGTATGACATATTGTATAATAAACACTGCGGATTTTTATTACACATTTCTACTTGACAAGTTTCATTAAACCAGCCACAGGATTCTAAAATGCTATTGCAAGAACACAGCCCTTGATACTGGCACTTTCCGCCGTTCTGACATGGTTGAGTGTAGCACGCATCTTGAACATTTTGACAAAGCTCGCCACTATATCCCGGCAAACATACACATACATATTTATCTACATCGTCCTCACAAGTAGCACCATTTTTACACTCATTATTTACACAATCATCAATATTACTTTCACAAAATATTCCAGTATAACCTAAACCACACTGACATTTGTATCCAGAGTTATCCTCAATACAGGTTCCTGCATTCTGACACGGGCTTGATGAACAGCCTCTCTTGTCTATTTCACAATTATCTCCTTCAAAACCTGTCAAACATTCACATCTATATGTATTTATTAGATTTATACAGGTACTATAAAATAAACATGGGTTGCTGTCACATTCATCTATTTCATTTTCACAGAAATTTCCTTGATACCCATCTACACATTGACACAGAAATCCAGGAAAGAAATTTAAAGGATTTCCATTACTCTCTGTACATGTGCCCCCATTCTGACACGGATCAGACTGGCACTCATTTATATCTGTTTCACAGTTTTGGCCTGTAAACCCTTCTAGACATATACAAAAATATTGGGGCCCAGTCTCTGTTGTGTTGGAAAAACATTGAGCACCATTGAAACATGGATTCACATTACATCTGTTTACAGGAATTTCACAATTAGCACCTGAATAGAACTCCGTACATGAACATCTGTAGGATTCTTTATCGTTGTAACATAATCCATCATTTAAACATGGCTGGCTAGAACAGAAGTCTACAAATTGGCAGTATGCACCATAGAAACCATCTTTACATACACAAGAATATCCCTCAGAAGTAGAAACACATTCAGCCTCATTCTGACACAAGTTCTCAAAACAGAAATCATACATCTGACACTGTTTACCACTATATTTTTGTAAACAAGTGCATTCATAATCAGTATTGTTTAAAATGTTGGAACAGTTTCCTCCATTAAAACAAGGCTGTGAAGCACATGGGAGTTTCTCTTCACATCTAGTTCCAAAATATTCCTTTGTACATTCACATATAAAAGCATTCAATGTATCCCTACACACACTGCCATGTAAACAGGGACTACTTTCACATTCATTGATATCTATGTCACATGTCTCCCCTGTCCAACCTGGTCTACAAGCACAAGTAAATAAAGATGGAAAAACCAAAGTACAGTTTTCCGAGCCATCAGCATGGCACGGCTCTGACTCACAGGGATTATATATAGTGTCGCAGTACACGCCTGTGTATCCTTCATCACATAAGCATGTGTAGTTCATATGCCCATCTACACATATGCCATTTACACAACCATTCTGATCACAATCATTCACACTTGAATTACAAATTGGTCCCTCCCAGCCCTCTTTACAAGTACAAATTCTTGCATTCCAAATATCTGTACAATTCGAGTTCTGAGGACACGGATTTATTGTACACATATCTTCACCAATACAACCAGACTTTATACTGGTTGTTGCAGTATTTATCCCAGAAGCCGACTCAAACTGATCTAGGATTCCAATAGAAAGATTGTTAAATGTCACATCTTTCATACAGCCTCTAAATTGTCCAATAAAGGAACCTGGATTACCTGAAAAATAAAAGGTACATATGTGGCCTGTAATGCAAACAGGGACTTTGTGGGACCTACGAAAAGTGTCAACCTTGGTCAGACTGCGCGAACTGCCCAGTCTGACCTGGTTGACACTTTTCACTTGTATGATATTTTCTGTATGAAAAGTGGTTATTCTACTTTGTTATACAACTGTTTTTGAACTTCAATTTAAATTGACCTGCAAAATCGTTGATCTGTTTTCATCTAATTGATACAATGATTTTCCAGACGGTCCCTTTTTGCATTACAGGTCACATATTTACTCTGTACAGGGCCCAATAATCCTAAAAGACTTTTTCATCCAAGAAATACAACCAAAATACAAAATGTACCAGTAACTGCAATTTCATGGTTGCCTACAATGTTTCAGCAATGTGGACAGTGCAGATCAAAGATCAGGCTGCATGTTTTGTACAGCCCGATCTTGATCTACAAGGGCTGCAAAGGCAATTGTAGTAATGTAAGGCCCTTTAACAGTCAATTTTAATTCTCTATCAATCCAAAAAATTTAGAATCAGGCAAAATGAAAGCATATGCTGACCTAGAATTATATGTAGCCCAAAGTGTGATTTGTATTTGTGGACAACATCGTGGGGAATGGAGAAAATTGTGTTTACAAATGCCTTCTTCCTCAAAGTTGCAGTATCAGGTTACTGATATTTTCAACATCATTTAAACCTTTTGCCACACAATACCAACTTTAACACATTACCAAATGACAAAATTTTAGAATTGTCAAAATCGAAAGCATTTGAAGACGACAAAATAAAAGTGACTGAAAATTTGAAATTTGTTTTGTGAAGGGAAGAAAACATTGTGGGAAAAGGAGAAAATGCTGTTTACCAGCATTTTCTCCTTTTCCCACAATGTTTTCTAAAGGCTTCTTTCTCAGGGTCCTCAAAAGTAGGGATTGCGTGGTAATGGGTTAAAGGAGACTTTCGAAAATATTTTGCAAAAAGGAGAAAATTCTAGTAACCAGCATTTTCTCCATGTCCAAAAATGATTTCTACCCTTTCAGAGATAAGTTTTATCATATGGACAATCTTTAGTTTCTCCTCTGCGAATGCTTGAATCTAGTGAATGAGTCAAAAATGTTATTACGTGGTAAAAATCACTATAGCCAGTGAGTTTATCCAGCATGCACTCCTGCAGTAACCTTTGCCTGCATTTTCTCTTTTTCCCACAATGTTTTCAAAAGCCATCCTTTCAGGGTTGTCAAAACTTGGAAATATTACAATTTTAGCTAAAACAGAACTAAAATTGCCTAGACTACTTACCTGTGTTAAAGGGTTTAGCCCCTACATAAACTCTAACAACTGGATTACTTCTGTAGGGGTTAAGCTGTACTCCTAGTGACCTTGACTCTGACTCGAAGTTCACCACAAGGTCATTATATGTTCTAGACCAATATACTGCTTTCCACGAGGCATCAGAGGTATTAGCATTGAATGTTTCTGTTGATGCTGGAAAAAGAAGAGGACTACATGCACATGTTGTCAAATTGAATGAACACATAAGTTTATGCCCAAGTAGCAGCCAAAAGTACTTGATGAATTGTGTAGAGTTTAATTTTGCCAAAATGTCTATCCTAGTAAAGATGCTCTCCATCATTTGAGCCAATTTATCATGTTATCTGCAAAATCTTTCAACTTGTTCAAGTCAATAACTTCAATGTTTGGGAAAGGTCTATGTACTTTTCCATGTAACTCAACAAACATATGTGGGGAATAAAGTTATTGCTGGCAGCAAACAATGTTTTCAAAAACTGTTTAAATGATGTCTTAACTCTTTATCAAACGACAGACTTTTAGAATGGTCCAAATCTAAAACACTTCTAGACGACAGAGTAAATTAACTTAAAAATTAAAATTTGTTTCCAGCAGTGTCGAAAATATTGTAGGAAAAGGAGAAAATGCTGGTTACCAGCATTTTCTCCTTTTCCCACAATATTTTCAAAAGGCTTCTATCTCAGGTTCATAAAAAACAGTGATTGTTTGGTGAAGGGTTAATGGTAGATTTATCATTGAAGGGGTAGGAAACATTGTGAGAAAAGGAGAAAATGCTGATATCAGGGTTGTTTTAACTCGGGATTGTTTTTCAACTTACATGTGTTTGAACTCAGCGTGACTTGTAGCTGGGACTTATACAGATTAAACTCTAGACTGGTTTTAGTTTCAAATTTCTCTATGGTATAAAACTGAAGAAACATCAGTGTTGCAGTCTGGTCCCTGGTTCGAAATTGAAATCCACCACTGTCACCAAAGGGCACTACAGTTGTGTTGATATCCATAATTATATGACTGTCTCTTCCATTAAATGATGCTGGGACACCTGACATTACAAAAACAAGAAATTGTAATCTCATGTCTTACAGAAAAAAAAATGATGTGAAATTTCAAAAAAAAAAATGTAATGTTCAAAAGTTATCTGACACACAGAAACATTCATTATTTGTAAATTCTCTTTTTTACCATAGAACTTTATTATACCCTATTCAACTCTTTACCAACTAATAAAATTTTAGACTCATCCAAACACAAACCCAAAGCATTTCAGGACAATTGTCTCTAACTGTGGGATTCTTTTTTAAAGGAAGACAATACTACTATGGAAGAGGGAAAATGCTGGTTACCAACATTTTCTCCTTTTCCCATAATGTTTCCAATGACATTTTTCAGTAGTTTTATTAAAAGTCCAGATTGTTTGGCAAAGACTTAAGCTAAGGCAATGAATATCAAAGAGGAAATAAAGTATGTAATGTAAAGTAAATTATTCCATCATCTACTATGATTTAAATAGCACTATTGTTACACTTTACAGGTATTGAAACAAACATACTTTCATCACAATTGTTTCCTGTAAAAGATTCTTGACAATGGCAGATATTTTCATCCCATCCGCCCTGACACACTCCACCATGTTGGCATGGTAATGGCCTACATACATCATCTCTATGGCAACCAGGGATGGGAAGGGGAGGATCATTACCAAACACAGACCTTGAACTGGTTTGAAGGTTAAGCAATTGGTTATTCAGTGTCAAGTTTTGTATGCATCCAGAAAAACTGAAAGTATAAACAACAATTTAATTTTAAACACAAAACATCAGGCTCTCTTCAGAAGAGCCATTTTAAGCCTTTACCAAACAATCCTGAGAATTAACTATCCCGATGGATTGGTTGGCTGGTTGTATTGGGGTTTAACACCACTTTAACAGCTAAGGTCATATCATCGGTGATGCACATGTGTTTCCTAGCTTTCTTACACTGGTGCTTACACAACTTTCTTTCCAAAGCCACCGACTACACTGGAAAGAAAGTTCGCCTCAACCGGGTATTGAACTCATAACCACCAGGTCGTAAGTCTGACACGCTCACCACTGAGCCACCCGGGCGGGCCTACCCTTAAGGAAAAGGCTTTTGAAAACATTTTGGGAAAGCAGAAAATGCTGGTAACCAGCATTTTCTCCTTTTGCGAAAATGTTTTCTTTTCTGTTACAATCTGATGTTAACTTTTTCTCCTTTTCCTAAAAATGTTTGGAGCTTTGAACAAGTTTACAAATTCTGTTGTCCAGAAAAGAGTTAAACATTGTTTCACACTCTATGTTGGCTTCTGATTACTTGAATGTCCATTACAAAAATATTTTCTTAAAGTGAGAAAGAATGATATTGAGTACATCTATAACTTAAAATACCATACCTAGAGCGAATAGTCTGTCAACTCATTACCAAACGACAAAATTTTAGGTCTGTCCAAATCAAAAGCATTTGCAGATGAGAAGATAAAAGTGAATGAAAACTTGAAATTTGTTTAGTGAAGGATAGAAAACTTTGCGGGAAAAGGAGAAAATGCTGGTTACCAGCATTTTCTCCTTTACCCACAATGTCTTCTAAAAGATTCTTTCTCAGGGTCCTCAAAAGTAGGGATTGTGTGGTAATGGGTTAATTGTGGATCAATAAATCCAATTCATATTGCAAATGGCTGAATCTGGAGGTATAGTGTCTTTTGATATTCAGAAAAACTTTACAAATAACAAAAACTTTTGACCCATGTCAGCCTGTGCTGACTCTGCAGAATGACATGGGCAAAAACTTCTTCTAGTTTTAATTAACCTCCTTTTAACAGAGCGTGACATTCAATTACTTTGCAAGTCAAAAAGCCTGGTAAAAAAAAAAAATAAAATTTTTCTTCACATGCTAGGAAGTAATTATTCATATAACAACTCCAGAAGATACCTTTTATAATTCAAAAGACTAGGTCTGTTCCGCCATTTATTCACAGCTGGATGTTCATGAAGCTGTCCTAAAAACAAAGGGGTGTGGATATCTAGGAAATTACCCACAGTTCCTGTGGCACTTCCTGTTATACCGTCTGCTGCATCTGAAACTGAAATAGAGAAATTCTCACTTAAATTTTTTTCTATCAAGGCTTCCATGTTTTTACAGACATGCCAAACTGCATGTTTAAGATTACAGCAACCCAAATTTGAAGAAAACTGTGGAGGGAGATATTGGTTTTAATAAGAAAATTTCTCCTCTTGCAAATTTTCACATATCTTTCACAATCTTTTCCAGGAGAAGATGAGTGAAAAGGGCTTCTTTACATCTTTTTTCGTATTACCTTAACCAATTATCACACAATTTCGACTTTTGACGACCCTGAGAAGGAGGCCTTTAGAAAACATTGTGGGTAAAGGAGAAAGTGCTCCTTTTCCCACAATGTTTTTCTACTCTTCACACAACACATTTCTAATTTTCAGTCACTTTTATTTTGTCGTCTGCAAATACTTTTGATTTGGACAAACCTAAAATATTTCATTTGGTAAAGAGTTAATAAACTTAGTATTAAAACATTTTCTCAAGAATGGTTCAATTTTGAACAGCGTTTTTCAGTACAGGAACATATAAAAATACCATTGTAGACAAGTTTTACAACCAAAACATGAATATAAAGCTTCTGAAACTGTTGTCATAACTTTTTACAAAAAAAAAAGGATATAAGACTCCAAAACAATAAATTGGAAATGACATGGTTGAAATAAATTGTAAATGAATTGTATTTAAAAGAGTAGAAAACATTCTGAGAAATGTAAATCATATTGCTGCTTACCATCATATCTATTCATTCAAAGCCAACATTATCAATAAATAACCAAAACAATGGGAAAAAAATCTTTCCAACATTTCAATCATAGACTGACTCTCCTACTCACGCTGTAATCTGTACACTCCTTGCCCAAACTGGGCAGAGACATGGAACCATTCTCCACTCTCAAGGTTACCCACCCTACTGACAAAGTCATCGCCATTGACAACCAGATGTAGCACTAGTTGACCCTTGTCAATATATAAAGACAAAAGGTCCAGATCCAGCTAAAATACATAAAAAGATATACTAAAGCAACACAGAACAGATATGTGGTAGACCTTTCTTATTATTCAATTCCTTTCTTTGAAAAGAGCTCAAACCAACCTTAACTCTTTTCAAGAGGTGAAAAATGTAGACATGTACAAACTGAAAGCATTAATTTTGTAGATTACAAGTTTAACCCTTATCACACAAGAAAAATTTAAAACTTATCTGAATTGAAAGCATTTGCAGACGACAATTTCACAGTCTCAAATGACTCAATTTTCCTTTGATAAGGTAGGAAACTTTGTGGGAAAAGGAGAAAATACTAGTAACCAGCATTTTCTCCTTTTCCAACAATGTTTTTAAAAGGCTTCTTTCTCAGGGTTGTTAAAAGTCGGGACTGTGGTAAAGAGTTAATGTAGCTCAAATAAGGAAATTTTTCTTTGATGAGGTAACCATCATTTTTCCCTTTTCCCACACTGTTTTAAAAAGGCTCTGTCCTCAGGACTACTAAAAAGTTGGGATTGTCTGGTAGAGTTCAACTTTACAAAGAAATAAAGTTTTTAACTTCACACAAGAGAGCTTGCAGGCAAAACAATTCATGTTGCTAAAAAATGTCGCTGAAAAATTGAAATTTGGCCTGGGAAGGGTAGAAAACATTGTGGGAAAGGAGAAAATGTTGGTTACTATGTTTTCTAAAGGCTTCTTTCTAAGGGGCGTCAAAAGTAGGGATTATGTGGTAACAGGTTAAGGTACTTTCAGCGCCAAATATATAGAGGATATTTGTTTTTTTCGGTGAAAGATCGAAATTTATTTCATCGTGTGAAGACCATCAGTAATATTTTAATGAGTGGTGCAGCCACGAGTGAAAATAGTACCTATGGTGTTCACGAGATGA
This sequence comes from Tridacna crocea, assembly GCA_943736015.1. Classification (NCBI taxonomy): domain Eukaryota; kingdom Metazoa; phylum Mollusca; class Bivalvia; order Cardiida; family Cardiidae; genus Tridacna; species Tridacna crocea. The sequence continues at coordinate 48,739,459 of OX031057.1, read as the reverse complement.
AATAAATTTTGATCTTTCACCGAAAAAAAACCACAAATATTCTATTTATTTCATGCTTTTAACCCTTTCTGGGAGGAGCTTTATCAAAATCCTGTACAGTTCTTTTCCGTTATTCCCTGTGGCGTACCCCTCCCGCATAGCAACACATTACAAAATTACGTCAAGCGCGAGAAATGTAAGGTAAATGATGTCATATATCCCATCTGGTTGTCAGGCACGCCCAATTCACCTAGGCGACAAGAACGTGAAAATCGGTATTTTCACTGGTGGTACCAGTGTAAGATAGAAAAATATTTTCACTGCTATTTCTCGATATCCTAACGGAAAGCATGAAATAAAGATGACCTCTTATGATGGCTCTAAATACAATCCATTAACCCTTTACTCCATAGATACTCATTTCTACACATTGCTTGTAGGAGCCTTTGGAAAACATTGTGGCAAAAGATGAAATTGCTCGTCACGAGCAATTTCATCTTTTGTCACAATGTTTTCTATGCTATCAAAAAGTGTCATTTACACATAAGAAACGGCTTCATCCTTGCTGTTATTTAGGGTCAATTAGAGATGCCATAGAAATGCCTTATAGGGTAAAGGGCTAAAACTTACAAAGATTTTGATTTAAGAGACTTGACTATACTAGCAGACAGCACAGATAAAAGATCAGACTGTATATTCTGATCTTGATCTATGCTGAGTACAAAAGTCACTGTTTTAGCCTATGGCACTGAAAAGGTTAAAAAAACAACAGCACTTATAAACAACATATCTTTGGTTTACTTCCAAAACCTTTTAACTACAGCTTGTTTCAAGCTGTAGTTACGAGGTTTTGGAAGTAAACCGATGATATGCCTAACTTACAGTGTAAAGAATCATCCCTGAAGACACATTTGTTGAGATCCAGATGGACAAATTCGTCATTTTGGAGAAATTTCCAAAGTACATAAAGGAATCAGTCATGAACTGTGCTGTTGTTTGCATCTCACAAAATTCACCTGGAATTGAAAGAAAAAAAAAAGTAAGACAAAATAATAATGAATAACCAATTTTTTAAAGCCACTCAAAGCCTGATTTTGTGTTCACAGATCTGTGAAAAAAAATCCTTAAGTTAGTTGTCTTAATTCTCTTGGTTGGGTGCTTAACTCTTTACCACACAATCCCGACTTTTAACGACCCTAAAAAAGAATCCTTTGGAAAACCTTGTGGGAAAAGGAGAAAATGCTGGTAATCAGCGTTTTCTCCTTTTTCCACAATGTTTTCCAACCTTCTGGAAACAAATTTCTTCTTTTGAGTAACATTTGATTTGTCGTCTGCAAATGCTTTCAATTTGGACCAGTCTAAAATATTTTCCTGTGGAAAAGAGTTAACCTATTCCAAACAATTCATATTTTGATGACCTTGAGAAAAAGAAAGACTTTTTATCATCTTAGGAAAAGGCAGGTCATAAAGATAAACAGTGTTTTCTCCTTTTCCCGAAATGTTTTCAACCTTTTCTGAGATACATCTTATGACCTGACCCTGACTAAATATGTTGTCTGTAAATGTACAGTCTGATCTTTGATCTACACTACTAGTATATGCTTTGCTAAAATACTATAGACTACAGCAATCATAATATCCCAATGATTCTGGTTGTGTTTGTAAACTGAACCTGTCTGTCAGGTATATTCAACACTCTTTGGGTTAACTTGGTTACTCTAGAGAAAACGATTTTTGAAAACTTTGTTAAAAAAGGAGAAAATTCTGCAATCAATCATTTTCTTCTTTTCACACCATGTATTTTACCCATGATTCAAAGATGAGACCTGTTATTTGACCAACATTTTCATCTGTGTTCTAAAAATGATTTCAATTTGTAAAGTTCTAGAATGAGGGAGTCCTGTAATGGCTCCATGTACCTGTAAATCCAGGTTTACAAGAACAATGTTTACTGCTCCAGTTGTCCACACACTGTCCACCATTTTGACAATAATCTTCCTGGCAAGGATCATGTGACAGACATCCAGGCTCAGGCAACTCAGTCAGTTGTAGAGAACCATCTGGTGATGGAAACAAGCTAATACTTTCCCCATTGATAGTTAAGTTCTGAAATACACATAGAAAGGAAAGTTAAACTCATCAGCAGATGTAATAATTTACTTGTTCAAAGTGGAAGTATTTCCAGAGATCAAATCAACTGTGGCTGAAAGACAGAAATTGCCTTGAACTCTTTTCCACACAGTCCCAACTTTTAACGACCCTGAGAAAGAAGCCTGTAGAAAACATTGTAGGAAAAGGAGAAAATGCTGGTAGCCAGCATTTTCTTCTTTTCCCACCATATTTTCTACCTTATCAAAGTCAAAAATCATCATTACCAAGATTTAATTTGTTGTCTGCTGATGCTTTGAATTTGGTCCAGTCCAAAAATTTGTTGTTTGGTAAAGAGTTAAAAGGGCAGAAAACACTTGGAAAAAAGGCAAGATGCTTGCTACCAGCATAATTTGTTTGTAATACAAGAAATACAGCAGAAAACACAATTCAGACATCTTTGAAATGTATGCTATTAGTTTATACAGATGACAAGACAAAGTTTTAACAGACTACATTCACAACATTTTTCCTTAACCTATTTATGCCCTTGGTTGGTCAATTCCTGCATCCATTAATTAACCCTTATCCTGCTAAATAACTAAAATGAAATTTTACCCTAATATAGCTATTTCAAAAATTTCTTTTGGGAAATAATGTCTCCTCTGACAGTGTAGATCAAAGATCAACACTGTCAGTAAAATGTCAATGAGTTGCACCTAGCAGCTAAACGGTTTAACAACTACAGGAAAATTATGCTCAATGATACAAGTGATTTAACAACAAACACTTTGACCTAGCCAATTTCAAAGCTTTTGCACATGACAACTCATAATTATATAATATAGCCTAACGGATTATTTGTGTTTGACAGGAAGGGAAAACATGTAAAAAAAAAAGAGAGAATGCTTGTTACCATCATTTTTTCCTTTCCCTAAAATGTTTTTTGACAAGCCCCTCCTTATAATTTTTTAAAACTGTAAAGGATTAACACTGAGTGAAATCGGAGTCAAGAAATACACTTACCCCAAAACATCCAATATACTTTTCAGTTGTAGTAAGTTTGCTTCTGATATATGTTGTCATGTGACTGACTCCTCCAATTATCATTGGTTCATTGAGATGGATTGCATGTCCAATGCGGATGGGTTTCATAGTCACATGACAATTTGGTGCTCTTAAGCAGTTATTCAAAGTAACATTAGTGTGAGTTGTAGTTATCACAATAGAAATATGGTGGGAGAAAATCAGGTCTGTTGATTCTAACTGCAGATCTGCCACAACTGTGTCACCAAATAAGTTTTGTGAAATCTTCAACATCCCATCCACTAGCATCAAAGCTAAATGGTAGAAATCTCCAGTTTGTGACTCCTGCAAGATAAAAAGATTACAAACTGACTTAAATATGTGCAGTGATCATATTATATTTACCTGTTTTTACAAAAAACCAGATCAGCTTCACTTTAAAAGCACTGAATTAATGAATGGTCCTATTCCACTGATAACAATAGATCGTATTATCAAGTCAGAAGTTTATCTATTCTACATTTAACTCTTTACCAAATAACAAAATTCTAGACCGCTCCAAATTGAAAACATTTGCAGACGACAAAATAAATCTGAATCAAAATTGAAATTCAATTTGGGAAGTGTAGCAAATCTTGCGGGAAAAGGAGAAAATGCAAGTTACCAGCATTTTCTCCTTTTCCCACAATGTTTTCTATAGGCTTCTTCCTCAGGGTCCTTAAAAGTTGGGATTGTGTGATAAAGAGTAAAAAGGCTGAAATGTTGTCAAATATTCATAATAAAAAGTCCTTTAGTAAAGCATTTAATCCTTTAACACACAACCCCAAGAAAGAAAACCTGGAAACATCGTGGGGGGGGGGGGGGGAATATATTTTATACATCAATCTAATTTAGCAGATGCTTTCAATTTGAACAAGTCTAAAACTTTTTGTCTGCTAAAAAGCTCAACATATATCTTTACCAGAAGTACATGAAAAAAAAAAAAATTCAAGCTTTTTTGACTGAGATGTATTTTTGTTTTTTTTGTGAAGGGCAGAAAACATTGTGGGAAAAGGAGAAAATGCTGGTTTCCAGCATTTTCTCCTTTTCCCCCAGTGTTTTCTATAGGCTTCTTTCTCTGGGTTGTCAAAAGCAGGGGTTGTATGGTAATGGGTTAAAATAGTTCAGTAAAGAGTTATAATAAATACCCCAGATGCAAGCAACAGAACTCCATCAGCAATACTTGTTTGAAACCAGAATGACAGCTCCAAGTTTTCCACTGTATCTCTCTTACGTCTTTCCAATAAATGACCTTCAGCATGAAAGTCTGTCATCTGCGAGTCAACTTGATCTCCTGGTCTTCCAGCTGACCTTTTTGAAATTCCACTCAAAGAGGTCAATGGTGAAAGTTCAATTACTGATGATCCATCCAATGTTGCCATGGAAACCTGCTCACACATGTTACCATAGATACCAGGTAAACACTGACAACTGTATGCATTGACAACTGGCTCTGTACAAGTTCCACCAAACAAACAAGGTGAGCTTGCACACTCTTGTGTATCATCACTGCAATTTTTACCTGCAGAGAAAAACAATCATCTAATTTTCATAAAAATATATTTTAAGCTATTGCATTCAACAGCTTTTGGAAACATTTTGGAGAAAAAAGCGATTACTTGTTTCAAGCAACTGCTCCGATCCTAACAATGTTTTCCTTTGTGTAGAATACACAAAAACCCCCATTTTGATTCAACTGTTTTCCTTTGTTCCATTTTTTTTTTTATAGTTTTTGGGTGAGTGTCAAATAGCCTGTACAGTAATTAATTATGTAACATAATCAATTCTCAAAAGGACAGCCTAAAACTTGATAATTTATTCATTTAGTAGTTTTATATATTTAAACCTCACTGTGCCAAAGCAGACAACCTAAAATTGAATATATATATTTCATACCATTGGACAAGACAAAATTCTAAGTATGTGAAGAAAACAAACCAACTGTAGCATAAATGATGCTTTCTGTCTATGATAAGGTTGAAAAAATTGTCAGAAAGGAGAAAGTGCCGGTTGCCAGCATTTTTTTCTCCTTTCCCAAAATGTTTTTTAAAAGCCTTCTCTTTCAGAATTGCAAAAACTTTGGATTGTGTGGTGAAGGGTTAATATCTCTTAAGGGTGCAATATACATTCAATAAATATTTTCAAGACTGAAAATCTCTCTTAGATTTATAAAGCGCTCTATAGTTTCAAAGTTAAGTCTTTACCAAACGACACTTTTGGATTTGACCAAATTGAAAGCATTTGCAGACGACAATTCAACTCTTGCTGAAAAGATGATTTCTGTCTATGATAGGGTAGAAAACATTGTGGGAAAAGGAGAAAATGCTGGTTACCAGCATTTTTTTCCTTTTCCCACTATGTTTTCAAGAGGCTACTATTCCAGACCCATAAAAATCAGGGATTGTTTGGGAAAAGGTTAAGCTTACCTTGGTAACCTGCAGAACAGTTACAAATGTAGTCATTCAAGCCATCTTGACACTGGCTGCCATGGTAACAAGGGTTTGGGTCACAGTCATCAATATTTATGTCACAAAGTTTCCCTGAACAAAAAAATGTACAAAAACCTGAGTAGAATTTCTTGGATGTAACCTGAGCTGCATTTCAAAAAACTATTTGTAGATTTACGCAAATTATTTACGCAAACATTAAACTGTTGCGAACTAAAGGCTCTTGAGAAATAACATCTTATGTCATGCACAGGTTTAAACTCAAGATGTTTATCTTCTAATCATGGTATTTTGAAGCAAGGCTTTACGCATGAGTGATGGTCTGTGAAAAGAGGATGAACTCTTTACCAAACGACAAAAAATTGGATTTGTCCAAATCAAAAGCATTTGCAGACGACAAAAAAAAGTAACTCAAAAAATTGAAATCCGTTTTGGGAAAGATAGAAAACATTTTGGGCGAGGGAGAAAATGCTGGTTACCAGTATTTTCTCATTTTCCCACAGTGTTTTCAAAAGGCTTTCTTCAAAGAGTCATTAAAAGTCGGAATTGAGTGGTAAAGGGTTAAAGCGTCTGTAAAATATACTTACCCATATCAGCCTTTGTAGTTTGCTCAGGCTGACCTTGGGTAGAACCTTTTGCTAAAAGTATATTATCAGCATGTTGAAGGACTATTTTACTTCACGACTTAAGTTTTTCTCAAAGTGAAGACATGCTTGATAGACTCCCTTTTTTCTGAGCAGAGCTCATTTATTCTACCAGAAAAAACATAATTATACCTAACTTCCTCTGCTAATAAAGAAATAACCCATGCTAAAAATTACCTGTATATCCAGGCTGACAAATACAAGAAAAGCTTTCATTCTGATTCACACAAGTGCTGTTGTTGAGGCAAGGGTCAAGGTCACATTCGTTGATGTCAAGGTCACATAGTTTTCCTTAAAATAACGAAGAAAAATTAACATTCAGGCAATCATGTATTATTTACAAAAATAAAATAACCATAATATAATTCTCGATTTAACTGTTTAACCCATTACCACACAATCCCTACTTTTGACGACCCTGACAAAAAAGCCTTTAGAAAACATTGTGGGAAAAGGAGAAAATGCTGGTAATCAGCATTTTCTCCTTTTCCCACAAAGTTTTCTACCCTTCCCAAACCAGATTTCAATTTTTCAGTCACATTTATTTTTTTGTCGGCAAATGTTTTCAATTTAGACCAGTCTAAATTTTTCTTGTGAGTTAAAGAGTTAACCTATCTTGTTAAAACCCTGAAGAAGGTTTTTGAAAATCATTGTGAGAAAAGGTGAAACTGCTGATGTACTTCCACAAACTAGTTGAAATTATTAATTGACATTTGTGTTGCTGTCAGCAGGCACTTCCAAATTAGAAAAGTGTAACATTTTTCACAGTAGGACATGTACATAGTTTAAATGCTCTGCAAGTATACACTACATAAAAGCCTCACTGACATTGAGAAAGAAAGGAAGAAACCATGAAATGAGAATGTTCCTTTACATGAAACTGTTTCTTTCTTCAGTTTTTGAAAGAACATATCGTCTGTGTATTTCAAAAACCTCATAAGTACAGCTTGAAACAAGCCATCTTAAAACAAACAGTAGTTACAAGGTTTTTGAAGTAAAACGACAATATATGACAAAACCACAGTGATCAAATATTTAAACACCGTCAACAAGATGCAAACAAAACACTGCCTATACTTTTTTCTCTGCAGTGGACAACTTGTTCATTTGCTCACAAGTTTTTGCTAGATATTTTTAGAAAGGCATTTTAACAACCAATACATTTTTTTATCTTTTGTCTTTTTGACTTTTTACTGTCCTTATTTTACCTAACTACCAGTCATGGATAAACAGAGGTCTGTAAGAAATTGCTATGAAAAGATGCCTGAGAGAAAATCCTATTGCCATTACCTGTGTAGCCCTGAGAACATGTGCAGGTAAATCCATTGACCCCATCAACACATGTGCTGCCATGGAAACAGGGGTCAAGGTCACATTCATTGATATCCACTGAACAGTTGACCCCAGTGTACCCTGGAAGACATTCACACTTGTAAGAGTTAAAAAAGTCTGTACAAGTGGAGTTATTTTCACAGGGTGAGTAAATCTCACACTCATTGATCTCTGTATCACACAGTTCTCCTGAAAATAGAATATAGGATCCAATTTAATTGGTCATTTAACAAATGTAACATCATACAGCAACATAAAAGTGTCAACTCATATATTAGTGTTTGTGCAAAATTGTCATATTCAAGGACTTGTATGAATAAGATTTAAAGCCTAATATCCTTTCGTCTTTCATCAACCCTTTAACAAACAAAAAGAGTTTTTATTGACTTAAAACAGCTTTTGGAAACATTGCATTTTTCCACTCTGTTTTCTACTCCACACAATATTCTTTCCAAGCCACTTGCTGCTTTCCCACATAACCATTGTCGAGACAGCGGTCAGCAGTGAAAGAGAAATTAATCCGTCACACTATCATCATCCTCAGAAGGAAATTCAACAATCAAAAACACTTAATTTACCTATGAATGACTATAGAAAAGGGTATGGCCAATTCTGACCAGTTTATACCTGTCAATCCAGGGACACAATTACAGGTGAAGTTCCCTAATTCATTTACACAGGTTGCTCCATCTGTACAAGGATTGGGCACACACCCATCAAGCTCTACTTCACACTGCTTCCCAGTTGTACCTGTAATTTTGACACTATTCTAAGATCATTCTCAGTCAATCAATCAATTAATCAAGCTTGTCTTATTTAATCTTAGATTAGGTCAATAAAAAGTGTTTTTTGAGGACAGTTAGGTAAGGACTTCAGAGGGGTACAGTCTGATAAGGTCAGACTCTATAGAATACTTAGTGTGATCTAGAATCTCATATGTTGAAAGGAACTCTGGTCAAAACAGCCTTGAAATTTCTGCTAGTTACTTATTCTTACTGACTGACTGTAATTTCAATCTTTTTTAGCCATCTAAAAGTTAAATGTAAGTATTTAAAGTTCCAGATAAGAGGGAGTGATGGTATTCTAAAGTCATTATTTTGCTTCGAAAATCTATGCTGTGGGTACTCATTAGAATCGTCTCCATGAGACGATTCTAATGAGTACCAATAACATAGGGTTCAGTGTAGAATAATTAAAATTTTGAATTTTGAAATCAAAATCACTCCGTCTGTCTTGAGCTCTGTGTATTGATACTAACTTCTCTAATCTTCACTTACCTTCAGCACAAGTACAAGAATAGGGACCTCCCACCACCTCTACACATGTTGCATTGTTTTTACAGGGAGAGCTACTACACTCCAGGTAATCATCATCACAGTTTGTCCCCGTCCAGAACTCATCACAGATACATAGATAGGTGTCAGGTATGTTGATACACTGACCGTGTACACAGGGGTCAAGGTCACATTCATTGACATCCTCACCACATGTCTCCCCAGTTCTTCCTGCTATACATTTACATATGTAGCCTGAAACATAATCATGTCTGCATATAATACATTATCATCACTTTACTGATCTTTGATCTACACTGTCCAAAAAGAAGATATTTTTCCCCAAAGAAATAATTTTGAATAGCAAAATCTTGGTTTTTAATTATAGTATTGAAGATTTTATCAAACTTATTCAGCAGATAATAAGTTCAACACATACCTGTTTCTGTCTGTATACAGCTACCACCATACAGGCATCCTGTTAGCAGACAACCATCTAACTTCCTGTCACAAAGGTCACCGGTGTAATCCTCGAGGCACACACAGGTGAACCCTGGTGTGTCCATGTTCTCAACGCATGTACCATTATTCTGACAGGGTCCCGAGGGACATTCCGCCACTTTACCCTCACATCTGTCCCCAAGAAACCCCTGAGGGCACTGACATTCATATCCGAAGGTGGAATTAAACTTCAGTTGACATGATGCACCATGGAAACAGGGGTTAGGCTCACACAGACTCTTCTGAACTTCACATGTAATTCCTGCATATTGCTAGAAAATAGTTTTGTTAAAAAGAAATCTAAATATCATGACAAAATTAAGAAAAGCAATGTAAATGAAACAAGTGATGTTTAACCCTTTACCACACACTCACAAATGTTAAAGACTGGTAACCAGCATTTTCTCCTTTACCCAAAATATTTATTCTCAATTCAAGTTTCAGTTTTTGTGTCACATTCAACTGTTGTCTCTAAATGTTTTCAAATCTAAAATTTCGCAATTTTTAAAGAGTCAAGAAAGCACAAATGAAATAAGAGATATGACCAGACTCCTTGTTCAGTGAACATGGCCTTTGATAACAGTATCTCAAATTCTGTAGGTATAATTTTATTCCTTTACCAGACAATCTGGAGTATTAATGACCTGGAGAAGAAGGTTTTTGAAAAACAGAGAAGCATCATAACCAACAAGTCATTGAAAAACTGTGGATCCATGTCATCCATCGTTTCTAACAACAGACTTATTTTGGAAGAAGAAACATCCTTTGATATGCAGAAAATTACCCAATAGCAAAAAGTTTTGATCAAGGTCAGTCTGCGCAGACTGTACATGCTTACATGGGTTGGTACTTTTTTATTTTTTTCCTGCATTTTTTTTTAAGAGCCTGGTATATCTTCTTCAGACATCAGTAGGTTGCAAGCGGCAGAGAATGTGTTAATGATTAACCAAAAGACAAAATTTTACACTAGTCCAATTTATAGGGATTTATAAATGATGAAATTTGTCTTTGAAACAGCATAAACGACTCTGAAAAGAAAAGAAGATTCTTGTTACAAGCATTTTCTCCTTTTAAAGAGTTAAAAACATTGTGGGAAAAGGAGAAAATGCTGGTTTACCAGCATTTTCTCCTTTTCCCACAATGTTTTCCAAAAACTTCTTTCACAGGGGCGTCAAAAGTAGGGATTGTGTGGTAATGGGTTAAGAAGTCTGATCACTCAAGGCCACCAAACCATGGGATTGTTAGAAAGTTTCAGTGAGCTAAATATGGTTTGGATATATCAAGTGTATCATACCTCTGTACACTGGCATATAAATCTGTCTCCTTCATGTATACAAGTCCCATTATGTTGGCAAGGGTTACTCAGACATGTGTCTATAATTTCCTCACACAAGTCACCTGTCCTTCCTGCTGGGCAATCACACCTGTGCATGTATAAGAGACACACATGAAACATTATTAGTTGTATGGTCAGGTGGCAGGAGACTTGGAAACCCATTCACAGCTGTGATGAATCATGTCGCCATCCCACCTTCGGCTCAAAGTGACGTGATTCACCACAGCCATGAACAAGTTTTTAAGTCACCTACCACCTGAAAGCTCGGGAAACATGACTAAACACAGCCATGGACAAGTTTTCAAGTCTTCTGCCACCTGACTGTACAACCAATTTATTGTATTGCAAAGTTTCATAATTCAAACCTGCTACCTGACCGTACAACAAATTTATTAAACTGCAAAGTTTAATAATTCCAACGTTTTAAGCTAATTTTACCTTTTTTGTTTAAACATATGAGTACGCTGATGAAATAGAACTTCCCTACTGAGTGCCACAATTCAATGAAAACTTACGTCACTGGGAAAAGACTTCTCTGAAACCTTGATAATACATGCTAAAACATGCCGCTCAGCCCATAATCTTGATGTTAATCTTGATTGCTGCTGCCAATTTGGATGTTCTTTTGATAGTATAGTCATGATTATCTATATGAGGCTCTAGAAAGGGAAACTGCTTTTACATTGGTTTTTCCAGTGTAACTGGTATATGGAGTGCAACACGCGAAAAGGGTCATTCGGACATTTGCGTAAAGTGTCGTCTCTGATCAGCGTGTGCACTCCGCACAGGCTAATCCAAAACGACACTTTCCGATTTTATGTGATTTTCTTTTTTACGCAAGTCCACTGTAGCACAAAATCTAATGTAGTCGTAAAGTGCCGTCTCGGATTAGCCTGTGCGGACTGCGCAGGCTAATCCGGGACGACACTTTACGCAAATGTCCGAATGCCCCTTTTCGCGTGTTGCACTCCATATAATATATAGTCTGGGCATATCATCCAATCAGATCACATGAAATTTCTTCGCAGGTATAAGAAACATCTATATAGCTGATATTTTTCCCTAGGAATGAACCTTTTGTCCTGTTATTGTATTTCATGACCAAAATATTTCACCGAGCTGTCAATCCACTATCTAGAAGTACATATTACCAGGAGATTTTACCACTACTATTACCCCTTTCCCAAACAATCCTTAGTTTTTACGACCCTAAGATAGAATCCTTTAGTAAAAATTGTGGGAAAAGGAGAAAATGCTGGAAACAAAGTTCAATTTTTGAGATACGTTTACTATCTTGTTTGCAAGTGCTTTCAATTTAGACGAGTCTAAAATTTTGTCGTCTGGTAAAGGGTTAAGTGGCTGACATGAAAAGTGTGAACAAAGTGATGAAAAAAAAAATGGACTGAATGTATAATTTTGTTGATCCTCAATCGTGCAAAGACAATCATACTTTAGGGAGATCGCAGATTTTAACTTTTTACCAAACGAAAAAAGTTTAGACTGGCCCAAATTGAAAGCATTTGCAGATGACAAAATCAATATGACTGAAAAATGGAAATTTGTTTTGGGAAGGATAGAAAACATGGTGTGAAAAGGAGAAAAATGCTGGCTACCAGTATTTCCTCCTTTTCACACAAGGTTTTCAGAAGGCTTCTCTCTCAGAGTCGTTAAAAGTCTGGATTGTGTGGTAAAGAGTTAAACCTAAGACCTCCAACACTTTACTACTGGGCCACACAGTACCCAATGGTGTGAAAATATCATATGCTGCTTTCAACATTATTTAAGTCATATCATCCCAACATCTCCCTTTTTCATGAATGTCCTGGGTTCACCATTACTAGGCTGAAGCTCACATCTTGCCCAAGGACACTCCAAAAGACCCAGTGCTTCTTGTGTGGCTTGAACCTTAGGCCTCCAGGTTACAAGTCTCACACACTTTTGTGTGAAAATATCATACCTGTACAGTAATGGATAAAGAGACAAACCTGTAAGTATTAAGAAGATCTGTACACACTTGATATGATTCACAGGTAGCACCAGTACAATCATCAATGTTGGTCTCACAGTAGTGGCCTGTGTACCCAGTTACACATGTACACGAATATTTACCATCCAATGTATCTGTACATGTCGCATCATTCTGGCAGGAAGAGGAGAAGCATCCATCTATGGACTCCGTCCCACAATTTGGTCCTCCATAACCTAATTTTATAATGAAAAGCTAGTCTGGATTCCATATCCTTACTATGATGACAAAACATTAAACATTCAACTATTTAGAAATTTTAGCATATTCAGATATATAATTTAAATTTTCTTTCTCATTTGCTATTGTAAAATATTAACCCTTTCCCAAACAATCTCTGGTTTTTACGATGCCTGGAAAGAAGGCTTTTCAAAAAACTAGGAAAAGGAGAAAATGCTGGTAACCAGCATCTTCTCCTTTTCCCACAATGTTTCTACTCTGGAATAGACAAAAATAATCATTTGCATAACGTTTGATTCATCCACTGCAAATGCTTTCAATTTGGTCCAGTTCAAAATTTTGTGGTTTGGGAGATGAGGTATGCTCTCTGAAAAGGGAGTTTTATGCATCTGCAAAAAGTAGCAGAGATGCATTGAGCCCTAGGACATGGCTCAAATAAATTCAAATGGTTACCTGGGAGACAATGGCATGTGTATTTGTTGACAGCATCAGTGCATGTTCCTCCATTTAAACAAGGCGATGAGGAGCACTCATCGATTTCATTCTCACACTGGTCACCATAGTAACCTGGTCTGCAATAACAGGTGTACCCACCTGAAAAAAGATAAAAGAACTCATTTTTCCAGCTATCTAATGATAAACCCAGTTCTCAAAATCCACAACTTGGACAACTTAAAGTTTATGATCTGATGGAAAGGGTGACCTTATTTAACCCTTTCCCAAACAATCCCTGGTTTTCACGACCCTGAAAAAGAAGCCTTTTGAAAACATCATGGGAAAAGGAGAAAATGCTGGTAACCAGCATTTTCTCCTTTTTCCACAATGTTTTCTACCCTCCCAGAACAAATTTCAGTTTTTCAGTCATGTTAATTTTGTCGTCTGCAAATGCTTTCAATTTGGACAAGTCTGAAATATTGTCGTTTGGTAAAGAGTTAACGCATTACTAGACAAGCCCTACTTTTGACGACCCTGAGAAATAAGCCTTAAGAAAACATTGTGGGAAAAGAAGAAAATGCTGGTATCAAGCATTTTCTCCTTTTCCCACAATGTTTCTTTCCTTCACAAAACAAATTTCAAATTTTTAGCCACTTTTATTTTGTCATCAGCAAATGCTTTCGATTTTGACAAGCCTAAAATATTGTCGTGTGGTAATGAGCTAACTCTTTACCACACAACAAAATTTAAGACTAGTGCAAATTCAAAGCATTTGCAGATGACAAAATAAACACGGCTCAAAAAAGGAAGTTTGTTGTTGAAAGGGTAGAAAACATTGTGGGAAAAGGAGAAAATGCTGGTTTCTCCTATTCCAAGAATGTTTTTAAAAGTCTTTTTCCTCAGGGATTTCAAAACATGAGATTATGTGGTATAGAGTTAGTAACTAAACTTGAAGTCAGATAATCTGAATTCCGAACAGGATAACTGCAGAAAAATGTCACAATGTTTCAAAGCCATTTCAATACCATGAAGAAATATTCATGCAAATTTTTAAGGTCTAAAAAAAACATATTTATTATTATAGTGTACAATGAAAAACTGGATACTATTCACATATGACAAACATTTGAAATGAAAGCAAATGTATTTTTTCATTTACCAGGTAACTCTTTACCAAACAACAAAAATTTACCTGTGTCCAAATTGAAAGCACATGCAAACAAGTTGTTCAAGGTGACTCCCTGTTTTCCAGAATTTTATTTGTTTCCCACAGAATTTCCTAAAAGCTTCTTCTTCAGGGTCATTAGAACTCTAAATGGTTTGAGAAAGGATTAATCTGGTGAAACCTTTATGAAAAGGAGTAACTGCTAGTTACAAACAACTGATTCTCTTCTCACAATTTTCCCATATCACCCTACTAAACTTGTTTTGTACATATATTAAACAATATGGTTTTACTTTGTACCCAGCATCACAATTCTAGGCTTGTTCAGATTGAGAAGATTTGCAGACAACAAATTAAAGGTTGCTCAAATGATAGAGTTTGTCTTGATGTGGTTGAAAACCAAGTGCGAAGAGCAGATAATGCTGGACACCAGCATTCTTTCTTGTTCAACAATGTTTTCAAAAGTTTTCTCACTCAGAATCACTAAAAAACTCAGATTCATGTGGTAAAGGGTTAAAAGAATACCATCACTATCTATAGTTACCATTAGGCTTGTCCTCACATAAAGCATCATTCAAACAAGGGTTGTCCACAACACAGTATCTCTTTATGGCCTCACATCTGTCTCCAAGGAAATCAGCTGTACAGATACACTGGTATCCATCAGTGACCTTGACACAGGTAGCACCATGGTAACAGGGGTCAGGTTGGCATGGATCTATGATGACATCACAGTTTGCACCAGTGTACCTGTTGAGAGCATAAGTAACTGTCAAACCCTTAGAATGCAAGGTGCAATTTTTGGGTGCTTTTCACTTTTATTTTGCCATCTGCAAATGCTTTCGATTTGGACAAGCCAAAATTTTGTTGTTTGGTAATGACACTCCAGAATCCTGGCCTAGTACAAATAAATCCAGTACATAGTTACATGAATAAATGAGCTGTAACTAAAAGAATCTTAGTTAAAAACCTACCCTTGCAAACAGAGACACTGATATGTCTGTCCATTAGACTGGTCCACTTGGCATGTACTGTTGTTTAAACAGGGATTAGGGAGGCAGGGATCTTGACTCTGACCTTTGTCAAACACTGAAATAAAAGAGAGCACAACATCCAGATCCAAATACTAGTACTTACTCAGCTGCTTTTCCTTTTCAACTCTTTACCAAATACAAAATTGAAAGCATTTGCAGACCACATAATTAATATTAATAAAACTTTTAAATTTTGTTCTGGGAAGGGTAGAAAACATTGTGGGAAAAGGAGAAAATGCTGGTTACCAGCATTTTCTCCTTTTCTCACAATGTTTTCAAAGACTTGTATCTCAGGGTCGAAAAAAAAACAAAAAAAAACAGGAATTGTTTGGTAAAGGGTTAAATGAATGGTTTAACCATTTTTATCTGTCAATATACAATTTTAACAACTAAATGAAAAGGGCTTTTAAAAACAATGTGTGAAAAAGGAGAAAGTGCTGGTTACTTTTCCACACTCATTCCTACCTCTCCAATGACAAATCTTATTGTTTAACCCTTTACCAAACAATCCCTGGTTTTTACGACCCTAGGATGGTAGCCTTTGGAAAACATTATGGGAAAAGGAGAAAATGCTGGTAACCAGCAAATTAAAAAATATATGTATCACTGAAATTTATATGAATAAACAATACAGATCATCAATAATTTAGAGTCATCAAATTGCAAAAGATTTCTTTAAAATTGGACAATGTTTTCTACCATACTGGAAACGAATTTCGGTTTTTGAGTCGTGTTTATTTTGTCATCTGCAAGTGCTTTCAATTGGGACCAGTCTAAAATTTTGTCGTTTGGTAAAGGGTAAAGTCACAATTGAATTTCATAGTCGGAAAATCTTCCATTAGGATAAATCAAAATTTTCTTTCATTTGGTAAAGCTTGCACTTTGCAGTAAGAGAAGGGACATAACTGTCAACAACATTGTTAGATTTACGGGCTCTGTTGGTAAAGGGTCCTCGTCTGGTGTTAACCCATTACCATGCAATCCCTACTTTTGACGCCCCTGAGAAAGAAGCCTTTTGAAAACACTGTAGGAAAAGGAGAAAATGCTGGTAACCAGCATTTTCTCCTTTTCCCACATTGTTTTCTACCCTTCCCAGATCAAATTTTAATTTTTCAGTCACCTTATTTTTGTCGTCTGCAAATGCTTTCAATCAGAACCAGTCTAATATTTTGTCATGTGGTAAAGAGTTAATAACAAGTCCAATTTTGAAGAAATCTTTTGTAATTTGATGACTCTAAATTATTGATAATCTGTATTGTTTATTCATATAAATTTCAGTGATACATATATTTTTTTAATTTGGTGAGATATGAAAAAATCTAAATACCCACCTTTAACCCATTACCACTCAGTCCCTACTTCTGACGCCCCTGAGAAAGAAGCCTTTAGAAAACTTTGTGGGAAAAGGAGAAAATGCTGGTAACCAGCATTTTCTCCTTTTCCCACAATGTTTTCTACTCTTCATAAAACAAATTTCAAATTTTCAATCACTTTTATTTTGTCGTCTGCAAATGCTTTCGATTTGGACAAAGTTAAAATTTTGTCGTTTGGTAATGAGTTAATATCATTGTGAACTATTTTCTATCCCAAAAACCTTCATAAACAAAACAGGAGTTATTTACCTTGATCATTATCAAAAACCTGAACTATATAGGCTTGTTTGGCCTATCAAATATCTGTGCCTAGGGTATCTTGAATCTACCTAGAAAATGCTGTGAAACCACAGTATACTTTTTATGCTACAATTGAAAAAAAAATCTATTGGGTGTGATTTTGCTACAAGTTCCATACCAAAAGTTTCTGGAAATAAAATCCCTACCTATCTTACCTACAGCATCTCAGACCAAAACCATAAACACAGATTTTTTTTACAAGGCCCTATGATTGTGCAATTAACTCTTTACCAAACAACAAGATTTTAGACTGTCCAAATTGAAAGCATTTCCAGAGGACAAAAAAGTAACTGAAAATTTGTTTTGTAAAGGGTAGAAAAAATTGTGGGAAAAAGAGAAAATGCTGGTTACCAGCATTTTCACCTTTTCCCACAATGTTTTCTAAAGGCTTCTTTCTCAGGGTTGTCAAAAGTAGGGATTGTGTGGTAATGGGTTAAGGAAACAAATTCTTTACAGAATTCCTGAAGAGCACCACTGCAGCATCATTTTTTTTTCAAAATTAGATAACTAGTATCAGATAAGATGTTTGCATACATGGACACAACACAGACAGGGCAATGTCATATGCTCACTAGCACTAAAAATTCTAAGTGTCATATGAAAATTTACCTGATAAAAACAAAATGATAACTACTCCAAACTGCATACAACTATATTTCTGTACCATGCTGAATATTGCTCAAACATTCTCATTCTTAGAAACATTCTCAGTGTTCCTGGACTTGTTGTCAATGGTATCTCACATCAAAATCTGAAAGAAAAAAAAAATCAACATTCAAAATTTGAAAAAAATAATCATCATTCAAAATCTGAAAAAAATCATGAGAATAACATCGAAAAAAAATTTGGTAACCTCCCACTCCCCATCCTAGCCCTTACGTAAAGATGGGTGCATATTACATAAGTTTTATAGTTATTTTTGAAAACTATATAGATCAAGATCAGAGTGCACAAAACATTTGGTCTAATCATGTAACTACAATATCTGCTGATAAACCCTTTACCAGACAACAAAATTTTAGCCCTTTTCAAATTGAAAGCATTTGCAGACGACAATTTCAATATGGCTCAAATGGTGCAACTGTTTATTGATAGGATAGAAAACACTGTAGGAAAAAGAGAAAATGCTGGTCAACAGCATTTCCTCCTTTCCCACAATGTTTTCAAAAGGACTGTTTCCAAGGGTTGTCTAAAGTCATCATAGCTTGGTAAAGGGATAAGTAACCATTTTCTTACCAAAACAACCATTGACTTTGAAATGTTGCTCAATTGTAATTTGGTAATATTTTTTCATGACCAAAAAGTGCATAACTGACGAAGATATTGATAGAATTTTCATGATTTTAACTCTTTACCATATAAGCAAAGAACAGACTTGTCCCAACTGAAAGCATTTGCAGACGACAATTTATACAAATGATAGAATTTGTCTTTGATACAGTAGAAAACATTCTAGGAAAAGGAGAAAATGCTGGTTACCAGCAATTTCTCCTTTTCCCACAATTTTTTCAAAAGGCTTCTTTCTAGGGGTTCACTAAAAATCAGGTTCATTTGGTAATGATTTAAAAGCTTTCTTTGTCCCTGTTTTGTCAAAAAACACAGGTTTAACCCATTACCACACAATCCCTACTTTTGACGACCCTGAGAAAGAAGCCTTTAGAAAACATTGTGGGAAAAGGAGAAAATGCTGGTAACCAGCATTTTCTCCTTTTCCCACAATTTTTTCCACTCTTCACAAAACGAATTTCAAATTTTCAGTCACATTTACTTTGTCGTCTGCAAATGCTTTCGATTTGGGCAAGCCTAAAATATTGTCGTTTGGTAATGAGTTAATTGGTATAGGCTTTCATTCATTGCCACACAATCCCAAGTTTTAATGCCCTAAATAAGCAGACTTTTGAAAAAATTGAAGGAAAAGGAGAAAATGCTGGTAACCAGCGATTTTTGTGCAATGTTTTTTCCACTTTCCAAAACAAATTTTCATGTCTGTGTCACTTTAATTTTATTTTGTTGTCTGCAAATGCTTTCAATGTGGATAATTCCAAAATTTGTCATTTGGTGCAGGGTTAAAAATAGGATGTGCATTTAGAAGCATTTCACGATAAGATCAAAGACATTCTCAGCTCCTAATGTGTGACAGGGAGCAACGATTATCTAATTTGTTGAAATTTCTTGGACAATACAATACTTTCATGTGACAGTAGAAATGTCTTGACAGAAATAAACCAATCAGAGGAATGCATAATTTGTCAGCGTAATTCCAGCAAAAAAATCTCTTTGATCTTTGATTAACGGAAGCTGACTCACAGCTTTTTAGCTTTTTTTATCCGATAAAATATTCACCAGGGAGACTTCCTTTTGTCTCCGAAGAAGCTATTTTGGATTTGAAAAATCAGTCATAAACCCTGAGCCCCTTTCAGTAGAGGCACTTTTTACTCCTTATAGAATGGTAGAATTT
This sequence comes from Tridacna crocea, assembly GCA_943736015.1. Classification (NCBI taxonomy): domain Eukaryota; kingdom Metazoa; phylum Mollusca; class Bivalvia; order Cardiida; family Cardiidae; genus Tridacna; species Tridacna crocea. Next base: position 48,719,822 of record OX031057.1, on the reverse strand, counting down.
TAAGACTTTCCATCTTGAAAACATTTGCAAATGACAAATTTAATATGATCCAAATGTCGAATTCTATTGGAAAGGTAGAAAGCATTGAGGGGAAAATGAGAAAATGCTGGTTATCTGCATTTTCTCCTTGTCCCTACAATGATTTTAAAAAAGTTTTTTCCCCAGGGTGGTTAGGTTACATAAGGTTGTTTAGTATAGGCTCAAGGTTTCTTAATATTTAAACTTTTTACAAATATTTTAATGGTCAAAAAATGTTTTATTTGTATGAGAAATGTTGTAGGACAAGTGCCCCCTGATAGCCCTATAAAACTAGAATGCTTTAAGAATATTCAAACACATTGAAAAATTGCTTAAAAGTAAGGTTTTTTTCTTGCCAAAATGCCAACACAATCATGAAAATTAACTTGAGTTTCAAAGGTAATGAATACACATAAAATAGAGTAGCAAAAGGAGAAATTGGTCATGTAAATTTTCCATCTGTCACAACATTATGAAAAGGTATGCAGAAGTTGATGAGTTCATTCTTTACCAAACAACATATTTTGGACTAGTCCAAATTGAAAGCAATCACAGACGACAAAATAAACAGAACTCAAAAATTGAAATTTGTTTCAAGCAGGTCAGAAAACATTGCGGGAACAGAAGAATGCTTTTTCTATATCAGGGTCATAAAAACCAGGGATTGTTTGGTAAAGGGTTAAGATAAAACTAGAAATGACCGATGAGGTAATATGCTAATACTGGAATCTAGCAATCATGCTAGAGGATGGAAAATATTGACACAACTTTCATCAAATATTGATAGTACTGTACTTGTTAATTGTTTGCTTAATCCTTGTAGCATCATGCACCACTCTTGCTGTCTTTGGTAGTGTGGATCATATTTAGATGACTCAAATGAAAGCATCATAATTATGCATGTATGTATTTAAACCCTTACAAAAAAAGTTCTGATAGACAGCAAACTGCTTTTGAATCGAGAGCTATCATGGCCCTTAAGTCACTCACCTGAGTCTTTTTACCAAACATGACCCATTTTCAGTCTCTTTCAAAATATTATGACAAACTTCCTACAAAGTTTTCATAAATATTGGGCTGTAAATTTGGCCTGTAGCTTATACACAAGCCTTTTCTAGCATTTCCCTTGTTGACCTACTTTTTAGCCAAACACAGCCTATTTTCCCATGCTAGATATTATTAAAGCAAAGATTCTGACCACTTTCCATTAATAGCGGACAGAGAATCAGGCCCCTTGAGTGTATGCTAGGTTTTTCAAAGATCTGACCAGGTGACTTTGTTTTTCACCCAATGTGGCACATTTTCAATTTCATCATACTGATCATCAAGCTAAACATTCTACTAATTTTCATAAGTATTGGATAGAAAATGATGACTCTAGAGCTACACAAGTTGTTTTAAAGATCTGACCTGATGACCTAGCTTTTGACCAGTTTTCAAACTCATTCACCATATCATTATGACACACATTCTGACCAAGATTAATGGGTATTTGACTGAAAAAGTAGCCTCTAGTGGGTACACAAAGTTTTAATAGGGTTTGACCCAGTGACCTAGTTTATGACTTGACATAATCTTTTTAAAATAGTCTGTGATATCATCACGAAAAACATTCTAACCAAGATTCATGAGTATTGGTCAGAAAATGTGGCCTCTAGAGCAAACACAAGTTTTTTCTTAGGTCTGAGCTACTGACCTAGTTTTGTTTTGACAAAACCTATCATCCTAGACGACCTGGAAGTCATCCTTGATATCATCGAGACATTTTCACCACAACTCATAGGTATTTGATTGAAAATGTGCCCTCTAGAGCATACATAAGGCTTTTTTTAGATCTGGCCTGGTGACCTAGTTTTTGACCTGAAATGACCCATTTTTAAACTCTTACGAGATATTATCTACACATTGTTTCTGACAGAGTTTCATTGGAATTGGACAGAAAATGTGGCCTGCACAAGGTAAAAGTTGACGACACAGGCCTGACAATAGACAACAGATGACAGACGATAGACGCCAGACACAGCACAATGACATAAGCTCACCATGGGCACTTTGTGCCAAGGTGAGCTAAAATTATCAGAAAATGAGGAAACGCTGGTTAATAGCTTTCCTCATTTTCCAACCATGTTTTCTACCCTTTCTAAGTCAAGCATTGAGCCATATATGTCTTATGCAAATGCTTTGAATTAAGAAAAGTCTTTGAATTTAGAAAAATCCAGATTGTTTTAGTTTGGTAAACGGTTAACCCTTTACTCCACAGATACTCATTTTTACGCATTGCTTGTAGGAGCCTTTGGAAAACATTGTGGCAAAAAGGTGAAATTGCTCATGATGAGCAATTTCACGTTTTGTCACAATGTTTTCTATGCTATCAAAAGGTGTCATATACACATAAGAAACGGCTTCATCCTTGCTGTTATTTAGGGTTAATTAGAGATACCATAGAAATGCCTTATGGGGTAAAGGGTTAAAAGGGAAGAAAACATAATGGAAAGAATTACCAGTATCTTCTTCTTTGTCAAACAGTATGTTAAAAGGCTAAAGGTTAAAAATGCCTTCCCTTGTCACTAACAGACTGAGGGATGCTCAAGCCTGACCTTCATTGGAATTTAATTGAAATCAATGAGCTGTGAAAATTCTGCTGAAGATGGCTCTAGAATCAATAAAATTACAATACAAAAGAAGCTAGAGTTACAAACTTTTCCAGTGTTATCTTATCTTTTAACTCTTCACCACACAAGAAAATTTTAGACTGGTCCAAATTGAAAGCATTTGCAGACGACAAAATGAAAGTGACTGAAAATTTGAAATTTGTTTTGTGAAGGGTAGAAAACATTGTGGGAAAAGGAGAAAATGCTGGTTTTCTCCATTTTCCATAATCTTTTACCTGAGAGAGAAGCCTGTTTCAAATCTTTCAAGGACAAATTTATTTTTTTTGGTTGATATTTTATTTGTCAACTCCATGATCATGCTTTCACATTGGACTAGGCTGGTAACCAGCATTTTCTCCTTTTCTTGTGATGTTTTCAAGTCTTTCAAAGACAATTTGTTTATTTGGTCCGTATTCAATTTGTCATCTCCATGAATTTAACAATGAATTATGCTATGAATTTGGATCAGGCTAAAACTGTGGTATGTTACGGAGTAAAAGATTTTTTATCAACACCATGTTTATCATGCGCATCATTAGTTTCTTAAACATTGCCCACCAAGATTCCTATATAAAATTGACTGTCAAAACTGGTGGTCCTGGCAATTGTGGAAATTCTTATACCTTCAGTGTAAACCAAAAACCTTGTTGGTTGGTTGTATTGGAGTTTAACGCCACTTTAACAAGTAAGGTCATATCATGGCAGTCAGTGATGCACATAATTATGTTTCCTGGCTCCCTCACAACAGTACTAACACAACTTTCTTTCAAGAGCCACCAACTGCTTTTCTCACATGCTTCACTAGAGGTGACTCAGGTGAGAGGCGATAATACGCCGGAAATAAATTTTGCCCAGGCCGAGTATTGAACTCACAACCACCAGGTCATGAGTCCAACATGCTCACTACTGAGCCACCCAGGCAGGCAAACCAAAACCATCAGCGCTCCAGATAGAGGGAGTGGTTTTTATTTCAAAATTGACCATATTGATTGTTTTCCACTAAACCCTATGTTGTGGGTACTCATTAGAATTGTCACATATTTCGAATCTCAGAAAGATACTTTCATAAAACGTAACAAGACAAAAAAAAGTTTAATTTGTATGGTAAAGGGTCAAATCAACTTGCTTGCAGAAAATATATCTGCTGTGGGAAAATATTATTCAGACTTGGCACCCTAAACCAACACAAGCTGTGACCAGATTAATTTGCCTGAATACTTGTTATTGATTGTAGAATCAACTTGATTGACATTAAGATATACTGAATACTTCATGTTAGAGATGCTGGTATCCATGATGAAGTCAATTTCTGCAGCTTAATGGATCTGCTTAGATTTCCATTATCAAAATAAAACTTCAAACAAGAGGGCCATGATGGCCCTGTATCGCTCCACTGGCTTTTTAACCCTTTACCACACAAATTGAAGTGTTCATGACCATGAAAAAGAGGGCCTTCAAAAACAATGAACACTGTCAGGCAATACAAGTAGATTAATTCATTGGCATGAAAGGTAAAATCCTTGGAAAAATAAGCTAAATGATAGAAACCTTACTCTGAATTTATTATTCACCTCATGTGAGCATAACTATTAGCATCAAAATGAATCACACTCCTTGAAAACAGAATATTTTCAATCAAAAAACTTAATGTCTAGCACCAATCATGTATCAAAGCAGTTTGATAATCAAGGGAAGTAAATAGTACCAAACTTTATCTTTCATAAAAAGAGTTATTTCCCTGGATTAATGTTTAAATTGAAGTGACTATATTTTGAAGCCCATGTTAAAACTTGTGATCCCTGAATGGAGGCAATTTTGACCCCAGACCTACAATATGAAACTAGAATGTGTGTTTATAAACAAGAAGATTTTTTAATCTTGCCCAATAAAAAGCCCTGTAAAACAAGTTTGCTCAATAAAAGGCCCTCTAAAATATGTGACCCATGAGACAGGTTGATCAAGTTTTCACTGTAAAAGCCAATGTAAAACTTGTGACCCCTGGGGTGGGGTCAAACTTGACCCCCAAAGTTAAAATTTGGGCCCTCTTGGTAGAGGCCCATAAGATAAAGCTACACGCAAAATGTGGTAGCCCTAGGCCTTATGGCTATGTATGAGTAGATTATCAAAGTTTCCCTATATAAGCCCATGTAAAACTTGTGACCTCCTGTGACGGGGCTAAATTTGACCCCGGGGCTATAATTTGGCCACCCTTTGGTAGAGACCCCCTAGATGAAGTTACATGCAAAATTTGATAGCCCTAGCCCTTACAGCTAGGTACGAGTAGATTATTAAAGTTTCCCTATATAAGCCCATGTAAAATTTGTTAGCCCCCGGGGCGGGGCCAATTTTGACCCCAGGGCTATAATTTGGACACCCTTGGTAGAGGTCCACTAGATAAAGCTACATGCCAAACTTGGTAGTCCTAGGCCCTATGGCTAGGTGGAAGAAGAATTTTAAAGTTCTCCCTATATAAGCCCATGTAAAACTTGTTACCCCCGGGGCGGGGCCAATTTTGACCCCAGGGCTATAATTTGGACACTGTTGGTAGAGGTCAACTAGATAAAACTACATGCCAAATTTGGTAGCCTTAAGTCCTATGCCTAGGTAGAAGAGGAATTTTAAAGTTCTTTCTAAATAAGCCCATGTAAAACTTGTGACCCCCGGGGCGGGGCCAATTTTGACCCCAGGGCTATAATTTGAAGAAACTTGGTAGAGGTCCACTAGATAAAGCTACATGCAAAATTTGGTAGCCCTAGGCCTTACGGTTTCAGACAAGAAGATTTTCAAAGATTTTTAAAATTTTTCAGTTTTGTTGCCATGGTAACCAGAGTTTTTGAAGGAATTAAATTCTTTCAACAAATTCTGAAGAGGAACATGACAGGATCATTTCTGTGAAGTTTCATCAAAATTGGATGGGTAGTTTCAGAGAAGAAGATGTTTAAAGAAAAAGTTAACGCACGGACGGACGGACTGACGGACGACGGACAACGGGCCATGACATTAGCCCGCTGGCCTTCGGCCAGTGGAGCTAAAAATGTTGAATCCCTGAATTTGGTAAGGCTCTAGCTGGCAAACTGTCAGCTGATAGGAAAACGAATTGTTAGAGAAAGTGATATTTCTCTTTAACCCTTTACCCCATAAGGCATTTCCATGGTATCTCTAATTGACCCTTAGAATAACAGCAAGGATGAAACCATTTCTTATGTGTATGTGACACATTTTGATAGCATAGAAAACATTGTGACAGAAGGTGAAATTGCTCGTCACGAGCAATTTCACCTTTTGCCACAATGTTTTCCAAAGGCTCTGACAAGCAATGCGTAGAAATGAGTGTCTATGGGGTAAAGGGTTAAAAGTATGTAGCCTCTGAAATGTTACTGAAAGGTGGGTATTTAGAATTTTCACATCTCACCAAATATATGAATGAAAATTAAAATGCTTTGGGAGTATAAGGATGTTTATTGTTGTATTTTTGTAAAAATTTTGTCGCAAAATCTGAAGGTCCACCTTTAATTACAAAGTTACTTCAAACTGAAAGCATCTGTAGATGACGAATTCCAGAAAAATCAATCTAAGTTCTTTGAATGTATAGAAAACATTTGTGGAAAAAGGAGAAAATACTGATTGCTAGCATTTTCTCCCTTTCATAGTATTACAAGGTTTTCAAAAGCCTTCTCCATCAGGGACCAAGCCCTGGTAGTTTAGTTGGTAGCTACTTGAAAACAGGGGGTCATTCTTTCAGGAGATTGATGATAGTCACTGTGATAGGATGCATTCTTTTTCACAGCTGACCATTATTTCTTTGACAGTTACGTGTCAGAAAGCAGCCAGACTGTTTTGGAAAGAAGACTAAAATTTCATGATGAAGTAAAGAGGTAACACTTCACTACAAAATCCCAAGATTTAACAGCCCTGAGAAGGACAATTTTTGAAATCCATCATTTTCTCCTTTTCCTTTGTTGTGTATTCTTTCCTGTAAAAGTCCCAACTCTTGTACTACAATTATTTTGTCATCTGAAAATGCTTACAATTTAGAAAAGTCTTGCATCATGTCATTAAATCTTTACCGACCTACAAAATTTTAGGTTGGTCCAAATTGAAAGCATTTAGACATCAGATTAGATTTGGCTCAAATGCTGGTATGTATGTATGAAAGAGAAAAGATTGCGGTTAGGGAGAAAAATGCTGGTTAACAGCATTTTCTCCCTTCCCACAGTGTTTTCAAAAAGCTTCTTTTGCTTGTGGTAGTTAAAGTCAGGATTGTGTCTTAAAGGTTAATTTGTCCTCTGCAAAATACTTTTGTGGACCAGTATATAAAGTTCATCTTCTAGTGACAGTAATGGGTTTATGGGCATGTCAGTATTTCACAATGGGTCTCTTGTATCCAACCTCCAACTATTCCCAAAGCATTGTATTTCCTGTGATTTAAAAAACCCTTTCCTTTTATACACATTTCAAACCCTAAACCTATTACCTTACAATCCCTACTTTTAATGACCCTGAGAAAGCAGCCTTTAGAAAACATTGTGGGAAAAAGAGAAAATGCTGGTAACCAGCATTTTCTCCTTTCCCCACGATGTTTTCTTCCCTGCTGTGCACAAAGTTTGCTTTTTTGAGTAGCATTAATTTTGCCATCAGCAAGTGCTTTCAACTTGGACCAGTATAAAATTTTGTCGTTTGGGAAAGGGTTAAATGACCCTGAGAGAGAAGGCACAAAAACATTGTGGGAAAAGGAGGAAATACTGGTAACCAGCATTTCCTCCTTTTTCACAATGTTTTCTACCCTATTAAAGACAGAAGTCATCAATTTGACTACATTACATTCGTATGATCTTCAAATGCTTTCAATTTGGTTGAGTAAAAAAAAAGGTTTGGTACAGTTAAACAAGAAACAATCTGGCTTGAAAAAAGCAGGTTCACCAAATGAAGGAAAAATAACTCTATAAGACCGTTTCTTTTTTTTTTCCCCAAAATGCATTATAAACAGCCATTGGAAATTAACTTATGAATCATAAGTCTTTGAAAGTTTTCCCAAATTTCAACCCAAAGTGTAAATTAAGGCCCGTCCAGACATTGTTTATTGAGTTAAGGATTTAACCCATTACCAAACAACAATATTTTAGACTGGTCCAAATTGAAAGCATTTGCAGACAACAAAATAAAAGTGACTGAAAATTTGAAATTTGTTTTGTGAAGGGTAGAAAACATTGTGGGAAAAGGAGAAAATGCTGGTTACCAGCATTTTCTCCTTTTCCAACAGTGTTTTCAAAGGGCTTCTTTCTCAGGGGTGTCAAAAGTAGGGATTGTGTAAAGGATTTAAAACCTTTCAAACATCAATACAAAATCTGTATTTGTTACATGTAATAAAATCCTTCAAGTTCTACCCTTCTCCTGCTGGCAACACTTTCATGTGCTTCTACTAACGGTGTATATTTTGATGAGACAAAATAGACCATGATATCTGATCCTAGATTCTAAGTAAAGTGCCTGAAATTTCTGAGATATCATCGGGACAAAACTGCTTCTTAATTACAATATTCAACCCCCCCCCCCTTTCCTAAAAAAATCATGCATTTTTGGTAGATTAGACAAAGGTTCAACTCTACACCACACAAAAATTTGGGCTCTTCCCTATTAAAAGCATTTGCAGGCCACAGATTTAATGTGGCTACCGGTAAATGAAGGAACTATTCCGTAAAAAGGGAGAAAACATTGTGGGAAAATTTGTTTGCATGTTCGAATGGTGTTGTATGCCATTATCAACATTATTTCAGTCATATCAAGGCAACAGCTCACATATTCATGTTTCCTGGGTTTCATCAGTACTAGGCTAGGCTCTGATGTATCTTGCCCAAGGACACTCCTGTGAAAAACCCAGTGAAGCAAGTGAGACTCAAACCCCAGGCCTCCAGGTCACAAGTCCTGTAACACTTTATCATTGTGGGCAAAGACAATGCTGGTTACTGCTGGTTACCAGCATTGTTTCGTTCTCCCACAATGTTTTCAAAAGCCTCCTTCTTTGGGTCCCTATAAAGTAAGAAACGGAACCGAAACGAAATGCAACGAAACAGAACGAAACGTTACGAAACGGAACGAAACGCAACGCAACGAAACGGAACGAAACAAAATAGAACGAAACGGAATATAACGAGAACGAAACGAAACGGAATGAAACGAAATTAAATCTAGCAGCGTTTTTTCTTTTTAAACTTATCTATTTGTCTCAATTTATCGTTTTTCTGTTGTACTGTTCCCAATTGTTTTATCCCACAGTGTATGTAAGGCACAAAAGGATTATGTTGCTGAATTTATGCGATTATTTTGCATTGAAAATCTGGTCAAAGTCAAGATTAAGCACTTAAAACGATAATCCTCTACTAGGGAGTGTGTTTTAAGGTTGCACAAAAAACATATTAGGTGCAATTTTAAATATTTGAAGTGTAGAGAAAATTTAATTTTGTTCTGTCACTATGGTATCAGAGTATTATCACAGGGCGCCGGAATATGGCGAGCCTGGGTAGCACAGTTGGCAGCATACAGGACTTCAAAACATTGGTCGCCGGTTCAAAAATCCATTCGACAAATTTCTTTCCAAAGATTGATGATAGTCATTGCGACAGGATTCATTCTTCTCTCTCTCCTGTGATCACCGATAGTAAGCGATTAAAAGCAGCCAGTGGCTTTGGAAGAATATTACTCTCGAAGTACTTGTAAAAAGAACTGCAGGAAAACACAGATAGGTGTAATGCAGCGATTTTGTTTGGTTTGTATTAGTGTTTAATGCCTTTTTAACAGCGTAGGTCATATCATGGCGGTCAGTGTCGCACTAATGTGTTTCCTGGTTTTTTCACACCAGTACTGACCAGGTCCAGGTCACGAGTCTGATGCGCTAACCACTGAGCTATCCGGCCGGGCCCAATGTAGCGATGCATGCAACGATACAACTCATGTTGTAAAGGGCGTTAAATCTTAAGACATTGTAGTAAAGAGAGAAAATGCTGGTAACGAACATTTAATCCTTTTCTTAAAACATTTTCAAAAGTACTAGTATTCTCCTTTAGGGGCGGTGAAACTCATGATTCTGTAACAAAGGGTTTGTTTCTTTCATGTTTAAATCGAAAACTGAGGTCATATCTGTTCTGCAATGAGAGCTGTGATCGTATAGTGGTTAGTGCTTTGCGAAGTAGCCGACATTTCCGGTTCGAATCCTGGTCACGGCAGGTCTTTGACCGTCGCTATCTCGGCACAGCTTAACAATTTTTAGCTGGCCTTTGGGTTGTAAGGCGTCTTACACCACTTTTCATACGATTTCAATTCTATGACTGCATCGGTTGACTCTGCTGACGTTTTTTATTGTTTTTACCACCCAAGCAATTTCATCTCTTTCCTCTTTGTTGTGCATATTGTTGAAAATGTTACACTACGATTAGATGCGAGCCTTGCTTTTGGCAAAAGGGGGTTTAATGCCTCGCAATTATGCATGATACCAAGTAGGTCATCATATTATTATGGATACATAATTTCCCTCTTTGTTTAAAAGCCGACTGAATCACGAGGTACACTGGTCCTTTGACAGGTAGAATATTGACTGGGTAGAATATTGACTAACTAGCAAACATTTTCAATTAAGATCAGCCTGCACAGATTGCGCCATGCAACTGATATAATGTTTAGTTGAAAATTTTTATCTTACAAAGATTGAAAAACAAGTTCTTACAACTTGTACTTATCTCTCGCTATTCTGCTTCCTCGGAACTAAACCAGTACTTGCGCCAAATGTGTGGGCTAATGAAAAATCCCAAAGCTGACACCCGCTCCCGTGTATCGAACTCGGGACCTGATGATTATGAGGCCGACGCTCAACCCTACGACCACGGACGCCACACAATAATGTTGAAAAGGGTGTTAGACACTAAACAGTCAATAAAATCAAGAGTTGGAATATTCCAAGTATGTTTTTTTTTCCCAGGGTTTTAATTCTTAATTTGAACTATATTCTGTAAAAGAGAGCTTAACGAATCCGTAAACAGTATCCACCCAGGTCAGCTTGCGCAGTCCCCGCAGGGTGACGTGAGCCGAAACCTTTCCCTTTTGGTCACTTTTCTGCATGTCAAAGGAGAGTACTTCATGTTACAGTGCAAAGTTACACACAAAAAAAGACTTCATGGATCTAAAATTGTGTGAGGACCTACTTGGTATCGTGTATCACGGAGATATATTATTAGCCCCCTTTTGCTGGAGCATGGTTCATTGTATATTTTGTGAACTGTAAGTTAGTATTAACTAATTTTAAAGTCGTCTTTTGGGGCTACTGTTAGTTAAAATTTCTTTATGTACTTTTTAAGAAACGTCTATTTCTATTTAAAATGAACTAGGACAGAGCAAACTGGAAGGTTTCAAACAGTGACTAAAAGGGAAAAATAGTGCATAAAACTTTTGATGTATCAAGAAACCTTAAAATGAATTGGTACATATGCCGCAAACATAATTTCTCCTAGAAGAAATATTTTAAACCTAATATTTTCCAGGGTCCTGAGTGGCTCAGTAGTAAAGTGTAGGACTTGTGACCTGGAGGTTATTTTTTTGTATCATTAGGCAAGATCATTCAGAACCCTGGCCAAGTACTGGTGGAACTCACAATACATGAATCTGTGAGCTGTTGCCGTGATATAACTGAAAAATTGTTGAAAACGGTGTTTAATCTAGAATCAGTCAATCAATCAAAATCGTCTGTCCCGGTCTCGACGATTTTTTATGTATGTCTGTTTCATGCAAAAAAAAAAGACGTTCAATATATTTAGCCATGTTCAGTGACATAAGGTCTTCGAGGCTTCTATTTTGGGATAGAAATCAAAGTGATTGAAAAACAGACAGTGCATGAAGAAAGGTGATATCTGCACAAATGTACAAAATTTAAATAAAGACTCAAAACCGGCATTCTAATTCGCCTGATATAAAATGGAAAATTTTTCTAAAGCATCTTGTAAGAATCCAAACTGATTTCATTACCGGCAGTAGGTGTTATCAAAAGGTCTCAGTAGCTCAGTCAGTACTGTACAGGACTTGAGAACAGATAGTCGCTGGTTCAATTCCCTACTCTGCCAATTTCTTTTCGACGATTGATGATAGTCATTGCAGTAAGATTCATTCCTCTTTCGTCGAAGGCCGTTGTGTCGGCGAGGTTATGTAGAAAAACAGAAAAATGGCATGTAAACAACGTTATGTTGAAAACTTTTGTAAGAAATTCCAGGAAAGCACCGATTGACCTGCACTGGCAGCTGCTTAGTAATTGAAATTATGTTGAAATCGGCGTTTAACGCCATACAAAATCAATCATTCATAATCGGTTATCAGTGCATTCAACCTTGCTGTATTTGGACATGAATTTTTAATCACAGTATTTATGGAAACAATAAACAAAATATCAACCAGACTGCGACGTATTTGCAGTACTGATGGCTGCCAAAAACCATCTTTGCCAGCCAAGGCTGACGATTCACTACGCTACTCTACCCTTGGCGGGATTTTTACATTTCCCCCAATACGCTTGTTCATTGGATGCAGCCAGCCCTAACTGCAACGGATGAAATCGCTCGTAGCATTTCATCTTTGATAAAAATAGATCAAGATCACTACCTTTCGAATAGATGGCAAACATGGAAACCCACATGGATGTCTCTTTATCGCTTTCATGTGTATTCGTAAGCGGTTTGTAAACCAATATTTCATTGGCTTTTAGAAATATGACGTAAAGGGTGTAATAGAGGGCGCATCGCAGGAATCTCGAAATCGGGCTCAATCAGCCAAGGTAAGATCCACGTAGTGATCGTAACCTTGGCTCCCGGAGATGGCCAGAAACATGAAGAACATTTTATCGGAGATTTATGTCATAACAAGGTAAACAATAGTCTAAGTTCACTCAAATCAACAATAAAATAAAATGTCTTCATTTAAATTGTCAAAATTCACCAAATTATCACGATCATAGTGCGCCGTCAAAATTTTAAGTCTTACTTCGTAACAATTTTGGTAATGAAAAGTAGGGATATTTACAAAAACAAATTATGTTTTCCTTCTGCTTGATTTTGTACCAAAAATAGCACTCCGTTTCGTTTCGTTCTCGTTCCATTCCGTTTCGTTCTATTTCGTTTCGTTTCGTTCCGTTTCATAACGTTTCGTTCCGTTTCGTAACGTTTCGTTCCGTTTCGTTGCGTTTCGGTTCCGTTTCTCACTTTATAGGGACCCTCCTTCTTTATGGTCTTTAACCCTTTACTCCATAGATACTTATTTCTACGCATTGCCTGTAGGAGCCTTTTCAAAACACTGTGGCAAAAGGTGAAATTGCTCATGACAAGCATCCTTCATCCTTGCTGTTATTTAGGGTCAATTAGAGATACCATAGAAATGCCCTATGGGGTAAAGGCTTAAAACATGTGGTTGTGTGGCACAAACATAAAATTAAATCTCCTGTCTTTAAGCTTTCATCATCAGTCTTCTTTCACAAAATGATAAACTTTTATCAATATATATATTGATATTGCTAGGCAGCAAACTGAAAATGCTTTCTAAATCAAGCAGGTCTAATATTTTTGCAGATGCAAGGCTCAAATACGTACAAAGCATGGTTCAAAAACATACAAAGCATGGCTAAAATACGCACAAAGCATGGCTCAAATATGCACAGATCATGGCTCTAATAGGTACAAAACATGGCTCAAATACGCACAGGGCATGGCTAAAATACTTACAAAGCATGGCTCAAATACACACATAGCTCAAATACACACATGGCTCAAATGGGTACAAAACATGGCTCAAATCAGCACAGAGCATGGCTAATATACACACAAAGCATGGCTCAAATACACACATGGCTCAAATAGGTACAAAAATGGCTCAAATAGGCACAGAGCATGGCTCAAATACGCACAGAGCATGGCTCAAATAGGTACAAAACATGACTCAATTACATACTGATTATGCAGGGTATAAAAAGTCTAAGAATTCTTACTTGTCCTCCTGCCATTTTGCACTCGTCCTACAGTAAGACAAAGAAAGATAATCTACTTTGGCCTCACTAAAATTTTACTAGTAAGGATTAGCGGACAAGTGGACTCTTTGGACCCTAGTATGGCTCAAAAACACATGAAGCATGGCTTAAATACACACAAAGAATAGCTCAAATGCATATGGAGCATGGTTCAAATATGAACTAAGCAAGTGTGAGAGAAGGAGAAATAATATTTTCTCCATTTTCAACAAAGTTATCTACCCTTTCTTGGTCAACTTTTCTTTTTAGGCTGTTTTGAGATGTACTTGTCACCTGCAAATGCTTCCAGTTTGGAAGAGCCCTAAATTTGCACAGCAACAGCCCTTGCACCTAGTTTGTAAATGTGCTCAAATATTCCCTGAATATGTATCAGCAGGTCTTTAAAGATCTAGAATACAGCCCTGAACTGTCTTGTCACCGACACTCCCAGAAGCATCCAGAATATGAACCCTGCATCTTCACCATTGAGCAATACACCTGGCCCCCTTTTATAAAAGTAGTTACGAACAAAATTCTTATTTTTATGTTACTATAGTATAGTGCCATTTTTCTGCCACATGATACATGATAACTATCATTGTGGTTTTAGCAGATCAATGCCATTATCTAGATCAATGCCATTATCTATAAGTATGTAAAACTTGAGCAAATTGTTCGTAACTACTTTTATAAAACGGGGCCCTGGAGCACCCCTAAACAATTTCATAGTCACATTGTTCTAAGTGATAATTTATTTTTGAAGCAAGTATAGTTTACTCTGACAGCAGCAGTCAGTGGAAATAGGTGGAGTGAGTTTTTAGGCATCTTTGCAATGCATAATATAAAGGAAGAACTCATATAAAATATATCCATTCTTCCTTAAAACCGACAGCACTGAATCATGAGGCAGAAAAATGATTTGGCTATCAGAAAATTTACCAACTGCAAAGTGTATTGGCTCCAGTTAGCCTGCTCCATCCACACAGGCTAACAAAGGTCAATGCTTCTTATGATTGCATTCAAGCCACTTTTCACAAAGTGATTCATCTACAAACAACAGCCACTTTAGTGGTGCAAAATGTAGGATTGAAAAAGTTTATCCAACCACTGCAAGTATCTGCAATTTCTCTGTACCAAAACATAACTTTTCATTTGATGGCAGGAAGAAGTAATTTTTAGTCTTTATCAGAAAATTACTAGTTTAAAAAGAGCTTTGCTCACAAAATAAATAGATGTCACAAAATGAGGGTGTTCCCTACTGGAAACCTAAGCCATGAAATGTCAACTTTTACCCTTAACCAAACTTTACTATTCCTGTGTTTTTACCACCCTGATGTTTTCAAAAGCTTTTGAAATCATTGCGCGAAAAGAAGAAAATGCTGGTAACCAGCATTTTCTTTAATTTGCACTATGATTTTTACTCTTTTGATAACAGATCTCACCATTTGATTAACATTTAATTTGTCCAATGCACATGTTTTAAATTTGGACCAGACTAAAGAATTGTGTTCTTTGGTAAAGAGTAAACCATTTTACCCAATAATCCCTTGGTTTTTCCCCCTATGAGATAGAGGGTCTATGAAAACATTGGGAAAAAGGAAAGTAAGACAGGAACCGGTTTTCCACAATGTTTTTTTTTTCACCCTTTCAAAGATAAATTCTGGAACTGGAGGCAAATTTCACTTGTTGACCCATGTAGTTTCTAACCTGAGAAGGCTTACATTTTGTCCTCTGGTGAAAAGTTAACTCTTTACCACACAATCCCGACTTTTAACGACCCTGAGAAAGAAGCCTTTTGAAAACATTGTGGGAAAAGGAGAAAATGCTGGTAACCAGCATTTTCTCCTTTTCCCACAATGTTTACTACCCTTCACAAACCAAATTAAAATTTTTTCAGTCACATTCATTTTGTTGTCTGCAAATGCTTTGAATTTGGACTGGTCTAAAATTTTCTCATGTGGTAAAGAGTTAATGACCATGAATGACTATCACTTGCCCCATTATGAAAATTGCCTCATGCTATAGCTTTTTTTCACATTATAGCAGATTTACTCCGCTATCCTTCTAACAAATAACTGTACCCATTTTTTTCCATAATCCTAAGGATGAACTGAAGGCTGTTGAAAATATTGTGGGGAACAAGAGCGGCAAATTGTCGCAAGATACGCCCGTCTTACTCCAAGTTGTAAAGCTGGGGCATGCACCGGACAAAATTCAAGCATGAAAAACAACAAAGGGCAATAACTCAAAAATTAAGCGAGCAAGAGTTATGGTTCCTGTGCACTGAACTCCCCCTTGATGAGATCTATCCACCCATGAAATTTCATAACCCTAGGTAGTATAGTTTTGGAGATATTCACTGGACAAAATTCAACTATAAAAAACGGCAAAGGGCAATAACTCAAAAATTAAGCGAGCAAGAGTTATCATTCCTGTGCACTGCACTCCCCCTTGATGAGATCTATCCACCCATGAAATTTCATAACCCTAGGTAGTATAGTTTTGGAGATATGCTCCAGACAAAAATCAGGTATGAAAAACAACAAAGGGCAATAACTAAAAAATTAAGCAAGCAAGAGTTATGGTTCCTAAGCACTGCACTTCCCCTTGATGAGATCTATCCACCCATGAAATTTCATAACCCTAGCTAGTATAGTTTTGGAGATATGCTCCGGACAAAATTCAGGTATGAAAAAAGACAAAGGGCAATAACTCAAAAATTAAGCAAGCAAGAGTTATGATTCCTGAGCACTGCACTCCCCCTTGATGAGATCTATCCAGCCATGAAATTCCATAACCCTAGCTAGTATAGTTGTGGAGATATTCACCGGACAAAATTGAAGTATGAAAAACGGCAAAGGGCAATAACTCAAAAATAAAGCGAGGAAGAGTTATGGTTCCTGTGCACTGCACTCCCCCTAGATGAGATCTATCCACCCATGAAATTTTGTAACCCTAGCTAGTATACTTTTGGAGATATCCTCCGGACAAAATTCAAGTATGAAAAACGACAAAGGGCAATAACTCAAAAATTAAGCGAGCAAGAGTTATGGTTCCTGTGCACTGCACTCCCCCTCGATGAGATCTATCCACCCATGAAATTTCGTAACCCTAGCTAGTATAGTTTTGGAGATATGCTCCGGACAAAATTCAAGTATGAAAAACGACAAAGGGCAATAACTCAAAAATTAAGCGAGCAAGAGTTATGGTTCCTGTGCACTGCACTCCCCCTCGATGAGATCTATCCACCCATGAAATTTCGTAACCCTAGCTAGAATAGTTTTGGAGATATGCTCCGGACAAAGAACTGGACGCCGCCCGCCCGCCCGGACGCCCGGACGCCCGCCCGCCCGCCCGCCCGCCCGCCACGGGTGATCCCATAATACGTCCCGTCTACGACGGGCGTATAAAAAGGAGAAATCGCTGGTGATTGACATTTTCTCCTCTTTCTACAATATTTTCTACCACTTAAAAGACAACTCTCTTAGT
The DNA here is from genome assembly GCA_943736015.1 of Tridacna crocea. Taxonomy (NCBI): domain Eukaryota; kingdom Metazoa; phylum Mollusca; class Bivalvia; order Cardiida; family Cardiidae; genus Tridacna; species Tridacna crocea. Next base: position 48,702,635 of record OX031057.1, on the reverse strand, counting down.
TCATGACAAACAAGTCTGCACGTACATCTCTGTAACTTTGTGGATCAACATATACCAATATAAAATAAACCTTGAATTAATCATATATCTTCCCTTGTTTGGAGTGTAATATACCCATAAATAATTTTTTGTCTTATACATGCTTAACATCACAATAATTGTATGACGTCATTTTGTATGTGTATAAAGGTTCAAAGTGAATAGGTTTTATGAATATTAAATGCTACTGCATCTACAGATAGTTTTGCATCTTCTGATTTGTGAAATATCTTTATGTGATAAAAGGAATCCAACAATCATCGGTATCTGAAATAACATTTTATTAAAGGAGGCCCTTCAGATTTTGGGACGAAAATTTTATAAAAATGCAAAAAAATCACCGTTATACTCCCACAGCCTTTTAATTTGCGATCATAAAACCCCAGTAGTCAAAAACCATCCGATAACACAAGAAATTAGAGATTTATTACAGAACAGGTTGACACTATTTTTAGATTATCAATTCTTTCATTTAAATACAGGAAAACACAAAGTTTCAAACATCCGTCCGAAGAAGACATTATGGAAAATAATTATTACGTGTTTGTTACGTAAAGGAATTTAAGCCTTATTAGTCACGTGCCAGTCACTTGACATTCCCACAATGCTTTAGTGATTTTTGGCGCGAAATCTAAAAATAGCTTAAGAGGCTACGTAGCCTTTTAAGGGAATACCATAAAAAAAAATTTTTTTTTGTAATCTTATGATTCTTAATTATTGATGATTTGTATTGTTTTTTTCATATAAATTTCAATGATATATATATATTTTTTTTAGTTTGGTGTGATGTGAAAATTCTAAATACCCACCTTTAAACTCATCAGGAAAAATGTCATAAAGCTTGCCAAAGACTCACTTTATAAAATTTTCTCCAGACTCATTTAATAGATTTTTTTTTTTATCACATAACCTCCCTTGCTTTCAGCGTAATATATGCATTACAAATTTTCTTATCTCATACATGTGTAATAACGCAATTGTGTGACATCATTTTTTATGTCATTTTGAACGTTTTTTATAGAAGTATACGGGTTTTACAGATATAACTGCGGGTGCATCTATAGATGTTTTTGCATCTTCTGATCTATCATTTGTGCAATAGCGTTATGTGATAAAAAGAACCTGACATTCGGCGGCATTTCAGATGAAACTTTATTAAACTCGTCAAGAAAAAATGTTATTAAGCTCGCAAAAGGCTTGCTTAATGAATTTTTCGGTAGACTCGTTTAACCCTTTCCCAAACCACAAATTTAAGACTCTTCCAAAGTGAAAGAGTTTGCAGACGAATATTTTAACTTTCATAACAATGGCAGAAAATTATCCGAAGGGTCAGAAAACACCGTGGGAAAAAGGGAAATTGCTCATTACGAGCAATTTCTCCTTTTCCCACCGTGTTTTCAAAAGACTTGTACTGCAGACACGTAAAAACAAGGGCTTGTTTTTGAAAGGGTTAATAAAATATTATCTCAAAAGCCAACTCATGTCAGATCCTGTATCACATCATGACCATAGCTTGTACTGTTCAGTAATGTATAATTTCTTGTCAACTGTTCCTTAACTCATTACCAAACGACAACATTTTAGGTTTGTCAAAATTGAAAGCATTTGCAGATGACAAAATAAAGGTGACTGAAAATTTGAAATTTGTGTTGTGAAGGGCAGAAAACATTGTGGGAAAAGGAGAAAATGCTGGTTACCAGCATTTTTTCCTTTTCCCACAATGTTTTCTAAAGGCTTCTTTCTCAGGGGCGTCAAAAGTAGGGATTATGTGGTAATGAGTTAATCCTGTTCCATACAAGTTTTAAACACTACAACATTGAGAAAACAAAAATCAAATTTGATACAAAGAAGAAGTTTTCAAAACTCTTCTTTTTTTGTGCTGATAAAAGTCTAGATTGTGTGGTGAAGGATTAAAAAAAAGCCATCTGTTAGAAGTTTATCTAATTTAAAGAGGTTAATTTCACAGAGATCTATGGTTTGGTCATCAACAAAAAGAGGCTCTGCGCAGCCTGATCTTCTACACACTATCCTTTTACCAAATCATATTGTGTCTTAACTCTTTACCAAACGACAAAATATACACTGGTCCAAACTGAAAGCATTGGCAGACAACAAAATAAATGTGACTAAAAAATTGGAATTTGGTTTCGGAAGGGTAGAAAACATTGTGGGGAAAGGAGAAAATGCTGGTAACCAGCATTTTCTCCTTTTCCCACAATGTTTTCAAAAGGCTTCTTTCTCAGGGTCGTTAAAAGTCGGGATTGTGTGGTAAAGAGTTAATTCTTTTCCAAATGACAAAATTATAGACTGGTCCAAATTGAAAGCATTTGCAACCGACGAAATAGATTAGAATCAAAAATTGAAATTCAATTTGGGAAGGGTGGAAAACATTTTGGGAAAAGGAAAAAATGCTGCTTTCCACAATGTTTTCTCCATCAGGGTTGTAAAAAGACGTCATTGTGTGGTAAAAAGGTTAACCATGAGAAAGATGACTAGGCCTTTAAAAAAGGTGTGTTTTGGGTTTCAAAACCCTACCTAGAAATTTCTGCCAACTCCACTTTTTATGTCATGGTTGAAAAAATAAAAATATGTCAGTCATATCTGTACCTGGTCCAAGTAGAAAGTTTCTTAGAAAAAAAATCCTACCTATCCCACCTACATCCTCTAGGACTAAAACCTGACAATCGTTTTTTGTTATTGAAACTACTGTGGGAAAAGTAAAACAAAAAATGTTGGTAAATGCAGGTTAGTAGCATTTTCTCCTTTTTTCCGCAATGTTTTTTCTACCCTTGCAAAGATAGAAATCATCATTTATTTTGACATCTGAAAATGCTTTCAATTTTGTCATTTTGTATAGAGTTCAATGAAACAATAAAACAATAAAATATTCACCCAAGCTATGGTAGAATCTCGCTCAACCCAGTAATCTGTATTTATTCCAAAACTAATCTGTTCATTCATTCCACAATCACTCATACATACATTATATCCTTTATGCAAATACATCAATAAAACATATGATATTGTCCTATTAGTAGAGAACACAGCCGACCAGCTTTAGAGACAGCTCTGTCACAGTACAGCACAGTCCAGTACAGCGACAGCTGTGTAATTGTTTAAACTCTTTCCCAACCAAAAGTGACTTGAACAGCTATTACATGTTGCAAAGATCAAGATCAGAGTGCACAAAACATCCAAGGTGATCTTGGATCTACACAGCCTCATGCCTGAAGGTACATTCTGATAAAAAAAATCTTAAAAATTCCTTCGGAAGTCGACTAAACGACCTCGAGAAAAAGAAGAGGGAGTTATCCAACTGATACTAAAAAGCTAAAAGGGAAAATTGGGAGAAAAAAATGTCTTGCGCTGGGGCTTTAGTATTGATCAAGATTTACCCTCCCTCTTTGCTATTGTTCGTCTAGATTGAGCCTTTATTGGGTTACTCCTAACCAAGATTTCAAGTGTATTCTTCACAAAATCCTGTGCTTTAATGATCCTGAAAGAGAAGGCAGTTGAAAACATTTTGAGAACAGGAGAAAATGATGTTAACTAGCTGTTGAAGATGCCATTACAAAAACAGCTAAAAAAAATATCAAATTCTCCAGTCTGTCAGAATATCTTTTGTATGTCCTTTTGTCCAAATCATACACATGCATACAGAAATTTGGTCTTTTTTCTTCAGAAAAAATAAGCGTCAATTTTACAATTTTTAGGAGAAATGGAGAAGTGGAACCCTAATAAATGGAATAGTCAACATTAGAAATATTACAATACTTAATTTAGTGATTTAATGATTAACCTTTTATCATCAAATCCAATCTTTCAAAAAGCTTTCAATAAAACATTGTGGAAAAAAAAATAATGAAGACAGATTTTATCAGTTTAGCTCAGTGAATTTGTCTTTTACAAATATTTTGAATATCAACTATTAGCCAAAAAATTTGTTGCTTTTACTTGTAAAGCATTAATTCTTCAACACATAATCCTGAATATTTGGACAAGTTCAGACTTTCTATGCAAGTACAGATTTAACCCTTTATAAAACATTCCAAAGATCTACAGAACCTAAAAAAAATGACTTTAAAACACTGAGGAAAAGAGAATAATTCTCATAAATCAACACTTTTGTCTTTTCCCGTAAGATTTTACCTTCTAATAACAATTTCAATTTTTTAGTCAGACGACATTCTGTTATCTGTAAATACATTCAATTCATTAAAGTCTGCATATTTTTCCATGATATTGAAATGCTTAACTTTTTATTCAACAACAAAATTTTATCCAAGCAGACTATGTTGCCAATGCTTACCATTACCTATTTTTTTTGTTCATACTATAATTAAGACCCTTGAAAATGCTCACTATCTCTTCTGAAATTCTGAGTGGACTACTCTATTTGCTTGTGTTTCAGTTTAACCCTTTCCCACACAAAGACGACTTTTGATGACCACTGGAAAGAAGCCTTTTGAAAACATTGTTGGAAAAGGAGAAAATGCTGGTTACCAGCATTTTCTCCTTTTCCTACAATGTTTTCTACCCTATCACTAAACTATCGCACCGTCTGAGCCACATTGAAATTGTCGTCTGCAAATGTTTTCAATTTGGACAGGGCTAAAATTTTGTTGTCTGATAAAGGGTTAATGGAGAACAAACTGTGATCACTAATATTAGACTACTTCATCTGTGTAGACTGATCTTAACCTACACTGTTTGTAAAATCTATCCAACAGTTAAGTTGTCAAGATCAGCATCCTATCTGCAACCACCATGCTCTTAATCGACCTTTCTGTAAATGCTAGTTTGGCAAGGCCCCCTTAGTAATGCACTTTATTGGTTGTCAAGCCTGACAAGCTAACCAGAAATTATGTCAGAGTTTTTTGTTTATGAGATACCCAATGCTGCATTTTCATTGGCCCATAAGACGTTGGTAGACCTGTCAATCAAAATCGGCAGAACGGTCAATTGTTATAAAGTTAGTACTTTGTTTAACTCTCAGAGCACCAGATAAGAAGGAGTGATGGTACTCTTAATCCATTATTTCTCTTCCAGACACTGTGTTGTGGGTACTCATCAAGTTGGGGTGTAAAAAGTATGGCACCTCTGTCAAAATTCGGGTACTTAATTTGGTGACTCAAATAGAATGTTACAAAGGAATAGGAGACCATTAAATTCTGTTCATTAAATACTGTAAAATATTGTCAGATCAATAACGAAATTCACACTTTAACCCTTTACCCGGAATTCCTGGTTTTAAAGACCCCGAGATGGAGGCATTTTGAAAACATTCTGGTAACCAGCATTTTCTCCTCTTCCTACAATGTCTTCTACCCTGCTTGAAACAAATTCTAATTTTTCAGTTGTGTTTATTTTGTCGTAGCAACTGCTTTCAATTTGGATCTGTCTAAAATTTTGCCGTTGGGTAAAGAGTTAAAATGGCATGATTTGGATTTGCCTGCAAAGTCCAGTTTTACCCCCTTGACTGTTCAGTCTGTTGCCACTAGTTTGAGTAGACTATTGGTCCTTTTTTTTAACTGCAAAGAAGAATACATCGTGAAAATAGGGTGTTTACATTACAATGTACTGCTACTGATGTCATGACAATCATTTGATATCGATACTCGTGCTTCAGCAATTGTATCGATATTTATCGGTTACGAATCACCCGAAAATTTCTGTAACGTTGCAATTTTAAGGTTTTCTCTGTCCGATATTCCATGGATGATAAATTGAGATTGGGATAACAAGTTAACAGCGTAAAATTTAACACTGAAAGAATTAAATAAGAATAGAATTTGGTATGAACATGACTAATTAATCAAATAATCAAATCAATGCGCTAATTAAGTTACCTGCATTGAGATCCTCGCGCCATTGTTTTATATTCAATCATGTGATAGTCATGTGACCAATTTGAAAGATTCTTCCTTGCACGAGAAGGCAGAATGAAGTTTTCTATTGAATAATGGTCGGCTAGTAACCGATTTTAGCTTGAAGCTTCGAAAAATTGTTTAGTAGTGCTGAGTGAAGGGAAGTAATGCTGCTATGTACAGCTGTCGGAACCTATCGATTTACAGTGGTTTTTTCCAGTGTACCAAGGGAGATAATCAAGGTAGATGATGCAGTCCCAAGTGTACATTCATCAATAATTGATAGAATAGAGACATCTTTGATGAAGAGATTCTTAACTTCAGTTCTGGTCCGAAGAAGCTAATTAATCACGTGGTATTGTTTGGACTATGGTATTGACCCATGTAAGCCTGGCATCACAAAACAATGGAGGATAGTTTGGATATCATATGAGGTTTTGTATACAAATTACAATGATACATACTGGTTTCATGCTACTTTTTCTAATCCAGATTAAGCTTACTTATTGTTAAGTTAGATAACTGTGTTTTATCTGTGTAATCTCTATTCATATTCTTTAAGTAATGAGACATTTCGTACTCAATACAAAGATAGCGATTGTGTTGATACCAGTTTTTGTTCAGCATGTTAGTGATTTAGTCTCAATAATGAGATGCCACGGTGATCTTTTTCGTATTTAGACATTTACTATACACTGACAGTCTCAAGTCTGTCGTGAATTTTACGGTTGCAAATATACAGCGCTATACTGACTTTCTATTTCGTAGGTTTTATCTGTATTGCAGCGAAATGCAATTAACTTATAGAACTAAACATGACCAAAAACAAATTGTTAAACCATTCATTACATAAAAAGCTTGTAGAAGTCATTTACAACATGTTTATCTCAGAAAAACCACAAATGAAATTTATCGTGCGTGGCGGCCTTTTTGTATGTTATCGGGAACGTAAACAACTCCAATAACTGATGAAATGCACATATTTTCTCACGATCAGCGTTTAAATTTAAAAATATTTGTATTTCAAACCAAGGAATATTGAATATGCAAGTCACAGGTATGTTTAAATCCTAGTTTTGTGCTCTATTTGGGAAATTATAAGAGTTCAAACTTGCACACAAAATCTGTGTGGAACTTTCAACTGATTTTGTGTTGATTGTCTCTGTACCCAGAGGCGACCAGTCAAAAAGTAACATCGCCTTTGGGGACAGTTATCTGTACTAGTTAGTGATTGTATTTGATTAATTTTTACTCGCCCAACACTGCACAGATCAGTATCCTACAATCACATAATTTTTCCTGGCTTGGAAGTGGAAAAATATTTGTGTGTGGCCAAAATTGACTCAACAATCCAAAATTTTGTTGAGTCAACTTTGGTCACTCACAAATATTTGTAGACAGTTTAAGAAAGCATCCCTAGAAAAGGAACTCGGCTCACTTATTATTTCTTTAATGTTTTTTTTGTTTTTAAGCCATAATTGCTGCGGAGCCACAGTAGCTTGATCAGTCGGTAGCATACAAGTTTTGAGAACAGGTTATAGGCTAGATCCCTGGCTCTGCCTATTTCTTTCCAAGGCTTGATAATAATCATTGCAAGTTTTGCAACTGGACTTTATTTAAGTTGTCCAGTCAGGTAGCAGGGGACTTGGGGACTTGTTCATGGCTTTGGTGAATCATGTCACCCCGAGCCAAAGGCAACATATTAACTTCAACGCTTCACTTCCTTGCGCCTATGAGTTTCTTTGGGTTCTGCAGTTTTACAAGTCTTGTCAACTCTTTTCCACTGGACAAAATTCTGTTCACATCCAAATGCAATCAGTTAACTCTTGTAACCATACGAGAAAATTTTAGACCAGTCTAAATTGAAAGCATTTACAGACAATAAAATAAATGTGACTGAAAGTTTGAAATTTGGTTTGGGAAGAATAGAAAACATTGTGGGAAAAGGAGCAAATGCTGGTTACCAGCATTTTCTCCTTTCCCCAAGATTTTTTCAAAAGGCTTTTTTCTCAGGGTCGTTAAAAGTCAGGGTTGTGTGATAAAGAGTTAAATATGACAAACTTACAGTGGTCTCTGAATGAGTCGTGAGCATTACGGGAAGGGGAGAGAGTGTTTATCACTGTTTTTTTTTTTCTCTCTCTTTCACACATTGACTTTAAAATTCTGCTTTTTCGGGGTCATTAAGACACTGGATTGTTTGGTAAGAGGTTAATCCTTTAACTCTTTACCAAATGACAAAATTTTGGACTTGTCGAATTTGAAAGCATTTGCAGACGATAAAATAAATGTGAACCAAAAATTGAAAATTGATTTGGAAAGGGTAGAAAACACTGTGGGAAATGGAGAAAATGCTGGTTACCAGCATTTTCTCCTTTTCTAACAATGTTTTCAAAGGCTTGCTTTCTCAGGGTCGTCAAAAGTCGGAATTGTGTGGTAAAGAGTTAACCAAAATATTTCCACACTTTATAGTAATATGGCTTGTCTATGGAGTTGCCTTTGTTATTGACTATAATATTCAATACAAACTTTCTAAGCAAGTCTAACAATTGCCATCTGCAATGAAAACATACACCATGATGTGCAGTGGCTAAATACCCAGATTGTCCATACTCATTCTCATGCACTTTTCCTTATCATATTTCTTTCTTGTGTGTTTTATTATGACATTTGATTATTTATACTCATTTTTTTAACCCATTACCACACAGCAAAATTTTAGACCTATCCAAATTGAAGGCATTTTAAGACAATTTCAAAGTGAGCAGGAGCTTATGGTGCAATTTTACTTTGATAGAGTAGAAAACTTTGAGGGGAAAAGGAGAAAATGCTGGTTACCAGCATTTTCTTCTTTTCCCACAATGTTTTCAAAAGTCTTCTTCCTCAGGGGCGTTAAAAGTCATCATTGTGTGGGAAAGGGTTAAATTACCTATTACTTTTGAATTTAGTATATTTGTATGATACGAAATACATTTTTATGTATAAGTATTTAATAAAATCTTGAATCTTAATAATGTTAGTAGCTTTTCAGGAAAGTGGACAGTGTAAATCAAAGATCAGATTTGCAGATTTTTTTCAGTCTGATCTTGATCCACACAAGTTGCAAAAGCAACTATAGTTGTGGATAGCACTAAAAGGTTTCCAATAATTCCTATCACTTTACTAAAAGACGGAACTTTAGACTAGTCTTAATTGAAAGCACTTGCAGACGACATAACAAACCTACCTTAAAAATTGAAATTTGTTTCCAGCAGGGTAGAAGTCACTGTGGGAATAGGAGAAAATGCTGGTTACCAGCATTTTCATCTTTTCCCACAATGTTTTCAGAAGGCTTCTTTCTTAGGGTCGTAAAAATCAGGGCATTGGTAAAGGGTTAAAACTGCAGGAATGGTGGGAAAGGGCTGATTGGCTTCAGTTAATCAAGATTTATTTGGGCTGCATAATTATTTCAAAATGTCAGTGTATAGTGCTCAGATCAGACTGCATGTTCTGTACAGGCTGACCTTGGTCTATGTTGTCCATAAAACTGCATAAACTTTTCATTTGTTATCTTTATCAGTGGATAAAAATTTAGACTTGTCTTAATTGAAAATATTTTGCAGACAACAAATCGAATGTGGATCAGAGACTGGAATTTGTCTTTACAGGTGGGTATTTAGATAATTCATATCACACCAAATTTAAAAATATATATATATCACTGAAATTTATATGAAAAAACAATGCAGATCATCAATAATTAAGAATCATAGAATTACAAAACAATTTTTTTTTATGGGATTCCCTTAAAAGGCTACGTAGCCTCTTAAGCTATTTTTAGATTTCCCGCCAAAAATATAAAAAAAAGCATTGTGGGAATGTTAAGTGACTGGCAAGTGACTAATGATGCTTTATTTCCACAGCATACAAACATGTAGTTATTTTCCATAATGTCTTTTTCGGATGCTATATTTGAAGCTTTATCTGTATATTTCCAATATGTAAATGAGTGAGTTGCTCATGTAAAAATAGAACATGTTTCCCGTCGGTGTCGACCTGGCCTGTAGTAAATCTCTAGTTTCTATTGTTCTTGGATGGTTTTCGACAACTGGGGTTTTATGAATGAAAATTAAAAGGCTTTGGGAGTGTAAGGACGAATTTTTTGAATTTTTGTAAAATTTTCGTCCCAAAATTCCTTTAAATTGGTAGTAAAACTTTGGAAAAAAGAAAAAGAAATGCTTACCAGCACCATCGTGTTTTCCCACAAATTTTTAAAAACCTCTTATTTAGGAATGTTGAACCATGGCCTTGCTTGTCAAAGGATTATCCTGATTAATTACAAAGTTGTGTAAATTAACCCATAGCTCTTTACTAAACAACAAAATTTTAGGCTGGTCCCAATTGAAAGCACTTGCAGATGACAAATTATTTTAACGTTACTCAAAAATTGAAATTTGTTTCCAGCAGGGTAAAAAACATTGTGGAGAAAGGAGAAAATACTGGTTGCCGGCATTTCTCCTATTTCCACAATGATTTCAGAAGGCATCTGTCTCATGGTCGTAAAAACCAGGGATTGTGTGGTAAAGAATTGAAACACCTTTCACAACAGTTTGTTTAGTTGCCTTCATGACCAGTGTAGATCAAGATCAGAATGCACGAAATGTGCAGTCTGATCTTTCATTTACACTGTGCACTTTGATAAAACTATAGATTAAAACAACTTTGAAATTGCTTTTAACCCTTTACACACTATTCTGACTTTTGACATCTTTGGAAAAGAAGCCTTTTGAAAACATCGCGGTACAAGCAAACACTCTATCAAAGAAAAATTACACTATTTGAGTCACACTGGAATTGTTGTCTGCAAGTGCTTTGAATTTGGACAAGGCTAAACTTTTGTCGTCTGATAAAGGGTCAATTGGGTCATAACTTTAGACTAAAATTCTCAGTTGGTGCTCGAAGGGTCAACCCTTTCCCAAATAAGAAATTTTAGACTGTCCCAAACTCAAAGCGTTTGCAGATGACAATTTTGAATTTGATGAGAATGGCAGAAAGTTTTCAGATAGGCTATAAAACACTGTGGGAAAAGGAGAAATTGCTCATTACAAGTTATTTCTCCTTTTTTCCACAGTGTTTTCTAAAGACTTGTACTGCAGACACATAAAAACCAGTGCTTGTTTGGGAAAGAGTTAACCCATTACCACTCAATCCCTACTTTTGACAACCCTGAGAAAGAAGCCTTTAGAAAACATTTTCGGAAAATGAGAAAATGCTGGTATCCAGCATCTTCTCCTTTTCCCACAATGTTTTCTACCCTTCACAAAACAAATTTAAAATTTTCAGTCACCTTTATTTTGTCGTCTGCAAATGCTTTTGATTTGGACACCCCTAAAATTTTGTTTTTTGGTAATGAGTTAACAGCTTTTGCATACAAGAACTCTGATGGGGATCAAATGGTGTGATTTGTAAAACATTGTTGACAGTGAAAAAGGGACAATACCAACATTTGCATGCCAGAATTGACTATGGAATTTTCTGGCAGTGTATCTAGATACATGAATCTCTTTTTGTCTTTCAGATTGGCCAAAGAACAGAAATGAATTCATAAGTAGAATACGGAATTAACAATGTCACTTTTCAATGATAGCAATAGGTCTGGGAACCAACCCAGTTATAGGACAATGTCAGTTGGTGTCAGGCGCCTACAAGAAGCTCTTAATATGCATTTAGATGTGACATCCAAAGCTCACTTTGTTGAAGCTCTAAACCAGTATCATGTTTCCAGAGATGTACCAATGTTTGTTAGGAACCTAAAACAAGTGTTGGATACACCAGCAAAGAAACAAATATTTGCACTGATACGAAAGGTGATCCCAAAAATGGATATTGAAGAATTTGATAGGCATGTTCAGTTCCATGGCAAAAAGTTTGACACAATGCCTGCCAAAAGGTCAAAGAAACTGATGCAAAGGTCAAGGTCACCTCTTCCTGGAGGTGAATTAAGCACTATCCAACCCTTCAAAAAGCAGCAAAAACAGAGGAAAGTGAAAGACAGTAAAAAGAAAGAGAATGATGGAAAGGAAAGTGATTCCTCTCATAGCACACAACCAACTCTGACCTCAAAATCTTCAAGGTCACTGAAATCAGCTATAAAGGATAAGGGGACGATGGTTAAAAAAGTTCGCATGAAACAGTCTGATCCCTACAAAGGTTTTGGATTCAGTATTCGGGGTGGATCAGAGTTTGGTCTTGGTATCTATGTTTCAATTATTGACAAGGGCGGTTTGGCAGAAGGTCAAGGACTCAGACCAGGTGATCTCATTATGGAAGCCAATGGTGTGTCTTTTGAAAAGACCTCTCACAATGAGGCAGCCAAGGTAAGAATAAAATGCTCACTGTGCCATGCAATGAACATCTTTAGTCAGCAGAAAATATGTCAGCTGCATTATGGACTTAACTCTGACCAAATGACAAAATTTTAGACAAGTCCAAATGGAAAGCATTTGCAGACGACAAAGTAAATGTGACTTAAAATTTTGAATTTGTTTCGGGAAGGGTAAAAAACATTGTGGGGGAAAGGACAAAATGCTGGTTACCAGCATTTTCTCCTTTTCCCTCATTGTTTTTAAAAGGCTTCTTTCTTCAAAAATGGAAGTTCGCCGTTCATTTTGGAAAGAAAAAATTGTATTAAACAGGAGAAAATACTGGTTACCATGATCTCCTTTCTCGCTATTTTTTAAAAAGACTATTGTGTTTGAGTTGTTAAAATGCCTGGATGTCAGGGTCAAGGATTTAGCCATAAATACATATGAAAAGGCAGCAAAAGAAGTTAGTGTTACGAGCAATTTCTTCTTTTGCCATAATGATTCTGCTGGAAGATAAAAACAAAAGTTGTCCATAGAAGATGGTGAGCTTAAACAAAACTTTCAAGGTTATTCTTACTCATTTTCTGGTGAAACGTGTATTCTTATGAAATTTTAATGCACTTCTAGCTCATCTGACAGAGGGAATGGACTTTTGATAGATCTAGTGAAACTTCACCCATTCTCAATTGATTTTTTCTTCCTTTTCTTGACCGAGACCTATAAACCAATAGTCACTTGAGTATGACATATTTTGTCATGAAGTTAGCCGCTTAAAAAATGTGTAATAAACAGAGAAGTGGCCAAAACTTCTTTTACTATACTGCACTTATACTATACTGTACCAATTTAACAGAATTTAGAATCTTTTTAACTTTTTACAAAATAACAAAATTTTAGATTTGTCCCAATTGAAAGCATTTGCAGATGACAAAATAAATGTGACTGAAAAATAGAAATTTGGTTTGGGAGGGTAGAAAACACTGAGGAAAAAGGTAGAAAATGCTGGTTACCAGCATTTTCTCCTTCTCCCAGAATGTTTTCAAAAGGCTTCTATCTCAGTGTCGTTAAAAGTCAGGATTGTGTGGTAAAGGGTTAAATTTAGGCTTCTAAACCTGCAGACATATCAATTCACATGTCCTGAGGTTCTCGGCTAAAGTGGAAAACATTGAGGGAAAAGGAGAAAATGCTAGTAATAAGGATTTTCTGCATTTCCCACAATTACATGTACATGTATTTTGAAAGATATTCTTCAATCGAATATATAAGGCACAGGACTGTGCAAAAAAGTGTTCAGTTTATGCTGATGTTGATGAATCATGGCTTAAAGAATGATTTCAAAGGCACATCCTAAAAATAATGTGTTTGCATGTAATGATATTACTAGTATAAGAATGCTCTTGAAAAAATTTTGGCAAAGCAGAACACTAACCACGTGTATGTTAAGCTTCCAACAGTGATTTTATGATATAGGAGCTCAGGAGGTAATATAAACAGCCATAATTATATTCTGTCCATTGCAGCAGGAATCCGGCACCCATATTCACCAACCATTCTTAACCCTTTACCCCATAAGGCATTTCTATGGTATCTCTAATTGACCTTAAATAACAGCAAGGATAAAGCCATTTTTTATGTGTATGTGACACCTTTCGATGGTATAGAAAACATTGTGACAAAAGGTGAAATTGCTCGTCGCGAGCAATATCACCTTTTGCCACAATGTTTTCCAAAGGCTCCTACAAGTAATGCGTAGAAATAAGTATCTATGGAGTAAAGGGTTAAAATATTCTCAGCCTTATTCTCCAGAATTTCCAGTGTTTGAAAGTAATGCAACTTCTGATTGACTAAACCATTTAAGTTGTATTACTTTCAAATTTAGAAAGTCTTAGAGAGTAAAACTACTAATATTCTTGAGACTGGTCGGTGAGTACGAACTCAGGATTCATTCTTCTCTCAGCTTTAATTATTGTTTCATTGATCATGTTCATGTGACAAACAGTCAATGGCTAAGAAAGAGCGTGAAGTACTGGTAAAAGAATCTCCTGAAAAGCACTAGCAGCTGGGATTTATCTGAAATAATGTTGAAAAAAGCCATTAAACATAAAACAAATGTGACCCGTCACCTAAAAAGGGATCGTTTTGGAACTATAAAAAGTTTCAACCCTAGTCAGACTGAGCGAATTGTGCAGGCTGACCAGGGTTGACACTTTGTGCTTTTATGATATTTTCTGTATGAAAAGTAGTCATTCTACCTTGTTATACAATAATTTTTTAACTATCTGCACTATCTTTGGTCTTTTTTCATCAAATCGATGATCAGAATTCCCAGATTGTCCCTCTTCAATGACAAATGAACAAACAAATGGTAGGTAATGATCTGAAATGACACTTCTTTCATTTCAGATAATCAGGTCAGCCAAGAAGCTTGATCTGAAGTTATGTCGGGTTGGGCGAATCCCCGGCACTTTTGTGGTTCATCAGATGTATAAATGGGTGGACGCCCATGCACGCTCAGTCTCCCCACCACCAGAACTTGAGCTGATTGGTCAGATGGATTCCCTGGGCAGACGGTCAGGTTTCTCTCTGTTGAAAGGGACAGATGAACGCAAGGTGAGAACTTTGATTTCAAACTTCCATTTTATGGGATGTTTGGCCTCTTCATACTTTGTTATCAAAGATTATGCATTCTTAAGGTGTAAAACTACCATTCTGACAAGCTGCTTTTACTTTAGTTCTTTGCCAAAAGACACAAATTCAGATTTGACCAAATTGAGAGCCTTTGCTGACAGCAATTAACCCTGTACCAAACAACAAAATTTTAGCCTTAAAATTAATGGAATTGGAAACATTTGCATACAGCAATTTCAGTCTGACACAAATGGTGCATTTTTTCTATGATAGGGTACAAAAATACTGTGGAAAAAGGAGAAAATGCTGGTGACCAGCATTTTCTTTTTTTTCCCCAATGTTTCAAACGGCTTCTTTCCCAGGGTCGTTAAAAGTTGGCTATGTGTGGTGATGGGTTGAAAAGTGGCCTGAATGGTGGGATCAATTCTGACTGTGAAAGGGTAGAAAACATGGTAAAAAAAGGTCACCAGCATTTTCTCCTTTTTCCACAATGTTTTTAAATACTATTTGGTAAGGGTTGTTGAGACTCAGAAATTTGTGGTTAAAAGGCAGCAGTTTGACTTGTATTCATACTTAAGATAGGAATGTTCTCTCAGTAAATTAATTTGATTTGCTGTCAGTGAATTGGCCTTACCTTATTCTGAGTTGTAACAAGTCCAAGGAATAAACACTTTGAAAACATTGAAAGGAAATGGGGAAGACGCTGGTCACCAGCATTTTTCCATTTTCCACTTTGTTTTCTACCATATCAAGAACAAATACCTTGATTTAACTTTTTACCAAATGACAAAATTTTTAGACTGGTCAAAATTGAAAGCATTTGCAGACGACAAAATAATGTGAATCAAAAATTGAAATTTGATTTACTAATTACATTGACTCATTATATGAGCATACAGCTTGACAATGAAAATATTCTCTCTCTTGTTTTTTGCAGATCAATGTTACCGTGCAGAAAGGTCAAGGACTTGGTCTAATGATCCGAGGTGGACGAGAGTTTGGTCTTGGTATCTATATATCTGGTGTTGACCCCTTCTCAGTGGCGGATGATAATGGTTTGAAGGTTGTTTTAAATTCTTTCACATTTTATTTATATTGACCCTAGGGTATCTGCCATAGTCTAGAATGTAGTCAGTAGTATACGGGACTTCAAACCAATACTGAATAGGGGCTGGTTTGAGTCCCAAGGTCAGCAGTTTTTTTTTCCCAAGGATTGGTGATAGTCATTGGAACAGGACTCATTCTTCTCTCACTGCTGACCATTGTTAACATGGTTTTGTGGGAGAGCCACCAGTGTGCAAAGTACTGCGACTTGAATGATGTTACCAAACAATCCTGGGTTTTAATGACCCATGGAAAGAAACCTATGTTGAAAAAGGCTTTTTAAAACATTGTTGTAAAAGGACAGTGTTTTCATCCATCTCGTACACATATTCCATCTTTGGAAGAGTGTAAAATTTTGTTAAGTGGTAAGTTGAGAAGTTTTAGAATTTGTTTTCCTAAAATGCTGTATTTGAAAACGACAAGTTAGATATTGCTCAAAAAATGTGATTTAATGTGACACATATTGTAACAAAAGTAGAAAATGCAGGTTTCTTCTTTCCCACAAATTTTGTAAAGACTTTTATCTCTGGTGCATTTACAAAGGGATTATTTAGTAAAAGAGTTAACTCTTGGCCAGATGACAAAAGTAGATTTAATTTGAAAACAATAATTAATTGCAGGCAACAAATAAGACACTGCTCAAAAGATGTGATCTGCATGTATCTTTTCCGTCTGGGTAGTGGGGAAGGGAAAATGATTAAAAGAAAAAAATAGTATTGCTTGATAAATGAAAAAGGAATAGAACAAAAACTGAAATCTTATAATTCCAATTTTGGACAAAAATGTAAGAAATATCCTTTATTATTCCTTCACAGAACTATTCAGAATTTTAATGGGCCAAGGTAGACGGTTTTTGTGAACATTGTGGAAGAAGCAGAGAGAAATGCTTTTAACCAGTATTTTCTGCTTTTCCAACAATATTTTTTTTTGCCAATTTCAAAAACTTTTTTTTTTTGTTATTTGAGACACATTAAATTTGTTGTCTTAATGTGCTTTTAATTTGGATGTGTCTAAGACTTTTGTTCTTTGATAAAGAGATATATTTAGCCAGTGCGTGTGTATTGTAGGTAGGTGACCAGATTTTGGACATAAATGGCGAGAGCTTCCTGGACATTACCCATGCTGACGCTGTCAAAGTGCTTAAGTTATCCACACACATGATTATGACGATAAAAGATGTCGGCAAGCTCCCCTTTGCCAGGTACACACACTTTTCTTCTTTTTTATTGTACGTGAGAATCAGTGTCCTGTTACTAATGCTCCATAACATGATATATGACCTGCATGATGCAGAAAGGGGCATTAGAACATTTGCACAAAGTGTCATCTCTGATCAGCTTGTGCAGTAGGCGCAGGCAAATCCGAAACAAAACTTTCCACTTTTATGTAATTTGCTGTTTTATGGGAATCTACTGTGGGACAAAATCTAATGTAGTCATAAAGTACCATCTCGGATTAGCCTGCATAGACTGCCCAGGCTAATGCGATACAACACTTTATGCAATTGCCAGAATGCCCCTTTTTGCTTGTTGCAGTCCATATCATTCTGATATCAATATGCAACTGAAGAATTACCAGTTAGAGGGCAGGGCTTTTGTATCTATGATTATGACCCTCGATGTTATACCCCCACAATGGAGTGGAGGGTGGTATACTGGAATCGCCATGGCTATCTGACCGTCTATCTGTCCGTCCGTCTGTCCGTAGACGCAAATTTGTCTCTTTATGTATGAAGAAAGCACTTATACTAGGTGTCTTACCTGGTGCTTTGATTTTGGTATATAAAGATAAATGTGACTTGATGAATAATTTTGCCTTTCTTCCATCACAAGAGTTTTCAAAATGTGTTTGCTCAAAAGGGTTATAAAAACATAACTTGTATGATAATAGGTGAGTCAGTGATTCAGTCAATAATAATCATAATTTGTTTTCGACACAGAACAAAGATAGACGAGACACACTGGTTAAATAATACACTACCTGCTAGAAGGAGAAAGAATGAAAGTCAGTAAGTATGAAAGTAAGAATGAAATTTCAGAATAGTAGTCACAGTTCTGTTTATATGTGATGTATATTTCAGTATAAAGGTCAGGATCAAGTTAAATGAAAAAGATAATAACATCACTAAAGAATTGAAAATTGTACTTGGATGTTTAGAAAACATTCTGGGAAAAGGAGAAAAATACTGATTACCAGCTTTTCTCCTTTTTCCGCAATGTTTTCAAAAGGCTTGAACCCGCTTCTTTCCCAAAATTCGGCATTGTGCGGTAAAAGTTTGCAGAGCAACCAATACCTTTGTCAGATAGGGGTCCAATATTACCAAGCAACTGATACCTTGGTCAGATGACAGTTTGGTTGCCAATCAAATGATAACTTTAATAGTTTAGAAATTTATTTTGCCAAGAAACAAGTATCTTTACCAGGAGAGGGTTTGATTTTGAGTAGTAATCGACACTAGTGAAACAAAAAATTATCTTTCTTGCATAATTATAAGGTATTTATGCTCTTATTTTGTACTTCAGGAAATCTGACAGCAGTGCAGGTACACATGCAAGCTCAAAAGTAAGGATTTCTTTATTTCAGTGCAAAGGGTAGTCTTCACCTGTTACCAAACAATCCTGTATTTTCACAACCCATTGGAAAAAAAATACTATTATAAACATAGAAAAAGAGAAAATGCTGGTAACCAGCATTTTCTACTTTACCCACAATTTTTTGACCCTGTATGAAACTAAATCCATAGTTTAAGCCACTGTATATGGTTGCCTGTAAAAGCTTTCGAATCAGACATGGCATTAAATTTTGTCAACTATAAAGTGTTTGTTGCCATTGTGAATAGCAAAGATTAAGATCAAATTTTAGAGACTAGGTCAGTGTTATCTTTGAATTCACCTTGCTGAATAGTGTGTGAATTTTCCAGTCAGTACCTTGGTTTTTACCCATTACCACACAATGCCAACTTATGACAATCCTGAAAAAGAAGCCTTTTTTTAAAAAAAATTGTGAATTGTGGGAGAAGAAGAAAATGCTGGTGACCAGTTACCAGCATTTTCTCCTTTTCCCACAATGTTTTCTATCCTTCCTGAAACAAATTTCAAATTTTCATTCACTTTTTGACATCTGTGAATGCTTTCAATTTAGACCAGTCCTTTTGTCGTTTGGTAAAGAGTTAATTTTTTACCAAGCTATCCTATGTATATAGGACCTTGAAAGAAAAGGCTTTTCAAGACAAATTTTACCAGCACTTCTTTTTTTTTTCCTCAGTTTTCTATTCTTCGAAATGCAGATTCCCTCGTAATATGCCATTTATAAATTGTTATCTGCAAATGCTTTTTACCCCTAGGTTGCTAAGCGTGACCCACTGACCCTTGCAAACAGTGCAGATCAAGATCAAACTGCACAAAACTGTAGTCTGATCTTAGGTCTACACTGTTTAATTATTCAGAGTAAGGTTAAACTAACCCCCCCCCCCCCCAAAAAAAAAAAAAAAAAAAAAAAACTTAGAAATAGCAAAATTTGGGTTTTCACTATTCCAGTAAAAAAAAATGCAGTGCACTTATTCAGCAGGGTATGGATTAACCCTTTCCCAAACGACAAATTTTTGGACTAGACCAAATTGAAAGCATTTGACGACAATTCAACTCTTGGTGAAAAGATGATTTCTGTCTATGATATGGTAGAAAACATTGTGGGAAAAGGAGAAAATGCTGGTAACCAGCACAATTTTTTCAATAGGCTACTATACCAGACCTGTAAAAACCAGGGATTGTTTGGGAAAGGGTTAATCTTGAGGTTTTGTCTAATAGAGAGTTGATAATTTACATGCATAGTGAATGAAATAAACATTGCCTTTCTTGTTTTGCTTGACAAGACGTTGCCTTTCTTGACCATTATAAAGCCAACAACCACATTGAGCCTTGAAATAAGATCCAGCTAAATGCAGTGCCAATGTTGCTTTTGTCTAGAATGTCCCAGCAAAGCAGACAGTGACAGTCAAAGATTAGACTGCACATATCTATGCTTTCTTGGACTTTCTTTTACCACCATTTTGCACACAGTCTCTCTAAGCTGCTCTCTGTTTGGGAATATAAATACTATCATGATAATATTTTCAGCTGTGAAAAAGAATACCATCATTCTGTGTGACTATCAAAAAAATTCATAAAGAGTTTGATAGGGTTAGGGTTTAAACTGACAACTCTAGGATTTCTAGCCCTGTAGGATAATTAGCATGCTTGTCTACTAGGAAAAAGTCCCAGTCATTTGAACTACTGGGATTGTGATTTTACTGTAGCATATTTTTGTTCCAGGGTTCCATGTTCAGAAAAGGTATGGGATCACAGTTGATGTTGAACACCTCTATACACAGTAAATGGGATAAGATTCAGGAACAAGCCTCGGAACTTCTAAATGAGACAGAGCAGGGAACTTTACGATATTATCTCAGCGAATATCAGCGGGGATATATCACTGTAGATGGACTTGTTATGGCATCATTTGAACTTCTCAACACTAAAGCAAAGGTAACTTTCAATGCTATTAGTTACACAGACGGATTTAAGCTACGGCCCCTTACACTCATATTAAAAGATAGAAAAGATAGAAGTTGCTGAGCCTTTACAAAAATGTCGATTTTACAAGATATATACCAATATGTTAGTCTATGGCCCCTAAGGCATTATATTAAAAGACAGAAGCTGCCGAGATGAGCCAATTAGCCTATAGTAAAACATTGATGTTACACAGTATTTACCAGTGAGTTAGGGGTCGTAATCCTTAAGTTTAATTTTAATACCAAAATAAGTGCTGTGTTATTTAATTTCATATGTTTATCTTGAAAACACTAGTAGATGATAGAGAAAATATGGTTCATCTAATATGATTTGTCTGTGAAATTGTATTAGATCTCAAAAATCGTCTCTGTCATAGTTGTAAAAACATACAATTGTTTAGTAGGGAATTAAATGAACGAGAATTATATTCATAGTTTTAAATTATCATTCGCCAACAAATATTACACTTTTATGCATATAGTCAAACTTTGTGTTAATGGTTAAGTCTTTACCCCATGACAAAAAATGTAGACTTATCCAAATCGAAAGAATTTGCAGGCAACAATTTAAATGTTGCTGAAATGATGGACTATATCTTTGATAGGGTAGAAAACATGGTGAAAGAATGAGAAAACCCTTGTTACTAACATTTTCTTCTGTTTTTAAAGTGCTTTCAACAGGCTTCTTTCTCAGGGTCATTAAAACTTGAGACTATGCAGTAAAACTTGCCAGTGTGACTATGCAGTCAGAGAAACTATTTAATTTGTAATTGCAAAAATACACAATAGCAGATGCTTGAATAGTCTTAAGTCAAGATAAATTTTGATTTCAATAGATGAGTATGATGCCAGAGATCAGGAACTGGGTCAGACCTCGTGACCTCAGTAAGTTCAATATTCTGCTGCATAGAAGGGAGGTAAGTCAATGCCATAGCCATTTTATGTTCTTTCAAGACATTGGTATTCCCCCTTGTGTTAAAATTTTCTCCCTACCATTTCCATTATATATGAGTCATCTTCTCTAAAAAAGAGGGTTTAACTCTTTACCAAATGACAAAATTATAGACTTGTCCAAATTGAAAGCATTTGCAGATGACAAAATAAGCATGAGTGAAAATTTTAAAGTGCTTTGTGAAGGGAAGAAACATTATGGAAAAAGGAGAAAATGCTGGTTACCAGCATTTTCTCCTTTTCCCACAATGTTTTCTAAGGGCTTCTTCCTCAGGGTCGTCAAAAGTAGGGATTGTGTGGTAATGGGTTAACTCATTACCAAACGACTTTACTATAGGCTTGTCCAAATCGAAAGCATTAGCAGATGACAAAATAAAAGTGACTGAAAATTTGAAATTTGTTTTGTGAAGAGTAGAAAACAGTGTGGAAAAAGGAGAAAATGCTGGTTACCAGCATTTTCTCCTTTTCCCACACTGTTTTCTCAAGGCTTCACTCTCAGGGTCATCAAAAGTAAGGATTGTGTGGTAGTGGGTTAATTTGTTAGCAAAAAGTACCCACCAAGGTCAGTCTGTGCAGTCAGTGGGTGTTGACTTTGGTCAAAACTTTTTCACTTATTGTAAATTATTTGCATGACAAAGAACCACCCTACCTTATGATTCAGCCTGATTTTAGACAAAGGGGATTTTATGGCTGTTGAAAGCTTACCTTGTCAGGTTTAAAATTAAGCATTGTGTGGTGAAGCGTCAAAATTGCAGCAGCTTACAATAATGAAAACACGATGATGACAACATCTTTTTAATAGGTAAATATTAACAAACAATCACTTACACATACATGTGAAAACCTTTTGAAAAAAGGAACATTATTCATTGTTATGGCATTATTGTTATGATGAATTTCTCTGTACCACAATGTTTCAAAACTTTTTTGCTGCAAGATAAAAAAAAATGTTGTCTTCAGCTAATAATTCCAACAGAGCCCCAGATAGAGGGATTGATTTTGATTTCTAGATTTAAAATAGTAATCATAATCCACTAAACCCTATGTTGTGGGGTACTCATTAGAATTTTCTCATCGAGACGATTCTAATGAGTACCCACAACATAGAGTTTCAAAGAGAAATAATGGATTTAGAACACCATTGCTCCCTCTTATCTGGAGCTCTGTTCTATTTAGTGTTTTTGTTGTGTATGTTAACAGGCTCAACAGAGTAAACTGTTCAGCGGCAGTTCATTATCATTAGATGGTAGAAGGACAGGGGGATTCAGTAGACAGAGACTCAGAATGTCAGACAGAGGAATGCATGTAAGTGACCATAACCCATGTATGTAAACCATGCACTTGTTATACAAATATTTTTTAACTAAATTTTGGACTTAAATTGACCTACACTATCGCTAATCTGTTTTCATCTAGTTGATGTATGGGATTCCCAGATGGTCCCTTTTTGTGTGACAGATCACATATTCTTGCCATTGTTTTTTAATGTCTGAACATACCCTCTTCATTATTAACCCTTTCCCAAACAATCCCTGGTTTTTACAGGTCTGGAATAGTAGCCTTTTGAAAACATTGTGGGAAAAAGAGAAAATGCTGGTAACCAGTATTTTCTCCTTTTCCCGCAGTGTTTTCTACTCTATCATAGACAGAAATCATCTTTTCAGCAAGAGTTGAATTGACATCTGCAAATGCTTTCAATTTGGTCTAGTCCAAAAGTTTGTCGTTTTGGAAAGGGTTAAGACATTATAAGGTCAAATTTTCTTACAAGATATTGAGGTAATTGAGGCACATTCATGGACACATAGCCCATGTATGTGAACTATGAAATTGTTTCATCACATTGTATATTTTTAGACATTAGCAACAACCTTTTATAAAATTTGTCTTTGAAAGGATAGAAAACATTGTGGGAAAAGGAGAAAATGCTGGTTGCCAGCATTTTCTCCTTTTCCCACAATGTTTTCAATAGGTATTCCTTCTCAGGGTTGTGAAAACCAGGGATGATTTGTTACAGGGTTAAAGGATAATATTTCTTTATATTTACTATTTTGACTTCTTTGCAGACTATTTCTACACCAGCATCAAGGAGCCAGTCAGCGAGAGAAAGGCCAGGCAGACTGAGACGTCAGGCATCAGAGTCAGAGTTAGAGCCCCTGAGATGGGCAATACAACAGATTGAAGATGACCCGGATTTTAACTCTGACTTCCAGGTAATGTTGTATGCCTGTTTGCATTGACTCTTTTATTGGCTCATTTAACAAAAAAAAAATGTCTGAAGAATATCAGTGAAATGCTCACTGCAATTGATGCTGGTTAGTGGACTGATGGTAAAGGGTTCACAAATAGGTACCTGCCTATCAATAGCTCTTTACCACAAAACAGAATAGATCAGTCCAATTTGAAAGCATTAGCAGACAACAAATTAAATATAACTCACAAACTGATATTTGCCTACAGAAAGATACAAAATATTGTTAGGTAAGGAGAAAATACTGCTTACCATAATTTCATCATTTGCTTACAATGTTTTCAAAAACTTTTATTGTCGGGTTGTTAGAACCTGGGATTATGCGGTGAAGGGACAGAACATGACTTTGGGCTAACACTGATGTTTCTTGGAAGAACTCTTTCTCTATTGTGATGGCTGACAGCATTTCAGATGTAGTATTGAACCTTTAGAGCATCATATACAGAAAACGAAAGTTTTCAGTCTTAGAAGATTCTGTCAGCATTGAGATTGAAGGCTAAAAACCGGACTGTATCTTTTGTGTCTAAACCAACAACATTAGGTGAAAATATGGGTAATCAACATAATTATATAGTGGGCTTTAACTCTGTACCACACACAATTTTTTTAGACTTGTCCAAATTGAAAGCATTTTGTAGGTAATTAATCAAATGTGTCTCAAGTAATTGAATTTGTTTCTGAAAGGTTAGAAAACATTGTGGGAAAAGGAAAAAAATACTGGTTACCAGCATTTTGTAACTAGCATTTTCTTCTTTTTCCACAATGCTTTCAGAAATCTATTTGCTTTGGAGTTGTTACAACCTTGAATTGTGTGGTAGATAGTCAAAATTTATTTCAGGATGACTTGGAACCATTTCAGTCCCTCCGTTTAAAATCATTGTCCTCTGAACAATTGGCAACATCCAATCTGCACCAAACATCTCTAGCATCCAGACGCTCATTGTCTGTTGAGACATTGACACCAGTCTATATCGACACTATATCAGACCTTCCACCATCTCCGCGACTAAGTCTGAACAGTGCTACATCTGTGCGACCTAGATCAAGGTCAAACAGTGCATCTCGCAGACAAAGACCAAAAGATACATATTCCCATAGACAGAGGTCAGGTAGCAACAGTTCAACATTGAGGAGAAGGCATAAATCACTTGAAGATGTCAGGTATCCGAGACATTTTAGAGAATTTTTCGTCATTGTTGGTCTTAATTCTTTTAACCCTTTACCACACAATGACAACTTTTAACGACTCTGAAGAAGAAGCCTTTTGAAAACATTGTGGGAAAAAGAGAAAATGCTGGTTACCAGCATTTTCTCCTTCTCCCACAAAGTTTTCTACCATATCAGCAAAAAATTGCATCATTTCATCCACTATAACATTTTTGTCTGCAAATGATTTCAATTTGGATAAGTCTAAAATTCTGCCATGTTGGAAAGGGTTAACTGTTGTAGCTCTACAGTCAAATTAATTGCATATGTGGACACCATAGATCAAGATCAGACTGCATAGATTATGAAGTAATGGTCTTGGATCTACGCTATCCACTTCTTGGTGAGGTAAATTGTGACAGAGACAGCTTTGAAAACCAGCGAGTAAAGCATTATCAGAAAGGTAAAAGATGCTGGTTACCAACATAATCTCCTCTCATTGTTTTCCAAAGCTTCTTCCTCTGGTCTATTGTCCATTATGCACTATATGTGCATGTTTACAACTTTTTTAAAGAAGCCTTTTGAAAACATCTAGGAAAAGGAGAAGATGCTGGTAACCAGCATTTCTCCTTTTCCCAAAATCTTTTTTACCAATCCCAAAACAAATTCCAATTTTTCAGTCGCTTTAATTTCTTGTTTACATATGCTTTCAATTTGGAACTGTCCATAATTTTCTTGTCTGGTAAAGAATATTTGTAAAGTATCGCAAACAGGTCAAAGATTTTTTAATTTGTATTTTTTAAATGACATTTTCTCTGATTTTGTTCTTTTGAAATAGCTTTGAGGGCAAATATCTAACCAGAAATGTTATTTCTCATGTTTTGTTAATTAATATATTTGTAAATACAACGCTACAATAGATCATGTCACAGATAGTCTGTTCGTGTCTGTGGATTGCAGTTCCAGTCCTCATGCTTGCCTTTTGCATGTAGATCTATATTTCTTTTGAAAAAACAGACTATCCATAATAATATCCATTCAATCCTGACTATGCCCTTGTACTCAAGATTGTTTTGTGAAAGGTTATGTCAGTAGTCTGAAGCTTCTTGTTGCATTTTTAGGTCTCCTTCACCAACACAACGCAGGGTCAGAACTCCATATCCATCCCAACAGAATAGTGACCATGACATTCGAGAAACTCTGTCTAGTGTATCCTATACACATCTACAGGATGTTAATTCTGAGTATGAGTTAGATTCTCCTGTAAGGTCAAGGTCACCTAAGTTAACCAGGGCAAACAATGTTATCTATGCAGATGTGCACCAGCCCCCTAGAGTAAGTATGCTCCAAGTAGGAGAAAAGAAATTTGCAGATCTACTTGAACATTGGAATATTTAATTTTGATGGCCTGCCCTGTTATCCCTTTATCACACAATCCCGACTTTTAACGACCGTAAAAAAGAAGCCTTTTGAAAACATTGTGAGAAAAGGAGAAAATGCTGGTAACCAGCATTTTTTCCTTTTCCAACAATGTTTTCTGCCATGCTGGAAACAAATTTCAGTTTTTGTGTTATGTTTATTTTGACGTCTGCAAATGCTTTCAACTTGGACAAGTCTAAAATTTTGTTGTTTGGTGAAGAGTTATAAGCATTGTATTCATATCAGGATTTTCCAAACTTGCTAATATGTTTATAACTGGTTTGAATTTGTTTTGTAAAATTGCCACTTTTTTATCATTATGTTTAACTACATGTACATGTTTTGTATTGTAGTCTGGGCCAGAGGCGTTATATACTAAATGAACATCTTGAGCATGTGAAATTAAAAATTGAGAGTATTTGCAAATGGCACATAAATGTTTCTGAAATGATGAAACTGAGCTATGAAAGAGAAGAAAACATGGGAAAAAGATAAAATTCTGGTTGACAAGTACTCGCAGGATACTTTTATAAAATATAAACAAAGTTAACAATCTAGTTTTGGAATTGTCCTTTGGCAAGACACTTCAGCCATTGCCTAGTTCTTGTGAAATCTAGGACATACATAGATCAATGAGGTATTGTACTGATATGACTGCCTAGCCAGGTAACTCAATGGTTAGGGTATCGTGACCTGGCGGTTGTGAGTTTGATACCCAGTTGAGACAAACTTTCTTTGGAGCAATTTTTTGCCTCTTACCTCTAATGTATGTGAAAAAAAAATAGTGGATGACTTGGAAAGAAAGTTGTATCAGTACTGATGTTGGAAAACACATGCTTAGGTGCACTGTCCTAAGCTTTTAAAACAGTGTTAGCGCTTTTCCAAACAATCCTGGTTTTTCAAGACCCTGAGGAAGAAGCCTTTTGTAAGTATTGTGGGAAAAGGAGATGTTGGTAACCAGCCTTTTTTGCCTTTTCCGAAAAGGTATTTTATCCTTCCCAAGTTGAAACAAATTCCAGTTTCTGAGTCCCATTTAATTTGTCATTTACAAGTGCTTTCTATTTGGACAAATCTAGAATTTTGTCTGTTCGTAAAGAGTTAAGATCCAGTAAAATACAGTCAATCAATGTTATGACTGAAGTAACACTGAGAGCTATATAAAACACCATTAACTCTTTACCAAACGACAAAATTTTGGATTAGTCCAAATTGAAAGCATTTGCAGATGACAAATGTGTATCAAAATTTGAAATTTGATTTGGAAAGAGCAGAAAACATTGTGGGAAAAGGAGATGACAAATGTGTATCAAAATTTGAAATTTGATTTGGAAAGAGCATAAAACATTGTGGGAAAAGGAGAAAATGCTGGTTACCAGCGTTTCCTCCTTTTCCTACAATGTTTTTAAAGGCTTTCTTCCTCAGGGTCATTAAAAGTCAGGATTGTGTGGTAAAGAGTTAAATCAGTCACATTAATCTTGTATTTGCAGACAGCTGATGGTAACCCTAGTGATGACAGTGGTGTGGAGGTCAATGGTAACCATGGTAATGGCCAAAACAGGTCAGTTCTACTTATTTCATTGTTAGATATATTTCTCAATTCTGCAAACGAGAACAGAATCTGAACTATTGTACAGTCTTTATACCCCTTAAAAGGAAGTGGATTGGGATAACTGGAAACTGTCTGTCCATCTGTCTGTAAACATAACTTTTTCCATCAAAATAATTCTGACATTTTTTCCCAACAATTGCTGTACTCAAATTTACACACAGTGCTCCTGTATATATGAAGTTGTACATCTGCAATTTCCATGACCCTGCTGCAGTCTGTTGAATTATCTCCCCTTGAACTTTTTTCAATTCTTACTTTCATACTAAACCATTCTGCAATCTGTGACAAGGACCTGTTTTGTGACAAGGAGCTGGTGGGAGTTCTTTACCAAATGACATAATTTTAGATTTGTCCCAATTGAAACAAAATTGCAGGTGACCATGTGTAAATGAAAACTTGAAACTTGTTTTTGTAAGGGAAGAAAACTTTTTAGGATGAGGAAAAAATACTGGTATTTTTTCCTATTCCCACATTGTTTTCAAAAGCCATCTCTTTAACTCTTTACCACAGAGTCCCAGTGTTTAACGACCCTGAGAAAAAAGCTTTTTGAAAACATTGTGGGAAAAAGAGAAAATGCTTGAAACCAGCATTTTTCCTTTTCCCACAATGTTTTCTACCCTTCTCAAATCAAATTCAATTTTTCAGTCACATTTATTTTGTCATCTGCAAAGGCTTTCAATTTGGACTAGTCTATAAATTTGTCGTTTGGTAAAGAGTTAAGGGTAGTTGAAAGTCAGTTTTATGGTAATGAGTTCAATCAAGGAAAAGATCACTGTGGGGCAATCATTTTACAAAATAATTGTTACAGAATGATTGTGTTTGTAACATTCTTGTTAAAAGTACAATGTATTACTGATCAGTGCATGTAAAAAATTGTTCTTTCAGTAAATGGCATTATTCTCCTTTCTCAAAACTGGACATGTTGCAAGATGAAAATAAGTCATCTGCAAAGAGTGTTCTTTTACAAAAGTCCTTTTGAAATGTCTTATATTCTATTTCTGCCAGACATATCCTCGACAATTTTTCAACTCGACAGAAAAGGTTGGGTGCATGTTGATATCTTTTTCTGTTTATTAGTATTCAATTCAGTCACTTGCTTTTAACTCTTTACCAAATGACAGAATTTAAGACATGTCCAAATTGAAAGCATTTGCAGACAACAAAATAAACAGGACTCAAAAATTGAAACCTGATTCAGAAGAGAAGAAAACATTGTGGGAGAAAGAGAAAATGCTGGTTACTAGCATTTTCTCCTTTTCCCACAATGTTTTCCAAAGGCTTCTTCCTCTGGGTTGTAAAAACTAGGGATTGTTTGGTAAAGGGTTGATTTATTTTCTAAGAAATAGTGCATTACCATAGGCACTTTTTTCTTGATACACTATGCCCAGTTAAGGCTGGTAACCAGGATTTTCTCTTTTTCCCACAATGTTATTTACCCTGCTTGAAACAAATTTCAATTTTTGAGTTATGTTTATTTTGTCATCTGCTAGTGCTTTCAATCTAGTCTAAAATTTTGTCGTTTGGTACAGAGTTAAGAAGGATGAGGTCTGTAAAGAGTAAGTGCTTCGAGCTGTACCCCTCAGAATATCTTGTCACAGTTTTGAAGATTCGTCTTCATTTTTTGACTTGGCTGTTTTCAAAGAAAACAGTTTTGTTGTAGATTCAGCGTGGTTGGTCTCTGCGTTGTCATGCAAAATAAAAAATCAAGCAACTGCTGCCGACCTTTAGCCCCTGTCTTTGGTGCTCTTGCTTTGTTTTGCATTAGTCTTGATTTAAAGTTTTGGGGGCACTGTTTAAATTTTGTCCACTCTGTCTATATTTGGGTTTGTTTAAAAATAACCCTTGACCAACAATTCTGTGTCTTAACAACTATTTGGAAAAATACTTTGTAAAACCCTGTAAGAAAAAAGAAAAAAGCTGGTAACCCATCTTTGCCAGGCAAGGTTACGATCGCTACGTGGATCTTACGTGTTTAGAGTAGCATAGTGGATTGTCACCCTTGGCTTGCGAAGATGCCGTTAACCAGCAATTTCTCTTTTTCCTACACTGTTTTCCAAAGTCTTACAAAACAATCATTTGTTTTATAGACTATGTGGAAAGAACCATGATTTTCTCCTTTCCCACAAAGTTTTTTGCTCCTTGAACAAAAAAATATGTTGTTTTAGACACATTTTCTTAAAGGTGGCCCTTCAGATTTTGGAACAAAAATTTTACAAAAATACGAAAAAATCATCCTTATTCTCCCAAAGCCTTATAATTTTCATTCATTAAACCCCAGTAGTCGAAAACCACCCGACAACTAGATGAATTAGAGATTTACTACAGCTCATGTTGACACTGAAGGGAAACACGGTCTATTTTTACATGAGTAACTGGCTCATTTTTATACTGGAAATATACAGACGAAGCATCAAACATAGCATCCGAAGTTCTAGACATCACGGAAAATAATTACATGTTTGTTAAGTTATGGAATTTAAAAGTCACTAGTCACGTGCAAGTCACTTAACATTCCGACAATGCTTTTTTGATTTTGGCGGGAAATCTAAATATAACTTAAGAGGCTACGTAGCCTTTTAAGGGAACACCACCAAGAATTTTTTTTTGTAATTTTATGATTCTTAATTACTGATGATTTGTATTGTTTTTTTATATAAATTTCAGTGACATATACTAGTATATTTTTTAATTTGGTGTGATGTGAAAATTCTAAATTCCCACCTTAGAATTTTGTAGCCTGCAAATACTTAGATTTGGAAAAGTCAGATGCTTGATTTTATAGCATGTCACATTATTTATTCAAGTTTATTTGAAAGTTTTTGGTGTACTTGTATTTATGCACCTTTTTATGATTTCTTTATTAAATTCATATCAGTGAATTAATTACTTGTATTTGGGTTTCACAGTAAATAACACCACTAATGATGATAATTATGATCTCGTCACTAGTGGCAATATAGGTTTAGAATGATTCACGGACCTATTTTTCTTCTATGTATGTGCCTGCTGTAACATTCTTGATAATTATTAGAAGAAAAAAGGGTGAATTAGAAATATGGTAAATAGGACAATCAACTGGTTGTGTGTGTTAATGGGGTTTAATGCAGTTAATCCTTTACCAAATAACAAAATTTTAGACTGGTCCAAATTGAAAGCACTTGCAGATGACAAATTAACCCTTTACGACACAATGACAACTTTTGACGCCCCTAAAAGAGAAGGCTTTTGAAGACATCTTGGGAAAAGGAGAAAATGCTGGTTACCAGCATTTTCTCCTTTTCCCCACAATGTTTTCTACCCTATCAAAGAAAATGAGTTTCATATGAGCCACATTGAAACTATCATCAGCAAATGCTTTCAATACAGACATGTCTAAAATCTTTTTGAGTGGTAAAAGGTTAAACTCAAAAATTGAAATTTGTTTCCAAAAGGGCAGAAAACCTTGTGGGGAAAGGAGAAAATGCTGGTTACCATCATTTGGTCCTTTTCCCACAATGTTTTCAAAAAGCTTCTATCTCAGGGTTGTAAAACCAGGGATTGTTTGGTAGAGAGTTAAAAAAGTTGTCCATAAGTCTCATTTTTCAACCTCATCACAGCCATTTTGAGTAACAGATATTCTAATTTTAATATCACACACATCCAGTTAATTATCCTGTATTTATCAAAATGAAAAACTTCTATACCAGTCCAAATTTGAAAAACTTTGCAGACCTCAAATCATCTTTGTCAGTCATAAATTATTAAAAATATCTTTGGAGGGGTACAGAAGATTTTTGGAAAAGGAGATAATGCATTTATCGGCATTTTCTCCTTTTTCTCACGCAATTTTCAAAAGTTTCTTTCTGAAGGGATGTTATAACATGAGAATGTGTAAAAAAGGGTTGAATTTGATGATTTTATTAATTCGTTCCTTATTAAAAAAAACATGGGTTTGCTCTGTTTTTATCCTGTTTAGAGAAGGACATTTTTCTTTCCTTCAGATATATTGTATATTTGCTTTCTGTTATTTGTATACCTTTTTATTCTAAGTCTGTAAATAGCCTGTTTGGATTAGTAAACCTTTTACCACATGACAAAGTGTTCGACTGGGTAATTTTGAAAGCATTTGTGGGGACAATAAAACTGTTATTTAACTGTGGACTTTGTACTTAAAAGGTTAGAAAACATTGTCCCAAAAGGGATATAGGTAATTCATCCTTTTCTCCCAAACTTTTCAAATGACTTCTGTCTGTTAGAATTAGGAAAAAATTGGGATTCTTTGGTAATTGATTAAAGAGTTTACTAATTCTAAATTTCAGAGTGACAATATCTGCTGATCATCCGGTCGACATTGATGATGTATTAGAGAGAAGATCATCTCTTGTGTCAGCAAATATAAATTTTATCAACAACAAAAACTCTTCTTTGGGCAGTCACAATAATGGATATAAAAGTAATAGTTCCACTCTGACCAATCAAAAACCTTCTAACAAACCAAGACGTTCTGTTCAAAATGTGTTCAACAATTACTCAAGGACACAATCAAATACACTTGCAAGTGGATCAACCTTAAGTGTTAGGTCTGACAACAGACATCCTCCAGTCGAAATCAGAATAAATGATGGGGAGGGTTCCATAGACACAATGAGCATTGAAACACCATCCTCGCCTAATTTTATCAGCCAACCAAGAAAGAGTTTTGTCCACCAATCATATGCAAGATCAAAGAGAAACAACAAATCAGGACAGAGGAATAAATATAGTCCTGCCTCCAGGTATTCTGACACTGATGATGATGACAATGATGATTATGATGATGAAACAGAGATATTTGAGACACATTCCGAGATGGGAGATAACTCTGATTTTTATGTCAGTCCCTTGGATAGAGTTCTTGACAAAGAGGATGTGGATGAATACAGTGAAAGGGTAAGTCGGAATTTTTAAATGTGACAATTTATCCAATCACCAATATATTTCCAATCTATTATTCATTGCAAGTTTGAATTTGTAGACAGCTTTTCAAAATACTGTGGGTAAAGAAGTAATACTTTGCAGAAAATTTGTAAACTTTCACAAGTAATTGTTAGTTTTTTGCCTTGATATTCTCAAAATCACTCGAGACTTTTCCTTGTCATTGCCCTTATCTAGATAGATAAGATTTGTTTGTATAGAAAGTACATGTATTGACATTAAATAATTATATTCATGTTACATCAAATTCTATGAAACAATTAGTTCTCACAGCTCATTTTCATCACTGTCAATGATTGCTCCCAGGAAACCTCAACCCAAATCCTACTATATAACCTAACCCTATACCAGATGACAAAATGTTGGACTTATCCAAATTTAACCCTTTACCCCATAGGCATTTTTATGGTATCTCTAATTGACCCTAAAATAACAGCAAGGATGAAGCCGTTTCCTATGTGTATATGACACCTTTTGATAGTGTAGAAAACGTTGTGGCAAAAGGTGAAATTGCTCGTCATGAGCAATTTCACCTTTTGCCACAATGTTTTCCAAATGCTCCTACAAGCAATGCATAGAAATGAGTATCTATGGGGTAAAGGGTTAAAACATTTCAGACAACAATTTTAGTGTGGTTCAAATGGTGCAATCTTGTTTTGATAGGGTAGAAAACATTGTGGTAAAAGGAGAAAATGCTGGTTACCAGTCTTACGAATGAAGTCCGTAACAAAGAAACAAATGAATAAATGCATGGCAGAAATAAGGATCGGAGCGGGATTCGAACTCCGAACTCCCGGACGCAAAGCCAATACCCTAACCACTGAGCCAAAGAGATATCTCTCTGACGCAGTAGCCAGGTATTGTATTTAAATCGGGAGTATATGCCATGCAGGAAGGAGTGGTCTCCCGTAACACACCCCCTCTTAAAGTCATCATTTATTGATGACTCAAAGCCTTATTAGGCAGGAAGTCCGATATTGGACAACAAATGGGATTAATGGCTCAATGGCCAATCCCGGACGAGCCCCCATCTTACGAATGAAGTCCGTAACAAAGAAACAAATGAATAAATGCATGGTAGAAATAAGGATCGGAGCGGGATTCGAACTCCGAACTCCCGGACGCAAAGCCAATACCCTAACCACTGAGCCAAAGAGATATCTCTCTGACGCAGTAGCCAGGTATTGTATTTAAATCGGGAGTATATGCCATGCAGGAAGGAGTGGTCTCCCGTAACACCAGCATTTTCTCCTTTTCCCACAATGTTTTCAAATGGTCTCTCCTAGAGGGTTGTGGGTTGTTTAGTAAAGGAGTAAATGAAACTTTCAAGCCAATAGTTAACACCAAAATTATACTACTGAAACTTATTTTTTGAAGAATAATATTGTCTTATTCGAGAGTGTAGATTGTAGATCAGACTGCAGGTTCTGTGCAGTCTGATCTTGATCTGCAGTATCGGCAAAAGGTCAATTGGTCACACTTAGAAGCCTAAGAGTTAACGAGTACTGGATAAAACTTGCAGGTTACAAACCCGTTGTTGGCTCAATTGTTTGGATTTGAGTTTTTAAGTACAAAAAACATTGTAGTAAATTTTAAAAAAATGGCCACTGGCATTTTTATATCCCTAGGAATCGTATTATGTTTTGGTCCTAGTCGTCTGTCCATTCGTCCGTCCGTCCATCTGTCTATCCATCCATCCATCCATCCATCCATCCATCCATCCATCCATCCATCCATCCATCTGTTTGCAATTTTGTTTGTGCAACTCCTACAGTTTCCATTTAAATAACTTGAAACTTACCACAATGAATCTCTTTGATGTGTAGTTATGCATGTGACTCTTAAAATTTGGAACTCTGTAGCACAGGCGTTCGTTTTGTGACGAACTTTGCCAACTATATGATGTAATATATTACATCATATAGTTGGCAAAGTTCGTCACAAAACGAACGCCTGTGCTCTGTAGGCGTTTTAGATTTCAACCCATTTCACTGACAAGCCCCTTTGGGTATATATGTGTGACTCTGCCAAACTTGTTGGTTTTTTACGATAATTTTTTTTTTAAGCATTGTTTCCCTGTTCCACAAAAATAGGAGTTAGTGTGGTAAATGTTAAAATGTTTTTCTTACTTTACTACTTTCTGATTTGTCTTAATGCTTTCCTATACAACAGATTTTAGACCGCTCGGAATTCTAAACAACTGCAGAATGACAAATTAAGAATTGATGAGTTAAAATTCTCTGAAAGGGTAGAAAACATTGAGGGAACTGGAGAAAAGTGCTAATAAGCAGCATTTTTCTCCAGTTCCTACAATGTTTTCAAAAGCTTTCTAGGTGGTTAGTGACTTACGGTAAAGGGCTTTCAAGTTGTCTGCTACAAGCTTGTATGAGATAACTAGATAATATAAAAAAGAAATTGTTTAACCCATTACCACACAATCCCTACTTTTGATGCCCCTGAGAAAGAGGCCTTTTGAAAACACTGTAGGAAAAGGAGAAAATGCTGGTAACCAGCATTTTCTCCTTTTCCTACAGTGTTTTCTGTCCTTCCCAGAACAAATTTCAATTTTTTAGTCACCTTTACTTTGTCGTCTGCAAATGCTTTCAGTTTGAACCAGTCTAAAATTTTCTAAAGTTTTAACCACCCCAAGGAAGAAGGTTATGGAAAACATTTTTTGAAAGGGAAAAAATGCTAGTAACCAGCATTTTTGTCCTTTTTACAAAATGTTTTCATTTCTGTCAAAGGCAGATTCAGTACGCCCCACACCAAATGTTTCATCTACAGATGGTTTCGATTCAGTTGTGTCTAAAGTTTTCTTGTGTAGTAACGGGTTTAACTCATTACCAAACGACAAATTTCAGGTTTGTCCAAATTGAAAGCATTTGTAGATGACAAAATAAAAGTGACTGAAAATTTGATTTGTGAAAATTTGTGAAGAGTAGAAAACATTGTGGGAAAAGGAGAAAATGCTGGTTACTAGCATTTTCTCCTTTTCCCGCAATGTTTTTTAAAGGCTTCTTTCTGAGGGTCGTCAGTAGTAGGGATTGTGTGGTATTGGGTTAATATGAAGCAAAATTTGTTTCTCATTGGGTTCACAGGATATAGGAAGGTTTACCAGATCTGCTTTGAAATGATTCATGCTACTTGTATCTAGAAAATGAACGTATTTAAACTATTACTAAACCGCAAGATTTGAGCTTTGTTCAAACAGAAAGTGATTGCAGACAAAAAAATTTAATGTTACTCAAGAATAATTTTGCCATTACCTTTATATTATTATAGGTTAGAAAACATTATGGAAAACAGAGAATAAACATGTCTCATGAATTGTCAAGCCATTTTCCTCAGCATCGTTAAAACTCTAGATTGTGCGTAAAAGATTTAATCAGACTATCATATTATTATGACCTTGAATAAGAATACAGTTCAGAATATTTTGGACAAGGAGATGACATTTGTTATCAGCATTTCTTCTTTTCCCATTTTGATTTCAAAAGACATCAGGCCAGGCCTATGTAGGGCAGTCTGTATGCTGAATTTCTGACCAGGTCACTGATTTGAAGGCACAGTTTAGCCATTTTCTGTTTGAGGATTGCATGATGATAGTCATTGTAACAGGATTCATTCCTCTCTGCTGATCATTGTTTCTACTTGGTATGTCAGAAAGCAACCTGTGTCTTGGGAAGACTACTGTATTAACCCTTTACAAAATGACAAAATATTAGACAGGTCCAAATTGAAAGCACTAGCACACGACAAAATAATCATAACTCAAAAATTGAAATTGTTTTTAGCAGGGTAGAAAACATTGTGGGAAAAGGAGAAAATGCTGATTACCAGCATGTTCTTCTTTTCCCTCAATTTTTTCAAAAAGCTTTTATTTCAGGGACGTAAAAACCAAGGATTGTATGGTAAAGGGTTAAGTATTGGAAAAAAAAATGAATGAAGGCCTAAAGAGGGCTCTGTCTGTCTTGGTATAACTGAAATAATGTTGAAAACAGTGTTAAATGCTATATAATGAATCATTTAGCCCTTTCCCAAACAATTCCAGGTTTTCTCTACCCTGACAAAGAAACCTTTAGAAAACATTGTGGGAAAAGGAGAACATGCTGGTAACCAGCATTTTCTCCCTTTCCCAAAATGTTTGCTTTCCTTTCCAAAACTTGCCGTCTGCGAATGCTTTCAATTTGGACCAGTCTATTATTTCGTTATTTGGTAAAGAGTTACTAGACATCAGGGCTGTTGGGTGGAGAGTTTACAGCCTGCCATGGTTTAACCCTTTACTCCATAGATACTGAATTCTATGCATTGCTCGTTGGAGCCTTTGGAAAACATTGTGGCAAAAGGTGAAATTACTCATAACAAGCAATTTCACCTTTTGCCACAATGTTTCCTACACTATGAAAAGGTGTCACATACATGTAAGAAACAGCTTCATCCTTGCTGTTATTTAGGGTCAGTTAAAGATACCATAGAAATACCTAATCGGGTAAAGGGCTATATATCCAGTTGTTACAAATTATATTTTGCTTTTAGAGCTCTATTATCAGTTACCGATTTGTAAGTATTTTACAGAATGTTTATGGCATGTCAGATGTGCATGTTGGAATATAGCACCTAAGTCTTTACCACACAATCCCAATACTTTTGACGCCCCTGAGAAAGAAGCTTTTGGAAGACATTGTGGGAAATGGAGAAAATGCTGGTAACCAGCATTTTCTCTTTTCCACAATGTTTTCTACTCTTCACAAAACAAATTAGAAATTTTCAGTCACTTTCATTTTGTTTTCTGCAAATGCTTTCGATTTTGACAAACCTAAAATTTTGTCATTTGGTAATGAGTTAAGCCTTTACAAAACAATCCTATGTTTTCACGACCCTCAAGAATAAGCCTTCTGAAACATCATTGGAAAAAGAGAAAATGCTAGCTACCTTATTTTCTCCTTTTGCCACAGTGTTTTCTACCAAATTCAATAGAAGTTCAATTTTTTTTACCACATTTAGTTTGTCATCTGGAAATGCTTTCAATTTGGACTAATCTAGAATTTCGTCATTTGGTAAAGAGTTTAACACTTACCCAAACAACAAAATTTTAGACTTGACAAATTGAAAGCATTTGATGATGATTAAAATGAGAATTATATGATTATTTCTGGTAGGGTAGGAAATATTGTGGGATAAGGAGAAAATGCTAGTAACCAGCATTTTCTCCTTTTCCCACAATGTTTGCAAAAATCTTTTCTTAAAGGTCTTTAAAACTCCAAGAACTTTGCAGTAGTAAATATTAACCCTTTCCCAAACAATCCCTTGTTTTTACGGGTCTGGAATAGTAGCCTTTTGAAAACATTGCGGGAAAAGGAGAAAATGCTGGTAACCAGCATTTTCTCATTTTACCACAATGTTTTCTACCTTATCATAGACAGAAATAATCTTTTCTGCAAGATTTGAATTGTCGTCTGCAAATGCCTTCAATTTGGTCCAGTCCAAAAGTTTGTCGTTTGGGAAAGGGTTAAAAGCATGTGTAGATGACAAATAATGCTGTTTGTCTTTGAAAGAGGGGAAAAATTTGTGGGGAAGATTGAAGTTACTGGTTGCTAGCATTTCTTCCACAATGTTTTCTAAAACTGTTTTTGCATCTGAATGGTTAGAATATATGATTGTTTGGTAATGATAAGACACAGAGAAAATATTGGTGTATTGTCTCACATACGGTACCCAAGAAAATACTGGTGTATCCTCTCACAAACCTAAGAAAATATTGGTGTATCATCTCACATCCCAAGAAAATATTGGTGTATCGTCTCACATACCCAAGAAAATATTGGTGTATCCTCTCACAAACCCAAGAAAATATTAGTGTATCGTCTCACATACCCAAGAAAATATTGGTGTATCGGCTCACATACCCAAGAAAATATTGGTGTATCCTCTCACTTACCCAAGAAAATATTGGTGTATCGTCTCACATACCCAAGAAAATATTGGTGTATCGTCTCACATACCCAAGAAAATGTTGGTGTATTGTCTCACAGGTATGTCGTTGTCTATACTGTCATTGTGCTAAAAAATCACATTTTCCTGAAATCCTCATCATCACAAGTATCTTGATATTTACTTCAAACACAGGCTATCTGTTCCCATCTTAACCATGAACCAGAGGACAAAATTTTAGCCTTGTCCAAATTGAAAGCATCTGCAGATGACGTAAAATGTGATTCAAAAATTGATATTGGTTTTGAGAAGGGTAAAAAACATTGTGGGAAAAGGAGAAAATGCTGGTTACCAGCATTTTCTCCTTTTTCCCACAGTGTTTTCAAAAGTCTTCTTTAACAGGGTCGTTAAAAGTCAGAATTGTGTGGTAAAGAGTGAACCCGGTACCAGATGACAAAATTTTAGCCTTGTCCAAATTGAAAGCTTTTGCAGATGACGAGTTCAATGTGGCTCAATGGAATTTCTCCTTAACAGGGCATGATATCATGCATCACTCAGATACATCAACCCTTTTCTCCATAGATACTCATTTCTATGCATTGCTTGTAGGAGCCTTTGGAAAATATTGTGGCAAAAGGTGAAATTGCTCATAACGAGCAATTTCACCTTTTGCCACAGTGTTTTCTACACTATCAAAAGGTGTCATAATTATACACATAAGAAACAGCTTCATCCTTGCTGTTATTTAGGGTCAATTAGAGATACCATAGAAATGCCTTATGGGGTAAAGGGTTAAGCCCTCTTTTGCCAGAGCACAAGTCATGTTTTTAATTTTATCGAGTCCAAAATTTTGTCCTCTGCAAAAGAGTTTAGGATAAAGAGTGTCAAAAGGATGTCTTTAACCCTGTACCACACATCAAAACTTTGGTCCAGACCAAACTGAAGGCATTTGAAGTCAGTGATTTAACTCTTTACCAAACCACAAAATTTTAGACTGGTCCAGATTGAAAGCATTGACAGACAACAAAATAAATGTGAATAAAGAACTGAATTTTGTTTTATGAAGGGAAGAAAACATTGTGGGAAAAGGAGAAAATGCTGGTTACCAGCATTCTCTCCTTTTCCCTCAATATTCCAAAAGGCTTCTTTCACAGGGGTGTGAAAAGTCGGTATTATGTGGTAAAGGCTTAAATGAAGCTCAAATGATGACTCCTGTCTTTGATCGGGTAGGAAAAATTGTGGGAAAAGGAGAAAATGCTGGGTTACCAGCACTTTCTCCTTTTCCCACAATGTTTTCAAAAGCCTTACTTCCCAGAGTTGTGAAAAACAGGGATTTTTTTGGAAAAGGGTTAACCTGACAATATGACTTGAATGCTATATTTGCAATTTCCATGCTGCATTTGAAAATATTTCAACATTGCCGACATTTTGTGCAGTCTGACCTTAATCTACACTGCCAGCAAATGCCTATATATTTACAAGAGGCACTACAATGGTTAACTTCATATAATTATCTGAGCAGTGTTAGGGGTAGGTTCATAGCAGAAATCAATATTTTATATATTTATCTAAATCATTACTGAGAAAGTTGTCATGGATACTGGTAGTGTTATAATTACTGCAAGCATTTTCACTGTATTTCTCTGACAATGTGTAATTTGAGAAGTTATAGAAACAAACTCAAAGTGCTTGAAGTATCACAATGGAATTATGCTTGTGTTATATGATAAATGATTAAATAACCTGTAACCCTTTCCCAAACAATCCATGGTTTTCACAATGAGAAGGAAGCCTTCTGAAAACATTGTGGGTAAAGGAAAAAAATGCTGGTAACCATTTTTTTCTTTTCACACTATGTTTTCCAAAGGATTCTTTTACAGGGTTGTTAAAACTCAGGATTGTGTGGTAAAGGGCTTACCCCTGTTGTTCTGAACCAAACGTTTAAAATTGCTTATGTGAATAATATAGATAAAGATCAGATATCCAGTCTGAATTTTGATCTACTGTCAAGTAACTAGCTTGATATCCTGACAAAAAAAGAGGGTGCTTGTGGTTCAGACAAGTAAAGTGTTGTAACCTGTAGGCCACCAAATTCACAGTCTCACCGAAAGCCTGTTTTTTTTTTTTATGGGAGTAAGCTTTGGCTTGACCCTTCAGAGTCGTAGGGTGGCACTTTTGAAACCCAGGACAGACGCCAGTATGTGAACTGTTGCCATGATTATGACTGAAATAATCTTGACAGTGACATACAACTCCATTGATTCAATCAGCTGACAAAAGTCTTTGAAATTGTTATTATATGCATAAGAAGTTACATAGTGACAGTGAATGTCTATATCATTTAATATGCAGCATTAATTAGGATTGAACATTAAAGCAATAAACATAGCTTAATATTTTACCACACAATCCCGAGTTTTAACAACCCTGAAAAACAACTTTGAAAACATTGTAAGAAAAGGAGAAAATGCTGGTTACCAGCAATTTCTCCTTTTCACACAATGTTTTCCAAAAACCTCCTTCCTCGAGGTTGTTAAAACTTTGGATTATGTGGTAAAGAGTTAAAATATCCACAAAATATTTCACTGTTAGTAGGGAAAGATTCAATATACTGTATTTACCTTATAAAAACACCCTCCCTAAGTCATCCCCCCCCCCCAAAAAAAAAGAAAAAAATGAATTTGATGAATATTTTCTCTAATTTGATTTCCTCTTACAATGACTAAAAGACAAAAATTGCACACACTTTTTGCTTTCCAAATTGGGTCTATCTATGTTTGGCATAGCTCTGGGGAGATTTTATCAGGAGAAATACAGTATGACTATATACTAATGGACAGAGTACATGATATTGTGGTAATCAATAAGTACTTTGTAAAGTTTGTAATTAATTTGTGATGATGGGAAATGCTATTGAACAGATTGTCGCAAATGTATCCATAGATCAATGACAACTGAACTAAATAGATACTTTTGTATGTGGAAGTCCTTTTCAACTTATAGAATGGCTCTTTAACTCTTTAGCACATAATTTCGAATTTTAACGACCCTGAGAAAGAAGCCTTTCGAAAACATTGTGGGAAAAGGAGGAAATGCAGGTAACCAGCATTTTCTCCTTTTCCCACAATGTTTTCTGCCCTTCCCAGACAAAATTTCAATTTTTCAGTCACATTTATTTTGTCGTCTGCAAATGCTTTCAATTTGGACCAGTCTTAAATTCTGACGCTGAGTGAAGCATTAACCTGTGTTACCACAGGTGCCTGACATGTCTGGTATCATACAACCCCTTTATTGTATGATACCAGACATGTCAGGCATTTGTCTCTGTTACTGTAAATGTTATGGAAATGAGCAGCCCTTTAACAAAACAGGGTTGAAAGCATCTCTTTGATCAATGCTTTATGCCAAGCAAGACTTCATAATTATAATGATGGATCCCTAAAACCTGTTTTGTCTGTATCAACTGTATCATGAAGGAGAATGGTCTGTTGACATGCAAGAAAATTACAAAGTATAGAAAGGTTCACATCACTCAATAAGGTTTGTTATGCATTAATTCTTTTCTACACAATCCCGACTTTTAACATCCCTGAGAAAGAAAGCCTTTGAAAACATTGTGGGAAAAGGAGAAAATGCTGGTTACCAGCATTTTCTCCTTTTCCCACAATGTTTTCTTCCCTTTCCAAATCAGTTTTCAATTTTTGATTCACATTTATATTGTCATCTGCAAGCACTTTGAATTTGGACTTGTCCAAAATTTTGTCGTTTGGTAAAGAGTTAACTTTTTACCACACGGCAATATCATGTTATTATGGTCCAAATTGATTCTGCATGTGCAGACACAAAACCAAATGAAGCTCAAATATTTGCTTTGCTTCTTTGAAAGGTTAGAAAACATTGTGAAAAAAGGAGAAATGCTGGTTACCAGAAAAGTATTCTCTTTCAGGATCGTTAAAACTCCTGAGAGAGTTAAACCCCATTTGCACAGAGTATGAATGTTTTTATCACCTTCTCTACTGTATGTTTTGCACTGTAAAAATGGTATATCCCACTTTAATATTGGTAACAAGCTCTAGTTCCCAACCTTATGTTATTTCTGAAAGAAACATCTTGACAGCAAGATAGAAAGCATGATGCTGTTAAAACTTGATGGTGTTATAATCTAGTCAGCTGTGTAAATGTAGATTAAAAAAAAAAAGTAAGATGTATGGGTAAAGAAACTGTAGGGATTTGTCTTTTGTTTAGACTGGAAACTCTGGTTGCCATGTTTATCGCTAGCCTCGATAGAATAAAATGCTTTTTCTATCTGCCGTAATCTGTGCAACCTTGCAACCATCAGGGGCATTATTTAACATGACAATACAAGTGGGATTATAGTTTCATGAAATATAGAAAAAAAAAGTTAAAAACGATGAAAATGACTTAACCCTTTCCTCCATATATACTCGTTTTAACACAATGAAGAAAAAAGCTTTAGGAAATCATCGTGAGAAAAGGTGAAATTGCTCAAAGTGAGCAATTTCACCTTTCCTCACAATGTTTTCTATGCAATCTGTATCTTAAAACCCACTAGTAGCCACATTCCAGTTGTCGTCTGCAGGTTCTTTGAATTTGGAACGGTCTCAAAATGGTGTTTTAGGTAATGGGTTTAAATGTATGTTGAAGATCTTCTGTAGGTTAACCATATTACTACTCAATTCCTACTATTGACAACCCTGATAAAGAGGCCTTTAGAAAACATTGTGGGAAAAGGAAAAAATGCTGATAACCAGCATTTTCTATCAGCATTTTCTCCTTTTCCTACAAGGTTTTCTACTCTTCACAAAACAAATTTCAAATTTTCAGTCACTTTTATTTTGTTGTCTGCAAATGCTTTTGATTTGGACAAACCTAAAATTTTGTCGTTTGGTAATGAGTTAAATGTTACAGCAGGTAATATTTTTCTAAAACAAATTAGTGAAAGCAAATTAATTTTCACATGTTGAAATAATCAACGGTTGACAATATGTATAGAAAACAATTAAGTAGAAAGGGTTTCACATGTCTGGAAAAATGATTATTGGGCTAGAATTTAAACCCTTCTCCAAATTTCAGATGTCTTTGGGCATCTTAATTATGAAAGGCATTTGGTAGCATCTTGACAGGAAAAGAAATTTATAAAAAAAGAGAAATTCCTCATTATTGTTGTGTTTGCACAATTTATCTGTCTATTTAGTGTTAGACCTAAAGTAGCATTTTCATCTCTATAAGCTATAGAATGAACGTGTTTTAAAGATAGCATACCAGGTAATGGGTTAATCCTTAATAGTTCACACTATTCTTCAACCACCAAGTGACAGAAAGGAAAAGTATATGGAGGAAAGGAATATACACAGTCATTCCATGAATTACATACAAAACATCGAGGGAAAAGGAACTCTTGCCTGAAATATTATTGTGTTACAAGCAAGTGCTCCTT
This sequence comes from Tridacna crocea, assembly GCA_943736015.1. Taxonomy (NCBI): domain Eukaryota; kingdom Metazoa; phylum Mollusca; class Bivalvia; order Cardiida; family Cardiidae; genus Tridacna; species Tridacna crocea. Next base: position 48,658,389 of record OX031057.1, on the reverse strand, counting down.
CTCCTTCGAAGTTCCTAAATGCTTCATACTATAGGTTTAAAAGGTTCTAGCTTTATGGAAATGAATGAACATTGGAGATTTCACAGCTGATGCTGTTATGGATACAGGAAGTGTGACCACACCCATATGATTTATGGGAAACATTTAGTTATTAATTGTCATTATTTGTATAGGGTGTTAGGGGGAGATGTATCTTGACTGCAAAAATGGATTTTTATGAGTGGGTAACAAGGCAAATTTTGTATCTTTGCTCAAATTCTCTTTTTTTTAACTGTATATGATAAACTGAAAATTTAGACTTTACCAAATTAACTCTTTCCCTACCATAGATGACCACTGAAGCTTTTGTGAATAGTGTAGATCAAGATCAGACTGCAAACAGTATGGACCAACGTACAGTGTCGCAAATCGGAAGCTGCTGCTACTGTACGCCCCAAATCAGTTAGCTGCAGTAAACAAGTTTAACAAAACAGGCTGGCACGCTTAATCTAGCAGACAGAAAATGATCGGGTGTTTTGCATATGAAAGGTAAGAAGTTTTCCTACAAATACATACTGCGATTGGGTTCATAAACCGTGCGAGTTTTGTATAGGAAAGCTGCATCACCAAATTTTGTCGTTGGCGGCTGCCATGATCGCTAAACTTTTGTTTTCTACTCCTTCGGGAAGATCGGAAACCATTTTCTGATACTGCAGACAGATAAAGAAATCATTCAGCTTCACGTATACATGTCTATGGTTGTATTCAGTGCCATATCCATTGAAATATTTCACTTTTTATCAAGGTACCATCAAAACGTTCACTGTACGGCTAGCTGCTAACTCGGATTTTTGTACTGCTCGGTTAGCTGCGATTTTCTTGGTAAAGCCTCTTTCACATCAGCCGTGCGATTTTTTCGTCTTACGATTTCCGCCGCAAACACGATCGCTGTCTATTCGTACCCGTCGCACATATTGCAAATTTGCAAAGCGATCTCAGTATGTTGTTCGTACGGTTGACTCACGAACTGTACGGTGGTGTCCACAGGTAGAACGTACGAAAAAAAAAAAACACTTTTATTTTGTCGTCAGCAAATGCTTTCGATTTGGACAAACCTAAAATTTTGTTGTTTGGTAATGAGTTAAGAGAAAAAGAAATTCAAAATTTTCGTTCTTTGTTCCTATATGTTTCAACCTGTGACCTCCGGGGCATGGCTAGTTTTGACGCCAGGGACATCATATGACCAAACTTGGTAGAGGTCCACTAGAAGATTCTGCATACCAAATGTCAAAGCTCTGCACCTTCAAGTTTCAGAGAAGATTTCTAAAGTTTTCCTTCTTTGTTGCTATGTTCAAACCTGTGACCCCCCCCCCGGGGGGGCAGGGCCAGTTTTGACCCTAAGGGCATAATAGGAAGAAACTTGGTAGAGATCCACTAGGAATTGCTACATGCCAAATATCATAGCTGTATGCCTTCTAGTTTTAGAGAATAAGAATTTTGAAATTTTCTTTCTTTGTTCCTTTGTTCGAACTTGTGACCCCCAGGGCGGGGCCAGTTTTGAACCCACGGGCATGATTTGAAGAAACTTGGTAGAGGTCCACTAGGAGATGCCACATACCAAATATCAAAGTTCTACGCCATCTAGTTTCAGAGGAGAAGAATTTTAAAGTGTTCCTTCTTTGTTCCTATGCTCAAACTAGTGACCCCCGGGGTGGGGCCACTTTTGACCCCAGGGACATCATTTAAATGAAATTAGTGGAGGTCCACTAGGAGATGCAACAGACCAAATATCAAAGCTCTATGCTTTCTAGTTTCTGAGGAAAAGAATTTCAAAGTTTTCCTTCTTTGTTCCTATGCTCAAATTTGTGACCCCGGGGTGGGGCCAGTTTTGACCCCAGGGGCATAATTTGAACAAACTTGGTAGAGGTCCACTAGGAGATGCCACATAGCAAATATCAAAGCTCTACGCCTTCAAGTTTCAGAGGAGAAGATTTTTAAAGTTTTCCTTCTTTGTTCCTATGCTCAAACTTGTGACCCCCGGGGGTGGGCCAGTTTTGACCCCAGGGGCATAATTTGAACAAACTTGGTAGAAGTCCACTAGGAGATGTCACATACTAAATATCAAAGCTCTACACCTTCAACTTTCAGAGGAGAAGATTTTTAAAGTTTTCCTTCTTTGTTCCTATGCTCAAACTTGTGACCCATGGGATGGAGCCTGTTTTGACCTCGGGGATATATGAACAAACTTGGTAGAAGTCCACTAGGAGATGTCACATACATGTACCAAATATCAAAGCTCTACGCCTTCAAGTTTCAGAGGAGAAGATATTTTAAAGTTTTCCTTCTTTGTTCCTATGCTCAAACTCGTTATCCCCAGGGCGGGGCCAGTTTTGACCCCAGGGGCATAATTTGAACAAACTTGGTAGAGGTCCATTAGGAGATGCTACATACCAAATATCAAAGCTCTACGCCTTATAGTTTCAGAGAAGAAGATTTTCAAAGATCTATTTATTTTTTTTTTCTTTTTGTTGCCATTTCAACCAGAGTTATGGGTAGAATTAAATTCTTTGAACAATTCTGGTAGAGCTTCACCCAAGGAACATTCCTGCCAAGTTTATTGAAGATTAACCCAGTATTTAGGATGAGAAGATGTTTAAAGAAATTGTTGACGGACGACACACGACGGACGACGGACATAGGGCGATCACAATAGCTCACCTTTAGCACTTTGTGCTATGGTGAGCTAAAAACAAAGCGACGAGTTCGCACGGCTGTCGTGCGGTTAGCACAAGGCTGCCGCACAAATTCTCAAGGCACCCGCAAGACTGCCGTAAGAATTTTCAAAGTTTCTTACGACCACCGCACGGCAAGCACGATTTTGCAAGACAGCTGTACGGTGTTCGTGCGATCGCCATAAGGAGGAGGAATGATCTCCTCTTGTCCGATTGGATATTCACAATGCTACTCCGGCACATGGGTTGCATATTGAAACAATGGACAGGATACTCGCCGATAAAGACCGGGACGACGATATTTTATGCTAAGGGCATTTTGTCATTCTTGTACAAGCACGTGCCTTCTTCATCTAAATCCTGGATTGGTGGTACCTTGGTTGTCTCGGGTTCAGTGGGGGGTTCAGCAATCGTTACCTACCCCTTTCCATTCTGAGATCATTGCTTCTGCCTGACCTTCTCGTCCTGAAATTTCGATAGCCACTGATGACGAACAAGACATACAAACTTTTTAAAAAAGAAGGGATGACGCTAACTTTTCACAAGGCATTTGCGGGGCAGCTGTGCGAATCTCTACGTTGTTCGTACGTTCCACAGTAGTCTTCAGACAGACTTTCACCAAACGCAAGGCATTAGCAAGGCAAGATGTTCGTGCGATCGTCTTGCAGCCTTCGCAGGACAAACGCAAGTAATAAAACCGTATGATTGATGTGCGATGGTCTCAAGGTAGCCGAAAGGCTCCCGTGTGGCAACCGTACAGTTACCGTGCAAACTCAGAAAATCGCAAAGAAATCGCTAAGAAAACGAGCATGTTGAAAAACCAGCTTAATAGCGACGCCTACGGCGTTGCAAATGCGTAATGAAGTCTTGCGGAATCCGCGCGAAGTCCTGCGATTTGTCAAAAAATGTTCCCGTACGGCTGTCGTAAGGCTGATGTGAAACAGGCGCAAGACAAGCTTATAATGAGAATTGTGTACATCTTGGTTAAGAGTGTTGCAAGAAATGACATATAGATCTAGCTCTGAAGATGTGAGGTTGGCAGTGGTGAATGTATAAAGTTCGTATTCGACTTTTCCAGGTTCCTTTTCCACCCTTTAAAGACTGGGTGAGTCAAGGGGTCGTGAATAGCTCTACCATCGTCTATAAACGATCCATAGTCAGTATTGAGCACTTTCAGAGGTTAGATGTATTAAAAGAATCGGCTGCCTTTAAGCTAGTGCTTCTATTTTCACTAAAGATTTTTACCTTTCAAAGGAAAACGCTACCAACTGAACGTCTGCAAATGCTTTGGTAAAGACTTAAGACTTGAGGATGGATGTGCGAGATAATATCGTGAATTCAGGTTAAGAAAGAAAACCTGAAAACTTTACGTTTAACGCGAGTTGAATTCTTTATGTCGTTGAAAAGCTACAAAAAAAAAGACTTACTATACACTTCATTGATGTTCATCACTGAATTAAAATCAATGATTAGGGGTTGCAAAAAATGGCAAAATTTGTACATATCTGTTGTACAGGAACTAGACCTAAAACAAGAAATAATATCAGCGATGTTTTCCATGTAATAAAAGGATTTATCACTGGAGCCGGATTTGTGTAATTCATGAAATGCCTTGAAGAAACAAGAAAATCTTCCTTGCTATTGTTTGAATTTATATATTCATATATGCCGCCGTCCAAACTGGAATCTAGGCAGATCCGGAATCTAGACCAAACTGGAATTTTGCCTATACCAAGATACCGGTAGTTTAACAATTTGGCTAGGCAGCTCCACAATCTGCCTAGACCAAATCGACATATTTTCTCGTTTTATATAATGCGACTATATTTTATTAACCATCTTAGTCAACTTAAACTCCAACATAAAAGAAGTTCAATTAGAAATTCTGAGTAAGATTAAATTTTGAATGTTTAGCACTTTCGAGAAAAAAAATGCAATGTGGAAAACGGAGAAATTGAGGGAAAAACAAATAAATTGCTTCAATTAAAAATACGTCTCAATTGTAAACACATGAGAATTAATATGATTAAAAATTTGGAAAAAGAATCTAGATCTATTTTGGTCTACGCTAAAGTATTATTCTAATTTGGTCTAGGCAGATTCCCGGGATATGCCTAGATTCCGATCCGGCATACGACATATATAATTTCGAGCTAAAAAACGTGTTTTACCATATGGGCTGAACCTTTTGTTCAGTATTATGATGCATTAATGCAGCTAGGCGTACACATTTTTTATTGTGAAATGCAGCTAATCGTTGCGTACAGATGCAGCTAGCCGTACAGTGAACGTTTTGATGGTACCTTGATAAAAAGTGAAATATTTCAATGGATATGGCACTGAATACAACCATAGACATGTATACGTGAAGCTGAATGATTTCTTTATCTGTCTGCAGTATCAGAAAATGGTTTCCGATCTTCCCGAAGGAGTAGAAAGCAAATGTTTAGCGATCATGGCAGCCGCCAACGACAAAATTTGGTGATGCAGCTTTCCTATACAAAACTCGCACGGTTTATGAACCCAATCGCAGTATGTATTTATAGAAAAACTTCTTACCTTTCATATGCAAAACACCCGATCATTTTCTGTCTGCTAGATTAAGCGTGCCAGCCTGTTTTGTTAAACTTGTTTACTGCAGCTAACTGATTTGGGGCGTACAGTAGCAGCAGCTTCCGATTTGTGACACTGTACGTTGGTCCATACTGGCAAAGAACATGCAGTCTGATCTGTGAGTTACACTGTCCACTGCTGTACACTAGATTATGAATTAAATGTCTCTTGATTTTGCAGATCTCTACTTGTGCCCTTCAAGAATGCAGTTTATTAATTCTGTAGTGAAAAAGTGAAAAACAAAATCAGATTCAAATGGTGCAATTTGGAACAATGAAAAGCATGCTGAGAAAAGAAAACTAGTGGTTTTACAAGCATTTTGCAATTTTCTACAATGTTGTCAAATGTTGGTGAAGCCCTGTACTGAAGGACTGATAAAACTTGAAAATGCTCGACAAAAACACATACATGTAGCCACTTGAAAGATACATAGTACCGGTACTAGGGGTTTTTTTCCCAATAAGTGTTCTTTAGGAAACAAATGCTAGATGGAAATATATCATAAGGATATGACTGTGTAGAAAAAGTGCCTGTAGATGATTTTTGCTCTTGGAAAATATCTTTAACTCATTACCAAACGACAGTATTTCAGACTGGTCCAAATTGAAAGCATTTGCAGACGACAAAATTAAAGTGACTGAAAATTCGAAATTTGTTTTGTGAAGGGTAGAAAACATTGTGGGAAAAGGAGAAAATGCTGGTTACCAGCATTTTCTCCTTTTCGCACAATGTTTTCTAAAGGCTTCTTTCTCATGGGCGTCAAAAGTAGGGATTGTGTGGTAATGGGTTAAGAAATATTAAAAAGTCTTAATACTTATTGTCATTCTTTTATAATTGATTCTCAGGGGCCTAGCTAACCCAAAATAAAGTATTTGAAAAAGTATCGGTAATACTGAAGGTATTTCCCAAGGGGACGTTGGAACTGTGCAAGGTGTCGTTGTTTGAATAATTTTCATTGCATGTCAAATGAAATGGATCGATTTCAAATTCAACACATTTGTTGATATTGAAAATTTTATTTGCAAAATGTATAAGCCTCTGCATATTTTATAGACATGCTTTTGCATTTTTAATTGGGTTGATTGAATAAATATTTTGTTGAGCAAAGTTTTTGTACAATTTTCAGGAAGAACAAAAACTATCAGAAGCCAGAAGAAAGTATGGGGACATTCCACTAGACTTTGTCCAGATCTACAAAACAAAGCCCACCCTGGGTATGGCAATAGAGGGTGGAGCTAACACAAGGCAGCCACTCCCCAGAGTGATTAACTTACAGGTATATCTTTAACTATAACCTTTTACAACCCTTTGCGGGTCCATACTGGTAAAATTTGCAGATGATGAAAAAAAAAAGGTTGCTCATTTGATGAACTGTGCCTTTGAAAGTATAGAAAACATTTTCGGAGAAGGAGAAAATGCTGGTTGTGAGCATTTTCTCATTTTCTTACCAGCATTTTCTCTTTTTCCCTCATTGCTTTCAAAAGCTTTATTCCCTAGGGTCATTAAAATTAGGAATTGTGTGAAAAAGTCTTAAACATGCCATGTGGATTATTCCATACTTTTGTTGGCAATATGTTCCAATGTTAGACTTATTTTAACCCATTACCACACAATCCCTACTCTTGATGCCCCCGAGAAAGAAATTTTCTCCTTTTCCCACAATGCTTTCTACCCTTCACAAAACAAAGTTCAAACTTTGAGTCACTTTTATTTTGTCGTCTGCAGTTCCTTTCAATTTGAACAAGCCTAAAATTTGTCATTTGGTTTAGCCACCCAGGATTTGTGTTACTTTCAGATCTGGAAAACCTTGGAGAATAAGACAAAGAATGTTCTTAAGATTGGTTGGTGAATAGGGTCCCTAATTTCAAGGGATGATTTTCTACCCCTACATTACCATTTTTCAAATGATGATAGATACTTCTCTTGTTTATTAGGATAAAAGTATCGAGGGAAAAAGGTTTGATTATGTTTATTTGAAAGATTAATTTGGGTGGCACCAAAGCAAGCGGATGTTGTGTGCATCTCCTTGATAGATTATGCCAAGCAATATCGTTAACCCTTTCCCAAACAAGCTGTGGTTTTTACGTGTCTGCAGTAAAAGTCTTTTTGAAAACACTGTGGGAAAAGGAGAAATTGCTCATAATGAGCAATTTCTCCTTTTCCCACAGTGATTTCTACCCTTTTTGAGAACATTCTGCCATTTTCTAAAATCTGAAATTGTCAACTACGAACTCTTTTGGTTTGGAAGAGTCCAAAATTTGTCGTTTGGGTAAAGGGTTAAATGATTATGGATCTATGATGGATTTTGTTTTACAAGCATCTGAATTATAAGTTAGAATGTCCCATTGACATTGCAGAAAATTTGAAGAAAAAAAAACAAAATAGTTTTGGCCCATGTCAGCCTGCTGGCTGACATAGGTCAATACTTTTTGCAGATGAGGCAAACCCCCTTTCTACAGAGCATTCCTCATTTCTTTTTTGCTCCACAGCCTGGAGGTTCAGCCTATGAATCTGGAGGTCTGAAGGTTGGACATGTTATCTTGGAAGTTAACAATCGTTCCATGGCAGGTCTGGAACACATCGCCACAGCTAAAGTAATTGCAGAAGCCTTCAAAAGCAAAATCAGTGACACAATGGAACTGCTTGTTACAGAATCTTCAGTTAAAGACAATGTGTGAAGTAGACTTTTACAATTAACCCATTACCACACAATCCCGATTTTGACGCCCATGAGAAAGAAGCCTTAAGAAAACGTGGGAAAAGGAGAAAATGCTGGTAACCAGCGTTTCCTCCTTTTCCCACAATGTTTTCTACCCTTTGCAAACCAAATTTCAATTTTACAGTCACATTTATTTTGTCGTCTGCAAGTGCTTTCAATTTGGACCAGTTTAAAATATTGTCGTTTGGTAATGGGTTAAAGCTTGAGTACTTTCTATTTGTTCTTTTATCATAGGAAAAAGTACCTGTGTGGAAACATTGGAAATATAATCTTTTCAGCCCTTAAATCTTTACCAGATTACAAAATTTTAGACTGGTCCAAATTGAAAGCATTTGCAGACATCAAAATAGAAGTGACTGAAAATCTAAAATCTTTATTGGAGAGGGTAGAAAACATTGTGGGAAAAGGATAAAATGCTGATTACCAGCATTTTCTCCTTCTCCCATGATGTTTTCGAAAAGGCTTCTTTCTCAGGATTGTTTAAAAGTTTGAATTGTGTGGTAAAGGGTTAAACCTTTATCCAATGACAAAATTTTAGACTAAAACCATTCACAGATGACAAATGGAGCTATATTAATTATTTCTGTCTGTGGTGGGGTAGAAAATATGGCCCAAAATGTCAGCATTTCTTCTTTTCCCATAATTTTTTCAAAAGATTTCTTCTACAAGGTCTTCAAAAATCTGGATATTGTGGTTAAGGGTTTAGGCACTTAATTACGGAATCAGAACTCCTGATAGAGGGAGTGATTTTGATTTTAAGGTTAAAAATGTTAATAATTCTGCTCTAAAACCTATGTTATTTGTTCTCATTAGAATCGTCTTAAGTTAGAAGATTCTAATGAGTACACATAACATAAGGTTTGAAAGAGATATAATGGATTTAGAATACCATCACTCCCCTATATCTGGAGCTCTGATGAAAAGACCTTTCCATGTTATGATGTAGAAAAAAAGGCCCAAATGATGCTATTTCAAGGTTATTTCTGCCAGATTTTTGCAAAATAGAATACAGTGTAGATATCAGATCAGATTGCACATTCTGTGTAGTCTGATGATGATCTAAATTGTTCCCAAAAGCAACTTAAGTAGGTACCTCCTATAGAGAGAATTGAAAATGCAGAGATCTTTATTGAAGTAGATGAGTGCTGAAACCAAGTGACATTACATGTAAATTCGATATTTTTTGTATATCTCAAAGGGGACGAAAGTAATTCATAAGGTGTTTTTACTCCCTTGCAAAAAGAAAGAAATCGGTACAAGTGTTTTCTTGATATTTTCAGTTTGAGCTTACATTTGATCATTTTTGGTGGTGTAAAGCACTATGAATACAAGTGCCAACCATTCTCAAAGGCTCAGTACCAGCCAAACATAAACAATGTTGGTAATTAAATGTATTTAAGTTTAAATCATACTGTTTAAAGGGATCTGTTACTATAATCTTGTCTGACAGAAAAATCAACTTTAAAATCTAGTCAAAATTTTCCAAATCTTTTGTTTACATTTTGCCCAATTTTGAAATTTATTCTTTCAACAGCATAATACTTGGATGGACATTATAAAAACAATTTGGCATCCATCATAACAACAATGTACTTACAGAGGCTATGATTTGAATTAAAATGTATTTTAAAGCTTGGGTTGTTTACTTATGGCAGCAGCTGCACCTTTAGATTCTAATCTAATACATTGACGGGATTCCGTGTACGGTAATAAGAAAAAGAAATAACATAGATGTACTCCTTGAGTACTGTGTCAATTTTTTTTCATAAGGGAAACTTGTTAGCTCTACTGGCTTTCAGCCAGCAGAGCTTATGTCATGGCGTGGTTTCCGTCCGTCTGTCTGTCCGTCCATCTGTCCGTTAGTCTTTTTCTTGTTTACGCGATAAAGTCTTCATTTCTGGTCAGATTTTCGTGAAACTTACACAGTTTGTTTATCTCATCGATAGCTTCAACCCTATTGATTTTGAAAAAAAATCGGACAAACAGTATGGGAAAAGTAGCCATTTCAAGTTTAAAATTTCCATTTCTTGTTTACGCGATTAAGTCTGTATTTTTGGTCAGATTTCCATGAAACTTGCAGAGTTTGGTTATCTTATCAATAGCTTCAACCCTATTTATTTTGAAAAAAAATCCAACAAACAGTATGGGAAAAGTAGCCATTTCAAGTTGAAAACTTTCATTTCTTGTTTACGCGATAAAGTCTTCATTTTTGGTGGGATTTCTGTGAAACTTACACAGTTTGTTTATCTCATCGATACCTTTAAGCCTATCGATTTTGAAAAAAATTTGACAAACAGTATGGGAAAAGTAGCCATTTCAAGTTTAAAATTTCCATTTCTTGTTTACGCGATTAAGTCTGTATTTTTGGTCAGATTTCCATGAAACTTGCAGAGTTTGTTTATCTTATCAATAGCTTCAACCCTATTGATTTTGAAAAAAATCCAACAAACAGTATGGGAAAAGTAGCCATTTCAAGTTGAAAATTTTCATTTCTTGTTTACGTGATAAAGTCTTCATTTTTGGTCAGATTTCTGTGAAACTTACACAGTTTGTTTATCTCATCAATACCTTTAAGCCTATCGATTTTGAAAAAAATCTGACAAACAATATGGGAAAAGTAGCCATTTCAAATTGAACAATTTCATTGCCTGTTTGCATGATAAAGTATTTATTTGTGATCAGATTTTTATGAATTTTTCAGCTTTTTTATCCCGTCAATAGCTTTTTAACCCTTTTGAGTTTGAAAAAATTCAACAAACAGTGATGGAAAAGTAGCCATTTCGAGTTGGAAATGTCAACTTTTTTGTCTTTTTGCGTAATGAATTCCTATGTATGCTTTATTTAAAAGCAAACTCTCTGCCAGTAGAGCATATTCAGGCCCTTCAGGGCCTTCTAGTTTTTGTTAGTGTTGTTAGCATTGTTAATTCTATTTTCTATCTGGATCATTTTGTAGATTTATTCTATTTTTCTTTTACATGTTATATGTGAAGTCATCTCAATACAGGCTTTCGTAAAACATTTATCTCAGGTAACTTTAACCTTTACCACACAATCCCTAATTTTGACGACCATGAGAAAGAAGCCTTTAGAAAACATTATGGGAAAAGGAGAAAATGCTGGTTACCAGCATTTTCTCCTTTTCCCACAATGTTTTCTTCCCTGCACAAAACAAATTTCAAATTTTTAGTCATTTTTATTTTATCGTCTGCAAATGCTTTCAACTTGGACAAGCCTAAAATTTTGTCATTTGATATTTTGTTAAACCTTTACAACATAGTACAGGGGCTATATGGCTATGGAAACGCTGTGGGAATAGGAAAAACTGCTGATAACCTGCATTCTGATAACCATCATTTTCTCATTTTTCCTCAATGTTTTCTAGGCTTCCTAAAAGAATTTCCTCTAATAGTGAGTTGCATTCATTGAGCAATGTATTTAAAGGCCTTCTCCCTCAGAGTTATTTAAACATAGAATTGTTTTGTAAAGGGTTATGCAAGCATGTAAAGAGTTGATAGGGAAGGCAAATAAGTTAAAATGTGCCCTTTCTTAACGAGCACCTGTCTTAGGCAACCACATTTTAGGATGTATGCTTTATCACATAATCCAGACTTTCAACAACCCTGTGAAAGAAAGCTTTTGAAAACATTGTTGGAAAAAGAAAAAATACTTGTAATCAGCATTTTCTCCCTTTCCAACAATGTTTTCTGCTCTTCTTAAAACACATTTCCATATACGAGTCACATTTATTTTGTGGTTTTCAAATGGTTTCTGCCTGGACTCGTCCAAAATTTTGTTATTTTCTAAAGAGTTAACCCAGTATGGACTGTTTGTAGCTGTGATTTATTTTGATAAGATAAGAGTTAAAATTTTTATCTTATATAATTATGTAGCTACCAGATCTGTATCCAATTGTGAATTCTAAATTATTTAAATTATCAAGTTGTTTAAATCGTCAAATATTTATCATCAAACATTTTAGATATCACTTTGGTTTTTTTTTTTTTTTTTTCATTTTTTTTTAATATCTTATGTTGGTCTGTGATTGATTGTATTTATTTTAGAGTTTTAATATAATGATTACGAGTCCTGATTATCTGTGAATAAAAATATTGCCATCTACATCAAAGGTGTACACTTATCACTTTATGTATAGGTGAGAAAAATGAAAGATTACAGTTACGCGTTTTAAAGTCGAACAATACAGATAGCAACTGGAGCTGTCCCCGATACCCGAACCATCACTTTGACAGATACAGGCAATTTAACAAAAAAAATTCTAAGTTTAAAGGGGAGATTACCGTTGAATCATAGGGAGTAGATGATTGAAAACTACGTCTTGCACATCTTCTATATACGATTAACGTGTCAACAAACATTCAATACAACAGCAGCAAAATTGTAGGAGGAGTTCGCGAAACAACATTACTGGTAGTTCTATTTTGTACACAGAAGGACACAGGGACGGACAGACAGGCTGATTCGCCTAATAAGCAGCGCAGTAAGGTCTCCTACTAGGCTACAGGAGCGAACAGAGGTCTCGATGCGAAGGCTGCACGGTTGTCGGTTGCTCATAGATTTTACGGCATTCTATGAAATGCCACTGCGTGTGTGCTACGATTAAATACAGCGCCTCAATAACTATTGGGTTAATGTTCAGCGCTTACACACAGTGTTATTAATTTTACGGCGCTCTTACAATGACTGTGCGAACTGCGATCATTGCGCTCTAAAAGCGCTTCTACCGCGTTCATTCGGGTCGTTGCATGACAAAAACGAAGAAATACTTAACAAAGTATGCAACTAGACATGAAATTTCATTTCATTGAGACTGATATACGCCGGTAAGCCGGGTTACTTCCTATGGTGACAGAGGTTGAATTCTTTGTTTAAGGGGGTATTTGGTCGTGCATTTTCCTTCCCCCCAACGGACATAGCTTTAATCTTAAATGATTTTACGAACGCAAAGAAAAGAGACAAATGATGAATAAAAGTGTATACATGTACATGTAGTTTGTTGTTAAAGATGAAAACGAACGCCGGTATGACGTTTTCAGCTCAGCGTGAGCGCCTTGAAAAAGCCATGAAAACCTCGGTGCAAGCAGTAGGAGCACCATGAAAGGGCAGGGAAAGCGATGTAAAAGTGCAGAGAATCGCTTAGAAAATCTTCGTCTCTGAACAAGATAGTACGCTATGAGGGCTCCGTACCAACGCCTTGCCGGTCGCGGTGTGAACGCTGTTTCATACCCATCTTCGCGAAAACTAACGTTATCATATTTTTTGGGGGGAAATGTAACAACGCTGTGGAAACACCGTTTAATGTGAAAGGGGCTTTAGTACATATTTAACCCTTTTGGCGCCACAGAACGTGGGCTTTTGAGGACGATTGAGAAAATGCCGTCTGATTCTAATCTACATCGTGCGTTTAATTGATCAAGCTTGTTAGATTAAAAGTAAAAAATAAGTTTCAGTTGATATATATTTTCAGCTTTGGAGAGACGCGAAGTTTATATATTTAGCGCTGCAAGACCTCATGGCTGCACAAAGATTCAAAATCATGTCAAACTAGTCTCTAAACTGTTAGATTGGCTTCTTTAGACGGCTGTAAGCTATGGATGATCCTTTGATATAAATTCTTTGGCTATCAACTTCGAGTAAACAACTGTATTTGCTCAATCAGGCCCCATTCTTTCGTATATTAATGAATATTAATGATGCCTGATATATCAACTGAGGTAATAACTTGATGAGGTAGGTCAATTTCTTTAAATTAGATATTCACTGATAAAAAAAGAAACAGACACCATTTCAATTTGGTTCATTATCTAATATGCTGAAATATTTCAACTATTGAACCACACGTGACTCCTCACGCAGAAAGGGGCCTTCTGGGAAATGCGAAAGGCGTCATCTCTGGTCAGACTACGCGGATTGCGAAGGGTCGACACATTTCGCTTTTGTGATATTTTCTCTGTATGAAAAGTGGTCACTCTACCTTACTATACGATCATTTTTGAACTATCAATTTAAATTGACCCTGCACTATCTTTGATCTGTTTTCATCTAATCGGGTGGAGAAAGAGTGCGGTGTTTCGTGTCTATATGCGAATTAAATGTACTAACGTTACCATTCAAAAACCCAGCTGGGATACCAGTAACGTTACCTATATGCTTAACGTCCCTTGAAAGTCGTAACATTTTAGAGTTCCGCCAGTTCAGGAGCCCGGTCGGGTAGCTTAGTGGTTAGTGTATCTAACTAGTGACCTAGTGGTTGCGGGTTCGATACCCGGTTTAGCTGAATTTTCTTTCTTTCTGCCGATAATTCGCCTTTCACATCTGATGCGTGTTTGTTTTTATGCATTAGACTTAAACGCCATTTCAACAGCCGAGGTCACATCAAGGAGGTTAGTTTAAACATATTTATTTTACATCGAATGAGAAACAAATTCAAACAACTTGTACTAATCTTTCTCGTTCGGGCCGAATGTGTGGGCCAATGAAAAATCCCAAGGCCAACGCTCTACCTCACAGCCCCGGACACAACAGGCGGTTAGTGCACCTAAGCATGTGTTTCATGGCTTTCTCACACACAAGGACTTATATAACCTTCTTTCCAAATCACTTCAACCACTTTTCTCACATGCATCAGAGGTGAAAGGCAAAGAATCGCAAAGAGAAAGTTTGCCTCAACAAGGAATCTTAAGTCGCAACCTCCATGTTACGAGCGGGCCACCTTAATCATTCTTTTTGGGAAAAGCATCTCTTTATCTGACAGTGTAGATCAGACAAGATCAGACAACACGTTCTTTGAAGGCTGGCTCCGTATTCATCAACAATTCTTAAGGACATTCTTAGTCTTATTCTCCATAAAATAACCTTACTTTGTAAGTAACACAACATATTATTGACTAAACCATTCGGTTTAGCCAATCAAAAGTTGTGTTACTTTCAAGTTTGGACAAGGCCCGCCCGGGTGGCTCAGTGGTGAGCGTGTCGGACTCATGACCTGGTGGTTGTGAGCTCGATACTCGGTTGAGGCGAACTTTCTTTCCGGCGTATTTTCGCCTCTCACCTCTGCTGAAGCATGTGAGAAAAGTAGTCGGTAGCTCTGGAAAGAAAGTAGTGTAAGTACCGATGTGAGAAAGCCAGGAAAGACATGTGCGTCATCGACCGCCATGATATGACCTTAGCTGTTAAAGTGGCGTTAAACCCCAGTACAACCAACCATCAAGTTTGAACAGACTTGAAGAATAAGACTGAGAAAATTCTTAAGAATGGTCAATGAATACGGACTCTGATTTTGATCTACCCTCTCCACACAAAGGAAAGCGAGGCACGAAAAGCAGCCTAATGGTTTGAATGAAACTTGCGAGTCAATACGGTAAAAACCTAAATAATTATTGTTATTTCAAAGTTAATTTTTTTAAGGAAAAGCGTCTCTTTATCGGACAGAGTCGATTAAAGATCAGACTGCACGTTCTTTGCTGTCTGATCTTGACCTACACTGTCCGCAAAAAGTCCTTGTGTGGTGCTTGGCAGTTCTAGGGGTTTAAAAAATCATTAATGCATTCCGTAAATATCATTCCAAAGTTTCGAGTCAATATTCGTCTTGCTCAATTTCATACCGGTATCAGATTTTACTCCACAGAAATAACCTCTGTGTATAATCATTCATCTTAACCATTTGGCATCCAAGCGCGACTGACTGACCTTTTGCGGACAGTGTAGATCTAGATCAGACTGCACAGAACGTGCAGTCTGATCTTTATTCAACGCAGTCCGATCTGGATATCTCTTTCCCCCAAAATTCATCCTGAAATTTCAGAAATTGTTTGATTTTTTTCCTATCATTTAGCATGGTAGGAGTTAACCCTTTACTCCATAGATACTCATTTCTACACATCGCTTATAGGAGCCTTTGGAAAAATTGTGGCAAAAGGTGAAATTGCTCGTGACGAGCAATTTCACCTTTTGCCACAATGTTTTTCTATGCTAACAAAAGGTGTCATTTACACATTAGAAACGACTTCATCCTTGCTGTTATTTAGGGTCAATTAGAGATGCCATAGGAATGCCTTATGGGGTAGAGGGTTAAGACGATTGCAAAAGAATGCAGTTCACTAAGAACATCTGGTTCTAATTGTATCTCCTTCACACAGTGATGCATTGTTATGCTTTTTTGTACTTTTGAGAGAAAGGAAAGAGTGGTAAATGCACTGAACTACAACAGTATTACCTTTGTGCACGAGACAAAATTTAATGGGTAAATATAATTGAACTGAGGTAATGCAAAAGTCATAGAGCCAAGTCAAGGTATCATACGATTGTCCAACGTTTTCTTTTTCTTATCTCTCCTTTAAAGTCCAGTTTTAGGTCCCAATCAAGTGAAACTTAAACAGTTTTTCTTTTAATCGTTATCAAAACCCCGAATTATATCAAATTTTCAGAAAGAATTCGACCGTCAATTAGTGGAAAAAGTCTATTGAAGGCATTGTATTTCTTGTCCTGTCCTTGAATTAAAACCCCTTGAATTGAAACCAATCATTTTGCAAGTTACAGTGATAATTCTTATTCTCAGAGAATTGCATTCATTTGAAATCAAAGTATTTCGAAGATCAGGTTTTGATAAAGTAGCCATCCCCATCTTATTCTTGAGTTCTAAAGTAACTATAATTTTTATATAGGCCTACAGGGTATAGCCAAAAACCCTGTCTATCATTTTATATTCCGGAAAAGCTCATATTTCATTTCTAAACTAAACATATGTTTTCTTGAAAACTTTATCTTATCAAACGTTTCTATCTTGATAGCTGGATATTTATTTTGACATGTGTGCACGGTGCCTGCGTGCTTTTCAAATTTATGTCATGTTACACAACATAAAAACCGGTAGGGCTGTAGTAGAAAATTGCGGTTTTTTATCATTCTTGTTTTGCCAGATCTGTGAATGGTTATGGTGGGAAATAAGTTTTGTTTTGTGTTTTATTTTGTGTTTGAAGCAAACATGGAGCCATAAAGATTTTTTTTCTTACCTATACTATGCATTTACTTGTTGGTGATAATTAAAGGAAAGCACGATATACAGCGATGATTTACTCTTAAGTGATTAATTATTGTGGTTTATCTGTGGAATAGAAACTGTATGAACTTTTGAGGGTTTTTCTTTTTCACTACATTGTGATCGTTTCAAGTTAACTCTAAAACCACTTATCTGTGATACAACAGTTCTCTGTCTCAAATATGCAAAGAAATATGTTAAAAATGGTTGTTACATCGACGCTAGCAATACTAGTGTTTCTTGGTAATTTTCATGGAAACTTGTTTGCACAAGGCCAGGAGGACGATGATGATGTCCCGGAGGGGGCTGCATCTCTGGCCTTTGTGTTTGACATTACAGGGTCAATGTATGACGACCTCCTACAAGTTATAGAAGGGGCCGCAAAGATCTTGGCTACAACGCGGTCCAGACAGGAGAAACCGTTATATAATTATGTGTTAGTTCCATTCCGTGATCCGGGTGAGTTGACATGTACCCAACAACTTTCTACACATTTATAAGCGCCCTTGTCTCAAACCGCTTGAGCAACATTTTTTTTAATTCATTAAAAATTCTCACATAATTCCGTGCCCATAATAGTGTCATACGTTTTTTTCCTAATTGTGCATCGTTGTCTGCGCATATCATATTCTTCGAAGATTCGAATGTCTTATATGACGCATCACTAGCCCCAAAAGCGGGCTGACTGTAATATTACGCTCTATGAAGTAGTAAGGTAGAAAATAGCTTTTATCAACACGTTTGAGGAGAAATGAGACCTGCTTTAGCTTCAGATTTCTCTAGAATGCTGATCATAGCTGAGTGAATTGCACGAGGTAGCGTTTTATAGAGTAAACGTTTATTCTATTTTGAAATTCAAAGTAACGGCTGTCGCGTAGGAAAGTGGTTCGGTTCTGTACCCAGGATGCCCAAATTAGATAGATGAGTATTTATAGAATGCCATCTAGCGGGTTATAATGAATTGTGCATTATAAAGAGAAGTATATAACAAAGGTAGATTTTTTTTCGCCGCACTAGTGTATTTGTGGAAAAATAACTGAATCATTGCCAACATATGGGACTCAAATAAGTCGCCGTATATCTGCACTGCTTCCTAAGTAGCCGTAAAGATGCTTTGTGTATTTGTTTGTATTGGATTTTATTGTGCTTTAACAGCTCCTAATGGTCATATCGAGGCGGTCATTGCACCTAAACATGCGTTACCTGGCTTTCTGACATGAGCACTGACACAACTTTCATTCCAAGCCACCAACTACTTTCCCTGGAAAGGAAGTTTGCCTCAAGCGGATATCGAACTTGCAGTCACGAGTCAGATACTATAGTCGTAAAATGCAGATAACTCATGATGTCTGACTCTTTATCTGACGCCCAAATTGTACTTCATGTTGAAAGCGTCATATGGATTTGGACCGGAAAAGTTAAATACAAGGCGGCTCCAATGAGAAAATGCTCGTTACTAGTATTTTCTTCCTTTTCACTATGTTTTGATTAGCCTTTTTCATCGATATCTTTTTGTAAAGCGTGAAGTTAAACTGACGGAAATGGAACATGGCTTCCAGAAAACAAGTTCAGTATAAACTTAAGCCTCACGATCGTATCGGATCGTTTTGAAAAGAGCAGAAAAATATGGCACACTATTCTGCTAATGCCCTTGCGAATCGTTTGGAGTAGGATCAGTTTTTATTTTCTGATCTGGCTTCTCTTGTTACTATGAAGTTTAGGACTTATCTATCCATCCACCACCCAACATTAGTGGTCGATGAACTGATCCAGAACGGCGGAGGTTTATGTTACAGTTCATCGAGAAAATGAGTAATGCATAACTATTACCAGATGTTACGAGTAAATATACTTCTCAAAGTTTTTTAAGTGTTATGAGGACAATTAATACGAAAATAGTTCATGTTAAAAAAGCGGTTATGTTATTCTTTTTACACATTTCAATCAGTAATTTGTTTGATGTTTAAGGCAAAAGTGTGCGCCTTTATTTCTTACGACTAGTATGCTTCTGTTGCTTTTGGAATTTATCTGGATGAATAAGAAAACAGATTTTAATAAAATATGTCATTTTCATAATTTGCCAATTATACAGGCTATCGATGAAAGCTACTACTGTATATGACTGATATCGTGTATGTATGCGACCCACTGTTGTCAATGACCGCTTGACACAGTCTCCATATGATCCCTATCAAATTCTGTACAATCATTCATGTCAACCAAAATACCAAGCTCCTAGACTCTTTTTGTTGGATCCTTTGCAGTCTGAAATTCGAACCTGCATCAAACCTCATACATGTACCTCAATTGAGTTGATGTCAAAAGATCGGGTTGTCCAATCCATGCGTGAAATATTCGTACCCTTTATTTGCAGATTCTCATACATTACATGAGCAGTATGTGGAGGGGTATTATCGTCCATTAGAATAAACTTTTCACCTGAAGCAAATGCATAAAACAACATCTGGGTAACTGGATCATCTTGATACCGCCATGCATTCAATCTGTCCTAATTAAGGACAACGAATCACACGTACGTGTATCTGTCTCATCTGACTCCACTATGTGTACACTCCATGACGGTGCCGCCTACACGGCATTTACCACTGTTGGCTGCAAAGAATCACCCAAACCCCGGCCATTACCTTACCGGATGGGTTTGCATTAATAGACTGATCCCTAGTCCTATTTACAAGACCCTACGTACGTTATTTCACATTTTGACATTCATCGTGTACGTAGGGTCTTATCGGGCCCTTCATAGGTTCCTTTAGCAAACTCCGACATCAAATCTTGTCGCTGTTTGAGCAACAAATTTGGATACTTAAAATGCAAAATGCCCAATGAAACTGGTATCGGTAACAAGATAAATCAATATTAAACCGATATTAAAGACTTGGTTGTTAAACACTTACGTTTTATGAGTTAAATCCGCTTCTATTTCACACTACCCTAGTTTTGAAGTAAAACCGGTATGTAAATGTGTAGTTATCGTGGGTTAACGGCAACCAAACGAAATTTTTTAAACGAAATTCCTTACCTCCATTAAAGTGTTACAGAAAGGGGCAACCCTCATTCACAAATATAATTTTGCCTAGAAAGAAGTACTGAATCGTTTAATGGTCCATTAAAAACGGTTATCGAGTTTTAAGACTATTCATAAATAAAAGAAACGTCGAGAGAATGTCTTAGTAACTCGTCCCAAATCTAGTTCGTTCCCACGTTTTCTGAATCGATTTCGCCGGATTCCCGTCCAAGCCGAGTTTCTGATACTTTTTGGATGTTGTGTGTTAAATAGAGTGATACATTTCTCGAATTATTGGTTGAGTGTTACATATCGGATTTTATGATGTTTTATGTGCATGGCCTTATTTTACATAGATAAAGACATGAACATAAATGAACGCACGACAGTAAGCTAGGCTCCAACTTTTTAGATAAACTTTAACGTTGGAAAGTATTTAAAAGCTTCATTTCATTAAAGAGAAATTAGATCTATCGTCGATCGATGTGTTTTCACGGGGTGCATGTTTTTGAACCCTAAATGCATCCCAGTTTTCTTAAGCACAATGAAGTGAAAGACGTCACCTTTTTTTACGAACCCCTTATTTAAATGCAAACAATAGTTTCACTGCTGTTAATTTAGGAAATGCAACCAAAACAGGACAGTATGCATATTTTTAAAAGAAAGATCGGTTTTAGTGGTATTTTATGATGTTTTTCCAGACTTCTCGATCATATTACTGAGAGTGAATATTTCCAACCAGTCCTACTAAAATACGACGTGGAGAACTTAAATATACGTCATGGATACGCCATGGGTTGTTCCATAGCAATGAAACCCTTTGAATACGACACTGAATATTTTCAGGTGATTTATGATAAAGAAGTTTTGAAGAAACTCACAGCTGCTAATAAATTGATAGAAGGAACCGAAACCGGTATTTCCACTCAGGGCACAGTTAACCCCTTAGCTGTAAATCTGTGGTTAAGTTCATATTAGAGGGTTGGACAATAATGATTCTAAACTGCATATTTATGATTTGCAGCAAAACATGTCTGTTAGATCAAGATAATTATGAAAATTTTCTGTTTAAAGTAATTAAAAAGCTGAAAAGACGGTCTGAAGTCTCTGACCGGGCTGAGTCTAACGGAACATTCTGTTGTGTCATGGGTTTCTGCGTTTTTTGCACCAATCAATTTTTCATGTCTGTTAATTTATGGATACGTATTTCCGCATGATTTGAGAAAGATAATGTCAATAAAGGTGTCAAGTTACTGCCTAACTGTCATTTTACACGAGACAACGGAAAAAATGACACTTTGTTATTATTATTTTTGGCGTGAGGTTTCGCGTGTAGCCAAAATTTATTCCATGAATTTCAATTCCATAACTTGATTTTCGTACAGTTAAATTTGCTTGAGCAGAAATACTGCAAAAAGTGTATTTTTTTATTTTCTGGTATTCTAGTGCTTCTGTCAAGAGAAGACCAATAGATGTTAAATTTTACACACGCCCGTCCCGTTCATCGCGCTTCACAATCTGAGCTAATTGACTTAGAACAGTTCATTTATATTATGCAAACAGTTACTTCTGGTGTTAGGAAGCATTCTACTTGAGTTCTGGTATACGGTATGTTTTTCATGAACTGTCCAATGGATATATAAAGCCACGCAATGAGGCCGGGGTTTCCCATGTCTAAATTCAGCTTCTGGCACAAGACCGAAGGCTGAATATGTTCTTATCGTTAAATATATACATGATTTGATGTGAACAAGTAGGGACTATGATCATACAGGCATTTCACATTAATTTATGTTAAGGTTTTAGAAATAATTTTGGTAAACAGAACTTCAGAAAATGGTTGCCAAATCTAAGGTTACAATCCGTGAAGGGGGGGGGGGGGCGCTAATCGGATTTCGTTCAAAAATCGTTCGGAAATTCGTTTTTTTATTTAACCCGAAATATGCTTGTATACATGGCGGCTTTTGTGTTGAAAATGTTACACGATTGAACTCAAGATGAATATATCATGAATGTGGCCCTTTTTCAGAGTCAGAAAAGTAAATTTGTATCCAGTAAGGTTATCTATCATGTTTACTTGAGTGCTTTTTCACCATTATCCCGGATTTTAGGAAATCAAATTTGCTACATAGAACTATGTAGGGCCCGTTTAGACGTAACATGCAAAAGAAAAGTAAAATGTGAAATGTCCGAAAAATAAATGTTGAACGGCAAACAAGCATGTATACGTCTAAATATTTGGACTAGACTGATCCCCAGATGCGCTTTGAAGGGCGGTTCAAACCTGGTTTCTGGCTCGAAACATTTTACAACTGCGAGGGTTTCTCTTTGTTGACCATCACCGTACCAGCAGACGGGTACACGGACCAAATGGTTAGTTTAGACCCTGATAACATCGACATGGTACACGTCAAGAGCCTAGCCAACATCACGACGAGTGGTCCCCTTGTCTCCTTACAGATGCGTTGGCTTACCTTCTGTCTGACAGATTGCTCCGCTGTTATTTTGTGATTTTTTTTCTGCCCCCCTTCATATCAAGCATTCATCTATAGCTTCTAGAAATTTCAAAACCAAACATGTCATGTTGGTATCAGGACATTTTGCCACCCCCCCCCGGACTTTTGCCCCCGTAGGACACCTGACCCCCGGGCATTTGCCCCGAAGGACATCTGTCCCCTTAGGACATCTGCCCCCTGGACATCTGCCACCCGGACATTTGCCCCCGTAGGACATTTGTCTCCCGGACATTTGCCCCCTGGACATCTGCCCCCGGACATTCGCCCCCTTAGGACATCCCCTCCCGGACATTTGCCCTGGTAAAACATCTGCCCCTGGATATTTGCCCCGGCAGGACAACTGCCTCCTGGGAAACGATAAGCTTCTTCTAAATGATGTTGAAGAACTAATAGCATCCTGAATTTGGCTTTATTTTTCTTAAAATGCGGAAAAAAAAATTATCGCGGTTTACAGCAGGCGTGTGCCAGATGAGTAACTGACTCTATAGTTATCATACTGGAAGTTTGATATTAAAACTGAAATCAATCAATCAGCCGATTTTCAACAAAATAGCACTTAACGATACAACAGCTGAGAGGTCTTTTTCATACTGCCGGTCAAAATTACTATGTACAATATACGTGTATATCTCAAAGTTGCTTTTTTTAGATTGTCCCTTAAAGGAGCTAGACGTCCAAGTTGTAAACAAACTGAGGGCGGCAGATGCCTACGGGGCAGATGTCCTACGGGGGCAGATGTCCGGGGGCACATGTCTGGGGGCACATGTCCTATGGGATCACATGTCCTAAGGGGGCAGATGTCCGGGGGGCAGATGTCCTAGGTTGGCAGATGTCCAGGGGGCAAACGTCCAGGTGGCAGGTGTCCTAAGGAGGCAAAAGTCCGGGGGCAGAAGTCCGGGGGCAAATGTACTAGACCCGGTCAAGTTACCGCCATATATAAATGTTTTTATTCTGCTTGTCAGCCATAACAATGAACGTGAATCGACTGACTTACGCCAAATTTAGTACATTTTTTTCATCAACCTTCATCAACCTTTTATTAGTATTTTACCTGTTTTTGGACATAAACACACTTGGTTAATTTATAAAGCACTTGAGATGACTTCCGGGACATGCACGGTAAATATTAGGCGTAAGTTCGATTTCCATGGAAATAAGTTAATGTTAAAGTAATGGATATCTAAATTTAAATAAACAATCTTTCCTATTAAAATATCGCACATATGGTTCATTCATGCAAACTCACAATACCCGATGTAAATTCAGATCATATCAAACTTTGAATAGTATATCTATAGCGTGCATTCTCACCCTATGCAAATAATTAGAAACTTAAGAGAAAGAAGAAAGCGTTTTAATGGTATTTGAGCAGCTTGAAACAGCCCTTAAACATTCTTAATTTATCTTTTCTCCATTCCTGATTTTTTTTTGTCTTCATGCTCCACTCTCTCCACTCCACTCCGAACGGTTTATATACATGTATGTGCCCTGTAACATGCGAAAAGATGCTACAGGACATTTGTGTAAAGTTTAGTCTCGACTACCGGGCCTGCGCAGTCCGCGCAGGCTAACCCGAGACGGCACCTTACGTCAACATTAGATTTTTGTCCTATGGTAGACTTGCGTGAAACAGAAAATCGCAAACAAGCGGAAAGTGGCGTCTTAGATTAGCCTGTACAGACTGCACAGGCTGATCCGAGTCGAAACCTTATGTAAATGTCCGAATGCCCCTTTCATATGTTTAGGGCAATATATAAGTACAATTGTGAATTTCGAATAGACCAATCTTGATTTTTGCACAACTTACATTTTCAGTTTAGCAGTTTTAGGAAGAAAGACTACAGGTTCCAAATATATATTTTCTCAACTTACACGAGTAAACTTCTTTCTTTCTTTCTTTCCATAATAATAATGGATGGGGATATTGGGACCAAGAATATGGTTGGGTGGTAAAACTCTCGGGATTTTCGAATTACATAAGATAGTTTAGCTCGCTCTGTGGGAGCTAGAAATCAAACTTTTTGCGACGCTAGAGATTTCATTTGCTTTAACGAACAGAAAAGATTTCATACAATTTGGTTACTTTTTTTTCATACCTCTATGAAACAAAAAAAAAATCTCTTCATTCCTTAAATAAAATTATGAGAAATTTATGGTGGATTATGCCTAGAAGGTTTGATAAATTCACGGCCAGCGAAATTAACCGATTTCATAGCAAGCAGTATACGGAACTACATCATTATCTCCCGCTAGATATGACATTCTATGAATAGTTGAATACTGTATGTCTTCGGAGAATATGACCTGCGCAGACAACGGAAACTACATAGATTCTTGCGCCATGATTTTAACTTTTCCCTTTCAAATGTATCAGATCTAAAAACCACGGGATTGTTTGGAACAGGCGTAAATACATGTAAATAGGGAAATACTTCTGAATGACCAGACAGATCTGCATGTATCCTCAGATGCCATATGCCAAAATTTGCGTAATCGTGTCCGTCAAATATATGGAATGACCCAATGGGTCGCGAGGTAGAGCGTCGGCCTCACAACCTAAAGGTCCTGAGTTCGATACCCGGGAGCGGGTGTCAACTTTGGGATTTTTCATTGGCCCACACATTCGGCGCGAGTACTGGTGTAGTTCCCAGGAAGCAGAATCGAGAGAGATTAGTATAAGCTGTAAGAACTTGTTTCTCAATCGATGTAAAATAAATATGTTTAAACTAAGATTAATTTCACTCGCGTTATAGGGGACTGTTTTTCCAGTGTCTTAAAAATGAATTTAAAAAAAACGTGGCAATGTCAAATGTATTGTTCACCTCACTGTCTGTACACATTTACTTCAGTCACTGACTGTTTTCCGACATTATAAGCCTAAGCAAACAATTATTTTCTCATTAGAAAAATGGCCTTTGCCGCAGTAAATCCATAGAATGTAGATTTTTTTTTTCGATTCAAAATTAGATAGAAAGGCCGTGCATGTTACTCATGGTGCTTCAGGGCTTCAAGGCTTAGTAAAATCAAAACGTGGCAGACCAGACTAGATATCTTTACTTCGGTGAATTAAGAATTGTGCTCCAGCTGTTGCGGTTTGGCACTTCCGGAAATAAGGCGCCACTACTAAAATGGAAATGGAAATTTTCAGTCGTTAGAAAAAGCCAACTTTATTACAGTAGCAAGGCTTGAAGGCTGAGTTCTTTTTCCAGATTAATAAAACGAAGTTAAATATGCACGTTCTCCGTAACGATATGTATACATGTATAGCGATAGTAATAAAAATCTTTCTCTGAGGAAAGATTATCTGGGTAGGGTGGCAGACCAAGACCGGTGGTCATATCAATCACACATTCAACATTCCATTACGAGCCGCCATGTTTTCTAACAGACAGATAAATGCTTCACACAGCTGCTCTAAGCCCAGTTTATGTTTTAGGCGTAATGAAGAGGCATTATGAATAAAGTACTTCATCGCCATACGTAGTTTACACCTGTTTATAAAAGCACCGAGGATTTTTTTTTTAAATCCATTTTAAAGTTTTTAGTGTTTTGCGTTGCTAAAATGCAAAAAGAAATATAAGTCGAAAAATTATCCAGGCTGAGTAAATGTCACGGAAAAGTTTGAGATAAAAGGTAAAGTATGAGGGAAAAAAAGGCTTTTTCATCACGCAGGAAAATAGGAAATGAAATTTAATGGTGAGGACATAAGATTTTAGATAATATTTTCTGTAGGTACAAGCGAGAGGGAATACCTCTTAGAAGCTTATTCGCGATTCTAGGTGCTTTTCTTCGGTCAGAGTATCGAGATCAGACTGAACAGAGTAGGATGAATGTCGTATAGGGATGACATCTGCTTCTCATTGCGGCACAATTTTCCTGGCGGTAAAGTGCACTTCAGTTCTGAAGAATAGAATTTTTAAATCATTGGTATCAAAAACAAGGTGTAGGCACATATTTTAAGCCATTACTACACAATCCCTACTTTTGACGCCCCTGAGAAAGAGGCCTTTTGAAAACACTGTGGGAAAAGGAGAAAATGCTGGTAACCAGCATTTTCTCCTTTTCCCACAGTGTTTTCTACCCTTCCCAGATTAAATTTCAATGTTTCGGTCAAGTTTATTTTGTAGTCTGCAAATGCTTTCAACTCGAACCAGTCTAAAATTTTGTCGTGTGGTAAAGAGTTGAGTGTGGCGGAATGGTTCAATTTACATGAGAAAGTTTATATAAGAAAATGCTGGAGGAAGGAAAGATATAGTTACCATTAGTTTTTTTTTTTTATTTTTTCAATATTAGTTTTTACAATATGATCCTATGAGAATGTTTACAACAACATGGGGTTAAAAAAAAAACAACATTCTGGTGAAACGAGTTTCTTAAATTACCCAACATTCAATATAGATCTAAGATCTATATGCAGGCGTAATAAACAGCATGTTACTCCTATTTAGTCGTTAAAATACTTTTTGGTTTCATACTCAAAGAAATTCATGAACAGTCTACATTTTATTTTGGTACTTAGGTATCCCATTGACTGCTACGCACTTAAAATAATATGCAGCTTTATTTTAGTCTATTCAGTATTCAAACATTCCTTGGCGAAGGCATGTTTGCAATATCAGAGAGGTTAGTTTAAACATAATTATTCTATTTCCAATTGTATACATAGTTTTCTATGTAAAATTGACAGTTTTCATTCAAATAAGGCAAAAGGGTCTGGCTACAAGTTCTCAAAACTTAGCTTCGGCCATTCCCTTTTGTTTAACGTACATAGAATATGGTCTTCAATAATACCATTAATATTAAAAGAAAAGAAAAAAAAAAAACACACACACACACAATATATATATACATGTATATACTACCATATATATATTTCGGGCTGGTATGTAGAGAAGACAGTGTCTTTCCGGTCATGAATAGGAACAACATGCATAAAAATGAAAATCTGATTAAAAAAAAGTTAAACAAAGGGAACAAAGGTAAATAAAACAAGAGGGCCATGATGGCCCTGTATCGCTCCACTGGCTAATTCGTAAAAACACTACAAGCCAAACATTACATTATTTGGCCAACTGCTTTCAAACTTGAGGGCATACAATTTTTTTCCATAAAAACCAACAAAAAAGTTGTGACCCCTGGACAAATCCAGTTTTGACCACAAAGCTATAATTACTTGAATCCTGGTGGAGGTCTACAAGGTAAAGCCCCACACCAAATAATACAGGTCTAGAATGTGTGATTATAAACAAGAAGATTTTCAAAGTTTTTTCAATAAAAGGCCCTGTAAAACAAAAAAATCCATGAGGGCTAAATTTAGTTGTCCTAGTCTTTATTATGGTTAGTAACAAGATGACTTAGAATGTCTTCATCACAAAAGCCCATGTAAAACTTGTGACACCTGGTGTGGGGACAAACTTGACCCTAAGTCTATAATTTGGGCTCTCCTGGTAGAGGCCCACCAGATAAAGCTACATGCAAAATTTGGTAGCCCTAGGCCTTAAAGCTAGGTACAAGTAGGTTTTTAAAAAATTCCCAATATGAGCCCATGTAAAACTTGTGACCCCAAGGACAGGGCCAAATTTGACCCCAGGGCTACAATTTGGGCACCTTTGGTAGATAACCACTTGATAAAGCTAGATGCAAAATTGAGTAGCCCTAGGCCTTATGGCTTGGTACGAAAAGATTTTTAAAGTTTTCACTATATAAGCCCATATAAAACTTGTGACCCCCGGGGCCGGGCCAAATTTGACCTCTGGGCAATCATTTGGGCACTCT
The DNA here is from genome assembly GCA_943736015.1 of Tridacna crocea. Taxonomy (NCBI): domain Eukaryota; kingdom Metazoa; phylum Mollusca; class Bivalvia; order Cardiida; family Cardiidae; genus Tridacna; species Tridacna crocea. The sequence continues at coordinate 48,629,975 of OX031057.1, read as the reverse complement.
GGGTAGAGGTCTACTAGATAAAGCTACATGCCAAATTTGGTAGCCCTACGCCCTATGACTAGGTACCAGAAGGATTTTAAAGTTTTCCCTATATAAGCCCATATAAAACTTGTGACCCCCCGGGTGGGGCCAATTTTGACCCCAGGGCTAATATTTGAAGGAACTTGGTAGAGGTCCACTAGATAAAGCTACATGCAAAATTTGGTAGCCCTAGGCCTTATCGTTTCAGAGAAGAAGATTTTTAAAAATTTTCAATATTTTTCAGTTTTGTTGCCATGGCAACCAGAGTTTTTGAAGGAATAAAATTCTTTCAAGGAATTCTGAAGAGAACCATGGCAGGATAATTTCTGTGAAGTTTCATCAAAATTGGATGGGTAGTTTCAGAGAAGAAGATGTTTGAAATAAAAGTTAACGCACGGACGGACGCACGACGGACACCGGGCCATGACATAAGCCCGCTGGCCTTCGGCCAGTGGACCTAAAAAACTGATGAGAGGTTGAACTTGTTTCACCCATTTCGAAACGATCCCGAGTTTTTCTGCCCCGGGAAGGTTTGAAAAATTGGCCAAATGAAACAAAATAAAATGCTTCCGTTATAATCCGAAAAACAACCAGGAAGGCAACGGCATCACACAGATGCTTTTTTTTTATAAAGAAGAGCAGAGGTTTGGCCATCCGCTACTTTTATCCTTGACGAAATAGGCTACTTTGCGGCGGATTTGTTTGAAGTAATTGTCCAGTTATCTTTACCAAAAGGTAATGAAAGCTGAATCATGAGCAACAAACTTTGAAAACTGCATGCTTATAATAGAGGTCTTGTATAATACCAGGAACAATCATAAAATATAGTCCCTTGCTTGTTGTTTGCCAGACGCCAAATAGTTCCACACGAATTTTCAATAACACATTCTCGTCCTCTGAAAAAAATCACCAGACTGATATCAGATATAGATCTAAATTGTAGATTAACATTTCGTTTTTCCCAATGGAAAACAGAGTTGCAGAAATGCTTCATACAAATTAAGTGGGACTACTTTTGATTAACATGTAGGATTATACGACCCGGAAGCATTTCATTTTCGTGTTAAGTGTACTACGTACCCGTCAGCTCATGTCGTCTGCAAACTGTTAATCTGAAACAGCTTGTTGTAACGTTTCACTGAAAAATCAAGCAGTAAAAACCGTTACATCTTTTGTGAATTTGCAGTTTTCTAGGTGCCAATCACCCTTATTATTTTTTTTCTTTTTAATCACCGAGTAGAAATGGCATCGTTATTGATGAGAAACATACGGCCATACTTGATGTATTATCGGATAGTCCTGGTGAAGATCGAAGATCGGACTGCACAGATACATGGGCTCGCTTTACGTCTTGTAACTTTCTAATCCCTAGAGCGGTTCTTTTTATCCTATATAACTGTACAACAGTGAAACATATTTATCATCCTATAGTATTCGGTTGAGGTAAAGACAACCAAAAGATAGATCAATGCTCTACAGAAAAGTCTGTGAAGAGGTAGATCTAATCAGATAAGGTACTTTTAGGTAATTGCATTATTAGAGGTCCCTTAAACAGACTATCTTATGTTTTTTTCAGTTGTATAAAGCATTTTCTCCATTTCCCATGTCTTCTAATTTTGTAAAGAAAAATGAAATTATCAAACACTTTACCACATGAGAAACAACTAGACCTATCCAAATTCAAAGCATTTGCAGATGACAGTTTAAATTTTTTCCAGTGACAGAATTTATCTTTGGTAGGGTAGAAAACTTTGTGGGAAAAGGAGAAATGCTGGTTACCAGTACTTTTTAGTTGTTCCACAATGTTCTCATATTGCCTCATCCGTATGGTTGTTTAAATTTGGGATTGTGTGGTCAAGAGTTTAACAACATATGCGGAATTTTCAATTACTTTCATTTTCTTATGAGTGAAATCTGTTGTTATTTTGTAAGTTTTAATCATTTTAGCACTGTTTAAAGGTAGGTATTTAGAATTTTCACATCACACCAAATTAAAAAATATATATATCATTGAAACTTATATGAAAAACAATACAAATCATCAATAATTAAGAATCATAAGATTACAAAAAAAATTTTTTTTGATGGTATTCCCTTAAAAGGCTACGTAGCCTCTTAAGCTATTTTTAGATTTCGTGCCAAAAATCAATAAAGCATTGTGGGAATGTCAAGTGGCTGGCACGTGACTAATAAAGCTGAAATTTCATTACATGACAAATAATTATGTACTAATTATTTTCCATAATGTCTTCTTCGGACGGATGTTTGAAACTTTGTCTGTGTTTTCCTGTATTTAAATGAGAGAATTGATAATCTAAAAATAGCACGTGTCTCCCGTTGGTGTCAACCTGGACCGTAATAAATCTCAAATATCTTGTGTTATCGGATGGTTTTCGACTACTGGGGTTTTATGAACACAAAAGGCTATGGGAGTATAAGGATGATATTTTTGCATTTTCGTCCCAAAATCTGAAGGGCCACCTTTAAAAGTAAAGTTGCCTATTGCCTTTGTGGATAAAGGCCAGACAGGGCAAAAATTGGTCCTTTATCCATCTACTGCATGCTTTGCATATTCTGGAAGAATGCAACCCTGAAATTGTTTTAGTTTCATTTCTTGTCTAAAATTATCTGTAGGGTTAATTTTGCACACAATGGGTTAAACAGCTGAAACAGCTCAAAGGCTTTCAAGCCTAGAGCAAAACCCAAATGTCACTATTTCAATTTTTTCTTGGCAAAATAATTTCCTTGCTGGCCAGTGTTGATCTAAAATCAAACTTCAAATTCTGTGCAGTCTGATCTTGACTTACACTGTCCTCATAGGTCCATGACTCATGCTTAGAGCTTTAAAGGTCAAGATTTCTATTATATTTGCATCTGTATCTGTATTTTTTCAGATGTTGGTCCTGTGACTAAAACCACTGATCACATTGTGTTCCAGCAAGAGTTACGAGATCTATATGTACAAGGTGGTGGAGACTGTCCAGAGATGTCCATCAGCGCAATCAAGACAGCCATTGAAATATGTCTGCCAAACTCTTTCATTTACGTGTTTACTGACGCCAGCTCTAAAGATTTCTATCTTACTGAGGAAGTCCTTGCTCTGATACAGCAAAAACAGAGTCAGGTAGTGACTGTTTAACCCTTTACCACATAGTCCAAACTTTTAACGACCCTGAGAAAAAAGGCTTTTGGAAACACTGTGGATAAAGGAGAAAATACTGGTAACCAGAATTTTCTACTTTTCCCACAATGTTTTCTACCTATTAAAGGACAAAAACTATCAATTAACTCTTTGCCAAATGACAAGGTTTTGGACTAGACCAAATTGAAAGCATTTTCAGACGACAATTCAACTCTTGCTGAAAAGATGATTTCTGTCTATGATAGGGTATAAAACATTGTGGGAAAAGGAGAAAATGCTGGTAACCAGCATTTTCTCCTTTTCCTACAATGTTTTCAAAAGGCTACTATTCCAGGCCCGTAAAAACAAGGGATTGTTTGGGAAAGGGTTAAAGAAAAAAATATTTTGAATTGTTCTTAAATTGGGCCATGTGGTACAGAGTCAATTTCAATTTCTTAAATATAACTTCATGCTGACAGACTCCATTCTTCTCTTAACTTTCCAAATGATAAAATTCTAGCCTATTCCAATTTGAAAGGATTTGCAGGTCAAACTTATTTGCTGCACAGCTTTGATCAGTCCTTCTGATGAAAGCTTTACCAGCCCTCATGTCATAATGACAGAAATTCCAAAGGTTTACCCCCATACATCATTGGATTTAAACCAGAAATGTTTAACTCTTTACCTCACGAGAAAATTTTAGACTGGTCCAAATTCAAAGCATTTGCAGACGACAAAATAAAGGTGACTGAAAAATTTAAATTTGTTCTGGGAAGGGTAGAAAACACAGTGGGAAAAGGAGAAAATTTTCTCCTTTTCCCACAGTGTTTTCAAAAGGCTTCTTTCTCAGGGTTGTTTAAAGTAGGGATTGTGTGGTAATGGGTTAATGTGAGAGTTTGACTCTCTAGCCCCTAAAACAGTCTCCCAAAGAATATTCATTTGCTGATTAATCCTTGGGCTGCTAAGTATGACTTGCGATTTGTCTTAGGGTAAAGAGTTTATGAAAGGTATGAGCCATGCTCTGGCAAAAGGGGGTTTAACTCATTAACACACAATCCCGACTTTTAATGACACTGAGAAAGAAGCCTTTTGAAAACATTGAGGGAAAAGGAGAAAATGCTGGTAACCAGCATTTTCTCCTTTTCCCACAGTGTTTTCTACCCTTCCCAAATCAAATTTGGATTTTTCAGTAACATTGTTTTTGTTGTTTGTAAATGCTTTCAATTGGAGCAGTCTTTAAATTTGATGTTTGGTGAAGAGTTAACGCATCTCCAAGGTGCATGATACTGAGCAAGTTAACCCTTTATCCCATAAGGCATTTCTATGGCATCTCTAATTAACCCTAAATGACAGCAAGGATGAAGCAGTTTCTTATATATGTAAATGACCCCTTTTGATAGCAAAGAAAACATTGTGACAAAAGGTGAAATTGCTCGTCACGAGCAATTTCACCTGTTGCCGAAATGTTTTCCAAAGGCTCCTACAAGCAATGTGTAGAAATGAGTATCTATGGAGTAAAGAGTTAAAGCATGATCCTGGATCCATAAAATACATTTTGTCTCACAACTAATAGAATCAGGTCCTTGGACATACTGAATATTTACTTATAGCAAAAAGTTTCAGCCTTGGTCAACCTGCACAGATTTTTTTTTGCAGATTTGTTAAGCCCTCTTTTCTCAGAGCATGGCTTATATGTACTTTTGCAGGTAGTCTTTGTACTTACTGGAGATTGTGATAATTCAACACATCCAGGTTATACAGCCTATGAGAAGATTGCTTCAACTAGCTCAGGTCAAGTTTTTCTGCTGAAAAAATCTCAAGTAAATGAGGTGAGTTTTGTCTCTATTGATCAAAATTTATTGATATTAATTATAAAATTAATGCATGTAATACCTATTTCATAGATGGCATTTTTGTTTATCTGAGAATTACATCTTATAAACAGTAACTAGATATATAGGGGATATACCAGGGGATATTTGTTTTTTTCGGTGAAAGATTGAAAATTATTTAATCGAGTGAACACCACCAGTAATATTTTCATGAGTGGCTGTCACTCATGAAAATATTACAGATGGTGTTCACTCAAAGAAATAAATCTCGATCTTTCACCGAAAAAAAAAACAAATATAGTATTTTTTTCATGTTTTTAACCCTTTCTGGGAGGAGCTTTATCAAATTCCAGTAGTTTTTTTCCGTTGTTCCCCGTGGCGCACCCCTCCGGCATAGCAACGCATTACAATATTACGTCAAGCGCAAGAAATACCAGGTAAATGACGTCATATTTCCATCTGGTTGTGAGGCATGCGTAATTTACCTAGGCAACAAGAACTTGAAAACCGGTATTTTTACTGGTCGTACCCGTGTTGGATTGAAAAATATTTTCACTGCTATTTCTTGATATCTTACCGGAAAGCATGAAATAAAATGTGATTTTTGGGTTGTAATGGTTTTTATTACGCCCATAAGCTGTTTCATGTATCACAGGCCTTTATGTATGAATGTGTGTTTTTCACAGTCCTTGCTAATCAAGATTTAGTTAATTTGTTTTCCATTTGAACAAAATATGGTAATTAAAGTATGGTTACATGTAGAACAAGATTTATTTTGCAGGTTTTTGCCTATTGATTTTAACCTTTGGTTGCTAAGCGCTACTAGCTGACCTTTAGTGGACCATGTAGATCAAGATCAGACTGCACAGAATGTGCACTCTGATCTTTGATCTACGCTGTCCGATAAGGAGATATTATTCCCCAAAACATAACTTTGAAACAGCAACATTTGGGTTTTCAATATCGAAAATTAAATTTTAGTAATTTAGCAGGATTAGGGTTAAGATCTTCTCTATCATCAACATGATCTATAACCTTGTACATTTATGAAATCTTTTACCTTTTCCAACTTAGTCCATCCTATTTTAACTGTATAAGGGATAAATAAACTCAGCAGATAATAAATTCAGCGGACATTTTCAGTCCAGATATACTGGTAAGACACAAATAATTTCAATTTTGCCAGCTAACTGTTTACCATGCGGCCAAATTTCAGACCTATCCAAATTTAAAGCACTTGCAGACGACAATTTCATAGTTGCTCAAATGACATAATTTTTCTTTGTGGTAGCGGAAAACTTTGTGGGAAAAGGAGAAAATGCTGGTTACCAGCATATTCTCCTTTTCCCACAATGTTTTCCTAAAGCTTTTTCATCAAGGTTGTGAAAAGATGTCATTGTGTGGTAAAGAGTAAATTGCAAGATCTATTTCTTTTTTCTTAAGCCTTAGCATTTTAGTAAATAGATGATTTAGACCAAATCTCAAAAGGTTTTTACCATCTGATCTTGATTATACCTGTATGTGCATTGGTCACAAAGGAACTTAGGTGTGAAAACAGTTTTTAACTGTTTTTATTTTCTTCTATACCAGGTTCTAAACTTTGTCAGAGTAGCTGTGCAGTCCAGAAAGGTCAACCTGATATCTATGGACTTTCCAGACAATGGGATAAGGGAATTCCAGATTCCTGTAGACTCCAAACTACAGGAACTTACTATATCTATCAGTGGAGAGAAACCCAGAATAACACTTTTTGATGCCTCAGGTGAGATTTCATCAGCTTTGCCAAATGTTACAGGCTTATCAGTAATGAAAGTAGTTGTAGACATGTAAGAAAGAAAAGATAAGGCTCCAATGATAGAATTTGTCATTTAAAGGTTGAAAAATTGTTGGAAAAGAAGATAACGCTGGCTACAAGCATTCTTTCATTTTCAAACCATGTTTTCAAAGGCCTTCTACCTCGCAGGAGTTCCCAAGCTTTATAAATCTTTAATAATAAGCAATCATTTTCCTTTTCCACAATCTTTTCTTTTGTATTCAGGTGACTTTGCATTCTCTGCTTTTTCCACTATGTTTCCAAAACCTCTCTTCTCCATAACAGTTTCAAAATCTTCGAAATAACTGACAAAGCATTCCTCTTTTTTTGCTACTTTGATCGAAAAAACTTCAAAAAAGATTGTTGCAAAAAAAGAAATGTTGGTTAATTGCGTGTGAATTTCCATGGGGACTTTTTCTGATAGCATGGAAAACGTTGGCAGAGGAGAAATTGTAGGCTACTGACATTTTCCCTTTTTCTCTACGTTATATTTTAAAAATCTCCTTCCCTAAGCTGTCATAAGATATTCTGTTGAGATATAAACCCTTTACTCCATAGATACTCATTTTTACTCATTACTTGTGGGAGCTTTTGGAAAACATTGTGGCAAAAGATGAAATTGCTCATGATGAGCAATTTCACCTTTTGTCACAATGTTTTCTATGCTATCAAAAGGTGTCATATACACATAAGAAATGACTTCATCCTTGATATTATCTAGGGTCAATTAGAGATACGATAGAAATGCCTTATGGGGTAAAGGATTAACCTGGAAGCATCTATGACATCTTCAGTTGCATTTGTTGCCAGTGTAGATCAAGATCAAACTGCACTAAGTGCACAGTCTGAATTTGGTTCAACATTGTCTACGTGGCTGAGTTATCCTTGAGAATTACCATTATTTAGATTTTATAGACATGTGATATTTTCTTTTAAGTATAGCCATGGTCACATTTACAGTAATGCACATAGTTGTCTGAAGTTCATTTCAAATGCAGTCTGCTATAGTGCTACTGTAGTCAACTGAGTTGTAGTACATTCAAAGTAGATTCAAATGAGGCAATGTAGAAAGTCTTAAGTAGGTTGAACTACATGTAAGTTTGGTTAGCTAAATTCAACTGTGAGCAAAGTGGCTTGGGTTAACTAGGTATTACTATGTCAAACTATGATTTACTATGTATAAACTATGTTCTAAATTTGAACAACTATGACTAATGAAGGTCAACTGTGTTAAGCTACGATGAAATGCTGTAATTATGCCTGCTCACAACAGGAAAGCTGAAGTCATTGTATTTTAACTGCTGTCACATCTTACGTAGTTAACCATACTGGGGAATCACCATAGTTGGTGTAAAATGAACTTATTAAACACGCTACCTTTAAGTAAGGTCTGTTATGGTAAACTACAGTCAACATTCAAACTAAGGTCAAAGTGGAGTCACAACATCGTAGTTAATTGTAACAAAGGTTTGAACATGTTCAAGAATTATGAACTATGGTCAACTAAATGTAACAACGTTCAACTACAGCAATCTGTGGTCATTCCTGACTACGGTCAATTGCGTAAGGTGTGACCATGGCTTATGTTTGTCGCTTTTAATCTAAACCCTTTGACAAACAATCCCAAGTTTCAACAACCCTGTGGAAGAAAATGCTGGAAACCAGCAAAATTTTGTTTTCCCACAATGTTTTCTACCTATATGAAAATTTGAATTGTCTACAAATTATTTTGATGTGTTCCTTGAAAAAGCTTTGTTGTTTAGTAAAGACTAGACTCTTTACCGAAGACCAAAATTATAAAGCAATCAACATTGAAAGCATCTGCATAGGACAATATAAATGTGTTTCTTAATAATAAAAATACATGTAGTCTTTATATTAGGGCAGGAAACATACTGGAAAAGGGAGAAAATGCTGGTTACTAGGACATTAAAACTTTGGATTGTTTGGAAGAGTTAAGGCTATTTTATTTTTCAGGCAGAAGAATGAAAAAGACCGATATGAACACATTACTGGACATCAATAATGCCCTGGTTGTCAATGTGAAGAATCCGGTACCTGGTTCCTGGAAAATGGTGGTAGAAAGTGAGGGTAAACAATCTGTAAGAGTCACTGGGCTCAGCACAGCTAACTTTGTGGCAGGTTTCTCAAGAAAACCCCTTAACAATATGAAAGAGTCAAATCATCGACCTATTGGAGGTAATAACTTAATTACCCGATCCGAGGATTTTGCCAAACTACAAAATTTTTGACATGTCTAAATTGAAAGCATTTGCAGATAAAAAATTAAGTATAATTTATATGATGAAATTTGTGTCTGAAACGATAGAAAACATTATGTAGAATTATGTAAAGTAAGTATTATGCATTATGTAAAGTAGAATTCTCTGAGCAAAAAGTGGGGTTTTTTTTGTTTTATTGGGCACTGAAAAGTTGTAAGAGTGCATTCTTAGCTGAATTTAGAGGTCATTAGAAAAATATCTTGTTCAGAGAATTCTACTTTATGTTAATTTGAGCTTGTGGACTAGATTGTTTAGCACTGTATTTTAAATGTGGAATCTTTGTAGAAAAAGTGAAAATACAGAAATTTGTAATTTTCAGGCGTTGAGACACACATGCTTATAAACACCACAGACATGGAGGAACCTGCAAGCTTTTTTCAAATGGAGTTACTAGACCTGAATGGCAGGAGTCTAGGAAACATTGACTTGATTAGAGATGATAAAAAACCAAGCTTATATAGAGTTCCACCTTTTGTCCCACCAGAGGAATTCTTCTATGTAAAGGTAAAGGTCTTAAAATTTTACTGTTAATTCTTTGAAAAAGGGCAAAATATAAGATTCGTCCAAATTGATAGCATCTGCACCATGACAGAATCAATGTGACTCTCAAAAATTGAAATTTGTTCTCAGAAGGGTAGAAGACATTGTAGGAAAAGGTGACAATGTTGGTTACGAGCCTTTTCTCCTTTTTCTTACAATGTTTTTTTTTAAGCTTTTTTATTAGGGTCGAAAAACATGGGATTGTATAGTAAAGGGATAAAGCACCAAAAAACCCCCCAAAATTGGATGTTTTTTTGGTAACAAAAAAATATTAAAATGATTGCTGTGCCAAGGACTCTATTATATTGACATATATCATTTAAAGAATATGACATTCGTTGGCTTTTGACATATAATTTGATCACTTTTGTCAGGGTAAAAAGTTTTTATCGGTTGGCTAAAGACTTCCTGAAAACATTTCTGTAGAGTTACTCAACCCTACACCACATCATCAGGACTTTTAACTACCCTAAGGAAGAACATGTTTTAATCCTTTACCCCATAAGGCATTTCTATGGTATCTCTAATTGACCCTAAATAACAGAAAGGATGAAGCTGTTTCTTATGTGTATATAACACCTTTTGATAGCATAGAAAACATTGTGGTAAAAGGTGAAATTGTTCGTGATGAGCAATTTCACCTTTTGCCACTATGTTTTCCAAAGGCTCCTACAAGCAATGCATAGAAATGAGTATCTATGGAGTAAACGGTTAAAACACTGTGGGAAGGAGAAAATGCTTGTACACAGCATTTTCTACTTTTGCCACTATGTTCTCTAATCTTGCAAAGACAATTTCCACCGTTGAGCCATGTTTGGTTTCTGGTCTGCAAATACTTTGAAATTGGACTTGTCTAAAATTTTGGTTAACTCTTTACCACACGACAAAATTTTAGACTGGTCCAAATTGAAAGTATTTGCAGACGACAAAATAAAGGTGACTGAAAATTTGAAATTTGTTCTGGGAAGGGTAGAAAACACTGTGGGAAAAGGAGAAAATGCTGGTTACCAGCATTTTCTCCTTTTCCTACAGGGTTTTCAAAAGGTTTCTTTCTCAGGGGCGTCAAAAGTAGGGATTGTGTGGTAATGGGTTAAGAGTGAATGAAGTTTTATCTAAACCCTTTACCACACAATGAAATTCCATACACCTGTACACTGAGGAAATTCACAGAGGAAAATTAGCATGTCTTCAAATGATGATACTTGTTCTTGAACAGGTAGAAAAGATTATAGGAAAAGGAGAAAATGCTGATTACCACAACGTTTCTCAGGTTCATTAAATGTTGTGGTAAAGGGTTAAATGCCAAATTATGCTAGATCCTGTAACAAATGTATATGAGCTATGTTCTGGCAAAAGGGGGCTTTATGCATCATTCTGATGCATTATACCAAGCAAGACATCACTTAGCTATGGACCAGTAAAATCCATTTTTTCAATCAACCATCTTAATCATGAGGTAAACTGATCCATTGACATGCAGATAATTGACAAATAATGAAAAGGTTTGGCAGACTGGGCAGGATGACTAGGGTAGATAATTTTTGCTGATGCATTTAGCCCCCTTTTTACAGAGCATGGCTCAGTTATATATACAGCTGTATAGGATTCCTAGATTAAAATCTTCATTTCAATTTCTAGCTTAGTTGTTACAAACCCAAACCTGTTTTTAATTATAGGGAACATACTATATGCTATACAGTCTGATCTTCATTCACACTGTCTGGAATTGCACTTAGCATATCTAATATTAAAGCCTGGCTTTTCTTGCTCAAGTGTTTCTTGCTCCAGTTAACCCATTACCGAGCGACAATATTTTAGACTGGTCCAAATTGAAAGCATTAATTTTGCAGACGACAAAATAAAAGTGACTGAAAATTTGAAATTTGTTTTGTGAAGAGTAGAAAACATTGAGGGAAAAGGAGAAAATGCCGGTAACCAGCATTTTCTCCTTTTTCCACAATGTTTTCTAAAGACTTCAATCTCAGGGGCGTCAAAAGTAGGGATTGTGTGGTAATGGGTTAACTCTTTACCACATGACAAAATTTTAGACTGGTTCAAATTGAAAGCATTTGCAGATGACAAAATAAAGGTGACTGAAGAATTGAAATTTGTTCTCGAAAGGATAGAAAACATTGTGGGAAAAGAAGAAAATGCTGGTTACCAGCATTTTCTCTTTTTCCCACAAAGTTTTCAAAAGGCTTCTTTCTCAGGGGCGTCAAAAGTAGGGATTGTGTGGTAATGGGTTAAGCATTTTTCTACACCAAGAAAGAAAAAGATTTTCTCTTTGCAGTTGATTGGCATTGATGATGAAGCCTATAAGATAGAAAGACTGACTCCAACAGCAGTTTCTAGGATAGTCCCTGGAAAACCTTCACCTTACATGCCAGAGATTACAAAAGGATATTTTGGGCGGACTGCCACACTAACCTGTCAGGTGGAAAGTCTTGTGCCATACAATGTGACTTGGTTCAAAGAAGAGGTGCCAGTTGGAACTGAGCAATATTTTGAGTAAGGCGATGAATTTGGCGTTTTTATTTCTACAAGTCTATAGAAATGTTACATTTAACTCTTTACCAAACGACAAAATTTTAGACTGGACCAAATTGGAAGCATTTGCAGACGACAAAATAAAAGTGACTGGAAATTTGAAATTTCTTGTGGGAAGGGAAGAAAACATTGTGGGAAAAGGAGAAAATGCTGGTTACCAGCATTTTCTCCTTTTCCCACAATGTTTTCAGAAGGCTTCTTTCTCAGGGTCGTTAAAAGTAGGGATTGTGTGGTAAAGGGTTAAGCAAGCGTTTATTTTCTGGGTGAGTTTTAACCTATTCTTTACCATTGATGATTTTACAGTTAGTTTGATAAGGAAATCTAGATTATGACATGATACGGCCTGCAACACGCGAAAAGGGGCATTCGAACATTTGCGTAAAGTGTCATCTCGGATTAGCCTAATCCAAGATGACACTCTCCGTTTTAATGAGATTTTCTGTTATGGGCAAGTCTACTGTAGCACAAAATCTAATGTAGTCGTAAAGTGCTGTCTCGGATTAGCCTGCGTGGACTGCGCAGGCTGATCCAAGACAAAACTTTAAGCAAATGTCCAAATGCCCCTTTTCGCATGTTGCAAGCCATATGTAAAATAAGTTGTTGGAGCAGTCTTTTGACTCATATCATGATGCCACAATATATAATAAACGCCTGTCTCTCAAGTACTGTAGGGGATATATTTCTCTGTAGGCAAGAAATGAATATGTGATTAACTTTGGCATGTCACCATAATTACAAGGTTTTATATGCTTCTGAGGTGGATGGTTGTCAAATTATATTATCAGAAAAGAAACAGTTGCTTGCTGAAATTAATTTACTCCTCTTTCCATTCATGTAGGAAAATGGAATTAGAAGCGTTTAGATTTGCACAACCACTTTTCAAATAAACGCTCTTCATGATGCTGTAGTGTGTAGCAACCACATAATGATACATACATTAATTATATGGAGTGCAACACGTGAAAAGGGTCATTCGGACATTTGCGTAAAGTGTCGTCTCTGATCAGCGTGTACAGTCCGCACAGGCTAATCTGAAACGACACTTTCCGATTTTATGTGATTTTCTGTTTTACCCAAGTTTACTGTGCCACAAAATCTAATGTAGTCATAAAGTGCCGTCTCGGATTAGCCTGCGCGGATTGCGCAGGCTAATCCGGGACGACACTTTACGCAAATGTCCGAATGCACCTTTTCGCGTGTTGCACTCCATATAAGCATTGCTCTGAGAACAAGGAGTTCAGCTGTGTATCAATTTTGTCTAAAAATTGGCTGAGTCATGGTAGGATGGTCCTTAAATATGCAGAAAATTCATATAGAGCAAACAGTTTAACTCATTACCAAACGACAATATTTTAGGCTTGTCCAAATCAAAAGAATTTGCAGACTACAATATAAAAATGACTGAAAATTTAAAATTTGTTTTATGACGGGTAGAAAACATGGTGGGAAAAGGAGAAAATGCTGGTTACCAGCATTTTCTCCTTTTCCCACAATGTTTTCTAGAGGCTTCTTTCCCAGGGTTGTCAAAAGTAGGGATTGTGTGGTAATGGGTTAACCCCTGTAAGCCTGTATGGATGCTTTTTGCAGATGAAGCAAACTCTTACTTTACTTTTTACAGAGCATTCATGGATTTGCATCAATATGACAGGAGTTTATTTCTGATTCAAGAGTACTAGAAATCAAATGAAGGACAGATACTTGAATAGTAAAATTCAGACAGACCCCTGGTTCTGTATTCACCAACCATTCTTAAGAACGTTCTTTGTCTTATTCTCCAGGATTTTCAAACTCAGAAAGTAGCACAATGCCTAATTGGCTGCACTATTTGGTTAAGCCAATCAGGAATTGCATTACTTTCAAATTTAGAAAATCTTGAAGAATAAGACTGTTCTTAAGAATGGTTGGTGAACACATAGACTGACATGTTTTTATGGTCTAGGTAGGGCTGACGAAAATGTTTATGAGGGTCGAGGAGAGTAATACTTGGATGAAACATGAGAACTTAGAAACCATTGATATTCTTATCATTTCCTACCTTTGTCAGGGATTCTGGAAATGCAACATTGGAAATTCCGACAGCCAATCAGTATTCTGAAGGTATTTATTTCTGCAAAGCAACAAATCCAGCAGGAAGTACAAGAATACCAACCTTTCTAGACATAAGTGGTGAGTCTTTTAACCCTTTACTCCATAGATACTCATTTCTACGAATTGCTTGTAGGAGCCTTTGGAAAACACTGTGGCAAAAGGTGAAATTGCTCGTGACGAGCAATTTCACCTTTTACCACAATGTTTTCTACACTGTCAAAAAGTGTCATATACACATAAATGGCTTCATCCTTGCTGTTATTTAGGGTCAATTAGAGATAGCATAGAAACACCTTATGGGGTAAAGGGTTAACTAAAACATGAAAAGCCATGCTCTATGAATGGGGGGATTTATTGATTTATTACATTTGCAAAAATTATTGACCGCTTTCAGTCTGTTCTGTCCTACCAGGCTGACATGGGTCAAAACTTTTCACCATTTCTAAATTTTCAGTATGTCCAGAACCATTCTATCTCATTTGTTTTTCTTTCACTGAAAGTAATTAAGACAAGTTTCATTCCTAAATTTTGCAAATCTGTGGTTTGATTTAAGGTTATTCTAGAAAATGCCCTTAATTTTAGATAAGTATGAAGTGTTTCAAAGTTAAATGATGTGGTGTTGATTGTTTGTTAAATCTCTCTTTAGTCCAACGGTGATCTGCATTTGCTTTTTGGTGTCACCAGAGGCCAGTTTTCCACTTACCTTCAAGAGACTTGGCAAGATTACTTTTCATGGTGATATCTTTTTAACCCATTACCACACAATCCCTACTTTTGATGGCCCTGAGAAAGAAGTCTTTAGAAAACATTGTGGAAAAAGGAGAACATGCTGGTAACCAGCATTTTCTCCTTTTCCCACATTGTTTTCTACCCTTCACAAAACAAATATCAGATTTTCAGTCACTCTTATTTTGTCGTCTGCAAATACTTTCGATTTGGACAAACCTAAAATATTGTTGTTTGGTAATGAGTTAATGTATCATAGTAGAATAGCTCAGTAGTTATTATGAAGCTGAATATTGTTGGAAGTCAATTTTATATTTCAGAACCACCACCAGCTATAACTGTTCCCAAAAATGCATCAGTCCTTCCTGGGCAAGATGCTTTGCTAACATGTAATATATTCAGTACTGTGGATTATAACATAACTTGGTATAAGTCTGGCTTTCCAAATACCCTGAGAACAAATCAGAAGTTCATAGATTACAGGAATGGTTCCCTTCTTGTGAGGTATGTTAATGACATCCTGTGTATTCCACACATTTTTCTTAGTATCCTTGTCTAACCCAATTGCAGGTATGAAAAAATTCAGACTTCTCTAAATTGAAAGCATCTACAGACTACAAATCAAATGAGGCTCAAATTTTTATAACATTTGTCTTTCGGCAATATTGAAAATAATCAAACATTTTAATGTTTCAGGTTGATAAAAGATTTATTCTCCCTTGTAAATTGTTCTTGTGTTCCCTTCACCAGTTCTTTGTCAACTTCTTGTAAATGTTTTCAACAATAAGTAATTACCCATGACATAAAGCAGCAGAAGACCATTTTTGAAAGATCTTGAAAAGAAATCCCAGAGATTAATGACAAAAGGAAAATTCCTCCTAAAAGCAATTTCTCCATAATTGCCACTATGTTTTCATACATGTAGCAGCTTGTACATAGCTGTAGGCTGAATGTCCTCTATTTAAAAAGAAAAAAAAATATATTGGTATGATATTACTGACTTCCTTTTTGTATCTTGTAGAGATGTCCAACTTGATGATGAAGGGTTGTATATATGTGAAGCAGCAAATGAGGGAGGACGATCTAAAGAGGCTGCTTTTATTCTTGTGCAAGGTAATAATACAAGTTGTTGACATTCTGCTAGAGTTTTTGCTTTTTGAGCAGTCTTTTAGACATTTGGTGAGAATATAGATGTGCTTGACAGCATGCGATAATTAAACCATTACCACACAATCCCTACTTTTGAGGCCCCTGAGAAAGAAGCCTTCAGAAAACATTGTGGGAAAAGGAGAAAATGCTTGTAACCAGAATTTTCTCCTTTTTCCACAATATTTTCTACTTTTCACAAAACAAATTTCAATTTTTCAGTCACCTTTATTTTGTCGCCTGCAAATGATTTCAATTTGGACAAGCCTAAGATATTGTCGTTTGGTAATGGGTTAAGACATCCATGGTAACATGCTAACATATTGCAAAATCAAAAAGAATAACAAATGAGGAATGAAAATTGAAATGTGTCATTTTTACGCTGCATCACATTTAACCCTTTTCCACACAATGGTGACTTTTAACACCACTAAGGAAGAAGCCTTTCAAAAACATTGTGGGAAAAGGAGAAAATGCTTGTAACCAGCATTTTCACCTTTTCCCACAAAATTTTCTGCCCTATCAAAGCAAAATTGCATCATTTAAGCCACTTTAAAATTGTGGTCTGCAATGTCTTCAATTGGGACAGGTCTAAAATTTTGTTGTGTGGTAACGGGTTAAAAATACCTTTGATTGTAGAAAAGACAAAAATCTCCAAATCTATCAATATTGCCTGAGGTGGACAAAAATCAACATTTTCAATTTCTTTTCCCTGATATTTATAAAGACATGGGATTGTTTGATAGAGGGTTAACTCATTAATAATCATACAGTCAAACTTGTATAAGACAGCCAGCTCTTGGACTGACCCGAAGTGGCTGTCTTATACAGGTGGTTGTCTTATCCAGGTTCTATAACCGAGGTGACTCATTACATCCAAAATTTTGGACTGACCCAACTTGAAAAACGCTACAGGCAATAGATATGATGTGACCGAAAATCATGTAACTTTAACATTTTTTTCAGGATTGTTTGGACAAGAGCTAATAACCCATCTGAATGACTTGAGAATCCATCAAAATTATTATATCATTGGACATTTCCAAATTAACTCTTTACCAGACTACAAATTTTTAAACTGGTCCAAATTCAAAGCATAAGCAGATGACAAAGTTAGAGTGAGTCAAACATTGAAATTTGTTTTGGGAAGGGAAGAAAACATTGTGGGAAAAGGAGAAAAAGCTGGTTACCAGCATTTTCTCCTTTTCCCACAATGTTTTTTGAGAGTTTTTTCTCCAGAATCATCAAATGTAGCTACTGTGTGGTAATGGGTTAAAGAAAAAAATCTAAAAACATATTTAATTTACTGAGGAAGATAAGGCACAGTCCTTATTTTATAATCCACAATTTATGTCACAGTCTGGTAGAAATGCTTTACGAAGATTGAGAGAGCTATTGTCTCAAATTTGCCTCTACAAAATCGTTCATACATGTCACCCATAATAAGTGTGAAATGAATTATCAAAAATATGCATTAATGTGTTAAAATCTGGTCTGTATCGGTTTTCAAATTCATCATATTGTTCTACAATGATCGATTGTTGAATAATGACACGTGTCAAACTGTGACAATCTCCGACCCATTTTAAGGCTGAAGGGTGTTTGTTTCCAGCTAATCATCTTCTTTATAGTATTTGGTGGTCATTAAATGATTAACAAATGACCAATTATTGTTTTCATTGTCTAATCAAGCCAAGTCAGCAACATTAAACCCTTAACACAGGACTATATATGTCGGGTTTCCTGCTCGGAAAACAAAAATGGCGGCAGCGTTTTCGATCTTTTTACCCGAGTACACATGTTTGAAAACTGGTCATCATAAAATTTTGGTGGCGCTTTTATGCAGGTTTCGGCCAATTTTCGGACCCTAAAGTACTGGCCGTTGGCCGTGTCAAGCAGGTGGCGCTCTTATCAAGGTTCATTTTAGAGTAAATTGCATTGGGGATGTACGGAAGTGTCTCACTTAAGCAGGTGGCGCTCTTGTACAGGTGACCGATCGGGCAGGTTTGACTGTATATTTAATCCTTTACTAAATTCTGAGTTGAACAATCTTTAACGAAAATGCCTTCAAAAACATTGAAGAAAAAAGAGAAAATGCTGATAATTAGTATTTTCTCATGTTGTCACAATGTTGTCTACCCCTCCAAATGCGAATTTTAGGTTTTGACACATGATTAAGTTGTCATCTGCACTTTCAATTTGGATCAGTCTGATAAAAGTCTGTTATTTGGTAAATAGTTAATTCACTTTGATTCCATAGCAGGAAAAAACAAATTCACAAATTATTGACAAGATGAAATAAGAAAACTTTTAAAGCTGTTCAAACCATTTATGAAATATTTTTCAGTGGCCCCTATTCCAATCATAGATCCATCAGAATCAAGTTTTGTGACTGGAGACACAAAGGAGCTTGTTTGCAATGCTGAAGGGTATCCCCAGCCAGAAATAACCTGGACAAGGGCTGGCCAGAAAATGGTAGCCAATGATAAAATTAGAATTAATGGTAACAGGCTGACAATACGAGACATGCAGAGAGGCGATGCTGGTTTGTATACCTGTGTTGCCAGTAATCCTGCTGGAGAGAGTAGGACAGTTGCCAAGCTAAATTATATAGGTAAATACAAGTGGTGTTACATCTTTTTGTCTTGAAAATATTTATCATTTTGTCTTTGGCATCTGTTGGAGAATTTAGTACCTTTTGCAAATGGCATAGATCAATTTTAGACTCGACCATTTACTTCATATGAAAGAAGTTGAAAACATTTACTTGGCTAAGAAAGACTCAACTCTTTACCACATGATGAAATTTTGGGCAAGTCTAAATGGAAGACATTTGCAGAAGACAGATTAAATGTTGCTCAAATGCTACGATTTTTGTTGAATAAGGTAGTAATAATTTTGGGTAATGGAGCAAATGCTGGCTACCTGTATTTTTCTTCCTCTTCTGCTATATTTTCAAAGGCCTTTCACTTCAAGATGGTCGATACCCGGGATTGTCTAGTAAAGCAGTTGATATTGTTATGGTGTACATGTGCATTCTCAAGCTTTTAATGCTATGAGGCAATTTATCATGCCTAGGTACAATACTGAATTCTACTGGATGGATACACTGCAGAACTAGTCTATATTCAGCTTAGTCTCAAAATATATATAGGATAGTTCTGCAGTAACAAATCCAAATGAATTCAGTATCGCACCAAAGCCTGTTAAATGACCTTTTTATTTCACATTTTATTATTGACTCTAAAGTACGCAACAAGTTTATGGTCATTTGAATTTTGAAAAAAAAAACCTTATTTCAACAATAAAAGAAGAATTTTAAGCCGATGAAGTTGCTTTATGAAACTGGACTTTTGCAGATGTGGTTTGACTTGATATTCATTTGGGAGTTAGAATGTAAGTGTTAAATAACTATAGGTAATGCTGTTGCATTTTAATTAACCCTTTACCACACAACAAGATTTTAGACCTGTCCGAATTGAAAGTCAGGGTTTTCCCTCGGCTTTGAAAATTGGGGGTCATTGTGACCCCCATCCTCATTAGTTGAGGGTCATTTCATAAATTTTGGGGGTCAAAAATATGGATTTCCTCGTCATCAACTTCAAGCACGATTTATAATGCATTTCACCTTTAAACGCCAACTTCCAAGATTGAAAAGTCGGTCGATCATTTGTGACGGAAAGGCTGATGTCACTCTTTGACAGACCAAACATTTTCGTCTGAATTGCTGCTTGACATGGCTTGATCGGCAGTTGTAGGAAGCAGACGATTGAAGAATGCTACAGTTTTCTTCGTCATGATATTATTTTTCCGCTAACAGCACAGACCGGTAATGTGTAAATTTATATACCGGAAGTCGTGTAAAATATGCTATGAAATACAGAGAACCCAACCATGACTTTGACTGGGCCCATATTTACGACACGTGTCCAATATACATTTCGGCAATAATGCGTAATACAGTCTTATTCTATAATTAAACTACCGGAAAACCACTTTTATCTTAAATGAACCCTGTAGCTAAAAAAAGAAAGGTGTTTGTCTGACATTGAAGCAAAAACAGACTTGGAATAATGACGCTTCATTTAACTTTGTACATTATTTAGATTTTGGAAAGTTGCGTCACCGATGATGCACTGTCATTTATTTTGGGGGTCATTTGAATTAAAATTGCGGGATTTGTGCGTCATGGAAAACCCTGTGAAAGCATTTGCTGATGTCAGTTTCGATATAGCCCATATGAAATGAGTTTTCTGTGATAGGGTAAGAAACATTGTGAGAAAAGGAGAAAATGCTGGTAACCAGCATTTTCTCCTTTTCCCACAATGTTTTCAAAAGCCATCTTTTTCAGAGGTGTTAAAAGTTGTCATTGGGTGGTAAAGGGTTAATTAAGTTTTATACTCTACATTAACAGAGGCACCAAGAATCACATCCTTTGAGAGTGTGACCCTGGTTGCTGCTGGTGATGATGCTGAGCTGTTTTGCGGGGCTGTAGGGATACCCCAACCTACAATAAAATGGTACAAAGGAGAAGTAGAGGTAAATCATTGTTTTCTGCTACCTTCTGTCTTCACTCTTCACTGCACAACAAAATTTGTTATTGATGAGAAAAAAATGGGGAAAAGGAAAAGATGCTGGTTACCAGTTTCGATACCCAGTTGTGGCAAACTTTATCTCTGGCGATGTTGTGCCTCTCAGTTCTTATGCATATCAGAATAGAAGTCAGTACCTTCAAAAGAGTCAGCACTGGTGTTAGAAAGTCATGAATAACATGTATTGGTCACTGGCCTCTGTGATATGACATAAGCTGTTCAAACGGCATTGAACTTCAGTTAAGTCAATAGCAAAAACATAAATTATGCCTGTACGGTAAAGAGGTGAATTGTAGACATGATTTTTAATTGTTATCTGTTCAGTGGGTTTATCTCTCTACCAGACAACAATACTTACAAAAATTACATGTACAGACAACAAAATGATGGTGTGTCAGATGATTGGAATTCTTTTTAACTCTTCACCACATAATCCCGACTTTTAACGACCTTGCAATAAAAGCCTTTTGAAAACATTCTAGGAAAAAGAGAAAATGCTGGTAACCAGCATTTTCTCCTTTTCCCACAAAGTTTTCTACCTGTTTTGAAAGAATTTTCAATTTTTTAGCCATATTAATTTTGACCTCTGCAAATGCAATTTGGACAGGTCTAGAATTTTGTCATTTGGTAAAGAGTTAAAGGGTATAAAACAGTTACATGAGGGTATAAACATTGCAGGACAAGGTGAAAAAGCATCAGTTATTTATGACTATGCTTCAGACTTGAATACTTTTTGCCCATTCAAAGGGAAATTCCTTTTAGTTAACTCTTTACCAAACTGCAAAAATTCAGAAGGAGAAAGTGACTGAAAAATTGAAATTTGTGAAGGGTAGAAAATATTATGGGAAAAGGAAAAATCCTGGTTACCAACAATTTCCCTTTTCCCAAAATGTTTTCAGAGGCTTTTTTTTCAGGGTTGTTAAAAGTCGGATTGTGTGGTGAAGACTTGAACCATTACCAAATGATAAAAATTTGGATAGTACAAAAGTTGAAGGCATTTAAGAATGACAAATTGTATGCTACTGAAATGGATGTTTCTGTCTTTGATAGGGTAGAAACAATAGAGGGAAAAGATAAAAATGCTGCTTGCCAGCATTTTATTCTTTTCCCACATTGATTTGAAATTTGTTCTGGTTTAGGGATTGTGTGGTAAGGGGTTAAGCAACATTTGATTTTACCTGAATTTTAAATCATTTCAATATAGCTTAGTCTAAAAATATCTGTTGTCTTGTAAAGGCTTTAAGTATAATTCTTACACCATATTTTGTAGCTGAAAGCACTTTCCTATGTACAAATCAGTGATAATGGAGCAATGAAGATTTTAGGAACGCAGGATCTGGATGCAGGAGAATACATTTGTGAGGCTGTCAATGAGGCAGGATCTGACTCGGCCATTCTGCAGTTAAAAGTAGGATGTAAGTCTCTGCATTTTTAGTATTTACCAAACGTTTATCCCTTACTGCACAATACTGACTATTAGTGACCTCAGGAAAGAAATGTTTTGAAAACAGTGTGGGAAAAGGATAAAAATGTTGGTTACTGGCATTTTCCTGTCTTCATACAATGTTTTCTATCCTATCAAAGAAAAATTGTATCTGTGAGTCACACTGAAGTTGTCATCTGAAAATGCTTTTAAATTAGACAAAACTAAAAATTTTGGTATCTGGTAAAGATTTACATAGGTAAGTAGTTATTTTTTTAATATTGACAGTAGCAGGTGACAGTTGTAGAAATTAGTAACAAGCTAACACTTCTGAAATTGTCTACTTCCTGAAAAAATAGATTGCGTAAATATAATTGAAAAGAAAAAAAAAAGTCAAGAATGCCCGGCACAATCCATGGTTTTAAGGACTCCAAGAAAGAGGCGTAATACAAACATCGTGGGAAAAGAAGAAAATGCATTTTCTCATTTTCCCACAATGTTTTCTTCCATTCCAAAAGTGAATTTTTGTTTTTGAGTCACTATTATTTTGTTGTATGCAAAAGGTTCCATTTTAGGCAAATCTAAATCTTGTCATTTGGTAAAGAGTTAACTCTTTACTACACAATTATCAAGTTTTAATGACCCTTTTAGTCAACTTTTGATTTTTACTGTGAAAGCAATTGATGTTGAGAATTGGCACCCTTATGTGGTGCTCTTGTTGTTCAAGTGCATTAACTCTTTACCACTCTAGAAACTTTTAGACCGCTTCAAATTGAAAGCATTTGCAGACAACAAAATAAAAGAGATTGAAAATTTAAATTTTTTTTTGTGAAGGGTAGAAAACATGGTGGGAAAAGGAGAAAATGCTGGTTACCAGCATTTTCTCCTTTTTCCACAATGTTTTCTAAAGGTTTCTTTCTCAGGGGCATCAAAAGTAGGGATTGTGTGGTAATGGGTTAAAAAAGAGAAGGATAGATCTTTATACAATACCTTTACTTCTGTTTATACAGCGGAGCCAAATATAGTTCAGGGTCCTCAAAATGTTGGTGTAGATATAGGAGGGGATACTACTTTGGAGTGCAGAGCGCAGGGTCTTCCTGTACCCAAAGTTTTCTGGAAGAGACAAAAAAGCAAGAAATTGGATTTTGGTGGCAAAGTGAGGCAATTGTCTTCAGGGGCTTTACAGCTGTCAGGTAATTCATGTATGAAATTCTCAGGCAAAAAAGGGGGTTGATACATCTCTGTGAATCCTGTATACATGTAGAATGTTCCTTTTACTCAGAGAAAATTTACAAATAGCAAAAAGTTTGGACTCATGTCAGCCTGCGGGGATTTTGCATGCAGACCTGGATTGAAACTTTTTGCAAATGTATTAAGCCCCCTTTTTAAAGAGCATGGCTCATGTTTTTTAATGACCTAAATTTTAAAGCTACCATTTGTGCATGTACTGAGGATATAAGCAAACTCTTACTTTTTCAGAGAATATTTTTATGGAAAAATAAGGAAAAATACAAAAATATCAGTGAAGTGGAATTCATGGTTGTTCCCTATTCCATCTGAAAAAAACTACTGAAGATCTTTTTCTTAAACTGTGGACCCTGAAACAAACTTTAAGTAGATGGCTTTGAAAATGTCTTTATTAACTCTGTACCACACATCAAAATTTTGGAGTAGTCTAAATTGAAAGCTCTTGCTCAGGTGCAAAAAGAGTGAACTTCTTTCTCCCTATCCTGTGAATTTGAAGTCCTTGAAACTGTAAAAAGTCAGGAAATTCCAATTTTTTTGAAAGGTAAGATGCCCTTCTCATATCTCTTATATAATGTGCTATGATAGATCCATGGTTTCAACATTTTATCATTCCATAGTCATGTAAATGGTTTTTAATCGGTCATTAGACTGATTAGAGACGGCGTTTTCCACAATCCATACTGACCCAATTCCTGAAAAGGCCCTTCACAGGAATGGAGACATACAAATTATACATAATTTGTATAAAGACTGTTCGATTAGCTACTATTCAAGGAACATCGGATTTACTTTGTTTTTGTTTTCTTGAATGGCGAATATGGCATATTATTATCAGTGCGTACAATAATGAATTATGGCACTCGTCTTCTAAATACCAGCACGTTATTGCATAGATTCTAGATACTGGTCAACAAATTGAAAATTTCTGACGTAAAGGGAAAGAAATAGTCATAGATATAGAAATAGTGATATATTTAGGCGGAGGTTTCTGGCAAAATAGAAGTCACATGACACAATTGAGAACTGAGCGGAGAACGAATCAAATTCTTCAGTGTGTATCACATGATCGATTACCGATGCTTTGCAGTTCACTACAGTCGTTATTTTGAAGAAGGTTGCAGAGAGAGAGAGAGAGAGAGAGAGAGAGAGAGAGAGAGTCTTAGAGAGAACGAAATAAAGTCTAAATAAGAAGCAACAACAACTGAAATTGAAGTTTTTATGTAATTCTTGTATGCAATTACTTTATCTGAATTGATTCTTTTGAATTTTTAAGAGACAGAACTTGTACACTTTGAGCTAGCTTCTCATTCCCGTGGATCGTTTTCGTTTATGCTGTATCCCCCCTCTACTATTTTTAAAGTTGAGTACACGGCAAGGTTTGATGTGTGTGATCAAGGAAGCATCTTCGTTGCACCGATATAAGTTGTGCATTGATCAGCAATGTGTTCAAACCCACAAAAATATAAGTTAGTAGATTTTTTGAATAGAGAATCAGTCTGTCTGGAAATGGGGGACTCCCATTTAGAACTAGTCATCTAAGGAAACTTATCATTTATTTAACTTCATGTGTATAGAGCTGATTTTTTAGAAGTTTGTATACAAGTACTCTATCTGATATCTATCTGTACTATTTTAATGTTTTGTTAGAATTAGTACACCTTGCTTATTTTTTTTTTTAACTAGTAAGAAGTCATAACCAGTCATTTGATAATTTAGATTTAGCACGGGTTTTTATATATTTTCGACGGGATAAAATATGTTTTCCCATTCAGAATCAAATGCTCGGCTATTCAAAATCTGTAAAAGAAACCTTTATGTGCATTCAATAGATTTAACAAAATACAACCCTGAAAAATAGAAGTTTAATATTTTCAGTTTCACAGATCATTTTGCGAAGAAAGCCATTTTTGGTTTAGAACTCTCAAAATGACATTTCATGTTTTTTACAGTTTTCATTGGTCAAATTAAGAGGAGGTACAGGGAAGTAAAAAGTTTTGGGAATTTTTTCAATCATATAATGTGATGCTCATTTAAGGTTAAAAATAAGGACAGAAAGCTTCAAAGATCGTTTTAAGCTTACTATTTGACTGTCTGAGACATTTATTGGCATTGCCTATGTCAGCAGTAGATCTATTTGCAAAAATGACTAGAAAATTTTGAACGAACTCCAACTCGCCTTGAGGAAGTAGTACTCACGGCAACTGTTATATATTTCCACTAGTAATTGGTGAAATGCTTTTGTCGAGTCAAATTTTAAACTAACTTAAGCAATTTTCATTAAAAACTCTGGTTGTCGTGACAACAATTATACCCTTGAAAATATTCACATTGCTTAATCATTCAGTGGCTCCACCTGGTTGGCTCAGTGGTGAGCGTGTCGGACTCATGACCCAGTAGTTTTGAGTTCCATCCTTGGTTGAGGCGAACTTTCTTTCCGCCTCTCACCTGTGCAGAAGCATGTGAGATAAGTAGTCGGTGGCTTTAGAAAGAAAAGCTGTGTTAGTACTAGTGTGTATGTCAGGAAACACATGTGCGTCATCGATCGACATGATATGACCTTAGCTGTTAAAGTGGCATTAGACTCTAATACAACCAACCAACCAATAATCATTCAGTGATGACCGATTACAGTGCTTAATGCACTTTGATTATACATTTTACATTTATCACATAACCACCCTTATTTTCAGTGTAATATAGCCATCATGAATTTTCTAATCTCATACACGTTTGATATCACTTTTGTGTGACATCATTTTTGAAGTCATTTTGTTTATGTTTCATACAAGTGAATGGGTCTTGTGGATAATACCGGGGGTGCATTTATGTATGTTTTTACATCATTTAATCTATATTTTGTGAAATATTGTTATGTGATAAAAAGAATATGACATTCATGGGTGTTTGAGATAAGATTTTTTATTAAACTCTTCAAGGAAAAATGTTATTAAGCTCACCAAAGGCTAGATTGATAACATTTCCCTAGACTTGTTTAATAAAATCTTACCTCAAAAGCCTACTCAAGTCAGATCCTATATATGTAAGCATTTACGTATGAGAGCACATATTTGACCCTTTACCAAACAAAAAAAAACTAGATTGGTCTATATTGAAAACATTTGCAGACAACTGCTTCGGTGTAGCTCAAACAGTGCACTCATTTTTTTTGATGGAGTAGAAACATTCTGGTTGCCAGCATTTTCTCCTTTTCCCAAAATTTTTCAAAATGCTGTCCTTCTTTCAGTGTTGTTAAAAGTCGTCATTGTGTTGTAAAGGGTTAGTCATCTACCATTCACTATCATAACCATCAACTTTTGAATGTATCTGTACAATTGTATGTAAAATATCTTGTTTCTTAGCAATGGTGTGATAGTTGAACTCTATATAAGTTCTTTTGATTACATCACACCTAGATCTATATCGATCTTTCTTTGGAAAAGAGTTAAGTCAATTGTCATAAATAAGTCAACCATGTTTTTTTTTACAGGTGTTGGGCTTGAAGATGAGGGAAGCTATATATGTGTGGCACAGAATCAGTTTGGTACTGCAGAAGCCTCAGCATATGTCTCTATCACAGGAATAGGTGAGTACAGACAACTTTCTCTTTATGTACAGCTAAAACAATAAATGAAATATTTTATGTCAGAAACAGTTCCATGTACTTTGGTATCCAAGTCTATTTTTCCAAACAGTGATTTCTGGTTTCAGAATCAATTCTTTAACATAGCATAATATGTGAAGTGATATTCACTTTTGTGGAGCATGGAAGGGTATAAATTTGAATATTTTCTGAATTTTGAAGGCTTAAAAGTGAATAATTTTTCACCTCATATCTTACACTATGTGAAAGAATTAAGTCTGAAACGGAAAATCAGTTTGAAATCATTTACTTTCAGAGGGTCCTGCAATAGGTTACATGGATCCAGTGGTACAAGTCAATCAAGGTGAATACTTGGAGCTAAACTGCCAAACTTTGATTGGAAATCCACCACCCACAATTCAGTGGTTGCAGTATGGGGGCCTGGTGAAGACTGATGAATACATAAAAAGAAACAGTGATGGGGTCTTGGTCATAGAGAACATACAGGTGAGCCTGTAAGCCTTATCCTGCAGAATAAGTTAACCCTTTCCCAAATGACGAATTTTAGACTGTCCCAAACTCAAAGTGTTTGCAGATGACAATTTTGAATTTGATGAGAATGGCAGAAAGTTTTCTGATAGGCTAGAAAACACTGTTGGAAAAGGAGAACTTGCTCGTTACGAGCAATTTCTCCTTTTCCAACAGTGTTTTCTGAAAACTTGTACTGCAGACATTTAAAAACCAGGGCTTGTTTGGGAAAGAGTTAAAATGATACCATCAAGTTGATAGTTAGGAACCCAAACGTTGCTGTATCCACATTATATTTTGAGGGAGAATATCTCTTCATCATACAGTGTAGATCCAAGATCAGACTACACGTTATGTCTGATCTTGATCTGCACTATCTGCTAAAGGTCCTTGAGTCTGGCTTGGCAGGGTTAAGATTATTTTGCATATTGACAAGAGGTATTTTTTTTTATTGATGAGAACATTTATTTGCATTGCCATTGCTGTGGTTAACTCATTGCCAATTAGCAAAATTTTAGGTTTTATCCAGATTGAAGGCATTTGGGAGGACAAATCAAATCTAACTCAGTACTTAATTTATGTGGCTTTACTCTGAAAGGATAGAAAGAATTTACAGGAAAAATGAAAAGTAATGCTGTTTACTTGTTTTCTCTTCTTTTCTGATGGTGTCTTCAAAAGTTTTTATCCCCAGGGACTTTGAAATACTGAATGGTATGGAAAGGGATAAACAGCCCATGCAGCAGGACTTATTTTGCATCTTGAAACCTGAGTCAACTTGCAATAATATGCTCTATGGATGCAACAAATTGAATCCTGAATTTATTTATCTTTCACAGTGCTGATGTTGGAATTGCATCCATAGCTGACTGAACAATCAATGTTATTTAACCTTTAACCTGCCAATAATTTAAATGAAATTTTTCAAACCCATAGTAAAAACTCAAAGAATGCAGTGTCAAAGCCATTTTGTGTGTATGTGTGTTGGGAGTTAGATGTTCTTATCGGACAGTGAAGATCCAAGATCAGACTACATATTCTGTGCAGCCTGCTCTTGATCTACACTGTCTACAAAAGGTCCCTGAGGCTCGTACTGCAGCCTAAGGATTAGAATAAGGAGGGTGAATTTCTGATAATGTTTTTTTATTTTTTTTTGCAGGATTTTCATAGTGGAGATTATATTTGTCTGGCATCAAATGTTGGTGGTAATGCATCCTTCATTGTAGCTGTTGAAGTCCAAGGTATGTATTTGTAAATGTTTTTTACCCATTGTGCTGCAAGATATTTTTAGACATGGCAGTAAGCCGTACCACTGATACAATAGAGAGGTTTTTAACTGAATTTTCTCCAGATGGCAAAATTTTAGCCTTGTCTGTATTCAAAGCAATTGTTTACAAAAACTTATTGTTACTTGAAAATGAAACTTTTCTATGGAAATGTTAAATGAGCATATGAATTATGAAACATAGTTGTCCATGGCAAGTTTTTTCTTTTCAGTTCCTCCCACCTTTGTGTTTACACACCCTGATGATGAGGAAGTTGAGTTTGAAATTGTTGAAGGTGAAAGAGTGGTATTACCCTGTACTGTTGAGGGGGATCCAATGCCAATGATCACATGGTTTGTATGAACTTACTGCCTTACCCTATTTAAATGCAATCAAAGATTTCTGCCATTTCAAAAAAAAATTAAAACTAGTAAGGAAAATGTCTATACTGAACCATTTTTCAAATAATCATATTTTTAGCTCACCTGAACACGAAGTGCTCAAGGTGAGCTTTTGTAATTGCCTTGTGTCTATTGCCTGTTGTGTGGTTGTCAATATCTACCTTGTGTGCACTGTGTAGGCCACATTTTCAATGAGATACACATGAAAGTTGGTAAGAATGTTTGAAATGATGACTATTGTTTCAACAATGATATGCATGGACATACATGAATTTGAAATTGGGTCACATCAGGTCCAAAAGACATCACTTGATCAAATCCTAGAAAAACCTTGTGTGCACCCTAGAAGCCCCATTTTCAGCTTGACACCCTTGAAACTTGATCAGATTGTTTGTCTTGGTGATATTTTGAAATTTGGTTTTGTTAAGTCAAAAAGCCTTCACTGTGCCCAATATTAGAAAATACACGTCAGCACCTATATAGGCCACATTTTCAGCCTGATACAAAACTAGGTTAAAGTGTTTATCTTGATGATAACTCGGACTACATTTTGAAATTGGGTCACATAATTGGGTCACATAAAAGTAGATCATTGAGCAAAATCTTAGAAAAACTTTGTGTGCAGTCTAGAGGCCACATTTTCAGCCTAATGTTCATGAAACCAGGTCAGAGTGTTTGTGTTGATGATATCTCAAACAAGTTTGAAACTTAGTAAAAAAGTAGGTCACTTGGTCAAGCCTTGTAGACCAGTGCTCGAGAAACATGTTTGTTCATGTAGCACATTGGTTTTATATTCTGTTTCATACCAGGAGCACAAAATTTTATAAATGTCTGCTGCACCACATTATCCTTTATTTTTATTTCAAATTTCCAATTCTTTATCAATTTTTATTTTTGTTTGTTTGTATATTGTTTGTTGCTAAGGTGAATACAATCAAATTTTCTGTGATGACATCAAAGTTCCAAAAAAGAGACCATCATGATATTAAGCAGAAATAACATCAACCTTTAAAAAATAAGTCTGTGCATTACTTGGGTTCATACAAAAATATTTAAGGATAAATCAGTGTGCACCTGGCATGACATCTTCCTACTAATTATGTGGATTTAAAGTAAAAAGTAAGGTGGACATTTTGTTAAAGACTCGATATAAAGTGAAATGGTATCTTCATAGATGAAAAGGTGAGAAGGAATGTCTGGAAGGTAAAAATGACCCATTTATAAAGTTTGTTATATAGTTTTCGCACAACCCCCATACTTATCCTTTTCCTGTACTCTCTAGAAATGTTTTCCAGGTTTAAGGATGAGACACCTATCTCCCTGACAGACTATCACTATTACATCCGTGAGGATGGCAGCCTGGAGATCTATACAGCTGAAGCCACAGATACAGGGGAGTATAGATGTCAGGCAACAAATGTGGCGGGAGAGATTGAGAAGGTTGTGAACTTATTTGTCCAAGGTATGCTGGAAAATTTTTTATGCAGATACTTGACAAATATGGCTTTGTGAGTCCCTCTTAGGTGGTAGACTTAAAAAAAGGAAATATCGTTTGAGAAGGAGTGTGCACCCTATGGGTAGTTGTCTTAACTCTTTACCAGACAACAAAATTTAGTCTCGTACAAATCAAGAGCATTTGCAGACAAATAATTATGTAGCTGAAAATTTTTAATGATACTAAATGTCATTGAAAGTTTGGAAAATGTTGTGGGAAAAGGAGAAAATGCTGGTTACCAGCATTTTCTCCTTTTCCCACAAGAGTTTCAAAAGCTCCTTCTTCAGAGTCGTCAAAACTCTGGATTGTGTGGTAAAGTGTTAAAGTTGATGCCATACATACCACATTTTATTGCCAATGATTACATGAAAAATATTGTAGATACAATGGGGATGTTATAGATCAGACTTATGTATTTTACATTGGTTTTGAAACAAATTCTTGAACTTAGTTTTCTGAAAATGTAACATTTTGAATTCCCTAACCATTTTCAATCAAATTTAAAGTGAAATCCTCAATTATTTTCTAAGTTTGAAAATAAAGCAGTTGCAGATTGGCTAAAATATTTTGACTAAAGCAATGAAATGGCCCAGTACTTTCACAATGATGTGGTTAGATGTAAATGTTTAGCAAACAATCCTGTGGGGTTTATTTCACTGTGAACAAGATGGTTATGAAAACATTGTGAGAAAAGGAGAAATTAGTGGTTAGCAGTATTTTCTCCCTCCTGAACCTTGCTTTCTGCCCATTCAAAGTCTTTCAATTTTCAGGGGTTAATGAAGTAATTAATCATTAATTTACCAAAGAAACCACTGTGACCCTAAGGAAAGAGTCTTTTAACCCATTACCACACAATCCCTACTTTTGACGCCCCTGAGAAGAAGCCTTTAGAAAACATTGTGAGAAAAGCAGAAAATGCTGGTAACCAGCATTTTCTCCTTTTCTCACAATGTTTTCTACCCTTCACAACACAAATTTCAAATTTTCTGTTACTTTTATTTGGTCGTCTGCAAATGCTCTCAATTTGGACCATTCTAAAATATTGTCGTTTGGTAATGGGTTAAACACTGAAAAAGAGGAAATGCTGGTACCAGCTTTTCTACCTTTTCCTACTATGTTTTTTCGCTTTTCAAAAACAAATCTCTTCATTTGAACAACTAGGTTTTCTGCTCTGATTTCAGTTTTTGAAAAATCTGGAATGTAAACTTTCGAGAAAGAGCAAAACTCCTGACAAGTCAACAAAATTTTAGGCTTTTATTCAAATTTAAAACAAAATCAGAAGACAAACGGAAAGTGGCTCAAAATGGTTGACTTAGTCTTAAAAAGTGTAAAAAACTTTGTGGGAAAAGGAATAAAAGCTGGTTCCCAGCATTTTCTCGTTTCCCACAATGGTTTCTAATGCTTTCTAATGCTTTCCTATCTTTGCTCAGGGCTATCAACCCATTACCAGGCAATTCCGACTTTTAACAACCCTGTGACAAAAGTCTTTTGAAAACATTATGGGAAAAGAAGAAAATGCTGGTAACCAGCATTTCTCCCTTTTTACAAAGTTTTCTACCCTATCAAAGCAAAATTGCACCATTTGAGCCACTTTGAAATTGCCATCTGCGAATGCTTTCAATTTGGATGGGTCTGAAATTTTGCTGTGTGGTAATGGGTTAAAACGTAAGATTAAATGGTACAGGGTTAAGCAGTATTTCTCATCAATATACTAATACATGTATCCTTGTTTACTTTTGCAGTGTATCCTGTCATACGAGGTGATCCAAATGAGGAGTATGTGGTCATCGAGAACCAGACAATCACACTTCCATGTGATGCATATGGTGTGCCCACACCAAATATCACATGGAGAAAAAACTTTGTCCCACTTTTGCCGGAGTCAGACAAATATGTATTTGGAGATTTTGGCCTCACCATTTCCGATGCACAAGTGTATGATCAGGCAATATATGAATGTGTTGCTTCCAACATTGCTGGCATGGAAACAAAAGTTATCACACTTTATGTACATGGTATGTTGTATATGATAAATGGTATATCTTAACTCTTTACCAAACAAGAAAATTTCAGACTGGTCCAGGTTGAAAGCATATGCAGACAACAAAATAATTGTAACTCAAAAAGTGAAATTTGTTTCCAGCAGGGTACAAAACATTGCGCTAAAAGGAGAATGTGGTGGTTACCAGCATTTTCTCCTTTTCACACAATGTTTTCAAAAGGTTTCTATCTCAGGCTCAATAAAAACCAGGTATTGTTTGGTAAAGGGTTAATCCTGTACCACACAATCTCAAGTTTTAAAGATCATTCACAAAGAAGGCTTTTGAAAGCATTGTGGGAAAAGGAGATCTTTTCCCACCATGTTTTCTACACCTCCAGAGAGAAGTTTCAGTTTTTGAGTGATATTTATGTTGTTGTCTGCATATCTTTGCACTGGGTCAGGTCTGAAATTTTATCATAAGGTGAAAACTTGAACAAAATGTATAGAAAGAATGTTCAGATGTTACGAAATCTCTGACATATGAACTAGGTATTGATATCATGTGTCATTGTTGTGAAAAACTGAGACATTTTATCATTACTCTGTAAGTGCTGCAGATCTATATTTCAAACTGACACAAGTTGTTGACTATCAAAAGGATAGACTATACAACAAGCACAGTTAACCATCAGCAAGTGTAGTGAACAGTATCACCTGAACATATCCTCCTGTTATTTTGGAGTATGAGTAACATTTATAACTGTTGCCTTGATTGTGAAGTTTAGCTCCCCTGATTTCAAAGATTATTTATTTTAAACTGGGAAAGGTTGTTAACTATTAATAAGGGGATCCTATACATCAAGGGCAGATGACTGTCAAGGCATTTTTGCACACTTATGCCCCTTTTTCACTTAAAATTATGCCCTTTTTTCACTTAAAATTTTCATTCAAATTTAAGCAGTTGGCAGTTGAGCATTGGCACCTGCATGCAATGTTCATGTTTGATTAATTATTTCACATTTCTGTTTTTTTTTTTAATGTTTTCCTATTCTTCTCTTTTCATCGAGTTTTCATGATTCCATTTTTTTACCAGCATTTTCTCCTATTTCCTAAATATTTTTTTCCCTTTTACAGCTTTATATCACAGTTCCAGCCACATTTAAATTGTCAGCAAATTTTGCATGCTTTCAATATAGCAGACTCCAAAGTTTGTCATGTGGTGAAAGAATTAAAAAGCTATAGAAAGCATAGTTAGAAAAAAGAAATATAATTAAATATAATGCTGTTTACTAGAATGTTGCCCTTGTCTCCTGATGCTTTGAAAAGCAATGCCCCAGTGATTTGTTAAAGCAAAGGATTGTTTTATAAACGATTGTTGTAAAACTTACCAGACCTATTACATGTTCGCAGTTACTAAGACCACACTGTGAACAACTATATACTTTGTTTGTTTCAGTTCCACCAGTAATCTTAGGTGTAGGCCCTTCAAGTCAAACAGTGGTAACAGGTGACCAGGTGATATTGAACTGTGAAAACTCTGGGGAACCAGCACCCACAGTGGAATGGAAGAAAGATGAAGCATTTATCTATTTATTCAATGAAGACACTGGCTACGAACTGATGGATGATGGATCTCTACTAATTTCTTCTGCCGAAGTTTCTCAGACTGGAAGTTACGTGTGTGTTGTAACTAACGAAGCTGGAGTTGACACCAGGGATTTTAACCTTGTTGTAAATGGTAATTAACTTATTCTCAAACAACAAAAGTTTGGACTAGTCCAAATTGGAAGGATTTGCAGACAACAAAATAAATGTGAATCAAAAACTGAAATTTGATTTGGAAAGGGTAGAAAACATTGTGGGAAAAGAAGAAAATGCTGGTTACCAGCATTTTCTCCTTTCCCACAATGTTTTCAAAGGCTTGCTTTTTTAGGGTCGTGAAAGGTCAAGATTGTGGGGTAAAGGGTTAAAGAGATGGCTTACTCATTGTATTTGTAACAGGTGGTGAAAAATATCGCGGCTCGACCGGGATTCGAACCCAGGGCCTCAAGAATACTGTTCCTGCACTCTAACCAACTGAGCTACCGAACCACATGTTGATACAGCCGCACGATATATCACCAAATACCTGTACCCGACTACATTATACCTTTATATCTATCTGTGGGATAGACCAGTATACTACATATTGTTAACGTTTTACTGAAAGACAAAAATTTATAGTAGTTTTAATACATACTTTTTGCAGTTGGCAATTGAAATGTGGTTCAGCTGATTAGAATTTGTCTTTGAAAGATAAAGTCATCGTGAAAAAAAGGGAAAATGCTTCTTACAAGCATTTTCTACTTTTCCCCCAGTGTTTTAAAAAATCCTTCCTCACAGCCTTGTTAAATTAAGGAATTGTTGGTGAGGGTAAAAAAATAGTCTGCAAGCGAGATATAAGAGATTGTTGCCAAATCATTAATCCTTTACCAGCCAACAAATTTTGGATTGTTCCAAATTGAAAGCATTTGCAGACAACAATTTCATTGTGGCTCAAATGATACAATTGTTTATTGATAGGGTAGAAAATATTGTGGGAAAAGGAGAAAATGCTGGACACCAGCATTTTCTCTTTTTGTCACACTGTTTTCAAAAGGCTTCTTTCCCAGGGTCATCAGAAGTCCTCATTGTGTGGGAAAGGGTTAAATAGCAATAGACTGGCTTGCTCCTATTAGGTGAAATCCACCAAACATTAGAATGTGTAGATCCAAGATCAGAAATCTACTTATTTGGAGCCTCTTTTATCTATATTACTAAGAATTTTAAGATATTG
This sequence comes from Tridacna crocea, assembly GCA_943736015.1. Classification (NCBI taxonomy): domain Eukaryota; kingdom Metazoa; phylum Mollusca; class Bivalvia; order Cardiida; family Cardiidae; genus Tridacna; species Tridacna crocea. The sequence goes on along the minus strand of OX031057.1, from coordinate 48,594,534 downwards.
ACGATACTTCAAGAGTTAATTTTCACATACCTCCCTTTCTTAATTTTAGAGCCAGCTTCTCTGCCTGCAAACTTGACCACCTTCAAAGACATCATAGAAGGAAATGATGTCATACTGCGTTGCCCAGCAACAGGAACTCCTCCACCACTGATCACATGGTACAAAGATGGCTCCCTTATTACTGGAGACTTTGCAGGTGTTATAATATTGGAGGATGGCTCCCTGCAGATAATTAATACTGATGCAGAAGACACTGCTTCTTACAAGTGTGTTGCTGAGAATGTAGCTGGGAGAGATGAACATGAAGTTGATCTAAAAGTCTATGGTAAGTCAACTTTGATATTGAATTGACCAATAGATATTATAAGGTTACTGACTCTGTTTTACATGTTGCTATAGTTAGTACATTCTATTTTTATCCTATACCTAAAATGTATAAATTTTGTTCTATACACGTGTCATACACTCATAAAATGGGATATGGTGGAAAAATCTTTATGCCATGCTTTCTGCAAATTTTTAAGAAATAATGGTGGATTATAAAATTCATGGCTAAAACCAGTGAAATTAACCATGTAATTTACATAATACCTTAATTGAAGGTGGAAAAATTAGTTACTGCACACTAGTCACATAGATTAATAGTGCATGCCATTCAACCATAAGGACCCATGAGGTAATTTATGTGCATTTACCATACATTTCTTGGGCTTTTTTGAGGAGGGGGTTGGTACGCCATGGGGAATTATCGAAAAAACAAATATACTGGATTTTGGTAAAAATGGGCTTAGAAGCATGAAATGAAGAGAATACTTATTAGAAGCTTGAAATAAATAGAATAAATAGGTTTTTTGGTAGAAGTTCATTTTAAATGTTATACTTTTTCCAGCTAAAATTGCTCATACATGTAATATTTTGTTATCAAGAGTTAGTTAGTAAACAGTAAACAGAATATCATTCTGTAATAACATTCCTGATGCTTGTATTTGCTTCTTGCTTCGTAAGAAAGTCCTGACGTCTAGCTTGACCTCATGTCTTGTGAGATATGAAGTTTTTCCACAAAGCTAAATGGAAATACAAGCACCAGAAAAGTCACTACAACAGAATGTTCTATATGCTTTCATTATACAGTTCGTCCATATTTCACTGGAGAAGATGCTGGTAAAGTTGGAGTTGTGGACACTACAGAGGTTGTGGTTACAAACAATGTGACTCTGGTTTGTTCCATTGAAGCAGACCCACCACCAATTATAACATGGTTGAAGTAAGAACTGAAAATAATTGATTCTACGTATTTTCATATTTTGTGTAAGATGAAATCTGAAGCTTAAAGGCACTGAGGAAGAAAGCTTTTGAAAACAGTGCGGAAAAAGAAAATCTACCCATTCAGAATACTGCTACTGATTTTCACTAATTTCGACTTTGTTGTCTACAGGTACTTTTATCTTGTAAAGTCAGCAGGCTGTTGTTAACCCTTTACCTCATAAGGCATTTCTATGGTATCTCTAATTGACCCTAAATAACCGCAAGGATGAAGCTGTTTCTTATGTATATATGGCATCTTTTGATAGCATAGAAAACATTGTGGCAAAAGGTGAAATTGCTCTTCACGAGCAATTTCACCTTTTGCCACAATGTTTTCAAAGGGCTCCTACAAGCAGTGCGTAGAAATGAGTATCTATGGAGTAAAGAGTTAAGTGAAAAGTGGAGCTTGAGTCTAATGCTCATTCAAATGTTCTAATAAGTATGATTTCAAGATGCAACCTGAAACTGTGTCTGTGGAAGTTATGATAAATGGATATGGTTTTGGTTTCTCACCTAATTATGTTAGTGCATCTCATTTCTGAGAGCTAATTAATCTGTTACCAAGCAGGCCCAAGTTTAACTCTTTCCCAAACAATCCCTAGTTTTTACGATCCAGAGATAGAAGCCTTTTGAAAACATTGTGGGAAAAGGAGAAAATGCTGGTAACCAGCATTTTCTCCTTTTCCCACAGTGTTTTCTACCATAATCGAAACAAATTTCAATTTTTGAGTTATGTTTATTTTGTTGTCTGCAAGTGCTTTCAATTTGGACAAGTCTAAAATTTTGTTGTTTGGTAAAGGGTTAAAAGACCCAGAAAACCGCAGGTTTTGAAAACATTATGGGAGAAACTGACATTGTTGGTAGCCAGCGTTTTCTTACTTTCAAGCATTTTGAAGACAAATATCATCTTTTGAACTACTTTGAGTTTGTCTTTCAATTTGGTTGAGTCTACTTTGGCATTGGTAAGTCATAATGGAAAAAATGGCCTGTAGACAGGGTTGCATAAACACCTTTCATTCAAATAAATAATTTCTTCTTTTTTTACACAATAGATGGATTGTCCTAATTGAGATTTGTATTGAGTTGCTGAAGTATCATTACATGTATTTTCCTCAGAGTTCAGTATTTGTTCAGTCTTTTTGCAGTCCTTGTAGGTCATTTGGTAGAGTGCAGGACTTGATAACAGAGGATCACTGTTTTTGTTTCGCGGCTTGATCAGTTTCTTTCAGAGGAATGACAATAGTCATTGCGACAGGATTAATTCCTCTTTGACCATTTGTTTTGATGATGGTTATATCAGAAAGCAGTAAGCGGCTTGTAAAGAATGTTGTGTGGACTACTGGTAAAAGAAACTTCAGGAAAGTATGGATAGGTGCACTGGCTGCCATGATATTACTGAAATAAACTATACTATCAGTCAATCAACCTTTTCATTTCTGCTTTCCCATCAGACATAAATATGATTTGGTTAACTCTTTACCAAACAACAAAATTTTAGATCTCACCAAATTGAAACTACTTGCAGACGGCAAAATAGAAGTAACTGATAAAATGAAATTTGCTTTTGGAAGGGTAGAAAACATTTGTGGGAAAAGGAGAAAATTCTGGTTACTAGCATTTTCTCCTTTTCCCACAATGTTTTCAAAAGGCTTCACTGGCAGGGTTGTTAGAAGTAGGGATGTGTGGTAAAGACTAAAAGAAGAAGTTGCAGCTGTCAGTGGAAATTTTATTTTCAGAAATGGCTATGAGCTGATCCCTGAAAATCTTGATGACCGCATAGAGATTTCTGAAGATGGAAAACTGTTGACAATCACAGATTCTGATGTCTCTGATACAGCTAGGTATACCTGTATAGCTGCAAATATTGCAGGAGAAGCAGAAAAAAGTTTTGATTTAGATGTGCAAGGTAAACTATTTCTGTTGTCATTTCACACCAATCAGAGTGCAGTTTAATTTTGGACAGATGAAAATCTATCACAATGAACATAGTCCCCTCATAACACAGTCTCAACCTCTAAGGACCCTAAAAGAAAAAGCTTTTGAAAACATTTCAAGAAAAGAAGAAAACATTGGTAACCGACCTTTTCTCCTTCTTTCAAAATGGAATCTACTTTTTCAAAAATAATTTTCACTGTTTGAGCCGTTTATAACCCGACTTTTGCAAATGCTTTAGATTTGGACAAGTCTAAATATTTTCTCTTTGTTAAGCATTAAGACATATTTCCTGACACAAATTTGAAAAACATTTTGAAACCATCAGTGATCTAACCCTTTGCAAAGCTATCCAAAGCTTTAACTCTTTACCATACAATGACGACTTTTGATGACCCTGAAAGGGTAGGCTTTAGAAAACATTTTGGGAAAAGGAGAAAATGCTGGTAACCAGCATTTTCTCCTTTTCCCACAATGTTTTTACTTTTCAGTCACATTTATTTTGTTGTCTGCAAATTTGGAGCATTTGGTAAAGTGTTAATAACCCTGGGCTAGAAAGCTTGGTGAAAGATGGTGGGAAATGGAGAAGATGCTTGTGACCTGTATTTTCTCCTTTTCCCACAATGTTTACTACCATTTTGAAAACAAACCAGATCTTTTTGGTCACATTCAAATGGTCATGTGCAAATGCTGTCAACTTGGATTATTCTAAAATTTTATTGTCTTTGAGGTTAAATTAATGAACTGGTGGATAACCATACCAGTGCTCAAAGTTGAAATCAAAGTTGAAAGACAATTTATTGCACTTGCATCATTATGTCATTTACCAGATAGGATTAGCTAGAAAAGAATTCTTATTTGGTCTATACAGTTTCTGTATCTGCCTGGTTGATTTTTAGTCCAGATAAGAATTTCTATCTAGTTGAGCAAGAGTCCAAATCTGGCTAAATTCCTATCTGGCCAACGACACATACATGTATATTGCTAGTGGAGCTGTCAGTTAACCCATTACCACACAATTCCTACTTTTGATGACCCTGAGAAAGAAGCCTATAGAAAACATTGTGGGAAAAAGGAGAAAATGCTGGTCACCAGCATTTTCTCCTTTCCCCACAGTGTTTTCTACCCTTCACAAAACAAATTTCAAGTTTTCAGTCACTTTTATTTTGTCATCTGCAAATGCTTCCGATTTGGACAAACCTAAAATTTTGTAGTTTGGTAATGAGTTAATTGTAAGACTGTTGTTTACTTTCAGTCCCACCATCCATCGACCTTGACACTGTTTCACCAGGCAACAACACAGTGGTAAAGGGTAATGCTTTATACCTGGATTGTCCTGTCTCTGGCACACCCAGACCTAAAGTTACATGGTAGGTAGTCTACTTATTAATTCATGTAGTACTTTCATCTCGTTACTTTATTGGTACTTTAGATCTAGTCTATCCTTAGAGCATAAAAGAAAAGACCCAACAGTTTCTCTCAGGAAAAAGACCCAAATGATTGCAGTCTTAAGGTTGCACCTGTCAAGAAAGCCTTGGCAAAGGAATAATTGTAGGTCAGAGATGGGACTGCACAATTTGTTCACAAAGGCAACAAAGGTTGCGAATGATACATTAGGGGTTAAAACTGTTTCAGATTAACAAATACATGTAATTGTACGGCTTAGTTTTATGACAGAAGGAAGACTATTTCAGTGAGCATGAAGAAAAGTTATTTAAATGTTTAGCACATGATGCTAAAATTAAATGATCCTGAGGAAGAGGGAACCTGCTCTTTCTCCTTTTCCCACATTGTTTTATACCCTATCAAGGACAAATTTCATCATTTGAGCCATGATTTGATTATTTGTATAATGCTTTAAATTGAACAAGTCTATATTTTGTGAAGTAAAGGGTTAAGGAAAGGATTTTTTTCAAAAGGAAGGGAGAACATTGTTTGAAAAATTGCGATTTAATCTGATAGATGATTTTGCTCTTATTTTCACATTTGAAAGCAATTCATCCTGTTTCAACACTTTACATATAGGTCATTTTAGTAAAAGAGCGGAATCCTTTCACAAGAATGTATAAAGTATTATAGTTTTGAGATACATGTCCTTTTTTCACAGAGCTCCAGATAAGAGGGAGTGATGGTATTGTAACACCTTTGTTTTTCTTTCAAACCCTATGTAGTGGGTACTCATTAGAATCGTGTCAATGAGATGGCTGTAATAAGTACCCATAACATAGGGTTTAGTGGAAAATTATCAATATTTTCAGCTTTGGAATCAAAACCATTTCCTCTATCTGGAGTTCTGTTTTCAGATCCACTTTCAGTTGCGTAGGACTTAATTCACAAGATAATTTATGCTAAAGCTTTTTCACTATTGAGGCACGACAACACCTATGACAACACCTTTGAGCTGTTGAATATATGAGAACATTTTGGTATATTCAGAAATTACTCAAGATAATTTCTGCAGCTTTTGCACAGAACTTTTTCTTGATGATCCTTTAAACTAAGTTACGTGTCACTGGATTCGATAATGTACTATTCTGTAAAGGCCTTTAACTTTGTACCAAGTGGCAAAATGTTTGATTTGTCCTAGTAGAGAGTATTTGCAGATTACAAATTAACTCTTTACCACATGAGAAAATATTAGACTGGTCCAAATTGAAAGCATTTGCAGACGACAAAATAAAGGTGACTGAAAATTTGAAATTTGGTTTGGGAAGGGTAGAAAACATTGTGGGAAAAGGAGAAAATGCTGGTTACCAGCATTTTCTCCTTTTCCCACAATGTTTTCAAAAGGCTTCTTTCTCGGGGGCGTCAAAAGTAGGGATTGTGTGGTAATGGGTTAAATGTATCAATATTTTCAAAAGCTTTGTTACACAGGGTTGTAAACAGATGGGATTTTGTGTTAGAGTTGAAGTAAATTTTCTAAAAAAAAAAAGCCCTTATGATTTGGTAGAGAATCATGGACATGATAAAACTTACAGGTATAAAGATGGAGAAGAAATCAATACAGATTTAGATAGTAATATAAAACTGATTGCTGATGGACTCAGATTGGAGATTGTCGGTGCTCGAGTATCAGATACTGGACGGTACAAATGTGTTGGAGAAAATGTTGCTGGAACAGCAGAAGAGGATTTTGATGTCGATGTCTTTGGTTAGTCCATGTTAGAAAATTAAGCCCGAAAGTTTAGAATAAATGAGATGGATATTCCTATTCCCAAGTTTCATATACGTATTTACATATTAGGTTAATTGCACATAAGGTTAATAGCAGGTTCCAAAATAGAACTTTATGTTTATGTCTGTAGTTAACTTGACATCAGAATTATAAAAAGTGATAAATAAAAGTAATATTCTCAGCATGAGGAAAGCTACTCAACACTGCATTTTGTTGACAATTTGTTAGTAATTTTTCATAAGTTATAGGACAGTGCAGATCCAAGGTCAAACTTTCCAGCATTTTATGACACAATTTACTTTGATAGGAAGTGTGTTCATCCTGACTGTTCAGAAAATGTTAAATTGGCTTTCTAGACAGTATTGAACAAGATCAGACTGCTCTAGTTATACAGTTGTATCTTTGATCTCATTTTCCCTACTTTTTTTTTCTTTGAAGAAAATAAACCTGAGCCTAATTCTTCTTTGGCATTTTCAGGGTTAAGAATCTTTACATAGTTTGATTTTATTTTAGACTTTCTGAGCTGTGGTTCTTCTTTTCTGCTTTTATTTCCAAATGACACAAATTATTATACACTAAAGTTTTGTGTAAGACAAATCAGAGTTTCTTGTGTTGGAGTCACCACATCCATCTTATCTTGAAAAACTGACAAATGCTTAACCCATAGAGTGACTCATAAAACTGCAGAAATGCTCATCCTAGAAATTTGATCCTAATAATAGCAGTTACATGATTGCTTTTGTCTACAGTATTTCAACAAAGCAGATAGTGTAGATCAAAGATAAGACTGCATGTCTTGTGCAGCCTGATCTTGTACTAGACTTACCTTAGTGGCAACTATAGATGTGAAAGTTGCTTCAAGAGATTAATTGTTTTTCCACAGTATCTCCAACAGTGGACAAACCAGGGGAGATAAGCAAGGAGGAGATTGTAACCAATGGCTCTGTAAGCCTGACATGCCCTGTGTCTGGTATACCTTTGCCAGAAATCACATGGTACAAGAACAATCAACCAATTACAGTGGATACAGATGAATACATATTCAAGGATGATGGTTGGACTTTAGAAATCGTTTCTGCTCAGGAAGTTGACACAGCAAGGTAATTATGTGGACTCGTTCACGAGCTTTGATTTGTAGCTGACTGAAGAGGTGTGTATTTTTTTCAGCGAGTTGAAACTGACTCTGGATTACTTTAACCCTTTACCAAACAATCTCATGCTATTAACAACCCAAGGAAGGAGGAAATTGAAAACAATGTGGGAAAAGGAGAAATTTTTCGGCAACCAACACTATCTCCTTTTCCAATAGTGTCTCATATTCTTTCAAGAATAAATTTCATCTTTTTGAAAGTGTATTTTTTTGTCTTCCTATGCTCAGTCAGTGGATAAGTCTACAGTTCAGTCTAAGCACTGTTTATAATTGAAGGAAAGGCTTAATTATTTGGTTTTCCACAAAGTTTTTAAAAGCTGTGTTACTTACTGTCATTAAAAGTTGGAATTGTGTTGTAGAATTGAAGTAGATTTTCTTAAAAATGAAAACCCATAATTTTGTAAACAATTATAGACATTATGAACTTTGACTGTCTAGGTTAACCCTTTACCAAACAACTAAGTTTTAGACTGGTCCAAATTGACAGCACTTGCAGATGACAAAATGAATGTGATACAGAAATTGAAACTTGTTTCCAACAGGGTTGAAAACATTGTGGGAAAAGGAAAAAATACTGGTTACCGGTTTCTCCTTTTCCCACAATGTTTTCAGAAGGCTATAATTCCAGAACCGTAAAAACCAGGGATTGTTTGGGAAAGGGTTAAAAATACTTTGAAGTTTTATTATGTGTATATGCATCATAGAGGATAAATGCAGGTCATTAATTTTCATAACGTTTGTGAAGGAGATTTTTTTCACAAGGAAAGAGCTAACCAATACTTTTGTTGGCTTTTAATGGCAAACAGAACTGTCAGAAATCTAGCTGTTTTCTGAAGACAAATGGGTTTGAGTCCTTATCATGACTTGAAAAGAAACTAACTTCATTACAGATAAGTAAAAAAAATTGTGTTTTATCCCTTTACCGAACAGTTTGATGTTTAGGAAGAATGGTTTTGAAAACATTGTTGGAAATTGAAAAAAATGCTGGTAACCACCATTTTTTCCTTCCCTGGATAAGTTTTCTATTCTAACAGGGACAGAGTTTGTCATTGACCCTCCCTTGATTTTCATCTGCAAATGATTTCAATTTGTACTCTTACGAAATTTTGATGTTTTGTAAAGAGGTTACGGGTTAATTGTATTTTGTTCAAGCATAGCCAAAAATCACAATAAGTCACTTCGTATTAAAGGTATACCTGTAGAGCGAAGAATGAGGCTGGAGAGGGCAAGAAAACATTTGAGCTTAATGTTTTAGGTAAGGCTTATTGCTGAGTTTTGTTTCTATAAACCATCTGTTTCTCTCAGAAGCTTTTACATGAAGTTTACATTTTGCCTGAATGTCTAGTAAATCTAGATAAAGATCTTTGTCACAAACAAATTTGCTCCTGCACTTGACAGCTTTGAAAATAGTTGGAAAAGGGGAAGTTTGTAAAAAAGAACAGGAAGTCCTGTGTTGCCCAGTGATACTTTGTTGAGACGCACAACCTGGAGGCCCCAGATTTGAGCCTCACTGGATGTACCAGATTTTTATAAAGGTGTCCTTGCGCAAGAACGTTCAGAGTCCCAAAAAATAAGAAGTGGAATTTCCAAGGCTGCCTTTAGCTAGATTGTCTCAGCATAGCATATATCGAAGTTCAACAATCACACTGCTTGTTTTGTGCAGCCTGATCTTTGTCTACACTCACATCTAAAGCAAAAATTTAGTTATTATTGCTGCAATGGCACTTTAAAAGTTAAACTTTTTAACCAAACATACCTTACTTTTAGCAAACCTCAGAGAGTACTGTATATTTTTGAAAACATTTTAGGAAAAGGAGATAATGCTGGTAATAGTATGTTTACCTTTTTATATGCTTAGAGCTTGATGTCGTATTATGTTATGGTCCTGCTTGTCCATCCGTCTGTTTATCTGTTAGCAATTTCTTGTGTGTGCAACTCCTCCTACAGATCAATTGGAATATTGTCCTTAACAACCCTTGAGGACAATTTGTTTTCTGAAAACAGAGGAATTGCTGGGAATCAGCATTTTCTCTTTTTCCAATAGTGTCTTTCAGAGACAAACCATTTTAATGGAGATAAACTAAATTGTTCTCTGCAAATGACTTCAATTTAAAATTATGTCCATTGGTGAAATGTGAAGCTTTTTATACAAACTTATGAGTACTCTTGGGACTTTGCTCTAAAAGATGTTTCAAATGATTAGCCCCCATTTTGGTTTTAGTTTAGAAATTCCTAGTAAAGTAATAATTGGCTGTTAAATGTACAATAAAATTTTCTTTAACAGTTCCTCCTAAGATAGAGAGGGATGGCCTTAACCTTGATCCCAAGGTGATGATTAACCAGACAACAGTGATAAACTGTCCTGTAGAGGGAATTCCATCCCCAACAATAACCTGGTTCAAGAATGGCATACAACTGGATGCTTCTGTTCAGGTAGCAGAAAATTCTATTGTCTCAGCATAGTCATTGTCTGCCACTGCATTGTTGCATGAGAACTTAGGCATTTTTTTCATATGTCCTTATTTTACTTTTCAAGTATTTTGTTTGTGCTTTGTTTCACTGATCTAAAACCATACCTAAAAGTTTTTGGTATACCCTGAGAGTGCACCAAATGAAAATAAAAAGTTCAGTCAAACATTCTCATTTTAGTCTTTACCGAACAACAAAATTGTAGGCTAATTAATATTGAACATATTTGCAGATAAAAAAATAGATATGAGTGAAAAGTTTTATGGATAGAAGGATAAAAATAATGAGGGAAATAGGAGAAAATGCTAGTTATGGCATTTTTCTCCAGTTCCAGCATATTCTCCTTTTCCTACAATGTTTTCAAAATGCTTCTTTTTCGGGGTCTTTAAAGCCTGCTTTGTGTGGGAAAGGGTTAAAGGCTACTTTTGTCAACAGAGTAGTCCATGTCTACCCAAATCATATTGCGTGTTTTTAGCAGTCAAAGTCTGACTCCTGAGCAAAAATGGCTGCAATAGTACTTATTTTGTGAAATTATAAAAAAGAAAAAGATTAAAGTAGAGTTTTTAAAAGCTCAAATTTGAGAAAACAAGTCAGGATGGGTCTGGATATAACTGATGGGAAGTACAGATGTCACATCTATATACATACACCCTTTATAAATATGAGGTGCAGTATACATGTAGGTTTTGCTGTCCATTGAAACTGTCAAAAGCACAACTGTAACTTTCAAAAATGATTGGAAGTGAGGCAGTCATGGATTAACCCTTTACTAAACAATCCCTGTTTTGTATGGCCCAGAGGACAAAGCCTTCTTAAAACATTATGAAAAAAGGAGAAAATGTTGGTCACAAGCATTTGCTCCCTTTCCCATAGTGTTCTCTAATTTTCTGAATTCAAGTTTCAATTTTTGAGTCATGTTTATTTGGTTGTATGCAAAAGCTTTCAATTTGGACAAGTCTGAAATTTTGTCGAATGGTAAATAATTAACCTACATGTACATGTATTTCTATGAGTGGACATACATGTATATATGACATGTGCACCAAGCATTTAGGATAGCATATATGCTTATGATTGGGATTGCAAAGACACTTGTAATTAAATTTTACAGCAGAATGAAGAGCGTATCAATGGCATGTGTTGTACTTTCAGACTAGGTATGAGATCCTTTCATCAGGTAGACAGTTAAAGGTGAAAAATGCCCAGTTGACAGATACAGCAGTGTTTCAATGTGTTGCTGTAAATAAAGCTGGCTCAGACACAGTAGATTTTAATCTATTTGTGACAGGTTTGTACATGTATAACAGAAAATAAAATATACAATTCTGTAATCTGTTTTTAAGTTTTAACTGCGGACTTTTAACGACCTGCAAAATCCGGACTTTTAACAACCCTGAAAAAAGAAGCCTTTTGAAAACATTGTGGGAAAAGGAGAAAATGCTGGTAACCAGCATTTTCTCCTTTTCCCACTATGTTTTCTACCTATTCAAGAAAAAGTGCTAAATTTTGAAAAAAAAAATGTGAATTGTGTACTTCAAGTTCCTCCAATGTATAAAGGTTAAAAATTTTGACATGTGGTAAAGGGTTAAACACAGATTATCAAGCAAGAAGAAAACAGAGAGAAAAGCAAGTGGTTGTTGCTAACAATGTTTTTCATCAAATATAAGTACATTTATCCTTATATGTCTACATATTTTTCCTACTTGCAAATATTCATTTGTTGTGCTAATTGAATTAGTGTTGATGGATGTCAGTATGCTTAAAAATAGCATTTATTACAATGTGTACAGACATTACATAGCTGATTTTGAAATCTTTTCCTTGGGAATTAACATATTTTTACTGATTTAATGATCTACATTCAACCAGTTCTATGTGTTTTTGATATTTTCTTTTTATCACATAACCTCCCTTGTTTTCAGTGTAATATATACCCAGTATGAATTTTCTTATCTCATACATGTTTGATATCACTTTTATGTGACATCATTTTTGACGTCATTTTGTGCGTGTTTCAATACAAGTGAATGGGTCTTATGGAAAATAACGGGGTACATTTATGAATGTTTTTACATCATTTAATCCATATTTTGTGAACTATCGTTATGTGATAAAAAGAATCTGACATTAGTGGGCGTTTGAGATAAAGTTTTTTATTAAACTTGTCAAGGAAAAATGTTATTATTAGGCTCGCTTAATAACATTTCCCTAGACTCGTTTAATAAAATCTTATCTCAAAAGCCCACTCATGTCAGATCCTATATGTCAATAATGATTAAGAATTGATCTCTCATCAAATTATGTCCACAACTTCTTATATATTTTTATCTGTGTAGTTCCATCAAAGATTCAAACTTATGGTGTCAACAGAAATCCCAAGGTTGTTGCAGATGGAAGTCTGGTTTTAACCTGTACAGTGACTGGAGTTCCCATACCAGATATCATCTGGCTGAAAAATGGGGACAAGATAGTAGAAGAGGAAAATCCAAACATCTCTATAGAGAATCAAGGCATGGAACTAATAATTAATGATGCTAAGGTACCCTTCTGTCTTCTCCAGCAGTATTTACATCTGTAGTCAGAGCTGTAAATAGTTCTTATTAACTCTAAACCAATGGACAAAATTTTACGCTTGTTCAAATTGAAAGTATCTGCTGATGACATCAAATTTGATTCAAATGGTTAGAAGAGACAAATAGTGCAGGAAACACTGTGGGAAAACAAGAAAATGATGGTTGTAAATGCCTTCATGCTAGGTGTGGTTAAAACAGGAATATTTTGTAACTAACTGACTGAAGAAATGAATTAAAGGAAAGATATGGAAAAGCAACAGTATTTGCTTATATATTTAACTCATTACCAAAGGACAAAATTTTAGGCTTGTCCAAATCGAAAGCATTTGCAGACGCTAAAATAAAAGTGACTGAAAATTAAATATTTGTTTAGTGAAGAGTAGAAAACACTGTGGGAAAAGGAGAAAATGCTGGTTACCAGCATTTTCTCCTTTTTTCACAATGTTTTCTTAAGGCTTCTTTCTCAGGGTCGTCAAATGAGGGATTGAGTGGTAATGGGTTAAATGCTTTTAAGATTCTAAGTATCCATGCAATAAATTTTAATCCTTTTGTATTTTGTACAGCGGAAGCACATTCTTTTGAAAGCCTTTGAAAACAAATTCCAAGTGTGTTCTGTATTGGACAGACTTAAAGATATGATTAGAAGAATTGGAGGCAATTGCTTCTTGCAAGTGTCTGCTTTTTCCTCCAACAAAATTTTTTTATATATCAATTAAATGGAAAAAGTGATCTTCCTTCAGATGTTTCTCATTTCAATCACTTCCAATACATTTTTGCAGATCTAGAATTAGCCTGAATAATGATGGGTACCAAACAACCAACTGCGAGACTAGCTCAGTTTGAGATTATTTGCAGACAACAAATTCATTTTGACTTACATAAAGAAATTTGTCCTCTGGAGAGTTGAGAGCAATGTGGAAAGTTGACAAAAAATGCTGGTTACCTGTTTTTTCTGATTGTCTCACCGTGTTTTCAAAGGCGCATCAGGATCATCAAAACAGTGTTGACTTGTAAAGTGTTAACTCTTAACCACACAGTCCTGACTTTTGAGGACTCTGAGAAAGAAACCTTTTGAAAAGATTGGGGGAAAAGAAGAAAATATTTGTAATCAGCATTTTTATTTTTTCCTTTTTACACAATGTTTCTTACCCTTCCCAAATCAAATTTCAATTTATGATTCACATTTATTTTGTTGTTTGCAAATGCTCTCAATTGGACTAGTCCGAAATTTTGTTGTTTAGTGAATAGTTAAGTTAATGTTTTTCGTTAAGGTGGATGATACAGCCATATATACTTGTCGTGCTACCAATGAAGCAGGGGATTCTGATCTTTCATACAATGTTAATGTGCAAGGTGAGTTTTTTTCCTTTAACAGATTTGTCCTCATATTTGATTAGCCATCTGCACCTCAGTGGCATAGCACAGGTTTGAAATTTGAAAAGATTGCCTGAAACTGAGACTGAAACCAGAAGTCTTGTTATTGTAACACACTACCAGAATTCATTTCTGTCTTTTTGTTCAGCTCTATACAAGAAAACAAATTATTTAGCTCTTTAAAATTGAAGGGGGCTGCAGAAATCAAGTGAAAATGATGTAGACAATTGGATTTACCTGTAAAAGAATAGAGAAATGTGGTTGGAATTTGTAAAAATAAGTGATTCTTTGTTAATGTGTGGAGAGGAAGAACTACCATCTGATGAGCAATGCTTGTAAACATGGATAGATTCACTGGTTGCTATGATATATTTGACACAGTCCAAAAATTTTATACCTGCCTTAACTCATTACCAAACGACAATATTTTAGGCTTGTCCAGATTGAAAGCATTTTCAGACAACAAAATAAAAGTGACTAAAAATTTGAAATTTGTTTTGTAAAGGGTAGAACAAAACTGTGGGAAAAGGAGAAAATGCTGGTTACCAGCATTTTCTCCTTTTCCCACAATGTTTCTAAAGGCTTCTTCATCAGGGTTGTCAGTAGTAGGGATTGTGTGGTAATAGGTTGATTGGAACCATTTACAAATTACAGGTCAAATATGGCTCAAATTATGGGAATTGTCTGAATATATGAGGGTAGAAATTTTAATCTGGTTATCAGTATTTTCCCCCCTCCCCACAAAGTTTTTAAAGATCTTCTGTCTTAGAGTCATTAAAATTTGGTATTGTGTGGTAAGGGTTTTGATTAGAAGAAATAAATACTCTTGTCAGCCTTAAAAGTATTACCTTTTGGTTTTTGCAAGTGTCAATAAAAATTAAGACTTTTGTCATCTGCCGCATTTAGCCAGTATATTTCTCCACAATTGGCATTTTTATCAAACTTTAACCCATTACCACACAATCCCTACTTTTGACGCCCCTGAGAAAGAAGCCTTTTGAAAACATTGTGGGAAAAGAAGAAAATGCTGGTAACCAGCATTTTCTCCTTTTCCCACAATGTTTTCTACACTCCCAAAATCAAAAATCAATTTTTGATTCACATTTATTTTGTCGACTGTAAATGCTTTCGATTTGGACGAGTCTAAAATTTTCTCGTGTGGTAAAGAGTTAACCTGTAGAATAACATTAGATTATTTTGACTTTCACAGCAAAATGAATGTTGCATTTGGCATTTGAGGAATCCAATCAGACAAAAATTAATTTTTATTGTAAAATTCTGAGCTCCTATAGGAGGCTTTTGTGTAGCACAAAAGTATAATGCATGTATATGGGTTCTTTAATTCAGAGTTTGAACCACATACTTTTTTTATTTTTTACTTAGTTCATGTAGCATGTTAACAGTTTGACACCAAGTGTTTGGTGAGAATCATGAGTCAATACATGTCTGCTTTTAACAATTGCTGGCAAGGTGTCAATCTTTGTCATGGCACTCACCATCTTGTGTTTAAGAGGACTATTCTGCCATGAATCAAGACATGGCTACCTTCAGAATTGCTGGCAAGGTGTTGGTCTCTGTGACTGTACTTGCCATATTGTGTTTAAGAGTACTAGGTTATTGATAAGTTGTTTACAGCTTTTATCATGTTTTTTTAAGAAAGAAATCATCATAATAAAACAGTGTTTTTCAGAGTTTTTTAATTGTGTGCTTGTAAAAATGGTGGTTTATCAGTCATTAGAGAGTCAGTGAATGGTTCCAAGTCTTGTGCCAAAAGAAAGTGTCAGTATAGTATTGACTTTCACAGTAAGAGAAGAGTATGAGTTTTCAAGGAAATCTTAATTTTTTTCTTTATATAATATTCCTTTTCAAGATGCCAAATCTTAATAAAAGCATTTATAGCAAATAAATGTGGCCTAAGTGTTGGATCTATCTTTTGAAAGTGTAGAAAACATTGCCAAAATAGGCAGTAATGCAGGTTACCAGCATCTCCCCTTTTTCAACAGTTGTTTTATAAAGCGATCTTCCCCAGGGTTGCTAAAACTTCGGATTGTTTCTTAAAGGATTAGAGGTCATAAAACACAGTCTTTTCTTTTAGTGCCTCCAACAATTGATGACGATGATGATGATGATGTGGAGCCTGAACTCAACGTCATACAGAATAACTCTATAACGCTGAACTGTCCAGCCAAGGGTGTACCCGAGCCAGAAGTCATTTGGTTGAAAAATGGACAGGCTATTGATTTTGGGGTCAACTCTCCATATCAGCTACAGGTATTTACTCTTGCAGGGAGAACATAACTGAAAGATGCATTTTAATTTAGTTCGCATACAACTGTAACAATTACCTCCTGTAGACATTTTTAGCCTGGCTGATATCAAAGAATTTTTGTAGCCCTGGCGTCATGGTCTCCATACTTGTCTGCGTCATTGTGCAAAAAACTATGACATTTTATAATAGCTCTGTTATTATTACCTTACAGGAGAACCTATTCGACAGGGGCAGGTAACCATCAAAGTCTTTTTGACACATTTATGCCCCTTCTCAACTTAGGGTTTTCACTGAGAAATCAAGCACTTGAAGCTGAGTGTTGGCTCCCCCATGCAAGCTCTTGATTTTTCTTGTAGTAGACAACTGATGAAAGCATTTTGGCTCAACTCTTACCAAAATACAAAATTTTAGATCATTTCAAGTTGATAGCTTTTGCAGACAACAAATTAAAAATGATTGAAATGCTTGGAGTCCTCTTTCAAGAGGTAAAAAACTTTCAGGGAAAACAACTTTTACCATAATGTTTTTCAAAAGACTTTTTCTCAGAGTCTTTCAAATGCTGGATTTTGTGATAAAGGGTTAGTTTCTAGAACAATTAATAAGCCCAATATTCATTTGATTCTGCCCTTGTTCAGAACATACTTGCAAAGCAGACAATCAAAGATCAGACTGCAAAAAAGTTTGAGTCTGATCTTGATTTGCATTGGCTGCAAAAGCGGCTAAAGTGCAGAAAAGTATGTTAACTCTTTACCAAAAGACAAAATCTTAGACTGGTCCAAATTGAAAGTTTTGCAGACGACAAAATAAACTCGACTCGTAAATAGAAATTTGATTTGGAAAAAAGCAGAAAACATTGTGGGAAAAGGAGAAAATGCTGGTTACCAACATTTTTTCCTATTTCCACAATGTTTTCTAAGGCTTTCTTTCGCAGGGTCGTTAAAAGTCGGGAATGTGTGATAAAAGAGTTCAGGGTTACCTCTGTACTAATGGTCCTCTTGTAATCCGCATCATCAATTCTCAAAAACTTGGACATAATCAAATGTCTCTGCTATTCATGAAGATATTTACTTAAACTTAGGGTATTTGCTAAAAGGGGTAACCCTAAAATATTTGTTTTTTGATGCCTTTTTTTCTATATAGAAATTTTTCTTGCAGAGCAAATGAAGTAGAGCACTGACACCCACATATACTTTGTTTGTTTTCTCTAGGCTAATGGTAAAAGACTTGTGATAGAGAATGCCCAAGTCTCAGACAAGGCTTTGTATACATGTGTGGCAACCAATGAAGCTGGTTCAGATAAGAAGGACTTTGAACTAGATGTTTGGGGTATGTTGTCGAGTATTGTTGTTCTGTGACTTCTTTTCTCCTATATTTCTCAGCTTGAATTTTTTATGTATTATATGTAGGTTGTTGTGATATTAATCATTGAAACACCTAATAAATCCAAAAGATATTTTCATTATAGAAATAAGACCCTAATGATACCAATTTGAAGATTGCTCTAGTCTCAAATGTTTCAGCAGAGTCCACAGTGTAGATCATTGATCAGGCAGCATGTTTTGTGCAGCCTGATCTTAATCTACACTGGCCACAAAGGTGGTTTAATGGTTTAAAATGTGAATAAACTTCTCTTTTTGTTTTAAATAAGTTGATATATTGTAATAATTGGGTTCTTGAATGTAGCACTTAATTACTGAAATCTTTTGGTTTTTTTTTTTTTTCATTTCAAAGGTAAGTATAACAAAGTTCATTTATCCATTCCTTGTTACACTTTCAATGGTTTGTGTATGATATGGATTTGTTGATGACATATTTTTCTGATGACATGTTTTGTTTCCTATATATTTTAGTTAAACCTGTTATTGATGAAGATGGACTTGACAAGACCCCAAGAATAATTAAAGGACGCACTATTGAATTATTCTGTCCCACAGATGGAAATCCTGTACCTGATATAATTTGGCTGAAGGTAAGATCTGTGCCATTTAAACCTTAACTCTTTACCAAACTACAAAATTTTGGGTTTGTCCAAATCGAAAGCATTTCCAGATGACAAAATAAAAGTGACTGAAAATTTGAAACTTGTTTTATAAAGGGTAGAAAACATTGTAGGAAAAGGAGAAAATGCTGGTTACCAGCATTTTCTCCCTTTCCTACAATGTTTTCTAAAGGCCTCTTTCTCAGGATCGTCAAAAGTAGGGATTGTGGGGTAATGGGTTAAAGTGTTTCCCAATGGACAAGTACTTTAGACTTCTCCAAATTCAAAGTTATTTCAGACAACAAATTAAGCCTGGCTCAAATTTTAATTATCTTCTCAGGTTCTTTAAAACACAGGGCTATTTGATAGAGGGTTGAAGTGCTGAACCAAACTCAATGTTACTTTTGCAGACAGTATACATCAAGATCAGATGGCACAAAACATTCAGTCTGATCTTTGATCTGAACTGTCCTTCATACATTCTTAACCCTTTACTCCATAGATACTCATTTCTACGCATTGCTTGTAGGAGCCTTTGGAAAACATTGTGGCAAAAGGTGAAATTGCTCGTCACAAGTAATTTTACCTTTTGCCACAATGTTTTCTATGCTATCAAAAGGTATCATATACACATAAAAAACGGCTTCATCCTTGCTGTTATTTAGGGTCAATTAGAGATACCATAGAAATGCTTTATGGGGTAAAGGGTTAACAAAACAGCTTTTTAATCAGAATAATGGCATTTTTTATAATGGTAGAGAATGTGCATTTATTTACTTTGCACCATAAGGAATCAACAGAACAGAACTTTATTTCCAATGACTTGAACTATATTCATTTTCATTTCAAAGCTAATACAAAATGATACAAATATAAGAGTGCCATGTTCATGCATGTAACAATAGCTGACATTGAATAAATAAGATATAATACATTTGCGGAAATCATGCTTTGGTGCAGTAATATAATTTTGTTACAATGTTCAGTCTGTATAGATAGATCAAGACCAACAAACAGCTTAGTGTAGTTCATCTTGATCTATGCTCTCCAAAAAAGTCATATTCGTATTGTGAGACAATATTTTTTCTCACTGTTTGTGCTGATTTTAGACCTGTCACGGAAAGAAAGGCATAGCATCAGAGAATAATCACAGGATTTTTATTTAAAACTCCACTAAACTGTAAAAAAAAACTTTTGCAAGATATATGCAGTATTGTCACCTGTCATTCATCACCCATATAAATAGATGAAAGGAGATAAAAGCAAGTAACAGATTTAAAAGAAGAATATGCTAGGAATTTAAATTTCACATAATAATAATAATAAAAATGATCAATCATTCTGATGATAATAATAATGGTAATAATATTGTTATTGTTTGTAATAAAAAATAATCCGAATGGGAAAAAAACGATACATACATACACATGACATGTAAATCATAATGTTAACCCATTACCACACAATCCCTACTTTTGACGCCCCTGAGAAAGAAGCCTTTTGAAAACACTGTGGGAAAAGGAGAAAATGCTGGTAACCAGCATTTTCTCCTTTTCCCACAGTGTTTTCTACCCTTCCCAGAACAAATTCCAATTTTTCAGTCACCTTTATTTTGTCGTCTGCAAATGCTTTCAATTTGGACCAGTCTAAAATTTTCTCGTGTGGTAATGAGTTAAACTTCATTAGAGTATGTACTGTTGAACCATTGTGAAAAAGGGAGCAAAAAATATGCCTCGCTTAACCCTCTACCCCATAAGGCATTTCTAAGGTTTCTCAAATTGACTCTAAATAACAGCAAGGATGAAGCCTTTTCTTATGTGTATATGACAACTTTTGATAGCATAGAAAACATTGTGACAAAAGGTGAAATTGCTCGTGATGAGCAATTTCACCTTTTGCCACAATGTTTTGAAAAGGCTCCTAAAAGCAATGAGTAGAAATGAGTATCTATGGAGTAAAGGGTTAAATATTGAAGAAAGTAGTAGTGATACAGCTGTGTTGGCAGTGGATAAGTGTGTACAGAATGATAAAAATACTGACATGTCAAACTTTGCGAGCATTTTGGAGATGACAGATCAAAAGTGGCTTAACCATTTCCCAAACAATCCCTGGTTTTTACGGGTCTGGAATAGAAGCCTTTTGAAAACTTTGTGGGAAAAGGAGAAAATGCTGGTAACCAGTATTTTCTCCTTTTCCCACAATGTTTTCTACCCTATCATATAGAAAAATCATATTTTTAGCAACTGTTAATTTGTCATCTGCAAAATGCTTTGAATTTGGTCTGGTCCAAAATTTGCTGTTTGGGAAAGGGTTAACACAAGGGATGAGTAGGAGAAGAATGAAAAAATGCTAATTTCTTTAGGGTTATATAAATCCAGGATTGTTTGATTAACATTTTCACTTCAGAATAAGTACTTTGCATTTTTCTCGAAGGCTTAAAATACATTTCCTCTACAAGATCAAGAGACAGTTCAGTCGTAATCTAGAATACAGCAGTTGACAGTGTAGATCAGAGATCAGACCGCACATTCTGTGTGGTCTGATCTTGATCTATGTTGTCCATAAAAGCTTCTGGTTTTCTATATGATATGGAAAGGATTAAGGGTTACACCAGTATATAAAAGTATGGACTTTTTAGTAATTTTATCAGCTCTATGGCCATGCTTTTAAAACTGTGGGCTTTAACTAACCTGAGTTTGGGTCCAATTTTGAATTTCTGCTTCAGACAGTGAAAACATTTGAAAAAAGACATGAATCTAAGGGGTAGAAGGAAGGAATTACTGTGACAGTTAAGAAATTATTTTATTTTTTTGTATCAAATTATATGAAGATAACTTGAAAATTTATGCTCAACACTCACCTAGGCACAGATAAAAGTTATATGAGCAATGAGCTTGATAATTGTAGGTTTACATGGCTTACTATATAATTTTTCTTTTACAGGACACAGAACCTTTAAAGTTAGATGACAGAGTGGAAATCTTATTGAATGGTCAACAGTTAAGAATAAAAAATGCTACAGAAAAAGACACTGCGACATACAAATGTGTAGCTAGAAACCCAGCAGGTCAAGATTCCATTTCATTTGACCTTGAAGTACATGGTAGGTACATTTTGACATTGGAGGGATCTAAAGGATAGGGTGGATATACATGTATTAAGTGAAGTACTTTCGTCATCTGAATATTTGTAGAATTCTTCTCATCAATGTGCATGAAAATTATTTCACACACAGAATTATTTCATCCCTGTAGTATTTTCAGGCATAGATTGGAATCAGCCTATCTATCTGTCTGTGTACGTTTGTTGTGTACTCAGACATTTTATGTGACAAAGTTCTTCCTCAGTTTGGCTGATATTGTACTAGATTTTTGCATATTTATGCAACAGAAACTATAAATCTGCAAGACACATTTTCTTGACTCAAATGACTTGGGAATTATCCTCACTTCAGCTTGGATATTTTTGTTTGTTTCAATGTCAAAGTACCTTACAGGGATGTTCATTTACTTTTACATAACTGTTCTAATTTGCAGAACTATTTGTTTTTTATGATCAATGATTTTGATGTGATGTTGAGGTAAGTAAGTTAAAAATTTTAGTCACAGTCGTTTTGTTTATTGACAGTTACTGACATCACACACAAAAAAATAGTTGAGCTCATATATTTATTATATTCATATTCTATTACAGTTGCTCCAACAATAGATGAATCTAATGTGGTGTACTATCGTAAAGTTGTTGAGAATCGCACCATCATCATAGAATGCCCAGTATCAGGTACAACTTGCTGACATTGTATGGCTAGCTTAACTCTTTACCACACAATCCCAGCTTTTAACGACCCTGAGAAAGAAGCCTTTTGAAAACATTGTGAGAAAAGGAGAAAATGCTGATAACCAGCATTTTCTCCTTTTCCCACAATGTTTTCTACCATGCTGGAAACAATATTCACTTTTTAAGTTTTGTTTATTTTGTTGTATGCAAATGCTTTCAATTTTGACTGGTCTAAAATTTTGTCTTGTGGTAAAGAGTTAACCTATTATTTTACAGCCAATCTTTAGACACCTCTAATACAAACACATACTAAGAAGAAATATCCGTGTGATAGGGATATGTTCTCTTTTAGTTGATATGGAGAAAAAGTTAGCACAAATAAGCAATTGCTAAGAGCAAGCAAATGCTCCCTTCCCATTAGAATTTCTCAACTTTTATGCTGGAAGAGTGCAAAATAAATCTTATAATAGTAATATGTGTTGTTAAATCAATTTGATCTTGCTCATAGATTACTTGGCATTGTAAATAGAATATGTTGGGGCAAGGAAACTCAAAGATGGCCAAGAGGGACTAACTGTAATGGTATGATGATAAGTGGAGGAGTGATGCTGTTAAAAACTTAACTTTCACTGTGGTACATTTTTTTCTATTCAGGTATACCTGTTCCTGAAGTTATATGGCTAATAAATGACCATCCCTTGTTGCCTGGTGAGGGTTTGACCTTCACGAATAACAACTACCATCTAGAAATAGCCAGTGCAAAAACAACCGACACTGCTATATACACCTGTGTGGCTTCCAATGCAGCTGGAGAGCTCA
This sequence comes from Tridacna crocea, assembly GCA_943736015.1. Taxonomy (NCBI): domain Eukaryota; kingdom Metazoa; phylum Mollusca; class Bivalvia; order Cardiida; family Cardiidae; genus Tridacna; species Tridacna crocea. The sequence goes on along the minus strand of OX031057.1, from coordinate 48,571,713 downwards.
GGAAGAAGTTTGATTTGGAAGTTCAAGGTAAGTTATCATATCATTTTTAACTCTTATGACCTTGAAAACAGTTTAAATTGCATGTAATTTGAAAAGTGTAGGTTAAGATCAGACTGCATAAAAAGTACAGTCCACAGTAGAATCTGATGTAATACTCTTTAGGATAGTTATGATGAATGGTATCCTTGAAATTGCATTGAGACATTTTGATGAAGATAAAACTGGTGTACCTGTATAAAAAACTGGTTTAATCCAGAAAAGGCTGAATTAAGAAATGGGCCTTTATACTGTAACACACAAACCTGAGATTTAATGCTTTTAAACACAACATTGTGGGAAAAGGAGAAAATGCTAGTAACTAGCATTTTGTCCTTTTCCCACAATATTTTCTTATCTTATTATAGATAGATTCTATCATTTTAGTCACACTTAACTCCCACCACACAATTCTGACTTTTAACGACTCTGAGAAAGAAACCTTTGGAAAACATTTTGAGAAAAGGAGAAAATGCTGGTAACCAGCATGTTCTCCTTTTCCCACAATGTTTTCAACCCTTTCCATAACAAATTTCAATTTTTTATCCACCGTTATTTTGTCATCTGCAAATGCTTTCTATTTTGATAAGTCTACAAGCTTATCATATGTTTACTCATTACACAAAATTTAAGGTTTGTCCAAATCGAAAGCATTTGCAGACAACAGAATAAAAGTAACTGAATATTTGAAATCTGTTTTGTGAAGGGTAGAAAACATTGTGGGAAAAGGAGAAAATGCTGGTAACCAGCATTTTCTCCTTTTCCAACAATGTTTTCTAAAGCCTTCTTTCTCAGGGGCGTCAAAAGTAGGGATTGTGTGGTAATGGGTTAAAGAGTTAAATTGTTGACTGCAAATGCTTTCAATTTTGACACGTCTACATTTTGTCATATAGTGAAGAGTTAATAGTGTTCAGCACATTAACTCTTTACCAAACAACAAAATGTAGGACTGGTTACCAGCATTTTCTCCTTTTACCTCAGTGGTTTCAAAGGCCCCCATCAGGGTTGTTAAAGTTGAGGATTGTGTGGTAAAGAGTTAAGAACTAACATACTTTTTTACAGTCCCACCAAGAATTGACACAACCAATCTGGAGACAGATGTAACTGTTATACAGAACAGATCAGTGGCTTTATACTGTCAGGTGTATAGTATACCACGTTCCTCCATTATATGGCTCAAAGATGACTTTCCACTACTGGATTGGCCATATCCTGGTTTGAGACTGACCAATCAGGATCAGAAGCTTGAAGTTACCAATGTACAGATAGACGATGCTGGGAAGTATGTATGTCAAGCCACCAATCCAGCTGGACAGACGAAACTGGAGTATAATTTAACTGTACATGGTAAGCCTACTTGATGGCACTATGATATATAATAATGAGCCATGCATCTGTAAAAAGGGGTCCTCATTCATCTACAAAAGTATCACCCAGGCTTACCTGGGCTCGTATTCACCAACCATTAAGAATATTATTTATCTTATTCTCCAGAATTTTCTACATTTGTAAGTAACACTTATTCTGACTAGACTTGTCCATATTGAAAGAATTTGAAGTTTAGAGATTCAGTGAGGCTTGAATAATCTGTTATATCTTTGAAGAGGTAGACACCATTTTTTGAAAAGGAAAAATGTAGGTAACCTTTTTAAAGCTTTTTTCTTTGGGCATGTATATATGTGAGGTTGTATGATAAAGGGTTTTCAAATGATGCATGTTTTTCAAGTTGAATTTTGACTGCTTCCTTCAATCAGCCAGTCAAATCTTGTTTCATAAATTTACAATCATAGATAAGTGCACACTTGATTTCTAACTTGGTTTTCAGTCCCACCAGAGATTGCTGGCTCTCAGCTTATCTCTAATGTGGCAGTGAAGGAAGGTTCCCCTACAACACTAGAGTGTGAAGCAACCGGAATACCAGAGCCTGGACTGACCTGGATTAAAGATGGTGAAGTCATTGAAATCAATGAAAATCCACACATTAGAATTTTAAAAGATGGCAAACAGTTACAGGTTAATACTGTCTTTATTTTAGACCCACTTAAGTTTTAACCCTTAGCTCTTTACCATAAAATCCAGACTTTTATCAACCCTGAGAAAGAAGCCTTTTGAAAGCATTGTAGGAAAAGGAGAAAATGCTGTTTTCTGTCCTTCCCAAAACAAATTTCAGTTTTTGAGCCACATTTAATCTATTGTCTGGAAATGCTTTCAATTTAGTGAAGTGTACAATTTTGTTTTTTGGTACAGAGTTAAGCCTTTGCCACACCATCCTGTGTTTTAACTCTTCTTCCCAACAAAATTTTATACTGGTCCAGATTTAAAGCATTTGCAGATGACAAATTGGATGTAGCTCAAATAGTGTTTTCTGATTTTGATAGGGTAGAAAACATAGGGTAGAATACATTGGGAAAGAAAAGGAGAAAATAGTGGTTTTCAGAATTTTCTCAGGGTATTAAATAGGCATTTTGTGGTCAAAAGGCTTTTAAAAATATTTTTGGAAAAGGGGAAAATCTTATTAATCAGCAATTTCTTCTTTTTGCATTATAGTTTCTACCCCATCAAAGAAACATCCAAAACTTTGAGCTAGCTTCTTTCAAATGCTGATGTGCAAGTGCTTTGAATTTGGATTTGTTTTGTAAAGAGTTAAAGGTCTAGAACCGGCTTTAGGTGATTTTGACAGTGTAGATCAAGATTGGACTGCACAGAATTTACAGTCAGATCTTTTATGTATGTCATCCCTGTTCTTGTGACATGTTCTCTCCAAATCAACATTGAAATATTGGGGTAGTAACAGTCTTGCTGGTTTTATAAGTTGAAAAGCTCCTTTCCATTATTACAGCATTGTAAGGGTTATGTTCTTTGGGCCAAAGGCCTGCTAACTTATGGAATGGAAAGATGTGTTTAATTTATCTTTTCCTGCTGGACTACTTTAAAAATTTAGTTTATAAATAGCTTCATAGAAAAGATCATGCCAGAGTGTTCTTTAGAATTCCTGAAGACAGAGAACTGAACAGTTTTTAAAAATCATCTTTTCTAAAAGAGTGCTTTGTGTTGATTTCTTTTTAATTTGACGTAAATTAAATTTGAATACTTTTTCTTTGTTTGGCTTAAACTCTTTAAAGGAGAAAATGCTTGTTGCCGTTCTCCTTTTTCCCACTTAAAATTAGTCCCAGTTCACTGTTGTTTTGTACATGAAATTATTTTGTGTGGAATAACAACCCTAAGGAAGAAGCCTTTTGAAAACATTGTGGGAAAAGGAGAAAATGCTGGTAACCAGCATTTTCTCCTTTACTCACAAAGTTTTCTACCCTATCAAAGAAAAATTGTATCATTTGAGTGGCTATGAGATTGTTGTCTGCAAATGCTTTCAATTTAGATAGGTCTATATCTTTGTGATGTGGTAACAGGTCAATATAACTACATCTTCTCTTTCCAGCTACCAAGTGCTGAAGTTACAGATACAGGGCGCTATGTATGTCATGCTGAAAACAAAGCTGGTATATCTGAGAGAAAATTTAATGTTCAAGTGCAAGGTAGATCTTCTCACTTCTGTTATTTATTAAACACATAACTCTTTACCACACAAGAAAATTTTACACTGGTCCAAATTCAAAGCATTTGTAGATGACAAAATAAATGTGACTGGAAAGTTGAAATTTGGTTTGGGAAGGGTAGAAAACATTGTGGTTACCAGTACTTTCTCCTTTTATCACAATATTTTCAAAAGGCATTCTTTCTCAGGGTCGTTAAAAGTCAGGATTGAGTATTAAAGAGTTAAACCATGCAAACCCAAGTTTCAAAAAGGGGTGAAAAAGGCCTCCAAAAACATTGCAGGAAGAGGAGAAAATGCTGGTAACAAGTAGTAACAAGTAGTTTGTCCTATACCCACAATGTTTTTCTACCTCTCAAAGACAAATCCTATTGTTTGATATTTGTTTGTCATCGGCAAATATTTTCAGTCCGGCTAAATCTGAAATTTCATCCTGTTAAGACTTCTATTTTCATCTTGCAGGCAGATTGGTCTTTGTGCATACACTCTCAAGAATAAATCAGTTGTCTATTTAACCCATTACCACACAATCCCTACTTTTGACACCCCTGAGAAAGAAGCCTTTAGAAAAGATTGTGGGAAAAGGAGAAAATGCTGGTAACCAGCATTTTCTCCTTTTCCCACAATGTTTTCTACCCTTCACAAAATTTGGACCAGTCTAAAATATTGTCGTTTGGTAATGGGTTAAGTACTCTGGCATAAAGAAGCATACATCACTATACAACAACCACAATTAATTAACCAATACCTGGCAAAATAAGTAAAATGAAACTTTCAATTTGATAGTAAAATCCCTAATATTGCTGTTTCAAAGTTATGGTTTAGGGAACAATACCACCTTCTCAGACAGTGTAGATCCAAGATGAGACTGCATGTTCTTTGCAGTCTGATCTTGATCTAGACTGGCTTCTAAAGGTCTGTGAATCACACTTAGCAGCTTAAGGATTAACCCTTATGTCTATAAAAAGGTTAAAATGGACATTTTATTTGTGTAAAAAGTCCTTAATATAAAAGTTTGACAGTTCTTGGTTTCAAAGCACCGTGGAAAATATTGGACAGAGATGAGACCGGAAGACGAGACTGCATAAAATCAGCAGTCTGATCATGGTCTACATTATCTCTAACAAGAATTAAGCCCGCCCGGATGGCTCAGTGGTGAGCGTGTAGGACTCATGACCTGGTGGTTGTGAGTTCGATACCGGGATGAGGCGAACTTTCTTTCCAGCTTATTTTTGCCTCTTACCTCTGCTGAAGCATGTGAGAAAGTAGTTGATGGCTTTGGAAAGAAAGTCGTGTTAGTACCGGTGTGAGAAAGCCAGGAAACACATGTGCGTCACCGACCACCATGATATGACCGTGGCTGTTAAAGTGGCGTTAAACCCCAATACAATCAATACAACCAACAAGAATTAAAATACATATTTGTGCGAGAATGGTTAAATCTACTTAAATTTGCACCAAGAACAAAAGAGAAATTTTAGATTCAAATAGTGATCTTTTTTTTGCAGTTCCTGCTAACATTCCAAGATTAAGAGGCTTACAGAATGTCGCAGTAGTCATCAATGAACAACTGACTCTGAATTGTCCAGCAGAAGGTATCCCACCACCAAAAATAACTTGGAAAAGACAAGGGCAGATAATCCAGCAGTACAGTAATCCTAGCATTCGAATACTAGATAATGGAAAGAAGCTTTTTATCGCCAGTGCACAGCTGTTGGATCTTGGAGACTACCAATGTTTGGTGGAAAACGTGGCTGGAAATTCATCAGTGGATTATTTTGTATCTGTGCAAGGTATTGTCTTTGCTCAAAGATGGCATATCACTTTGTTTTGCAAATTCTACCATTTTCAAATGCTTTATAATGAATTAACTGATGACTTTTAAAGACAGATATTATGTCAGTGACGCCTTATGTGCCATTTGTGGATACTTTCATTTTGTATCAAACCTAAAATTCTATTCATCATTCAAACAAATGCAAAAACAGCTGGTAAAGCTTAGATATTGAATGAATTTTCAGTCTTTCAGCAGTTTGGTAATATTTTTTTCGAAAAAGTTGTTTAGCCCATTTCCACACAATCCCTCCTTTTGACGACCCTGAGAAAAAAGCCTTTAGGAAACAGTGTGGGAAAAGGAGAAAATGCTGGTAACCAGCATTTTCTCCTTTTCCCACATTGTTTTCTACCCTCCACAAAACAAATTTCAAATTTGCAGCAATTTTTATTTTGTCGTCTGCAAATGCTCTCGATCTGAACAAGCCAAAAATTTTGTCATTTGGTAATGAGTTAAGCAATACATAATTCATCAAGTGAATTTAAGCCATGTTTTGAGTGAAGGGAGCTGTATGCATCTGCAAATAGTAGCAACCTGTGTCAGCCAGCACACATAGATATAAGTTGAAAAATTTTGCTTTTGGTCCAGTTTCCGCCTATCAAATGATATCTTTCTCAGGATTCAGTCTGTTGAAAGACAAAAATCAACTTTATGGATCCATAACTGTATGATTACCAGCTTGGTTTAACTCTTTACCAAACAACAAAATTTTGGACTGGTCCAAACTGAAAGCATTTGCAGACGACAAAATAAATATGACTGAAAAAATTAAACTTGGTTTGGGATGTGTAGAAAAAATTGTAGGAAAAGGAGAAAAATGCTGGTTACCAGCATTTTCTCCTTTTCCCACAATGTTTTCAAAAGGCTTCTTACCCAGCGCTGTTTAGTGATTTAGTGGTAAAGAGTTTACTCTTACCACACAATCCCGGCTTTTAACAGCCCTAAGAAAGAAATCTTTTGAAAACATTGTGGGAAAAGGAGAAAATGCTGGTAACCAGCATTTTCTCCTTTTCCTATGATGTTTTTTAACCTTCACAATTTCTTATTCACATTAATCATCTGCAAACGCTTTTAACTTGGACCAGTGTAATATTTTTTTGTTTGGCAAAGAGTTAATACATCACAAAGATGCACTAAAGCCTCTTTGCCTATAATATTGCCCATTTGTTCAGTTTTAGTTGTATACAATTTCTTTCCAGTTCCACCCACAATCAGCGAGGGTCCTATTCAGGTGGAATCTGTTGTTAATACTGGGGTAGTGTTATTGTGTGAAAGCCTTGGTCTTCCTGACCCTACAGTGAGGTGGACAAAGGACGGGTTTCCCTTCCCAAGTACAGGTCTGCGTCATAACATGCGAGAGTCGGGGACAATCGACTTTACCTCAGTTAGATTGGAAGATGCTGGTACCTATGTATGTAAAGCAAGTAATGAAGCGGGCACAGCAACCAGACAAATACAGCTGGATGTTCAAGGTGCGGAGTATGTTTTTTTATCACATAACTTTCCTTGTTTTCAATATAATGCAGCAATTACAAATTTTCTTGTCTCACACACGTGTGAGATAAGAAAGTAGAGCTCTGTTTGGTCAACACTCTGTAATTATATGCTTCATTCTATAACATTACTTGCCAAGGTTCCTAGAGGAAATTAGTAGTCGAAATTCTTAATTGTGATGAAGTTGTTAATTTCAAATCACTTGTAGACTCAAAACAAAATCAATATATGCAAGTTTCTTCGGAACTGTTTTTCGTTCATAACATACCTGTCAAAGCAAGCACAAAGGCTTCATATGAATTTCACTACACATAATACATGTATGCCTCTGATTTTGGACTATAATTCTTGTTATACAGTAATGTGATAAAAAGAATCTGACACTCGTTGATTTTTGAGGTAAGAAAATATTAAATTTGTCCACAAAAAATGTTATTAAGCTCGCCAAGGGCTCGCTTAATAGCAGTTTTGTAGACTTGTTTAATATTCTTTTTATCTCAAAAAACAACTCATGTCAGATCCTATATGTCTGTCATGCACACATCTAAGAATGCATTACTTGTAGAGCAATCAGAAACTACTATCAGTCACACTATAGAATAAAGTCTGACGGAGAAGGCGAAAAGTGTTTTACAGATTGTTTCACCCTTTATTATACAAACCCATGTTTTGATAGCATTAAGAAAGGATGCTGCTGAAAACGTTGTGGAAAAGGGAGAAAATCATGGCAGCCTTTCTTTTTGTCAGTTTTATCTTTCCTGTCAAAAACAAATAGATGTACAATTATGTACTCTTCATTAAATCTTTAGTCTGCAAATGATGTTTAACCTAAAGATTCAACAACTTTTTTTGACAGATAAAGAGCTAATTTTTCAATAAACTACAAAATCTGATTTGTTTGAATTGAAGCCTTTTTGCACACAACAAAATGACATACGTCTTAAAACCCATTACCACACAATCCCTACTTTTGAAGTCCGTGAGAAAAAAACCTTTAGAAAACATTGTGGGAAAAGGAGAAAATGCTGGTTACCAGCATTTTCTCCTTTTCCCACAATATTTTCTTCTCTTCACAAAGCAAATTTCAAATTTTCAGTCACTTTTAATTTGTCATCTGCAAATGCTTTCGATTTGGACAAGCCTAAAGTTTTGTTGTATGGTAATAAGGTAAATGATGGAGTAAGTCTTTTAACTCTTCACCACACAATCCCTACTTTTAACGACCCTGAGAAAGAAGCCTTTTGAAAACACTGTGGGAAAAGGAGAAAATGCTGGTAACCAGCATTTTCTCCTTTTCCCACAGTGTTTTCTACCCTTCCCAAACCAAATTTTAATTTTTCGGTCACCTTTATTTTGTTGTCTGCAGACATTTTCAGTTGGAACAGTCTAAAATTTTCATGTGTGGTAAAGACTTAAAGATTTAATGATCAAGGATGAAATTATTTTAATCTTGATGTTCACTGTTTCAGTGCCACCCAAAATGAGGAGGATTCGGCCATTGAACTTGAAAGTCATTAAGGGTGAAGGAATAGAACTGCCTTGTGAAGTGACTGGATCCCCTAAACCTCGGATATCCTGGCAGAAAGGACCCAGCTCTATCACAGGAAAACGGGGTATGAATGATTCTGCTCATAATACACCTAACTTAACTCATTACCAAACGACAAAATCTTAGGTTTGTCCAAATCGAAAGCATTTGCAGATGACAAAATAAAAGAGACTGAAAATTTGAAATTGTTTTGTGAAGGGTAGAAAGCATTGTTAGAAAAGGAGGAAACGCTGGTTACCTGCATTTTCTCCTTTTCTCACAATATTTTCTAATGTCTTCTTTCTCAGGGTCATCAGAAGTAGCGATAGTGTGGTGATGAGTTAAAATAACTTCAGCTGCTTCATGGTTTTAGTAACTAATGCAAATTGTGTAGATCTAGATCAGTATACACTTTCTTTTATTTTAAGCCATATTAATCCTGAAACTGCCTTTCACAAATATAGTTGCCTTTGCAACTAGTATAGATTCAGATCAGGCTTCACAAAGTGTGCAGACTAATCTTTGATCTAAACGGTCTGCTTTGTTGAAACACTTTAGACAAACGCAACCTTGAAAATGCAATTATTTGAGTGGTATCTGTAGACTGAAGGTGTCTGCTTGGTATGTAAGGTGCTCTAAGAGTAGAAAGAAGTTAAAACCTTATGGCTTGCAACATTCAAAAAAGGGCTGTTCACACATTTGCGTATAGTTCTGTCTCAGATCAGCATGTGCAGACTGCACAGGCTGATCTTAGATGGCACTTTACAACTACATGTACATCACATTTTGTCCTGTAGTAGACTGGCACCAAACAGAAAATTACATATAAAAGGAAGGTTTGGAATTAGTCTGTGGGGACTGTGCAAGTAGATCCAAGACAATACTTTATGGAAATGTCTTAACTCTTTACCATATGACAAAAGTTTAGACTGGTTCAAATTGAAACCATTTGCAGATGACGAAATAAAGGTGACTGAAAAATTTATATTTGTTCTTGGAAGGGTAGAAAACACTGTGGGAAAAGGAAAAAATACTGGTTACCAGCATTTTCTCCTTTTCCTACAGTGTTTTCAAAAGACTTCTTTCTCAGGGGCGTCAAAAGTAGGGATTGTGTGGTAAAGAGTTAATGCTCCTTTTCGCAGTTACAGGCCATATATGCATTGACAAACAGATGCTGAGTCTTGTCCGATTGGAAAACTGTCTAAAGAATCTTTGTATAGAAGAAAATGAGAAGAATTATACGTTTAGGTTTGAGAGAATTTATTTTTTGAGGTATATGGTAAAAGAGAGGCTTCAGTTGTTTAGTTAAACAAGAAAAAGTGAGAGTTTCAGTATGCTTGAGTAAAAGAATAGTATCTGCCTGATTATTTCGACTTTGCAAAGGAAATTGATTATGTTTTTACATGCCCAAAGAATCGTATTATGTTATATTCTTGGTCATCTGCCCGTCCATTATCAATTTCATGAGCGCACAAGTCCAACAGCTTTCAATGGAATAACTTCAAACTTACCACAGTGAATCTCTATGATGTCTAGTTGTGCATGTGATTTTTAAAATTTTGATATCTGCAGGCATTCTAGATTTTTATCTATTTCTTTGGCAAGCCCCTTTGGATGTCTATGCACTGCTATACAAAGCTCTTGTTTTCTATAACTAAAAGTTTGACTTAACCCTTTAATCCATAGATACTCATTTCTACGTATTGCTAGCAGGAGCCTTTTAGAAAATGGAAAATGGAAATGGTCTTTGAAATGATAAAAAGTGTAGAAAACATTGCAGGAAAAGGAGAAATGCCAGTTACTAGAATTCACTTTTTTTCCAAAGTGTTCTCAATATCCTCATTCCTCAAGGTTGATATTTTCTCTGAAAATGTTTATCCCTTGCTTATCTTGTATTTCTATGTTACATGTACAAGGGTTGTTAAAGAATTATCCGGATTTTGCCTGTTAAAAAATTATTTGCAAAGCAATCGTGCTAAATTTTGCATTATTCTCCATAGGAATTCAATCCATGCTAGGCTGTGCTTATTTTATATACTTCTTTCATAAAAAGCGATCGCAGTTGCCATCGAAAGTACCTTGGGAACATGTTCATGGCGCAGGGCAAAATATTGTATCTGTACTCGCCCTTCTCTTCTACATATTGTGTCTCTCGTAACTGATTACGTAATGAAATTTCAACAGTTTACAGGATTTGGCCCTACCTACATGTACATCGTGAGTAAATTTAACGTCATTTGACCCTTAAATGCTTCAGAAAATCAAGTTTAAATACAGTTGGAGTAAAAGTTTTGAACTTTAAAAATGGCGTCGACTGACCGTCTGGAAATCCGTTCCATATTAGAATTTGGCCAGCAGCTAGGAGAAACTTTGAAAAACACATACAAAAAAATGATCATGGCGAAAAGGAATAATTTGGTCACACGGATACTGGTAAAGGGATATGTACAGCCAGTTGATAGAGCATGGGGGCAAGTACTTTGAGAAAGAATAGGTAACATTGCCTTATAACCTTCCGACAACGTTGATGACGATGTATATTGTAGCATTTTGTGCGCCAGCTCCTGGTACCTATGCATGTTTGATTGCGTGTAAAATCAACATGTATTGTTCGATTTTTGAAATATCTTGCACTTTTGTACATAATGAATGTCGTTTAACGATGCATGGATTTTTGTCACATTACGATGACTCATTGAAAATTTATAGACTTAATTCAGATAATATTCGAACGACCCTCGTATATGTCACTGACAGCATTTTTTGTGTGGGCAATTTGAAAGAAAAGTATTGTTTTTAATTCATCTATGTATGTTTTTATTTTGTTTACAGGAGTTGAGATTATGGAATCAGGGTCCCTATACCTAAAACGGACATCAAGATCAGATCAGGGTGTCTACATTTGCATTGCCCAAAACAGTGCTGGAACAGCCTTTGGACAAATCAGATTACAGATTTTGGGTAATACAATTTCTAACTGAAGAATTTTCCAATCTCAAGAAAGATGTCATGATTAAGTCCAGAGTCCGCTACTGTCTTAATGTCAATTTGATCTGTAATGACTGCCTCAGAGTATATTTCAAGTCCTATCAGAAAGGTTGATACATTAAGCTACCAGATCAAATATTGTTAGTAAAGTAGTGTGCAGGCATAAGACAGAATATCTACTTGACAGTTGGTACTTTGTTTAGAATAACTCCCTTACAAAATGTGAACAAAGATTGAATATTAGTCAGATTGGTTTATAACATGTTTACTTTATCATTTTTGGAGAAAAACAAGTTTTAACACAGCCTAATCTTGGATCTATAACCTTTTTTTTCTCGAGGGATATTTCAACAAAACTACTTAGAGATTAATGGGTTTTGTATTCTCTGAAAATATCTGTCTTCGTTAATTGGCACTCTTAAACTTATGTGGGTTTAATTTTGAAATTCATCTATTGTTTTCGGATTTTTGTCTAACCAGTTAATGTTTAACTCTTTGCCAAATGACAGAATTTTAGACTTGTTCAAATTGAAAGCATTTGCATCTACGCAAAGTTAATGTGACTTAACTCTTTCCCAAACCACAAATTTTAGACTCTTCCAAACTCAAAGAGTTTGCAGACGACAATTTGGGCATAAATTACTGTGGGAAAAGGAGAAATTGCTCATTACGAGCAATTTCTTCTCTTCAGACAGTGTTTTCAAAAGACTTGTATTGCAGACATGTAAAAACAAGGGCTTGTTTGGGAAAGGGTTAAACATTGAAGTTTTTTGGAAGGATTGAAAACTTCATCTGAAAAGGAGAAAATGCCGATTACAGCATTTTCTCCTTATGCCACAATGTTGTCAAAAAGTTTTTTCCTCAGAGTTGTGAAAAGTGCGGATTGTTTGGTAAAGAGTTTACAATTCTTGATTGACGAAAAGAGCTTGATGAAGGCTAAAAATGGCAAATAAAGATTATTTTTGTTTTCATATTTCACAATAATTTCCAACGTTTCCTTCAGTCAAGGCATCAGAATGCTTGCATGTGATAGAATATTGTGGTCACAAATATATAAGTGTTGCTACTGGTAATCAAAACTCCAGGTAATTGATAAATATGATTTTCACATACATAATTTTTAGGATTGTCTGCACATGTCATATTCTTCAAAGATTCGACCTGTCTGCTATGATGAATCAATCCTCCCTTTTCTTTTTTGTGGGGGGGGGGGGGGGGGGGGGGGGGGGGGAGGAGGGGGGAATTGAAGTAATACGAGCTATTAAGTAGTAAAGGCGCTATCACACTCTAGCGTATAAAGCCAGCGTATGAGGAACGTATGGACTTTTTGGGCATATGCAGAAACACGCTATGGGCATGCTGGAATACGTTTCTAGTACGCAGGGGCACGTCGGTGTACGCTGATGTACGTTGATGACCAAAAATCTTTTTGAACATGCACAAAAATTTTCAGCGTATGCTGACGTATGAATTTTACGCTTATCATACGTTCCTCATACGCTGAACACGCTAGAGGTACGCTGAAGGTACGTTACCCATAAGTCGAGTACGCTTCTCATACGTTGAAATTGAAAGGGTCAGGAAACCTAGCGTTAGAGGAGCGTATAATGAACATGTGTCTGACGTTGTGTCTAACGAATTGCTAACGTTATAATGGTAGTTTTAACGACAGTCTAACGTACTCATGTTATGCCTAACGTGTTCTGAGCATACAGCAAACTTATCCCATGCGTATTACATGCGTATTTCCAGCGTATTGGGGGGTGGGGGTATATAAAGTCTCACATTTTCAAATCTGTATCAGTTTGTACCAGCAGTTCAGAGATGGAGGTTGCTGTGCTGCAACATCACCAAGATTTGTTACAGTTGGCAGTTGACCTCATACGCTGAAAAGTTGCGCATATAAACAATTTTTCGAAATATTTGATACATCCTCATACGCTGGCTCTATACGCTAGAGTGTGACAGCGCCTTAATGGAGAAAATGGTTTTTATCGGTACATTGAGGGGAATTCAGGCCTGTTTTACCTTCAGATTTGTCTAAACTGCTGATCATAGCTGAATGAATCACACCAGATAGCATTTTATTGAGTCAATGTTTATTTTAGTTTGAAATTCAAAGTAACAGTTGTTGTGTAGACAAGTAGTCTGGTTCTGTACCCAGTATGCCCAATTTATTTGTAGAATGCTATCTAGCAGGAGACAATGTAATTTCTAGCTTTTCCAAGAACAAGTGAGATCTACATCTAATCTTTAAAAACTATACCAAAAAGTTCCATTTCAACAATATGCAAAAAAAAAATTTATAACATGGGAACTACTTTTCAGGTCACTTCTCTTTATTTCTCTTCATATTGAACTACAAAGGAGTTTTGAGCAGTATTTAAATTTTGTATTTACATATACATTTGCAGTTCCACCTGTAATACAAATTCGAGGGAACAGTTTTACTGTGAACAGTGCTGAAAAGATTGTGTTGCCCTGCCGGGCTTCTGGTAGGCCACGCCCGAAGATCTCTTGGAGTAAGGATGGAGTACTTATAAAAGCTAGCAATAACTTTCAGAAAGTTTTACGAAATGGACTAGCTATACCCTATGTAAGGTATATACATCCGATAATATTTATTTTCATACATATTATATATTAAGCCATTTTTCTTGCAGCTTGGGAGTTTTCAAAGGAAAAGTCAAGGTATTGCCATAGCCCAGTTTTCATCATCTGCATTGTCAACTGTGCCATTTTGCAGATACTTTGGCATTTATGTAATATTTCTGTTATTTATGAAGTTGTTTGCTTCATACATGGACAAGTTGTTAACTCTTTACCACAAATCCGACTTTTAACGACCATGAGAAAAACGCCTTTTGAAAACATTGTGAGAAAAGGAGAAAATGCTGGGAACCAGTATTTTCCCCTTTTCCCACAATATTTTCTATCCTTCCCAAAACAAATTTCAATTTTTCAGTGACATTTATTTTGTTGTCTGCAGATGCTTTCAGCTTGGACCAGTCTGTAATTTTGTGGTTTGGTAAAGAGTTAAAAGTGGACCTCAATAATAAAGACTGGTAACCATCAGTATTTTTGACCCAGTTATGGCCCTTTTTGAATCAGAATTTTGATTGAAAATCAAGCAAACATAACTGAGGATTGGCAACAACATAGAGTGCTCTTCGTTATCTTGGTTTGTTTTGATTTATTTTATGTCATCTATTGTAGTGCCATAAATAAACTGAATACCCCTGTACAGCAAAAAGTACTGATCCATTAACTCATTACAAAAAGGCAATATTGTAGGCTTGTCTAAATCAAAAGCATTAGCAGACGACAGTATAAAACTGACTGAAAATTTGAAATTTGTTTAATGAAGGGTAGAAAACATTGTGGGAGAAGGAGAAAATGCTGGTTACCAGCATTTTCTCCTTTTTCCACCATGTTATCTAAAGGCTTCTTTCTTAAGGACGTCAAAAGTAGGGATTGTGTGGTAATGGGATCAGACTCTATGTTTATTGAGTTCGATCTTAATGTATTCTGGCTGCAAAAGCAAATACAGTTGTGAAAGGCGTGTTCAGGGTTAACCCTTTCCCAAACAACAACATTTTTAGTAGATTAAAGTTAAAGCATTTGCCGACTGCAAATTACCGGTAAATGTAATACAAATGATGATTTTTGTCGATGAAATGGTAGAAAACAAAGTGGGAAAAGGAGAAAATGCTGGTTACCAGAAGAAGGGTTAGTCAGAAATATTGTCTTTTTGTAAAGAGTTTCTCTTCATTGATAGTATTATGACATATAAAGGAATTAAATTGCTTCGTAATGTATGCTTCATGTTGCAGACCTGAAGATGCTGGAACCTATACATGTACAGCCAAAAATACAGCAGGCGAAAGCTCAGAGGACATAACTTTAGATGTCAATGGTAAGTCACAAAAGTTCCTAGCACTCTATTATCATGGACAAAAAATGGTCAGAAAGGGAAATAGGCATCCAAATTGTTCTTTGGTTTTGTTTTAACATGGAAAAAAAGTCTGAAATACAGAAATTGAGGATGTCTGCAAAAGTTTGTAATGGAATGAAGTTCTACTAACAGGTACATATAGTTTATGACAATTTCATACTACAAATTTCCAAATTGAAAGCATTTGCTGACAACAGATCAAATGTTGCCCATATTGTAGCATTCTTTTTTTTGCAAGATAAGGAGAAAATGCTCTTTTCCAGCTTTTTCTCACTTTTTCCACTGTGTTTTGAAAAGCCTTCTCCCTCAGGGCCATTAAAACTAGAGTTTGTGCAGAAAAAGGATAGACAGTATTGCAGTTTTAGAAATTTCTCCATTTGCCACATTGTATTATGTTCTCCTTCACAATCTATTTATCAGAGAGGAAAGTTTTAAAATTCGCATCTTCAGACACAATTATGACTGTTTAATTCTTTACCAAACGACTGTTTAATTCTTTACCAAACGAGAAAATTTTGGACTAGTCTAAATTGAAAGCATTTGCAGACAACAAAATTAACCCATTACCACACAATCCCTACTTTTGACGCCCTTGAGAAAGAAGCCTTTAGAAAACATTGTGGGAAAATGAGAAAATGCTGGTAACCAGCATTTTCTCCTTTTCCTGCAATGTTTTCTACCCTTCACAAAACAAATTTTTCAAATTTTCAATCACTTTTATTTTGTCAACTGCTAATGCTTTCGATTTGGACAAGCCTAAAATATTGTCGTTTGGTAATGAGTTAAGGCGATTCAAAAACTGATCTTAGATTTGGAAAGGGTAGAAAACATTGTGGTAAAAGGAGAAAATGCTGGTTTACCAGTATTTTCTCCTTTTCCCACAATTTTTTCAAAGGCTTTCTTTCTCAGGGTCGTTAATAGTCTGGATTGTTTTGTAAAGAGTTTAAACCCTAATTTCCACTTATTTTAGAGTTTATGTACATTTGAATGTTTTCACTATTAAGCACAATGTTTCCTTTGAGATATTTTTATTCAACCCCTTACCAGATAACAGAATGTTGTTCTTGTCCAAGTTCAAAGCATTTTTAGACAACAATTTGATGGTGGCTCAAATGCTGAAACTTGCCTTTAATTGAGTAGAAAATATTGTGGGAACAGGAGACAATGCTACTTACCAGTTACTAGCATTTTCCCTTTTTCTGAGAATGTAATGTATAGGCTTTCTTTCTTGGGGTCTTTAAAAGTTAGAATTGCATGGTGAAAGGTTAAGAAAATCTCCTAAACATTTAAACCCTTTTCCAAGCAATCCCTGGCTTTTACAACCCAGAGAAAGAATCCTTCTGAAATCATTGTAGGAAAGGAGAAAATGCTCAGTTAACCAGCATTCCCTCCTTTTCCTACTACATGTTATGTTTTTTACTCTTCTAAAGTCAAGTTTAAATCTTTTAGTCATGTTTATTTTGTCTGCAAATGCTTTCAATTTGGATAATTATGAAATTTTGTCGTTTGGTAAAGGGTTTAGTCAAGTTATCTCAAGAAAAGGGCTTGAAAGGTTAAAATGTTTTACTTTACCAATTTTCTCTGTTAGCAGCAGGTAGCATAAATCTTAATCAAATGACAAAATTTTAGCTTTATCCAATTTACATGCATTTTCTAAAGACGTAAAGATACAGCTTAAATGATAAAAATGTTGAAAATATCGTGGGAAATGGAGAAAATGTTGGTTACCGCCATTTCCTCCTTTTTCTGCAGTATTGTTACTCTGTTGACAAATATCCACGATTTTAGCTGCATTTGATTTTTAATGATAACTTTTCAGCCTCAAATAGTTTCAGTATAGATGTGACTGAAATTTTGTCCACTTGTTTAAGTTATCCAGTAAGCCAAAGAGCATCTCTGCTCGGAGGTGATGCATGAAGATTATAGAAATATGTTCTATTTTTATTCCTACTGTTCTTATCATTTCATTCTAATCATAGTAAAGCCACAGATAGCTGAGGCCAGTCGATTGCTGACTTTCACTGTTGGAGAAGATGCTGTGATTGAGTGTGCAGCTATTGGCATTCCCCCACCCACAGTAGAATGGCAGAAAAATGGACGTCCATTAGATTTGAACTCAAATAAATATATTGTGTCTGAGTTTGGTACACTCACAATTAGGAAACTGACCGTAAGAAAATTCGGGAATTATAAATTTGGATTTTATTTCTCTTTTGCTTTTATATCAGCTCTTTCCTGTATCCTCTTTTTGCATCCGTCAGAAGGGAAACATTGAAATTTTAGGACAAATAACATAGTAGGTTGCTATTTTATTTTTCATTTGATTAAGTGAGGTAAACATTACATGGATCCGTGGGAATCGATATTTGACCAATTGGGACATTGCATTTATTCTACCCGATTTGCAGCCTTGGAGTCAGCTATTTGGTATATTATCAAATGTACAAAAAATGGCTTTACTTAAATGGATCTGGTGAGAAGCCAGGGCCACATTTTTTTTTCATATCATATACTTAGTACCTCTGACATTTTTACCTATGACATTATTACCTCTGGCATATTTACCACTTTGACTCTAACATTTTTACCTATGACGTTTTTACCTATGACATTTTTTCCTCTGGCATTTTTACCTCTGACGTTTTTACCGCACACTGTCTTCAAAGGTATAGAAAACCAAGGGAGAAAAGGAAAAATTGCTGGTGAAAGGTTAAACCCCTTTTCTGTAAGTTTTGTTTCCTCTGCAAAAAAGTCCCCTAATCCTCTGATTGGTTGGATTAACTCTTTACTGAGCATACACATGTTTTAACTCTTTACCTCTTGACAAAATTTTAGACTTGTCTTTAATGAAAGCATCTGTTTACATATGCCAAATCGGCCTAAACTTTTCTGATGGTAGAAAATATTGTGAGTAAGGGAGAAAATGCTGTTTACGTAACCACAATTTTCTCCTTTTCCCACTGAAAAGGCATACTTTCAAGGGTCGATAAAACTTGGGATTATTTGGCTAAGGGTTAACTCTTTACCAGACAGCAAAATTATTGATTTGTCCAAATTGAAAGCATTTGCAGACAACAAAATCAATGCAACTGAAAAATTGAAATTTGGTTTGGAAAGGGTAGAAAACATTATCATAAAAGGAGAAAATGCTGGTTGCCATTATTTTCTCCTATTCCTACGATGTTTTGAAAAGGCTTCTTTCTCAGGGTCGTTAAAAGTAGGGACTATGGTAGAGAGTTTTTTTCTTCTATGTAATGTCTGCAGGAACAGGATACTGGCAGCTATATGTGTGTGGCAACCAACAAAGCTGGAAGGGCTTATCAGGAAAGACTTCTTAGAATACAAGGTTTGTTGATGTTTTAACGCTTTGGCTGCTAATCACAATTGGCTGACCTTTTGCGGACAGTGTAGATCAAGATCAGACAGCACAGAATGCAGTCTGATCTTTGATCTACACTGTCCAGTACGATGATAATATAGCCCCAAATCATAACTTTGAAACAGCAATATTTGGGTTATTAATGTCAAATTGAAAATTTGATTTTACCGTTTTAGCAGGATAAGGGTTGTCAACCTTTTGAAAAAGAGATTAGCAGTGTGGTTTCGGATTCTATAATATGACTTTTACTCTGTTAAAGTGGAATGCATCACAAAAACAAAAGATTTGAAGGGGCATTAGTATTGCATATACATGTATGCAATGCCACTTTCAGTATACTTTTATGCCGGTATGTTCATGTTTTTATTGTCCTAAAAGCCTATCATTGTTTCAATCAAAGATATAGATCGTTGACTGTTTTAATGTAGAATATTTCTGTAAGGCAAATGTTTATCACTAGAAGACCAACGTCCCTGGTTTTTATGACCCTTATAGAAGCCTTTTGAAAAAATTGTAGGAAAAGGAGAAAATGCAGGTAACCTTGCTGGAAACAAATTTCAGTTTTGAGTTGCATTTATTTTGTCATCTGCAAGCACTTTCAATTTGGACTAATGTAAAATTTTGTTGTTTGGTAGAGTTAACCCTTTCCCAAACGATAAATTTTGGACCCTTCCAAGCCGAATGAGTTTGCAGACGATAATTTTTGATTTTGAGAAAAAGGCAGAAAGTTCTGAAAAAGGGTAGAAAATACTGTGGGAAAAGGAGAAATTGCTTGTTACGAGCAATTTCTCATTTTCCCACAGTGTTTTCAAAAGACTTCTACTGCAGACACGTAAAAACCAGGGCTTGTTTGGGAAAGGGTTATACAGGTTTAATGGGGGAAATCTTAGCTAACACACTATGGGATGGGAAGAAATACTAAAATACTTAGTCAAGTTACTTTGTGAAATTACTTTGGTGACAATTGCCTTTAAACTATGGTAATAGGGCTTTTTCACATGCTGAAATGGTCACTTTTGTTTCTTCTGTAGTATGTTATTATTGAAATACACTTATTTCATATATTTTGTAGAGGATATTTCAATATCAGGATGTTTTTTTTGCAGTTCCACCATCCTTCATTGTGGTTCCTCGAGTGCAAGAAGTGTTACTCAACACTAGACTGGCTTTGAGATGTACAGCAGATGGAATCCCTACACCCACAATATTTTGGAAGAAAAATGACTCGCCCATTCAAGGTAAATGTCTGAATTTACCTTTCTTAATCCTTTATGAAGTAATCCCCATTTTGATGACCCTGAGGAAAGGCTTATTAAAACATTTTGGGAAATTCATAAAATGAATGTACCAGGGCAATTCAGAAATAATGCAGACAAGCTATATTCCCAAGCTGTTAAACTCTTTATCAAAGAACTAATTTTTGGACTAGACCAAATTCAAAACGTGTGTACACAATATATATAAATCTTGTTAATATGATGATTCCTGACATTGATAGGGTAGAAAATATTGTAGGAAAGGGAGAAAAAGCTGGCTACCAGCATTTTCTCCTTTTCCCACAATGTTTTCTATGACCTTCTTTCTCAGGGTCATTAAAAGTCGGGGTTATTTGGTAAAGAGTTAATATTATATTTTCATGACTATCTTATACAGTGCAGCCATACATTTTTACAGCATAGCTCTAAATTATCTCTGACTTTGGGTCACTTGTTGTCTAGATACACCATGTTATGCTACATTAATATAGTGACCACAGCACAGTACAAATTAGATTGTCTAACAGTGATCAGCATCACTTTCGGCAGATTCGACATACAACTTTTAAAAATCCTCACCTGTGATCTCTGTACAACCTATGTACCTGTGGATCCATTGCTGGAAAAAATGTACCAAATTTATGTACCAACACTTTTTGATCCCAGCTAATATGGGTCTTGGTTCATATTTCAGTTCTTCTGTTGTGTTCATCATTCTGATATTGCTGATGCTACTGATAAGTTTCTTGTCAATTTTTTTGCTTTCTTCATTGGTCTATACTTTCCTTTATACATGTTCCTTCCTCTGAAAATGTCTGTTCCAGTTGCAGACCAAGGCTCTGCATATCTTTGGCTTTTCTAAGCACCTCTCTTGTCTAAGTTTGTGGTTTTTGAGTGCAAGACAGAACTTGATCATCCCACATTGCACTGTGGCATCAAACAAGATCTTATTTTTTCTCAAAATAAAGACTTTTCAAATAACCTTTGTGAATTTGACCATGAACATTGTCACAAACAGAGATGTAAGATCATACCAAATGTGTGTACAGTTTTCTTTTTACATGTTTTTGCCACTGTATATTGGTAGATATGAGGTCAGTCATGTATTGTAGAAAATTGCTTGTGGAAATTCTCTGGCTTCATCTTGTGTCTAAACTACAGTTGCTATAACAGACAGAGACAAAAGTTATGGTAACCATGTTCATTAATGAACTGGAATTCAGATGCACCTTATCTATACCAATTTTTGTAAATTTCCATCAAGCCTAAGTGTAAATATAGGAATTATCTACATATTTTTAATGGCCATTGTATGTAGCATTTGATTGTCTCTAAAATAAGAATGCAACTACATGTATATTCTGATAATTTCTTTAACCCTTTACCCCATAAGGCATTCCTATGGCATCTCTAATTTACCTTAAATAACAGCAAGGATGAAGCCATTTCCTATGTGTAAATGACACCTTTTGATAGCATAGAAAACATTGTGACAAAGGATGAAATTGCTTGCCAAGAGCAATTTCACCTTTTGCCACAATGTTTTCCAAAGGCTCCAACAAGCAATGTGTAGAAATGAGTATTTATGGAGTAAAGGGTAAACCCTATAGCAAGCTATTTTGAGTATGAACAACCCTGAAGAAGATATCTTTTGAAAAGATTGTGAGAAAAGGAGAAAATGTAGCTTGAGGAATGTATTTGAACTGTATTTGAAAGGATAGCAGACTTGGAGTCTATTTACACATGTAGAAAAGGATAAAAACTCTATTTGATGATGCAGTTGTACTTTTCCTTTACAGCACCATTAAGTGTGAATGGCAGGAGTTTGTTAGTAGTACCAAATGCTAGAATAGAGGATGGTGGAATATATACCTGCATTGCTCAAAATCCCGCAGGCCAAGCAGAGGTCAGCAGTATGGTCACAGTCACAGGTAAATAAAAAGCGGAAACAGTTCTTTAACGCTTTACCACACAGTCCTGACTTTTGACGACCCTGAGATAGAAGCCTTTGGAAAGCATTGTGGGAAAAGGAGAAAATGCTGGAAACCAGCATTTTCTTCTTTTCCCACAATGTTTTCTACCCTGCTGGAAACAAATTTCAATTTTTGAGTTACGTTCATTTTGTCCTCTGCAAGTGCTTTCATTTTGGACCAGTCTAAAATTTTGTCGTTTGGTAAAGGGTTAAAAGATGTTAGGAATGTTCATTGTAAAATCCAAAGCTTAACTTTTGTTTATTCTTTTTAATTTGAGTCTGCTCTAGTGGAAGGTGTTTTAACACATCTCTTTGATGCAGTAAACTAAGCATATCTCCGGGTAATTATGGATCCATAAAGTTGATTTTGTCTAACAAAAAACTGAATTGTGAGGTAAACTCCTCATTTTACGTGCAGTAAATGGACTTGGAGTAAAAGTTTAGACCCATGTCAGCCTGCGCAGTTGGTGAAAAGTGTCCTTCTGATGTCATATCTGAGGTCTCCATTGTCAGTTTTGTCTTATTTTATGAAAATTGAATTATATTGTCAGTTTGAAAATATTTCTCACTATTGTCAACCTTTTGTTATAGATGTATTCTCACTGCTTTTACTTTATTCTTTTATTTTTTGTGATTTAAATGTCATTTTTTGCTTGTGTTCCCTCAGTTCCACCAGAGATACTGACACCACCACGAGACAAGTCAGTGTCAATAGCAGAGAGAGTTATACTACCTTGTCAGGTTGGCGGGGATCCGAGACCTGAAGTCATCTGGATGAAAAATGGTCGACCTGTCCAGTTATCAGACAGAATACAACAACTAGAGAATGATTCCCTTGTCATCTATAGATCAACTGTAAGTTCCAGTTGAAAACTTGTTGGTACATGTGTGTTCTGTCATTTGTACACTACAAAGGAGGGGGGAAAGAGATCTTTTTGGTCTAAATTGTGTTTGATATGGAAAGTTCTAAAGCTGTGTCATGTGGTAGACTGCTAACACAGCTTAGGGAAAAGCTTAGGGCATGGGAAAAGTTCTACATTCATTGATGTAGTGTTAAAAATTCCAAGACTGAAAGATACAAAATATCTAAAGTCAAGGCTCATATTATGATTAATTTACTGTTATTATCTTTTAAGAGTTCGGATGCTGGAGAATATAAATGTGTGGCCACAAATGATGCAGGAACATCTTTTGAGGTAGCAATGTTGACTGTCAGAGGTTTGTATCCCTATTTCATTCTTTACCAATTGACAAAATTTTAGATTGGTTCAAATTGAAAGAACTTGCAGGCAACAAAATAAACATAACTCAAAAGTTGAAATTTGTTTGCAGCACGGTAGAAAACATGGTGGGAAAAGGAGAAAATGCTGGTCATCAGCATTTTCTCCTTTTCCCACAATGTTTTCAAAAGCCTTCTATCCCAGAGCCTTGAAAACTAGGGATTATTTGGTAATTGGTTAAATTATTTATTTGATAGTTCGTGCTTTTTCACACACTTCTTTGGAAATCTGTGGTGTTACAATTTTGAAAAAAGAAATGACAAGTATCGGGTTATCAAACTGTTTGTAAGCCGTCCTTTAGTATAAGAAAATAAAGACCATTTTAGCATTTGGAAAAAATATACAAAAAGAGATTTTTTTTTTTTCAATTCCTCTCTATTGCATGCTTCCATTTTAACCAGAAGGTCCTGAGTTTGATATCCAGAAGCAGGTGTCAACTTCGGGATTATAAGACTTGATGTAAACAATGTCCCCTTGAACTGCTGTTTTGAAGTTTCATTAATTTCATGGCAATGTTTCATGAAGACCCGCTACAGGATGGGTTTAAGTGTTGCACATGATAAAGAAATATAAAAGACAACATCCTCTTACTAGCAGCTAGAGCTCTTACAAACAAATTCTATAACAAAGAAACAAATGAGCTCAAATACAAACAGCATCTGATGGCATTCAAACCCACGATGGACAAATATCCTTGTTGTTTAGGTTTAAAGACCATACCATAATCATAGAGCCAAAGAGAATTTTCTCTGATGCAGTTGTCAGGTAGTGATTTCATACGGGAGAGCTTTGCAGTAAAGAATGAGTTATCTCTTATAACACACGATCTCTTGAATGTAATCATTTTTACAACAGAAAGCGTAATTAGGCAGTAAGTCCATTAATTAGACAACAACTATCTCAATGGCCAATCCTGGACGAGCTCCCATTTTACGAACAAAATCCTGAAAAGAGCACAAAAGGGACCAAAACAAACCTTTGCACAAATCTGTTCTTTAAATAGTGGTCTCAGGACAGTGTAGATCCAAGATCAGGTTGCATGTGCTATTACTTTAGTCTTTTTTAAGGCAATGGAAGATGCTCTTAGCATCTGAAGAATTAATTGATGAAGGTTTGTTTTATCATTTGGCACTTATGATATAGCATTTATTTAACTATAGAGCCTCCATCTTTTCTGGTTGAACCCCAGCACACTAGAGTAGACGAAGGGGATACAGCTATGGTAGACTGTGTGGGATTCGGAGAACCAATGCCAACCATAGACTGGATGATTGGTTGGGATGTTTTACAGGATGAAGGAAGACTCTCTATTCTCCCAAACAACTCTTTAAAGTAAGAATTTACTGAAGTGAAGGAAAGCATGAAGGTGCTTCTTTTTTCCTCACCTTATCAAAAAGATTTGTAACTTTGAAAGCATGCTTGCAAAACGTGGGGAAATGTACATGATATAAGGTTTATTTACAAGTTCTCCTAGACTCAATTAAGCATTGTATAAGTGTAAAGCTTATGAGGAGGTATTAAACTCTCCTTATCTTCAGTTTTTTCCAGAAGAGAAAAGAGTGAAACTTTTAAACAGCTTTATTTTCATGTTTTATTTGTAGAATTGTTGCTGCCCAATTGTCAGATTCAGGGACATATCGCTGTCTAGCTACCAACAACCTTGGACAGTCCTTTATTGAAATCAACATTACTGTTGTAGGTAAGAAAGTTTGTTCATATTTGTCCTTACCTAATCCACAAATACTTTTTGTTTACTAAGAAAGGAAATGGCAAACAATTAGACATGACTACACACAACAAAAGTCTTTTCAGTACCGATATCTAGTTCCACTGTAACTGTCAAAGGAACAGAGCTAAATCTTTGCCTCTTGATTTAGAGTTATTTGTAGTCTGATACTCATATAGTGGCATACAGACTCATCACATTTAAAAGGAATTGACACATGTAAATGAATAAATGCAATGAAATGCTCAACTTAGTTTCGAGATAACAATTTTGTACAAATCAATGAATATCTCTGAATTCTGTTTCCCGGGAACTATGCTAGTATTTGGGCCATCAAAAATCCCAAAGTTGACACCTACACCTAAGTATCAAACTCGGAACCTTTTGGTTACAAGGCACACATTCTACCTCACAACCACAGACACCTCAAATGCTCTTCTACAACATAGATCTGACAGAAAATGGTTGTAAATTACTTTTCTTAGCAGTAAATTAATGTTTCTGTGTGTAGTGCAGTGTGACTAGCAGAGCTTTATTAGAAATCTTTTATATCCCTTACCCCATGACAAAATTTCAAATTCATCCAAATTGCAAGCATTTGTAGATGTCACGTCAAAAGTTTCTCAATTACCAGTATGAAGGTTACCTGGAAAAGGACATATGACAGTATGGAAAAGGAGAAAACACTGATTACCTGCATTTCCTCTTCTTCTCAAAATCTTTTAAAAAACTTTCTTTCTTAAGGCTCTTAAAATTACAGATTGTGTAGTAATGTGTTAGCCCTATATTGCATCAAAGTTTAACAACCTTGCAAAGAAGATTTCTCCAATAATGTCTTCTAGCCCTCGAAAAGCAAATTTCAATTTGTGGTGAATACATGTATTTCTTACGTTATCTGGAAAAATGCTTTCAGTAAAGACAAGCCCTAATTTTTGTCATTTGGTGAAGAGTTTAACAATTTTTCAACCTAAATAGATGGATTTATCTTTAAATCATATTATGAGAAATTCTTTATGATGGTTATCTATCTATATATTTGAAAATAAAAACTGCATTGTTAGTCTCATGAAAAGAAAGGGCTGTGATACAGTGCTGGACCCAACTTGCTGTTATTTTGGCAAATGGTTTGTAGATTACTGGTAAATTGTCCTTTTCTGACAATGTTTTTAAAAGACCTTTACTGTTTTTCAGCTTGTAAACCTTCATTCTTCGATTTATACTGTATTTGGTTAAATTTTTTTGATAAAGTGTAACATTACACATGTACCTTTAATTTTCCAGTTCATGGTCAGTGGTCTAGCTGGTTGAACTGGGAGCCATGTAGTGTTACTTGTGGAAAAGGGGTCCAGAGTAGAAGGAGGTCATGTGACAACCCAGAGCCAGCCAATGATGGAAGGGGATGTCAAGGACTTCCTGTTGAGCCACGATCCTGTAGGGAGAGACAGTGTCCACGTGTGTATTTGGGCTTTTATCTTCAAAGAAAAAAATCTTCATCAAAGATTTCTTTGTTTTTGTGACGATGAAGAATTAAGAAGAAACAGTGTTGGAAAAGGATTACTTCCTGTGCTATATTTACCCTTTCTGAGATGAATTTCATCATTTGATTTTTCTTTACTCTCTTTGCAATGCATCTTGAATTTATACTGTTCATGACCTAGTGAAATATTCTTTGCAAAACGGCCTAAACCCTTTACTCCGTAGATACTCATTTCTATGCATTGCTTGTAGGAGCCTTTGGAAAACATTGTTGCAAAAGGTGAAATTGCTCGTGACGAGAAATTTCACTTTTTGTCACAATGTTTTCTATGCTATGAAAAGATGTCATATACACATGAAAAACTGCTTTGTCCTTGCTTTTATTTGGGTCAATTAGAGGTATCGTAGAAATGCCTTATGGGGTAAAGGGTTAAAAATGGAATCATTTGTGTTTGAACCTGACAAAAATTTTACGTTCTTATTAGGTTTATTCTGTTTGTTTTTTCTTGCAATTAGAGGATGGAAATTGGGGCAGCTGGTTACCATGGGAACCATGCAGTGTAACATGTGATGCTGGTATAAGGACTAGAAGACGACTGTGTGACAATCCGCGCCCAAAATTTGGCGGTGATCTGTGTAGTGGGGAAGGAATACAACGAGAACCTTGCTATCTTGCTCCTTGCGCTGGTAAATACCTACAAATCTTAACCTTTTACCAAGCCTCGTTAGCTCAGTTGGTTTGGTGCTTGACTTGAAAACAGGAGGTTGGTAGTTTAATTCTTTACCACACAATCCTGAATTTTATTGACCCTGAAGAAGGAGGCTTTTTGAAAACAGTGTTGGAAAAGGAGAAAAAGCTGGTAATCCACATTTTTTCTCTTTCCCACAATGTTTTCTACCCTTCCAAATACAATTTTTATTCTTTGGTCACATTAATATTGTTGTCTGCAGATGCTTTCATTTCAGATTATCTAAAATTTAGCCGTTTGTTAAAGAGACCTATTTCTTTTCTAGGATTGATCGTAGTCATTGTGACAGGATTAATTGCTTGCTGAATATGTACCATTGTTTCAATGATGCTTATGTGAGAAAGCAGTCAGTGGCTTGGAAAGAATATTTTACAGAGTACTAGTAAAAGAAACTCCAGGAAAGCATGGATAGGTGCACTGGCAGCTTCACTATCACTTAACCCTTTACCACATGAGAAAATTTTAGACTGGTCCAAATTGAAAGCATTTGCAGACGACAAAATAAATGTGACTAAAAAATAGAATTTTGTTCTTGGAAGGATAGAAAACACTATAGGAAAAGGAGAAAATGCTGCTTACCAGCATTTTCTCCTTTTCCCATTGTATTTTCAAAAGGCTTCTTTCTCAGGGGCGTCAAAAGTAGGGATTGTGTGGTAATGGGTTAAGTAATTTTGACAATGGTGTTTAACAACACATAATTAACAATCAATTTTAAACATTTACCACACAATCCCATATTTCAACATCTCTGTAAAGAAAAGCATTTGAAGACATTGTGGAAACCAGCATTTTTTTTCCTTTTCCCACAATGCTTTCCATGCTTTCTGGAACAAATCTCAGTGTTCATGCAATACCTAGTGTTCAGGATGCCGATGTTTTCAAAATGGACAACTACAAAATTTTGTCATTTTAAAAAGAGTTAATTCTAATCAGGACAACAAAAGTCTAAAGATTTGCTCACACTTTGTTGAATCAATCTGTTCTGTGTAAAACAGTGAATGGCAACTGGAGTAACTGGTCTGATTGGCAACAGTGTTCAAGAACCTGTGGTGAAGGGTTACAGGTACGAGTGAGAACTTGTGATAACCCACCTCCAACAAACAGTGGCCAGTTTTGTGCTGGATCTGACCAAGAAAAAAAGCCTTGTAAACTCAGAGAATGCCCTGGTAAACTTGTTTTATATTTTACTGTCATCTATAACTGTTAAATGAGAAACTTAATCCTTTACAAAGAACCCCTAGAATTGAGTATTTTTAAAACATTTTGGGGTATGGAGAAAACATTGGTAAGTGGCATTTTCTCCAAAAATGTTTTCTACTTTGACAAATCTGGTTATTTTATCCACAATTGAAGAGTCCACTGAACATGGTTTCTTACTGTACAAGTCATAACTTTTACTGTCTGGTAATAGTAACCACAAGGCTATAAAAATTTTGAAAATCATTGGAGTATTGTCAAAAGCCAAGAAAAATGGTCTATTTTTTCAGGGTTAATGAGAACTTTGTTGAAAAAAGAATGTACCAGTAGCTTCACGTAACTTGTAAACAAATTTGCCCATTTCAAAAGATTCCATTCCTCTCACAAAACCTTACTTGACAGTTCTGTTTTCTCCTTCTCCCACAATGTTTTCAAAAGACTTCTTTCTCAGGGTAATTTAAACTTTAACATAATCTTATCATGTTTACCAATACATGTAGTATCAAAGAAAGCAAGCCATAAATAAAAGTTTACATGTGATGCAAAATAATTAAATCTGTTGACACAAGCATGTGTAGGATGAGATGCACATAATTATGTGTAAATTAGAACATAGAAGTCTTACGTAAATTGCAGTATTCTATAAACTGAAAATGGGTATTTTAATATTACTTTGTTTGACTTTTTGAAGTTGTTAAGTTTAGTTATTTTCCATATATAGTGGATGGTATGTGGAGTAACTGGGGCCATTGGACCCCCTGTACCCGATCTTGTGATGGAGGAACTCGCACACGACAGAAGTTGTGCAATAACCCTGCCCCAAGGTTTGGAGGACTACTGTGCGTGGGGACAGACACACAAGTAGACTACTGCAATAATGAGCCATGTCCTGGTTTGTATGTTTATTGGTAATGTTCCAATTGGTTGGTTAATGCTATATAGGGAATGCAAATAAACTTGCCAGAGTACCTTCAAAGCAAGCCATTGACAACATATACCTTTTAAAGAATTACCTTGGCCTTTGTCTTAGCCCATTACCAAATGATAATATTTTAGACTGGTCCAAATTGAAAGCATTTGCAGACGACAAAATGAAAGTGACTGAAAATTTGAAATTTGTTTTGTGAGGGGTAGAAAACATTGTGGGAAAAGGAGAAAATGCTGGTTATCAGCATTTTCTCCTTTTCCCACAATATTTTCTAAAGGCTTCTTTCTAAGGGGCGTCAAAAGTACGGATTGTGTGGTAATGGGTTAAATAGCGGATTAATCATTTACTTAACTATTATTTTTCAACAGATTTCAGGAGGAATGCTTTTCAAAAATGTTGTTGAAAAAAGAGAACCATTCAGTATTTCCTACATTTCCCCCAAGTTTTATACCTTTTCATGAAACAAGTCCCTCCATGTGAACTATGTATACTCTGTGGTATGAAATTCTAAATGTGAACAAGAGGAAAATTTTGTCAAAAAGGTTACTTCCATTTCCACAGTACATGGTGGATGGTCCAACTGGGGAGCATTTGGTGAGTGTTCAGTCAGCTGTAATGGTGGTGTGAAGAGACGTTATCGCACATGTTCACTCCCTGCACCTAGCAACAATGGCCGACCTTGTCCAGGAGCAAGCGAAGATGCGGACACCTGTAATCAAGTCCCATGTCCAGGTATAATGTAATAAATTGTCAGATGCTATAGGAACTTTATCAAATAACTCTTGTGTTATTATGATATTGAAGAAAAAAGGGCATTTGAAAACATGGTAGGAAAAAAACTTGTAACCATAATTTACTCCTGTCCTTTGTGTCATTCTTTTTAAAGGAAAATTCTTTATTTTGATCTCTTGAGTATGAAAGTGTGTTCAATTTAGACTTTTAATTTAGGCTTTTTTTTGGTATGAAAATACATTGTATTTTACAGAGGCTATGGTTAGATTAACACCTTACCTAAAGACAAAATTTAGGACATAACCAAATTGAAAAGATTTGCAAAATCAATCTAGCTCATACGATGATTGCTTTCTTTGCTAGGATAGAAAACATAGTGGAGAAAGGAGAAAATGCTGGTTACCAGCATTTTCTCCTTTTCCAACAATGTTTTCAAAAGGCCCACTCCTCAAGATTGCTTAACATTGGGATCAGTTGATAAAGAGTTGATACAGTTGATACAGCAATTCCTCCAGAAGAGATTTTTGACTGTGATGTTATTGAAGAAAAGTAGCTTGGTCTGTTCAAAGCTTGGTATTCTACATGATGCTTTTTGCAGATGTATCAAGCCCCTTTTCATAGAGCAAAGGTCATGTGTATCTTACATTTTGTATTTCATTCCTGAATTCTTTCCCTAGTTGATATTGTGCTTTATCCTTTCTTTCTAGTGGATGGGCGATGGTCAGAGTGGTCAAGATGGTCAGAATGTTCCCGCACATGTGATTCTGGCACCCAGCGTCGCACAAGAAGATGTAGGGAACCAAGATATGGAGGTCAACCTTGTGTAGGGGACATGGAACAAGTGTCCAACTGTGAACTCCAGCCATGTTATAGTGAGTTATTTTGCATGCTGCATCCTTTTTATGGGCCATTTGTTTTTTCTCTATGGATGCTATCACCTATTGTCTGGTCTCATTCTAAAGCTGAAAAGATGTATACTGTTTAAATTCAGTGAAATTAGCTAGTGAGCATAAATGTAGCAAATTGGTGTCTGCTGTAAACTTTACCACGCAATCCTGATTTGAATGCCATTTACTCTTTACCACACTAGAAAATTTTAGACTGGTCCAGATTGAAAGCATTTGCAGACAACAAAATAAAGTTGACTGAAGAATTGAAATCTGATTTGGGAAGGGTTAAAAACACTGTTGGAAAAGGAGAAAATGCTGGTTACCAGCATTTTCTCCTTTTCCAACAATGTTTTCAAAAGGCCTCTTTCTCAGGGTTGTTAAAAGTCAGGATCGTGTGGTAAAGAGTTAAGAAAAAGGCTGTCTTAAAATATTATGGGAAAAGGAAAAATATGCTGGTATGCTGCATGTTCACCTTTTCCCATAATGTTCTCTACCCATTTTATAGACACATTCTTTGTTATCTACTTATGTTTTCAATTTGGACAGATCTGGAATTTTGTTGTCTGGTATAGAGCCAAGTCCCTTTTAATCTTCCATGTTTAAGTTTTCATGTGAAATAGGCCCTTCATGGTAGTTAAATTTCTAGCATAACTTAGCTCTCTCTGTTTGATTTATGGTCACTTCCTTCATTCTGTTTTATTATAGTTACCTTTTACCACATTCTGTGGCTGTTAAATTTATTCACCATCCTGTGCTAAATAATCTATAATAACCTTACAATAATGCCTTATCATTTCTACGTAAAAGAATTTTGTTTTGTACATTTGACAAAATTGAGGAAGTTTGTGAAATGAAATATGTAGTACTTATGAAATAGGAAAGAAAGAGTCATTTGCATCTTCCATTAAATTTTATCCTTAACCCTTTACCACATAATCCTGACTTTTAACACCCCTGTGAAAGAAGCCTTTGGAAAACATTTTGGGAAAAGGAGAAAATGCTGGTAACCAGCATTTTCTCCTTTTCCCACAATGATTTCTTCACTTCCTAAAACAAATTTATATTCTATAGTCACATTTATTTTCTTGTCTGCAAAATTAATGCTTTCAATTTGGACCAGTCTAAAATTTTGTTGTTTGGTAAAGAGTTAAATATTTTATTACAACCAATGATAGATGCAGTCTTGGGCAATTTTGAGTGTACTTTCCTCATTGTCATCCACACACAAACTGAAATACATCTATCCTAAATTGGTCTGCTCACGAAATGGATAATTTTGCTCTGTAAAAAGGGAGCTTAATGCATTGCTGTGATCCACTGTACCAAGCAAGTTATTGTGTAATTATGAATTCATAAAATTCAATTTATTCCAACAACAGGCTGATTTCAATGCTAAAATTGATGTTTACATGCAGACAATTTAATAACAGCTAAAAGTTTTGGCCCAGATGTTCATGAGCTGACTGCGGAGGCTGACCTTGTTTGTCCCTTTTTGCAGAAACATTAACCCTCTATCACATGAGAGGATTTTAGACTTGTCCAAATTGAAAGCATTTGTAGACAACAGTTAGATATGGCCCAAATCATTGGCTTTGTAGCTTAAAGGAGTAGAAAATATTTTTGGAAAAGGAAAGAAAATGCTGGTTACCAGCATTTTCTCCTTTACCCAGAATCTTTTCAAAAGCCTCTTTCTCAGCAGGGTCATTAAGACTTGTGATTGTATGGTAGAGACTGAAGTCCCCCTTTTCACAGTGCATAAGTTATATACCCTTATTGTTATGTTTCTGTGTTTGTTTCAGCCATTCCAATAGTTGCAGAAGGTAATCTAAAGGGTTTTATCAACAACATTGACATAGCTGATGGAACTTTTACGGCAGACATGATACCACTCCCAGACCAAACAGCAACTCATGTCAATGCTGCCATCAGGGGAGTACCAAAAGCCCTAGGTAAAATCTAATACATCTGTTTTATTTACCTTGGATTAGAGAGAAAGCTTTTAAAATGTGCTATAAGATAGGGAGATATGGCTGATAGCTGGCCTTTTTCTATGCGGCTGATAGCTGGCCTTTTTCTACGTTGAAAGGGTTGAATTATGTTTGGCCCCAGTCGTCCATCGTTAGCAATTTCTTATGTGTGCAACTCCTCCTACAGTTTCCATTGGAACAATTTGAAACCTACCACAGTGAATCTCTATGATGTGCAGTTGTGCATGTGACTTTTAAATTTGGATATATGCAGAGATTTTAGTCCATTTCACTGACAAGCCCTTTTGGGTGTATATGCACTACAAGCTGTTTTTAAGAAAACATTGAAGTACTGTTATAATTCTGTCATGGTTGCAGCCTCATCATGCACAAAATTTTGGATTTTCTCATATCTCTTTTCTTTCCAATGTTTATCTCTTTATGTTTAAGCTTTGGTTTGTTATTAACTTTCAAAGAAAGGAACCTATATCAGGAGTTGGGTACCACTGATTCTGGCCTTTTCACACAATTTTAGGCAAAACCTTTGAAACAGACCCTCTTTTCTCCATGTTTAGATTAGAATTTCTGGGTGTATAATTAGTAAAGTTGTCTTCCTGAATGCAAGAATAATACTTTTCTTAATTAGTGTATGATATGTTTTATGAATGGCTAAATATTGCTGTCCTTTTTGTTCTGTAGTGCCACATTTCCGCCACCTTATCTCTATCCTAAGTCCACTGTATTGGATGACTGCCATGGAAATTAATGGAGCATACAATGGGTACACACTTACTGATGGGGAATTTTCTAGAGAAGTACAAGTCCAATATACAACAGGTATTTTGTTGGAATAATAGTTTTAGCCATGCCCTGACAAAAGAGGGTTTAATGAATCTCTGTAATGGTACTATATGCAAGTCATCATCAATAATTATTGATCAATTAAATCCCTTTTTTCCAACAAACTACAGAATCATGACATAGATTTAAGAAATAATCTTCTTTCTATGGTGGTTTATCATAAACCACAGTTGTGAGTTATGAGGCACAATAAATAATCCACAAGGGTAATAGCCCTAGTGGTTCATTCATTGCGCCTCATAACTCACAATGTGTTTTATTGAATGATAAACCAGGATAAAAAGATTATTATTTTGATTCCAACATGCCCAATTCTTAACGAAAGTAAGACAAGTTCAAATGTGGAGAAAAAATGCGGATGAAGATTATACCATTGAATAACTCACTTACTTGAAATAATATGACATCACTCGATAATTATGAAATGACGTCACTCTACATGCAATGTCGCAGATTGTACCACGCTTTTGTTGCACTGTGTTTATAGAGCCGAATTTGCATTTCATGTTAGAATTTTACTTTGACATATTCAGAATATTTGCCAAAGCATACAGTTTCAAGGTAGGTTAGCTTGTCTCAGATTGCACAGGCTGATCTGGGTTAATACCACTT
Organism: Tridacna crocea; assembly: GCA_943736015.1. Classification (NCBI taxonomy): domain Eukaryota; kingdom Metazoa; phylum Mollusca; class Bivalvia; order Cardiida; family Cardiidae; genus Tridacna; species Tridacna crocea. The sequence goes on along the minus strand of OX031057.1, from coordinate 48,537,303 downwards.
TCCACAGAGTGTGGAACATTTGTATATGTTGGAAAAATTTGCAGTTGATGTGTATGGCATGCAGAATTCTGAATCTGGTTAACCCATTACCACACAATCACTACTTTCGACGACCCTGAGAAGGAAGTCTTTAGAAAACATTGTGGGAAAAGGAGAAAATGCTGGTAAACAGCATTTTCTCCTTTTCCCGCAATGTTTTCTACCCCTTACAAAACAAATTTCAAATTTTCTATCACTTTTATTATGTTGTCTGCAAATGCTTTAGATATGGACAAGCCTAAAATATTCTTGTTTGGTAATGAGTTAAAGTTCAAAGAGAGCTAGGCACAGCATTAGTGAAAGATCAATCGAGGTTCATTAGAGGTTTCTATGTGCATACAATAGAGTAGTTTGGTCTTTCTCTGCGGATCTCGAAGTTTAATGTATTTTTTAGTGTGTGTTTTTAAAATTTCCAGTAATACTTTGCTTGGTGCATGAATTTTATGCACTGCACTTGATGTGCTTTTGAATGTAAATAATAACATTATGCCAACATGTTTTTTTTATGTTTCCATAGGTGAAGTGCTAAAGATGTGGCAGTTTGCTAAAGGTGTAGAGAATGGAAAGCTTTTGCTTGATGTTGTTGTACAAGGAAAAGTCCCTGATATAGCCGAGTCAGAGGTGGTGAAGGTGACTCCATACTGGGAACAGTATCTGCAAACAGGACCTGGTAAAACTGTTTTTAACTCTTTACCACACAATCCAGACTTTTAATGACCCTTGGAATGAAAGCCTTCGAAAACATTGTGGGAAAAGGAGAAAATGCTGGATACCAGCATTTTCTCCTTTACCCACAATGTTTTCTACCTTCCAAAAACAAATTTTATTGATTGAGTCACTTTAATTTTGTCGTCTGCTACTGCTTGTCATTTAGTTAAGAGTTAAAAAAAAGTTAAAACAAAAGCATGTATCAATCAAGCACCTAAGGGACACTGGACACTTTCATTTACATTTCCATACCATCCTGAATTCTGACTTTGTGCCAGATGACACAATTTTAGCATTTTCCAAATTGAAAACATTTGAAGATGACAATTTCAATGTGACTCATCAAGTAGTGCATTTTTCCTTTGATAGGTTAGAAAACATTGTGGGAAAAGGAGAAAATGCTGGTTACCGGCATTTTCTCCTTTTCCTGTAATATTTTAGAAAGGTTTCTTCCCATGGTTCATTAAAAGTTTGGATTCTAGTGGTTGACTACCCTGAGGAAGAAAGCATCTGCATTATAGATAAACCATTTTCTCCTTTATCCACAATGTTTCTCCCCATATACAAACAATTTCGAGTACTGAGCAATATTTAGTGGTTTACAAAGGCTTTCAACTGTTGCAAGTCTAAAACTCTGTTGTCTGGTAAAGCATTTAGAGCAGTTCTTGTGTAATACAGGCTTATTTCCAATATTTTTACCTCACTGGGAATGCAGTAATAATATTATGCTTGCTTCATGCAGGTAGTCACTTTAACTGCAATTTCAAAAATGAATTGCAATGGCTAGTTGTAGCTTTGTGAAGCATATTGCTCAACATTTTAACATCAAGGATTAATCATTCTTAATACTGCTACAAAATTGTGACTGGTCAAAATAGTGTTGTCAACTCTTATTATACAAGGTTATATAGAAGGGGAGTTTACAATGGTTGCAAAAGACCTAGGTTAGGTTACCTAAGTGTGCAACTTCGGTTGACTGTTTATCACACAATCCAGACTTTTTACGACCCTGTGGAAGAAGCCTTCAGAAAAAATTGTTGGAAAGGAGAAAATGCTGGTAACCAGTATTTTCTCCTTTTCCCACAAGGTTTTCTACTGTTCTAAAGTCAAGTTTCTACTTTTGAGTCACGATTAATTTGTCGTCTGCAAATGCTTTCAATTTGGACAAGTTGAAAATTTTGCTCTTTGGTAAAGAGTTAGATATCTACCTGACAAAAAAGAAGAAAGACACATCCAGAAAGCATTCAAAACAACAAAGCCACATTGGTGTTCTTTTTTTTTTTGTCTTTGAAAGTTTAGGAAACACTATTGGGAAAGGAGAAAGAAACGTTTATCAGCTTTTTCTTCTGTTTCTACAGTGTTTTCATACTTCTTTCATCAGGGCTGTTTGAACGGTGGATCTTTTGGTAAAGGGTTGATATGTGTAGTAATAATACAATTTCTTAAAACGATATTGATAATACTGTCAATGCATGTGAGAAAAGTAGTCAGTGCTTCGGAAAAGAAAGTTTTGTCAGAACTGGTATGAGAAGGTCAGGAAACACATGGGTGCATCACTGACAGCCATGATAATGGTATTAAACTCTAATACAAAGAAAAGTGGTGCCAAACACGAAATTTAACCCGACAAATTTTGGACTCCTCCAAACTGAAAGAGTTTGCAGACGACAATTTTAGATTTTGAGAAAATGGCAGAAAGTTCTCAAAAAGGGTAGAAAACACTGTGGGAAAAGGAGAAATTGCTCGTGACGAGCAATTTCTCCTTTTCCCACAATGTTTTGAAAAGACTGTTACTGCAGACACGTAAAATCCACGTCTTGTTTGGGAAAGGTTTAATATCTGAATTACAGGTTTAGTTCATGCCTTTTCATCAAGGATGTTTCGTGTTGGTGGATATATGCTTCCATATGCATGGAATCATAGCATTGTGTATAAGCAAGAAAACAATAAGAACATGCCTTACTTGGTACAAAGGCTGTATGCCCGTAACATGGATGTAAAGATCAACCCAGAGAAGGAATTGGTCCTCTTCAAATTAGATACCAGCATTGCACCAGGTAATACTTTAACGACTGTGGCTTCTTCCTTTAACTCTTTAGCAAAATACAAAATTTTAGACTGGTCCAAATTGAAAGCATTTGCAGACAACAAAACAAAAGTTACTGAAGGATGGAATTTTTGGGGGGATAGGATAGAAAACATGGTGGGAAAAGGAGAAAATGCTGGTTACCAGCATTTTCTCCTTTTTCCACAATGTTTTCAAAAGGCCTCTTCCTTAAGGTTGTTAAAATTTGGGATTGTGTGGTAAAGAGTTAACACTTTACCAGATGAGGTAATTTTGGTCTGCTGAAATTGAAAGAATTTTGCAGACAACAAATTTAGAGTGGCTAAAATGGTTGGTATTTTTATCTGTAAGGAAATAAAACACTGTGGAATGAGCATTTTCTCCTTTTTCCACAAGGTGTTAGAGTGTCTTCTACCTTGGAGCGGTGAAATCCAGGGTTTATCTGGGATTGGGTTTAAGTGAACAAAGTTTTATATATATACTACTGCCAGCAACGTGAAAAATTTTGGTCAACTTGAGAAATTGTCAAGATGAGAAGGTTTTTATGTTACACAACATTTTACTGCTGACTGTTCATTGGATGAATCATTTTAATTTCAATGAAATATTCTGCTTTATTTCATGCTTTCTAATAGGATATTGAGAAACAGAAGTGAAAACATTTTTCAATATCACACGGGTATGACCAGTTAAAATTCCGATTTTCATGTTCATGTTGCCTTGGTAAATTGCGCGTGCCTCACAACCAGGTGGAAATATGACATCATTTACCTTACCTTTCTCCTGCTTGACGTAATATTGCAATGCGTTGCTATGTGGGAGGGGTACACCACGGGGAATAACGGAAAAGAACTGTACTGGATTTTGATAAAGCTCCTCCCAGAAAGGGTTAAAAGCATGAAATAAATAGAATATTTGGTGAAAGATCGAAATTTATTTCATCTTGTGAACTCCATCGGTAATATTTTCACTTATGGCTGTGCCTCTCGTGAAAATATTACAGATGGTGTTCACTCGATGAAATTAATTTTGATCTTTCACTGAAAAAATTAAATATCCTCTATATCATAGTTTTGTGAGGATTCTATCTAATTCTCTATAACTTGGATACAATGTTGGATGTACAACACAAGTTTGCTTTCTGGTTTGCTCACATGTGTTTGATCTTTGAAAGAACTTTATTGCCAAAGCCAAATAGTTATAGTAAAAAATAGCATTTGCTTACATACGGTCCCAAATTTTTCTTTACGAAGACTAAAAGATGATGCAGTGTCAATTGTCAGTTAATTATTTGGTCAGGATTCGTTTTTTTGTATATTTAAGTAAATTAGCTATATTTACGGCCTGAAGAATGAGGTACTCATTTTCTTGTATCCACATGTCTTTTTCTTCTTTTTTAACTCTTTACCACACAATCCTGACTTTTAACGACCAATAGAAAGAAAGCCTTTTGAAAGCATTATTGGAAGGGGGGGGGAATGCTGGTAACCAGCATTTCCTCCTTTTCCAACAATGTTTTCTACCCTTCCCAAATTGAATTTCGATTTTTCAGTCATATTCATTTTGTCTTCTACAAATGCTTTCAACATGGACCAGTCTATAAATTTGTCGTTTTGTGAAGAGTTAAGCAATTCTTTTCATATGAGCTTCATACTGTTTATGCATGCGTAAAAAAAAATATATTCCTGTTTTATTTCTGTTCTTTTTTAAATAAATCCATTTGACTTTATCAAGCAATTTTATTTTGAATTTTTGTGATTTTATTACTGTGATAGCGTACCAGTGTACAGTGCAAATATCCTGACTATGTTTTTTTGCTAACCTGATTATATACAGCCAAAGGTTGTCCACATTTTTGTGGGGTCACATGTGACACCTTTGATTAAACAATGTATAATGTGCCAATTCAGAAATAACATTAGTCACTCAGTTCTTATCTACCGGTATGTATCCATGCATTTACCAGGGGTAACATGTCATGAAGCCACACGGTATAAATATTTACTTTGACAAAAGTGCAGTTTTATCAGAGATATAGATAATGGGATAAAACTTATATTTTGGGTACCAATTCAGTGAATGGAAGTCAGTACATAAGGCAAATATGCATGAAAAAGAACTACATGTATCTAAAATGATCACTGGATGTTTTAAATTAGTACAATCATGTACTCTCTTTAGTAGTATATTGCTTTATATCATGTTTGAATGAGTCTTATATCTTTTCAGGATCACCTAGCAATCAGTGTCCAACAGGATTCTCTTTAAATCAAGCTGGTCCATATTGTGAAGGTAATATTGCTGAAAAATGATTTGTCATAATTCGAAAATATTTTAACTTGGAAGCGTATTGTAGCCTTAATAAAAAATACAAAAGTAAACCAAAGAGTGATGAAAAAGAAAATAAAATAGCCACCAAATAGGCATCTTATTTGGAATGTAATACATGTAAAGTACTAGTGATAAGAAATTTACACTTATTATCAAAGGAAAAGGAGCAATTTCTTGTAACAAGCAAGTAACTTTATTGGTTCAAAATTTCACCAAATGCATGGTCATAAAATCTTGTAGTTGTGTGGCTATGAGTCAAATTTAAATAACACTGTTAAAGAGTCTGTAATGTGTTGATTTCATTTGAACATACAGAAGTAAATTTTGAAAGCAAACAGGATTGAACATTGTTAGATCTAAGGGATACTTATCAGTGATGACAGTTTAACTCTCTATCAAACAATACAGAATTTTCCTGATCCCAGGAAGGAAGCCTTTGGAAAACATTTCATTATTTTATATTTTCAAGCCAAAACAGTCTTGAGCATTCAGCAAAGCTGCATTTGTACTATACTGTGAGAAAATCCAAATCATTTACCTTGAGTGTAAAGATAAAGTAGTGTGAAGGTCATAAGGGGAATATAGCTACCTTTCTTCAACAGTTTTATTTCATTATTCATTTTAAACATATATTTTCATCTATAGTCTTTTTTAAAAGCATTTAATCCTTTACCACACAGTGACGACTTTTTACACCTCTGAAAGATAAGGCTTTTTAAAACATTGTGAGAAAAGGAGAAAATGCTGGTTACCAGCATTTTCACCTTTTCTCACAATGTTTTCTTGCCTTTCAAAGAAAAATCATATCATATGAGTCACATTTAAACTGTCATCGGCAGATGCTTTCAATTTGAACAGGTCAAAAATCTTGTAGTGTGGTAATAGGTTAAGAGAACATACCGCTTCATATTGTAACTAATTTCATGTTTGAATTGGAAAAAAAGCTAAGTATGTTTCCTTTGTCAGATGATGATGAGTGTGCCAGGTTGAGTCCTTGTTCAGACCACTGCCACAATACGCCAGGTAGTTTTGCTTGTTCATGTCCAGCAGGCTTTACTTTGGATATAGACGGACGGAGCTGTATTGGTAAGATACTTCATGCTTTTATTGCATGAATCTCTTTCTGGGCTGTGAGATCACAGCTGTTGCCTTAAAACTCATTACCAAACGACAAGAATTAGACTGGTACAAATTAAGAGTATTTGCAGACAAAAAAGTAAATGTCACTGAAAAATTGAAATTTGGTTTTGGAAGGGTAGAAAACATTGTGGTAAAAGGAGAAAATGCCGGTAACCAGCATTTTCTCCTTCTACCACAATGTTTTCAAAAGGCTTTTTTCTCAGGGTCATCAATAGTCAGGATTGAGTGGTAAAGAGCTGAACCTTAGTGTATTTGAATGAACCAACAGACATTTTAAGTCTATAAATGAGTATCCAAATAGTTGCAATGTCATGGTTCCTTCTGTCTAAAATGTTTCAGCAAAGTAGACAGTACATGTATATATCAAAGATCAGGCGGCATAGATTTGTGTATTCTGATCTTAGTATACACAGGCTGCAAAGAAAGCTATAGTTGTGAAAGGGGCTTTGACCCATTACCACACAATCCCTACTTTTGATGACCCTGAGGTAGAAGCCTTTGGAAAACATTGTGGGAAAAGGAGAAAATGCTGGTAACTAGCATTTTCTCCTTTTCCCACAATGTTTTCTACTCTTCACAAAACAAATTTCAAATTTTCAATCACTTTTATTTTGTCATATGCAAATGCTTTCAATATTGACTAGCCTAAAATGTTGTTGTTTGGTAATGAGTTAGTGTTGATACAGACACAGTTAACTTTTATGCCTTCACCTGTATCTGTCCACTTTCATGATCAATTTTTATCACTGTTCTAATTTTGAAATCCAAAAGGTTCAGTCTGAATGAGTCAATAGCTTGCCTTAGAGTTAACCCATTAACACACAATCCCTACTTTTGACGCCCCTAGAAAGATGCCTTTTGAAAACACTGTGGGAAAAGGAGAAAATGCTGGTAACCAGCATTTTCTCCTTTTCCCACTGTTTTCTACCCTTCTCAGAAAATTTCTATTTTTCAGTCACCTTTATTTTGTCGTCTGCAAATGCTTTCAATTTGGACCAGTCCAAAATTTTCTCATGTGGTAATGAGTTAAGATGAGAAAAAAAAATTGAATTATTGAAATTAGAAAAAGTGCTGAAAAAGTGCTGGACATACCATAAGCAATACACCAAGGGCAGTGATGGCTTTCTTCTGTACTGCTCCAATATTGTGAAACTTTAGGTATCTTTATAAGTTTTCTTTTTCCAGACTGGGGGCCTGTAGTTTGAAGGTTTGGTATACGGCATAAATGGTTGCCTTTTCCTGTAGTTTTTCAACAAAGTTTTCAGGTCTTTCAATACATACCAGAAGATGGATTGCAATTCCTGATCTCATTTGTAAGATAGAAAGGGCATTCACAACATGCTAATTCCACCCAGACCTCTTTGTAGCTCACCTGAGCACAACATGCTCAAGGGGAGCTTTTAGGGTCACTGGGTGTCCGTCGTGCGTCGTCCGTTGTGCGTTGTCAACAATTCTTTAAACATCAACTCCTCCTAAACTGCTGGGCCAATTTGGACCAAACTTGGCAGGAATGTTCCTTGGTAGGTCCTCTTTAAAAATTGTTCACAGAATTTGATTCCGTCAAAAACTGGTTGCCATGGCAACCAAATGAAATTTTTTAGCAAATTCTTTAAAAATCTTCTCCTCTGAAACTGCTGGTCGGATTTTGAAATTATTTCACAGATATGTTCCTTGGGTGACCCTTTTCAAAAATTGTTCGTGAAATTTTGATCCGTCAAAAATTGTGGCTCTGGTGAATGGGGGCTACTTGCACTATACAGAAATCAAGGAATTCTTTAAAAATCTTCTCCTCTGAAACTGCCGGTTGGATTTTGAAATAATTTCACAGATATGTTCCTTGGGTGACCCTTTTCAAAAATTGTTCGTGAAATTTTGATCCGTCAAAAAATGTGGCTCTGGTGAATGGGTGCTTCTTGCACTATACGGAAATGAAGGAATTCTTAAAAAATCTTCTTCTCTGAAACCGCTGGCCAGATTTTGAAATAATTTCACAGAGTTGTTCCTTGGGTGACCCTTTTCCAAAAATTGTTCACGAAATTTTTTTATTGGTCAAGAAACATGGCTCTGGTGAATGGGGGCTACTTGCACTATAGAGAAATGAAGAAATTCTTAAAAAATTTGCTTCTCTGAAACCGCTGGTCAGATTTTGAAATAATTTCTCAGGGATGTTCCTTGGGTGACCCTTTTCAAAAAGTGTTTGCGAAATTTTGATTGGTCAAGAAACATGGCTCTGGTGAATGGGGGCTACTTGCACTATAGGGAAATGAAGCAATTTTTTAAAAATTCTTCTCTGAAACGGCTGGACAGATTTTGAAATGATTTCACAGAGATGATCCTTGGGTGACCCTTTTCAAAAATTGTTCACAAAATTTTGATCCGTCAAGAAACATGGCTCTGGTGAATGGAGGCTACTTGCACTATATGGAAATGAAAAAAATCTTGAAAATTCTTCTTCTCTGAAACCCCTAGTCAGATTTTAAAATAATTTGACAGAGATGTTCCTTGGATGATCCTTGCTTTTGTGAATGGGGGCTACTTGCACTATATGGACATGATGAAATTCTTGAAAATTCTCTGAAACCCCTGGTCAGATTTTAAAAGAAATTTTCCGAAATGTTCCTTGGGTGACCCTTTTCAAAACTTGTTCGTAAATTTTGATCCATCAAGAAACATGGCTGTCGTGGATGGGGGATATTTGCTCTTATACAGATATGAAGAATTCTTAAAAATTCTTCTTTTTGAAACTGATGGTCAGATTTCGAAATTAATTTTACAGGTGACCTTTTGAAAATTGCTTAGCAAAATTATAAATTTGGTTCCAATGTTTCAATACCTCAAAAAAAATAGGCTATGGTCATCTCAAAAATTCAGGTGAGCGATCCAGGGCCATCTTGGCCCTCTTGTTTTTTTACAAACTATCTATGTTTAACTCTTTACCATACAGTGATAATCCAGACTTTTAACAACCCTAAGAATCAAGCCTTGTGAAAATGTCATGTGAATAGAAGAAAATGCTGGTATTTTGTTGTCTGCAACAGCTTTCAATTTGGGCAATATGAAAATCTGTTGTTTGGTAAAGAGTTAATATAGTCTGAACATCTTTTATGAAATGAATTCAAAGGTGTAAAAATTAATCTCTTTGATTATGATCAAGGTTACATCAAATAGTGAATTTGTCTTGATTTTGCATAAGAGGGAAGTAATTGTTGGTTCATGGTTAGTTCTTAGCTTGATTAGCTGCTTGCATACTTCTATTTCAGATATTAATGAATGTTTAGCTGCATCAGCTGGTTGCCAAGGTGATGAAAAATGTGTTAATACGATTGGTTCATACCGATGTGAATTGAGGTGTAGAACTGGTTACAGGAAGTCTGTAAATGGAAATATCTGTGTTGGTAAGGATCAATTTTCACTTCTTAAACTGTGGTAGATTTCAGTGTATAAATGAAGCAGGTTATGTGAAGATGGATAATTTCTTTGAAATGATATCCCCAAAAGATAGGTACAGAAGGAAAGACAAAGTGGCAGACAAAGCAAAAACTACACCCCTCCATCTTTGACGGGGGATATAAAAGAAATGTTGTGTTTGCCTGCTTTTAAGCCAAAGGCATGCTTAGTAACATTTCTTCTAGAATCTTTGATGACATTTTGGGTGAAAAGATCCTATAAATCTCTGAACTACTGAACTACTTTAGGAATCTTCAGTCAGAATGAAACTGAGTTGCTGCAACTTGAAGAACTTTTTGTTTTGGCAGAAATATCGCTGAAAATATCAGACAGTATAGAACCAGATAAGATCATGTTCAGCACTTCTGTCTACATTTCTTGTAGGGACAACATACATGTACATAACTTTTTTATTTCCAGATATTGATGAATGTGTGGAAACACCAAGCGTGTGTTCTCAGATCTGTGTTAACACAAAGGGTGGTTACAGATGTGGTTGCAGGCCGGGATATACTCGTAGTAGACTGTCGGGCAGATGTAGAGGTAACTACAGAAATGTTTTAACTCTGTACCACAAAATCGCAAGGTTTATCCACCCTGCGAAAGAAGCCTTTTGAAAACATTGTGGGAAAAGGAGAAAATGCCGGTAACCAGTATTTCCTCCTTTTCCCACAACGTTTTCAGTTCTATCAAAAATAGAAATCATCATTTGCATTACCGGTATATCAATTTTTTCCTCCTTTTCCCACAATGTTTTCAGTTCTATCAAAAAGAGAAATCATCATTTGCATTTCACGTATATCAATTTTAATTTATAGACTAGTAATGTTTACAACTTGGTCAAGTCCTAAATTTGGTCGTTTGGTAAAGTGTTAAATCGTTATCACACAACAAAATTTTGAATCCGTCCATATTGAAAGCGTTTTTAAGACAATGAGATATATGTGGTTCAAATGGTTGTCTTTGAAAGGATCCAAAAAATTGTGGGATATGGAGAAAATGCTGGTTCTTTTTTTCCGGGTCAGTAGAACTTGGTGACCAGCACTTTCTTCTTTTCCTAAAGTATTTCCTAACGCATCATAGACTAATCTCTTGATTTTATCCAGTCTTATGCTTTCAGTTTGGACGAGTTGAAAATTTGTGCTGTTATATGAAGCCGTTAACCCTTTACTCCATAGATACTCATTTCTACACATTGCTTGTAGGAGCCTTTGGAAAACATTGTGGCAAAAGGTGAAATTGCTCGTGATGAGCAATTTCACCTTTTGTCACAATGTTTTGTATGCCATCAAATTAAAGGTGTCATATACACATAAGAAAGGGCTTAATCCTTGCTGTTATTTAGGGTCAATTAGAAATTGCATAGAAATGCCTTATGGGGTAAAAGGTTGAGGTGCTCTTATTATGATGTATATGAAATGTAAGTGCATTTTTGTAGATATAAATGAATGCAGCCTCCAGTCATCTCCTTGTGAGCAGATATGTGCCAATGCTCCTGGAAGCTATCTGTGCAGCTGTAAACGGGGATTTGAGCTTGTGTCTGGTGGCAGATGTAGAGGTAAGAAAAGAAATTTGTCCACCCTGCACACTGATCCATCTGTACACATGCACACACAGTATATTCAGTTTGGGTTTGACTCTGCATTTAAATCATTAACATCTTAATCTAATTTCTTTTTCCTCATTTTTGCTAGCTAAATCACTTTTAGAACGGTTCAAAATGACAGCATTTGTATGCAGCATATTAGATGTCGTTCAAATTGTGGGAGGTATCTCTGAAAAGGATTTAGAAAAATGTGGGAAATGGAAAAACATGTTAGAAAAACGGAAAATTGTTATTTCTAGGATGTTCCTTTTTGAAGAATGACTTCTTTCAATGTATCATGGATATATTGGACCATCTTAAGATAATTCATACAAAACTTGTGGAGAGTAAATGGCATGCATAATTTCAGACAGTAATGAAATATGCCTTTCATAGGCTGGGTGAGAATATGTCACAAAATAAATCCAAGTTGATGTAGATTTGAACAATTTTTAAATGCTAACAGATCTGGAGAATCTACTAAACCCATTGGACATTTCCATTTTAGGAATAACAGCCTAATATGCTCTGTCAGAAGACAAGAACCTTATTTCGCAAGCTTGTTGTGACTAGGATATCTGGAAAAGTTTGAACAATGCACCTCCAAGATCAGGCGCCATCTGAAAAAGAACCCATGGCCTCTTTTTCACAGATCCCGAGTTAACGATGCTGATGAAAATGCTTTTAAAAATATTGTTGGAAACAGTGAAAATGCTGGTGACCAGCATTTTCATCTTTTCCAACAAAATTTTCCGCCCTTCTTCTCATACAGTCAATCATATGAACCACATTTGTCATCTGCAGAAGCTTTGAATTGGGACAAGTTCAGACTGTTGTACTATGGTAAAGGGTTAAAGTTGCTTGCATTATGTTTAAGTTTAATTGTTTCAGATATAAATGAATGTGAAGAAAATAGAAGTAATTGTGGTCCAGACCAGAACTGTGTTAATGCTTTAGGCAGCTACAGGTGTATAACAGTGTGTCCCAAAGGCTCTAAACTGGTCCTGGGAAAGTGTGTGGGTAAGTAACCGTAATAGTGTTCTTTGTTTTGGTCACATATTCAGGCTGTAATCGTAATGCACCCAGCTTTACTTTTGCATGCACCAAACCACAGCTCAGCTCGACAGCTTGTCTATACCCATAAATAAACCCCTCTTTGTGACAAGTATAAATGAGCCATGTCCTCTGAAAAAGTTCAGCTCTTTACATACCAAACAACAAATTTTTGGACTGGACCAACTTCAAAACATCAGAGGAAAACACATGAAATGTTGTTAATATGATGATTTTTTACTTTAACCCTTTACCAAACAATCTCTGGTTTTTACGGCACTGAGATAGAAGCCTTTCGAAAACATTGTGGGAAATGGAGAAAATGCATTTTCTCCTTTTCCCACAATGTTTTCTACCATGCTGGAAACAAATTTCAATTTTTTGGTTACGTTTATTTTGCCTTCTGCAATTGCCATCAATTTGGACTGGTCCAAAATTTTGTCGTTTGGGAAAGGGTTAATAGGTTAGAAAATATCATGGGAAAAGGAGAAAATGCTGTTTACCAGCATTTTCTCATTTTCCCACAATGTTTTCATTAGGTTTCTTTTTCAGGACCATTAAAAGTTGGGATTGTGAGGTAAAGACCTAAAGGACTTGTTAAAAGTAATAACCTAGGTTAGTCTGCAGAGACTGACCTAGCTTGAAATCCTTTGCTATTAGTCAATTTCCTGAATGGTAAAGGACCTATCTATCTCATGATTCCATCCATTGTCAGCCAAAATCACGTATTTCATAGAACCCTGATTAAATGATGACTTGCTCGGTACGATGAGTTGAGGAGATGCTTTAAAGCCCCCTTTTTGCAGAGCATTGCAAAGAACTTGTAGCAAATATTTTTGAAAAATATTGATAATTAATACCTAATTCTTGCCACAATGTTTTGACACAAATCCTATGCCATAAAACAGATGGTTAAATGCTTAAAGAAAATTAATTTGAGACATTATGAAAAGTGAGGATGAGGTTATTCCCTTTGTAACATTTTCAATCCATTACCAAATGACAAAATTTTAAGTTTGTGAAAATGGAAAGGAATTGCAGACGACAAAATGAAAGTGACTGAAAATTTGAAATTTGTTTTGTGAAGGGTAGAAAACATTGTGGGAAAAGGAGAAAATGCTGGTTACCAGCATTTTCTCATTTTTCAACAATGTTGTCTAAAGTCTTCTTTCTCAGGGGTTTCAAAAGTAGGGATTGTGTGGTAATGGGTTAACCCTTTACCAAACGACAGAACCTTGTACTGTTCCAAAGTTGGAGCATTTGTAGATGATAGATACAATTTAGCTGAAATGATGAGTTTGGTTTTGTGGTGGTAGAAAACATTGTGGGAAAAGGGGAAAATGCTGGTTACCAGCATTTTCTCCTTTTTCCACAATGTATTGCAGAAGGTATTTCTTCAAGGTCCTGAAAACTTGGGACTGTGTGGTAAAGAGTTAAGAGGATGAAAAGACGAAATGTGAGGTACTGTGCAAGTATCTAATCTCTATTTCAGACATAGATGAATGTAAGAGTGGAAAACATCGCTGTTATTTCAATCAGAGATGTGTGAACACAGACCCAGGATACAGATGTGTTTGTCCAAGAGGTTACAGATCTGCAGGGCCTGGAACTCCATGCTTAGGTAATAAGGGTTTGTCTAGCTCTTACTTGAGTTTCCTGTTTTAAATATTATATGTTCTTTTGTTTTGCCTTAACTGATACAGATTGGTATGGATGCATACAATCCTTTTTGTCTGACAAACAGCTGAGACAGAATGGTAATTGAATGGTCCTTAGACATGTAGAAAATTTACCAAAAGCAAAAAGTTTCCTCATAGCTCATGTAGTGTGCAGGCTGACTGAGTTGATACATGTTGCAGATGCCTTAACCCTTTGCCACACAATCCCAACTTTTCACGACCCTAAGAAAGAAGCCATCTGAAAACATAGTGGGAAAAGGAGAAAATGCTGGTTACCAGCATTTTCTCCTTTTCCCACAATGTTTTCTTCCCTTCCCAAAACAAATTTCAATTTTTAAGTCACATTGATTTTGTCCTCAGCAGATGCTTTCAATTCGGACAAAGCTAAAATTTTGTCATGTGGTAAAGAGTTAAATCACTTTTCATGGGGCACAGCTTTGATTTGAGCAATGCTCTGTGAAAGAGGGGGCTTAATGAATCTATGAGGTGCATAACACCAAGCAAGTGATCACATGATACCAAGCAAGTGATCACATGATCATGGATCCTTCACATGTATTTTGTCCAACAACCGACAGAATCATGAGGTAAACTGATCCTTGGTCATACAGAAAATTGACTATTAGCGAAAAGTTTCAGCCCAGGACCGACTGCATGACTGAGCTGGCTAACCTGGGTCAATAATTTTTGCAGATGCATTAAGCCCCCTTTTCACAGGGCACAGCTTATACATGTATATCAGTATACCTCAACGTTGAAATTGCAAGAAGTATGCTGGAAACAGGTTGTTGAGAATCTGTGTGCGAGTGGGAACTTCAGTATCAAGTTTTTCCTTTTGGAACATGTTAAATGTAAAGTGAGTCTGCTAACAGTAGATATCTGTATTTATTCATATAATCTTCTTTTTTCCAAGTGAGATTGTATTGTTCATGATAACAAATTGCTCCATTTATGACATTGTTTGTCGCAAAAGTCCTATGTTTTGGTAGAATTTCACTAGTCCATTACTATGACATTGTAGATCAGCAGTTTGTAAAGGTGTGACTTCAATAACTTTCTAAAAAATGTTTTCTTTAATATTCTTAAAAGGTGCAAAACCTTTTAACCCTTGCTTCTTATCGTAAAATTTTATCAGATGTTGTAGAGAGTGAGTTTTTTCTTTTTGTGATTTTTTGTATTTTTCGCTGGTGTATGTACCTTTTTCCTCTTTTAGGGGTCTTTTTCCTCTTTCTGTGGCCTGTTTGTGTTATGCGTTAACTTAATGACTATTGAAATGAGTTTTACAGTTACAGAGTTTTAGGACACTGAAATTGGTCAATATTGATCTAAGTATGTAATAAATATTTGAAAAGTAAAACTTGGATATATCCAGCTCTAAATGACATGCATTTTCTTCATGCTAAAAAGATGGCAAATTCTTATTCGATCAACTTCAGTTCATCAACACCCTTGCATATTAGTTTAGGTGAATGCACTTGTCAAGCGCTTTCAACAGGTGATAAGAATATTTCTACACAGTGTAATGTGTTTATATGCATGTTGCAAATACAATCAATCTCCAGCATGCATCGAGGGAGAACCAGAAGCAGTTAACACTCTTCCCAATATATCCTGAAAATTTAAGAAAATGGTAATTTTCTGACCTTTGAGTTGTTAAAGGTGGGTAACCACTGATTTCTCTTTGGATAACTACTGTATCCTTCAAAACTTAAGAAAAAAAAAATGGTTAAGAAGAGAAATATGTTGAAAAGTTTATAACGTCAGATAAAATCATTATTATCTCCAGAATTAATTGGATGATTTTTAAAACCTGGTTTGTTAATGGCGGATAGCTCAGAAATACCTGATCCTGCTCTACATGCAAAAGGCAATTTCATTACACACTAGAGGTGTTCTTGGTATACCATTCACCAAAATGAGGATACTAGTATTGTGGATTTCATTCTTATGAGCATGTTTTTTTATGGGGCGATATTTTTCATTTACTACATACATATACATGTACTAATATGTGACTTATATACCTGGTAACAGATATAGATGAATGTCAGAGAGTACCAGCTGTATGCACATATGAGTGTATAAACACATATGGAGACTTTGAGTGTACTTGTGCTCCAGGACAAGTGAGACTGGCAGACAAGAAGTCATGTGCTGGTTAGATTGTTATTTCCATTTGTCTTACTTGAAAGCCAAATAAAAATACTATAAATTTTTTGGTTTACCTAAAATGAGATATCTATAGTCCAAATATCATAAGTGTTTGGCTGGACCAAACTGTAAACAAAAAGACAAAAAATAGTTTAAGGACCAGCTGACAAAAGTTTACAATGTAGATATTCATCAATTTGATCCTTTTCATGTATTTTTGTTCAATTTAATCATTTGCTACAGGTTTAATTCTCTGAAAGATTCACATGTAAGTTTTAAGTCCGTGATTTGTATTCTAATTTGACAAGGATTATTTCATTTAATTACCAAAAGTTTTTCAACCAGCCAGACAATCATCGGCAATCTGTGCTGTGGCTTTTAGATATCACATCATACAAATATTATGTTTGAAACAAAATATATGGATGTTATATTTGTTACATGTCTGTATCTTTTAAGTTTTCCAACATCCAAGTCTTATGATTGTCACCTTTGAAACATGACCAGTAATATAGGTGCACTGTGTGATTTCTGTCTGTCTGTTCCAGGTCTGGAATTCCTGGAACCAGCCAGGGTCATGGAGGTCAATAGAATTCCACCCACTGGGCAGGCAGACAGATATAAGAGATTTGCATTGAGAAATAGTGAATGACTACTTAGTTTATTAGTTGGAAAATACATAGGTATGATCAAATATGATTTTCATATGAGAATAAACAGAGCAATTATGCACACCTGAATTTCATTTTGTTTAAGGATTAATCATGCAGCAATATTGGAGTGCAAAACTTTAGCAAAACGCATCAGATCTGTAAACAATGAATTTAAGGGTGTGTACACTTAACCCTTTCCTAAACAAGCCCTGGTTTTTACGTGTCTGCAGTAAAAGTCTTTAGAAAACACTGTGGAAAAAGGAGAAATTGCTCATAACGAGCAATTTCTCCTTTTCCAACAGTGTTTTCTAGCCTTTTTGAAAACTTTATGCCATTTTCTCCAAATCTGAAATTGTCGTCTGCAAACTCTTTTGGTTTAGAAGAGTCCAAAATTTGTTGTTTGGGAAAGGGTTAAGAGAAGTTGAGTTTCATGTCCAGCATCCAATACTGATACATGTTACAACTGATATACATGTACATCACACTTAGTAAAACAATATGGATTGCAACAGGCGAAAAGGGACATTCGGCCATTTGTGTAAAGTGTCCTCTCAGATCAGCCTACACAGTTTATGCCTATATTAGAATTTGTCCTGCAGTAGACTTGTGCAAAACAGAAACTGACATAAAAACAGAAAGTATCATTTCGGATCAGTCTGCACTGATCTAAGATGATACTTTACAAAAATGTCTGAATGTCCCCTTACGATTGTTGCAGCCCATATATTAGATGGTTCAACCAAGACAGCAAATTTCTTTTGCAATCTCATCAGTATTGTATCAGATTTTACCCATGAAATAATGAATATTATAATTAATTAAGATATTGTAAAAAAAACAAGGGAACTTTCAGCCGCACACAGCTTTACTGGCAAGAGACTTAGATAGCCTATTTCATTGTTTAACCCCTTCCCAAACGATAAGTTATGGACCCTTCGAAACCAATAGAGTTTGCAGACGACAATTTTAGATTTGGAGAAAATGGCAGAAAGTTCTCAAAAAGGGTAGAAAACACTGTGGGAAAAGGAGAAATTGCTCGTTACGAGCAATTTCTCTTTTTCCCACAGTGTTTTCAAAAGACTTTTACTGCGGACACGTAAAAACCAGGGCTTGTTTTGGAAAGGGTTAACTCTTTAACAAATGACAAAAATTTGGCCTTGACCAAATTGAAAGAATTTGCATAGGACAAAATTTAATTAAGTACTGCTAAAATGTTTTTCGTCTTTGATATGGTAGGTATCATTTGGCGGAAAAAAAGAAAAAAATGCTTGTTAGCAGAATTTTCTCCTTTTCCCAAAATGTTCTTTCTCCTGGATTTATTAAAAGCCAGAAATGTCTGGTAAATGGTTATCACAATACATGAACATCTGCAGGGGACTTTCTATGAAATACAGTAGATAGCCAGGCTAAATGTTGTAGAAAAAGAGAAATCACTTGTGATCGAGATTTTCTTCTTTACTTAAGTTTCCAAATGTATTCATGCTTAGAAAACTTAGATGTTGCAGACAATCTATATTTTTTAGTAGGACATTTTGAAGTCTCCTGCCGTGAATTTGTTTCAGGATGCAAGGAGTTAAAAGCATCATGTCTATAATACTACCAGAAATACATAGAGAAGAATACATAAACATAACACTGAAACTTCTGTGAAATACTGTAAAAACTGTACTTATGTCTTGTGCTGTGTATACATGTAGGTTTGATCCACACAGAATTTTATTGTTTGAATATATTTCTTTTACAAAAAACAGCATACTTATATGCAGCTTCCAAAAGGAGCATTAGTGCTTCATGTGTAATCTGGTAGAATTTGCTTGATCTTGATGCTTTTGTAGAGCAATTTATATTACATCTTTTGCAGTCAGACAACAAATATGTTCACTTTTCTTTCACAGGAATACATACAATTTTATTGTCAGGTTTTCCTGTTTTCGCACTAAAGTTTGCATCAGTGAGACAATTTTAAAGAAATTCATGTAAGGGGATTGTATTATTTTCTATAATCATATGTGATATAACGGGAAGCTCGTTATTCATTAACTAATATACATGTAGTATATATCAGACAGGATGATTCATGAACATGTATAGGTATGACATCTTGAAATGTACCAGCTCTTCAAAAATATGGTTGAAAATGAAATGTAAATGTATATACATAATTTTTTAAAAAAATAATTGGTATGATTGTAAAAAAGACTTTTGCTAGTCTGATAACAATGTTCATTCTTTACAGCTTTTTGTTAAGATAAAATTGTATGAAATAAAAAAAAAAGTGCTCAAGGTAAGCCTTTGTAATTGTACTGTGAACATTGTGCATCATTGGCCATACTTCATTAACTTTTACCTAATGTACTCTGTAGAGGCTATATTTTTAGTTGGATACACATGAAACTTGGTCAGAATGTGAATGTTTGTCTTAATAGATATCTCAGAAGAGTTAGAAAACATACCAAAAATTGCCTTGATGATTTCTGAGGTAAGTTTTGGGGCCTAAGGTCTGAAAAAAGGTCACAAGGATAAATTGATAGAGACCAAATTTTCACCCTGATGGTCATCAAATTGGCTTTGTATGTTTTCTTAATATCATAGACAATTTTGAAAATGGGTCAACCCAGTAGAAAAACAAGGTCATTATGTCACATCAGAAAAAAGTTGACTACTTCTTACCTTCTCAATAGCACATTAGCTCAGGTGAGCATGTCAGGCCACCATGGTCATCTTGCAATTTTAGATATTTGAAAATGATTCCAGTATTATGCAGTGTTGTCTACACTAACAGTTCTTTTCATTTTAGATGGGTTTTTTTTCCCCCATGTTTATATTCCCAGATATACATGTAGATTGACCCTTTCCCAAACAACAAAATATTGGACTACACCAAATTGAACGTGTTTGAAGAGGACAAATCAAATGTAATGTAAATAGTAGGTTTTGTCAATGAAAGAGCTGAAAAAAATTTTGGGAAAAGAAAATGGTGGTTACCAGCATTTTCTCATTTTCCTACAATGTTCTTTTTTAAAAGCCTTCTTTCCCAGCATTGTAAAAACCAGGCATTGTTTGGGAAAGGGTCAATGTAGAGGTGATCCTAGTATATGTCAAAATAACAGCTACCTTTTTTTCTCATATTTAGAACTTTTCAGATATTGATGAACAAAGGAATGACTCTGGTATGTTTCGAAATACATACATGTATAAATACTGTTGTCTTTACATAATCAGTTTATGTGTTTAAAGTTTCCTGTATATTTCTAGATGTTATCATGTAGAGATGATCCTGGCACAGTTTATGCCATCATAATTATAAAACACTGTTGTCTAAAACTATCTGTTCTACTCATTTTACAAGCTGATATTTTTTTTGCATCAATTTTCAGGATATTAATATGGTCCAGGCAGAGCTCCAGATAGGGAGTGATGGTACATGTATTCTAAATCCATTGTTTTTGTTCCTAACCCTATGTTGTGGGTACTTATTAGAATCGTCTCAACGAGACGATTCTAATGAGTACCCACAACATAGGGTTTTGTTCAGAATAATTAACATTTTCCATTTTGAAATCAAAATCACTCCCTCTATCTGGAGCTCTGGTTCAGGTATAATTATGTCTTTGTCGTTGGTCCAAAATAAGCTGTTTTTGTTTATATTTCCAGATATTGATGAATGTAAGGATGATCCTGGTATATGTCAACATAATTGTACAAATACTGTAGGCTCTTTTGAGTGCCTTTGTCCCCCTGGCTATAGACTTTCAAGGGATGGGAAACTGTGTGAAGGTAATTAATAACCAAAACAAGGTCAAAGGTTGCTTTTTCAAGCTTATTTGAAATAAATGTGCACTGTAGTTTAAGCCTTTCCCAAACAAGCCCTTGTTTTTACGTGTCTGCAGTACAAGTCTTTTGAAAACACTGAGGGAAAAGGAGAAATTGCTCATAACGAGCAATTTCTCCTTTTCCCTCAGTGTTTCCTGCCAATAATTCCTTCCAATAATTTTCTGCCATTGTTATGAAAGTTAAAATTGTTGTCCGCAAACTCTTTCAGTTTGGAAGAATCTAAAATTTGTCGTTTGGGAAAGGGTTAAAGTTATTTAATTAAGGCATTATCAATTAAAAGAAAGTGAATTTTACAATTTAATGATTTTGCCTTGGTGGAAACGCATTTTCATGTTTGTGCTATGCTTGCAAAATCTTCCAAACTGGATTTTCGATGACTAAAACCTCCTTCAGACAGAAAGGATTGAATTAGACAGAGCTAGATATTTATCTCCCAAGATTGCACTCATTTTTTTTTTTGCACCAAATTCTCAGAAATTTGAACGAATCAAATGACTGTAACAAACTGACTGCATAAGAAAAGACACCAGCAAAGTCTACATGACTGTCGGACGTATTTGAATCCTTTTGTTTTAACTTTGAAAAAATATTTTCTAATAATAGAAAATTATGTTCTTGTATTTCAAGCAATCAGTATAAATTTACATATGTGAAAAAATAACCCATTTCACTCATTACTTTCTTAGCTCTTTACCAAACAATACCTGGTTTTTATGACCATGAGACAGATGCCTTTTGAAAACATTGTGGGGAAAAAGAGAAAATGCTGGTAACCAGCATTTTTCTTCTTTCCCACCATGTTTTCTACCCTGCTAAAAAAAAAATTCAATGTTTGAGTTATGTTTATTTCAAAATGTCTAAAACTGTGTCCTTTGGTAAAGAGTTAAACAAATTTGCAGCATACTAGTACATGTACTTCAACAACTTGCATGTATAATACATGTACAATCAATCAACACAATTAATTTTTCCTTCTTATAAAAACAATGTATCAACTGAAGAATTGGTGTGTTACAAGCAACTATGCCTTTGCCTAATCTTTTTGTAAGTCATGTGTAGAAGGTAGTGAGTAAAGACTGGCCAAATTCTCCTTTTGTCTTAACCTATTACCAAATGACAAAATTTTAGGTTTGTCAAAATTGAAAGGAATTGCAGACGACAAAATAAACCAGCATTTTCTCCTTTTCAGGGTCTGTGTTAGGGTCATCAAAAGTAGGGATTGTGTGGTAATGGGTTAATTTGTTATTTTTTTCCCCTCAGATATCAATGAATGTATAGAGATGAACATAAACTGTGGAGATGAGAAAATGTGTTTCAATACTTTGGGAGAATTCACCTGTATAGATATCCCTTGTCCAACCAAATACCAGAGAGATCCCATCACCAAGTAAGTTGAGTAACGGTTATTCTGAGGATATATAAAGGCCTTGTGTGGGAAGTTTTTTGCTTGCTTACCAGCCGATATAGCTCAGTAGGTAGAGCGTAAGACTTGTGAACACAATGTCCTACAGGTTGTGGGTTCGAATCCCCCGGCTGGCCAACTAAAAATTACTAATAGTCTTTTGGATGAGACGTTAAACCGAGGTCCTGTGTGACGGTGCTACACACCGAGCACGTTAAAGAACCAGGCGAGTTCTCAGTAGTTTTGTCCTGTATCCTTGCACTATCCCCCGTAACAACTAACCGTCTTCTGGGGGCGTCGCTCAGATGGGCAACCGGTAGCGACGATAAATAAACAAAAAAAAAAAAGTTTTTTGCTTTACATACTAAAGCCCAGAAATCCTTATGTTGCTATCATTGCCTGGTATCATTTGTCTGTCCGAAAACTCTTTCCTTGATTTTCAGATAAAGTCTGAATAAAGTGTGTTGCTCAATTATTGTAAAAGAAAAATAGCTGATTTTTCATATGATCATTACAAATCCTTTTTGAAATAGAGAGCCAAATAAGTTGAAACTTACGTTACATATAATGTACAACATAAAGTATCGACTTTCTGTCTCAATCTTTTTAGAACTTGAGTAGACTTATATTATCATGAAGGGTTCTGTGTTTTGTTTTTAATCATTGAAGAAAAAAAAGAAGCCTGCTGATGATTTATTATTTTTACAGAAAAGTCCAAAGTGTACCAGGAAATCTTATGGGTGTTATGGTTTTTCAAAAGTGGCTTTGACTGCTACATTCACATATTCTATTTTGTTTCACAAAGGCTGCTTTTAACTCTTTCTCAAACAACAAATTATGGACTCTTCCAAACTAAAAGAGTTTGCAGATGACAATTTTAGATTTGGAGAAAATGTCAGAAAGTTCTCAAAAAGGGTAGAAAACACTGTGTGGAGAAATTGCTCGCTAAGGGCAATTTCTCCTTTTCCCACAGTGTTTTCAAAAGAATTTTACTGCAGACACGTAAAAACCAGGGCTTGTTTGGAAAAGGGTTAATCTTCTACTAGATAATCACAAGCTTTAATGACCCTTACAGATAGAGTTTTGAAAACATCATGTTTAATGAGAAAATGCTGGTAATCAGCATTTTCTCCTTTTCGCACTTACTTTTACCCCATTAAAGGCAAATCTTATTTCAAATCTTGTCCAATGCAATTGCTATCTGTAAATTAAAGAGTCAGTCTAGTAATTAGTGCAAATGGTACAATTTAGAAATGTTTGAAAAAGGTAAATGATTTTATTTATTTATATATTAAGGATTGTTATTTGAAGCAAGGAACAATTGCTAGTAAAAAGCTGTCACTTCTTTTCCCACGATGTTTTCAAAAGTGATAAATGCAAGGAAATTTGCTTTTCTATGGGGATTGGCTGTAACTCCTTTTCTATAACATTTGACCATTAATTATTTTTCAAATAGATTTCGTTTTTCAGTATTTCATTTTTTCTTTCAGTCAAATGTATATTGTGCAGTACAAATGTATAAATGCACAGAGTTTGTATAGATGAAGATGATTTTCTTTCTTATTTCCTCATTTTCAGTACTTGTTTTAATCCTTTACCAAAAAATTGCTGGTTTTATGACCCTGAGATAAAAGCCTTTTGAAAACATTGTGAGAAAAGAAGAAAATACTGGTGACCAGCATTTTCCTCTATTCCCACAATGTTTAATCACCCAGCAGGAAACAAATTTTAATTTATGAGATGTGTTTATTTTGTTGTCTCTAAATGTTTTCAATTTGGACCAGTATAAAAATTTGTTGATTGGTAAGAGTTAACCCTTTCCCAAACAATCCCTGGTTTTTACGGGTCTGGAATAGTAGCCTTTTGAAAACATTGTGGGAAAAGGAGAAAATGCTGGTAACCAGCATTTTCTCCTGTTCCAACAATGTTTTCTACCCTATCATAGACAGAAATCATCTTTTCAGCAAGAGTTGAATTGTCGTCTGCAAATGCTTTCAATTTGGTCTAGTCCAAAAGTTTGTTTGGGAAAGGGTTAAAGATTATGTCAATTTTCTTGTTTCTTTATCTCCAGTTACTGTGTTCTAGAGTGTATTGATGCTGAAATAGCCTGTCCACCAAATGCCAAACATGCAGATGTAATACAGTTTCGAACACTGGCTCTTCCCAGTGGCATCCATCAGCTTCAGGACCTCATTCAACTGATCGCATACAACCAAAATAATGAAACACTAAGGAATACAGTTTTTACTATTCTTGAAAATGACAAGAAAGTGCCTTTCCAGATACGACTCGATGATGGCATTGGATATGTGTTCACCCCTAAACCCTTGGAACAGTTAAACATTTATAAAATAAAAGTAAAGGCCAGGTCTTATGATAATGAAGCTCGTAATATCCAATACCAGGTTACATTTATGATTCATATTTCAGTATCAGCCTATCCATACTAGTGCCATATGTACCTTTGAATGCTCTTTAAAGTTGTGTAGACAATGTGTACAAATATGGTTTATGGATTATATGCTACTTTTGTAACAGTTTTCAAAAATAGTTATCCCTGGTGGGGTTTGAGCCTTGGACCTCCAGGTCTGAAGGCGAATACTCAACCATATCACTACAAAAGTTTTTGGGGCTTTTTTTCACAGATAGCCGCCCTTAGAGAGGTTTGAACCCTGGACCTGTGTGTCTCAAGGCAAACACTCTACTATGTTGCTAGAAAAAATAGCTCTATAGCAATACAGTATAAGTGTCCCCTTAACTCTTTACCACACTAGAAAATTTTAGACTGGTCCAAATTGAAAGCATTTCCAGACAACAAAAATGAATGTGATTGAAATATTGAAATTTGGTTTGGGAAGGGTAGAAAACATTGTGGGAAAAGGAGAAAATGCTGGTTACCAGCATTTTCTCCTTTTTCCACAATGTTTTCAACAGGCTTCTTTCTCAGGTTCGTTAAAAGTCGGGATTGTGTGGTAAAGAGTTAAACAAACACAAGCTGTAACTGAATATCTGTGTGTGGGATAGGCCAGTATACTACACTTTTAGAACTTTTTACAGTCATTTTATATTCATATAGATGAATTTTTCTTGGCTTAGTAGTTTGTATCACATTTGCTTCTTCTTAATTTTTATACATGTATTTCATAGGATTTTCTTTGTTGTTTTTTGTTTTGAGAATATAGTGGTATTTTTCAATGAAGGACAATGAGTGTTTAATCTGGCAAAAAAATCATATACATATTAATTTGATTGTAAAGTTTGCTTTTGCAGATTTGTCCAAACCTTCGCAAAAACATCTATAGAAGCTTTTTTTCCATTGTCTGCAAGCCATCTTCGCAAGCCAAGGCTGACAATTCACTACGCTACTCTACCCTTGGCGTATTGAGCTTGATTTTTACATACCCCTGATATACTTTTTATTGGATGCAGCCAGCTCTAACTGCAACGAATGAAATCGCTCGTAGCATTTTACATTTGATAAAAACAGAATAAGGTTGTGACCTTTCAAATACATGGAAAACGAAGTGGATGTCTGCTATATTGTATTCACTAGCAGTGTGTAAAATGATATTCCATTGGCTTTCAGAAATATGTGAAGGGAGGTAATAACCAGCATCCAATAGAGGGTGCATTGCAGGAATCTCGAAATTGGGCTAAATCAGCCAAGGTAAGATCCACATAGTGAACGTAACCTTGACTCGCGAAGATGACAACAAGCAACCTGTGAGGGCCTTAACCCTTTACCACACAATCCCGACTTTTGACACCTTTGTGAAAGAAGCCTTCTGAAAACATTGTGGGAAAAGGAGAAAATGCTGGTAACCAGCATTTTCTCCTTTTCCCACAATGTTTTCTTCGCTTCCTAAAACAAATTTCAATTCTTAAGTAGCATTCATTTGTTGTCTGCAAATGCTTTCAATTTGGACCAGTCTAAAATTTTGTCGTTTGGTAAAGAGTTAATTCTTTACCAATTGACAAAATTTTGGACATGACCAAATTTAAAGCACTTGCAGACAACAAAATAATTGTGAATCAAAATTAAATTTTGATTTTTTAAGAGTAGAAAACATTGTGGGAAAAGGTGGAAATACTGGTTACCAGCATTTTTCACTTTTCCAACAATGTTTTCAAAAAGCTTTTCTTCTTAGGGTCGTTAGAAATCGTGATTGTATGGTAAAGAGTTAACTGAGTTACTGCCTTTTACTAGTCATTACATTTTACTGAAAGGTATACAGTAATGTAGTAATTCTGTAATGCAAAAAGAAGTAGAAATAATTCTACAGTATTGCATTTTCTTTCCACTAGCTCGAATCTATGAATTTGACATCATTTCAATTTAAATCGTTGTTCTTTCTGAAGTAAAAAATATGTGTCTGGTACAAAGAAATGGGAAAACATAAATGTATAAGAAAGACCTTTGCTGTCAAAAACAAGCATAGACCAGAACAGAACTTTATTTCCAATGACTTGAACTATGTTCATTGCCATTACAAAGCTAAATACAAAATACATGTACACGAATAGAAGTACATACAAATAACAATAGCTGACATTAAATAAATAAGAAAGAGTACATTTGCGGAAATCAGACCTTGGTGCAGTAATATAATTTTGTCACACTGTTCAGTCTGTATATATCAAGACCAACAAACAGTTTAGAGTAGTTCATCTAAATCTATGCACTCTCAAAACTTGAAGGGTATTTGTCTGGTGAAACAATATTTTTCTTACTGTTTGTGCTGATTTTAGACTGGTCTCAGAAAAAAGGCATAGTATCAGAGAATAGTTGCATGTTTTTTTTTTCAATTTCAACTAAACTGTAAAAAGAAAATATTTCAAAACTCTCTCACTATACATGGGATGTGTAGATCTGATAACTTGTAAAACAAAAAATGTTTGTAAGATATATGCTGTATTGTCACTTGTCATTCATCATGCATATAAATAGATTAAAGGAGATAAAAGCAGGTAACAGATTCGAAATGAGAATATGATAGAAATTTACATTTTACATAGTGAATAATAATTGTAATACATGTAATAATAATAATAGTAATATAGATCCATAAAGAAATTGTTGACTAAATCAGTATTTTCAGTAGGGCTGAAGCCCCTCTTATAACGCAAATGATCAGTGCAGGTTTCAAAGAAGTTAATCACTAGGTTCATTGTGAAAAAAAGAAATATGGATATTTCAACTTTATTTCGGAAAAATCTGAAAAGTTAAAGTCCTCCATCTTCAATGGTATTCATGTACAAATGGTACTAGTTCCACAAGAATCAGGATAAATATGAAAACATTGAGAAATCTTTAAAATGGAATAGACTATATAATTACATAATTAGTAAGCTCTTACAGCTTTTGTGCCAAGAGAGCTGAAACAGACAATATAGTGGTAAGTGGTAATGAAGGTAGAAAAAATATCTTTAACTCATTAGCACACAAAAAAATTTTAGACTGGTCCAAACTGACAGCATTTGCAGACTACAACATAGAAGTGAATGAAAATTTGAAATTTGTTTTATGAAGGGTAGAAAGCATTGTGGGAAAAGGAGAAAATGCTGGTTACCTGCATTTTCTCCTTTTCCCATAATGTTTTCTAAAGGCTTCTTTCTCAGGGTCGTCAAAAGTAGGGATTGTTTGGTAATGGTTTAAGAACTATAGACCTATTCTTCTATTCTAATATCTGTTCTCATGATTGCTTGGCATAAGTCTTTTCCCTTGTATTTTTCTGATTTACTGGATGAAAACTAGAAATGTAGAATTTTCACAATATTTACATGTCATTGATTACAATATGGCCTTCAACACGCGAAAATGGGCATTCGGACATTTGCGTCAAGTATCACCTTGTTATCTTGTTACCTTGTTCTTCAGATCATCTCAGGCATCGCCTCTCTGATCGATTTTTATATGGTGTTCTATACATGTCTGCATCCAGATTCATATATGTGGGACAAAATTTAAAATGACAATTTTTCCAGTGGTTGTTTAAAAGACTTTTGAAACTATTTACACTCTTAGCCTTGATTATTTCTTCTGAAAAGTGTTGTACGAGATCAGCCTGCACAGTAATTTTCTGTTTTGTGCAAGTCCACTGAAGAATAAAATCTAATGCAGTCGTAAAGTGCCATCTCAGATGAGCCTGCGCGGATTGCGCAGCCTGATCCGAGACAACACTTTATGCAGAGGTCTGAATGTCCTTTTTTGCGTGTTGCTAGCCATATATCAATGTCTGCATTCAGAGCCAGCAACGTAACATATTTCATTGTGGTCCTCTTGTTCAAAATTTAACCCTTTCCCAAACAACAAAAATTTAGACTGTTCCAAATTGAAAACACTTGCTGACAACAAAATAAACGTGAGTCAAAAATTTAAATTCGTTTCCAGTAGGGTAGAAAACATTGTGGGAAAAGGAGAAAATGCTGGTTACCAACATTTTCTCCTTTCCCACAGTGTTTTCAAAAGGCTTCTTTTTCAGGGCCATAAAAACCAGGGATTGTTTGGTAAAGGGTTAAGTATCTGAAACACTGTAGAAAAAATATTCATGCAGTAGTTTTTGACATACATATTCAGCCCATTGTCTTTGTTTGTCTAAAATCTATTTCTCTGGCAAAGAGAGATTGTCAGAATTCTAGCATATTGCAAGCCATTCTAAGATTTGTGTCATATCTTGTCAACATATTGTAATTTTTTTTTTCTTTTCTGTACTTTTCAAAAATGTACATTAAACACATTCATGTCATTTTTACATTTATAGAGAGTTCTGGTTCTCCTTTTATTTTTTTTCATTTAACCCATTACCAAACGACAATATTTTAGACTGGTCCAAATTGAAAGCATTTGCAGATGACAATATAAAAGTGACTGAAAATTTGAAATTTTGTTCTGTGAAGGGTAGAAAACATTGTGGGAAAAGGAGAAAATGCTGGTTACCAGCGTTTTCTCCTTTTCCCACAATGTTTTCTAAAGGCTTCTTTCTCAGGGGCATCAAAAGTAGGGATTGTGTGGTATTGGGTTAAGGAAGGTGAACTTTTTTTGTTTTCATGGAGGTATGAAAAAAAAACAAAAATCCTAATCACATTGTATGAATTTGCAAAACAATTTCATTGAAGAGTGTGATAAGGTTTTTTTTTTTCCAATACCTGTATGAAAACAAGATAAGTTCCCTTAATTCCTTATAGACTAATTCAAGATCACAGACAACAAACCTGCATCTGAATAATACTTTTTTTTTATGTAAATCCAACATTGAGTTATTAGTTCATGTCCATTTCATTGATATTTCACCAGCCGATATAGCTCAGTAGGTAGAGCGTAGGACTTGTGAACACAATGTCCTACAGGTTGTGGCTTCGAATCCCTGGCTGGCCAACTAAAAATTACTAATAGTCTTTCGGATGAGATGTTAAACCGAGGTCCCGTGTGACGGTGCTACACACCGAGCACGTTAAAGAACCAGGCAGAATTCTCAGTAGTTTCGTCCTGTATCCTTGCACTATCCCCCATAACAACTAACCGTCTTCTGGGGGCGTCGGTCAGATGTGCAACCGTTAGCGACGATAAATAAATGAAAATAATCAATCAATTGATATTTCATGGTGCGGTAAAACTGCTCATTTATGACCAAAAAATAGTGTAATTCATAATGTCATTATAGTTTTGACCATTGGAAGTTCAATATTCTACAATTAAGTTGAAAATAAGATTAATTGAAAGAAAAAAAGTGACAGTGAGTTTTAAGCTCTGTCTTTAAATTTAATTTACTGTTGGATATTTTATTTCAATATTCAGAGAAAATAAATTAGGCCAGCAATTTGAACTTGGAACTAGTAGATATAAAATAAAAAAGAAAAGCACTGTAAAATCTTGTATGCAAGTTTGTTTACATTAGTTTGACTGCAAATATATCTCTGGCACTACTTAATTATTTCTTTAATGGAGCTATAAAAAAAAATCAGCCAATCAAAACTTACCAGTGTTCATGAAAAAAAGCTAACATTGAATTATTCCTTTATTTATTTCTCACAGAATATACTTTGTGCAACAATCATTTAAACTTATCCATATTGAAAGCATTTGTAGATGAAAGATCTGACTCAAATGTTTAAGTTGGTCTTCAAAAGGTCAAAAAGATGGTGGAAAAAGAAAATACTTTGGTTTGTGGATTTCACTTTTACCATTTCCAATGAGCTTTCCAAGAGCCATCTGCTTGAGGGTATTAACACTTTACCAAACGATAAAATTTTGGACCAGTCCAAATTGAAAGCATTCGCAGACAATTAAGAAAATGTGAATCAAAACTCCAAATTTGATTTGGGAAGGGTTAAAAACATTGTGAGAAAAGGAGAAAATGCCGGTAATCAGCATTTTTTCCTCATCCCAAAATACTATCAAAGGCTTTCTTTATCAGGGTTGTTAAAAGTCGAGATTGTGTGATAAAGGGTTAATAGATACAGGATAGCTTGTTAAAGGGTCACCACAACTGATGCTACATACATACATGTATGTATCTCAAGAAAATTATACCTTTTTCTACTTTCAGGCAGAGTGAGAGCAGATAAGACAATTTATGACCTTAAATTAAGCGGTAACATCCCAGTTGGTCTACTCCCATTTAGTCTACTCCAATTTCCTCAACAAAATTGCGCAACAGTCCCATTTTGTCTATACCTATTTTTACCAATAGTCCCATTTCGTCTACATTTTATTTTTTCATGTTGTTTTTCACTAATACATGATTTATTTCCAATTTTTACTCCCCAAAAATGATTTAGATATTATCTTATCTTAATTTGTACCCCATGATTTGAACATATACAAGCGCCAAATAAAAATAAAATATCAAAAATTTAGATGAATCATTCAAAATCATTTAATTTATACTAATACATTCAAACATATCTTATTGTAGACAAAATAGGTGTAGAAGAAATGAGATTAGACAAATTGGGACTGTAGACGAAGTGGGACTGACTACACAAAAAAAATCTGTAGACGAAATGAGAGTAGACCAAGTGGGATTAATGAACTTGCGCTTGGGCTTATTAGTGTGAAAAGCGACACATGTAACATTGCACTTGAGCCTAGCCCAGCTACACCCCCATCCCCTTGGGGTCAACAATGTAACCATGCATTTTCAGTTTGTTGTATTTAAAGGTATCTGTAATGAAAATTTAATTCGCCTAGAGCCAATCTTTGACAAAAACAAGCGTGTACATGGATAATGGATAGCATGTCTTTATTTCATGCTTTCCGGTAGGATATTGAGAAATAGCAGTGAAAATATTTTTCGATTTTACACTGGTACGACCAGTGAAAATACAGATTTTCATGTTCTTGTTGCCTAGGTATATTGCGCGTGCCTAACTACTAGATGGGAAATATGACGTCATATACCTCACATTTCTCGCGCTTGACGTAACGTTGCTATGCGGGCTATGCTATGCCACAGGGAACAAGGGAAAAGAACTGTACTGAATTTTGGTAAAGCTCCTCCCAGAAAGGGTAAAAAGCATGAAATAAATAGAATATTTGTTATTTTTGGTGAAAGATCGAAATTTATTTCATCTCGTGAACACCATCGGTAATATTTTCACTCGTGGCTGCACCGCTCGTGAAAATATTACTGATGGTGTCCACTCGATGAAATAAATTTCGATCTTTCACCGAAAATAACAAATATCCTCTGTCATCTACCTGTAGACCAAGTCACTGTACGCTCGTAACTGTATATATAATTATTCTTTATCCAAAGTAAGTTCAAGAGCTACAGCTCGACTCATTACCAAACAACAATATTTTAGGCTTGTCCAAATGGAAAGCATTTGCAGACGACATAATAAAAATGACTGAAAATTTGAAATTTGTTTAGTGAAGGGTAAAAAACATGGTGGAAAAAGCAGAAAATGTTGGTTACCAGCATTTTCTCCTTCTCCCACAGTGCTTTCAAAAGGCTTCTTCCTCAAGGGTGTTAAAAGTCGTTATTGAGTGGTAAAGGGTTAAAAAGCATTCTTTTTCTTCAAAGGCATCCTGTCTGGTTACCAACATTTTTTTTTGTTTTCCTACAATGTTTTAGAAAGCCTATAGTGTTTTCAAAAGCCTTCTCTACTTGGGGTTGATAAAACTCCGGATTGTGTGGAATGGGGTAAAAGGAATGACAAGATAAAAAGATAGAAATTCATAAAACGAACCTTATTTATTTAACAATGCACTTCTGTGCATATACATGTATTTTACAACAAGCAATTTCGTTGAAATGATATCCCCCGCCTTTTTTGATACAAACGTATAGGAGGTATTCTGTTTTGCATGTACATGTGGCCTTTTTGTTATTGGTCCATGATGAAATTATACATTAAGCTCCCTTGTTCCATGGCACATGATTTCATTACATAAAAAATATAAAAGAGGTCCATAACAGGATTATACATTAAGTATCCTTTTGGCAGAACTTGGTATTTCATAAAAGTTGGAGATACACTGACAAAAAATTAAATTTGAGATAAAGTCCCCTTTTTTCATGATACAGTGATAAATTGCAAAACCCTGACAACATGTGTTAGGTCGCATGATCTGTGAAAATCTCGTCCAAATCTGTTGAGATATGTCCAGTAATTAGATACAGGTGAAAAATGAAATTATAACATGAAGCCCCCTTATTCCATGATGCAGCTACAAATCCAAAAACCTTGAAAGTATGGCATAGGTCACATGATCATGTGAAAATTCCATCCAAATCTGCCAAGAAATGTGGGAGGTGTTGTGTAAGGTCACGTGATAATGGGAAAATTCCATTCAAATCTACCAAGAAATGTGGGAGGAGTTGCCTTCACAAGAAATAGAATAAAATAAAACATGAAGCCCCCTTTTTTCATGATGCAGCCACAAATTGCAAAACCATGAGAATATGCTATACCTCAGATGATAAGAAACATTCAGTGAAAATTCCATTGAATTCTTTCAAGAAATATGGGACAAGTTGCATTCACAAGAAATAACATGAAATAAAACATGAAGCCCCCTTTTTTCATGACGCAGCTACAAATCGTAAACCTTGAGAATATGCAATAGGTCAAATGATGAGAAACATTTTGTGAAATTCATTTCAATTCTGTCAAGAAATATGGGACTAGTTGCATTCACAAGAAATAAAATGAAATAAAACATGAAGCCCCCTTTTTTCATGACGCAGGTACAAATCGCAAAATTTTGACAATGCAATAGGTGACATGACAAGAAATATTCTGTCAAAATTCTATTTAATTCTGTCAAGAAATGTGGAATGAGTTGCCTGCAAAAGAAATGGAATGAAATATAACAAGAAACTCCCTTTTTCCATGACACCTTATTACAAAAACAAGGGCAAATAACTGTGGTGTTGCACGGTCAATGTAGGTGAAACTTTTCTTCCTGCATTTCCTAATGAAGGTTGGCAGATGTGACAAGGTCCATGTAAAAACTTTGTATAGTTTTGAAGAGAAGACTCCAAACATTAAAAGTGTACTTAAGTGAAACTTAAAATCGCTCTCAGTCAGCCATTTTGCATCGAATCAAAAAAAGGGTCTCGGGAGAATGGGTCATTGTACATGTGTATAAAGTTTCACGAAATTCCATCCAATGGTATTGGAGATATTTGCCGGCACGGTCGGACGGACAGAAGGAAGGATGGACGGACAACACTAAAACTATATCCCTCGGCCTACGGCCGGGGATAAAAATATTTAGTTCTCTGGGTGTAATTACTAAACTCTTTACCAACAACAAAATTTTAGACCGGTCCAAATTGAAAGCACTTGCAGATGACAATATAACTAACTGGAAATGTGAAATTTGTTTCCAGCGGGGTAGAAAACATTGTGGGAAAATGAGAAAATGCTGGTTATCCGCATTTTCTCCTTTTCCCACAATGTTTTCAAAAGGCTTCTCCCTCAGGGTCATAAAAACCAGGGATTGTACAGCAAAGGGTTAAGAATCGTCATTAAAACAAAGTGAAGTGAGTAAATTCATATTCCTGTTTAAACCTTTACCACAAAATCCCAGCTTTTGACAACCCTGTGAAAGAAGCAGTTTTAAAACGTTATGGGAAAAGGAGAAAATGCTGATAACCAGTATTTTCTCCTTTTCCCACAATGTTTGCTACCCTGCTGAAAACAAATTTCAATTTTTGAGTTACATTTATTTTCTTGTCTGCAAAAGCTTTCATTTTGGACAAGTCTAAAATTATGTAGTTTGGTAAAGTTTAAAAAAATTTGAATCAGAGTTTACATTCTCAATTCTCACTATTTCCTGTACCTGAAGCTAATACTTTAACAAACAAAATATACTGAAAGCATTTGCAACTGACAAATATAGCTCAAGGGATGGTTACTGTTTTGAGTTGTTAAAAAAAAAACTTGGGGAAAAACATGTAGGCCATCTACATTTTCCTCTTTTCCCATAATCTTTTCAAAAGCTTTATACCTCCAATTCTCATGACTGATTGATTGATTGATTGAATTGGATTTGATTGCCATTTTTACAGCTTAGGTCATATCATAGCAGTCAGTGCTCCTATGCATGTGTTTCCTGGCTTTCTCACACCTGTACTGACAGAACTTTCTTTCAGAATCACTTACTACATTCTCACATGCATCAGCCCTAAGAGGCAGGAAAGCAAGTTTGACTCAAGCAGGTATCAAACACACCACAGCCAGGTCACAAGTTTGCTGACCACTGAGCTGCCCAGGTGAGCTAATCCCCTAGAAAAACAGAACTACAAAAAAAAAGACTGAAAAAAGGAGAAAATGCAAATATACAACATTTCTCCTTCTCCTGCAACGTTTTTTCACCTTTGTCTGTAAATGCTTTCAGTTTGAATCTAAAAGGTTTTCATTTTGTAAAAAGTCAACAGGATTTTGGTTGAGATAAAGAGTTAACTCATTATCAAACAACAATATTTTAGGTTTGTCGAAAGCAAAAGCATTTGCAGATGACAAAAAGATGACTAAAAATTTGAATTTTTTTTTGTAAAGAGTACAAAACATTGTGAGAAAAGGAGAAATTGCTGGTGAAAAAAAAGTCAACAGAAATTTGGTCGAGATAAAGAATTTAAACCAGTAAAAACTTGGGTTGGACTTCAAAAACATTCTTACATTTAGGTTTGCATGCTCTAATACTACGGCGTTTCTTAAATTCGGCCAGCCATCCATTGGAATAAGATAGATCCTGAATCCCCAGCTCACAGCCAAGTTTCTTCGCCTTCTTGACAAGAATATTACCACTTACAACAATATTGCTTGAACTTAAGTCTGAGTACCAGCGATAAAGGCTCTCATCCAGGTTCATGTGTTTTGGTGTGCTAGTCTGAACCCTGTAATCTTCCGAAACACTGGTCCATTTCTCTAAGTTTTTTTAAAAAAAAAACACTGAATGTGGATGGTGGAACACTCTTGCCCCACTTTTTCGTTAAATGCTTCACAACTTCTTCCCGAAAAATATTATGGTTTTTGATTTCTCTCTTCTCCAACGAGGTAAACTATTTTCTGCGTTTTGCACCTCCCTTCCATATTTACACTACAAAGATGGAAAGAAAAGTTCATTAACCCTTGATTACCTCCAGGAAAATGTATTTTGAAAATAATGTGGAAATGAGAAAATATTGGGAACTAGCATTTTCTTCTTTTCCAACAAATAATTTTTCTATCAAACACTAAAACCCATTTTTGAACTACATTCCCAATATGTTTTCAACTCAAAGACAAATCTCACTGCTTGAACTACATTTCATTTGTTGTCTGCAATTCCTTTTTATTTCAGCAAGTCGAACTAGAGCTGTGACTTAATACCCCTGCCAGCCCTTTGACAGAAAAAAAGTGTCAAATTCAAGGGGAGATAACTCTTCAACCAGGAAGAGTTGACACATGAAAAGTGCATCATGCAAATCTTCGATATAATTATGATTAATATATGTGCAAAGTTTCAATACAGTTGAACGAAAACTGTAGGAGTTTGGGACACAAAATTACTGGTATTTTGTACACAGATAGACAGACACACAGACAGATACACACTACACAGACAAAGCTGATGATTCCAGTATAACCCCGAAAACATTCGTTTTGTGGGGGGTACAAAAATTTCTCATTTTCTTGGTAGTTTATATAGAAGTAGCTTGTAG
This sequence comes from Tridacna crocea, assembly GCA_943736015.1. NCBI lineage: Eukaryota > Metazoa > Mollusca > Bivalvia > Cardiida > Cardiidae > Tridacna > Tridacna crocea. The sequence continues at coordinate 48,501,057 of OX031057.1, read as the reverse complement.
TTACCAGCATTTTCTCCTTTTTCCAAAATGTTTTCAAAATGCTTCTTTTTCAGGGTTGTTAAAAGTTGGGATTGTCTGGTAAAGAGTTTAAGAAGTACTCAATTATTAATCGAACATTCTTTAACTTATCGTTTGCCATGTGGTCCAAATGGTTCAAAAAGTCTGCATTGCGATTTGCTCTTATTAAAAACTCTCACTGAAACAATGCTTTCAAAGGTTACCTCTCTGCATGACAAAAAATACTCCGCTGTGCTGGATGCAAAAAGGTTTCTGTAATTACAGATTTTGTAAAATGGACGTACTGTATGTAGATACATTTTTATCTTGAATATGTGAAGGATATATGTTTTCTTAATCTTTTTCTAGGTGGTGTAGTCTGGGCATTTGTTATATTTTGTATGATTTTCATTAATTATGATTTATTCTGATTGATAAAAACTTGAATGCAAAGACAGTTAAAGACAGGTGAAGGTGTGATAAATATTATACTGCATATTAATCTCTTCCTAAAAAGGCAGAGTAGAATACAGAAAATTGTACAGATATAGCCATACTTTGAGTAATTCCCCTTGAATAAAGTTATTTAACCCTTTCCCAAACAATCCCTGGTTTTTACCGGTCTGGCATAGTTACGATAGTAGCCTTTTGAAAACATTGTGGGAAAAGGACAAAACGCTGGTTCTTCCGGTCTGGAATGGTAGCCTTTTGAAAACATTGCAGGAAAAGGAGAAAATGCTGGTACCCAGCATTTTCTCCTTTTCCCACAATGTTTTCTACCCTATTATAGAGAGAAATAATCTTTTCAGCAAGAGTTGAATTGTTGTCTGCAAATGCTTTCAATTTGGTCTAGTCCAAAAGTTTGTCGCTTTGAAAAGGGTTAAAAACCTATTTTGATCAAACACCCACAAAAAATTCTAATGATATGACATCTTTAAAAGAAATTAAAGCAACTTGATAATAAAAAGTCGAGTTTAAAAAGTGCTCTTAAAAGTATGGTGTCGATATGGCCGAAGTTAGCAAACATTTTTCCACCGGGGATCGAAATGACCAAAATTTGTTGAAATGACTGGGTGTCGAAATTAACGGGTGTTCAAATGACTGCCATTCGATAGAAACAAGTTTTACAACAGTATTTATACTAACCCCCCTCAATTATAATGCTATTTTCTTTATTTTCTTTTCAACTAACTTAAAGTGTTGTATTGAACAAATTTTAAATTTTTCTCACAATTCAAACTTTTATCCGAATATATCTACAATCCGGATACTGTACAGATAATTCCCGTTCATGTTTACGGTTTTATTGTCTTTGATATAGTTCAAATGCAAAGATATACAATGTTTACTTGGAAAAAAAGAAACATGCGACTTACAACCATTGGCACACCTAGAATCGTAAAGAAATCAAGCAACTAGTTTCATACATGTATCTTCTCTACCAAGCTTATTTGCTATTTCCGGTTTGTTCCTTTTGCATCAATTTTTTTATTTGTAACACCAATTTACATTGCTTTTTCTCCTCAATTTGTTTAATTTATTGCTACTTTCGCTTATTTCCGTCCATTTTATCTCAGCTTTTGCTTTGCTTTTCATTCCGGGCTGATATTCATTCAAATATATGGGTCTTGCAAGAGAATGACGAACGACTAATGGTCAAAGGGAAACAACTCGTACAAAATTTTGTAATTAGTAATGCTACAGTTGCCTCCCTTATTGGAGAGGAAAAGGCGTATTTCTGACTGCTTCGCGTCGTGAGTACATGCATACCATTGAATGGTACGCCTACAAAACGAAGACTCCGCCCAAAACCTCGCTTTGGCTACTTCCGGAGGTGCTAAATTACTGCGGCTACAGTATGTGCATAGTATGTGCAGCAGGCGGGACATGAAACCTCCTCTTCCTGTCTCTGGTCCTTATATGCCTGTGCACCTTACAAAAAAATGCCAGCCAAGAGCAAGCATAAAACCGAGGGCGAATAAACACGGTAACGTCTGTAGAGACGATCCGTTGGACAAACGGGAAGTTTTCATCTAGGTGTAACGAATATCAACCGGTTCATGTGGTCAACTTGTTGATTTTAAACGTTCTAAAAACGACATGCCACCAGAAAAAAAGGTCAAACTTAATATATTTCTCAACAGGCGGCAGGTAGACTCCCGTTTATTTTATGTTAATTATAACCGCTAATATTTGAATTTGGAATTCATTGTAAGATCGCACTACAATAAAACTGCAATATTTTGTAACAGATATCATTGAGGTTATAGATGTTCAGTAAATGAAATTAATTCTGAGTTAATGATAACCACTATGATAACTTAAAGCAAACTTAAAACAAAACTGTTTTCATTCAATGACGATATCGACATATATCGCTAAATATTGAAGGCCATTTTATTACTCAACTTCAAAACATAAATTGGCTTAATGTTGGAAGATGATGTTTAGTTAAAATAAATCCCAATGAATATCAAACCATTCCCGTTACAAACCCATAGAGCGCCAAATAAACCAGAGATAACTTCAGTCTAAAAAAAAAATCCGAGCAATTAAGGTTTTAAAGTTGCATAAAATTGTACAGAAAATCTGAGGAAAGTGGTCGGTGTAGATTAAAGATCAGTCTGCACGTTCTGTGCAGTCTGATCATGATCTACACAGACTGTAAAGGCATTTTTTTTTTTTAATTGTATATGGCACTATGAAGTTTTCGTTTTTACGCCCCTTAGACATCGAACCTCTGTCGACGATTTGAACAGTCTACCGGAACTAGATCTATCTTGTAAAGATTTAACACTATCCAAATAAGCTTAACCCTTTCGGCACCATAGGGGAAAGGAGAGACTTTTGCGGACGGCATAGATCAAGATCAGACTGCACGGAACGTGCAGTCTGATCCTTGATCTATGTCATCCGCTGGTGTAGTCAAGCCTATACAATCAAAATCTTTGTGTGTTTCAATAGATTGTATTTATAGCCGTCCGCTGGAATTTGAATTATTCTTTTATTTTGCACAGAAAGGTTTACGAAACAAGTAAACTGTGTAGACTCAGAATCAGATCGTACATTCTGTGAAGCGTCATTTTAAACTATGCCGTCCGCAAACCTCATACCTTTGCAAATGGCGATTTTCAAAGATTAAGACCTTTCTCGGTGATTCCATTCGGAGTTCGGGTAGAAAAAGTAGGAAATAATCTTATTTAAAACTTAGATTTTAGTGTTTTGTATTAAAATCAATATCAATGACACTCTTTTGTTAAAATTATTTGAAATCTTCATCAGAAACAGATTAAAATCGTTCCATGCACGTCGCCTTTTTCCTAGTGTTGTGTTTAGTACTTTGGTCTTTCAAGCGTCTAGGAGAAATGATGAAGGGCGGGATCATTATAAGGGAGACTACTCTTGTTTTACTCTTACTCTTAGACAGTACGAGTTTTCTCCCCTAGACCATAATTTTTTTTAAAAGATCCCAGCTGCGATAGTTTTGCAGTACGAGTCTATGGGTATCATTTATTGGGTTGATTGATAAAAGATATAATTCGATATTGTAATTAAACTGTAATTAATTTAGAAAACTGGCTATTTATCTATTTTTTACGTCATACATGAATCAAGGAAAATCATATTTGCACATAATTATGTAGACTATATCGTAACTTATTTAAATCAATGAAAAACTTTGTCAAACGGTATGCTTGTATATGACTCTTTCTTATACATTTTAATCAAATAATTCTCGTGTAATTTAACCCTTTACAAGACAGTTCCGATACTTAGGGACACTGTTTAGGCTTTTGGAAAACATAATGAGAATCTTGAGGAAAACTGCTGGTTGCATGCTATTTTCCTTTTGCCACAATAATTTCATATCCTTTGCAAAGTCCTTCTTTTGAGAAACTTTTGATCAAACACTATCTGTAAATGTTACTAATAATTAATAGTACAGAACTTTTATAATTTGGCAGATTTGTTTGTTTAAAATTCAACCCTTATCCTACTTAGTAACAGATGAAACCTTCAAACTAATTGTAAAAACCAAAATTTGGCTATTTCAAAGGATTTTTTTCAGGATCAGACATCCCCTTATAGGACAGTGTAGATCAAAGATCAGACTCTATGTTCTGTGCCATCTGATCTTGATCAACAATGTCTGCAAAAAGTCCTTGAGTTGCACTGAACAGCCTAAGAGTTGATACTGTTCAAATATTTTTAATGATATCACAGCTGCAGCCACTTCACCCATCTATGCTTTCCCAGCATTTCTTTTCCAGCACTTCTCACTATGTTCTTCCAAATCCATTGGCTGCTTTCCCACATAACCATCTAGGGCATCATACACAGGATATTCAGAAGCAAGATAGTAATGTATCCTGTTGCAATGACTATCATAAATTCTCTGAGAGAAATTGGCAAGCTGGAATTTTATACATGTACCAGCAACATGCTTGCTCAAATGTTGTTACCAGCTCAGCTACAGAGCATTTTCATCTTTTCCCACAATGTTTTCAAAAGCTATCAATTTCTCAGAAGAATTCTCCTTTTCTGGTCACAAGTGTTTTCTTTTTTTCCAACAATGATTTCAAAAGCCATCTCTTTATCTGACAGACTTCTCTTCTGGTCACCAGCATTTTCTTCTTTTCCCACAATGTCTTCAAAAACCTCCAATATTTCAACTTTTTACCAGACGACAAAGTTTTGACCTTGCCCAACTTCAAAGTATTTGCAGACAACAATTTAAATGCGACTCAAATAATGAAATTTGATCCCGATAGGGCAGAAAACACTGTGAGAAAGAGAGAAAATGCTGGTTACCAGCATTTTCTCCTTTTCCCACAGTGCTTTCAAAAGGCTTCTTCCTCAAGGGTGTTAAAAGTCATTATTGAGTGGTAAAGGGTTAAAAAGCCTTCTTTTTCTTCAAAGGCATCCTGTCTGGTTGCCAACATTTTTTTCTTTTCCTACAATGCTTTAGAAAGCCTACAGTGTTTTCAAAAGCCTTCTCTACTTGGGGTGTTAAAACTCAGGATTGTGTGGAATGGGGTAAAAGGAATGACAAGATAAAAAGACAGAAATTCATAAAACAAACCTTATTTATTTAACAGTGCAGTTCTGTGCATATACATGTACATGTATATATACATGTATTTTACAAAAATATTCAGATCTCATGGTGTAATTACTAAACTCTTTACCAACAACAAAATTTTAGACTGGTCCAAATTGAAAGCACTTGCAGACGACAATATAAAATTAACTGGAAATTTGAAATTTGTTTCCAGCAGGATAGAAAACATTGTGGTAAAAAGGAGAAAATGCTGGTTACCAGCATTTTCTCCTTTTCCCACAATGTTATAAAAAGGCTTCTCCCTCAGGGTCATAAAAACCAGGGATTATACAGTAAAGGGTTAAGAATTATCATTAAAACAAAGTGAAGTCAGTAAATTTATATTCATGTTTAAACCTTCAACACAAAATCCCAACTTTTAACAACCCTGTGAAAGAAGCAGTTTTAAAACATTATGGGAAAAGGAGAAAATGCTGATAACCAGTATTTTCTCCTTTTCCTTCAATGTTTGCTACCCTGCTGAAACAAATTTCAATTTTTGAGTTACATTTATTTTGTTGTCTGCAAAAGCTTTCAACTTAGACAAGTATAACAAGAGCGGCAAATTGTCGCAAGATACGCCCGTCTTACCCCAAGTTGTAAAGCTGGGGCATGCACCAGACTAAATTCGAGTATGAAAAATGACAAAGGGCAGTAACTCAAAAATTAAGCCAGCAAGAGTTATGATTCCTGTGCACTGCACTCCCCCTTGATGAGATCTATCCACCCATGAAATTTCATAACCCTAGCTAGTATAGTTTTGGAGATTTTCACCGGACAATAATGAAGTACAAAAAATGACAAAGGGCAATAACCCAAAAATTAAGCAAGCAAGAGTTATGATTTTTATGCACTGCACTCCCCCTTGATGAGATCTATCCACCCATGAAATTTCATAACTCTAGCTAGTATAGTTTTGGAGATATGCTCCGGACAAAATTCAAGTATGAAAAACAACAAAGGGCAGTAACTCAAAAATTAAGCAAGCAAGAGTTATGATTCCTATTCACTGCACTCCCCCTTAGTGTGATCTATCCACCCATGAAATTTCATAACCCTAGCTACTATAGTTTGGGAAATATGCTCCAGACAAAATTCAAGTATGAAAAACGACAAAGGGCAATATCTCAAAAATTAAGCAAGCAAGAGTTATGGTTCCTGTGCACTGCACTCCCTCTTGGTGAGATCTATCCACCCATGAAATTTCATAACCCTAGTTAGTATAGTTTTGGAGATATACTCCGGACAAAATTCAAGTATGAAAAACAACAAAGGGCAATAACTCAAAAATTAAGCAAGCAAGAGTTATGGTTCTTGTGCACTGCACTCCCCCTTGGTAAGATCTATCCACCCATGAAATTTCATAACCCTAGCTAGTATAATTTTGGAGATATTCACCGGACAAAATTCAAGTATGAAAAACAACAAAGGGCAATAACTCAAAAATTAAGCAAGCAAGAGTTATGGTTCTTGTGCACTGCACTCCCCCTTGATGAGATCTATCCACCCATGAAATTTCATAACCCTAGTTAGTATAGTTTTGGAGATATGCTCCGGACAAAATTCAAGTATGAAAAACGAGAAAGGGCAATAACTCAAAAATTAAGCAAGCAAGAGTTATGGTTCTTGTGCACTGCACTCCCCCTTGATGAGATCTATCCACCCATGAAATTTCATAACCCTAGTTAGTATAGTTTTTCGAGATATGCTCTGGACAAAATTCAAGTATGAAAAAAAACAAAGGGCAATAACTCAAAAATTAAGCAAGCAAGAGTTATGGTTCCTGTGCACTGCACTCCCCCTTGATGAGATCTATCCACCCATGAAATTTCATAACCCTAGCTAGAATAGTTTTGGAGATATGCTCCGGACAAAGAACTGGACGCCGCCCGCCCGCCCAGACGCCTGCCCGCCTGCCACGGTTGATCCCATAATATGTCCCGTCTTCGACGGGCGTATAAAAATTATGTAGTTTGGTAAAGATTTAAAAATTTAAATCAGTGTTTACATTCTCACTATTTCCTGAACCTGAAGCTAATACTTTAGCAAACAATACTGAAAGCATTTGCAACTGACAAATATAGGTCAAGGGATGGTTTCTGTTTTGAGTTGTTAAAAAAAACAAGAGGACCATGATGGTCCTATATCGCTCACCTGAGTACCAAGCAGCACAGGTCTAAACTAAAGATATATACCAAATAACAAGGTTCAAGGCCAAATGATCATGAAACAGGAGCAGCAAATTGTTGCAATCTAACTTGAGACTTTGAAGTTCCATTCCATACTAGCAAGAAATACTGTAAAAATGAAGATCAAAGTGGAATTACTCAAAATTCCTGCTACGTAGAGTTATTGTTCTTGTGCACTGTACTCTGTAATATTGCAAAAAACATGAATACCAAGTTTGAAGTCGTTCTGACTTAAGATAACAGTTATATTCAGGGCAGGCACTAAATGCTGTAAAAATGAAAGGGAAATAACTTAAACACAGCACAAGGTACAGTTACAGTTCTTAGGCACTGCACTTCCAAATATTGCAACAAATAAGCATACCAAATATCAAGTCATTCCTCCTTAAGATGACAAAGTTTTGCTCCTGACAAAGCAAGAAATGCTATAAAAATGAAGTGGGAATAACTCAAAATTTGTGCTAGGAAATTATGGTTCTTGTGCAGTGCACTCCATAATTTTTCAACAATCATGCATATCAAATTTGACGATGTTCAGGCGGTAGATGACAAAGTTATATTCCAGACAAGCAGAAAATGCTGTAAAAATTTCAATCAAAGGGAATTAACTTATAGACAGTATGAAGTAGAGTTATGGCTCTTTCACACTGCTTTCTGTTTTATTGCAATAAACACAAATGCCAAGTTTCAAGTAAATTGGACTGGAAATGACAAAGTTATGCTTCAGCCTAAGAACTATTCTAAAAAAAAAAAAAACTTTCTAATTCAAGGGCAAATAACTCCCATTGTTCTGGTCACCCATAATCGGACTCATCTGAGATCTTAGAGTCATATATGTTGTGACCAAGTTTGGAACTAATTGGTTGATATTTGTAGATGCTAGAGTGTAAACAAAGTGAAATACAGCAATTTGTTTAATTCAAGGGCAAATAACTCCAGTTGTTCTGGTCTGAATACACCAATAATCAAACTCATCCGAGATCTTATGGTCATGTATATTTTGTCCAAGTCTGGTGTTGATTGGTTAATAATTGTAGATGCTAAAGTGAAAACAAAGTCAAATATAGCAGTTTTTCTAATTCAAGGGCAAATAACTCCAGTTGTTCTGGTCCGATAAGACCCATCATCAAACTCATCCGAGATCTTATGATCATATATATTTTGACAAAGTTTGGTGCTAATTGGTTGATATTTGTAGATGCTAGAGTGTAAACAAAGTGAAATATAGCAATTTTCTTAATTCAAGGGCAAATATCTCCAGATATTCTGGTCCGATTTGACTCATAATCAAACTCGTCCAAGATCTTATGGTCATACACACTTTGTCCAAGTTTGGTGTCGATTCTTTAAAAATTGTAGATGCTAAAGTGAAAACAAAGTCAAACATAGCAATTTTCTTAATTCAAGGGCAAATAACTCCGGTCGTTCTGGTCCGATGAGAACCATAATCGAACTCATCCGAGATCTTATGGTCATATATATTTTGACAAAGTTTGGTGCTAATTGGTTGATATTTGTAGATGCTAGAGTGTAAACAAAGTGAAATACAGCTATTTTCTTAATTCAAGGGCAAATAACTCCAGATATTCTGGTCCGATTTGACTCATAATCGAACTCGTCCGAGATCTTATGGTCATACACACTTTGTCCAAGTTTGGTGTCGATTCATTAAAAATTGTAGATGCTAAAGTGAAAACAAAGTCAAATATAGCAAAATTTCTTAATTCAAGGGCAAATAACTCCAGTCGTTCTGGTCCAATGAGACCCATCATCAAACTCATCCGAGATCTTATGGTCATATATATTTTGACAAAGTTTGGTGCTAATTGGTTGATATTTGCAGATGCTAGAGTGTTAACAAAGTGAAATATAGCAATTTTCTTAATTCAAGGGCAAATAACTCCAGATGTTCTGGTCCAATTTGACCCATAATCAAACTCTTCCGAGATCCTATGGTCATACACACTTTGTCCAAGTTTGGTGCTGATTGGTTGATATTTGTAGATGCTAGAGTGTAAACAAGAAAATGTGAATGGACGACGGACGGACGACGGACGCCGACGGACGGTGAGTGATCACAATAGCTCACTCTGAGCACTTCGTGCTCAGGTGAGCTAAAAACTTGGGGACAAACATGTAGGTCATCTACATTTTCCTCTTTTTCCCATAATCTTTTCAAAAGCTTTATACCTAAGGGAAGCCAAGCCCTGATAGCTCATTTGGTAGCTCGACCAATATCTTTTAGGGGATTACTGATAGCCATTGCCACAGGAATCATCATTCTCCCAACAATGGCTATTGTCCTGGCAATGGTTATGTGGGAAAGCAGCCAGTGGTTTGGAAAAGAAAACTGTTTGGAATACTGATAAAAGAGACTCCAGGAAAGCATGAATGGGTGAACTGGCCACTGTGACGTAACTGAAATAATACTGAAAGTGGCTCTAGTCACCATACAATCAAAACAATCAATTGTACCAGCAGTTATTAAACTTTTACGACATAATTCCCTGTTTTATTAACCCTGAGGATGGAGGCTTTAGAAAATAATGAGGAAAAAGGAGAGAAACACTGGTAATTAGCATTTTCTGCTTTTCTCACAATGTTTTCTATCCATTCCAAGACATATCTCAACATTTGGTTGACATTTAATTTGTTATTTGCAAATGATTTCAATATGTACTGGTCTAACAGGCAGTATTCTCTCATTTTCCCACAATGTTTTCTATCCTTTCAAAGAAAACTTTTCTACTCTGTGCACCATGTGATTCGTCTGCTGCAAATGCTTTCAGTTTAGACCATACTTTATTATTTTTTTCATTGTAAAGAGCTAAAAGAAACTACCGGTATTAACCTCAGTGAATACCTACTGTAATACATTTCCTGTTTTCCTTTCAGTCATTATTTGCCTTTTCTGTACTCAAATATTCCTTTAGCCACAAATTGTTAATTTGCAATATATCTTAACTCTTTACCAGATTCCAAAATTTTGGACTAGTCCAACTTGAAAGCATTTGCAGACAGCAGACGACATAATAAGCATGACTCAAAAACTGAAATTTCATTTGGAAAGGGTAGAAAACATTGTGGGAAAAGAAGAAAATGCCGGTAACCAGCATTTTCTCCTTTTCCCACAAGGTTTTTAAAGGTTTTCTTTCTCGGGGTCATCAAAAGTCGGGATCGTGTGGTAAAGAATTAATCCAAGTCAGTCATCCATAATTAAATTCTTCACCAAACAACAAAATTCTAGACTTGTCCAAACTGAAAGCATTTGCAGATAACAAAATAAACAAATCTCACAAATTGAAATTTGTTTTCAGCAGGGTAGGAAAGACTACGGGAAAAAGCGAACATGCTGGTAACCAGCATTTTCTTCTTTTCCCACAACGTTTTCAGAAGCCTTCTGTATCAGAATTATTAAGAGTCGGGATGGCTTGGTATTCTGTTAAAGCAGTTGAAGAGGACAGTTTGAATTTAGCTTCATGTTTTGAGATTTGAAAATATTGAACGATAAAAAGGAGAAAAACCTTAGATACCAGCATTTCCTCCTTTTCCATCAGTGTTTTCTGCTCTTTTAAATCATGAATCTCATAACTTTAGCTATATGTAATTTACAGTATGCAAAACCTTTTAACCCTTTACCAGACAAAAAAATTTTAGCCTTTGTCCAAATTGAATGCATTTGCAGACGACATTTCAAAGTGGCTACATTTGTGCAAATTGTCTTTGATAAGGTAGAAAACATTGTGGGAAAAGGAGAAAATATGTGGTTACCAGCATTTTCTCCTTTTCCCATGTTTTCCAAAGGCTTCTTTTCCAGGAGGATCAAAAGTCGGCATTTTTGTGTTAAAGGGTTAACCTGGACAATTTTGTAGTCTCAGTTATCATGAGTTAACCCTATTCCAAACGACAAAATTTTAGACTGGTCCAAATTGAAAGCACTTGCAGACGACAAAATAAAAACCTAATTGAAAAATTGAAATATGTTTCCAGCATGGTTGAAAACATAGTGGGAAAACGAGAAAATACTGATAACCAGCCTTTACTCCTCTTCCAAAAATGTGTTCAAAAGGCTTCTATATCAGAGTCGTAAAAACCAGGGATTGTTTGGTAAAGGGTTAGGCATTTTGTTCTTTTGTTACAGAATCAAAATACTGAGTTTCAACACATAGTAGTTATCTTCTTATGAGAGGGACATACCACTAGCTGATTCTGTTTCTTTATAAATGACTTCAAAACAGTTCTATAATATGGTAGACTTCTGAATTCTGTTTCTTCAGTGTTCCACATGTTTCTTATTGAACGTTCGTGAAGTTTAAGTGCTGCAAAAATTACTGGATAACCATTTACTCCCCAAGCAATTCTGTACTGAAAATCTGAAATGAAAAAAGAAATTTTCAAACCTTTCACACACTGTATCAGTAAAAAAAACACCCCTGAGGTAGAGTTTTTTTTTGGAAGGTACTGCTGAATGCACTGGCATTTGACCTACTTCTTTGTACATACTCAGATAGAACAAATCGATTTTAATTTGTGATTTGTAAAAAATATTCACAAGCTTATTGGCAGGCCCTTGCTGCCATATTTTCTTGAACATTTATGAAACCTTTATTTACGAGCACTGAGCATCACCCAATAACCCAATAGATATACTGCTTTTCAACAAAACAAAACAACGGTGATGATAAAAAGGTAATTGCTTGCCAGGTTACTTTTCATTATCTTACTTCATTTTGAGCCATAAAAGAATGTCAATGTTTGTATTTAACTTATTACTATATGACAATGTATTAGGCTTGTCCAAATCGAAAGCATTTGAAGACGACAAAATAAAAGTGACTTAAAATTTGAAATTTGTTTTGCGAGGGGTAGAAAACATTGTGGGAAAAGGAGAAAATGCTGGTAATGATTATCAGCATTTTCTCCTTTTCCCACAATGTTTTCTAAAGGCTTCTTTCTCAGGGTTGTCAAAAGTAGGGATTGTGTGGTAATGGGTTAAGTATCTTGTACCCAACAAGCCATTGTTTTTGAAGACATTCATTGTTTTCAAACAACCATAACAAATGGCATTTTCTCCTTTTCCAACAAGGTTTTTCTATCCTTTTTATGGCAAATTTCATCATTCCAACCACATTGTATTTTACACATAAAGAAATCATCTACATGTATCCATGGGCTGACAATGCATCAGAGCCCTGTGGCCAAAACAAAACATACAAAATGTTTTCTTAACTCTGACAGTATGGTTTGATATCATGTTATAGAACTGACTTTAGATTTGTTGGTCAATAAGAAAAGGATCTATGTACAAAGCCTACATTCGATCCAAAGGGGAGCTTCGATGTTTCTCCTCTCCGAGACCCAATTTCAAAATGACACCTGGGAAATTCTTCAGTCTACAGGTATATACAAAGCCTAGTGGTTGCATGCTTGCTCCAATGCTATTTTTGTTATTTGGTCTCTACAGCAGAGACTAAATAACAACAACAGCATCGGAGCAAGCCTTCAGAGTCGGACTGAAGGTACACAGTCCCCAGCTTAGGTACACAGTCCCCAGCTTCAAAATATATCCTTGAGAACTCTATGTTCTTTTGAAACCACTATAGAGATAGGATGAAATACTATTATCCAGCATTTTCTGGTTTTTCCTATCATTTTATTTTTCCTATCCTATTATGGACAGAAGTCATCTTTTGACCAGCGTTTAGATTTGTCATCTGCTAAATTGCTTCCAATTTGATGCAGGCCTAAAGTTTGTCATCTTCTAAATAGTTAAATGTTTACCAAACTTTTCCTCCATTTTTTGTGTTACTTATTTTGCAAAACTTAAATGAAGTGTATTAAGAACAGAACTTTTACGCTTCTTCTACAAAGACAAACTTTTATCCGAATATATGTACAACCCGGACACTGTGCAAATAAAACACGTCAATGATTCCAGTATTTTGTGGATTGTTTTACGGTTTATATGTGAAGATACACATGATTTTTTTGGGTTAGATTATGAAATGTACGACTAAACAACAAGAAACACCCGTCAAATCACAAGAAATCAAGGAAAACTATCTCGTCCCCTTGTGTTTATTTCCGGTTCCTTCATGTCGTTTCAACTGATATTTGTTAAAACATTATCATGTATTTTTTTTTCCATTGTTATATTTACTTTCTTGCTCCCTCCCTTCGCTTATTTATTCCATTTTACCTGCGCTTGTGCTTGGTATTTTGTTCTAAACTAATTTTCTTTCACAATTAAAGGCCATTGCGATAGAATGACGAAACTACCAATGGTCAATGGGAGACAACTCGTACAAAATTTTGTTATTAGTAATGTCAGAGTTGCTTCCCTTATTGAAGAGGAAAGGGCTTATTTCTGACTGCTTCACGTCGTTCCCTTTGAAGATAGGCCTACAAGAGACAGGCTCCACCCAAAGCCTCGCTTTGGCTTTTTCCGGTAGTGCTAAATGACAGCGGCTACAGTACCTGAATGGTAGAAGCAGTAGGCGGGACATGGAACCTCCTCTTCATGCTTGTGGTCCTTATATGCCTGTGCACCTTACAAAAAATGCCAGCAAAGAGCAAGCGTAAAACCGAGGACGAATAAACACGGTAACGTCTGTAGAGACGATCGGTTTGACAAGCGATAATTTTTCATGTAGCTGTAACGACTTTGAATCAGTTCGCATGGTAAAATTGTTAATTTTTAATTATTCTAAAAACGACATGCCACCCGACAGAAAATAATTCAGTAACCCCCCGGTCTCACAGACACCGATTTAATCCCGATTTCGAAAATTTCAAATCGGCGCGAAATCGGCGAGCTTCGGGAGAGTCGTAGTGCCTCCTGACTCAAATCGGCATCAATTCGGGATCAAAAATAAATCGGGACAAAAATTTCAACATGCGCAAATTTTTCTCCCGATTTGGAAAATCGTGCCGAAATCGGCGCACCTCGGTGTACCTCGTACTAGGTCGTCATTGTTCGTAGTAAGCAAATCGGCGTTATTCGGCGTTATTCGGTCCTATTTCGGCGTACCTACCTCGGCGATGAACCCCGAATAACGCCGATATACTACGAGTAACTCCCGATTCTCGCCGATGAACTACGACGAGATACGCGACTAGCAGCACGAGCTACACCGACCTACACCGAATAACTACGAACTGCTAAGATACATCCCGTAGTACAACGAAGTACCCCGAATTCCGATTGGTATAAAAAGGCAAATCAACTTTGAAAACAATTCATTTGCAGATTTTTTCCAAACCTTTAAACGAGACGCTACCCTATACAATGGGACCAAAAAGGGGGCTTTCGAAGAAAAAGCAGTCCGCTACAACAGATATGCCTCCTCCATCGAGCACCCAAGTTCCACCATTAAGCACAGAGAACTAACCTGACCCTGATTTTATGCCGGATCAGCCAGTTGTCCCGCAAAATGAGTTTGAGGATGACGTCTAATATCCATACGATAACTGATTTTGTTTTTTGCTGTTAATCACGGAATTTATACCCAATGGACGAAATCGGGCATAATCCTGAAATAAGATTTGAAACTCGTAGTCGATTCGGATCTGTCGGCGTATGTCGCAGTAAATCTTTGTGCATCGTAGTCCATCGTAGTAAGAAATCGGGACAATCGGTCTAGATAATACTGTTTCGTAGTAACTCGGCTCCTAAACTCGGCGTACTTCGGAACAAAATCGGGGCAAAAGCGTAGTACATCGTATCGCATCGTAGTTTTTCGCAGCCCATCGGGAACACACCGATGTATGTCTAAAAATACGCCCCGTCCAAGGATTATCGGAGAAAAACGGCTTGAATTCGTGGTAAATCGGAGAAAATGCGCTCTCCCGAAGCACTACGATTACTTTGGAAATCGGGGTCTGTGAGACCGGGGGGTAAGACAATGATATCTAAACGCACGCTTGCCAACAAAAATATGTTTTCATTTACGGACAATGTCGACAGATATCGCTTAATATTGAAACGTTATCTTATAAACTAGTTCAAAACAAAACTTCTGGTTTGTAGAAATATGAGGTAGATTCAAAATTGAGCCCTAAACCTGTCCCCTATACTGACAACTATCTAGGGCGTCAAATAAACCCAACAGAAATGTTCAGTCTAGAATCTTCTCCCAAACAGTTACATTATCAAGGTTGCTTTTGTAAAGAATGTCTAAGCAAAGCGGATAGTGTATATCAAGACCAGACTGAACGTTCTGTGCAGTCTGATCTTAATCTACACTGGTTGCAAAGACAACTATTATTGTATATGGCGCTTTGAAGTTTTTTCGCGCCTACATGTGGACCTCTTTCGACGCATGGTTTAAATATATAGACTCTACAGTCCATTAAATGTATCTTGTAGAGATTTTAACACTGCATAGGTTCAACAAAACAAGCGGACTATGTAAACAGAGAATCAGGTCGTAAATTCTATGGAGTATGATACTGAATGCCGTCCGCAAATCTCATAATTTTGCAAATGGCGATTTTCCAGGATTCAAGCCTTTCTCGATGATTCCATTCGAATTTCAAAAAATAAAGCAGGAAATGTTCTATCTTAAAAAATTAGATTCTAGCGTTATTGTATCGAAATCAATGTCAATGAAGCTCTCTTGTTAAAATTAATTGAAATCTTCATTAAAAACAGATTAAAACCGACACATGCATGTCACTTTTTCCCCAGTGTTGTGTTAGTACTTTGATCCGTCAAGCGTCTAGGAGAAATGATGAAAGGAGGAGGAGATCATTATAAGGGAGGTTACTCTTGGTTTTCTCTTACTCTTAGGCAGTACGAGTTTTCTCCCCTAGACCACATTTTTAAAAAAAAAAATCCCAACTGCGATAGTTTTGCATTACGGGTCTATAGGCTTCATTTATTGGGTCGATTGGTAAAGGATATAATTCGATATCGTAAATAAACTGTATCTAATTGAGAAAAATGACTATTTATCCATTTTTTTCGTCATATGTGAATCAAGGAAAATCATATTTACACATAATTATGTACATTACGCCGTAGCTTTAACCCTTTACTCCATAGATACTCATTTCTACGCATTGCTTGGAGGAGCCTTTGGAAAACACTGTAGCAAAAGGTGAAATTGCTCGTGGCGAGCAATTTCACCTTTTGTCACAATGTTTTCTATATTATCAAAAAGTCTCATATACACATAAGAAAGGGCCTCATCCTTGCTGTTATTTAGGGTCAATTAGAGATACCATAGAAATGCCTTATGGGGTAAAGGGTTAAATCAATAGTATGCTTGTATATGATTATATTTCTTATACATTTTTTATCGAATAATTCTCATGCAATTTAACCCTTCACTTGGTAGTCCAGATATTTAGGGACACTACTTACGCTTTTGGGAATCTTGAGGAAAACTGCTGGTTACAAGCAATTTTCCTTCTGCCACAACGATTTCATATCCTTCGCAAAGTCCTTCTTTTGAGAAACTTTTGATCAAATAGTAGATCCCATCTGCAGATGCTATTTAAAACCAAAGACTACAAAACTTTTATAGTTTGGTAGATTTGTTGGTTAAGAATTTAACCCTTATCCTACCATGTAACTGAGATAAAACCTTCAAACTGATAGTAAAACCCAAAATTTGGCTTTTTCAAAGGTATTTTTTTCAGGATTAGACATCTCCTTATTGGACAGTGTAGATCAAAGATTAGACTATATGTTCTGCGCAATCTGATCTTGATCAAAACTGTCTGTAAAAGGTCCTTGAGTTGCACTTAACCCTTTTCCCCATAAGGCATTTCTATGGTATCTCTAATTAACCCTAAATAACAGCAAGGATGAAGGTGTTTCTTATTTGTATATGAACCTTTTGATAGGATAGAAAACATTGTGGCAGAAGGAGAAATTGCTCGTCACGAGCAATTTCACCTTTTGCCACAATGTTTTCCAAAGGCTCCAACAAGTAATGTGTTGAAATGAGCATCTATGTAGTAAAGGGTTAACAGCCTAAGAGTTTACTTTACTCCATAGATACTCATTTCTACGCATTGCTTGAAGGAGACTTTGGAAAACATTGTGGCAAAAGGTGAAATTGCTTGTGATGAGCAATTTCACCTTGTGCCACAATGTTTTCTACACTATCAAAAGGTGTCATATACACATAAGAAAGGGCTTCATCATTGCCGTTATTTAGGGTCAATTAAAGATACCATATACATGCCATATGGGGTAAAGGGTTAATACAATAA
The DNA here is from genome assembly GCA_943736015.1 of Tridacna crocea. Classification (NCBI taxonomy): domain Eukaryota; kingdom Metazoa; phylum Mollusca; class Bivalvia; order Cardiida; family Cardiidae; genus Tridacna; species Tridacna crocea. Next base: position 48,483,546 of record OX031057.1, on the reverse strand, counting down.
AATACTGTCAATGATATCACAGCTGCAACCACTTCACCTACACATGCTCTCCCAGTTTTTTTTTTCCAGCACCTCTCACTATGGTGTTCCTAAGTAATTGGCTGCTTTCCCACATAATCATCTAGGCCATCATACACAGGTTATTCAGAAGCAAGATAGGAATGTATCCTTTGCAATGACTATCATAAATTCTCTGAGAAGAAATTGGCAAGCTGGAATTTTGTACCAGCAACATGCTACCTCAAATGTTGTTACTGGCTTAGCTACAGGCATTTTCATCTTTTCCCGCAATGTTGTTAAAAGTCGTCTCTTTCTCAGAAGGCTTCTATTCTGGTCACCTGCATTTTCTTCTTTTCCTACAATGTTCTCAAAAACCTTCAATGTTTTAACTCTTTATCAGACAACCTGGTCCAAATTGAAAGTATTTGCAGACAACAATTTATGATTATGTGATGCAAATAATGAAATCTGATCCAGACAGGATAGAATACACTGTGAGAAAAAAGTAAAAATGCTGGTTACCTATATTTTATCCTTTTCCCACAGTGCTTTCAGAAGGCTTCTTCCTCAATGGTATTGTGAGTCGTTATTGAGTGGCAAAACATTTTCTTCTTTTCCCACAATGTTTTAGAAAGCCTACAGTGTTTTCAAAAGCCTTCTCTGTTTGAGATTATTAAAACTCAGGATTATGTGGTAAGGTTAAAAGGAATGACAATATTGAAAGACAGAAATTCATAAAATAAACCTCATTTTATTTCACAATGCAGTTCTGCATATATATACATGTACATGTATTTAACAAAAATATTAAGTTCTCTGTGTGTGATTGCTTAAAAATCATTATTAACCCTTTACCAAACGACAATATTTTTTGGCTGGTCCAAATTGAAAGCATTTGCAGACTACAAAATAAAAGTGATTGAAAAATTGAAATTTGTTTTGTGACGGGTAGAAAACATTGTGGGAAAAGAAGAAAATACTGGTTACCAGCATTTTCTCCTTTTCCCACAATGTTTTCAAAAGGCTTCTATCTCAGGCACATAAAAACTAGGGATTGTTTGGTAAAGGGTTAAAACACAGTAAATTTGTATTCCTGTTTAAAAAAGTAAATCAGTGTTTACATTTTCACTTTTCTTGAACCTGAAGCTAATATACTAACTAACAAAATATGTTGACAGTATTTGCAACTGACAAATATAGATCAAGGGATGGTTATATGTATAACATGTAGGTCCACATTTTTCTATTTTCCCATATTTTTTTCAAAAGCTTTATACCTAAGGGAAGCCAAGCCCTGGTAGCTCACTCGGTAGCACGCAGGACTTGAGAACAAAAGGTCGTGGGTTTGATTCCTGGCTCGACCAATTTCTTTAAGGGGATTGCTGATAGTCAATGCCACAGGAATCATTATTCAGTCGAACTAAAATGGTCAGGCGATTTATTGTACTGCCATTTTAGTTTAGCCTCATTATGCTCCCAACACTGGCTATTGTCCTGACAATGGTTATGTGGGAAAGCAGCCAGTGGTTTGGAAAGAAATCTGTGTGGAGTGCTGGTAAAAGAGACTCCAGGAAAGCATGGATAGGTGAACTAGCCATTGCGACGTAACTGAAATAATATTGAAAGTGGCTCTAAACACCATACAATCAAAACAATCAACTGTACCAGCAGGTATTTTAACTTTTACCACATAATCCCCTGTTTTATTAACCCAGTGGATGAAGGCTTTTCAACAATGAGGAAAAAGGAGAAAAATGCTGGTAATTAGCATTTTCTGCTTTTCTCACAATCTTTTCTATCCATCCCAAGACATATCTCAGTATTTGGATGACATTTAATTTGTTGAAATGACAATTTTCAAAGGATGTCAGACACTTGTAGAGGACATTAATCCCACTAGGCCCCCTTTAAGCCACCTTTTCCCATAAGACAATATTGCATCATTGAAATAAATACAACAGGTGTCTGGTTTGTGGCATTTTGGAATAATAATTCAAAATTGGAAATTCCATAAAATTTTGAGCAGTCATGTAGTAAATATTACATAAAACAATTTTTTACATGATGCCCCCTTTTTTCCGTGATGCAGCCTGAAATTCAGAAACCGGAAGAGAAGTACCTGAGCAATGTTCCAACAAGTTCAGATTTTTGAAATTTCACAAAGTTTTGAGCACCCATGTAGGAGATGCTAGTGAAAAACAATTTTTTCTGTGAAGTCCCCTTTTTCTATGATGCAGCCTCAAATTGAGAAACCAGGATAGAGTTATTTGTGCATTAATAATTCATAGATTGAAAATAACAAGGGCACATGCTGAAACTTGTAAAACAAGATACAACCATGAAGTTTCATGAGAGTTTGTCAAAAACTGAACGAGATATTAGTAAAAATTGCAATTTTGCATAAAGTCCCCTTTTTCCATGGTATTTTACAAGAAATCCCCTTTTTCCATGACAGGGATCAAATTGAAAAACACATAGATAAAGAAACAAGAGCACATGGTGAAACTTTGAAAAAAAAAAACAATATAACCATGAAGTTTAATGAAATTTTGTTCGGAACTAAATGAAATCATAAAAATTGGAATTTTGCAAGAAATCCCCTTTTTCCATGACAGAACGTCAACTTAAAAAACGTCTAGATTAAAAATAGTAAGGGCACATGTTGATATTTTGACAAAAACTGAATGAGATATTAGTAAAAATTGCAAGTTTGCATTAAGCACCTTTTTTCCATGAAACGGGGTCAAATTGAAAAACTGGGAAAGATACGTCGGCACTTTACCCTATGGAGTTCATATATGAAGTTTTATCCAATTTGGTCCAAGGGTCGTGGAGAAATGGCTTCGGACGGACGGAAGGACGGACGGACGAACAGACGAAGCGGCGACTATATGCTCGCCCTTCGGGGAGCATAAAAATATGTTCATTCTAAAGGAACAAGTATTGCGATCCCAAGCTTTAATAACTATGAAAGAGGTTTTTGAAAACATTGCTGGACAGTGAGAAAATACTGGTAAACAGCCTTTACTTCTTTTTTCCACAATATTCCTATAATATTAGAGAAAGAAAATTATCATTTGAGCAAATGTAGTTAGTCGTGTATGTACGCCCCTAAATGCTTTTAGTTTGGTTTAGTCCATAATTTGGTCGTTTTGTAAAGAGTTATATCTAAAAATCAAATGCCATACCACGCGGGAAGAACAGAAAATTTGAAAGAGAAAAAGTACAGACAATTCAATTTTTAGTTGCAGTAATTATCATTTACGTTTTTCCTGCACTTGGCAATTATTTGTTTTGCTACAGTATTGATCGAACGGTCAGTTTACTTTTTCAGAGGTTCGTCAGCTGTATTACTATTAAGTGTGACAAATTTGGTTTTACATCTAACCCTTTACACAGCCTGGGTTACAGTTCGATTTATTTTATTCCCCCCCTTTTTTTTTAATGACGCCCATTTTTGACAAAGTAATCTCACGATATATAAAAGGAGAAAATGACTGGATTGAACCCAGGCTGCCCTTTAAACAATCCCATGTTTTAACGACACTGAAGAAAAGTTTTTTGAAGCCATTGAGTAAAGAAATAGGAAAAGACGGTACCAAACCATCTCGCCTTCCAGTAGCGCCTTTGTAGACCACATTAGAGCTGTAGTAAAATGTCGTTTGTTGCTGCTTAGTTCAATTCAGGATTTTATATGATGTAGGCTAAGGGTTAAGCCCCTGTTGTCTCTCTATATACACAAATGTTTAATCGACACGTTAACACGCCTCCTGGACTGGCTAACACGCCTCCCTGTCTACAGCATTCTAACTGATATTTATGTGTAGAGTTTCCATTTAACCTTTATCCAAACAATCTGAAGTATTTAAGACAAAGAGAGTGAAACATTTCTTAACACCATTAAAAACAACAAATGCAAATAATCATCATTTCAGTCTTTTCAACAGTATTTAAAGTAATGTTTTTCCTGCTGGGAGCAGGTTCTTTTGATGTTTTTTTTTTTCTATTGACTTTATTGTTACAAATCATTATTATTGTACTGTTTAGATCTCTCATGAATAAATTGTTTAACATAATTAAAAAAGTTCAGAGCTAAGATTAGGACTGTCGTCATGTTAGCCTATAAAATCCAAACCAGTCAGAAGTTGGTCATTACGGTCGGCAAACCAGGGTCCAAAAATTTCCAGAAAAGGCACTCGTCGTGTAGGACAAGTGACCTTGAAAAAAAGACTGGCCTTGCTTCAATAGATCTACACTCGTCCGACAAGAAAAACCCTTTCAAAATTGGACTCTGGCGTTTTTTGTTTTTTTTTTTAGACGAAACGGTTACGTTGTACAACGAACCATAAATACCAGGTCTTAAAAACCGTCTTAAAAACCAGGTCTTAAAAATCAGCTATCCGGCTATGTTACAGAAATCAATAAAGCCAAAAGAACGCAGTTTTTTCGAAGTGGTATCGGGAAAGTATATGCGTTAATCTTAATATCGTTCGTTTCAATGATTAGCAAAGTCGCTCATATTGAATAAGGTCCACTCAAAGCATATTCCGAGATTTTTGTTTGGCATGAAAGGTCCTGGGTTATATCCTTGGGGGTGGGGTGGGGGGGAGCACGTTTTATGTTTTCTTTCAAAATCTGATTTCCTAAATACCCTTCATTTTTTTTTTATTCAATAATTGAATGGCCGTTTTATTAAATATAATAAATGGCCGTGTAAGTTAAATATTCGTCTGAAAAACTTAACTTCTTATACTATCTCCTATTCACTACTCGTCCTACCGGACTAGTATGGCAGATATATTTCACTCGTCCTCATCCATTTCTTACTCGTAAATTTATACGAGTGGTTTTTTTTTTTTGACCCTGCAAACGAATTTTCATTTCTACTCGCAAAAAAAATGCAAGTGGTCGTAAAATAACGTAAAATCTACTCGCAAAATCAGTTTTCCACTTGCAATTTGCGAGTTTGCCAGTGTTTACTTCGAACCCTGGATTTAATCAATTTGCAATGGAAATAGGGACGTTTTAACCAAAAGTAGGATGTTTTGACTGTGGGACGTTTTATCCGGATACCGTCTGCGCATGTGCAGGACGCGCTTAAACTTTTAACTGAAGGGATTCCTCATGTCCGTAAACATATTCTTTATTTACTGAATACTACAATAATTATGAGGCATGAATAAAATATTATGACATATGTAGACAATATCAGGTATACAAAGAATCGGCAAATTCTATGTTTTTGTCAAATATCATCCGCGTAATGAAAATATTTTATAAATAACGCCGCAAAAATCGAAGGGAGATTTCTGTGCGGAGTTAATCCATGGACAGAGAGAAAAACCGTCAATATATGCACTGCGACTGATGTCGCCGTGCAATAATCAGTCAGGTAATGCAGGTTTGATATAAAGTGGTCATAGTTGGTCGTCAAATTTAAAGTTGCTGGTCCTTCTCAATCACTCGCGCGGCTTACAATGTTTTGTTTTGCTTTCTATCAGGGATCGAAGATCTAATTGAGCCCGACCATGTTACCATAAAGTCTCGTTTTGTCAAACAACCGGCTGAGTAGTGCGGTAGAGTGGTCCATGAACAAAGTAAAAATGTTCGGACTACGCAGGTTGACCTTTATCGATGATTTTTGCAGGTGTATTAGCACTACCGCACGATTCCGATATTTAATGCCCAGGGAGAGATCGAGAGGGCTTTTGAAAATATTGTGGAAAAAAGGAGAAAATGCTGGAAACTCCTTTTCCTAGGATGCTTTCTACCCTATTAACCCTTTACTCCATAGATACTCTTTTCTACGCATTGCTTGTAGGAGCCTTTGGAAAACTTTGTGGCAAAAGGTGAAATTACTCGTGACGAGCATTTTCACCTTTTGCCACAATGTTTACTACTCCATCAAAAGGTGTCATATACACAAAAGAAACAGCTTTATTCGTGCTCTTATTTAGGGTCAATTATAGATCCCACAGAAATACCTTACGGGGAAAAAGGTTAAAGAAAAAATTATTCGTTTGAGTTACATAGAAATCATCGTCTTCAAAATTTAATGCGTTCAATTTGGACAACGCTAAGATTTTTTTTAAAGAGCTAAACCCCCCTTTTCCAAAGCATGGTTCAGTCATTCGGATAGATCAAAGGCGCCCGCCCGGATGGCTCAGTGGTGAGCGTGTCGGACTCATGACCTGGTGGTTGTGAGTTCGATACCCGGTTGAGGTAAACTTTCTTTCCGGCGTATTTTCGCGTCTCACCTCTGCTGAAGCATGTGAGAAAAGTAGTCGGTGGCTTTGGAAAGAAAGTAGTGTAAGTACCGGTGTGGGAAAGCCAGGAAACACATGTGCTCCACCGACCGCCATGATATGACCTTAGCTGTTAAAGTGGCGTTAAACCCCAATACAACCAACCAACCAAGATCAAAGGCGTGCCACTCTGTAGTAAATTATAATTTTATACGTAAAAAAACGTGAAAGATTGTAGATCTGAGATTGTAGACATACAGAGTCCTGCACCATTCGGCATACCTCGGGTAATGTAGGTACGGAATCGGCCGAGTTGTGACGATCGAGTGAGTCCTGTACTTGCGCCATCTTATCAACATCAACGTTGCATTAAAAAGCCCGCTCATATGACGTCATATTTCATCATTTGACGTTTCGTAATAACAATACCTTTGTTGTGCGAGGTTGATATGCAGTAGCTGCTAACCGCTTTGCTTTCATCGCAGATTTGATTTTTTAAATGAAATTTTAGAATGTCTAGATTGATACTAGAGAAAATGGAGGCTGTTTGGAATACTTTAGGCCTTGCGACCAGAATAGTTTCAAATATTTTGAAAGGTTCGCCAAAATGGATGAAGTTAACATGGAGCATCGTTGCGGGGATATTATTTTCGTTGATGTGCCGGGACTTGATGTGTTTCCTCGACACGATGGTGATGGTGACATGTTACACAGCTTGGCTGTCAATGTCTCTGCCTTCACTCTACAGAAAACTTACATTCAAGTTTATGTGCGATGCAGTCTACGTGATTTCACAAGTATTCATCGCAGATTTCCTGGTGTTCGTCATACACAAAACGTTACGGAGGTATTTTAATGGAGACGACCCGGACTATGAATCCACATACCATCGTGGGTTTATTTTTGCTATGAATTCCCTGAGGATTGGCGTCGTCCTGTACTGTATTGGGAGGTCTGTACCGGCATTCATGAAGTATGCAAAGAAGAATCAGAAACGTTTAAAAAGAAAGAAATACTGAAAAGATGTTTAAAATGACACAAACCTACTTGACTTTGAAATTTATCCTACAGATTTAATGACTATGATCAACCATTTGCTGTGCAGGTTACAAAGACCTAGAAGTACTGTTTACTTGTTCTCAATGTTTTCTACATTTTCCAAGACAAATTCCGTGATTTAAACCGAAATTGAATATGTGGTTCTGTTGCCGTTTCTCCCACATATTCCAAAAGAAAAATGAACAGAAAATGTAAATTCGAAAATTATGAATGGGATAAGGTTAAACGGTGTTTTTTTTTTTTTTTTTGTTGTTGTTGTTTTTTAAAAATAAACGTGTAGCTTTATGAAATAGTTATCAAGTTATTTTCTTTTATTAAGTTTGAATTACATTCCATGACCCGCCAATCCCTATTAGTTATTAATTTATTTTCTTGTATAAATTCTAAATTGCATTCAATGACTCGCCAATCCCTACGTCCCAATGACAACCTGTGATGCGCACTGCTGAAGTCAAGATTGGGCAAGACGTATGAATGCGGTACGAGGTACCGGTAACAGAAGCTGCTGTTAAACATGGATCGGTGCATTGATCTCGGCGATATAGATGAAACAGTTTTGAAAACGGCGTAAACTCAGACCAAACAACAAAATATTCGGTTTTTCCAAATCGAAAGCATTTGCGGACGACAAAATAAAAGGGACTGAAAATTTAAAATTTGTTCTGTGAGGGGTAGAAAATATTGTGGGAAAAGGAGAAAATGCTGGTTACCAGCATTTTCTCCTTTTTCCACAATGTTTTCTAAAAGCTATATACTTTCTCAGAGTCGTCAAAAGTAGGGATTGTGTGATAATGAGTTAAACTCGGACCAAACACCGGTGCCGTCTCGAGCGACCTCTGAATATACCAATTTTTTTTTCTCTTGTTCTCCATGATGCATTTTATTAAAAAATCGCGTTGAGGATCCATCTTTCGGAAAGACATTTTCAAAAATCACCTGCAGCAAACTTTGTTCATGATGTCTGAATAAACCATATACCAATCAACAGAATTTTAGACCTGTCCAAATTGAAGACATTTACCAACGAAAAACTAAATGTGACTCAATAATTGAAATTTCTCTTTGGAAGTGTAATAAAAGCGTGGGGAAAGGAGAAATGATCCTTGTTACCAGCATTTTCTCCTTTTTTTCTACAATGTTTTCAAAAGCCTTCTTCCTTTGAATCGCTTAAACTCGGGATTATGTTGTACGGGGTTAAAATCTAATACCAGATAAGAAATCAATCGGGCATTAGAATGCATTCAAATTTATATCATACCACATAAAAATATAGAAAATATTGTGAAGATGACAAACTGTGTGGTCTGTCCGAGTGTTATTCGCGGGGGAAAAATGAATTTGAAAATCAGGCAAAAGGTTTACAAAATATAGGGACACCTGGCAGGTTTTAACCTAGTTTTGATTATTAATTTTCTGGTGACTATTGCAAGGACCTACCACACAATAAATACAATACAATGTAAATACTTTATTTCTTCCAGGTATGCAAAATCAAAATATAGAGGATAATCAACTGGTTGTTTTTGATATGAAAAATATCTCACGAGGATGCGTTGTTAGGCGTTGAAAAAACGATCGAGTGCGCAGCACGAGTTTTTTTAACGCCTTACGACGCGTGCGAGTGAGATATTTTTCATATCAAAAACAACCAGTTGATTATTCTATTTATTATATACCTTATTAACATCATTATTTGTAATTTTGCGTTTGAAAGTCGAAAAAAATGTAATCGAAAAAAAAAAAAAGTAGTTCCCAAATTACGTCAGGAAGTGAAAGTGAAAGTTGATAACGTCACTAGTGATGATATATAAATTTATTACACTGGGAAATTCCAGGATTTCACTGCTAGGTATATAATAAATTGTGATGTACATGTGCGCTAAATAAATAGACTCCTAAGTCAGAGGGGAAAAAAAAAAAAAGGATAGCAATGATATGGAGATGGACCTATAAAAACATTTTTTTCTCTAAAAACTGACAGAATCATGAAGTAGGCCTGCACTTGAGTGTTCTTTTACATGCAGAAAATTTACCAAATGCAAAATTAAGTTTGGGTCATTAATGACGTTTGGTTTAAATGTTTATGCGCATCCATACTGCGCATGTGTATTTCTCACAGAAAGTAAAACTATCAGTGCTATTGTGTTTTTTTCGCACATATGGCAATAGTAACAGCGGACCGAACATTATACGGATAGTACTAGCACGGTAGCACTAGCCATGGTATTCTATGGTCGAAATAAAAAGGGGAAGTTTTCATCAAAACGAATGCTTATTTGTCGTGGAAAAAGAATTTTTTTATGCAATGTCAGCCATCTGAAAATGATACAGCTTCTGACGTTTTCCTGACACTGGCAGGCCAGTTGTCATGCTATCCTTTCAGGATGAAGGTGATAGCATCAAAACTGGCCTGCCAGTGTAAGGATGATATGACTGGTAAAGAACTAGCTGGAAAAAAGTCCAGTTACACAGCAAACAATGAAACAGGCAGAAAATCGAAGCTTTTGAAGTATACATATTTCTGGAAGTATGGCTATTTCCTCTTTGAAAAATACTGTGGGAAAAGCAGAAATTTCTTCTACTGAATAATTTTTCCTTTTTCCATCATATCTGCCGAGCTTTTATCCCAGAGACATTTCTTTTTTTTGCATTTCTATGAGCCGTAATCATGTATGCAAATTTATATAAAAAAACATGTAGATAATGAAGGGTTTGATATGAATTCGAGGTATATAGGCTATGTTCATTTTTTGAAGGTATATAGGCTATTTTCATTTTCTGAAGGAGTATAGAATCCAAAATTAATGTGGGAAAAGGAGAAATCGCTTTTAATGAGCATGAGTAATTTCTTCTTTCCCACTATGTCTGCTGAGCTTCTAGAAAAAATTAACATCCAACGTGACCTTCATCCCTGTTTCCTGGGGAAAGAAGCACGGGTAGGTGCCAATTTTATTTTTTCTTATTGTCAAGATTTATAAGTACTATGATTGTGGAAATTTAAAAAAAAATCTGTCCGTTAGAAAGTATGTTTTTATTGAAAATTAACCCTTAACCCGGTCAAATTATCTCCCTTTTTAACTCAATGGTCTATATATAAAATGCATACTGGTACATTTACCATGCTCAGAACCAGGCTTTCATATGTTTTTTGTGCAAAACTGAATTATTTTATTTTAAAGTGATGTATATTTGTATGTCTTCCTGGCAATTTTCTTGTTTAATTGACTATTAAAGGAAGGTTTGTTAAATCTAGTATATGCTGAATTTTGGAACTGTATATACCTTTTTCAAAAGCGAATTTCTCAGAAACGAGCACGGGGGCCCCCCCTTTTTCTCATTGTGATCTACAAGAGACATGATGAGCTTTGTATGTGCAAAGTTTTAAAAAAATCTGTCCATTGGAAGAATTTGTCATAAACGTCCTTAATTGTCAGCTTGAGAGAGCTAGGCAGGTTGACCTGGACCGATACATGGTGCAGATGTAACAGCTCTCCTTTTCAGAAAGCATAGAGCTCTCCTGTATGGCCTGCAAACGTGTGAAAAAGGACATTCGGACATTTGCGTTAAGTATTGTCTCGGATCAGTCAGCGCACTCCGTGCTGACCTATCCGAAACGTCACTTTCCTTTTTATGTATATTGTGTGTTTTGCGCTCGTGTACTGTAGTACAAAATCTAATGCAGTCTTAAAATGCCGTCTCAGATTAGCCTGCGTGGGCAGCGCAGGCTGATTAGAGACGACAGTTTACGCAAATGTCCGAAAGCCGCTTTTCGCATAACCAAGTGTCTACTAGACGAAGGGTGGGGAGACTCTGTACATTACACATTATGTACAGGCGCATCTATAGCCAGACGGAACCCTGGCAACTGAGGGGTTAACCCTATACCATACAATCCCGACTTTTGACGAGCCTGAGATAGAAAGCTTATGAAAACATTGTGAGGAAAGGAGAAAATGCTGGTAACCGGAAGCCACCGGATAGCAGCTGTCAGAACATCAACTATGACAACAACCGTTGACGACAACAACAGCAACCATGGAAGATTCCTCAATAGAAGCCGAGTTTGAAGCAGCTGCAGAATTTGTAAAGTCAAACAGCGAGTGTTTTACGACTGATTCACTGTTGTTACTATATTCTAGATTTAAACAGGTTACCTGAACTTTTATATGATCGGCGGTTTGAACGTAGATCATTAAATTCATTAGTTTTCGCGACAAATTTTAGACTGATCCAAATTCAGAACATTTGCAGACGACAAATTAAAAAAAGCCCAAATGAAAACATTTGACCCTGATAGAGTAGCAAACATTGTAGGAAAAAGAGAAAATGCTGGTTCCACAATTCAACTGCCTTCCGCATTAGAGCTGTTAAATATCAGGATTATGTGGTTAAAGGGTAAAAGTGTTCAATTTGACTACCAGTAGTAGCCTTGCGGTTTTTTGAGTTACGGTCCGTTTAAGAAAAAGTCAAAATTTGATAGAGTATAGAATCAACCACCAAATAATTGTCTAATTTCATCTTTTAGTTAGTGTCATAAAAAATATGATGCAGTTTCATCTAAACATACAAAAGAAAATCAACCTTGACCTTCACCACTGCTCCATTGCCATTCTGAAATTGATGCATGATACTTCGATGGTTTTCATAAAAAAAATCAGTACTGTACAACTTGAAACATTTGGTGCCAATTTGCAGTCACATTATCGGAAAATATTACCACATGACCTAGCAGATGATCTAAATACGTCATCATGCATGTTTTGAGGTAAAACTGCTTGTGGGGTAAATAGTGTTAAGCATGCAGGTGCCGATGATATAGTTTTCACTTCCAGTATATTTTTCTTCCATTCTAATCCTTTATTTTGAAAAATGAAGTTTGTTGAGGTAGAGAAATGTACAATTCAAGGTATTTACAATCAAAATAGAGTCCAGTTAAGCCACTAGAGGGTGCCGATTTTTGTTACGAAGGAAAAATACTGATTACCTCGAATGAATTTGTACCTCAAACCAACATGTCATAGCTATATCTATATATATAAGATGTCAACTGGTTTAAAGTAGAAAAGAAATGTCATATTTTGTTTGATTTTGGTAAAATTCCAATTTTCAAGGATTTATGTGTTTATTGATGAATTTATTGATGTGTAAGGTGGATTGATGAACTCTTTACCACATAATCCCGACTTTTAACGACCTTGAGAGAGTAGCCTATAGAAAAAATTGTAGGAGAAGGAGAAGATGCTGGTAACCAGCATTTTCTCCTTTTCCCACAATGTTTTCTACCCTTCTCAAATCAAATTTCCATTTTTAGTCACATTTATTTTGTCGTCTGTAAATGCTTTCAGTTTGGACCAGTCTGTAATTTTGTCATTTGGTAAAGAGTTTAATGATGTTTTAAGCTACTTTCAACATTATTTCATTCATTTGATGGCAACAGCTCACATATTCATGTATTTACTGGGTTCCATCAGTATCAAGCTAGGGCTCTGAAGTATCTTGGCCAAGGACACCCTTCTGAAGAACCAATTGGATCCAGAGATCCTCAGATATGTGATCCCTAGGTCACAACTCTTACACTCTTACTACTGAGCCAGGCAGGACCCCCTGACCTGTCAGGAATTAACCCTTTATGAAACAAACCCTGAGATGTCATTGTGTGAGAAAACTTTTGAAATCATTGTGTGAAGAGAGGAAAATTATCTCATCCAGCACAATTTTTGCCCCATTTGATTTGTCATTTGCAAATGCTTTGAATTTTGGCAATTTAGTTTGTGGAAATTTTGCTTTACAGTAAAGACTTAACTTTTTACCACACAGTCCGACAAAAAAACAACATTGAGAAAGAAGCCTACAGAACACATTGTGGGAAAAGGAGAAAGTGCTGGTAACCAGGTTATCAAAGTCAGCAATCATCATATTACTAAGATTTGATTTGTTGTCTGCAGATGCTCTGAATTTGGTCCAGTCCAAAAAATTATCGTTTGGTAAGTCTTAACCCTTAAAATGGTGAGCAGCACGATATATAATATTAAGGTTACTGCAGACCATGATGGAGACCAATTTCAGACTATACAAAAAGCAGCAAAATTTAGATCTACAATCTACAATACCCTGTAAGGTGTTCTTTATTCATTAGCTGAGCTGTGAGTTTTCAAAGAAAATGACTTGCACTATTTTAGCCCTATTGATGTCATCATCTGCTTTGTGATAAAAACTGAAATTTTGTAATATCGTACTGAAGATATTAACTTCAAACTTGGACAAGCTTTTGTCTATTAAAAGAGGAACTCATAGAACAAGAGCAGATAATTATCTAAATATATTTGACACAGTTATGCTCCTTTATTGATTAAATCTCTTACAAACAGTCCCTGGCTTTTTACATCCCAGATGAAGAAGCCTTCTGAAAGCATCTTGGGAAAAAGAGAAAATGATGGTAACCTGCTTTTTCTCCTTTTCTCACAATGTTTTCTACACTTCTAAAGTCAAGTTTCAATTTAGAATCAAGTTTATTTTGTCGTCTGCAAATGTTTTTAGTTCGGACCAGTCCGAATAGTCCAAAATGTTGTTGTTTGATAAAGGGTTAAACGGTTGACTGAAAATCAAGCAATTGAAGATGAGTTTTGGTACCTGTCTACTGTTGTTTTTTGTTATATTTCATTTAATGAAAATAGAAGGAACTAAAAACAGGTTTTGACATGAGGCTTTACATTTTAGGTGACTGTTGGAAAGTGCAATACAACAAGACCAGGTTTTTTCGACTTCCAGGGTAAACAGAAATGGTAACTTTAAATGATCATTCACTGATTGCCATATAAAAAAATGGATTCTTCACATCCTAGTTGCTCACAAATTTTGAAAACATTGTGTGCAAGAGCAGTTGTTTGTTATCTTGAAAGCGCAGTTTGATTCGTATGGCCCAATAGCCTAAGCAAAGGTTTATGTTGAAGATTTATATCATTTTCCCTTTAAATATTAATTAGAATTTTAAATATAGTGTTAGGAAACATTCTAAAAATCTGTTCCTGAAGTATTTTTATTACGTTTTATGAGCTTGGCTGTCTTGAAATGTCCAGTTATCATCAAAGGCCTTGTGTGGTGGTGTGTTGCAAAAACTTACCATTTTGTAATATCTGTAATTACTGAAGATATTTACTGCAAATTCAGATAAGATGTAAACTATTGAAAGGGAAAGGGTTAACTCTTTACCAAACAACAAAATTTTAGGCTTATTCAAGTTGAAAGCATTTGCAGACAACAAAATAAAAGTGACTGAAAATTTGAAATATATTTCATGAAGGACAGAAAACATTGTGGGAAAAGGAGAAAATGCTGGTTACCAGCATTTTCTCCTTTTGCCACAATGTTTTCTAAAGACTTCTTTCTCAAGGTTGTCAAAAGTAGGGATTGTGTGGTAATGGGTTAACCCATGCAGCAGGTGAAGGTTACCACAAAAAATATTTTTGACTCAGTCATGCCTCCCCTTTTATCTTTGAATTTTCACTGAAAGCAACTGCAGTAGTGCATTGCAACTTGTATGTTGTGCTCTTCTTTGATAAGGTATTACTTTGAAATGCTGATTCTCTATTATTTATGACATGATCAATGATGGCCTTGCTTTTTTACTATGCTGTCATCAAACATTCCTGGGTCATTTCAGCCTTTGATGCAATTGGTAGTGAAAAAGCAGGTTGGAGAAGTATCATTCTTTTCATTGTTCAACGTAGACTGCAATAGGCCTGCATGACAATTTCAATTGAACACATTTTGAAATCTGTTTTTTACTATGATATTATTACCCTTATTGCTTTTGCTGAATTTTTTTTCAACTCATTACCAAACGACAGTCTTATAGACTTGTCCAGATTGAAAGCATTTGCAGATGACAAAATAAAAGTGACTGAAAATTTGAAATTTGTTTTGTGAAGGGTAGAAAACATTGTGGGAAAAGAAGAAAATGCTGGTTTCCAGCATTTTCTCCTTTTCCCACAATGCTTTCTAAAACTTTCTTTCTCGGGGCGTCAGAAGTAGGGATTAAGTGGTAATGGGTTAACCCTTTACTGCACAATGCCATTAAAGACCTTGGAGAAAAGAAGCCTGTGGAAAACATTGTAGAAAAAGGAGAGAATGCTGGTAACCCACATTGTTTTCTACCCTTCCATTAAAATTCCCATGTGCAACTGCTTTAATATGGACAAGGCTAAAATTAGTGTGGTGAAGGGTTAATCAATTCAATTGCAGGGATTCATGGAACAAACTGGGTAACATGCCAAAAGATATTGCTGCCAGACAATATGTAGAGGAGGTCACCAGAGTTTGTCCAGAATGGGAAACTCAGGTATAATTGGGATTACCCAATTTTTGCTTTGAATTAAAGTTTCTGTGGTTCATACAAATTCACATTTTAATCAATAAGACAGACAATGTACACTAACACAGTGACTTGTCAACTTTTATCAGCACAATGCCAGTGGTTAGATCCTGATAAAGAAACAAGCCAGAAGCTGTGTTTACAAACCTCCAGACCTCAACCTACTTCTACACTTAATTCTAATTAACAGTTCTAAAATTATCAATCGGAGCAGCTGAAATCTGGGCCAATGTGATGGCTAGTCATTTAATTTACAACTAGAATTTAATATAGAAAAATCAGTGGTTGCTTTGCCTAAAAGAATGACTGTCTGAACTGTTGCCATACAATAACTCTGTAATGTGGATCTATAATGTAAAATTCTTCATGATCACCCTAAGACCTAGAAAATAAAATAACATTTTAAACATGTGTGAAAGAAAACTGAATTACAAGTTCTAGTTACCTGAGCTGTTTTCAAAGATTTAATGGCTCTATCATCCTCTGCATTGTCTTGGTTCTGCAAAAATTTATATATTTTAGAATGTCTTTGTCATTACAAAAGATGCCTACTTAACTCTTAATGATCCTGAAAAGAAGCTTTTTAAAAACATTATGGGAAAAGGAGAAAATGCTGGTAACCAGCATTTTCTCCTTTTCCCACAGTGTTTTCTACCTGGCTGGAGACAAATTTCACTTTTTGAGTTCTGTTTATGTTGTCGTCTGCAAATGCTTTCAATTTGGACCAGTCTAAAATTTTGTTGTTTTGTAAAGAGTTGAAACATGGACTAGTTATTAAATAGTAAAAGGGGAACCCATACAACAGGGGTAGGTGACCATGAAATATTTTTGACAAATTTATGCATCCTTTTTGGCTTAGAATGTTAGAAAAAAAATCAATATATAAAGGTAATTGCAGTTATGCTTTCACAGCCAGATGTGGTGCTCTTGTTTTGATATCTTTTAGTTGAAATCACCCAGAAAGCCAAGAAGTTCAGAGAATATGTCAGTGTTTGGTGTTGCAGTAAGCACAATGGTCAATACAGATGCTAGTCTTGATGATGAACTGAAAACTATTTTTGACTGGTGTAAGGAGGGCAATACAGGCAGAGTGAAAAGTCTTCTTGATCAGAAAGTTATTGAAATTGATGACAAAGATGAAGAGGTAATTATAGTTATGTATCAACTATCAAGTGTTAATAAAACATTTATAGCACATATAATCCTATACCAATCATTCCGGTGCTTTCTTGGCCCTGAACTAGAAGGCTATTGAAAACATCATGGTAAAAGGACTAAAATGCTGGTAAGTATCATTTTCTCCTTTTTCCAACAATGCTTTTTATATGGTTCGTATTATGTTATGGCCCCAGTCTTCTGTCCGTCCATCAGTCCATCTTTCCGTCCATTAGCAGTTTCTTATATGCGCAACTCCTCCTACAGTTTCCGTCAAAATACTTTGAAACTTGCCACTATGAATCTCTATGATGTGTAGTTGTGCATCTGACTTAAATTTTATATCTCTGCAAGTGTTCTAGATTTTAAACCATTTCACTGACAAGCCCCTTTGGGCATATATGGGCCACTTTCAGTTTGCAAAGCTCCTGTTCTACCATTTCATGTAAAAATCCCATACGTGAGTCACATTATTTTTGTCATCTACCAGTGTCCTAAATTTGAAGAGCCCAAAATTTGACACAGGTAAACCTAAAATTGTCTGCTCCAAAATTAGCTCAGGGAATAATTGATTAATCTGCAGTCTGGAAATCACAATGCAATACAAGATTTGTAAAAATTGAAAGACTTCATAGGCAATGGTAGAAAACATTGTGGGAAATAGAAAAACTGCTGCTTACCAGCATTTTCTCACAGTGTTTCCAAACAGCCTTTTTATAAGTGTCATTGAAACACAGGATTGTGTGTGGTAAAGGGTCAAAGTAACTAAAAGAGTCATCTATGACAGGGGTTGGCATTGCTGCATTGGGCTTGTGATCGAGGAGAACTCCCAATGGTGGAAATGTTGCTGAAGAACAATGCATCCGTGAATATACAGGTAAAGTTTCTTTTGTTGAAACAGGATCATAATTCATTTTTTTTCCACAAAATTTAATGGGAATGAACCATGCTCTGGCAAAACGGGGCTTTATGCTTATCCATGGTACATTATAATGAACTAGTCATCCCATTTGTATCCATGAAGTGTTTTTTTCCTTGGAGTAGACTGGATCTGGAGGTAGAGTGGCCCCTTGACATGCAGAAAATTGAATAGTGGCAAAAAGCTTCGCCCATATAAGTCTGTGCAGCCTGTCTGGGTTGATAGTTGTTGCAGATGCAGTAAGCCTGCTTTTCACAGAGCATGGCTCAAATGTGATTTTGGACATCTGCCATTCCTGATATTTCATAAATCCTGAAACATATCTATGAGAAGTTTTTTATATTTTAGGATGTTTTGCGAGTTATTTCAAACTATTTAGCTCACCTGAGCATGAAGTGCTTGAGGGGAGCAATTGTGATCATGCTGTGTCCATCATGTGTTGTCAACTTTTTTACCTTGTGTACTCTCTAGTGGCTTGTACTCATGAAACTTGGTCAGGGTGTTTGTCTTGATGATACTTTAGACAAGTTTGAAAATGGCCATGTTGGGTCTAAAACTAGGTCACTGGGTCTTATTTTAGAAAAATCTTGTGTATGCTGTAGATGCCACATTTTCTGTTCAATACTTCTGAAAGATAGTCAGAATGTTTGTCTTTATGATGTCTCAGAGAGTTTGAAAATTGGTCATGTTAGGTTAAAAACTGGGAAACCAGGTCAAATCTTAGAAAAACTTGTGTACACTGTAGAGGCCACTTTTTCAATCCAATGCTGTTGTAAGTTTGACAGAATATTTGTCTTGAGATATCTAGGATGAGGTTGAGAATGGGCCATGTCAGGTCAAAAACTAGGTCACTAAGTTAAATCTTAGAAAAATCTAAGTATGCTTTAGAGGCCACATTTTCAGTCTTATACTCTTGAAAGTTGGCCATAATGTTTGTCTTGATAATATCTTGGATGAGTCTGAAAATGGGTCATGTTGGGTCTAAAACTAGGTCACTAGGTCAAATCTTAGCAAAAGGCTTGTGTATGCTTTAGAGGCCACTTTTTCTGTCCAATACTCCTGAATGTTGGTCAGAATGTTTGTCTTGATGATATCTGAGACAAGTTTGTAAATGGACCATGTCGGATCAGAAAGTGTGGTCTTAGGTCAGCATGCATGGAATGTGCAGGCTGATTTGGGACCACACTTTATTCAAATGTCCGAATTCCCTCTTTCATATGTTTCCCAGTGACCTACCCAGATCTGTTACAGGGCAAGAACTAAAATCTAAAGGAAAACAAATGCCTTTCTCAATGATATGGAAAATGTAAGAGGAGAACTTGCTTGCCATAGACATTTACTAGCATTAGGGTTGTGTAAGCATGGGATTGTTTAGTAAGTGTAAATTTTATATTTGCTTGCAGGAATCAGATGGACAGACACCCCTACATTATGGTATGTGTTACCAGGAAACTTTAGTTTTGCAGCTGTCAAAGAAAACATCAGAGTTTTTATTATAGCCCTGTCATCATCTACCTTCTTGTCTTGTGAAAACTGAAGTGTTCTCAGATCAGGGAAAGTCATACTGGGGTCCATATTCACCTACCATTCTTTAGAATATTCATAGTCTTATTCTTCAAGATTTTCTAAATTTGTAAGTAACATAACTTCTGATTGTATAAACCGAATGGTTCAGCCAATCAGCAGTGGTGTTTTCAAATTTAGAAAATTCTGGAGACTGAGACCAAGTATGTTCTTAAATCTCTATCAAATGGCACAATTTTGGACATGTCCAAATTGAAAGCATTTGCAGACGACAAAATAAATGTGAATAAAAAATTGAAATTTGATTTGGAAAGGGTAGAAAACATTGTGGGAAAAGGAGAAAATGCTTGTTACCAGCATTTTCTCCTTTTCCCACAATGTTTTCAAAGGCTTTTTTTCTCTGGGTCATTAAAAGTAGGGATTGTGTGGTAAAGAGTTAAACATGGTTGGTGAATACCATTCCAGGTTGTAAACTCTTACCAGAAGACAAAATTTTAGATTAATTGCTACTCAAAATACATGACTGTACAATAAATGTCTTTTATAGGGTAGAAAACAGTGTGGGAAAAAAAGAGAAAATGCTGTGTTACAGGAGATCACTCCATCCTTGCAGCATAGCTTCTTTCTATAGAAATTCAAAACCTTACAACTGTTTTGGGGAGAATTCTCTTCACCTCACCCCTTTCCCAAACAAGCCCTGGTTTTACGTGTCTGCAGTAAGAATCTTTTGAAAACACTATGGGAAAAGAAAAAATTGCTCGTAACGAGCAATTTCTCCTTTTCCCACAGTGTTTTCTACCCTTTTTGAGAACTTTCTGCCATTTTTTCCAAATCTAAAATTGTTGTCTGCAAACTCTTTTGGTTTGGAAGAGTCCAAAATTTGTCGTTCGAAAAAAGGTTAAGGTGTTGGTCTTTTGAACTTCAAAAGGGGAGGATCCTTGTTTCCTCACCAAATGACAAAAATTTAGACTGGTCCAAATGGAAAGCATTTGCCAACAACAAATTAAAAGAGGCCAAACTTACAAAATTTGCTCTTGACAAGACAAAAGATAATGTGAGAGGAGAAAATGCTGGTTTCTCCTTTTCTCAGAAGATCTTTTAAAGCACTCTTCCTCATAGTCATCAAAAGTCAGGATTGTGTGGTAAAGGATTAAGGTACTTTAAAGTTCTTTCTGAAAACCGTTATTGCCCGTAAAGAAAAATTTACATCATCTTGATACAAATGGCATATTTTTAAGATTATATTAATGAAATCGTTGATGGAAAAGCAGATGAATTTTACAAGAATGTAATATGCAATTTTTCTTTCTTCACAATGTTTTCAAGAGGCTTCATTCTGTGCAATCTGATTTTTATATTCACCCCAAACAAAAGTAAGAAAGTGGCATATGATGCTCTGATTGAATTATAATTTTCTTTTATTCTTTACAGCTGTGATATGTGAACATCCAGAAGTTGTGAAAATTTTATTGGAGAACAGCGCTAAAACTGATATCAAAGATCATGATGGACAAAATGTGTATGAATTGGACACTACAGCAGAAATCAGTCAGATACTTAAGTCATTTCCTCATAGATGAGTATGTTGTGGAGAGCTAGTGAGGTTTGTCTTAAGAAATAGCATGGCTTCTGTGCCGTGTTTGAAAAGATCAATAGATCTTGTTTCCTGATCTTGATGTAACAGATATAGCAGATCAAATAATCATTTCAAAGCTTTGACTCTTTGCCAAACAATCTTAGCTTTTAACAAGCTTTTAGAACATTTTGGATAAAGGATAAATTGCTAGTAAACAGCATTTTCTCCTTTATTCAAATGTTTTCTACATCTGATTTATTTCACATTTGTTGTTTGTAGTCAGTTGTCCTTTCAGTTTGTAAGAGGCAACAGTGTTGTTTTGGAAAAGTTAAACATGTTTTTAAAACTCCAACAGAGATGTGTACAAGGCTTGATTGTATTTGATAAGTTCAGTTGGATTTTATTTTCAGACTTGTGAAACTTGGATGAATTGTGTCTTTGAAAAAGTAGCTGTTATAAAGTTTTGACAAAACGCTTGATCTGAGCCTGAATGGAAGGTTATGAACTTTGACCTACTGCATGCAGAAGTTTAGTTCAAGTTTTTCTTTTCCTTTGTTAGATTATTTTTACTCTTCAGAATGCCTTTGACAACTTTAGATCAACTCTTTGGCTCTGGATATTGTGATATAATTCAAGATATTAGTTTACACATACATTAAAACTATTTTCTTATAGATTTTCAGCAGATTGCTTTTGTGAACAAAAACTTTTTTCCTTGAGGAAGGCTGATGTTAACATACTGACATCAGGAAAAGAGTGGTTTTGTTTTATGTATATTATTTTTGAAAAGAGTTAAATGATTTTTTTTGCACACGAGTTTTGCCATATAAATCTAGGAAATGCAACTGCCTGAAACTTGTGTCCCAAACTCCTCCTACAGTTTTGCATTCTATTGTATGATAGTTTGCTGATACATTGATCGTATACTGAAGTTGTGCAAGACACACTTTTCAATCATCTACTCCCTATGATTCAAGGGTAATCTCCCCTTGAACTTAGATTTTTTTTTTTTTTTTTGCTGAATTGCCTGTTTCTGTCAAAGTGCTGGTGGGCATATTAATTCTCATTTTGTGACAGCTCTACTTTTATTCAAGAAAACTTTTTTAAACATTGTGGGAAAAGGAGTAGATCTACATGCTGGTAACCATTGTTTTCTCTTTCCTAAAAATTTTCTACCATGTCAGAGAACTACAGGTCAAGTGCACTAATTTCAAATTTGTCATCTGTATTTTCAATTTTGAATAGTCAACAAGTTGCAGTTTTTGAAAGGGTTAAGTCTGTTCTCATATCGCCAAACATGACTTGTGCAAATCTACATTGTGTTTTATAGGCACAGTAGATCTTAAATTCGGATTTCTCATCGAATTAATATTTAACTAACTGTACCTTTTAAAGTTTGTTTTCATCACATGCAATTAACTCTTTACCAAACGACAAAATTTTTGACTGGTCCTTATTGAAAGTACTTTTAGAGGATAAAATACATGTAACTCAAAAATCGAAATTTGTTTCCAGCAGAGTAGAAAACATGTTGGGAAGGGGAGAAAATGCTGGTTGCCAGCATTTTCTCCTTTTCCCGCAGTATTTTCAAAAGGCTTCTATCTCAGGGTTGTAAAAACCGAGGATTGTTTGGTACAGGGTTAGAGAAGTTGGCCTCTTCAAGTGAGGTGCTTTATGTTATATTGTTAATTTTAGACCTTTAGAACACAATGGACAACTTCAGCAGATGAATGCCTTGGGTCAACATATTATGATACTTCTGGAGATGACTTGCATAATTTTTTTTTGTTGTTGTTTTTCATTTTTTTTAGCAGTTAGCCTTTGTTCAGGAAAAGGTCTTTTTACTAAAAGCTCATTGTCAAAATACCTTTTGAGAAAATGTTTTGTGTATTAATTGTAGCTGAATTCTGTTATGATATTTTGCAATATCTATCTCAAAAATTAACCACCAAGTTTACCTCAAAACTTTGTATTTTTTCTACTCACAGGAAAGTTTTTGAAAACGTTGTAAGGGCTGGAGAAAATGCTATAAACTAGCATTGTCCTTTTCCAGCAATGTCCTTGGTCATGCTTTGTGAAAGGAGGATTAGATGCGTCTCTGATGCATGATGTGGCTTGAAGCATGATATACATGTATCATATTATTCATCCATAAAATCCATCTCGTACACCTGAAACATGGTAGACTGATCCTTTACCATGCAAAAAAAAGACAAATATCAGCAAGTTTCTTTTCAATTCAGCCTGAGGAAAATGCAAAGGCAAACCTGGCTTGATATCCTTACAGACTTATTAACCATTTACCACATAACAAAAATATTGACTTGTCCAAATTGAAAGAATTTGCAGACAACTATTTCAATGTGGCAGAAGTGATGGAAATCCTCTTTGATAAAGCAGGAAACATTTTGGGAAAGGAGAAAATGCTGGTTACCTGTATTTTCTGGTTTTTCCACAATTTTTCAGAAGGCTTAATTCTCAGGTGTTAAAAGTTGTCATTGTGTGGTAAAGGGTTAAATCCCATTTTCATAGATCATGGCTCAAATACTGATATTACCCAAACAAATTGTTGTGCAATACCATATATATTGTATTAGCATATATTGGACACTTGAATTACTGACCAAACTTAGCTTCAGCTGTTGTCATCCAAATGCAGTAATATAGGAACAGTTTTCTTTTCAACTCTTTATGCAGCCAATTGTTTATCTAGACTTTTAGCCTTTCCCAAATGACAAATTTTGGACTCTTCCAAACCAATAAAGTTTGCAGACGACAGTTTTAGATTTGGAGAAAATGGCAGAAAGTTATCAAAAAGGGTAGAAAACACTGTGGGAAAAGGAGAAATTGCTTCTTTTGTGGGAAAAGGAGAAATTGCTTGTTTTGAGCAATTTCCCCTTTTCCCACAGTGTTTTCAAAAGACTTTTACTGCAGACATGTAAAAACCAGGGCTTGTTTGGGAAAGGGTTAAAGAATAATTAAAGTACCTGAAGTAAATATGATTTTGTTTGTTTTGATTGGTAATACATGGCGGATGACCCTGATCTAAGATGCACTTTCTGTCTTGTTCCATTAAATGTACCATTATTTTTCAAAATGTTACCGAAGGCCAGAGGGCTTATGTCATGGCCTGGTGTCTGTCGTGGGTCCGTCCTGTGCGTGCATGCGTCCGTCGGTGCGCGCATTAACTTTTATTTCAATTTTAATGAAACTTCCCAGAAATGATCCTGACATGGTCCTTTTCAGAATTCCTTGAAAGAATTTTATTCCTTCAGAAACTCTGGTTGCCATGGCAAGCACAAAACTGAAAAATATTGAAAAATTTTAAAAATCTTCTCTGAAACCATAAGGCCTAGGGCTACCAAATTTAGCATGTCCTAGGCTACCAAATTTAGCATGTAGCTTTATCAAGTGGACCTTACCAAGTTCCTTCAAATAATAGCCCTGGGGTCAAAATTGGGCCCGCCCGGGGTGTCACACATTTTATATGGGCTTATTTAGTGAAAACTTTAAAATCCTTCTGATACCTAGCCATAAGCCTTAGGGCTACCGAATTTGGCATGTATCTTTATCAAGTGATTGTCTACCAAGAGTGTCCAAATGATAGACCAGGGGTCAAATTTGGCCCGGCCCGGGGGGTCACAAGTTTTATATGGGCTTATATAGGGAAAACTTTAAAAATATTCTCGTACCAAGCCATAAGGCCTAGGTCTACTCAATTTTGCATCTAACTTTATCAAGTGATTGTCTACAAAAGGTGCCCAAGTTATAGCCCTGGGATTAAAGGCCCTGTCCTGGAGGTAACAAGTTTTACTTGGGCTCATATTGGAACATTTTTAAAAAAAACTACTTGTACCTAGCCATAAGGCCCAGGGCTACCAAATTTTGCATTTAGCTGTATTTAGTGGGTCTCTACCAGGAAATCCCAAATTATAGCCTTTGAGTCAAGTTTGTCCCCACACCAGGGATCACAAGTTTTACATTGGCTTTTGTGGTGTAAATTGTCTAAGCCATCTTGTTACTAACCAAAATAAAGAGTAGTACATGTACTAAATTTAGCCCTGTGGTTTTCATTGTTTTATTGAGAAAATGTTGAAAATCTTCTTGTTTATAATCACACATTCTGATTCTTATCTTTTTATAAAATATTGTTACATAGTAAAAGATTAAATACCTTTGTTGCCTTGCATGCCATACTAGATCAAGACGAGACTGCACAAAATGGGCATTTTAGCATTATTTCTCTTCCAAACCCTATGTTGAGGGAACTCCTTAGAATCGTCTCGACGAGATGATTTTAATGATTACCCACAACATAGGGTTTAGTTACGAATGATTCATATTTGCAACTTTGAAATTAAAATCACTCCCTAGCTGTTTATGGAGCTCTGGTCTATGAAATTATTAATAGTCTCAGCGGTAAAGAATTAACTTGATGTGCTTTGATCACAACCTGAAACCTCAACTGAACCTTTGGAGCTCTAAACAAACCAAAGATATTCTCAGTCCAGACTATAGACCCTGAAAACAAGGTTGCGCTGGTTCAGAGTCTCTGTAAAATTTTGTCTTGGGGCTTTATCTTGTGGACTTCTTCCTGGATTTGAGTAATTATAGCTTTGTGGTCAAAATTGGGCTTGCCCGGGGGACACAACTTTCTGGTAGAATTTTATAGAAGAAATTTAGTATGTCCTCAAGTTTGAAACCAATTGGCCAAATATTGTAATGTTTGGCTTGTAGTGTTTTTTACTTATAGCTAGTGGAGCAATACGGGGCCATCATGGCCCTCTTGTTACAAAAGAGCTTAGCTATGACTTACAGTATTAGGTAGGATCAAGCAAAACAAGTATGTGCAGTCTTATTTTAGACCTACACTTTCAACAGTTCATATCCACAGGGCATGCTCTAGACAGCCTTAACCTATTACCTCTTTGGCTCCTTTTGTGCTTGACATTTCACCTTCATCTTATTGTATAAAACATTTACTAAATATTGTTACTGGAGATCACTCCTTCCTTACTGCATAGCCCTGACAACTGTGTCGGCGAGAATACTCTTTGGCTCAGTGGTATTGGTCTTTTAAACCTCAAAAATAAGGATATTTGTCCCTTCAAGGGTTCGAATCCTGCCAGATGCAGTTTGTATTTGAGCTATGCATTTATTTCTTTCTTTGTTACAAACTTTGAACATAAGAATATTCTCTAGTTTCTTGCACAGAAATTCTGTTGCCTGCAAATACTTCCAATTTAGATTGATTTCATATTATGTTGCAGTTTGGTGAAGTGTAAAATGGTAATGATGATAACAATGAGATCAAAGAAATTCCTGTTAAACCTTATTTATTTTGTAGCAAATCTAAGTATTACTTCAAAGACATAAACAGTTACACATACTTCAAAAAGTGGCTTTGCCAAGAGTAACAAGTTAAGATTGAAACCAAACATCTTTTTTTACAATGGAAAAATTCTACACATGATTTTAACCCTTTACCACACATCTGAGTTTTAACAACCATGCGGAAGAAGCCTTTGTAATTATTGGTGGGAAAAAGAGAAAATGCAGCTAAGCAGCATTTTCTCCTTTTCCAAAAAGTTTTTCTGCCCGTTAAGAAACATATTTCATCAACTGAGTCACACGTAAGTTTTCGTCTGCAACAGCTTTGAGTTAGGAATTTAGAAAGTTCTTCAGGATTTAACTCTTTACTGCAGAATCCAGACTTTTAATGTCCCTCAGAAAGAAGCCTTTTGAAATCATGGTGGGAAAAGGAGAAAATGCTGGTAGCCAGCATTTTCTCCTTCACCCGTAATGTTTTCTACCCTTCCCAAACCATATTTTTCAGTCACATTTATGTTAGCGTATGCAAATGCTTTAAATTTGGACCAGTCTATCATTTTGTTGTTTGGTAAAGAGTTCAGTTAACTAAGAATATTTCTAAACGTAACCCATGTACTCATTTTAACCCTTTATGACACAATGACAACTTTTTATGACCCTGAAAAAGAGGCCTTTTGAAACCTTTGTGCGAAAAGGAGAAACTGCTGGTAACCAGCATTTTCTCTTTTTCCCACATCGTTTTCGACTCTATCAAACAAAAATTGCATCATTTGAGCTACTGTGAAATTATTGCCTATGAATGCTTTTGTTTTCGATATGTCTCAATTTCCGCTATGTGGTAAAGGGTTAAGCCAGATGTATCCAGTTTTGTCAATATTTTATCAAACTTTAGTCATTCTTGTGGCTTCATGACAAATTTTACACCCAGGCAGTTGCAAGTTTGTATAGATTACCATGGATAGAAAGTGTAATTTTGAACTTGGCTTTTATCCACTCATTCAATTGAGGATACCTTATGATGCATGTCACATGGCTATGTACACCCTTTGGGTGTAGGACAAAAGCCCACTGGGACAAAAGCCCACTAGGACAAAAGTCCACTGGGACAAAGGACCACAAGGACAAAAGCCCATATTCAGTTATAAGTATGTATTTGATTAAAAGAAATTGTACATAATTTATAATGATGTGACTTGTCTTTAGAAGAGTAGAAAACATTATGTGAAAAGCAGAAAATGCTTCCTTACAAAAATGATGAAAAAATGGTTTAGTAACACTTTTTTATTAGCAGTGAGCTTTTGCCCTCCATGCCAAAATTAGCAGTGGGCTTTTGTCCAGTGGGCTTTTGTCCGTTCCCCACAACCTTCACCTTGCAAGAAGGGGAAAAGGCATGATCCTACAAATAGACAAGAGCCTAATTTGCCAGGTTGAAACAAAAAGTAATATGTGTATTACTTTCCCTTTTTAGATGGGTGTGTGTGCAAATGACTATACTGGTACACTCGTCCATTGTTTACAATTTTGACTTGATGTAATTTTCTTCTGACCAAGATTCATTTCTAGACATAAATCTCAAACTTCTTTTCATCTTTTGGGGCCACAGATCTTGTTACTTTATTGATTTAACCCTTTACCATACAATTCCGCCTTTTGACGACCCTGGGAAAGCATTGTGGGAAAAGAAGAAAATGCTGGTAACCAGCATTTTCTCCTTTTTCCATGATGTTTTCTACCCCTTCCAAATCAAATTTCAAATTTTGATACAAATTTATTTTGTCGTCTGAAAATGGTTTGAATGTGGACTGGTCCAATATTTTGTCGTTCGGGAAAGAGTTAAACACATTTCTACATTTGGTTAAAATCGGGAACTTTCAGACTGGTTGGTGGATTTGGTTCCTAGTCATAAACTTTCATTTTCTGAGATTTTTCAGCTTGTATGCAACAGGGGTGACCTTTTGTGGTTGGTGGGCTATATACCACTTAACGGCTGCAAAGAGAGCGAATGAAAACCTGTGAACAGAGAAAAAAAAAAGATATTGACAGAATAAAGCCCAAACCATAAAGCTTGTTTTTAGACATATTTATGATTCTCAAGTGGAAAGTATAGACCAAGATCATCAGACTGCACAGACTTTGCAGTTTGACATTGAACCTACACTGGTGGCTACTATATAACATATTCTGACCAAAACAGCCTTGAAATTGTTAGATCTTGAGTGCTTTTTTCCTAGTTCAGTTAGTCCATTTAATTAACCCTTTACCATGAAAATCACAAAATTTAACAACCTGGAATAAGTTGCTTTTTTAAACATTGTGGAAAAAGGAGAAGCACTTTCTCCTTTTCCCACATTGTTTTCTACCACATTTAACTCTTTACCACACAATCCCGACTTTTAACGACCCTGAGAAAGAAAGCTCTTACCAGCATTTTCTCCTTTTCCTACAATGTTTTCTACCCTTCCCAAATCAAAGTGCTACTTTTCAGTCACATTTATTTTGTCGTCTGCAAATGCTTTCAATTTGGACTGGTCCAAAATTATGTAGTTTGGTAAAGAGTTAATACCAACTCCACCACTTGAACTTAGTTCAATTCTTGGCTACAAATGCTGTTAATTTGGACTATTCTAAAATTATGTCCTTTGTTTACTCATAACCAAATGACAATATTTCAGGCTTGTCCCAATTGAAAGCATTTGCAGACAACAAATTAAAAGTGACTAAATACGAGGGACACTTTTCAAGTTCGTAGAGTAGGGCGGTCTTTTTAAAACCGCTTGAAATATCAAAATTTTAAGACCTTCAAAATATGCCCCGTCTGCCTCCACAGACATTTTACACCAATCTACCCATTTCCAGAACGCCGCCCGATAGTCCTCTTTAGGTATATGTTGCAGCCACTGGTAGACTGCACTGCCTATACCACAACGGGATTCAAAACGGTGCTCTGCCAGCATTTCCTTTAGTCTTGGGAACAACCAAAAGTCACAGGGGGACAGGTCAGGGCTGTATGGGGGATGATCCAAGACATCGAGCCCAGATTCACAAGCCTTCACCACAAAATCCCTACTTTTAATGACCCTATGCGGGAAGATTTGAAAACATTGTGGGACAAGGAGAAAATACTGGTAACCAGCATTTTGCTCCTTTTCTCACAATGTTTTCTGTCCTTCCAACGACAGATTTCAATTTTTCGACCACATTTATTTTGTCGTCTGCAACTGCATTCAATTTGGACTGGTCTAAAATTTTGTCATTTGCCTAAAAGTTAAGATCATCTATTATAAGTTGTATCAAGCTTGCTAGTTAACTGAATGCGTTTCTGAAAATTTCTTTGACCAGTATTTCACTCGACATTCTTTCCAAGCCACTGGCTGCTTTCCGATACGAACATCATCAAAATGATGCTCAGCGAGAGATGAACTGATTACACAATTATCACTCTTGGGAAAGAAGTCAGCTGATCTAGGTAATTGAACCATGACATCTTAAGCCTTTCCCAAACGACAAATTTTGGACTCCTCTAAACGAAAAGAGATTGCATACGACAATTTTAAACTTAACGAAAATGACTGAAAGTTCTCCAAAAGGGTAGAAAACACTGTGGGAAAAGGAGAAATTGCTCGTAACAAGCAATTTCTCCTTTTCCCACAGTGTTTTCAAAAGACTTATATTGCAGACACATAAAAACCAGGGCTTGTTTGGGAAAGGGTTAATTCAATACCTTCAAGCCCTGTACACAATAGAGCTCCCCTAATTGGCTGGATTGATTGATTGACTGTTGCAGTGACTATCATCAATCCTCGGAAAGAAATTGGCCAAGCCAGAGGTCGTGGCCAGGGATTGAACCCTGGACCCATGTTCTTAAATTCTGCATACCAACTGAGCTACCGAGCTCTGGTTATTGGCTGGATAAAAGGAGAAAATGATTTCTCTTTTTTTAGCACAATGGTAAAGGTTTTATCACATACCACACGAGCGCGTTTATTAATCCATCCTTTCTGATCTCAGGTTCGGCCCTAGCAGTTATAACTGGGGTAAACTGTCCAAAATCCTCTACAAATGAACGAAAATCAAGTATTTAACCCTTTACTACACATTTACAAATCTTAACGACTCTGGAAGAGAAAGCCTTTAAAAACATTGCTAGGAAAGGAGAAAATTCAAGTAGCCATTAATGGCTCCTTCTCCTACCATGTTTTCTACCATTTCGTAGACAAATTTCACTTTGTGAATCGTATGAAATAAATGTTTTTAATATGGCTTAGTCTAAATTTTTGTCATTTTGGTAAAGAATGAAAGGATTTTTTACAGGAAAAGATAAGAAATGAGGGCCATGGTGGCCCTGAAGTTGCAAACCTGAGCCTATTGACCAAACATGCTCCATTTCCAATCCACTTCTGAGATATTATGATAAACATACCAAGAAGTTGAAAAGCCCTTGAAAACATTGTAGGAAAAGGAGAAAATGCTGTTTACCAGCATTTCTCCTTTTCCCTCAATGTTTTCTAACCTTCCCCGATTAAATTTCAATTTTTTAGGCACATTAATTTTGTTGTCCGCAAATGCTTTCAATTTGGACCAGTCTATAAAGAGTTAACTCTTTACCTTGCTTGGGTCCCAATCTGTTCATTTCTACCTTTTTATATTATTTGGATGTTACTTTTTGAATGCAAGTGACAAAAATTAGAGTAGGTTCAGTAATGGTCACTTCCTGTTAGTGCACTATCTTAGAGAATGTTGACAACAAAATTTCAAACAGGTTATTCACACTGATTTTTCTTTAGAACACAGGATTGTGAAGTAAAGAGTTAATATAATGTGATATCATCTGATAGGGATTTTTTTCTATATTATCTAAATTTACTCATGCGTGATGAATTGTTTGAGCTTGCAAATCTGCAATAAACTGCATAAATCGGTAAACTGAACAAACTTCATGAAATTTCAACATCAATGCATCATTATAAAACAACTTACGAGGAAGGCAATCCATGAATATTGCCACAGATCTGCAATATTTAGCCATATTTTCCAGATGTCTGGCCAAAAATACCGTCATATCTTTTTCCAGTGTGGGAGTCACATGCTTGTCTCCAATAAGATACTTCCAAATTCCTACCTGGAAATGGATTTGATAACACTTAACTCTTTACATAACGACAAGATTGCAGACTGGTCCAAATCAAAAGCAACTGCAGATGAGAAAAAAAAACTGAATGAAAATTTGAATTTTTTTGTGGGAAGGGAAAAAAGCATTGTGGGAAAAGGAAAAATATGCTGATTACCAGCATTTTCTCCTTTTCCCACAATGTTTTCAGAAGGCTTCTTTCTTAGGGGGTGTGTTAAAAGTCAGGATTGTGCAGTAATGGGTAAAACAAACCACAAAATTTCAGACATGCAAAAATAGAAAGCATTTTTAGATGCAAAAGAAGCATTATGCATCTGCAAAAAGTATCAAACCATGTCAATCTGCGAAATCCATGCAGGCTGACAAGGGCCGAGACTTTGTGCTACTATACAATTTTCTGTTTGTCAAAGGACCAATCTACTTCATGATTAATTGAAAAATATGGCGCCTATAGATCCATAATTATGTGATGACTTGAACAATAAACCACTATCGAAAGAACACCAATTCGATTCTAACATGACCAACTCTTAATCAAAGGAAAACAAGTTTATACTTGAGTATAACGAAGATGCATTAACCCATTACCACACAATCCCTAAGTCTGATGCCCCTGAGAAAGAAGCCTTTAGAAAACATTGTGGGAAAAGGAGAAAATGCTGGTAACCAGCATTTTCTCCTTTTCCCACAATGTTTTCTACCCTTCACAAAACAAATTTCAAATTTTCAGTCACTTTTATTTTGGCGTCTGCCAATGCTTTCAATTTGGACCAGTCTAAAATATTGTGGTCCGGTAATGGATTAAGCCCCCTTTTGTTACAGCATGGCTCATATTGACTAAATGATTGGATATATCCTTTAACCCATCACCACACAATCCCTACTTTTGACGACCCTGAGATAGAAGCCTTTAGAAAACATTGTAGGAAAAGGAGAAAAAGCTGGTAACCAGCATTTTCTCTTTTTCCAATAATGTTTTCTACCCTTCACAAAATAAATTTAAAATTTTCAGTCATTTTTATTTTGTCGTCTGCAAATGCTTTCCATTTGGCAAACCTAAAATATTGTTGTTTGGTAATGAGTTAAAGGTGAGAAATGCTGGCTATCAGCATTTTTTTCTTTTTTCCATGATGCTTTCTATCTTATCATGGGGAGAAAATAATCATTTTAGCTACATTTATTATGTCCACAAATCCTTTCGATTTTGTGACAAGTTAATGCGAGATGGGAAGATTAATTTTACCACAGTTGGAACAAAAAATTCCTTTCACCAAAATGTGCAAACTATTGTATGTGGCAAAAAAACAGCTGCAAGAGCTAAGAAGAGACAAGAAGTATTTTGTTTTGCATGTGGGGTAGTCTTTATGTAATTATTCTGCAATTGAATTACAGATTATGCCCCCCTTTTTTCCATGACATAAAATTTGATTAACCCATTACCAGACGACAATATTTTAGATAGGTCAAAATTGAAAGCATTTGCAGACGACAAAATAAAAGTGACTGAAAATTTAATAGTTGTTTTGTGAAGGGTAGAAAACATTGAGGGAAAAGGAGAAAATGCTGGTTACCAGCATTTTCTCCTTTTCCCACATTGTTTTCAAAAGGCTTTTCTCCTAGGGGCGTTAAAAGTAGGGATTGTATGGTAATGGGTTAAATACAAACAAATATTGATTTTGGCTTACGATAACAAAATAAATAAATATAGCTTTTTTTTATAGACCAGATAAAGAGACATTGGTCCATTATGGAAATGTACATTAAGCTCCCTTTTTCCATGACACAGCATTAAAAGTAAAAAAGAGGAGAAAACTGGCTATCTCCTGGGTTAACTGGTCATGAAAGCTATTGTTACGAAGTTTTTGAAGTAAACTGACGAAATGACCTAAACTTTACAGATCTTGGGAAAAGAAAAATACTCACTTCTTGATCTTGTCTTAAGATACCTATCAATTCAACAGGTCCATGAACCTGTAAAAAAGAATACCAAACAATACTTTGACCTTTATCAGGCTGCAAAATTCTAGACTACCATACAGAAAGCATTTGATAATGATGATATAGAGGATATTTGCTTTTTATGGTGAAAGGTTAAAATTTATTTCATTGAGTGAACATCATAGGTAATATTTTCACAAGTGGGTATATTACAGATGATGTTCACTTAATGAAAAAAAAAATATATATATATATATTTCACTAAAAAAAAAGTATTCTATGTATTTCATACTTTTAACCCTTTCTGGGGGTAACTTAATCAAAATCCAGTACAGTTCTTTTCGGTTATTCTCCGTGGCGTACCCCCTCTGAATAGCAGCACTTAACAATATGGCTTGCAACACGCGAAAAGGGTCATTTGGACATTTGCGTACAGTGTCGTCTCGGATCAGCGTGTGAAGTCCACACAGGCTAATCCGAAACGACACTTTCAGATTTTATGTGATTTTCTGTTTTATGCAAGTCTACTGTAGCACAAAATCTGATGTAGTTGTAAAGTGCCGTCTCATTAGCCTGCGCGGACTAATCCCAGACGACACTTTACGCAAATGTCTGAATGCACCTTTTCGCGTGCTGCACTCCATATTACATCAAGCGCAAGAAATGTAAGACAAATTACGTCATATTTCCATCTGGTTGTGAGGCATGTGTATTTTACCTAGGTAGCTAGTGTGTGGGAACAACTGTCTCTGCCTTCATTTGAAGAGTTAGAATATAAAAATCTGTATTTTCACTGGTTGTAACAATGAAATATCAAAAATTATTTCATGCTTTACGGTGGGATATCGAGAAACAGCAGTAAAAATATTTTTCGATCTTACACTGGTACAATCAGTGAAAATGAGGATTTTCACGTTCTTATTGTTTAGGTAAATTGCGCGTGCCTAACAGCCAGATGGGAAATATGATGTCATATACCTTACATTTCTCGTGCTTGACGTAATATTGTAATGTGTTGCTATGCCGGAGAGATAAAGCTCCTCCCAGAAAGGGTTAAATGCATGAAATAAATAGAAAATTTGTTTTTTTTTGGTGAAAGATCAAAATTTATTTCATCTCGTGAACACCATCAGTAATATTTTCACAAGCGGTGCAGCCACTCGTGAAAATATTACCGATTGTGTCCACTCAATGAAATAAATTTCGATCTTTCACCCAAAAAAACAAATATCCTCTATACATATCCCTGACATTTCTCAATAACCCACTGGAAAGCATGAAATAATATGATAATAATAGTAATGATCATAATAAATAGCATAGGTGATGAACTGACAGTTTACTCAGTGTAAAAGTAATATGGCATACATGTGCACATGGTACAATTTTATGTTTACCTGGGACAGTAACCTTGTCTCCTTATCAAGAGCAGCCTCTTTTGGAAGAAATCCTCTATTTACCATAATTGAGTAACTGAAAATGTTTAAACAGGAAAAAATTAAAAAGTACATGTACTGACAATAATTATTTGGAAAACGGCCATGTTCAGGTTAAAATCTTTACCAAACAATTCCTGGTTTTCATGACTCTGTGAAAGAAACCTTTAGAAAAAATTGTGGGAAAATGAGAAAATGTTGGTAACTAGCATTTTCTCCTTTTCCCATAATGTTTTCTACCTTTCTCAAAACAAATTTCAAATTTTAAGTCACTTTAATGTAGTCTTCTAATGCTTTCAATTTGGAACAGTCTGCAATTTTGTTGTCAGGTAAAGAGTTAACTTTGGGAAAAGACTATTAAACGATACTAGAAAGAAAACAAATTATTCCACATGAATGGAGTTTAAAACTCTTTACCAGATGACAAAATTTTTAGACTAGTCCAAATTGAAGGCATTTGCAGAGGACAAAATAAATGTGAATCAAAAATTGAAATTTGATTTGGAAATGGTAGAAAACAATGTGAGAAAAAGAGAAAACTCTCTTTTTCCCACAAACTTTTCAAAGGCTTTCTTTCTCAGGGTCGTTAAAAGTCGGGATTGTGTGGTAGTGGGTCAAAGCATATGCGAAAAATACTGGCCCTGGTCAGCCTCTGCAGCTCACAAACTTTTCATCAATTTTGCATGTCAAAGGACCATCTTACATCATGATTCAATTGGTTGTTGGTCAAAATGGACTTGGTGGATCAATGTTTAAGCAACGTCTTGCTTGGAATACTGGTTCAAAGAGATGCATTATCCCACCTTTTTCCTAAACTGCCACTCATATCATACAGGCATACGCCTTACAATGTATTTTTGTAATTGTACAACAATTAAGGAATGAAGAGAATTTTTTTT
This sequence comes from Tridacna crocea, assembly GCA_943736015.1. Lineage (NCBI taxonomy): Eukaryota > Metazoa > Mollusca > Bivalvia > Cardiida > Cardiidae > Tridacna > Tridacna crocea. The sequence goes on along the minus strand of OX031057.1, from coordinate 48,447,965 downwards.
TTTTCATGGAGGTATGAAAAAAAAAGCCCTAAGCACTCTGTATGTTACCGCAGTTTCATACAAAAGTGTGATTGGTTTTTATTCTCATACCTCCATTAAAAAAATAAAAAATCTCCTCATTCCTTATGATTTAATATTAAAGACAACATACACTTAAACAAATAATTCAAACTGCATTTGTTTTTTTTTTATTTTTTAATCTAATGTTGGAGTCTCAGAAGCCCCTAACTTCTACTCCAATTTGTATGGCGCAAGAATATAATAGGGACCCCAATACTGAACAAATGTAAATGAACACAGCAGTGTATGACCCGCATTGAGAAACCTTCAGTGAAAGTACGTCCGGCAAAACATTTTCTTTTGGCAGCCAATCATAACTGGCCAATACTCATGAAAACAACCGATATTAAGCTATATAACTATGATGGAAAATATCCTTCTGTTTTAAGGTGTTTATACCTCCTTGATGATTGACTTTGACCCATAACTAAGGAATCCAAAGTTTGATAGATCAGCCTGGGTGCAAGTGGTAGTAATTTGTTTATTGGCTTCATAATTGATTATTAGAGAAGCAGTTCAAAGCTTTACCTTTTAGAAAGTACATGTATTTCATACACTACATGACTGGCACACTATATATATGTACATGAGAGAGAGAGAGAGAGAGAGAGAGAGAGAAAGGGGGGGGAGGGAGAGGGAGAGAGAGAGAGCAATAGAGATGGCTGACAAAGGGACAGAGAGACACAAACACAGAGAAATAGACAGACAGAGAGAGAAAAGTGATGACAGAGAGAGACAGAGAAAGAGAGAGAGACAAAGAGACAGAGAGAGAGAGAGAGAGAGAGAGAGAGAGAGAGAGAGACAGAGACAGACAGAGAGAGGGGTACGAGCTGTAGAGGGTGCATCCAAGTTTCCCTTACTTTCTTCCCTGCAGTTTAAATGGTGTAATGAGGTAGTAACCTCTCTCTTGAAGATTTTTAATCTGTAAAAGTACAAGTAAAGCACTGAGAAATACTTATATTTGATACTTAACCCTTAACCCTTTCCCAAACGACAAATTTTTGGACTAGACCAAATTGAAACCATTTGCAGACGACAATTCAATTCTTGCTGAAAAGATGATTTCTGTCTATAATAGGGTAGAAAACATTGTGGGAAAAGGAGAAAATGATGGTAACCAGCATTTTCTCCTTTTCCCACAATGTTTTCAAAAGGCTATTATTCCAGACCCATAAAAACCAGGGATTGTTTGGGAAAGTGTTAATACACAATCCTAACCTTTCTACCGCACATTCCTAACTTCTAATGACTTGGAGACAGATGACTTTTGAAAACATTGTTAGAAAGGGAGAAATTTTCTCCTTTTCCACAAAAATTTCTCTTTCACAGATAAAAACTTCCATCTTATTAACTGCTTATGCTTTCAATATGAAACTGCTAAAAGAGTTAACCAATTGCTGATCAATGTTTAACAGCCCTGACGAGTGACTTTTCTTGAAAACCTATGAAAAAAATGCCGGTTACCAACATCTAGATTTCATTTACACACAAGCATTTCTGCTCCAGAAAGTGCAAACCATCTTATCATTCACCTGATGACAAAACTCTGAACTCCCTCAAATTCAAAGAGCTTCGTATGATGAAATGTCTTTTAACTCTTTACCACACGACAAAATTTTAGACTAGTTCAAATTGAAAGCATTTGCAGACGCCAAAATAAAGGTGACTGAAGTTTTGAAATTTGTTCTGGGAAGGGTAGAAAACACTGTAGGAAAAGGAGAAAATGCTGGTTACCAGCATTTTCTCCTTTTCCAACAGTGTTTTCAAAAGGCTTCTTTCTCAGGGGCGTCAAAAGTAGGGATTGAGTGGTAATGGGTTAAAGGATAGAATGCATTGTGGGAAAAGGAGAAAATGCTGGTTACCAGCATTTTCTCCTTTTCACAAATGTTTTCAAAATGCTTGTCTCTCAGAGCCCTGAAAACCACAGACTCTTTGGAAAAGAGTTATTGTATGTATGATACTAGGCTACTCATCACATAATTGTGATAATCATGAGGTATACTGGTCCTTCAACATGCAGGAAATCTAATAATAGAAAAATGTTTCCGTTCCAGTCAGCCTGAGAGGACTGCTCAGTCTGATCCGAGTAGATATATTTCCCCTTCATATAAAAGATCTACACGGATCTTGTGCACTTCTGAAGCTATGGAGTGTAGATTCAAGATCAGATTGCCAGAGTATGACTTTCTTTGCAATCTGATCTTTACCCATTACCACACAATCCCTACTTTTGAGGACCTTGAGAACGAAACCTTAAGAAAACATTGTGGGAAAAGGAGAAAATACTGGTTACCAGCATTTTCTCCTTTTCCAACAATGTTTTCTATCCTTCATAAAACAAATTTCAAATTTACAGTCACTTTTATTTTGTTGTCTGCAAATGCTTTCAATTTAGACTAGTCCAAAATGTTGTCATTTGGTAAAGAGTTAACCCATTACCACACAATCCCTACTTTTGACGCCCCTGAGAAAGAAGCCTTTTGAAAACATTGTGGGAAAAGGAGGAAATGCTGGTAACCAGTATTTTCTCCTTATCTAACAGTGTTTTCTACCCTTCCCAGAACAAATTTCAATTTTTCAGTCATCTTTATTTTGTCGTCTGCAAATGCTTTCAATTTAGACTAGTCCAAAATGTTGTCGTTTGGTAAAGAGTTAATGTATATTGCCTGCCAGAATTTCCTGGGGGTTGCCCTTTGCGTTGTTGGCCATAGTTACTTGCTCAAATTTCATTGAATAGTATATAAAGGGACCTACCTCAAACTTGTTTAGTTCTTGAGCTCTTGATACAGGTCCTTTTACCGCGCCATACAGAAATTCTTTGTCATACTGGAATTCACCACAAACTTTGATTCTTCTATACTGAAGGTCTCTTAGGTCACTATTTGACAATCTGAAATTACAAAGTCAACTACCTTGAACTGAAATTGCTAAAACTTGTTCCTAATGTGTTTATTTCTTTAACCCTTTACCAAACAATCCCTAGATGTAACGACCCTGAGATATAAGCCTTTTGGAAACTTTGTGGGAAAAGGAGAAAATTCTGGTAACCAGCATTTTATCCTTTTCCCACAATGTTTTCTAAAAGTTTCTTTCTCAGGGTCATCCAAAGTATAGATTGTTTGGTAATGGGTTAAGGTGAAGGAAGTTTTTCATTTGCAGTTATGGATGATGGGTAATGATTGACATGCTATTTAATCCTTTACTCCATAGTTACTCATTTTAACGTATCAACAAAAGACAGCTTTTGAAAACATTGTGGGAAAAGGAGAAATTGCTTGTGACGAGCAATTTCTCCTTTTTCCCACAATGTTTTCCACTCAATCAGATATTTGTATCCTCATTTGTCCATATTTTTGACATCATATCTTCATTTGCTGCTGAAATGGAGAAGCCTCAAACTGGCATATCAGGTAAAGGGTTCAATTTTCTCTGTGGCTCAATGGATGTCTAAAAGTTCTGACTTACCAATAGTAACAAGACTCTAACATTTTAGTCATGTCATAGCATTACAGCAAACACTATATCTATCCTACCTTCAGTCTGAAGGTGTCTGCTCCGATGCTATTTTTGTGACTGGTCTTCGCAAACATGAAGACCAGTCACAAAAATAGCATCGGAGCAGACACCTTCAGACTGAAGGTATATCTATCCATACCTTCCCAGACTTTGTGTCCTAGTACTTTACACAAATTTGGCTACTTTTCCACATAAACATTGCAAAAACAAAATTATGCTGAGAGAAGGAATAAATTCTAACGCAATGACTATTATCTATACGTGTAAAGAGTTTGTCAGAGCCACATTCAACCACAAGTCCTTATGATTACTTACAATGTACATTATTAGTTGTACGGTCAGGTGGCAAGGGACTTGGAAACTTGTTCACGGCTGTGGTGAATTATGTCGCCCGGAGCCGAAGGCGTGCAACAAATTTATTATACTGCAAAGGTTTACCCTTTCAAAGCATGTTAAGCGAAATTTTCCTGTATTAAAATCTCATAAATTGAGTTTGCTGACGAAATAGAAATTAATGCCCCAATTCAAAGAAAAAAATTGATGTTCAGTTTGGCGCATAAATGTGCAGTCTGGTGATCGATCAACGCCGCCATTTTGAATGTTGTGTTACACATGTAGTGATGTATTCGGGGAACTCATAAGGGAAACTGGCTTTACATGGTTTTTGTCAGGGAACATGATATATATTCCCTGCATGTTAACCAATCACATCACAAGAAATTTCTTTGCAGTATAATAATATGCACTGTCCTACCTGTCTCCTTTCGTCACAAAAGTAACTGAGGTCATTGAGAGGTATTTGATACATAGTGTATACTAGTAAGCTAGTTTTTACCATCATACAATTTGTTACTTTGTCACACCATGTCACCCATATTCTGTTGTTGGTATGGATATATTTTGCTGGTAGTGTAGACAGGTCCATAATCACCAACAATTCTTGGTTTCATTCTAGGTATTTTTCTAGCAGTAAAGCAAATTTGGCTAAAGTATTTAGCCAATCAGAAGTTGTGTTGCATTCAAATTTACAAAATTCATGGGTATAAGACTAAAATGTTCTGTAGAATAGTTTGTGAGTATGTACCTTGGCGACAAGCTTTTTAACTCATTACCAAACAACATAATTTTAGGTTTGTCCAAATTGAAAGGATTTGCATATGACAAAATAAAAGTGACTGAAAATTTGAAATTTGTTTAGTGAAGGGTAGAAAATATTGTGAGAAAAGGAGAAAATGCAGGTACCAGCATTTTCTCCTTTTCCCACAATGTTTTCTCAAGGCTTCTTTCTCAGGGTCAAAAGTAGGGATTGTGTGGTAATGGGTTAATACATCCAAAAGGTCATATTATGTTATGGCCCTGTTCGTTCGTCCGTCTGTCCTTTAGCAATATCTTGTGTGCGCAACTCCTTTAAGCTTTCACTGTAATAAGTTCAAACTTACCACAATGAATCTCTATGATGTGCAATTGTGCGTGTGTTTTTTTAAAATTTGGATATCTGCAGGCATTCTAGGTTTTACCCATTTCACTGACAAGCCCCTCCGGGTGCATATGTGTCGCTTTGCAAAGCTCATTATCTTTTTCTAATAAATATTTCTGGACTTTCTTTTGCAGGGTGCTAAAACTCAGGATTATTTTGTGAAAAATTAAATGAGGTAATTCATGTCATTGTGGGGAAAATTGGCAAGTTTTCTTTAATCACAAAATGGATGTTTTTTTTTTAAATCTACTGAATGCTGGGAAATTGGACTTATTTTAGTTTATCACTTGAAAGAGTTATTAGTATTACAAAACAAACACAGAAATATTTTTCCAGCATCTTTATCTTCTAGCTGTAATTAAAACAAAAACCCTAACAAGTGTAATTATGATAACTCATCTCAATGCAACACAAAATTTACCTTCATCTAAAGCAAAAGCATAAATTGCAGAGACAACAAATTCAATATTCCTCAAAAAAATAATACTTATCTTTTAAATACTTGAAAACATTCTATGAAAAGGAGAAAATGTTGGTTTCCAGCATTTTCTCCATTTCAAATAATGTTTTTAACCCATTACCACACAATCCCTACTTTTGATACCCCTGAGAAAGAAGCCTTTAGAAAACATTGTGGGAAAAGGAGAAAATGCTGGTAACCAGCATTTTCTCCTTTTACCACAATGTTTTCTACCCTTCACAAAAGAAATTTCAAATTTTCGGTCACTTTTCTTTTGTCGCCTGCAAATGCTTTCAATTTGTACCAGTCTAAAATATTGTCGTTTGGTAATGGGTTATAAGCATCCACTCTCAAGGTTGTTAACTCTTTACCAAAAAGCTATATTTTAGTCTAGTCCAACTCTAAAACATTTGCAGATGACCCCCCCCCCCCCCCAAAAATGTGGCTCAAAATAAGAAATTTCGATTTGAGATGGGGAGAAAACAATGTGGGAAAAGGAGAAAATGCTGGTTACCAGCATTTTCTCCTTTTCCTACAATATTTTCAAATGGCCTTTTCCTTTGGGTTGCTAAAACTCAAGATTATGTTGTAAAGGGTTCAAAAACAGAATTGTGATGAGAACTTGTAAAAAAAACCTCCAGACTGGCTGATGTGCTGTGACAGAGATCATGTTGAAAATGGTATTAAACACCACACAAATGATCATTCATACTGCTTTTAACAGTTTTTTTTTCCTCCACCAAGAAAATACATGTACATGAAAGGAACTGGAAAAGACTTAACCAGAAATGAGTGTTGCTCTGGTACGATGGGGCTTATTGCATCACTGTGATGTATCATGCCAGGCAAGTCATCACATAATTATAAATCCATAAAAACATTTAAACTGTGATGTAGACTGGTACTTTGCCATACAGAAAATTGAGTAACAGAAGAAAGTTTAGATCCAGTTAGCTTGCATGGACTGTGCAGACTGAACTAGGTCGATACTTTTGGCAGAAAACCCTCTTTTCACACAACACCATTCATGTACAACAATGAAGTTGATATTTACCCTTTACCAAACAATCTGGGGTTTTCACAACCCTGTAGAAGAGGCCTTTTAAAAACATTGTGGGAAAAGGAGAAAATGCTGGTAACAAGCATTTTCTCTTTTTCCCACAATGTTTTCTACCCTATCAAAGCAAGATTGCACCATTTGAGCCACATCAAAATTGTCGTTCGCAAATGCTTTCAATTTGGACTGCGCTAAAATTTTGTTGTTTGGTAATGGATTAATCTGAGCAGAGTGAACCAAACAGCATCAGATAACTAAGGTTATTTACCTATATACTCTCTTCCAAACAATCATATGATTTATGACCCTTAGCATAGTAGTTTTGAAAACAAATGCTTTTATTTGCCCCTTTACTAATCAATCCCTGGTTTCCATGACCATGAGAGAAGCCTTTTGAAAACAATGTGGGAAAAAGAGAAAATGCTGGAAACCAGAATTTTCTCCTTTTCCCACAATGTTTTCTCTCCTACTTGAAACAAATTTCAATTCTTGAGTTAAGTTTATTTTGTCTTCTGCAGTGCTTTCAATTTGGACCAGTCTAAAATTTATCGTTTGGTAAAGGATTAAGTCATAACTATTTTGTTGTTGGCAAGTGTTTTTCATTTGCACAGGCAGAAAATTTTGACCTGTAGTGGTTTTGTGCATTCTTATATGTGGAAAAAAAACACCCTGATATTTGAACTTTAACACATCCATGAAAATGCACATGAAAAAATGTCTCAGAAGGGAGATGGGCTGGCCATTTCAGTAGGATAACACTACAAACTGTGTGCCCACAACAGGTGTTCCAGAAAAGAGCTGATGATCTCTGCGTAGAAAATATCCCTTTCATACGGACCTCTGGTCTTTTGTGGTGATTATGTACAATAATATTCACATCTACATTTTACTTTTCATATTACTTTTTGTCGGCCTCAAATGTTGTAAGCCTGCAAAAAATTAAGGATATGCCAAATATACCAAAATTGACATTTTTACTCTTTACCAAAAGACAAAATTTTAGACTGGTTCAGATTGAAAGCATTTGCAGACGACAAAATGAATGTGACTAAAGAATTGAAATTTGTTTTAGGACAGGAAGAAAACATTGTGGGAAAAGGAGAAAATGCTGTGTACCAGCATTTTCTCCTTTTCCCACAATGTTTTCTAAAGGCTTCTTTCTCAGGGTTGCCAAAAGTAGGGATTGTGTGGTAATGGGTTAAGGCTTTCTTAACCAGCATGGCCCAACAAAGTAGACAGTATAGATCAAAGATCAGACTGCAACTTATGTGCAGTCTGATCTTGATCTACACTCATCCTCGGATACCCCATGGTCTCCCTATTTGCTACGCTACATCGATCCCCGGGACAATTAATTGTTTGAATTTCCCTCGCTTTACCGCTGGCCAAATGCTGGCTTTTCATTGGTTCCATCATCATTTTATGATGGGCGAGTGTACTGTACGCTATGATGTTTCGTATCGATTTTCGGCGGCTGATTCAAAGTTTTATTAGTCAATTGTCCCAGGGGTCGATGTAGCGTAGCAAATGGGGAGACCCCGGGGTATCCGAGGATGATCTACACTAGCAATAAAAGGTAACCCAAGTTGCAAGGCACTTATGTGAAATGAAGAGGTGGAACTTTTGTCATGATGAAGCAACCATATACAGGGCTTTTATACCAGGACTACCCCAATCATTGTGTAAAGTGAAGAACATACATCTGAAAAAAAGCACCATCACATTAACTGTGAATCTATGAAAATAAAAAGTAAGTGCCTGAGCCATTTTACCAGACATAAATCCATGAACATACTGAGATAGTGCCATCTAACTACAAATCAGAGAGGCCTTAAACTTGAGAGAACCCATTGATGTACACAGAGATAAGGAAAAAAACAGATACGTAGGGCATTTTGTGGCTCTCCATTCTTGTTTTTGGAACTAGGAAAAATAAAAGTTTAAGTCTTTTCCAAATAAATTGTTTAATGACCCTGAAGAAGGAGCCTTTTGAAAACCTTATGGGAAAAGGAGAAAATGGTGGTTACCAGTATTTTCTCCTTTTCTAACAATATTTTCTACTCCATCAAGGACAAATTTTGCGATTTGAGCCAGTTTTAACTTGTCATCTGCAATTGCTTTCAATTTGGACGAGGCTAAAAATCTGTCATGTGGTAAAGAGTTAACCTTGTTGGATATAAGTCTTCACCTAACAACAAACATTCCAATCTGAGATTGGCAGACAATGAAATATGATTTAACCCATTACCACACAATCCCTACTTTTGACGACCCTACGAAAGAAGCCTTTAGAAAACATTGCGGGAAAAGGAGAAAATGCTGGTAACCAGCATGAAAATGCTGGTAACCAGCATTTTCTCCTTTTCCCACAAAGTTTTCTACCCTACGCAACACAAATTTCAAATTTTCAGTCACTTTTCTTTTGTCGTCTGCAAATGCTTTCAATTTGGACAAGTCTATAATATTGTCGTTTGGTAATGTGTTAAACAAAAGGTTTTCTCTATGAAAGGGTAGCATTTTCCCCCAATTTCCCACAATGCTTACAAAAGCCTTCTCCCTCAGGATTGTCTGCTGAAGGGCAAACTCTTTACCGCACAATCCCAACTTTTAACTCACCCAACCCCCAAGGAAGAAGCCTTTTGAAAACCTTGTGGGAAAAGGAGAAAATGCTGGTAACCAGCATTTTCTCCTTTTCCCACAATGTTTTTCATCCTACCAAACTCCTCTTCTCACAATGTTTTCCATCCTACCAAAGACAGTAATCATCATTTGGGTTACATTCAATTTGTTGTCTGCAAATGCTTTCAATTTGAACCAGTCAAAAAGTTTCTCGTTTGGTAAAGAGTTATAAGTTCTGACCTGAAGTGCATTAGCTTCTACGCAAGACTTAGTGTTTGTAAGTAAGAAAGCAAACCTTTTATAAAATGGGTGGTTTTCATACATTCCCATACCTAGTACATCAAACTGACCCACACTGTGTTTACTGGAAAAAAAAAAAAAAAAAAATATGTATATATATAAATATTTCTTTTTTCTACCCTGCCTCCTTTCAGTACAAATTTTGTCTTTAGAGATCCTCACTGGAACTACAAAGAATAACAGGCATCTATAAAAAGATTTAATCTGCTCCATAAATAATACCTACTTGTAGGCAAAAATAAAGAAATCATTATGAGAATGGAGAACGCTTTTGTTCTTTTTCATACTACGTGTATCTGTACAATCACCAAGAAAAGACAGAATCGTATCAAATTTCGGTAAATATCTTGATGTTCATTCATACAGTGTATTCAACAGCAAAATGGATACATAGATTACAGTTTTATACTTGATTACAGGCACAACGTATCATAAAAAGAGAAGAACTTGCTTATCATGACAGATTTCTTGTTTGGCCGCAACATTTTCAAACTTGATTAGTTAATTACTATTTGTAAGAAAATTAAGAAAAACATTTCTGTACTGAACTTTAGTTCACAACCTATTATCCCTTTACCAAACAAATCCGGGTTTTAAACATCTTGGCGGTTGAATCTTTTTTGAAAACATTGTAAGAAAAGGTCAAAATGCTTGTCTCTAGCATTTTCTCCTTTTCCCACAGTTTTCTACCCTATTAAACAAGAATTTATATATTTGAGCAACATATAATTTGTCATCTGCAATTGCTTTCAATTTGGACAAGGCTAAAACTTTGTCATTTGGTAAAGAGTTAAAAGCAAGTATTCCAGAAACAATATTAAGCCTACAGAAATCTAATTGCTTATGCTGGCTGTGTAGATCAAGATCAGACCATACATCATTGGTTGTATGGTCAGGTGGCAGGCCACTTGGGAACTTGTTCACGGCTGTGGTTAATCATGTCGCCCCGAGCTGAAGGCGAGGTGGCGACATGATTCACCACAGCCGTGAACAAGTTTCCAAGTCCCCTGCCACCTGAACGTACAATGAATTTATTATACTGCAAAGTTTTACCCTTTCAAAGCGCGCTAAGCAAAATTTTCTTGTTTTATAATTTCACAAATCGAAAATGCTGACGAAATACAAATTCCCTTCTGTGTGCCCCAATTCAATGAAAACTGATGTCACTGGAAACTGACATCAATAGAACGTGCAGTTTGGTGCATAAATGTGTAGTCTGGTGATCGATCGATGCTGCCATTTTGGATGATGTATTGCACGTGTAGTGATGTTTTACGGGGCACAAAAAAGGGAAACTGGTTTTAGATGGTTTTTGCCAGGGAACATGATATTATGTTCCCGGCATGTTAACCAATCAGATCATGAGAAAATTCTTTGCAGTATAATAAAATGTGCAGTCCTATCTTTGTTCTATACTCCTACTTCTTTTGCTAGATCATCTGATAAAAAATGCTTTGAAAATGCATTTAGTGCAATAATTATGTATATCTTCATTATGGACTGAAGTTATCCATTTCATTTATTTAGTACTATAAATATTGATATACTTGAATCATTTTTGAAAAAAAAGCAGACAAGATATAAACAAAATTTCACGTACCTTGAGTTAAAAGACACCGGTAAATTTCTATCGCCACCATTCACAGTTCACTTCATGGTAGAAAACTCACCGAATTATAAAAAATTATATTTTAAAATGATTCTGCCTTTTCATGATGAAACCGTAAGAGAAACAGGAAACACCAACATTTTTAAAACTTAACTCTGTACTAAAGAACTGTTGGTTTTCATGCCCCTTAGATGGACAGCTTTTGAAAAGATTGTGGGAAAAGGAGAAAATGCTGATAACCAGCATTTTCTCCTTTTCCAACGATGTTTTTGCATAATGTTAACTACCCTATCAGAGAACTTATAACCACAATATTGAATTTGTCATCTAAATTAAAAAATCAATTTTTTTTTTGTAAGGATTGAACCTTGTCTTTGCCAACACTTACACCACTTTTAAAATCTATGACACAAATTTAACTCTTAACCAAACAATTCCTGGTTTTTATGCCCCAGAGGTGGAAGCCTTCTGAAACAAGAGGACCATGATGGTCCTATATCGCTCACCTGAGTACTAAGCAGGAAAGTTCTAAAATGAAGATAATTACCAAATATTGAGGTTCAAAGGCAAATGATAATGAAACAAGATCGGCTAATTGTTGTAAGATATGCAACCCCACCACCAGTTGTCAAGGAGGTATAATAGTTGCAAAGGGCAGGCAATGCAACAAACATGTTTACCAAGTCTAAAGTAAATTTGACTTGAGACTTCAAAATTCCACACTGGACATGCAAAAACTACTGTAAGAATGAAGATCAAAGTGAAATTATTCAAAATCTGTGCTTGGTAGAATAATTGTTCTTGCACACAGTACTCTGCAATATCGCAGCAAACATGCATACCAATTTTGAAGTCGTTCTGATATGATATGACAAAGTTGTATTCCGGACAAGCACTAAATGCAGACTCATGTGAGATTTTATTGAGACAAAACATTCTAATTTTCAATTCAGCTTAGCAAGAAAATGTGGTCCCTAGAGTGCTCACATGAAGATTTTTAAAGATTTCCCTCCTTATATGTGAAATCTGAGACCAACAACATAGGGCTAACTTCCACACCAGGGCCATAATTTGAAGTATTTTGGTAGAGGGCCACTAGACGATGCTGCATGCCAAATATGAAAGCTCTAGCCCTTATCGTTTTGGACAAGAAGATTTTCTAAGATTTCCTTCTTTATCTCCACGGGAAATTAGAGAACCCACAACATTGGGCCATTTCAACACTACGGCCATAATTTGAGGTATTTTGGTAGAGGGCCACTAGATGATGCCACATGCCAAATATGAAAGCCCTGGCATTACCGTTTGGGACAAAGCGATTTCTAAAGCTTTCCTTCTTTATCTCGATGTGAAATCCGAGACCCACAACATTGGACCAACTTTTTACATCAGGGCTATAATTTGAAGTATTTTGGTAGAGGGCCGCTAGATGATAATACATGCCAAATATGAAAGCTCTGGCCATCACCATTTGGGACAGGAAGATTTTTAAAGATTTCCTTCCTTATCTCTATGTGAAATCCAAGACCAACAACATAGGGCTAATTTTCATACCAGGGCCACAATTTGAAGTATTTTAGTAGAGGGCCACTGGATGATGCTGCATGCCAAATATGAAAGCTCTAGCCTTTACGGTTTGGGACAAGATTTTTAAAGATTTCCTTCCTTATAGGACCATTTTCATTACTAGGACCATAGTTTGAAGTGTTTTGGTAGAGGTCCACTAAATGATGCTACATGCCAAATATGAAAGCTCTAGCCCTTACCGTTTTGGACAGGAAGATTTTTAAAGTTTTTTCTTTGGTTGCCGTTGCAACCAGAGTTCTTCATGGAATTCAAATCTTTGAAGCATTTTGAAAGTGCATCACCTAGGGTTCATTTCTGTGAAGTTTTATTGAAATCTGATGGGCGGTTTCAGAGGAGAAGACTTTTTAGTAATTGTTTACGGACGGACAGACAGACGGACGACGGACAACGACCGATCACAACAGCTTACCCCGAGCACTACCTGCTCAGGTGAGCTTAAAATTGTGAGAAAAAGAGAAAATTCTGGTAACCAGCATTTTCTCTTTTTCCCACCAAGTTTTCTACTCTTCTAACGTCAATTGAGTCAAATTTGAGTCACATTCATTTTGCTGTCTGCAATTGCTTTCAATTTGGACAGGTCTAAAATTTTGTTCTTTGGTAGAAGTAAGATAAATATTCAGTAAAGACTCTGCCCTTCACTTGGGCTGTCATTCAATACCATCTGTAAAATCCTATAAGTATTTGGACATGCTAGCACATTTAGACAAAAGCTTCTTTCATCAACTTTACACAACAAGAAAATATAAGCTTGTCAAAATTCAATTTGTTCATTACCGGTAACTCTTTATTGCATGGCAAAATTTCAGACCTATCCAAATTAAAAGCATTTGCAGACAAAAATTTTATAGTGGCTCAAATGACACAATTTTTCTTTTTGATAGGGCAGAAAAATTTCTAGGAGAAGGAGAAAATGCTGGTTGCTGGATTAACCCTTTACCACGCAACAATATTTTAGACCTGTCTGAATTGAAAGCATTTACAGACGACAATTTCAATATGGCTTTATGATGTGATTTTTGTTTGAAGGGGTAGAAAACATTGTGGGAAAAGGAGAAAATGCTGGACACCAGCATTTTCTCCCTTTCCTTCAATGTTTTCAAATGGCTACTTCTTCAGGTTCGTTAAAAGTCGTCATTGTGTGGTAAAGGATTAAAAGGATTTACCACCATAATGTTGGCTATACAAAAGAAATTGGCTTACTTTTCTGGCAAAGGAATTGGGTCTTGTTCATATAGTTTGCTCAAGGACTCCTTCAACTCATTTGTGTTACGGTATTTTCTCAAATACCATAGACCAATTGCAGTGAAAGTCAACGGGAATATCTGTAACAAATGATGGAAAAATCCAATAAAATCTTAAGAGGGTCAAAGATATTAACTGACCCTATATCTAACACATGAGTAAACATTTTCTCCTTTAAATATAAATTTTTTTGGAAAAAGTTCAAACGATAAATGCAGTAAAGAACTGATAATTTTCTCTTTGTCATATTGAATATGTATTTTCCACTTTCACAGGAGTGCTGATCTAATAATTTCAACTGGATTCACTACTCAATCACAGTTGCCAAACATATAGCTACAGGGTCCAAAAAATTTCAAAATTCTTACTTGTCTTCCTGCCATTTGGTACTCCTCCTACAGTTAGACAAGGATGGATAATCCACTTGTATGGAAGGGGATTTAGGTAAAAAATCCATTCATATAAGTGATTAATTCTTGTGCATTCAAATGGAATTGGTATTATGCTAAATGAATATTGCATCAACATTGCGTACATGTCTATTTATACTTTTATTACATGCAGATCGTTATGTGGCTACTGCTAAGTATCAAATACTAGATGAGTACTGTGTTATCATAGTTAAATTGTGTATGCATAGAGTTGCTTAAATATCATCCATGGTTGTGCGCTTTTGCTTTGTAAATATTGATTTGTAAGTTCAATAACTAAGAAGGCACTATGCACATAATACCAGTTCCATTTGAATTCAAGAATGATTCACTTATATGAATGGATTTTTTACCTAAATCCCCTTCCATACACTTGACCTCCCCAAATTTTTACAAGTAAGGACAAGCAGACAAGTGGATTTTTGGACCCTGATATATGTGTAGCAATAGCCAGTGCTTTCAATAGAATGATTTGCAAACAACTGGCAAAAAAAATGTCCAGATGGAAAGGCAAACTGGCCACTACCATATTACTGAAATAATGTTTAACCCTTTACCACACAATGGCGACTTTTAAGAGAGTGCTTTTGAAAACATTGTGGAAAGAGGAGAAAATGCTGGTTACCAGCATTTTCTCCTTTTCCCAAAATGTTTTCAACCCTATTAAAGAAAAATCATTTCATATGAGCCACATTGACAATGTCATCAGCAAATGCTTTCAATGCGGACAGGTTTAAATCATGTCGTGTGATGAAGGGTTAAATATTATTGAAGTGAAACTTTTGAGCCAATTGCAAGAAGCCAAGTTTTGCTATTTCAAAGTAATTTTTTTGAGGAAAAATATCTCCTCATCCAACAGTGTAGATCTAAGATCAGACTGCACCTTCTGATCTTGATCTACAATGTCCACAAAAGGTCTTTGAGTAGCTCTTAGCACTAGCAGCCTATGGTTAAATGCCAAAAAAGTAATTACCAGTAACAAATAGCCATATTCTGATATAGGTTTCTGAGCTGGCGCTTTTCTGTAACCTATTTGCTGTCCCACTGTCCTCTGCTCACTGTATCGTCTTCTTGTGATGAGATGCAAATTTCTGTGTAGTTCATAAGTGAAAATTGACTGTAAAAAAAAGATTTATAATACATTTTAGACTTGCCTAAAGTGAATGCATATGCAGACAGCAAATAGAAGAGGCCCATGGAAATTATCTTTTGAAAGGTAGAAAATATTGTGGGAGAAGGAGGAACCACTATTTACCAGCATTCATTCCTCATAAATCCAGAATCCTATTTAACACAACCTGAGTTTTAACCACCCAAAACCTGGATATCTTCATCAAAGCTGAGAGAGAAAGAGAAAATACTGGTTACCAGCATTTTCTCCTTATTACAAAATGTTTAGTACCATTTCGAAAACAATAGCCATCATTTAAAAGCTACACTGAATTTTGTCATGTGGAGTTTCTTTTAACCTGAACAAGTCTTAGTCTACCGTTATAATTTGCATTTAAAAAAAAAAAAAAAAAGAAGGCTTTGCAAGGGTCTTTCATTTTTTCCTATGCTTAATCACTTTCTAAAAAAACATGTAAAAATAAGAAATTGTAAAAAAAAAACCTGAATACTTCAAAAAAGGTGAAGATCAGAGGTGAAGACTCAATATTCATATCCAATCCGGTAATGAGTTCGCAAAGTTTGGACAAATATATATTAGGTTTTAACTTAATCGAAACCTAAATAATTACATTCGTATTCTTACAGTAAAGTCTTTGTGATTCTACTAAAATTTACATACACAGAGCTACACATTGCAAAGCTGGTACGCAGTTGAACATTACTTCCTGACTGGTCGAAATTATTCAGGTCCGAATGACCCGGCTACAGTATATGCTATCTCAATTTACCCGTAAATGTTGCAGCTGGCGAAAACTGACGACAAGAATAAAATCATAGACAGAAATGAACCTACTGTCAATCTTTTGCTGTGAGTTATTGTCGTAAATAAATATTTCATTGTTGTAGAAGCTAGGGACAGGTCATTGTCAGGGTTGTCGTCTAACTTTGAGGCCGAACCAAACAAATCAATTCTAAATATACCGGGTCCAACCGGTCCATGCTCAATTATCGAAAAACGAACCTTTTGAATATAAAAAAAACACTGTGTTTTCATATGCACATATAACTTTTCTAATGAATGACTTTGACTAATTTTGTGTTTTGTACGTTTGTGGTAGATCTAGTTCTGATGATGCAGTATTGCAATAACAGCTGATGACCGGAGGGAACTTAAAAATGTGTGTACGGGAGACCGGGGCTAAATGATACACGGCCGGGGCATATTGTTACACTGTAACAGTTTACCCCGTCAATTATTTAATATCCTGCATTGTATTAACTCGGCCTGAAGTTCATCTTTACGGTCATTTGCGATTGTGCAGCGACATTTGGTCACTTGATAGCTCTCAAGTCATCGCAAATCAGGTGACTTGAAAGCTCTCAGGTGACCATTGAACGTCGGTATACAATCGCAAATGACTGTACAAATCGAACTTCCGGTCCCACAGTAGGATGTTAAAGGTAACACTAGGGGAATTTTTGTATGAATTGAACCCTTTTCCGACTTACAAGTTAAAGCACTGGCATCCGAGCATTGCAACTGCATGTGAATCTCTTGTTTAGATTTAGACTCTTTATGTGCAGATTTCAAGCAATAAATTATTGCTTTTACAGTAGAATTTTATTGCAGTTAGATCTACTGTTTGACAGCGATTCGTGTGACGAAGGAAGGTAGACTCTATTGTGTGGTGTGTGCCGATACATATAGTAATAGATCTAGCAGACCCAGAGAAAAGTGGGTTAAGTGCAATGTATGGTTTGCATTGGGCCCATGAAATGTGTGCCGATGTTCCGCGAAATGGTTTTTACACCTGTATAAATTGCGATTCCGACAGTGAATTTATCTGTTCAAGAGATATTTGCTCTTTGTCGAACACCAATTATGATAACAAACACACGTCGGTGATTTGTACATGAACGTCTTGTTATAACGAGTTTTGAATGATTTTTTTTAGTAAATTTCTTCAAAGCAGTCCATGTAAGCATACTGGTATATTTCTGGCTATATCTAATGCGCTTACTGTCTAAAAAAATACTTTCACTTGTACATAGTTTTGCATCACTTTTTCTTCAGACTGGTCCTTTGGTGTCATGAGGAATTCAAATGGAGAGTCATTGCAGAATTTATATTTAATCAATTGAACTTTTGTGTAATAGACCTACTGATCTAGTCAAATGTGTGTGACAGTGTCACAAGTGGTAAAAGATCCTTGAATAATTATGTCATTTGTGCAATAAATGTTTTTTTTTTATAAATAGAGGAAAACATAGATACCACCATATTCTATCAAATAATCTGCAAATGAAAAAGTAGTTCAGGTGCAAATGTCCATTCAACTACATATTCCTTTTTTTGACGGACAATTAATTCAAGACAGACTCCCATTGATAGTGTAGATTAAGATTAGACTGCAAAAAATATACTGTCTGGTCTTTGTTCCATTGTCTGTTGTATTTTGACAGATCTTGGAATGATATTGCTATTGTACTTTTATTCCAGGCTGGAGAGACTTTTGGGACGCAAGACTCTCTCTCTTCATTGCCAACTATATGACAGTAATAGACTGATTTAGGTGGGTGACTTATTATTTTATCTAAGGTCAATTCACGCCACAAATGATTCAGACAACATCGTACAATTATCACAATTTTCAGTAGTGCAGAAAACACGTTGAAAGACCAGAACATCGCATGACATTCTCCTTTTTTTTAGAATTTCAAAGACATCAGAACACAAGATTGCAAATAATGACAAGTTTATCTGTTTTAGGTTGTTTTTCAGCCGACATCTTCAGAAACGGAAGACCAACACAAAATTTTCTCGTCAGAGCCTTTGCAATACTATCTAACAAATAGCGGACAGTTCAAACAGAGCGACGGACCATTCGACGGATGGATGGACCGACCGACCTACTTTTCCACCAACTTTCCCACCTACTTTCCCACCTACTTTCCTATCTAGGTTTTCTTTAAATCTTTTGGGAAAAATCCCGATTTGAATAACGGCTTTTGAAAATACATTGAAACAAATCATACAAAAATATGCATATACATACTTCTCAAAGACAAATCGTAGATCATTTGAGCCACCTTTAATTCTCCGTCTGTAAATGGCTCCAATTCGAACGAATCTAGAATATATCAATACAAATAATTCCGTAGGGAATTCAACACTTAAATAGAATAAATATAGTCACTCAGTTTTTCAATATTTCGGCCAGCGGCCTTTCTCAAGAAAAGAAACGTAAATTTATCTACTTTGTAGATGCACGTCGTATGCCATTGTATACAATGGCATACGACTTGCATCTACAGAGTAGATAAATTTACGTTTCTTTTCTTGAGAAAGGCCGCTGGCCGAAATATTGAAAAACTGAGTGACTATATGAATCTAGAATAGATTCTGTCGTTTGGAAGAGAGCTAATACTGCACCCTTTACCAGACGACAATATTTAAGCCTCGTCCAAATTGAAAGCCAATTTGCAGACGGAAATTTCAACTTGGCTTAAATGGTGCAATTATTCTTTGATAGGGTGAAAAACATTGTGAGAAAAGGAAAAAAATGCTGGTAACTAGCATTTTCTCCTTTTCTCACAATGTTTTCATAAGGCTTCTTTCCCAGGGTCGTTAAAAGTCGGCGTTGTTTGGTAAAGAATTAAGAGCGTCACGTCCTAGATCAAGTTCAATTCAAAGATATTCATGAAAAAGGATTATTAAATTGAAAAACTTGGCTATATCGAGCAATCAAATTGTTTCACGTCGAAACGTCAAATACTGTACGTCATAGATTTGACGTCGTTTCCACGGGGACACGTCGTGTAGCCATTTTGATTTTTTATCAAAGTTGCCACGCTTTTTCGAGCTCTCGAAAGTTATTTGAATTGCAATCAAATATATTGGGAAACAGTGTAAAAAATGGTGACAAACGAAGGGTAAATATTCCCCTACTTTATTTCAGATTTTTTTTTTTCAATGCTAAGCGTAGTTTACTTAATAAAATGAAAATTAAACTGGTCATTGCAGAAAGTGTGACCGTGTTTAACGTGGGTTGGATAAAACGTATGCACTCTGCATGCCTAACAAATCAGACTATGCCAAGATTAATATTATATCCTAGTTGTAGTATTAATGGTTGAATCTGTATCACGTTAATTTAATAAAGTCATTTCTTTTCAAAGTTGACTGATATCTTAATACCATTAAGTTTTTTTTAATTGTAAACATGCGCCTGTTTAATCAATTGTGATGGTCCAGTTGGAAGATTCCTTAGTCATTAAAGAGGCGTTTCTTCATTTCTAACTGTAACCAATAACACTCCACACAACTGTGTTTTTTTCCCTACCATTTCAACCTAAGTTTTCTATAACTTATAACGATATCATCATTTAATAACCTTGTTAACAGTTACCTGAAGTTTGGAGAAGAAATTTATAAGCCTATGCTTTCGTTCTAATCCTTTTCTTCAGTTTACTTGTCATAAGATTGTATTTCATTTTCTCTTGTGAATTTGTACTGTTGAATAAATTATGTTTAAACCGTAATATTATAGTTCATGTGTCTATTTTTAGAAATTTTATGGGTAAAGAAATGTCGTAATTTAAGCTGGGGGAAATTATTTCTACGAAATAATTCCCCCCAGCTTAAATTACGACATTTCTTTACCCATAACATTTCCAAAAATAGACACATGAAATATAATATATATACTTTCTATGCTTTTAAGTAGGCCTATATAATCAGTTCATTTCATACTTGCTTTTTTGGTTTAAAATAACTTTTGGCCAAAACATAGTTTGACTTTGATTTGCAATCTTCAATGGCAAACTGGTTAAATTTTTATAATTTGTTGCAAAATATTGTTGAAAATGGAAATTTTAAGTTATCGTTACATCATTATTAATCAGTTTAAACACATTCATTTTACATCGATTGAGAAACAAGTTCTAAAAACTTTTACTAGTCTCTCTCGATTCTGCTCCCAGCATGGTAACTACACCAATACTCGCGTCGAATGTGCGGGCCAATGAAAAATCTCTAAGTTGACACCCGCTCCCAGGTATCGAACTCAGGACCTCGTTATTAATTAACAGAGATGATAATAAACAAAGCAATCAACAAATAAAGTTTTGTCCGTAGTTGAGTATACAAGGAAAATAACTCTTGAAAGTTAGAAATTCCATTCAGTGTTACCAATCGATTGAAAAATGAAAACGTTAAATATTTGTGACATTATTGATAAATATTTAAATTCTAAAAAGAAACTAACCTTATCTACTCCATTCATTGCAAATATATCAATTTTTCAGTGTTGTTAAAATAAATCATGTTTAATGGGGCAAAAATTCACGAAATTAACATTTGGCCAAAACGTCCTACTTTGCAAATTTAGATGGCCAAAACATCCGTGACCAGCCCGTCCTACATTCGGTAAAGAGGTTTAATGCAAAAAGTATCGATTCAGCTCGCAGATTTGTCTCTGAAAGGGTGAACACATTTTGCGAAAAGCAGATTGTTTATGCATCTGCTTTTAATATTCTTTACTATTCTTTGAATAAGCTTAGAAATTAGCCTCGAATGGTACCTTAGCTTATATCTAACCTTTCAAGTCTAGATTTCTTCCGTCTACTTTCATGTAACAGGCTTTTCATTGTGTGTCTAGAAAGCTTAATTATAGGGTATTTGTAATGAACAATCTTACAATTAATTGTATGACTCATTTTTAGAGGGAATGTCGCCAAACCCTTTTTCTGTTTTTTTTTATTTATGATGTAATTTTAGTATTATACTCGCTTCCTCCAGTTTTAGAAGAACTCAATTCTTCTTGTATTCCTACAGTCAAGAAGCATATATGTATACAATCATATACTTGTTGTCTAGTTTTACAGCCGAAATCAGGCTAGTTTTTCATATAAAGACAGGAACTGCAGAAAGATATTGGTAGGGGGTTATGTAGGAGAAAATGGTATAAATATATCCACCAATCAAATCGCCTTGCATCGTTACGTTACCTACGTCATACAGGTGACGTCGTTTACATAGAAACTCGTCGTGTAGACATTTTGATTTTATCAAAGTTGCCATGCCTTTTTGCGCTCTCGAAAAATCATTCTATTGCTATCTAACATACTGAGATCGATTAACGAAAATGATGATAAACGAAAGGTAAATATTCTCTCTAGCTATTTGAAAAGAAACTAGTAATATTACGTTAGGAACTACTCCGTCTAATTTCAAAAACAGTTCAGTATAAATATTGTGACAGATTTCAACATGGGTGGGGTAACTAGTATCTCTAATATGATCGAAATACACGTTAATTTATCCAATCCATTCTTCACGAAAATCATAACTAAAACTGAAAGTTAAAAGAGCAATTTATCAAGGAATACAATGGAAGCTTAGATAATTATTTTTGAATTAACCCTTTCCCAAACAAGCCCTTGTTTTTACGTGTCTGCAATACAAGTCTTTTAAAAAACACTGTCGGAAAAGGAGAAATTGTTCGTAACGAGCAATTTCTCCTTTTCCCACAATGTTTTCTACCCATTTGGAGAACTTTCTGCCATTTTTATCATATTTGAAATTGTCGTCTGCAAACTCTTTCAGTTTTGAAGAGTCTAAAATTTGACGTTTGGGAAAGGGTTAATACGTCTATAACTGATCCATGTTGGTTTTAAACTATTGGTTACAACAATATCAGTCATGCTCTGTGACATGGGTCTCAATGCATCTGTACAAGCATTGACCCAAGCCAGATGTACTGTCTACTAAGGCTGACAGGATTCGAAAATTCTTCGCTTTTTCGTAAATTCACTACATATTCAAGTACCATTCTACCTCCAGATTCAAGCAACTGTGAGACAAAATAGATTTGATGAATCCTTCACTATGTAACGAATTGAAACATAACGGAAAAGCAAAGCAATGAAGCCCTTTTACCAGAGCGAAGCTCAGTTTTATATATTTTGATTACTGTGGCGCCGCCTGAAGCGGCGGCACTATATTTTTATTCGGTTTTGTAAAGTGCCTATGGAGGCAGCCATATTGAACTGGTTCCATGCTTTGTTTAAACATCCATCTATATCTACTGTACTTTGATTACCAGATCGGGGTCCATATTAACTTTTTTTTTATTTATTTGTGGGATCTTCTTTTGATATATAATAATTATATTGTACTTTCATCGTTAGAAGGGTAAAAAACCCGGATTGTAGACATATCAACATTTTCCTTTCGAAAAATAATAATAAAGATCCATTTCGAAAAATAAGTCACGTGATAAAAAATTATCTGTCACAAATTTTCGAAGCCGCCATTTTAAATATCTTACCCTGGAAAAAGGTTAAGAGATATTTTCAAGCTCTTTGACCCTAGAGCACCCTATGTGGTACTTGTAACCCCCGTTATATTTTTGTTCCAGTATTGTATGGATTGTAGAAATATTGTTTTCCTATCGCGATCGTGTTTTTAAGACCAGCTAACTGTAACTAGGTCAATGTTTGAGCGGGTGACAGATCGGTCCCCTAAACACAGAACCTTACCGAACCTAAGTTTTGTTTGGGCAATACTGTGCTTGTATGACATTAAAAAGTATATTTTCTATTTCACAAACAGTTTGATAGTTATAATTGGAAAGAAAATATAGCCATTTGTGATACATGATGAAATATTTGGACCCTATTATTCAACAAACCTAAAAACTCGCGTGACTGTTCATTCATTGCCGACAAATGTCCGTTTGTGTAGACAAAATCTTACAAGGGCGATGGTTTTCTCCACATATACTATACTGGATGTTAAACGTGACAAAATGAGTCAGGTAATCAACAATATGATTCCTACTGAGCTGTTAACCATTACCACACAATCCCTGCTTTTGACGCCTCTGAGAAAGAAGCCTTCAGAAAACATTGTGGAAAAAGGAGAAAATGCTGGTAACCAGCATTTTCTCCTTAGAAAATGCTGGTAACCAGCATTTTCTCCTTTTCCCACAATGTTTTCTACCCTTCACAAGACAAATTTCAATTTTTCAGTCACTTTTATTTTGTCGTCTGCAAATGCTTTCGCTTTGGACAGTCCTAAAATTTTGTCGTTTGATAATGAGTTGAACGATCACGTGATTTTCATAAACGGTTTAACGCGGCCCAATGCATTGTACCCTGTTACAGAAATAAGTGGTTTGCGGCGCCATTGATGTTCAGCATCAATATTTTCTTGTACTGTTAATTGTGGTAGGTTGAAGCAGATTATATATATATCTAAATTTCCAGTGTGTATTAGACAGTCCCACAAAGTTTGTATTTCGGTTGAATGTCTTTGTTTTTCTCATAGCAGATTTATTCAATTAACAAAATACATAGCCTGTAAATAAACTTTTTGTACATACACGTATTTCAAAATATCAAAATTTTGATCTATCGATAACCCTCAATAACTATTAAAGAGTGGCGCTCGTAATGATGAACCGTTTTGAATGCTGATCTGGATCATCACACTGGCTGAGACAGAATGTTTAATCCAGGCAGGCTCTGGATCTAGAGTTACACATGAATTTCAGACAGTCTTGACATAAGGCTTCATGTAATGTTAAGTACATTGGAAACTTTGGATTTCTTTCTCCGAATTTCGCACAAAAGTTTGTAATGCTTAGAATGCCAGATTAGAACCCACGTACAACTGATATTTCTACAGCGTTCAAAAGAGAAAATCACATTTTTAAGTGAAGAATGGCCTTGATAAAATCTCGTATTCCATTTTATCGTTCACTTACAAGTCGGTACGCCCTGTCTCCCAGTGCTTCATACGTTATGTTGTATAGTTTCATGAAAATTTGGAAGAAGTCACACACACATAAGGAGACGCGGTAATATCAACCAATCAAATCGCGTAATGGAGTTACTTTTCTTGCGTCATAGATTTGACGTCGTTTCCAAAGAAACGTGTCGTGTAGCCATTTTGACTTTATCAAAATTGCCACGCTTTTTCGAGCTCTCGAAAATTAATCAATTGCAACCGTACATATTAATATCATGCACCAGAAATGATTACAAACGAAAGGTAAATATTATTTTTCGATTTAAGCGGAAAAAGTAGAAGAATGAGGCTTTGAGATAATCTGTAAAAGGTAGAAGAAGAAGAATGCAGGACTATAATAGAGTTGAACGTGGGTGGGGTGATTTTTTTTATAGAACCAAAATTGAGTTTTCAAGGGGGGGAAATACCGTTATCTTGACAGTAACAAATAAAACACCGAAAAAGGAATTTTGTAAGAAATAAAATGTAAGCTACAACAAGAAACGTTTTTTTTTTTCTGTAAACAAACAACTCTTCTCTTTGGTTCCAAACCAGGTATCTTATGTATGATCCCTGTCCAAACTTAAGGTGACACATAATTCCTCTTCCCGTTTATTCACAGCGTTACGGTGCGGCAATTTATTTTGACGACATATTTGTTTGCGGAAAGATGGTATTATTTCTTCATGATATCACTTTCAACTACTGTCCTGTTTCCTATTATCTTACAATATCATTTTGTTATCTCAATGCTTTCATGTACAGACCTGGGATTGTATTCACTAGCCCATCTCTAGAACGCTCTTAGTTTTATAAATGGACAAAATCTGTCTGTCTGTCTGTCGTGTAGTATAATTAGTTTTGTGAGCACTTGTATATTTACATTGTAGGGAGAGGGTCGATCTCTAAGTTTTTATAAACTTGTGATTCAACCCCATTTCCATGTAAACTTGAGGGAAAAAAATATGTTTAAAAGTTATTTTTATATTCTCAAAAACGTTTTAAATTAGAAAATTAAACTGAATAGAACTAAACCCATTGGCCTTAGCTAATCAAAATATGTTCTGAGTGTTCTGAGAATTAGGCTTAAAATTAAAATATTTTATGAATTAGACTTAGAATGAAATTAATAGTTAAATTTGTATTATGACAGATTACATCTGTCATACCAGGGTTATGCCTGATATATATAGAAAATAACTGATATAAAAAGGAAAACGACCAAGACATGTTTTTAGATGCCGAATGATTCTCTTTTTTTTTTTTCTGTGCTTTTCTGATGTGAATGTCCGAAAAAGACCTTTAATGTAAAGAGTTCTATGTTCTATGTATATTATATGTAATTATGGCTTGAAAGTGACAAAATTCCGAAATTTAACATAAAGAATGCTGAATTAATGGGCATATGTGCATTTATTACATATTACAAGAGATTCAGACTTTGACGGGTTGAACGACTGGCTAACACACAGTAATTTTGTCCATGTTTGATTGTAAATTAGTTCTTTCGACAACCCTATCGAGACAAAGATGAATAATTGCAAAGAAATGCATACAGTTGCTGAGACAGCTCAACCATATCTCTATCGTGTTTTATTAACTGATTTATCTATTTATTCCAGACAAGTTACAGTATATCACTTGGACACAAGAAGACAGGACAGACAGTTTCACCCGTACAGACGACCAGTCGGATATGACCGATTTACTTCGGTACCACATATGTCAGCAGAACGGCAATGGCTGATGTCCTTCATTGTGGTGTCAAGGAGAGAGGTCATGGGGACATACCAATTTCCTTTATCAACATTATGGTTCTGGCCCCAAGAGTGAGTTTGAACTGTCTATATTTTGTGTTTGTGTTGACGTTTTCCTTGGTACAGAGGAGCTAATTTTCATATTTCTATTGATAGACATGCACACATGTTTTTCTTCTTCTTCACAGCTATAAGGGTAAATCAAATAGTTTTATTTTCACATCCTGAAAAAAGTATTCATTGCAATTACCGCACTACCAACAGCCGAAACTGTCAAGATAATGACAGAAAAAAGTCCTTCTTAAGGCTATTGTCCATTTTCACTAACCGTTCTGACTTTCAATTTAATTTCTTTTTTCTCTTCTTATGACCCAATTTTTGATTGGCTTAATTACTATTTTTTTTTTTTTTTGTAAATTTAGAAATGAGAATAATATTTCAAATGAAAATGAATGGGTTGGTAGTCCCTCTCCCCTCCGAAAAAGACAACCAGGAAAATATAAAAGCAAACTAATTACACATTCATTGTTTTAATTTCCCCTATTGATTTAAAAAGATCTCAGGCTTGTTCAATGGTCAGTGTGATCCTAGCAGGGTTACTTGATTTACCATCTACTCGGTAATACGTTATGAAAAAAGATTACATGCTACACGAGGTACACGTATTTACAAGTAATGTAGCTTTTAATGGTGCTTCTTTCTCTGTAAAATAAGTAAGAATATATCAGCAAATCGTGCTAGTAAATCACAGACAAGTAATAAATATGAGACATGCTCTGAGAAAGGGGGTTTAATGCATTTCCATGAAGTACCAAGCAAGTCATCACATAATTCTTGGTCCATAAAGTTCATTTCATTAAAAGCCAACGTAATCATAAGATGACTGGTCCCTTGACATGCAGGCAATTGGCGAATACCAAAATATTTCGTCCAAGTCAGCCTGCGCATATTGCTCAGGCTAACCTGGGTCGATACTCGGATACACTGCAAAGCTCCCTCCTTTTTTTCACAGAGCATGACGTATTTATGTTTTCCTTTTTTTTCAGGGAAAGTGCACGTCGTATACTGTGTCGGACCTCTTACTTCCACCTTATACGCAGAAACAGACGCTACCATCCATACAAAAGAGCTGGAAAATACTCCAGTGGAATGTGCAAGTGTTGCTCCCTTCCACTTTATCTAGACTGCAGATATTTCTCTTTATTTGTACGGAGATACCTTGGCAACACTGAAGCCAGCACTACAGCTGCCACCAATAAAGAAATTGAATGTCTAGCAGTAGATAACCAAATGAAAGAAGAAATTGAATCATCTAAAGAAGACAACTACTTGCCTGATTCTAAAATGACACAAGATGTACAGATAACCGTGATCAAAACACCAGAAATGACAACTGTCGAACTCGACAAACCAACATCAGATGATGTTTCCGATCCCAATATCACAGACATACCAGTCATAGGTTCAATGACTGACTGGGATTTAAATCTGTAAGTTGACCACTAGAACAATATTTCAACCTTTAACACACAAAACCAAATATTAACGACCTGAAGAACAGTCCTTTTATAAACATTGTAGAAAAGGAGGAAATGTTGATAACCAGAATGTTCTGTCTTTCCCACAATGTTTTCTACATTTTCAATAGACTGAGCCCACTATTTGAGCAGTATTCGATTTGTACTTCTGCAAACGCTCTCAGTTTGGACTCGTCTAAAATTATGTCATCCCATAAACCACATACTACTGCAAAGTCAATGATGGTTTGGCTTGAATATCCCATGTGGACAGCATAGATTCCGGGTGGGGGGGATTTACAATAATCACAGTTCCAATTTCCAATTCAAAGACGTTTCAACTAGGGAAAGCGTTCTGTCTTTAAAAATTAGATCGTTAGTCTTAGTACTAACATTGACTGCGCACGACACCAAGTATTGTCCTTGATATGCAGTGAGTTTTTTACCTGTACATATTTGAGTTGTGCGCTCCCTAAACACCCCTTTCAGAATTTGTAATTTGATAATGTTTATCTAAAATTGTTTTGTACTTCCTGTGTAACTGATAAGAACAAATGAAATATCTGTTTTTACATAGACAGGGTCATCAAACATCACACAATGTCATATAAAATATTTGATGGCTAGATCATGAAAATCTGTTCCTCCTCTCTGTTCATTCTTATGTATATTGTCTCCTGATCAGCTTTATTATCATTTTATAATCTTTTCAACTATACCGAAACCTATCTTCGTTATTTTTTTCCTTTTTTTTTCAATACAGTTATTAAATCTATTATTATTGTTGCTTTTGATTAATCAATTAATTAATTATCTATTGACTGATTGATTGATTGATTGATTTTATTCTTACCAATCACTTGTGTGTTCTCTGCTTTCCTTTTACATCCTACTGTCTATTCTTACCTGTCCCTATGTCTGTGTCGTACAGTTTGACAGATTCTGACCTTCAACCAATGAGAAAAACAGTATGTGACACAACTGTGGCCGATCTTGGCTCCTTAGTAGAGAGCAAGACTAATACTGGTATATTTACTTGTTCATGCTTGTCTAGTATTGTGTGCAGTTTTACAAGAGCGCTCCTGTAATGTTCCTACCACACATGTAGGATATTAACATCTATTCGTCTCAATTTCTTTTAACCCTTATCCTGCTAAATAACTAAATAAATTTTCAATTCGAATTTAATAACAGAAATTTTGTTGTTTCAAACTTACGTTTTTGGCAATTATATCTCCTTATCGGACAGTGTAGATCAAAGATCAGACTACACGTTCTGTGCAGTCTGATCTTGATCTATACAGTCAGCAAACGGTCAGCGAGTCGTGCTTAGCAGCCAAAGGGTTAAACACTTTATTACGAACATTAACTCGCTCCGTCATATACAAAATTGTTGTTGCTTTTTTTTATTCTATTCAAAATGTTTTCTAGATGTCTCTTGTTCTGTATTCGTTCTGACCAAAGGTCGCTCTGATCAGAAGATTCTAAATCAAGTTCTAATTCTCCAGTCTCTGTAACAGTTTCTTCATTTGCTTCATTGATTCTCTCCTTTGACTTCTCTTTCAAATATTTTATGATTAATATTTCATGATTATTGTCAGGGTATTTACCTATCTTTGCTTGTCTCCAACCAACGGTATAAAACTTACTTTTGTCTAAGCAGAAATGGTGAAGAATTAGATAGGAGTAAATAAACCAATACAATTACGTATACTGTGTCGGACCTCTTACTTCCACTTTACGAAATTAATGCACTGAAATTAATCAATTAAGTTAGAACATTAGATGATAAGCATTTTTTTCTGTATTCAGACGTAACCCATACATCTATCGACCACAAAGAAGTCAGTAATGTAATCTCAGATGATCAGCTTGCCACAACAAATGTATCTACAAACGAGACACCTGAGGTACAGCATATCCCTCAACAAAATAAAGCACCAGTTATAGACTCAGAGACTGTTGTGTTAGTATGATTGACTCAATGTTTTTTCGTTTAATAAATCTCGTACCATATTACGTTATTCTGTTTCCAGCTATAACTTTCCTCTTGTAATATTCATATTTTCCAATCCTTTGGGTGTCCTACATATTACTTGAAATTGGTAACATGATAGGACTTAATAAGGCCATGTACTTGTATATTAGAAGGAGTAGTTTCCGTTACTTATATTACTTAATACAGTTTGTTTTTAGAATTAACGCTTTAGAATAACAATTAACTTTTTGTATCTTTTTTATTAAAGATGAACACTGACAAATGAATTGTAGAAAGTGAAGAAGTTTATATAGAACAACCTTGTGGACTGAAGTGATACCATTTCGTATAATTGCAATAAAGAGTAGAGAAACAAAAAACTTTTACAGTGAAGCATCTTTGAAACCAAATTGTTACATATCACATTGTACTTTTCAGAACAAATGAGATCTACGAGAAAGAGCATGAGAATGACAAAATAGACATTGAGAGTAAGAAAAGAGACAATGAAGATGATTGCCATAAGATAAATCCTACAGAGGAGAAACTCTTGCACTGTGGTACGTAACCGTTCCGGTGCCACATAAATCAGCCACGATCTGGCTAAAGGGGATTGAATGAACCTACGTGATGCATTATACCACGCAAGTCATCCTATAACTATGGATCTATAGACTCCATTTTACTAACAGTAGACCTGAAATGGAGGTAAAATGGTTCTTCAGCATATAGTAAATTTCAAAATTTCGAAGTTTCGATCCTTTTGAGTATGCCCAAACTATGCAGAATGCCATGAAGCGATACTTTTTTTGCAAATGCATTAAGACCCTTTCCTTAGAGCATGACTGATTTTTTAAAGATTTGTTCATTTCAGTCCATCGAACACAATCAGTTTCAGACTCTTCAATTCCAATGCTGTTTTTGTCAGACAACATCATAAAACATATAGCAGTTGTAGCATGAGATCAGACTGTACATTCTGAATTTGCGCTGCTGGTTTCTTTTTGATCCGGAGGAAAATGTCATGTTTTCTCTGACAGGTTAATAAACTGAAGATCTATTGGAGGATCTAATAATATATTAAATCACAATGGTTTTGTCCTTGTAAACTCATATTTTGTTATTTTGAGCCTAAGTTAGACTAGAATGCGTCTCTGATGCTGCTTTCAGAATGGGTAAGGCTTTTTTTTTTTCCTTTGGGAAAAAATGTAATTGAAATAAACTAACGGATAAACATTAATTGATCATTACTGAACATGACATTGTCCTTTTTCACAACTGTGGTCTATTAAGAAAAATAGAATTAGATCTATTTCATATTTTTCTTCATTTTTCAAAAATGGTCAAGTAGAAATCTGAAGTGGTCTAGTAAGAATTTCAAATTACTGGTCCACTGAGCAAGTTGCAAAAAATGTTAATGTCGAACTCTGGTATATCAAGCAAAACATTACAGAACGAGATAATTGGACCTAGGAATGGCAGAAAATTTACATATGGAGTGCAACACACGAAAAGGTGCATTCGGACATTTGCGTAAAGTGTCGTCCCGGATTAGCCTGCGCAGTCCGCGCAGGCTAATCCGAGACGACACTTTACGACTACATTAGATTTTTTGCTACAGTAGACTTGCGTAAAACAGAAAATCACATAAAATCGGAAAGTGTCGTTTCGAATTAGCCTGTGCGGACTGCACACGCTGATCCAAGACGACACTGTACGCAAATGTCCGAATGACCCTTTTCGCGTGTTGCAGGCCAATTTTATGGCAAAGTTTTGACCCGTATTAGGCTGTGTGGCCTGCACACTCTGTCATTGGCCGACAGTTTTGCAGATGCATCACCACCGTCTCTCAACTTTTACGATCATTCCTTTCCTTCTTTCGAACGACTTTAGAGTTCAACAAAGTTTCAGTCAGCGAAATTATTGCCTAACTCTTAACCACACCGAAAAATTTTTTTTACGCTTGTCGAAAGAGGATTGCATTTGCTGACGACCGATAGATATTAAAATAATAGAATTTGTTTTTGGAATGGTATAAAAGACTGGGGGAAAAGGAAAAAATGTAACCACCTTTTCCTCTTTTTTTCTATTCTGTTTTCAAAAACCTTCCTCTTGACTCTTTACAGCACAGTATGACTTTTAACTTTTAAAGGGTTTTCCCTCCATATTTGTCTTGCGTGAATTTTCAGGTCTACAAGTTTTTCAGAATGTCTGAAGAGAACCCATATGACAAATTACATCGTTTTAACATACTAATAGCTTATAAACCTATATTTCAAGAAAAAGGTGTATTTTTGCACAGATTATTGCAAGGACTTAGAAAAACAGATCTACAGAAATTCCGGGTTCAGTTTTTCTAACTTGATTTTGATTGCGGACGTGAAACTAAGTGAACATGGACCTAAATTTTCCTTACATATACTAGTCTTACTAATGTGAATTTTTATTTGTTCACAGGTCAGTCTATCCATGTATCATCCATCGAACATCTTGAGAAAACAAAGGAAGAAATGTGTGACAAGAAATCTGTGGAGAAAAAAGTTATGGATGAAAGACACAAAGCAAACGGCACAGCTGAATCTACAGTTAGGTGTATCATACCCCCAAAAGCTTGCAAGAAAAGAATGTCTGCAGCCATGTTTTTTCAAAAGGAAATAAGTCAGTCTGAGACCAATAACACAACAACTTGCACCGACTTTAGGTCTTCCTCGACCACTCAAGCTACAAGTCTGACATGCTATGGAAGCCGGAAGTCCCACAGTCAACCAACTCAAATTGCAGATACTGAGATTCATTCAAATAATTCTCTATGTATATGGCTACGCAAGAGTACTTCATCTTCTGAGCCTAACAATGCCTCAAAGAAGTTGTCAGACGAGGAGAGACGTAAAATGAGAACGAGGAGATTCGGAATAACTGCTCAAAGCGAAGAGAAATCTACAAGAAATTTAAAAAGAGACATGTCTGGCAGTGTTTCTCGTGCTACCACCAAGAGACGTAAAATTAGACTGAACAGATACTGACTTGCTTTTTTTAACAGATGTTTTCAACAACCCAGATATGACAATTAATCGATCTGATTTTTCTCTATTTCTACCAGAGAGAGAGAGAGAGAGAGTTACACGTTGAAAAGCTTATAATAAAATATTGCAATTGTTCTACAGTTTGGTTTTTAAAGGCGTTATCAACTGTTTCCAGCCTTTGGTCACGGAGGCTAGAACTACTCCCAATTTGTGACAGATGTCTATGCCTAAGACTCCTTGTTCGCATGTTGATATCAGCCATTTTCAACATCATTTCAGTTATATTGCGGCGGCCAGTGCACCTCCCTATGCTTTCCTGGAGTATTTCAGACAATATTCTTTTCGAACCACTTGCTGTTTTCCCACATGAGCATCTTCGAAACAATGATCAGCATTGAGAGAGAGAGAGAGAGAGAGATGAATCCTGCCACAATGAATAACATCAGTCTAGGGAATTCATTTAGATGGGGATTCCATCCAGCGACCCACTCGACCCTCAGGTCTAAAGTAATGTATGCTGCCATCATCACTACCGGACTCGGCCGAAAAATGCCAGACAAAATGTGTGCACTTATCTTACATGGTCTTTTTCTCTTTCGTTTAAACTCCTAATCAGTTATCAAACAAGCTCATGTTTTACCATTATCTAAACCCTTAAGCTGCCAAACATGACACACTTACCTTTTGCAGACTGCACAGAACAGTCTGATCTTATATCTACACTGTCCGATAAGTAGATATGCTTTTTCCAAGAAATCAGTTTGCAATATACATTATTTGGGTTCTTACTATGGGCTTGAAATTGAAATTAATTGAAATAATCAACCCCTACTTTTAACGCCCCTCAGTATAATCCCTTTTGAAAACATTGCGGGAAAAGGAAAAAATGTTGGTAACCAGCATTTTCTCCTTTTCCCGCAAAGTTTTCTACCCTACTGGAAACAAATTTTAATTTTTGAGTTACGTTTATTTTGTCGTCTGGAAGTACTTTCAATTTGGACAGGGCTAAACTTTTGTCGTCTGATAAAGTGTTAACGCTATATAGTTATATCATTAGATTTTTGTCTGCTGCAAATGTGTTTCAGGAAGTGTACAGAACTAGAAAAAAATCCACTCTGATATTTTACGTTCATTCTGTTATCTTAAGTTCTCAATCCTTAACCCTTTAAGCAAAAATCACATGTTTTAACGATCCTGTGGTAAAAGGATATAGAAACATTGTGGGAAGACGAGTAAAGGCTTTACTAGCATTTTCTTCTCTCCATCGCAATGTTTTTCAGTCATTTCTAAACTTCACTTTTGAGTCATGTGTGATTTTGGCGCCTATAAACGCTTTCAATATCGGCGAGAGAAATTCTTAAAAATAATCTATTTTTCTTAAAGTTTATTTCATTACTAATTTATGGGACAGAAACATTACTGTGATAAATTTTGTTTATCTCTCTCTCTACTTTTCTATTAATTTATAGAACAGAAACATTACTGTGAAAAATTTTGGTTCTCTCTCTCTCTCCCCCTTCACCAAAAATACTTGTTTTCACAACCATGAATAAACATTGTGAGAAAAGGAAACAAGATGGCCCTGAAGGGCCTGAAATTGCTCGACTGGGAGACATTTTGCTTTTATGCCAGCCTACATTATAAATTCATGATGCAAAAGAAAACCAGTAAGATCAGTGTGAAGGAAAGCACTTATAAACAAGAAATGGAAAATTTCAACTTTGAATCGCTACTTTTCCCCTACTGATTGTCAGATTTTTTTTCAATAGGATTCCAGCTATTGATGAGACAAAGCAACTGTGCAAGTTTCATAAAAATCCGACCAGAAATGCTGACTTCATCATGTAATCTAGAAATCAAAATTTTCAACTCAAAACGGATACTTTTTCAATACTGTTTGTTTGATTTTTTTTTCAAAATCAACATGGTTATTTCTGAGATAAACAAACTGAAAAATTCGCAAAATTCTGATAACAAATAAATACTTTATCATGTAAACAAGTAATGAAAATGTCCCACTTGAAATGACCACTTTTCCCGTTCTGTTTGTTGGATTATTTTCAAAATCAATAAGGTATAAGCTATTGATAATATAAACAGGCTACGCAAGTTTCATGAAATCTGACCCCAAATGCAGACCTAATCGCGTAAACACGAAATACTTTTCCCATAGAGTTTGTTGGATTTTTTTTAAAATCAATAGGGTTGAAGCTATTGATAAGATAAAGAAACGCAGCAAGTTTCATGGAAATCTGACCACAAAGACAGACTTTATCGCGTAAACAAGCAATGGAAATTCTCAACTTGAAATGGCTACTTTTCCCATATCATTTGTCGGATTTTTTCAAAATCAATAGGGTTAAAGCTATTGATGAGATAAATAAACTGTGCAAGTTTCACAAAAATCTTACCAAAAATGCAGACAAGTGAACAAGAAAAAGACTAACGGACGGACAAACAGACGGACGGACGACGGAAACCACGCCTTGACATAAGCTCTGCTAGCTTTCAGCCAGTAGAACTAAAAGTACCGGTAACCGACATTGTGGGGGAAAGAGAAAATGCTGACAACCTGCATTTTCTCTGTCTCGCAATGTAGTATGCACCATCAGAGGGGTCAAAGAGGCTTTTGAAAAACACTGTGGGGAAAGGAAAAATATATTGGTAATCAACATTGTGGGGAAAAGATAACATGCTGATAATCGGCATTTAAATATATTCTTTGCGATACTAGTATTTAAAAAAAAATGTGGTAATAGAGGAAAATGCTGTTAACTAGCATTTTCCTCTTCTTCCATAATGTTTTCCACTCTTCCCAAAACAAACTTCAACTTCTGAGCCATATTGATTTTGTCATATGCAAATGCTTTTAGTTAGAAATATCTAAAATTGTTGTTATTTGGTAACGAGTTTAAATGTTGTATTTTCAGCCATTTTTAATTCTTATAATAAATGAGTAAGTATACTGGCATTCGTTTTGTGAGAAATAGTGTTATTACTAAAACCATAGAGTTATTACTAAAACCATATTTCCTTTTGTATGTCTCTTATAACATTATTCAACTTTGCTAGTATGCTACATTGCTATTTCTTTCAAAGACAACTTTCTTATTTCTTTTCTATGTTTCAAACTGTACAAAACTATAGCTTTCCAAATTAATCTGTTTAATACAGACTATATTCGCACTTACCCTTTATCACCCCTAACCCATACAGGTGCCTTCTAGGTTTATTTGAAATGTGGGACAAATGGAAAGACACCCTTGAAGCATGACCGTTTCAAGAGGATTAAGGTTCGTGTTTACCACCTATTATTTTTACTCTTAGGCTGCTAATTTGCATCTCACTGACCTTTGCTGACAATGTATATCAAGATCAGAAGACACAGCACGTGCAGTCCACAATGCCCGATAAAGATATTACTACCTGAAAAATACCTTTGAAATAGCCAAATTTAGGTTTTTACTTTCGGCTTGAAAGTTTCATGTTAGTTATTTAGCAGTACAAGGGTTTACAACATTTCTAATTTTCCAGTATTTACTGTTGTCTTTTGATTTTTCCTTCTTGGATTGCTTTGTGGACGGTTTCATCACCAAGAGAAGGGGTTTATCGCTCTCCAACAGCAAAGCCAGGTACCAGTTGATACACTCGAGGTCTTATAGCCGTCAAGTAATGTCATGCATTACAGGTTATGATACACGTTCAGGATGTTTGTAAAAATGCGTTATGTTTTTTATTCATGTGTATTTCTATCAACGTTATTAATTGCGTTGATTTTCTTTTACCATACAAAATGGAGCCCAAACGATGTGGATTTTCGAATCATAGTCATTACCTTCAGTAGATCTAGATCATTGAGGCGATTATTGGAATCAATTAACAATGCTCATTATTACAGAAATAACGTTGTAATTGAAATTTGCATAGACCGATATGAGAACGGAACGGTGGATGCAGGGACAGTACGAGTTGCTAATGATTTTCACTTTGACCATGGAGCTGTGAAAGTCAATATCCAACCGAGTCATGTTGGAATTCAAGGGCAGTGGATAACGGTAGGATCCTTAAAATCTTTAAATAATATCGGATGACATAATTTTAGACTTGTCCGAATTGGTAGCATGTTATGATGACAAACGATTGGGAAACATAATGGGAATGAAAGAAATACTGGTTATGTACCATTAGCTTCTAATTTTCCTAATATGTTTGCAAAACCCCTTTTTTATTGGGTTCGTAAATCGTTTACCAGACTATCC
This sequence comes from Tridacna crocea, assembly GCA_943736015.1. Taxonomy (NCBI): domain Eukaryota; kingdom Metazoa; phylum Mollusca; class Bivalvia; order Cardiida; family Cardiidae; genus Tridacna; species Tridacna crocea. Next base: position 48,411,169 of record OX031057.1, on the reverse strand, counting down.
CGAGCTTCAGGGAACGAGAAAAAGAAGCCTTTTGGAAAATGTTTTGGAAAAAGGTAAAATGCCGGCAGGAAGCATTTTCTCTATTTCGCCTCACACACACACACACACACGCACACACACACACACACACACACCTATATATATATATTCTCTTTTTTTTCAAAGAACTAATCTCGTCATCTGAACCCTTTTTGTCGTCTGCAAATGCTTTGAATTCGGATGAGTCTGAAATTGTGTAGTTTGCTAAAAGGTTAAACACGTTCTCGTTGGGTTAACCAACTCTGAGAAAAGAAGGTAGATTAACTCGATTTTACTATTCATCTGATAATGGAGGGCTTTGTTATTCCGTCTTAAAGCTGTCTTTTATAACAAAATACAGTAGACAAATGGGCTGAAAAGACCCCAGATCAGACTGTGTAATCTGTTCAGTATAATCTTGGCCTAAACTGAGGGAAAAGACGATGGAAGTCATACTTATGATCAAAATGAAATTTTAGTGGAAACAAAAAAATACTTTGAAAATTTATTTAATGAAAAAAGCTCCAATATAGACAATAAATTTGAAATTTATATGAAACATTGTGCAGCAAATAAATTAGATGAAAAAAAATGTAATTGAAGGACTTTTACAATACGATGAGGTAACTGAAACATTAAGAAATATGAAAAATGACAAAAGTCCTGGTATAGATGGTTTTACTACAAACTTTTACAAGGTGTTTTGGAAAAGGATAGGCCATTTCGTAGTAAAAGCCTTAAATCATGCATTTTTGACAAACTCTTTTTCAAAAAATATTAAGTTAGGTATTATTACACTAATTCCAAAAGAAGGTAAACCAAAACAATTTCTAAAAAACTGGAGGCCGATTACACTTTTGAATGTTTTATATAAACTTGCATCTGGTAGTATAGCTAGGCGAATTAAAAATGTTTTAAATCACGTCATATCAGGAGATCAAACCGGTTTTTTTACAAGACAGATTTATAGACGAAAATACACGACTAGTTTATGATATTACGCAACAATGCGAAGAACACCATATTCCTGGATTGTTGATGTTAATTGACTTTGAAAAAGCATTTGATTCTTTATCTTTTAACTTCATTGAAAATGCGTTAACCTATTTTAATTTTGGGGAAACATTTAAACAATGGATTAAATTATTTTTGTATAATACTGAAGTTTCTGTTCAGTTAAATGGATTTTTATCAGAGTACTTTACTATAAGGAGGGGCTGTCGTCAATATCTGCATACGTTTTCATTCTTTGCACAGAGATTTTGAATATCAAAATAAAAAATGATAAGAATATCACCGGAATAAAGATAAAAAATCAAGAATACATAATATCTCAATTCGTAGATGATACAACCCTTTTTCTAGACGGGTCAGAAAAAACGCTCAATAGTACTTTGGAGCTGCTTGAACACTTTTCACACATTTCTGGTCTTAAAGTTAATTTTGATAAAACCAAATTGATATGGATTGGTTCCATGAAATATAGCATTCGAGCGATTAAAACAAAATGGAAATTACCATGGGTGGAAACACAATTTAAATTACTTGGAATCTTGTTCCATGTTGATTTGGAAAAAATGTTAAATTTAAATTATGAGCCCAAATTACAAAGTATAAGAAAAAGCATTTCACATTGGAAAAAACGAAAATTAACTCCTATTGGTAAAATAATTGTGGTCAAAAGTATCTTAGTGCCAATTCTCACACATTTGTTTATTTCTTTACCATCGCCGACCAATCAATTAAAAAAAAAAGTACATGACATTCTTTATAAATTTGTAAGGTATGGCCCAGCTAAAATAAAACATTCAGTGATGATCAAAGATTATGTGGAGGGTGGATTAAGGATGATAGATATTAAGATTGTTAATACAACTATGAAATTAAAATGGATGAAGAAAATAGTTGCCAACAGTAAAAATGATTGCTACAAATTTATAACCAACATATTTGATCCAGAGAGAGTTTTTAACTTTGGTACTTTATACTGCAAAAAAATTCTAGGCACAATAAAAAATGAATTTTGGATAGATGTTTTAAAATCATTCATGGTATTTAGCTCTAAATATAAGTTTACAAAATTGTCGGAAATAATGACCATGCCTCTGTTTTATAACGAGAACATTACGATAGACTCTAAGTATATCTACAACGCAAACTTATACAAATGTGGTATAAGATATGTTAAAGACATGTTGAGAAACGACGGATGTTTTAAAAGTTTAAATGAAATCAAAAATGAAACCAAGAACGGAATAAATTTTTTTAAACTATTATAGTATTGTAAATTCAGTTAAAGCTTTCTTTTCACATCAGGATATTCCATTTCCAGTTACACAAACAATTTTGAATGAATGTCATAATCCTTCAATTAACAGTTATCTTTTCATATAATAACTAAAAACGACATAAACAAACACGCTTATAATACTCTTATAAAAAACGATGAAACACCAACAAGTAGGAACAAATGGTCTACATATTATAATGGTTTAAACTTAGATTGGAAACAAATTCACGGAAACGTATTCAAATACACACGAGATACTTACACCCAATGGTTACAAACAAGAATAGTGCATCGGATTATTGCAACAAACGCCTTACTTTTTAAAATGAAGCTGAGAGATACGAATTTATGTACATTTTGTGGCACAGATGTTGAAACAATCACACATTTATTCTACGAATGTAGATACACGAAAACTTTGATGAGCAGAATCACAGAAATCATAAAAAATTTTAATCAAACTGTGCAAATTAACAGCTCTATTTTACTTTTGGGCTCAAACACAACAAATATTAAATTAGATATACTTCTTTTGGAAATAAAAAATATATATATATATTTTTGCAGAAATAAACTATATAAACCTTCAATAAATGGATTAAGGAACCACCTCATCACAAATTTAGACATCTATAGAAATACTAAAATGTTTGAAAAATGAGACAATAACATGACTTTTGTAGAACATATCATACAATACCTCCCATAAGCCGATTAAGATAGTCAATAACCGAAGACAAAAACCATAGAAAACACGAAAAAAAACCCGAACAATTAAGAAGTAAGATTTAAAGACACAAGACTTTTCCTTTTATCCTGGTTCATTTTAGTTAGTAAACAAGCATATCAGCCCACCCACACACATACACCCACACACCCACGCATATATATATATATATATATATATATATATATATATATATATATATATATATGTGTGTGTGTGTGTGTGTGTGTGTGTGTGTGTGTGTGTGTGTGTGTGTGTCTCGACAGTAAACCAAGAACTGTTGCATGTAAATTCATAAAAACGTGCAAAATCTAGTCTGTATTTCAAGTAATTAATTTCTTATGATCTTGTTGAGATTAGTGTAACCTTTCTGTATCAATGTTTTCAAATCGACTTCTACAGATATGTTTTACTTGTCTTTTTCGTACCTTTTTTCTTTTAAATCCAACTTTAGAGAGTGAATGTAGCTATTATTATTAACGTCTAAACTACTAATAGAAAAAAGTAAGGAAAATAATAAGTTTTCAACCATTTCAGCCAAAAGTAAACACCAGAAGTAAAACCCAAATGCTGCAGTTTCGTTTTTCTTATCAATTAAATGATATTTCATCTCACAGTGTTGACCGTAGATCCGACCGCACTTTATGTGTAGTATGATCTAGATCCACACCGTTCGAAAAATCCATAAAGCCATAAAACATGTATCACAAGACGGCTATTATCACTAAAATGAAGACGTGTGCTCTATATTGTAGCATATTTTTGCCACGAGATCAAAGATGGCTATCATGATAATTTTAGAAAAGTATCGAGATAAATTAAAATTTCCTGGAAAATTTATCGAGAGAGTGAAAAGTTTCTGGAAAAAAACTAGCGGGCCCTGAAGGGCCTGAAATCTCTCTCCTGGCAGAAATCTTGCTTTTATGCTTGCATACATTATGAATTCATGATGCAAAAAGAAAAAAAAAAGAAAAAAACATGTTTTTGCAACTGGGCAACTGGTTGAAGCTACTGATAAGATATACAAACTGTGTGAGTTTCACGAAAATCTGGCAACAAATGGAGACTTTATCACGTAAACAGGAACTGGAAATTTTCAACTTGAAATGGCTACTTTTCCCATATTGTTTATTGATTTTTTTTTTCAAAATCAATAGGATTGAAGCTATTGATGAGATATCCAAACTGTGTGAGTTTCACGAGAATCAGGTTACATATGCAGACTTTATCATGTCAACCAAAATTGGAAATGCAGACTTTATCGCATAAACAGGAATTGGAAATTTACAACTTGAAATGGGTACTTTTCCAATACTATTAATTAGATTTTTTTTTAAATCAATACAGTTGAAGCTATTGATGAGATAAACAAACTGTGTAAGTTTCACAAAAAAAAAAAAAAAATTAATACAAATGCAGACTTTATCGCGTAAATAAGAATCGGAAATTTTCAACTTGAAATGGCTACCCTTCCCATAATGTTTGTTGGATTTATTTTTCAAAATCAATAAGGTTGAAGCTATCGATGAGATAAACAAACTGTGCAAGTTTCACGAAAATCTGACAAGAAATGCAGACTTCATCGCGTAAACAAGAGTTGGAAATTTTCAACTTGAAATGGCTACTTTTCCCATATTGTATGTTGGAATCTTTCTCAAAATCAATAGGATTGAAGCTATTGATGTGATGAACAAACTGTGCAAGTTTCATGAAAATCTAACAACAAATGCAGACTTTATCGCGTAAACCAGAAAAAGACTATCGGACGGACTGTGCAAGTTTCTTGAAAATCTGACAACAAATGCAGACTTTATCGCGTAAACAAGAACAAGGCTAATGGACGGACAACCGGACAGACGGACGACGGAAACCCCGCAATGACATAAGCTCTGCTGGCTTTCTGCCGGTAGAGCTAAAAATATCACGATAAACTTAAAATTTAAACGCGACATTTTTCAACCGTGCACGAAGCTGAAATTCAGATAAAATTATTGTAATAAATTAGTTCTATCCGTGGTTTGATATAGATATATAAATAGATAATTCACCATTTGGATAAACTGGATAGGTTTTGACTTTACAAGTCTGAGGTACCAGTAAAGTAAAAATTCGAGTTATTAACAATTAAAGCTTAAGTGGTAAATTTTGACAATAGAAGAAATGAACAGATGTCCGTAAATTCACAAAGACGACTCGAAATGCTTCCTACAAACAACTTTAACACCAATAACACAGTGTAGACCGGAAGTGTACAGTGTTTGAGATTGTATATCAATTGGGACTCTGTACAGTGGCGAAATGTCACTTGATTCTAGAAAATTGTGTTTACACAGTAAGTGAAGTTAATATTTTTTTTCATTTATTTTTATATTTGATTGAATTCTTTCCACCCACTTGTACTTTTGATATATATTAAACATGCCAGGCACCTGATCGTGCAATGTGCAACCTCCTTATAGCAATAAGAATGTCTTGATCATCTTGATGTGAGAAAATTGAAATGATTTTCGACTACAAAAAATAGCAGAATTTTCGCTTAAGCGCACACGAGAGAGTTCTTTCTACGATAAAAAGGTCTGTCGATGTGTCTGCTTTCTCTTTTCATCAACAAGTTCCAAGTTCTGACCTTAAAAGCGATTAAAATGACGAAATTCCAGCATGTGTACCGACAGAATTTTGTACTGTCACTTGGAAAGCAATAGTTTTGATTTGTACCGTCACTTGACACGACTTTGTACTGTCACTTGAATCCGTTCTCAAACTTACTTTGTTCATATATAAGGAATTTGGACACTATACAACAAAATCTTGTTTGCTTTGACCCCATATGTTGACCCACATGATGGACACAGAGAAATGAAATCAAAATATAAAATGTTATTGCTTTTCTGTTGTGTCCTTTGGCTGAAAATAGATTAAATTTCAATTGTGGCCTCATATGCACTTGCCCAATTTATAGGATTTGTCTGTGGAAGAAAGAAAACATTGCAGAAAAGGAGAAATTGCTCCTTACGAACAATTTCTCCTTCACCAGCAATGTTTGCACATGCTTCTGCCACAGGGCCGTAAAAAGATAGCTTATATTGTATTGGTTAAAAATGAAACAGATCCTGGATAGTGATCCTGCAACTTTAGAGGGAAATGAAACCAGGTCTTGGGTGTTTATTACACACAGTTGCGTTAGCGAGACGTCGCCTGTGTCGGGAAAAATAAATTCTTTATAAAATATCTCGTCGTCAACCAGCTCAAAGCATGCATCCATTTCTGAATCTAGCGCTTAAAAGAGCATGACCACAGACAATTGTCCTGAAACTAGTTCAAGGACAAAATAATAGTGACGCGTTACGACTGTTGGTACACCATCAAATCAAAGAGGCGTTGGGAACAGAGCTTTCTGTCGTTCTTGAACGACTCTTTCTACTTATCCGTAGCTGTCAGTCAATTAGAAAGCAGGAAAAGCTGTAAGTTAAGTATTGATCAGTATATTTCATTTGTATGAAATATATGATCAATAACTTATACTGGCCAAAATTTACGTAAGGTGATACCGCGTGACGTGATCCTATCAATTTAAGTATGTTCAGAAGGATTACATAAGGAATTTTACTGCGACTGCTTGTGGCTTTTGTGTCGTTTGTGGCATCGGATTTTTCATTCAATCTTTAGTTCACCTGAGCAAGAAGTGCTTATAGTGAGCTTTTGTGATCGTGCTGTGTCTGTCGTCCGTCATCTCTCGTCCATGCATCAAGATTTACCTCGTTTGCACTCTATAGACCTCAGTGTCAGGTAGGCAACTCATAAAACTTGGTCGGATTTTTGTCCTGATGACATCGCGGGCAAGCTTGAAATTATGGGCTAAATATTTAAAGAGGCTTATGTGCCCTTTACAGACCACTTTTATCAGTCGGATACGCTTGAAACTTGGTCAGGATGTTTGTCTTGACAATATAAGATCTTGGAAAAGTTTGAAAATTGGTCATGTCACTTTGTCAGTTACTCATAAACATTGGAAATATTGTTTGTCATGGTAATATCTTATACAAGTTTAAAATTTGGTCACGCCAAGTCAAAAAGTAGTTTATAGGACTAAATCCTAGAAAATCCTTTTGTGCACTCTTTCTGAGGCCACAATTTCGGCCTGGGGCTGTTAAAAGATATGTCAGAACATCTGTCTAGATGATAGTAAAGACAATCATGAAATTGGGTACTGAGAGGTCAAAAAGTAGCTCACGGGGCTAAATCTTAGAAAAACCTTGTTTGTAGTCTCACGGGTAGGAAACTTCATGTTCAGAGCAAATGGCTCCGATTAGAAAATATGTTGGTCTTCCGTTTCTGAAAATGTCGACTGAAAAACAAGCAAGAGGGCCAAGATGGCCCTGGATCGGTCACCTGAATTTCTGAGAGAACCATAGCCATTTTTTTTCAAAGTGTAATCAGCCATTTCAGAAAAGAAGAATTTTTAAGAATTTCTTCATGTCTGTATAGTGTGAATAACCCACTGCCATCAGAGCCATGCTTCTTGACGGATCAAAATTTCTAGAGCAATTTTTGAAAAGGGTTAGCCAAGAAACATTTCTGTGAAATTATTTCAAAATCTGATCAGCCGTTTCAGAGAAAAAGAATTTCTTCATGGCCAAATAGTGCAAGTAGCCCCCATTCACTATAGCCATGTTTCTAGACAAATCAGCATTTTGCGAACAAGTTTTGAAAAGGGTTACCAAAGGAACATTTCTGTGAGATTAATTCAAAATCTAATCAGCCGTTTCAGAGAAGAAAAATTTTAAAGAATTTCTTCATGGTAATATAGTGCAAGTAGCCCCAATTCACCAGAGCCTTGTTTCTTGATAGATCAAAATTTCACAAACAATTGTTTAAAAAAGGGTCACCCAAGGAACATTTCTGTGAAAATTATTTCAAAATCTGACCAGCGATTTCAGAGATGAAGAATTTTTAAGAATTTCTTCATTTCCCTATAGTGCAAGTAGCCCCCATTCACCAGAGCCGTGTTTCTTGACGGCTAAAACTTTCGCGAACAATTTTTGGAAAGGGTCATCCAAGGAACATCTCCGTGAAACTATTTCAAAATCTTTCCAGTGGTTTCAGAGAAGAAGAATTTCTAAGAATTTCTTAATTTCCGTATAGTGCAAGTAGCCCCCATTCACCATTTATGTTTCTTGACTGATCAAAATTTCGCGAACAATTTTTGAAAAGAGTGACCCAAGGAACATCTCTGTGAAATTATTTCAAAATCTGACAAGCGGTGTCAGAGAAGAAGAATTTTTAAGAATTCCTTCATTTCTATATGGTGCAAGTAGCCCCCATTCACCAGAGCCACATTTTTTGACGGATCAAAATCTGACCAGCGGTTTCAGAGGAGAAGATTTTTAAAGAATTCCCTAGAAAATTCCATTTGGTTGCCATGGCAACCAGAGTTTTTGATGGAATCAAATTCTGTGAACAAGTTTTAAAGAGGACCTCCCAAGGAACATTCCAGCCAAGTTTGGTTTAAATCGGCCTTGCGGTTTTGGAGGAGTTGATTTTTAAAGAATTGTTGACGATGGACGACGGACGACAGACATCGGGTGATTCTAAAAGCTCCCCTTGAGCACGTTGTGCTCAGGTGAGTTAACAAAAACAGGTGAACTTGTCATTATTTGTAATCATGTGTTTTTATGTCTTTGAAATTGAAAAAAAGGAGAATGTCATACAATAATCTGGTCTTTCAACTTGTTGTCTACAGTATGTAAAGTTGTAACAAATGTACGATTTTGTCTGAATCATTTGTAGCCGAAATAATACGTCACGGACCTATATTCAGTCTGTTATTACCATTTAAATGGCAAAAAAAGAGAGTCTTGCAGTCTTAAAAGCATGAATTTAGGTCTTGAAATGTTATACTCACTGCTGGTAAAGAACTGAACAGAAACGCAAATAATGATAAAAATAAAGAAGGGCTCCGAATATGTGGACCGGCTCTGAATATGTAAGTCAGAGATGTTTTTACACACCATTAGGTTCTTGAGACCAAAGGACTGATATAGTATAGATAACTGTGCCCAAAGGCGATGTTACCTTTTTCCTGGTCGCCTCTGCCACAGATTTTGTGCGCAAGTTTGAACCCTCATAATTTTGCAAATAGAGCACAAAATTAGGATTCAAACATACAAGTGCTTGTGTATTAATAACCCTTCGTTTGAAATACAAATATTTTCAATTTAAATGCTTGACATAAGAGAAAACCGTGTATTTCATCTGTTACTCGAGTTGTTTACATTCCCGAAAACACTTAAAATGGCCGCCACGCACGATAAATTTCCCAGATTTACATGTCAGAAACGACTTCTACAAGCTTTTGAGATGATGAAAGGTTTAATAATCTACCTTTGGTCATTTTATTTACTTATATTTAGGCCCGCCCGGTTGGCTCAGTGGTGAGCGTGTCGGACTCATGACTTGGTGGTTGTGAGTTCGATACCCGGTTGAGGTGGACTTTCTTTCCGGCGTATTTTCGCCTCTCACCTCTTCTGAAGCATTTGAGAAAAGTAGTCGGTGGCTTTGAAAAGAAAGTTGTGTTAGTACATGTATGAGAAAGCCAGGAAACACATGTGCGTAACCGACCGCCATGATATGATCTTAGCTGTTAAAAGTGGCGTTTAACCCGAATACAACCAACCAACCAACCAACTTATATTTAGTTGTATTTCAATACAGATTAAACTGACAAAACAGAAAGTCAGTGTAGAACTGTGCCTTGGCTACCAGAAAATTTTCGACGGACTTGAGACGGTACGGTGCACAATAAATGTCCATATATGAAAAAAAAATCACCGCAGCGTCTCATTATTGAGCCTACTCAACCTTTTAGACACAGGCAGGGTGTAGCTGAATAAGACAGGACTTGTATCCATCATCATTCAAGTTTCATTATGAAATAAGCAGTGTATATGAAATAGGCTGTCATCCTTTCTATCTGGACAGTTTTGGATGGTCTGAAAAAGTAGGGTGTGCTTATTATCAAATCTTTGCCGAGATAGTTCAATATGGTCTTAGAATTGTCTGAAGTTAAAGCTTAAACCAGTCAAATTCTATAGTCGTTAAAGATGTTCTCGCCGAGCCCCGGTAGCTCAGTGGTCTCGATCCCCGGGCTCGGCCATTTTCTTTCCCAGGATTGATGATAGTCATTGCGACAGGATTCATTCCTCTCCCACTGCTAACCATTGCTTCGATGATGATTATATTAGAAAGCAGTCAGTGACTTGGAAAGAAAATTGTGCGAGTACTGGTTATAAATGAGACTCCGAGAAAGCATGGATAGCTGGACTGGCCGCTGCGATATAAACTAAAATAATGTTGAAAACGGTGGTAAACACACAATCAATCAATTAGGTGTTCTCAAGCATAAACAAAGCTTTAAAAAGTTTGCAATCTATATCAAAGCGCGCTTTTACGCAACAGGGTACAATACGGTAGTAGTCAGTTATAGAACTTGAAACTTGCTCCTGTTTCCTTGGTGCAGTAATCTTACTGGGTTTTTTCAGTGTCTAATAAAGTATTCGAGTATTATAGCAAGTGAAACCAACATTTCAGGGAGTATCTGTCAAATTAATCTACTTAAAAGTTGGTCAAACAAGTCAGAGTCTCATATCACTTCAAATAAACAACTTTTTGTCGAATTTCCCTTTTCATTCTTCGTAATAAAAGACATTCTCTTCAAGTGAGTGTACAGAATAAAATATTGTAGATCTCAAGTGACTGTACAACAGCATATCAAGTGACAGTACAAATTCCCTATGTTGATATGCCATTTTAAACGAACGATTAGGAGGATTGGAGTCGATTTTGTTACCAATTTTTTACATGTTTTCAAGCAAAAGTTAATGAAGAAACTGTCTATACATTTTCCGTTCAGCAAAAAAGCTTTTAAGGATGATTAATCAAACAAAATACCTCCTAGTTTTGAGGCAAAATCATCTGTATTTTAGTATGGTTACATGATCAAGGCATCCCCATATCTCCAGGAAAGCTTTTCAAAGCACATAAGTGTTCCTGGTACGGTCTATGATTAACAAACAAACAACTGGATATGAAGGTTTTATAATAGCTATCAAAAGAAATGAAAAATCACCAGCTTGACTTACCGAGTGATAGCAATTTTCAACGACCAAGTGATATTTCACCACTGTACAGACTCCCAAGTGACATACAATCCCAAACACTGTACACTTCCGGTCCTACACCGTGAATAAGGGAAAAGAATAATTCATAAGGTTGTAGACGAAGATGTTCTGAGACCATATCTAATTATAGATTACGCGAATGTTAGTTATGAGCACGAAAGCAGCAACTTAAATCATGATAACAGATAGAATTATCGCGATATTTTTATCGTGTTTTTTTTTTTTTATCTAGATAATATTTCCAGAAAACTTTGTTTTATCACGATAAATTTCCTAAATTATCGCAGCTGCTATCTGGTATCTCGCCGCAGAAACATGCCACCATAGTTCTAAGATGGCAAAAATCAACTGAAGTGGTTGCACAAGTCGGCAAATATCACACAGACTGACAACTTGTGCTCCGAAAGGGTAAAAATTCAATGACATTTACCAGCATGCAAACTTAGTTGACACCTAGAATGCCTACATGTGATCCCAATAGGCGGATATCACCTAGAGATGCAGCCTATGCTCCAAGTTGGAAGAATCACTCAGAGTTGTCGCTTGTGCTCAATTTGGCAAAATCAGCTAGAGTTATAGTTTGTGCTCCAACTTGACAAAATCACACAGTGTTGCCGCTTGTACTGAACGTTGGCAAAATCACCACGGGTTGTAGCCTGTGCTTCAAGTTGGCAAAACCATCAAGGGTTGTAGCTTGTGCTCCAAGTCGGCAATATTATCTCTGAATGACAACTTTTGCCCAAAGGTGGCAAAATCACTGTGTGCTGAAACCAAAACCAAATGCTGAGTATAAAGCCAAATGCCAAGTTTTACTAAGACACTCTGCCTCAATCGGGTTTCATTGATAGCAAGTGCTTGAAGCTCAGAGAGTGCTCTAAATTCTAAGACTATAAGCGAGGCTCATTGTGCCCTTGTAGACAAAGATCAGTTTTACAAAGTGTAGAATTGTGAGATTTCTCAAATGGCGAGGACTTCGAAATAGCAAAATTTGGGGTTTTAAAATTGGCTTGAAATTCTCATTTTATCAAATAAGAGGTTCGGATGTAGGATTTAACCCTTTACGTGTTGGCAAAATTTTACACTAATCCATTTTGAAAACATTTGCCCCAGTCAATATTTTTGTTTCACAGACATTGTGGGAGAAGGGCAGAATGTTGGTAACCAGTTTTTTTCTCTGTTTCTCAAAAAGTTTTCAGAAACCCTTTTCGTACGGGTTGTTAAAGCTTGGGATTGTGTGCTGAAGCGTTAAAGATTATGTACAATCCTCTCAGATGGTTATAAGTAGGGTTTTAAATATTCAGTAAACTTCAAGGACAATGTAAGATATCTAGTTTTCTTACAGCATTATTTTTCTGTCAACCCTTAGGCTGTTAAGAGTGACTCAATGAATATTTGTTGACAGTCTTAATCAAGATCAGACTGCACACAACAGGCAGACTGAGTTTGGATCTACACTGTCCGAGAAGGATATATTTCTAGAACTTTAATTTTGAAACAGCAATAATTTTGTATTTACTATTGAATTGAACATTTCATTTCAGTTATTTAGCAGGATGAGGGTTAATGGTAAAGTGTCCGTTACATCTTTTTTTCAAAAGTTTTGCTTTGCTAGATGGCAAAACTTTAGATTCGTCTCAATTGGAAGTATATGTGCAGACTACAAATCAAATGTGGCTCCGAAGATAAAACAAGTCTTTGAAGGCAGAAAACGTTATTGAGAAAATGCCGGTTACCATCGTAAATTGCATGCTATTGTGTGGAAGACAAATCGATTTTAAATCCATGAAGAATGGTGCTTGAGAGTGATTACTAAGATCGTTAAAAAAATTAACTAAAATTGTACTTCTGTTTGAAATAAGACAGATTTAGATCTAGATTTTGTTAACTCTTTTTTCAGACATGGCAACCACCATTGGAAAGTCAAGAAATAGCAGTCATACTGGAAGACGATCTAACCGTGTCGCCATACTTTTATAAATACCTAAAACTTGTCCATAAAAAATACAGTGATCGCCCAGAAATCAACGGTTTCTCCCTACAGGGTGTCAGTATAAAGCACGATGGAAAGCCGGGTTATTTAGAGGTACCAAGACCGCATCCCGTCTTCCTATATCCCACGATCGGGACCTGGGGTTTTTCGCCCAATCACTACAACTGGTTTAAATTTGTTGCTTGGTATCTAGAGTCCCACAAGTTAAATAAGTTCAAGCCTATCGTGCCTAACCATATTTCATCGTTTTGGTACAAGGAATTAGAGGTTGATGGACGCCAAGATACGATCTGGGAAATGTGGCACATCTATCACTCGTGGAAGAATGGATTACTTACGTTATACCCGAACTGTTACGGTAAGAAATGAAGTAAAATGCTACATAAGAAAAAGACAATAAAAAAGTTGTGAGGAACGAAAAAGTAAACTATAAAGGTTTACATTGCACCAGAATTTTGGCTGTAAGAAGTAACAGAAACAGTAACAGAAAGAAATAACTGTGGCGGTAAGAAAAGAAAAACATAAGCTGTTATAGTAGCACCTAAATACGTTGGTGCAGCAGAAAAAAGTGTTAACTGTAGCGTATGAAATGAAATAAACATTGGAGGTATAAGATTACTTTGACTGCTACGGAAGAATGAAAATGTGTAGAATTAAGCATTAAGAAAAAAAGATTGCTATATCATACTGCAAAGAAATTTCTCAAAATCTGAATGGATAATATGCCCCCGAGCAGGACTAGTCATGCACACGAGAAAAATCTAAGAAAAAGCAGTTTCCTTTTCGGGAGCCCCGTTTACATGACTGCGCTTTCAATAAAGCATCCAAAATGGTGGCGTCGATCGATATTATATGATCTACTAGTTCTCCTTGATTGTTGTTATTAAAACTAAAAATAAAAGGGAAAAAATGAATAACTTTCGAAATTAAAAGTACTGTACGTAGTTCCATGTTCCGTCGTTTGTTGTCATTCTTTTGAAACAATCACACGAGGTTAAAACGAGTCATACTATCAAAACGCGATAACTTTGGCCTTTGTTTACAAACACTGGATCAGTTCAAAACAATAGACAAGAGGGCCATTGGCCCTGGAACGCTCACCTTAGACTGTAGCTTATGAGTGCAATTCAATTCTTTGAACAAATTTGGTAAAGCTTCACCCAAGGAACATCCCTGCCAAGTTTCATCAAGATTGGCCCAGTGGGTTAGGAGAAGATGTTGAAAGAAATTGTTGACGGACTACGGTCGACAGACGCTGGACATAGGTCAATCAAATATCAAAGCTCTACACTTTCAAGTTTCAAAGAAGAATTTTAAATTTTCCTTCTTTGTCCTATGTTCGAACTTGTGGCCCTCGGGGCTGGGTCAGTTTTAACCAAAGCAGCATCCTTGGAACAAACTTTGTAGAGGTCCACTCAAAGATGCTACATACCAAATATCAAAGCTCTACACCTTCCCGTTTAAGAGAAAAAGAAATTTAAAATTTTCCTTCTTTGTTCCTATGTTCCAACCTGTGACCTCTGGGGCATGGCCAGTTGTGACGCCAGGGACATCATATGACCAAACTTGGTAGAGGTCCACTAGAAGATTCTGCATACCAAATATCAAAGCTCTGCACCTTCAAGTTTCAGAAAAGAAGATTTCTGAAGTTTTCCTTCTTTGTTGCTATGTTCCAACCTGTGACCCCCCGGGGTAGGGCCAGTTTTGACCCCAAGGGTATACTAAGAACAAACTTGGTAGAGGTCCACTAGGAATTGCTACATGCCAAATATCATAGCTCTATGCCTTCTAGTTTAAGAGAAGAAGAATTTTAAAATTTTCTTTCTTTGTTCCTATGTTCGAACTTGTGACACCCGAGGCGGGGCCAGTTTTGACCCAACGGGCATGATTTAAACAAATTTGGTCCACTAGGAGATGCCAGCTCTACGCCATCTAGTTTCAGAGGAGAAGAATTTTAAAGTTTTCCTTCTTTGTTCCTATGCTCAAACTAGTGACTCCCGGCTGGGGCCGGTTTTGACCCCAGGGACATCATTTGTACGAACTAGGTAGAGTTCTATTAGGAGATGCAACAGACCAAATATCAAAGCTCTACGCTTTCTAGTTTTTGAGGAAAAGAATTTTAAACTTTTCCTTCTTTGTTCCTATGCTCAAATTTGTGACCCCTGGGATGAGGCCAGTTCTGACCCCAGGGTCATAATTTGAAAAAAAAACTTGGTAGAGGTCCACTAGGAGATGCCACATACTAAATATCAAAGCTCTACGCCTTCAAATTTCAGAGGAGAAGATTTTTTAAGTTTTCCTTCTTTGTTCCTATGCTCAGACTTGTGACCCCCGCGGTGGGGCCAGGGGCATAATTTGAACAAACTTGGTAGAAGTCCACTAGGAGATGCTACATACCAAATATCAAAGCTATGCGCCTTTAACTAGCATTCTCCCTAAGAATCATGCAGATGGTGATAAGTGACTAGTCACAGAATTCATTGGTTTTACCATCATTTAATCAGACTTGTTGAAAAACTTTCCCAAAACAAAGCATTCCCTTTTTCTGACAGTGGTTGCCATGGAAACGAGAAATAAAAATTTCACAGAGATTGGTCAAAAGTTGTCGGCAAAAAAAAAGAAAAATGACACTTTTCAGGGTTGTTTTTGACAAATCATTATTGTTTAGATTATCTATACTGATACTTATGTTAAAAGGAGGACATGAGTACTACTGGAAATTACATAGAAAAATGAAAAATGTCACTTGCATTGTGTTGCATAGCAACAGAAATTTAGCCATAGACACCAGTTTTTCAAACTTCCAATTTTTAACATTTTCAAACCAAATTATCTTCTTACAGCAAAGGTGCATATGAAAAATACAAACAGTGCCTAAATGAGCAATATCTGATCTTTCACAGCCAACAATAAAAAAACTCAAAATGTTTTTAATTTTTGTAACCATGGCAACAAAACTATTGAACCGTCAGAGATTTTACAAAAAAGTGTCAATTTCAAAGCAAATTATCTCCCTTCTGCAAAGAGAAATATGAACAGTGTATATACATATTAAATAATCCACTTCTGTTCAACCAATAGAGAAAAATTTAAGTTCTGCAACAATCCAAATATTAGTCACTATGGCAACTAAATTATCGAACAGTTTGCCATTTTAACAAAAATCAGCACATTCAAAGTAAACTACTGCCCTTTTAGATTATCTATACTACTACTTATGTCAAAAAGATGGCAAGAGTAGTACTCAAAATTACATAGGAAAATATAGAAAAATATAAAATGTCACTTGCATTGTGTTGCATAGCAACAGAAGTTTAGCCATAGAAAGCAGTTTTTCAAACCTCAGATTTTGAAGATTTTCAAGCCAAATTATCTACTAACAGCCAAGGTGCATATGAAAAATACATATAGTGCCTAAGCGAGCAACATCTGATTTTTCACAGTCAAGAATGAAAAAACCCAAAATGTTAATAATTTTTGTAACCATGGCAACAAAACTATTGACCCATCAGTGATTTTACAAAAAAGTGGCAATTTTAGAGCAAATTATCTCCCTTCTGCTAGGAAAAATATTAACAGTGTATTTATGTATTAAATGGATCCACATCCGTTCAACTAATACAGAAAAATTCAAGTTCTGCAACAATCCAAATATAAGTTTCCATGGCAACCAAACTATCCAACAGTTTGCAATTTTAACAAAAATCAGCACATTCAAAGTAAACTACCGCCCATTAACAAAGGATTACATTGATAAGTAATACTTACTTAAATTACCCACATCTGTTGGTCAATATTAAAATGTAAAAGAAAAAAATAATGGCCCAATCATGTTACCATGGCAACCAAATCAATGAACCATCACAAATAACAGCTTGTTCAAAGCAAATTAACCCCTTCCAGCTAAGAAGCGTCTGAATAAATTAAAGATACTTTAAATGACTAATTTGTATTATGCACATACACAAGATAAAAGGTATTCAACACCTCAGAAAAAGAAAATATTACCATGGCAACAGAACAGTAAACTCATTCCCATAAAACATAGCAAAGTCAGTGCAAAGTATCTTCCATTGACTAAAAAGTATTTTATGAGTTCCGAAAACATTTTAATAAACCGAATACCTTAAAGGAAATGCATTAAATGCTTCTAAAACAAGTAACCATGGTTACCAAATCAACAGTGATTTTTAGCTGTACTGGCTGGAAAGCCACTAGAGCTTATATCATGGTATGGTTTCCGTCGTCTCTCCGTCTGTAAGTCTTTTTCTTGTTTACGCAATAAAGTCTACATTTGTTGTCAGATTTTGGTGAAACTTGCACAGTTTGTTTATCTCATCAACAGCTTTAACCCTATTGGTTTTGAAAAAATAATCCAACAAACATTTTAGGAAAAGTAGCCATTTGAAATTGAAAATTTCCATTAGCTGTTTGAAGTTGAGAATTTCCATTTCTTGTTTATGCGATAAAGTCTGCATTTGTGGTCAGATTTTTGTGACACTTGCACAGTTTGTTTATGTCATCAATAGCTTCAACCCTATTGATTTTGGAAGAAAATTCAACAAATATTATGGGAAAAGTAGCCATTTAAAGTTGAAAATTTCCATTGCTTGTTTACGCGATGTAGTCTGCATTTGTGGCCAGATTTTCGTAAATCTTGCAGGGTTTGTTTATCTCATCAATAGCTTCAACCCTATTGGTTTTCGAAAAGAAAAAGTCCATAGAATATAGGAAAAATTTCCATTGTTTGTGTACGTGATTTAGTGTCCATTTGGTATCAGATTATTTTGAAACTTGCACAGTTTTGTTTATCCCATCAATAGCTTGAACCATATTGGTTTTAAAAAGAATCCAACAAACAATGTGTGGGTATGGGAAAATAGCCACTTAAAGTTGAAAATTTCCAATTCTTGTTCGGCAGTGAATTTTCGATCCAGTTCTTTTTGAAAAATTCAAAGATTGTTTGGTTCATCAAGGGGTTGAGCCCTATTAAGAGTGAAGAAGATCTACTGATCTGTTCAGGAAAATCAGCCATTTGATAACTTAGAATTGCTTACATAACAAAGTCAACCTTATTTGTTGTATTTCTTTGAAATTTGCTAGAATTTTTTAATACAAGGTGTACTGAAACCATATCAAATTTGGTTGGATTTCCAAACTTTTTTTCTCAGAAATTGCACTTCATTTTTTTCACTCATTGTTCAATTCACCATCTTCTTAGTGGGCTGAAGTGCAGTTGTAATAACATTCCCCCTTTTCTTGTGTGTTTTGCCTTTTTTCGTTTTGCGTCATGAGTTTATAGTGGATGCTAGCAAAAAATAAAGTCAGTACCATAAGAGCAATTTGACAATCAGATTGAAGAATTGTTTTTGGGAAATACTAAATACAAAGCGACGGAGAGCTGTGAATAGAATATTATGAAAGGAAGTGTTACCCTTTTTGTGTTCTGCACTTCTCCTCAGAGACAACTATCCAGCTGTGAAGTTAGTTCAGCTCCAGACAAAATTTAAGTGAGGAAAATAACAAAATATCAAAGGGCAATAATTTTTAAATAATGCAATCAAGAGTTATGTTTCTTATGCACCACACTTCTCTTTGATGAGATCTATCCATCTGTGAAGTTTCATGTTTATCCCTCGAATAGTTTTTGTGTTATGCTCTAGACAAAATTTAAGTGAGAAAATAAAGGGTAATAACCCTTAAAATATGGAATCAAGAGTTATGGTTCTTATGCACTGCACTTCTCTTTTATGAGATCTATCCATCTGTGTAGTTTCATGTTTATATCTCAAATAGTTTTTGAGTTGTGCTCCATACAAGAAATTGGGATGCGAAGAGGGATAGACAGAATGAAGGAAGAATGGACAGACCGACGGACGGCTACTATTACCATATACCTAGCCGCCGTTTTGGCGGGGGATTATTAGCCTGTATGCTACTTTTTGAATAAAAACTAACATGCTATGAACTATATATAGAGGGGTATGAACATTCTTAATTGTTGGTCATTCTATTTGATAGATAATTGTATTTTCTCAATTTTACCGATATGTTGCAACTTTGGTTGCCATGGTAACCTGGAGTATGATATGATATGCTCATTGTTATTTTTTTTATGGACAAGACATTAGATTAATAGCGATTTCTAAAACCAAAGTTATTAAGTTTACTTACTCTTGTCTCTACAATTATGCCTTGAAAATAAGCAAAAATTGCAGTTTTATGCCAATGTCGAGATTAAGGTTGCCATGGAAACCAGAGTTTTTAAAGGAATAAAATTCTTTCTAAAAAATTCTGAAGAGGACCATGGTAGGATAATTTCTGTGAAGTTTCATCAAATTTGGATGGGTAGTTTTAGAGAAGAAGATGTTTGAAATAAAATTTAACGTATGCACCCATGTACACACGCACGTACACATGGACAGACACACAGACGCAAGACGGATACCTGGCTATGACATAAGCCCGCTGGCCTTCTGCCAGTGGAGCTAATGAAACTGACATGCCATGAACCATATATAGAGGGGTATGAAGATTCTTCATTGTTTTTCATTATATTCGACAGATAATGGTATTTTCTCAATTTTACCGATACATTGCCACTTTGGCTGCCATGGTTACCTAGTGTATGATATGATATGCTTATTGTTATTTTTTCGTCGACAACATGTTAGTAGCTATTTCTAAAACCAAAGTTATTCAATTTATTTACTCTAGTCTCTACAAGTATGCCATGAAAATAAGTAAAAATTGCAATTTTATGCCAGTGTCGAGATTCAGGTTGCCATGGAAACCAAATTAAGACACAAAACCAAAATATCTTGTTTGCAGTTTTTCAAATTTGTATCAATACTTCATATGTCATATTAACTTATGTTCAAATATTTGTGTTTAGTGGTCATTTTCTTGCATAAAATACAGCATTTTCCAAATTTTACAAATCTGTTGTCGCTTTGGTTGCCATGGTATCCTGACCTAAAAACATTTTGATCTTTTTTATTTTTTTATTTGTAACCCAATACATTAGTCTTTATGCCCAATATTGAAACCTTAAATCCTAGCTTTGCTGTTAGGAGATAATTGAGATAGAAATTTGTCAATTTAAGCCACCAGCAGAAATGCGAAATACAGCCTTTGTTCGTTGCCATAGAAACACATTCTGCAAGCTTATTTTTGCTACTGCATTCTTGATATTGTAAGCCAATACATGGGTGATTATGTTTTAATAGCACAACTCACTGGACTTTTGGTGACAAATATGCTGTATTAACTTCAAAGTGCTTAATTTTTCAAGTTTCAAGCAAAAAATATGCTTCTGGGGGCAAAAACTTTCTGTGGCCGTTGCCATGGTAACAGCATGACAATAAAAGCATGACAATAAAAGTTTCCCTTTGGCTTTTGAACTTTTGTGACTAAAGGAATCAAGATTTTTTGGTATTCTGAAAAAGTCATTTATCACCATTTCTACAGGGCCTGCATGATTCTTAGGGAGAATGCTAGTTAAGTTTCAGAGGAGAAGATTTTCAAAGTTTTCCTTCTTTGTTCCTATGCTCAAACTTGTTTTCCCCCGGGTTGGGGAAAGTTTTGATGCTACGGGCATAATTTGAACAAACGTGTTAGGGGTCCATTAGGAGATGCTACATACCAAATATCAAAGCTCTACGCCTTCTAGTTTCAGAGAAGAAGATTTTCAAATATTTCGGTTTTTTTAAACCAGAGTTATGGGTGTTATTAAATTAATTGAACAATTTCGGTAGAGCTTCACCCAAGGAACATTTCTGACAAGTTTCATGAAGAATGGCCAGTGGTTTAGGAGAAGACGATGTTTAAAGAAATTGTAGACGGACGACGGACGACAGACGCCGGAGATAGGGCGATCACAATAGCTCACCTTTAGCACTTTGTGCTGAGGTGAGCTAAAAAGGGGAATACCAGGGACGAAGCAATTACTTATTGGTAATTTTCCTTTCGAACGTGCAAATGGCGCCGTGGTACAGTGGTCATAGCGACTCTGCTGCTATCCATGCGGATCAAGTTCGAGTCACAGGAAAAAACATTTTTTTTTTAATCAAGCGTTTGATTTTAAGGGTAAATCAATGATTAGATTGTTTTTCTTTTAATACCATATTCAATCATTCAATCTTTTATTCACTCTGCTCCTTTTACAGACATACATGAAACACAATTTTAACTAGGCATAGCTATAAAACACAACGTGAGAGAGAATGAGAGAGAGAGAGACAGACAGACAGACAGACAGACAGACAGGCAGACAGACAGACAGACGGCATGAGAGGGAAGAGAGAAATTATGCATTTGCTGGAATTAGAATTTACTAACAACGATTTTTATGAGTTTGCATAGGTTAATGAGCTCTAATTTGTTTGTTGTATTGAACAGTAATTCAAATTCGTTAACATTATGTCGTTGTGCGTATTTTGCAGGGATAAGTGTTTTCCTTTTATTTTTGAAAAAAAAAAAAGTGCACTCAAAGATATAATGGTATTCATCACCAATTGAGTTATTACAAAGATTACATGCGCTTTCACCTATTTCATTATTTAACCATCTTCCTACTTCTATTGGCAATTTGTGATTATTTGTTCTAAATTTTATCATGTATTGTAAGAGTGCGGGGGGAGCTTGATTTATATATTTCTCTTGTCCGAATTCCATTTTTATTAGTTTATAAGTGTAGCAGCTATCATTGTTTTCTAATACACTGAACCAGGAATTAATAAATAGGTCTTTTGTCTTCTGCTTTACTGTTAATTTTAGCAATTTTTCGTTTAGGAAACTTTGACTGTCCCATATATTGACCAAACCGTATTATATCAATATAGTTTTTATATTGTTTATCCATTTAAATAATGGGATATTTGAAGTAGTTCCGTAATATATGTGAATATATTATTTACTTGTAAGTAGTAGTCTGATCCATATTCAATTGACATCACACGAGATTGCACGATGATCCTAGTGAAATTTGGGGGAAATAACAAAACATTTCTTACAAGGAAATGACGCTTGAAATAGCTTAAGTGTTTTAGACTTCGAAGATGACTAAAGCCACCAACTTCTGGCTACTAGTTTTCTTCCTGTTTCAGGGCTTTAACGGTAGAGAAATGTCTACTCACTTTTCCCTACAATTGGAAATTTAACCTTCTCGGAAGCTCGACTTAGGAAGATTTAATTTGGAGCATTATTGAGAAAAATAACGATTGAGAACTAAAGCAATCTGAGTAAAAAAAGTTAGAGCAGGCTTGTGGTCTTGGTATAGAATAGATATGCTTTTTTTTAAGCAGACATTGCAGTTGATAAAGCAATTGAGCAGTGAATAATTGCGGCCAGAGACAAGGAAGCAACAAATACTGAATGTTAAGAGCTTTAGGATACCGATATGGCCAGTGAAAATGAAGAGATACAGATACTGCCAGTAAACGGGATGAGAGTTTCGCACTTATCATTGTATTGTTGTATCAAGATATTTCATATAAAAATGTGCTTTAAAACCAGAAAAAAAATATTAAATCAATTAGAATAAGATTTAATTATAACAAAATATTATCAATGACAAAAAGATATGTAAGTCTAGAAAAGGGAAGAAGAAATGAAACAGGGGGAAAACACAAAAAAGACTATCAAACAAGAAAAAGAAAAGAAAGGATAAAACCGAAAAAATATATATAGAGTGATTTCTCCTTAAAGAGATTTCTACTTCTATTGGCAATTTGTGATTATTTGTTCTAAAAAATTACATTACACCACTGCTCACTGAATAGATTCGATAGCTTTTAAAGCTTTTAAACCTTTTCAAGGTACCTTTTAATTGAAATTATCAGATAATTTACCTGATCACCCCGTATACGAAGAAGAATGCTCTGAATTATTGTAAACAAAGACCACGGTTATCGCGTTCCGTTAATACCTTCAGCATGTAACCACACCGTGATGAATCGAAATTCATACGAAACGTAACGCTGAAAGGATAATCTATGGGTTGTTTGAGGCAACTAATGGTCATTTATTTTGTCAAAAAAATTATTAAAATGCATAGTTACCAACCTCGAAGTTGTTTAAATCCGTTTTTAAATAATGATACATCAAATGTCCATCGCAGTGGTCAACATCATATCAAATTCATGCACCAAGCTGCACGTTTTATCCAGGTTTCAGTGACGTCAGTTCTCAGTGAATTCGGGTACTCAGAAGAGAAATTCATTTTCGTCAGCGTACTCAATTTCTGAGACAATAAAACAGGGAAATTTTGCTTAAGGTAGTAGACCCGTACTACTGCTTGTGCAACATGGAATAAAATTTCTCCTTAGTTGAAAAATACGGATTTATACAGATATAATACTTTTGCACATTTTTAATCGATCAGAAATTGCTTTGATGTCTATCTTGAAATTAATTGTTGATAGTTTTGTAAGTTTCCAGAAAAGGAAGGTAATTATTATCTCCCTTCGTAATAAGAATATAGTGGTTTTAGATTCATAAATGATAATTCTAAGAAGGAAAAAAAGGAAAAAGTGACTCGTTTGAAGTACTTACGATAATACTCATTTTAATCATAGCAAATTTTGCAGGATAACATCGTGGAAATAGCTGTATCTTTTTATTACAGGTCCACTACCTTAACACACGTTGGAATGGTAAAACTTTGCAGTATAATATTTAAATTCGTTGTACGGTTAGGTGGAAGGGACTTGGAAACTCATACATGATACATAATGTCAAACAAATTAACAAATTTAGCATTTGGCTCGGGGCGACATGATTCACCACACATGTTTCTAAGTCCCCTGCTACCTAAGGTACAATCAAAAATTGTAAACTGCTGGAATAAGACATAATTTAAACTGTTACGGTTAAGGGTTGAGTGCATATTTTTGTGTTGTCATAAAAAAATAGAATGCAATCGTCTTATACTGCATGGCACACAACGCCTGAATACAATTATTATTGATAATTTCTGTCCAAAGTTTTCAAGAAGATGGACAGGTTAGACCAAGTACGCTGAAGGCTTTGTGCAGTCTGATTATTATCTAAATTTACATTGGTGGTAAAAGCAATTAAAGTTGTGAGGACGTTTTAAGGGTTTTATGATTCCTTTCTTTTTTTCAGGTAAAAAGGGGTTTTCCTTCAATTGGAAAGAAAATGGTTTACATTATACGGCACAAGGCATTCGAAATAAAGATGTAGCACGGAGAGGCCTAATTCTAACTTGGATGTCTACCTTCGACAAATTACCTGATAGGCCACCAGTTTTGAATAATAGTGGAGATTTAATACATTATCTGAACTAGAACATTTTGAACCCTAGGCATTTAGCCCTTTCCGAGACAACATCTTAGGAAAACGTCAGACGACAAACCATATGTGGAACTAATTATTATTTTTTTCTTTGAAAGGATAGAAAATATAGTTTAAAAAGGAAGACCATACAGGTTACCAGCAATTTCACAAAACGCTTCTATATTAAAGAGAAAAAATCAGCGATGAGCCACAATCAGATTAACTTCACATAGCTAAAGGGTTTAATGAAGACAACACATCGGGAAAATCTGATTCTGGGTGAAAACTTCAGTTGAAGCCCTATTTTACATACATGAAAAAAAAAAACCTTAACACTTCGAACTGTTTGATCCTACATGCATCTTACGAAGTAAAGGTACATGTATAAAAGAGGAGCAGCCGTTACCACATCCATCTGCGATTATTGCGCCAGGTTTTCAAGAAAATAAACTGAATCCAAACATAATCAGTGAAGATAAGAGTCATGCGATACAGGATACCACAGTGTGATCTTTGATTCCTCTTTATGCTTTGTAATTATTGTTGGAATTTTTTAGAAAGTTCATTCTATATATTTCAAAGTCTTTAAGTGGATAAATACATCTCTTTAAAAGTAAAGTGTTCAAAGAAATGAATTTGTTTTATGGTCTGTGGTTCGGAAATGAGAAAGGTATTATGCATGTTGCGATCCTTCTACAAAACTGTATAGCGCATTTTTCGCCTAGCGGATGCGAATCACAGTGATTTATGGATGATACTCTTACAAACTACAAATTATGAAAAATAAATGAAATGACGAGCGAAGTTAATTCGTAAAATATACAGCTTGATTATAACAATTTTTCACTAGCTACCTCATGGTATGAGCACAATGATTTATAGATTTGTTGAATTTAAGAAAATAGTATAATCTGAGACAATAAACAGCAATAAGAATCAAGTACGGTGATTTCTAGACTACCTGTCTATTTGATTTACAATGAGTTTCAGTTATAACGATGTACACAGAAAGAATCAAATCACTGGGCCTCGTCTCCTCCAAACTTAACACAGCTCGTCCCCAGTCTGAAGCACCTCTAAAATAGATGAGAATAGAATGACAAGCACCATTACACTGACTGATAAACATTTCCCTTATGACCAAGAACGCTGGGCATCAATGGAAACTAGGGGCATTATCTGCAGTGATTTTACATTTCAAGTCTAAACTCATTCTATTTCATTGGAGTAAACAGCTATAACCTAGACACCGGTTATAGCAGCAAAATATAACCTGTTACATCGCTTTCGACGTTAACACCGCGAATTCAACAGCCAGACTGACTGAAATCCACCGAGCAAGCCCTCTTTATAGCGAGCAGCGCACGAGTGGCGTCGCGAAGCGACGCTTAGCGAAGCGAGAGCTCATTGGTACAAATGGTGTCAAATTTGTACACTCTGCCTTCGACAAAGTGGTGGAAGTAAAAGATTTAAATATGGCGGACGAAAGTGATGTAAAAGACTGTCACTAAGGGCGTTTCTTACCCATAATTCCTTACACCCTTAACAGTCACGTGATTTGAAACAGTGTCCCAGTCTACAAACGAGATCCTCGCGAGATCTGGTCAAATTCGATGGAACTCGGTCTTTTCCGCTATCTTTCTGAGTTACGGAAATTTCCTAATACAGAAATAAACATCACGGGATTAATAAAGCAGCTGAACATTTCGGGTGAGTCAATTGATCTGTGCTTTCAAGGTTTTTTGCGCTCTTGCTTTTGAAAACTATGTTCATGTTTTATTCGGACGTTCTCCCTAACATTTAAAATCCTTTACGATAAAAGGGCGCAAAACAAATCGTTTAGTAGGCTACTTAACTCGTCCCCAAGTCAACACTGCCCGAGCAAAATGTGTTAATCTATGTATAGGAAGGCTACATAGACGGATTTACGAGCGTGCCTTTCAATCTGAATATAATGTAACAAAAAAGCTTTTGTCATCGGGATCTAGATTAGAGCTGCTTATAAAGGTTATACTTTTTCAGTTTAAAAAAATGGTCTAGATCTACTCGCAGCAGTGATTTTTCTTCATTTTCTTTTAACAAAAGGAAAGTGGTTTCTTTTAGCCCACTTGTTTTGTTCTGAATTGCATCTAGATGCCATAATAATCATTGTTGTAAAATCTAAATCTGATCAAACTCTGTCAGCATTCACTCTGATATTTTGGCGGTATACATCTAGATTTCAATTTGCATAGAATATGATTTTGTGTGTGTGTGTGTGTGTGTGTGTGTGTGCAAACTGTTGTCGTACCCATAGACAGAACATTCTCTAAAAATGGGCCTACATTGTTGAGTCACCTTGAAACAGCAGTGGCCAGGGTAAGAAAAAAGACACCACTAAGTTTGTTTGCACCAGGGCTGGGCTCAAACTAATTACCAATCAAATGATTGCTTCTACAGTGTGTCTTCATTGACTGAACCATTCCTAATCGTCCAATTCCAATTCAATAAAAAAAATAATAATATGGTAGACTGTATGTCGGGCATGTCGAAATGTACAAGTATTTAGAAAATCAATTTTCTTAAGTTATTTTTGACTTCCCAAAACAAAATCTGATATGATGCTTTCTTTTCTCAGCCCTGTATTAATCTGCTTCTAACAAATTTCAGCTTATTTCATGTAGGCAAAACCATCAGCTGTCTGATGTTAGAGTTATAAGTAATTTTATGGCAAAGTAACGGCAAAGACTTGGGAGCCACTAAAATATATACAGGTTTGTTTTTTGTAGGTGAATGAAATTTATTTCTAGGTCAAGACGAAGGGTTTGTTCTCTTGAAATCCTGTTTAAAACCCTGATTGCCCTGCCAAGTTATGTTGGAGTATCCTTGAGCAAGGCATGCCACAGCCAAAGGCCAGCACTGGTTGAAATATTACTAAGTAAAGATGTCAATGACATTACGTATGCTGAATTGCAATGGGAAGTAACATAAAAGTCCATTTAAACAAATAATTACAAAGTTTCAGATCTACAAATCTAAATCTCTGGAAATTCTTAATCTTTTCTAGATCTATGTCCCTTTATCCATGAATGCGAAACATTGTTGTTCATAACTTTGAGAAATACAAATAACTACATGAATATGAATTTAATGTCAGATAATGATCAGGCCTCTTTTGGCCTAACCCTTTTTGAAACTAAGACTTTTTGGGACTCATCAATTGCTGTTCTACTCCCATTTCAAAATCATTTCAGTTGTATCAAGCTGACAGCTCTTTTCATAAATTATTTTCCTTGGTATTTAAAGCAGTCCATGTTTGGGATGTGGCTTTCATTACCCATAGAAATTGCCTTACATGTGAAATATTACATGTATCTTGGCTTAGGATGCAATACAGGAATTTAAGATTATTGACACAACACCTTCAGCACTAAGCTATCCAAGACAATTCAAAACTCTTTGGAGCTTTGGAGGCTGATCCTACATTTCCTAGAATATTTATTTGGATGGTGAAAAGTTTTCTGAAAAAACAATTTATGACAAACTTTGGTATCAAGAAAATTTCACATTGATCAGATAATATTTTTAAACAAAATTTCTAATTTGTGCTAATAGTGATATTCAAAATGAAATTATCATGATAGTTCTACCTATTTATCGACATCTATAAAAACTTAAGTCACCATTTGAATGAACTTGGTAGTTTTTGACTTCACAAGTTGGCAGTATAATTGCAGTTATAATTTCAATAATTTACAGTTGTAGCTCAATTGTTAAAATTTGACAACACAAGTCATGAAATGAACTGGCCTGTTAATCACAAAGACGACTTGAAATGTCACTTAAGTAAGAACAACTTTTAAACCATTCAGGGAAAAGAATTCATACTGTAAGATTCGAAACCAAGATTTCTAAAACTGTATCTGATCATAAATACCATAAATGAACATAAAGAAACTGTGTTAAGTTCACAATGAGAATTATCAGGTATTTTTACATTGAGAGGAACAAGCCCGCAGACCTCTTATCAAATCACATCAAGGAAAACGTGCAAATTTTGTGTTCAAATAATAGATGTGATTTGCCAATATATTACTCTGTTTACTGCTTTGCCAGCAAATATAACATCATACTAATTTGAATACGATCGCATAAATAGATGCACATTACTGATCAATTTAAAGTTTTCATCACCTTTGCCTAATTCAGAAATGAAACCATCCTGGCCAGGTAGCTCGGTGGTTTGTGATGTACCTGACTCATGACCTGGTGGTTGTGGGTTCAATACCCAGTTCAGATATACTATAATTCCAGCACTTTTAGCCTCCCACTTCTGATGCATTTGAGAAAAGTAATCAATAGCTTGAAAGAAAGTAAGCAAGTGAGGGGGTAAAGAAGAGGGGATCATTAATATTCTGTTTATTTGTCGTTTTTCTTCTGTTGGTTCACCTGCAGTTGCTTTGCTTTTTTAGGCATTTGATAAGAAAATTTATGCATAGATCTACTTTATCAAAGTAGCAAAAACTTGCAGCGCTGCTCGCCTATAGGCTTTGCCTATATTCATATTACTAGATGGTATGTTACGCCACTTAGTGGGCAAAAAGGCAAATTTAACATATTTCAATGAGCGCTTAAAGGAAAGATTGAAATTCTTAATCTAATAAGCTTCAAAATGATCTAAACAAACAAAAGAATGTTTACCTGTTTTGCCTAGCAACCACTTGATACGAACGGACCCAAGTGATCTCAATGAAAATCAAAGTACCTGGGGTATTTTCATTATAAAGGTCCAAAATGGGCTTGCCGCGTTGTTTACGTGCTAACGTGACACTATCACAATCTGACACCAGATGCCATATTTACAAAATACTCTTAAGTGCATTCTTAATGCAATTCTAGTCAAATGTAGAAAATCAAAAATGGTGAGAGAATACGGACCGAAGTGGCATAAAAGATATGAAATTTTAAATTTCGAATAAGATAAGTAATGTTGGTAAACAACAGCCAAGTGAAATTAACAGCTACAGCAATTATTTTGTTTTTGTACTCTGCACTTCTTCTAAATATTGTACATCAGCATGAGAAGTTTCATGTTTATATGTCATGTAGTTTTCAAGTTATACTTCGGACAAAATTTAAGTAAAATATAAAAAGAAGAGCAATTACCCCTAAATTGTGCAATCAAGAGTTATGGCTTTAATAACGCACTTCAAAAGTTTACCCGTGCTGATATCTACCCACTTGTTTACATCTCTTATAGTTTTTGAGTCATACTCGAGATAAGAAAGTTGGTCAGAAGGCCAGACAGACGGAAGGACGGGTGAACGGATGGCTACTGTTAGAGATGTAAAAGCCGACATCGAATACGGACATTTGACAAGATATTCGGAGTTTAGACAAGGGGTTCATCTCAAAATCTACGAGACTATCGATACAGGTAATTCGCTATTTAAGAGGCGCTCGCTGTCGATCGTCTGCTTTTGCAAGGTACTTTTAAATAGACCACGCTAAAATTTCACTTCTCAGAGAATCAAAACGATGTCTGTAATATTTCTATGAGGAATTGTAACATATGTAACACACTGAGTTACGTTTGGCCGTAACTCTTCTTTGGATCGTATTGTGGATTTTAGTTTACTACTCTTTGGTCTCTTGCAATACAAGTAAACTACCCAAACTACCCAAACATTAACTAAAAACATGAACCAGATCCTTTGGTAAAACCCTTCACGGTTTCTTAACCCTTTCCCAAACAATCCCTGGTTTTTACGGGTCTGAAATAGTAGCCTTTTGAAAACATTGTGGGAAAAGGAGAAAATACTGGTAACCAGCATTTTCTCCTTTTCCCACAATGTTTTCTACCCTATCATATAGACAGAAATCATCTTTTCAGCAAGATTTGAATTGTCGTCTGCAAATGATTTCAATTTGGTCTAGTCCAAAAATTTGTCGTTTGGGAAAGGGTTAAGTCAATTGTTCCTCCATAAAATTCTAGATCTAATCACTTCAGTATGATGTTACCGCAACATTCTGTCCTGATCTTAACATTCTCTCAACAGGTCTTAGCTAAATAAGTATTTACATAAAAAAAAAACGATTGTGCATCGCACACCTCATTTTTAGGGTAATAAAACACCCCTAAAACCGGTATTCATATGGCGGTATAAGCGAAAGAGGCATCAATAGCAAAAAACTCGAAGAAAACTATATTCCAATAATGCATTTCTCAGTAAGTCATAGAATTCTTGTATATTGAGTCTTCACTTAAAACGTTTTAAACTTTCCCCTTTTTACATTATGAGACTGATGCGTCTTTTTCGGCATACCAAAGCAGAGCATACTCTTACAGTCACACCGAGAAACTGTCGGGGTGATGCCAAACTGAACTCAAGCTTTTGTACCCCTTTACCTGAGCGATTACATGTTCAACAGACACTCTATACCTCCTGTAGTATCTGTTGTACCTCTCACACATTACCCTTTCTTGACCCTGTATTCTGCGGAGATGTACTATACGGCGTTATGATTGGGTATCCATTTGGGTAAATTTGGCCCGCCAGAAAAACACAATCGACAGGAAAAGGTAGATCTTGAGCATCTACTGACGCATAATTCTTTAAGTTGGTGCATCATTCTGATGGCCAAGAAAACCAGGCTCAATATATCTAATCATACCTTCATTGTCAACGATAATTTGAGTATGAAGGCAGTGATAATTTCTATGGCCAGAATAAAACTGTTGTTGGTTTTGAACTGGTTGGTATATTTCATAGCTTGTTCCATCTATCGCCCAAACAGCAGAATGTATTTCAAGCCAATTTTCGTTCAGTTCTCTCCTTTCTGCAATAGAGGACCAGTATAGGCCTATACATCGACAAATTGGAGGAAAAAGAGAAAATGTTGCAACTAGTTTTTTATCCCTTCAACCTAATATTTTCTTTCCAATCAAAGGCAGGAAACATAAATTTAGCAACACTTAATTTGCTGTATTAAAGTGCTTTCGATTTGGTCCAGTCCACAATTTTGTGGTGTGGTAAGGTTTTAAACGATGCTGTGTTTTCATTTGCTTCCGTTTTTTATCATGTCAATTGTACATGCTACTTTGATTAAAGTCATTAAAGTCTCTCAGAGGATCTCGCTACTTCATGATTTAAATTCATGATTTTTTGGCCCCAAACCAGTGCATAAAAATCGGTATTCACTTTACCATGGGTTTGTTGTATTTTTTTGACATAAATATAAAATTTGACATCTACATTAATTTGCGAGCAAAATAAATATTTGTTGAACGACTGTAAAGTAAACATGTTAAAATGACTAATTTCTTTAAAAAATTGACAGAGGTTGGCCAGCGCACATGAAATCGTTTGATGTTGATTTTTTGTTTTTCGCAAATGCGAGTAGATCCCTTTCATATATTCCACGGAAACAAATTAAAGGTACTCATGTTTTCCTGGCTTTCTCACACAACTCTCTTTGCATATATCGTTGCATGTAACTGACTATTTTTCTCACATGCACCAGAGTGGTGAAAAAAGCCGGAGAAAGGTTTGCTTCATCTAAGTATCCAACCCGCAATTTTCTGCAAAAAAAGGGGGGTTTAATGCTTTTCCGTTATCCATGGTACCAAATAAGTCATCATATAGTTATGGGTACATGACATCTACCTTTTTTAACAACCTACTTAATAATGAGGTTGACTGGTCCTTTGACATACAAAACTGTTCAATGGCCAAAATTTTCTGCCAAGGTCAGCGTGATGCTTTTCGCAGATGCACTAAGCCCCCTTTTCCCAGAACATCCCTGAATGATATTTTGGTTTCATATGCAGGAGCTTGCATACTCTTGTCACAAATGTGCCAGGAAAACGGCTTTCAGGGAGCCGCCGCATGAACATGGCCACATTTTGGAGCAATCGTAAATCACTCTTTATTTATACCAATTTTAATGCCAAGAAGTAAATCAAAAGCCAGAGGGGAAATTGACGAAAGTCTCCTAAACTATTCTTTTTCAATTTATGCGAAATTTAACGATATAAAATCTTATTTACCCATTACACGAGTCGTCGACGCCTGAGCAGTGAGATACATGCCAATGGTTTTACAATGATTAGATGGCATTAAAAATAGCACTCAGAAAACCTACGACAGGCTTAAAGTTTCAACTCAGGTTACGCTATGCAGTCCAGAAAAGGATAATACGTATTGGTCGATACTTATCCCTCGGATGCTCGAAGGCATAGATCATGAATGGCTTTTGAAAACATTGCAGGAAAAGGACTAAATGCTAGTGACAAACATTTTTCACCTTTTCCCACAATGTTTTCTACATTTACCTAATCAAAGACAGAAACCTCCACTTAAGCTACATTTAATTAGTCGTCTGCAATTGCTTTTATTTGGTCTGGTAAAAAAAAGGCAATTTAGTAAAGATTTAATTGTCAAAAAAAACCTAGCCTGTGTTCCAGCCCGGTCATTTTTGTTTTCTCTTTTATATTAGGACTTTACTCTGTCAATAATACAGTGTCGTTTTTTGATAAATTTACGTCCAAATGTAAAGATGGGAAAAATGATCGGACTGAAATCCTGGGCGAGTAAAAACCATACAGGTACGACAGAAAAACGGTAGATGCGGATAGAGTAATTAGCGGATTCATTTATCGATAATCTCCTAGCTTCTGAGATGACCCCCGCTCAAAATATCCGTACTCCGTGCTTTTATTCCTTACTCGGTGTCGGCTTGTACATCTCTATTACCATATCCCCCGCCGCCTACTCGATGTGGAATAAAAAGGGATTTTCGATAACATTTGGATGGAGAAAAGCAAGCTGAAATACGTCTCTCGATAACCGTGTATAGTTAGCTTTTTTTAAAATTACATGTGGACAGTGAAACAGCACTATTTCGAAAAGGGCTTTCTATAACATCAGGTTTTAGTACTTTCCTCTGAAAATCTTGTTAAACATAGATTTTGATATGAATCTAAAGTTTAACACGTTTAACATAATCTCTCTCTCGACAACCATTTATTGAAGACTTCTTCAATGGGTTGATTTATCATTGTTTTAAAATTACCGTTCTCCAGGTTGATATATGATACATAAAAATAGATACACGTTTTAAGTTTTGTGCTAAATATTAACTCTTACGATCGATAGCCTTCCTTCTTTCGAACGACTTAAGAGTTCAACAAAGTCTAGTTTAAACATATTTTATTCTTGAACTGAATGGGGTCGGGTCACAAGTTCCTACAACCTAGATTTGGCCCTTCCCCTACAATCAAATTAACCAGAGATGAGA
Organism: Tridacna crocea; assembly: GCA_943736015.1. Lineage (NCBI taxonomy): Eukaryota > Metazoa > Mollusca > Bivalvia > Cardiida > Cardiidae > Tridacna > Tridacna crocea. Next base: position 48,377,390 of record OX031057.1, on the reverse strand, counting down.
GATAATGGAAACAAAACACACAGAGGCATAGTGTAAATAACTAAATAAAGAAGAAAAAAATGTACACAAAAACAAAGACAGAAATAAGGAGAAATTGATAAAGAGAGGGGAAAAATGAGGAAACAGGAAGAAAAAAAAAGTAAGGTGGAAATAGAACTAATAAGTAAAGAAAAAGGGAGAATTAAAAACTAGATGCGATGCTCCGTGATAAATGCTTGCCATCTTAGTAAAAGGCTATATGCTTTTTTTAATTGAATATGTAATAATTACTCAAAGCGGCTCGACTGTTTAATATATAAGTGAACTGATTCAAATAATGGGCAGTTTTCATCTACATTCAGGTTTTCATCGCCAAATAACAACTTCTCTATGTTTAGAGGATGAAGAGCCCTTGTTGACTGAAAAAGCGTGATTCTGATATCAGAATACCTTCAACATATGAAAAAATAGTGTTCTGCATTCTCAACGCCATTTCTGCAGTCACAAATCGGATCTAATTTCAAGTGATTCAGAAAAAGGTCATTATTTAAATTACAGCAGTTATTTCTTATTCTAGCATGAATGACAGATACGCGTCTATTTCCAAAAAGGTAGATACTAGGTATTCTATCTGGTTTCAACACAGTTTAAGTCAGCGAGATTATTGCCTAACTCTTAACCACACCGAAAAATTTATTTACATTTGTCCAAAGAGGATTGCATCTGCTGACGACCGATAGATGTTAAAATAACCGAATTTGTATTTGGAATGGTATAAAAGATTGGGGGAAAAGGAAATAATGTAACCAGCATTTCCTCTTTTGTCTATTGTGTTTTCAAAAACCTTCCTTTTGACTCTTTACCATACAGTATGACTTTTAACTTTTAAAGGGTTTTCCCTGCATATTTGTCTTGCGTGAATTTTCACGTCTACAAGTTTTTCAGAATGTCTGAAGAGAACCTATAGGACAAATTACATTGTTTTAACATACTAATAGCTTATAAACCTATATTTCAAGAAAAAGGTGTATTTTTGCACAGATTATTGCAAGAACTAAGAAAAACAGATCTGCCGAAATTCCGGGTTCGCTTCGTCTACCTTGATTTCGATTGCGGTGGTGAAAATAAGTGGACATGGACCCAAATTTTCCTCACATAATTATATTAGTCTTACTAATGTGATATTTCATTTGATCACAGGCCAGTCTATCCATGTATCCATCGATCATCTTGAGAAAAAAAAGGAAGAAATGTGTGACAAGAAATCTGTGGAGAGAAAAGTTATGGGTGAAACACACAAAGCAAACGACACAGAATCTACAGTTAGTTGTATCATACCCCCAAAAGCTTGCAAGAAAAGAATGTCTGCGGTCATGTTTTTTCTAAAGGAAATAAGTCAGTCTGAGACCAGTGACACAACAACTTGCACTGACTTTAACCTGGCCTCTTCCTCGACCACTCAAGCTACAGGTTTGACATGCTTTGAAAGCCGGAAGTGCCACTGTCAGCAAGCTTCAAATATAGAGAGATACTGAGATCCATTCCAGTAATTCTGTAGGTATACATATGGCTACGCAAAAGTAGTTCATCTTCTAAGCCTAACAATGCCTCAAAGAAGTTGTCCTACGAGGAGAGACTGAAAACGAGGAAAAGAAAATTTGGAATAACTGCTCAAAATCAAGAGAAATCTACAAGAAGTTTACAAAGAGACATGACTGGTAGCGTTCCTCGTGCTACCACCAAAAGACGTAAAATAAGACTTAACTTGCTCTTTTTAACATAAGTCTTAAACAACCGAGATATGACAACTAATTGAACTGATTTTTCTCTATTTCTAGGAGACACAGAGAGAGAGGGAGAGAGAGAGAAAGTTACATGCTAAAAACTGGTAATAAAACATTGCAATTGTTCTTTATGTTTGTTTTTAAGGGTGTTATCAATTGTTTTCAGCCTTTGGTCACGTAGTCTAGTACTACTCCAAATTTGTGACAGATGTTCTTGCCTAAGACTCTTTTTCACCTTATCATCTTATGATATACACCATTTTCAACATCATTTCAGTTATATTGCAGCGGCAAAAAATGAGAAAGAGAAGATTTGGAATAACTCCTCAAAACCATGAGAAATCTAGAAGGAATACACAAAGAGACTGCCACTATGAAACGTACAATAAAATAACAGATATTGACTTGCTCTTTTAAACATAGGTTTTCAACATTGAATGGCAGATATGACAATTTATTGATCTGATTTTTCTCTATTCTGTGAGACAGAGTTGCGTTACATGTTAAAAAGCTGGTAATAAAATATTTCAATTGTTCTGAAGGGCGTTATCAACTATTTTCAGCCTTTGGTCACGTAGGCTAGTACTACTCCCAATTTGTGATTGATATTCTTGCCTAAGACTCCTTTTTCGCATTGTAATAAATGCCATTTTCAACATCATTTCAGTTATATTACTGGCGGCCAGAGCTTTCCTGGAGTATTTCTTTATGCAATATTTTACACAATATTCTTTTCAAGCCACTTGCTGTTATCCCACATGACCATCTTCTAAACAATGATCAGCAGTTGAGAGAGAGAGAGATAAATCCTACCACAATGAATTTGATTAATCCAAGAAATTCCCTTTGGTAACCTGCATTTTCTCCTTTTCCCGCAAAGTTTTCTATCCTACTGGAAACAAATTTTGATTTTTGAGTTATGTTTATTTTGTCGTCTGGAAGTGCTTTCAATTTGGACAGGGCTAAAATTTTATCGTCTGATAAAATGTTAAAAGTGGCCCTTCAGATTTTGGGACGAACATGTTACAAAAATACAAAAAAAAGTCATCCTTATACTCCCAAAGCCTTTTAATTTTCATTCATAAAACCCCAGTAGTCGAAAACCATCCGATAGCAAGAGAAATCAGAGATTTACTACGGCCCAGGTCTACACCGAAGGGAAACACGGTCTATTTTTACATGAGCAACTCGCTTATTTACATACCGGAAATACACAGACGAAGGCTTCAAACATAGCGTCCGAGGAAAACATTATAGAAAATAATTACATGGCTGTTATGTTATGAAATTTATAGCGTCAATAGTCACGTGACAGTCACTTGATATTCCCAAAATCCTTTTTTTTAAGGCGCGAAATCTAAAAATAACCTTAAGAGGCTACGTAACCTTGAAGGGAACACCACCCTATTTTTTTTGTAATATCATGATTCTTGATTATTGATGATCTGTATTGCTTTTTCATGTAAATTTCAGTGATATATTTATTTTTTAATTTGGTTAGATGTGAAATATCTAAATACCCACCTTTAACGCTATAGTTGTATCATTAGATTTTCGTATGCTACAAATTTGTATCAGAAAGTGTACAGAACTAGAAAAAAAAATACACAATGACATTTTATGTTCATTCTGTTATCTAAAGTTCTTAATCTATAACCCTTTCATTGAAAAATCACGTGTTTTAACGATCCTGTGGTAAAAGGTTTTAGAAACACTGGGGAAGAAGAGTAAAGACTTGGCTAGCACTTTCTTCTCTCCATCACAATGTTTTTCAGTCATTTTTAAACTTCATTTTTGAGTCATGTGTGATTTTGGCGCCTACAAACCCTTTCAATAACGGCCAGTTTAAAATTGTGTTTTTTGACAAAATGTTCAGTTAGGAGTGAGGAGCCAACTATATGGAAAACAATCCTGTTATCAGTCAGGAAGAAACCTTCAATTTATAATGACTCAGGAAGGGGTTTAATGCATCTGTAAAAAGGATCGACCGTACTTTTGCTTTTGGTAAATTTTATGCATGTCAATGGACCATGCTACCTCAATATTCAGCCGACTGTTAGACAAAAATGATTTTATGGATCCATAATTATGAGATGACGTGCTTGATGGAATGCAGCACGGACATAAATTCGTTCTTCTTTGCTAGATTATATTGTCTACTTCATTTAACCTGATCCAGACCTTTATGCTGAATATGTAAGTAGGCATAAAAATAGAACTCCGACTAATACTCGGAAAGTTACATATACACGGATAGGTACTTGTATACACAGTTAGGCAATTAAACCCTTAGCCTACAAAGGGCGACTCAAGGCGCTTTTGGGGACAGTGTATATCCAAGATCAGACTGCAAAAAACGTGCAGTCTGATCTTGGATATGCACAGTACGATGAGGGGATATTTCTCCCAAAATAGTAACTTTGAAATTGCGAAATTTCCGTTTCTTGCTATTGACTGGAAAGTTTCAATTAACCTATCCAGTTACGACTGAAGAATGATTGGCGTGAACCGCTCGAAATAATTCTGAGACCATTCGGGACATATACCGAGTGATGTCGAGGGTAAAAATAGAATATTGGTTATGTAAATATCAAGTTATGTAATTGATTTTGACCTGGGTCAGGATAAATGATGCAGATAATAGCTCATTTTAATTAGCCCTTGTCCTGCTATATTAGTCAAATAAAAACTCAAACTTGCCTATTTCAACTTCGAGAATTCACCATTTAGAGATTTTCCTTTTCTTGTCAACTGAAAATGTGTTGTTTTAATCATTAAACTGCTAAATAAATGAAACACCAATGTGCAAATATTGCCTTTTCAAAGTTGACTTTATCGCAAAAGAAAATACCGTTTTGCACGTTTTCTGCAGTCTGATCTTGGATCCACAATGCGCGATATAAAGATATTTCTATCCGAATAATACCTTTGAAATAGCCAAATTTGTTTTTTTCGGCTTGAAAGTTTTATTTTAATTATTTAGCAGGACAATGGTTTACAACATTTCTAATTTTCCAGAATTTACCGTCGTCTTTTCAAGCCTTTTCTTTCTAACAATAATTGAACTATGGGAATGTTTTGTGAACGGTTTCCAGAGCTATAGATTTGTCCAATTTACTACATACGTACTCAAAAGAATACACCACTGTCACATATTTCAAAATTCCTACATGTTGGCCGACCAGTAACCCTCATTAACTCTTAAAACGTCTGGGTCGCATCAGTTTCGAATGCTGATCTGGATTATCATATTGGCTGAGATAGAATGTTTTATCCAGGCAAGTCTTTGAATCTAGAGTTAGACATGAACTTCAGATGGTCTTGGCATAAGGCTTCATGTAATGTTAAGTACATTGGAAACTCTGGATTTCTTTTTCCGAAATTCGCACAAAACTTTTTAAAGTTAGAATGCAAAATTAGAACCCATGTAGACCCTATAACTAATATTTCTACAGCGTACAACAGAGAAAAATCACATTTTTAAATGAAGTATGGCCTTGATAAAATCTTGTATCCCATTTTATTGTTCGTCTGCAAATCAGTACTCCCTGTATCCCAGCGCCCATATGCCATGTTGTATAGTGTCATGAAAATTTGGAAGTTCTAAGCCACATACATAGGGAGACGCGGTAATATCAACCAATCAAATTGCGTAATGGAGTTACTTTTCTTGCGTCATAGAGTTGACGTCGTTTCCAAAGAAACGTGTCGTGTAGCCATTTTGACTTTATCAAAATTGTCACACTTTTTCGAGCTCTCGAAATTTATTCAATTGCAATTGAACATATTTATATCAAGCACCAGAAATGATGACAAACGAAAGGTAACTATTATTTTTTTTATTTAAGTGGAAAAACTATAAGAATGAGGCTAAGAGGTATTTTGTAAAGGATCGAAGAAGAATGGTGCAGAGCTATGGTAGAGTTGAACGTGGGTGGGGTGATTTTTTTTTATATATAACCGAAACTGATTTTTCAAAGGGGTTAAAACCCGTTATCTTGACAGTAACAAATAAAACATCTAAAAAAGAATTTTGCAAGAAATAAAATGTAAGGTACGGCAAGAAATGTTGTTCTTTTTAAACGAAATAACTCTTGTCTTGGGTTCTTATATATACGATCCCTGTCCAAAACTTAATGGAAATGCATTAAACCCCCTTTTTCAGACATATCACTCCTCTTCCGTTTTTTATACGGAGTTACTGTGCAGCAATATATTTTGACGACATATTTTTTTGCGGAAACCTACCGTAAAGCTAGGCTTATAATTGTAATTCTGAAATTAGGTATATTGTTGCTCTCTTAGGTATGCATTATATGCAAGTCTGTGCCAATATCAGCTGGGCTGGATAGGCGCACACATTTAGTTAGGATTATCATTAGGATAATCATTTTCAAGATCTGTCTTGATTCCCTTATTCTTGCAAGGTCATTTTCTTATCGCAATGCTTTCATGTACAGACCTGGGACTGTATTTACTAACCCTTCTCTAGAACGTTCTTAGTTTTATATTCTCAAGAAGTTTCTATATTAGAAAATAGAACTTCTTCTAATTTGCGAAACCAGCTCCTTCTAATTGGCTAAATCCATTGGCCTTAGCCAGTCAGAGGTTGTTCTTAATCTCGAATTAGGCTTAAAATGAAATAAAGAATATTTGATTAATTAGAATTAAAATGAAATAAAGAATAATTGGTGAATACGAATACAGGGGGTGGGGGTGTGGTTGGTTCTATGTCCAATGACATAAGTCATGCTCTGTGTAAAGGGGGCTTAATGCATCTGCAAAAAGTATCGACCAAAAATAACGACTTTGGCAAGGCTGCGGAAGCTGATCTGGGCCAAAACTTTTCTATTGGTCAATTTTCTCCATGTCCAAGGACCATTCTACCTCAGGATTCTGTCATTTGTTCAAGAAAATGGATGTAATAGATCCATAAATATATGTTGGCATGCATTGTATAATGCATAACGGAGATGCGTTATGCTCCTTTTTGCTGGAGCATGGAACACGTGTAGATCTATAGCTTATTAGACAAAAGTGACACGTTATCGTCTATGTACAGTGAATGTTTAGCCGCTCAGTACTCTTGTATCACATCTTTCAGTTTAAATGTGTACCACAGAGTGATATTCTAGATTTGTTCAAATTAGAAATTATTTGTAGATGACAAGTTAAATGTTATTCAACGTTTGAAATTTGCCTATCACAGTTTAGGAAATATAGTGGCAAAAAAAAAAAGTAGAAATGCTGGTTACCAGCACTTACTCCTTCACCCACAATGTCTTCAAATGCCCTCTAGCTAAGACCATGGAACACGTGTAGATCTATAGCTTATTAGACAAAAGTGACACGTTATCGTCTATGTACAGTGAATGTTTAGCCGCTCAGTACTCTTGTATCACATCTTTCAGTTTAAATGTGTACCACAGAGTGATATTCTAGATTTGTTCAAATTAGAAATTATTTGTAGATGACAAGTTAAATGTTATTCAACGTTTGAAATTTGCCTATCACAGTTTAGGAAATATAGTGGCAAAAAAAAAAAAAAGTAGAAATGCTGGTTACCAGCACTTACTCCTTCACCCACAATGTCTTCAAATGCCCTCTAGCTAAGGGTCATTAAAAGTCGTGATTATATGGTAAAGAGCTTAACTCTTATTATTATGTTATTCAACGTTTGAAATTTACCTATCATGCACAGTTTAGGAAATATAGTGGCAAAAAAAAGAAGAAGATGCTGGTTACCAGCATTTACTCCTTCACCCACAATGTCTTCAAATGCCCTCTGTCTAAGGGTCATTAAAAGTCGTTATTGTACGGTAAAGAGTTTAATTCTTATTACATTTGATGAAATATAGGGAAAGATATAGTTCGACCTAAATTACAACTGTAATACACAAGGTTATGCCTGATCTATAGAAAATAACTGATATAAAGAGGAAAACGATCAAGACATGTTTTTAGATGCAGATTTTTTTCTATGCCTTTCCGATATGAATGTCCGAAGAACAGCCTTTAACGTCAAAAGTTCTATGTATAGTTCATGTAATTATGGCTTGTAAGTAACAGAATTTCGAAATTTGTCATAAAGAATTCTGAATTAATGGGCATATGTGCATTTAGCTCATCAATATCTCTATCGTGTTTTATTAACTGATTTATCTATTTATTCCAGACAAGTTACAGTATATCACTTGGACACAAGAAGACAGGACAGACAGATTCACCCGTACAGACGACCAGTCGGATATGACCGATTTACTTCGGTACCACAGATGTCAGCAGAACGACAATGGCTGATGTCCTTCATTGTGGTGTCAAGGAGAGAGGTCATGGTGACAAGCCAAGATCCTTTATCTGCATTATGGTTCTGGCCCCAAGAGTGAGTTTGAATGTTTATTTTGTATTTGTGTTGACGTTTTCCTTAGGTACGGTGGAGCTATTTATCAAATTTCTTTTGATAGACATGCAAACATGCTTTCTTCTTCTTCACAGCTGTATGGGTAAATCATCAAGTTTTATTTTCACATCATGGAAAAAAAAAATCATTGCAATTACAGCACTAGCAACATTGTGAAACCGTCCAAATAATGACACAGAAAAAAAGGTCTTCATCAGGCTATTGTACATATTCATTAACCCATTACCAAGCGACAAAATTTTAGACTGGTTCAAATTGAAAGCATTTGCAGACGACAAAATAAAAGTGACTAAAAATTTGAATTTTGCTTTGTGAAGGGTAGAAAACATTGTGGGAAAAGGAGAAAATGCTGGTTACCAGCATTTTCTCCTTTTCCCATAATGTTTTCTAAAGGCTTCTTTCTCAGGGGCGTCAAAAGTAGGGATTGTGTGGTAATGGGTTAACCATTCTACCTTTCAATTTATTTTCTTTTTTTTTTTCTAATTTAGGAATATAACCCTATTCCTGATTGGTTTAACCCTTATCCTGCTAAATAACTAAAATGAAATTCTCAATTCGATAGTAAAAACCAAAAAATTGTTATTTCAAAGGTATTTTTTAGGGAATAAAACCTCCAGATCGGACAGCGTAGATCCAAGATCAGACTGCACGTTCTGTGCAGTCTGATCTTGATCTACGTTGTCCGCAAAACGTCTGTGAGTCGCGATAAGCAGCCAAAGGGTTAATTTCTTGTTTGTTGTAAATTTAGAAATGACAATTATATTTCAAATGAAACTGAATGGGTTGGCAGACTCTCTGCCCTCCGAAAAAAGACAACCAAGAAAATATAAAGGCAAACTAATAACAGCTTCATTGTTTTAATTTCCCCTATTGATTAAAAAGATATCACAAGGCTTGTTCAATATTCAATGTGATCCTAGCAGGGTTACATGGTTTGCCATCTACTCGGTAATACGTTATGAAAAAAGATTATATGCTACACGAGCTGTTTACAAGTAATATACCTTTTAATGGTGCTTTTTCTCTGTAAAATAAAAAGTAGAAATATATCAGCAAATCGTACAAGTAATCCATAGACAAGTAAAACATTTGAACCTTGCTCTGAGAAAGGGGTTTTAATACATTTCCATGAAGTACCAAGCGAGTCATCACATAATTCTTGGTCTATAAAGTTCATTTCATTAAAAGCCAACGTAATCATAAGATGACTGGTCCTTTGACATGCAGACAATTGGCGAATACCAAAATGTTTCGTCCAAGTCAGCCTGCGCATATTGCTCAGGCTAACCTGGGTCGATACTCGGATACATCGCGATACCCATCGCCCCCTTTTTCACAGAGGTCGACTTATTTATGTTTTCCATTTTTTCAGGGAAAGTGCACGTCGTATACTGTGTCGGACCTCTTACTTCCGCTTTATACGCAGAAACAGACGCTACTATCCATACAAAAGAGCTGGAAAATACTCCAGTGGAATGTGCAAGTGTTGCTCCCTTCCACTTTATCTAGACTGCACATATTTCTCTTCATCTGTACGGAGATACCTTGACAACACTGAAGCCAGCACTACAGCTGCCACCAATAAAGAAATTGAATGTCTAGCAGTAGATAACCAAGTGGAAGAAGATATTGAATTATCTAAAGAAGACAACTACTTGCCTGATGCTAAAATGACACAAGATGTACAGATAACCGTGATCAAAACACCAGAAATGACAACTCTCGAACTCGACAAACCAACATCAGATGATGTTTCTGATCCCAATACCACAGACATACCAGTCATAGGTTCAATGACTGACTGGGATATAAATCTGTAGGTTGACTAATAGAACAATATTTCAAGCTGTAACACACAAACCCTAGTATCAACGACCCTGAAGAACAATCCTTTTTATAAAAATTGCAGAAAAGGAGGAAATGTTGATAACAAGAATGTTCTGTCATTTTCAATAGACAGATCCCACCATTTGAGCAGTATTCGATTCGTACTTCTGCAATCGCTCTCAGTTTAGACCCGTCTAAAATTATGTCATCCCATAAAACCACATAGTACTGCAAAGTCAATGATGGTTTGGCTTGAATATCCCATATGTGGACAGCATAGATTCCGGGTGGGGGGATTTACAATAATCACAGTTCCAATTTCCAATTCAAAGACGTTTCAACCGAGGGAAAGCGTTCTGTCTTTAAAAATTAGATGGTTAGTCTTAGTACTAACATTGACTGCGCACGACACCCAGTATTGTCTTTGATATGCAGTGACTGTTTTACCTGTATATATTTGAGTTGTGCGCTCCATAAACACCCCTGTCAGAATTTGTAATTTGATAATGTTTATCTAAAATTGTTTGTACTTCCTGTGTAACTAATAAGAACAAATGAAATATCTGTTTTTTTTTACATAGACAGGGACATCAAACATCACACATTGTCATATAAAATATTTGATGGCTAGATCATGAAAATCTTTTCTCCTCTATGTTCGTTCTTATGTATATTGTCTCCTTATCAGCTTTATTATCAGTTTATAATCTTTTCAACTGTACCGAAACCTATCTTTGTTATTCTTTTCCTTTCTTTTTCAATACAGTTATTCTATTATTATTGTTGTTATTGAATAATCAATCATTAATTATCTATTGATTAATTGATTTATTTTATTCTAACCAATCACTTGTTTGTTCTCTGCTTTCCTCTTCCTTCCTACTGTCTATTCTTATCTGTTCCTATGTCTGTGTCGTACAGTTTGACAGATTCTGACTTTCAACAAATGGGAAAAACAGCATGTGACACAACTGTGGCCGATCTTGGCTCCTCAGCAGAGAGCAAGACTAATACTGGTATATTTACTTGTTCATGCTTGTCTATTATTGTGTGCTGTTTTACAACAGTGCCCCTGTAATGTTCCTACCACACATGTAGGATATCAACATCTATTCGTCTCAATTTCTTTTTACCCTTATCCTGCTAAATAACTAAATAAATTTTCAATTCGAATTTAATAACCCAAATATTGCTGTTTATGTTTTTGGCAATTATATCTCCTTATCGGACAGTGTAGATCAAAGATCAGACTGCACGTTTTGTGCTGTCTGATCTTGATCTATAGAGTCAGCAAAAGGTCAGGGAGTCGTGCATAGCAGCCAAAGGGTTAAACACTTTATTACGAACATTAATTCGCTACTTCCTATGCAAAATTGTTGTTGCTTTTTTTTCATTCGATTCAAAAAGGTTTTCTAGATGTCTCTTGTTCTGTATTCGTTCTGACCAAAGGTCGATCTGATCAGAAGATTCTAAATCAAGATCTAATTCTCCAGTCTACGTCTCGCCTTCTGATAGGCTAATACAGAAATACATATACTCCATTAGATGGATAGTCTGGAAAAAATACTTCTGCTATACACTAGTATGACTTTAAACACAATCTTTGACCTAGTCCTCGGTGGTTGTAAAATAAAATGCATGGTAATGGATCAAAAGTATTGAAGGATTGCCAAAATAAGATGATGGAATGCAAAACACGAGGGATCATTCCGTGCAGTATAATAGTAAAAATTGAAAACATTACAAAATTGGCTGTAACTTTTAAAAAAACGTATCTACCACAGACAGGCTTTTCTTTAAAATGTGTTGAATTGCGGAAGTCTTTGTAACAATTTCTTCATTTGCTTCATTGATTCTCTCCTTTGACTTCACTTTCAAATATTTCATGATTATTGCCATGGTATTTACCTATCTTTGCTTGTCTCCAACCAACAGTACGAAACTTACTTTTGTCTAAGCAGAAATGGTGAAGAATTAGATAGGAGTAAATGAAGTTAATGAACCAATACAATTAAGAAATTAATGCACTGAAATTAATCAATTAAGTTAGAACATTAGATGATAAGCATTTCTTTCTGTATTCAGACGTAACCCATACACATGTCTACCACAAACAAGTCAGTAATGTAACCTCAGATGATCAGCTTGCCACAACAAATGTATCTACAAACGAGACACCTGAGGTACAGCAGATCCCTCAACAAAATAAAGCACCAGTTTTGGACACAGTGACTGCTGTGTTAGTATGATTGACTCAATGTTTTTTTCGTTTGATAAATCTCGCATATTACGTTATTCTGTTTCCAGCTATAACTTTCCTCTTATAATATTCACATTTTCCTATCCTTTGGGTGTCCTACATATTACTTGAAATTGGTAACATGATAGGACTTAATAAGGCCATGTACTTGTACATGTATATTAGAAGGAGTAGTTTCCGTTACTTTTACGACTTAATACAGTTTGTTTTTAGAATTAAAGTTTAAGAATAACAATTAACTTTTTATATCTTTTTTTATTAAAGATGAACACTGACAAATAAAATTAATTGTAGAAAGTGAAGAAGTTTATAAATATAGAACAACCTTGTGGACTGAAGTGATACCATTTCGTATAAATGCAATAAAGAGTAGAGAAAAAAAAAAAGCTTTTACAGTGAAGCATCTTTGAAACCATATTGTTACATATAACACTGTACTTTTTAGAACAAATGAGATCTACGAGAAACAGCATGAGAATGACAAAATAGACACTGAGTGTAAGAGAAGAGACAATGAAGATGATTGCCATAAGATGAATCCTACTGAAGAGAAACTCTTGTACTATGGTACGTAAACGTTCCGGTGTCACATAAATGAGCCACACTCTGGTAAAAGGGGATTTGATGCACCTCTGTGATGTATTATACCATGCATGTCATCATTGGCATGAAACACGCAAAAAGGGGCATTCGGGCATTTGCGTAAAGTGTCGTCTCGAATCAGCCTGCGCATTCCGCGCAGGCTAATCCGAGGCGGCACTTTACGACTACATTTGATTTTGTCCTACTGTGGGCTTGGGCAAAACATAAAATAACACAAAAATGGAAAGAGTCTTCTTGGATTAGCCTATGAAGTCCGTGAAGGCCGATCTGGGGCGATGCTTTACGGAGATGACTGAATGACCCTTTTTGAGTGTTGCAGGCCATATGATTATGGATCTGTAGAATCCATTTTCTAACAATCGACTTGATATGGTGGTAAAATGGTTCTTCAACATGTAGCAAATTTCCAAATCACAAAAAGGTTTGATTCATGCGAGTCTGCGCAAACTCTGCAGGCTGACATAGAAGGCCGGTATATTTTGTAAATGTATTATGCCCTGTTTTCACATAGCATGACTAATTCTTAACAGTTTGGTAATTTCAGTCCATTTAACACGCATAGATTCAGATTGTTCAGCTCCAATACTGATTTCGTCAGACTACATCACAAAGTACCAGTATAGTGCGGTTTTAGTTCGAGATCAGACTGTAAATTCTATTGATATCAGCTTATTCTTCTGCAGAAAAGGAACTTAAACATTTATAGATATTGATAAAAATGACATTTTTGCCCTGCATATTTATGTTGCGTCAACTTTCACGTCTACAAGCTTTTCCGTATGTCTGAGGTGATTCTATATGACAAATTACAGCGTTTTAACTAATAGCATAGAAAATTATTTTCCAAAGAAAAGTGTATTTTTACACAGATTATTGCAAGAAATTAGAAAAAAACAGATCCTGCAGAAAGTCCAGGTTCAGTTTGTCTACCTTGATTTTGATTGAGGCGTTGAAAATAAGTGGACATGGACCCAAATTTTCCTCACATAAACTAGTGTGACCTAGGTGATATTTTTTGTTCACAGGTCAGTCTTCCAGTGTATCATCCGTCTATCATCTTGAGAAAACAAAGGAAGAAATGTATGACAAGAAATCTGTGGACAAAAGCTTTATGGATGAAACACACAAAAGAAACGACACAGAATCTAGAGTTAGGTGTATCATACCCCCAAAAGCTTGCAAGAAAAGAATGTCTGCAGCCATGTTTTTCCAAAAAGAAATAAGTCAGTCTGAGACCAGTAACCCAAAACATTGCACTGACTTTAACCTGGCCTCTTCCTCAATCACACAGGCTTCAGGTTTGAAATGCTATGAAAGCCGGAAGTCCCTCTGTCAACAAGCTCAAATTGCAGATGCTGAGATCCATTCAAATAATTCTCTATGTATATGGCTACGCAAGAGTACTTCATCTTCTGAACCTAACAATGACTCAAAGAAGTTATCAGACGAGGAGAGACTTAGAATGAGAAAGAGAAGATTTGGAATAACTGCTCAAAGCGAAGAGAAATCTACAAAAAATTCAAAAAGAGACATGTCCGGCAGTGTTCATCCTGTTATCACCAAGAGACGTAAAAATAGACTAAACAGATACTGACTTGCACTTTTTAACATAAGTTTTCAACAAACCAGATATGAGACAATTAATTGATCTGATTTTTCTCTATTTCTATGAGAGAGAGAGAGAGAGAGAGAGAGAGAGAGTTACATGTTTAAAAAAAAAATGGTAATAAAACATTGCAATTGTTCATATGTTGGTCTTAAAGGTGTTATCAATTGTTTTCAGCCTTTGGTCACGTAGGCTACATCTTCGTGAGCCAAGGTTACGATCACAACCTGGATCTTACCTTGGCGAATCGAGCCTGAATTCGAGATTCCCGCGAGCCCCCTATTGGATGCTGTTTTATCTCCCTTTACATCTCATTCCTGATAGCCAATGAAATATCATGTTACAAACTGCTTACGAATACAATAATTCAACATGAAGCAATAACCACAAACGTATTTCGACATTACGTCGTCAGGTGCTGGAATAGAGCCTAAAACCTCCGATAATTTATCGGTCATACTGACACTTTCTGTAAATATTGTTCGTCTATGTTTTTTTCGGTAATAAATCATTACCGATGCTGCACACATCCTCGATGTTATCCTTGTTTACTTTCTATTTTTATCCGAAAGGTTGAAACCTTGTTTTATTTTTATCAAAGATGAAATGCTACGAGAGATTTGATTGTGCAGTTAGAGCTAGCTGCAATCAATGAAAATGCGTATCAGGTGAATGTCGAAATAAAAGTCGATCCGCCAAGGGTAGAGTAGCGCAGTGGATCGTCACCCTTGGCTTACGAAGATGCGTAGGCTAGTACTCCTAATTTGTGATTGATGTTCATGCCCAAGACTCCTTGTTCACTTAATGATATAGGATCATTTTCAACATCATTTCAGTTATATTGGGGCGGCCAGTGCTTTCCTGATGTATTTCAGGCAGCACACAATATCAATATTCTTTTTAAGTCACCTGCTGTTATCCCACAGGACCATCTTCGAAACAAGGATCAGCAATGAGGGAAAGTGAGATAAATTCTGCCACAATGACTTTGATCATTTCAGTAAATTCACTCAGATAGGAATTCGAACAAGTGACCCAATCAACTCACAGGTCTCAAATCTGTATGCTGCTATCTATACTACCGGACTCGGCCGAGAAATGCCAGGCAAAATGTACACACACTAGTTAATCTTACACAGTCATTCTTTTATCGTTTAACCCATTACTACACCATTCCTACTTTCGACGACCCTGAAAAAGAAGCCTTTAAAAAACATTGTGGGAAAAGGAGAAAATGCTGGTAACCAGCATTTTCTCCTTTTCCCACAATGTTTTCTACCCTTCACAAAACAAATTTCAAATTTTCACTTTTATTTTGTCGTCTGCAAATGCGTTCGACTTGGACAAGCCAAAAATTTTGTCATTTGGTAATGAGTTAACCCTCTAGCGAATTATTAAATAGTCACGTGTTTTAACGACCATGAAGTAAAAGGAGTTTTGAAAACATTGTGGAAATAGAAGAAAATAAAATGCTGGTGATCAGCATTTTCCTCTTCTTTCCACAATGTTTTCTTCGCTTTTAGAAACAAAATCTTTTTGTTTTAGCCCCATTTAGGCATATCGACAACAATTGTTTTGAATTTGGAGGAGTCTAAACCCTTGAGCTGCCAAGCATGACACGCGGACTGTGATGATCAAGATCAGACTGCACAGAACGTGCAGTCTGATCTTCGATCTACATTGTCCGATATGGGAGACATTACACACTAAGCCGTTACTTTGAAGCAGCAATATTTGGATTTTTACCTTTGAACTGAAATATTCAATTGAGTTATCCAACAGGATAAGTGTTAAACCCTGCTAGATAAATGAAACGAAATTTTTCAATATTGCTTTTTAAAAGTTGACTTTATCGCAAAAGAAAGTAGCGGTTTGCATGTTTTGTGCAGTCTGATCTTGATCTTCACACAGTCTGCAATAAGTCGACGAGTCTCGCTAAGCAACATAAGGGTTAATTTTGCACTCTAAGGGTCTATATTATATCTATGATGCACTGATTTCGTAGAAAGATAACTCTCTTCCTTGAAACATGACCGCTTCAAGAGGATTA
Source organism: Tridacna crocea (assembly GCA_943736015.1). Classification (NCBI taxonomy): domain Eukaryota; kingdom Metazoa; phylum Mollusca; class Bivalvia; order Cardiida; family Cardiidae; genus Tridacna; species Tridacna crocea. The sequence goes on along the minus strand of OX031057.1, from coordinate 48,360,860 downwards.
AGGCTCGTGTCCACCAACCATTATTCTTAACTCTTAGGCTGCTAAGTGCAGCTCATTTACCTTTGCTGACAGTGTTTTTCAAGATCAGACTTACACAACGTGCAGTCTGATCTTGGATCCACCATGCGAGATATAAAGATATTTCTACCCGAAAAATACCTTTGAAATAGCCAAATTTATGGGTTTTTTTTCTTTCGGCTTGAAATGTTTATTTTAGTTATTCAGGAGGACAATGGTTTACAACATTTCTAATTTTCCAGAATTTACTGTGGTCTTTTGGAGCTTTCTTTCTAAAAATAATTGAATTATGGGAATGTGTTGTGAACGGTTTCCAGAGCTATAGATTTATCGAATTTACAAAATACGTAGTCTGAAAATACACTCTGTTACACATTTCAAAATTCGTACATATTGATCTACCGGTTATCCCCCATAATTGATTAAAGCGTTTGAGGCCGTACCGATGAACCGTTTTGAACTCTGATCTAGATAATCACACTGGCTGAGACTGAATGTTTTATCCAGGCAAGTCTTTGAATCTAGAGTTAGATATGAACTTCAGATGGTCTTGGCATAAGGCTTCACGTAATGTTAAGTACATTAGAAACTTTGGATTTCTTTCTCTGAATCTCGCATAAAAGTTTAGAATGCAAAATTACAACCCATGTAGACCCTATAAAACTAATATTTGTACAGCGTACAAAAGAAGAAAGCACATTTTTAAGTGAAGTATGGCCTTGATAAAATCTTGTATTCATATTCCTCAACAAATCAGTACTCCCTTTATCGCAGCGCCCATATGCCATGTTGTATAGTTTCATGAAAATTTGGAAGAAGTCACATTCATAGGGAGACGCCGTAATATCAACCAATCAAATCACGTAATGTTAAGTTACGTTTCTTGCGTCATAGAGTTGACGTCGTTTCCAAAGAAACGTGTCGTGTAGCCATTTTGACTTTATCAAAATTGCCACGCTTTTTCGAGCTCTCGAAATTTATTCAATTGCAACCTAACATATTTATATCATGCACCAGAAATGATGACAAACGAAAGGTAAATATCATTTTTTGATTTAAGTGGAAAAACAATAAGAATGAGACTAAGAGGTACTTTGTAAAAGATCGAAGAAGAAGAGTGCAGAAATATGATAGAGTTGAACGTGGGTGGGGTGATTTTTTCATATAACCGAAATTCATTTTTCAAAGGGGAAAAAACCCTTCATCATGACAATAACGAATGAAACATCGAAAAAAGAATCATACAAGAAATAAAATGTAAGCTATGACATGAAATTTTGGTTCTTTTATATGAAATAACTTTTCTCTTCGGTTCAAAAAAAGAGATCTCGACATCAATCTAATATTTTCATGGGCAAAACAATGGCTCGTAACGTTTAATCCACGAAAGACGGAAGCTATCCTTTTCTCTTTGAAAACAGTAGACGAACTACCTAAGCTAATATTCCAAAACACTAATGTTACCTTTGTTGAAAATCATAAGCACTTAGGGATAACTTTTAGGCAAAATGGCCAATGGAACGCACATATTGATCGTATTTTAAGATCTTCTTCTAAGGTCCTTGGAATTATGAGAAAGCTGAAATTTACACTGAACAGAAAATCATTAAACCAAATTTACCTATCTTGTGTAGCACTATCACTAGAATATGCCTCAGTTGTTCTTAAAATGTGGATGGCCATCTTTGAAAGATAGGCGGAAACCAAAAAATGTTTTTAGCTCACCTGAGCACAACGTGCTCAAGGGGAGCTTTTAGGATCACCCGGTGTCCGTCGTCCGTCGTCCGTCAGTGCGTCGTGCGTCGTCAACAATTCTTTAAACATCAACTCCTCCTAAACCGCTGGATGGATTTAAACCAAACTTGGCTGGAATGTTCCTTGGGAGGTCCTCTTTAAAAATTATTCACAGAATTTGATTTCGTCAAAAACTCTGGTTGCCATGGCAACGAAATAGAATTTTTTAGGAAATTCTTTAAAAATCTTCTTCTCTAAAATCGCTGGTCAGATTTTAAAATAATTTCACAGAGATGTTCCTTGGGTGACCCTTTTCAAAAATTGTTCGCGAAATTTTGATTCGTCATGAAACATGGCTCTGGTGAATGGGGACTTCTTGCACCATACAGACTGAATGAAGAAATTCTTAAAAATTCTTCTTCTCTGAAACTGCTGGCCAGATTTTAAAATAATTTCACAGAGATGTTCCTTGGGTGACCCTTTTCAAAAATTGTTCGCGAAATTTTGATCCGTCAAGAAACATGGCTCTGGTGAATGGGGGCTTCTTGCACTATACAGAAATGAAGAAATTCTCAAAAATTCTTCTTCTCTGTTACCGCTGGTCAGATTTTAAAATAATTTCACAGAGATGTTTCTTGGATGACCCTTTTCAAAAAATGTTCGCGAAATTTTGATCTGTGAAGAAACATGGCTCTGGTGAATGTGGGCTTCTTGCACTATACAGAAATGAAGAAATTCTTAAAAATTCTTCTTCTCAGAAACCGCTGGCCAGATTTTAAAATAATTTCTCAGAAATGTTCCTTGGATGACCCTTTTCAAAACTTGTTCGCGAAATTTTGATCCGTCAAGAAACATGGCTCTGGTGAATGGGGGCTGTTTGCACTATAGGGAAATGAAGAAATTCTTAAAAAATTTTCTTCTCTCGAACGGCTGGTCAGATTTTAAAATAATTTCACAGAGATGTTCCTTGGGTGACCCTTTTCAAAAACTGTTCGCGAAATTTTCATTCATCAAGAAACATGGCTCTGGTGAATGGGGGCTACTTGCACTATAGGGCAATGAAGAAATTCTTTAAAATTCTTCTTCTCTGAAATGGCTGGTCAGATTTCGGAAAATTTTCACAGAGATATTCCTTGGGTGACCCTTTTCGAAAATTGTTTAAGAAAGTTTGATTCGTCGAGAAACATTGCTCTGGTGAATGGGAGCTACTTGCACTATATGGAAATGAAGAAATTCTTGAAAATTCTTCTTCTCTGAAACGGCTGGTCAGATTTGAAAATTGTTTCATGGAAATATTCCTTGAATTGCCTTTTTCAAAATTGTTCGCGAAATTTGGATAGGTAAAGAAACATGGTTCTAGTGAATGGGGGCTACTTGCACTGTACGGAAATTAAGAAACTCCTAAAAATTATTCTTTTTTGAAATTGCTGGTCAGATGTTGAGAGGACTTTTACAGGTGACCTTTTAAAAATTGCTTGGCAAAATAATGATTTTGTTTCCAGTGTTTCAATACCTTCAAAAAAAAAAAAAAAAGGCTATGGTCCTTCAAAAATTCAGGTGAGAGATCCAGGGCCATCTTGGCCCTCTTGTTTATGTATAAAGCCACCAATCAGATGGTTTCCCAATATGTTGCAGACTTGATTCCGCCACTTATAGCAGACAAAACGCAATATGCCCATAGAAACATTAGAGATCTAAGAAACATATCTACTCGCACTACAATTTCTCAAAAATATTGTATCCCTTCAGACTTCTTCAATATATATTTGGAATAATTTAAATGAAAACCTGAAGAATGTCAATCCTTTTTCAACTTTTAAAAAGTTAATCTCAAGTAGGTTCCCATTACCCCCTGTCCCCGCCTATTACCTTGAAGGCAATTGTTTTTTATCAGTTATGCATGCCCGGATTAGGAATAAATGCAGTGGAATAAATAGTGATGTTTCATAACTACCTTCGTAATAGTCAGCTCTGCTCGTGCTCGGTAGAACCTGAAGACGCTGAACACTATTTTTTCTGATGCAATCTGTTTGTAATACAGAGACAACATTTCTTTAATTCTATTCCGCGCCTTAACCCATTAAACGTAAATTATCTACTTTTTGGAAAACCATCGCTAACAGAAAGAGAAAATTCAGAATTATTTGTATCAGTCCAGGAGTATATTCAACAAAGTGGCCATAAGCATACTCTCGAATGCTCTGATCTTTCCTTTTTATTATGCTGAGCAAATGGACAAAATCTCAAAATAGAACTGAATAGATCTAAACCCATTGGCCTGAGCTAATCAAAAGATGTTCTGAGTGTCGAATATGGCTTAAAATTAAAATATTTTATGAAGTAGACTTAAAATGAAATTAAAAGTTAAATTTGGATTTGGACAAAATTACATCTGTCATACCAGGGTTATGCCTGATATACATAGAAAATAACTGATTTAAAAAGGAAAACGATCAAGGCATGTTTTCAGATGCCGAATGATTTTTTTCCTGTGCTTTTCTGATGTGAATGTCCGAAAAAAAATCTTTAACGTCAAGAGTTCTATGTATATTGTATGTAACTATGGCTTGTAAGTGACAGAATTCCGAAATTTAACATAAAGAATTCTGAATTAATGGGCATATATGCATTTATTACATATTACACGAGATTTAGACTTTGACAGATTGAATGACTGGCTAACACACTGTGTAACTTTGTCCATGTATGATTGCAAATTAGTTTTTTCGACAACCTTATCGAAACAAAGATGAATAATTGCAAAGAAATGCATACAGTTGCTATCTCTATCGTGTTTTATTAACTGATTTATCTATTTATTCCAGACAAGTTATAGTATATCACTTGGACACAAGAAGACAGGACAGACGGTTTCACCCGTACAGACGACCAATCGGATATAACCGATTTACTTCGGTACCACAGATATCAGCAGAACGACAATGGCTGATGTCCTTTATTGTAGTGTCAAGGAGAGAGGTCATGGGGACAAGCCAATTTCCTTTATCAACATTATGGTTCTGGCCCCAAGAGTGAGTTTGTACTGTCTAATTTTTTTTTTTGTGTTTGTGTTGACGTTTTCCTTGGTACAGTGGAGCTAATTTTCATATTTCTATTGATAGACATGCACACATGTTTTTCTTCTTCTTCACAGCTATAAGGGTAAATCAAATAGTTTTATTTTCACATCCTGAAAAAAGTATTCATTGCAATTACCGCACTACCAACAGCCGAAACTGTCTAGATAATGACAGAAAAAAGTCCTTCTTAAGGCTATTGTCCATTTTCACTAACCGTTCTGACTTTCAATTTAATTTCTTTTTTCTCATTTAAGGAATATGACCCAATTTCTGATCGGCTTAACCCATTACCACACAATCCCTACTTTTGACGCCCCTGAGAAAGAAGCCTTTTGAAAACACTGTAGGAAAAGGAGAAAATGCTGGTAACCAGCATTTTCTCCTTTTCCTACACTATTTTCTACCCTTCCCAGAACAAATTTCAATTTTTCAGTCACCTTTATTTTGTCGTCTGCAAATGCTTTCAATTTGAACCAGTCTAAAATTTTGTCGTGTGGTAAAGAGTTAATTATTATTTTTTTTTTGTGTAAATTTAGAAATGAGAATAATATTTCAAATGAAAATGAATGGGTTGGTAGTCCCTCTCCCCTCCGAAAAAGACAACCAGGAAAATATAAAAGCAAACTAATTACACATTCATTGTTTTAATTTCCCCTATTGCTTAAAAAGATCTCGTAAGGCTTATTCAATAGTCAGTGTGATCCTAGCAGGGCTACTTGATTTACCATCTACTCGGTAATACGCTATGAAAAAAGATTACATGCTACACGAGGTACACGTATTTACAAGTAATGTAGCTTTTAATGGTGCTTCTTTCTCTGTAAAATAAGTAAGAATATATCAGCAAATCGTGCTAGTAAATCACAGACAAGTAATAAATATGAAACATGCTCTGAGAAAAGGGGTTTAATGCATTTCCATGAAGTACCAAGCGAGTCATCACATAATTCTTGGTCCTTAAAGTTCATTTCATTAAAAACCAACGTAATCATAAGATGACTGGTCCTTTGACATGCAGACAATTGGCGAATACCAATATATTTCGTCCAAGTCAGCCTGCGCATATTGCTCAGGCTAACCTGGGTCGATACTCGGATACACCGCAAACCCATCGCCCCCTTTTTCACAGAGCATGACGTATTTATGTTTTCCATTTTTTTTTTTCAGGGAAAGTGCACGTCGTATACTGTGTCGGACCTCTTACTTCCGCTTTATACGCAGAAACAGACGCTACCATCCATACAAAACAGCTGGAAAATACTCCAGTGGATTGTGCAAGTGTTGCTCCCTTCCACTTTATCTAGACTGCAGATATTTCTCTTTATCTGTACGGAGATACCTTGACAACACTGAAGCCAGCACTACAGCTGCCACCGGTACAGAAATTGAACGTCTAGCAGTAGGTAACCAAATGGAAGAAGAAATTGAATCATCTAAAGAAGACAACTACTTGCCTGATGCTAAAATGACACAAGATGTACAGATAACCATGATCAAAACACCAGAAATGACAACTCTCGAACTCGACAAACCAACATCAGATGATGTTACCGATCCCAATATCACAGACATACCAGTCATAGGTTCAATGACTGACTGGGATTTAAATCTGTAAGTTGACCACTAGAACAATATTTCAACCTTTAACACACAAAACCTAATATTAACGACCTGAAGAACAGTCCTTTTATAAACATTGTAGAAAAGGAGGAAATGTTGATAACCAGAATGTTCTGTCTTTCCCACAATGTTTTCTACATTTTCAATAGACTGACCCCACTATTTGAGCAGTATTCGATTTGTACTTCTGCAAACGCTCTCAGTTTGGACTCGTCTAAAATTATGTCATCCCATAAACCACATAGTACTGCAAAGTCAATGATGGTTTGGCTTGAATATCCCATGTGGTCAGCATAGATTCCGGGTGGGGGGATTTACAATAACCATAGTTCCAATTTCCAATTCAAAGACGTTTCAACAGAGTGAAAGCGTTCTGTCTTGAAAAATTAGATCGTTAGTCTTAGTACTAAAATTGACTGCGCGCGACACCCAGTATTGTCTTTGATAATTATGCAGTGAGTGTTTTACCTGTACATATTTGAGTTGTGCGCTCCCTAAACACCCCTTTCAGAATTTGTAATTTGATAATGTTTATCTAAAATTGTTTTGTACTTCCTGTGTAACTGATAAGAAAAAATGAAATATTTGTGTTTTTTCATAGACAGGGTCATCAAACATCACACAATGTCATATAAAATATTTGATGGCTAGATCATGAAAATCTGTTCCTCCTCTCTGTTCATTCTTATGTATATTGTCTCCTGATCAGCTTTATTATCATTTTATAATCTTTTCAACTATACCGAAACCTATCTTCGTTATTTTTTTCCTTTTTTTTTTCAATACAGTTATTATATCTATTATTATTGTTGTTATTGATTAATCAATCAATTAATTATCTATTGATTTATTGATTGATTTTATTCCAACCAATCACTTGTTTGTTCTCTGCTTTCCTCTTCCTTCCTACTGTCTATTCTTATCTGTTCCTATGTATGTGTCGTACAGTGTGACAGATTCTGACCTTCAACAAATGAGAAAAACAATATGTGACACAACTGTGGCCGATCTTGGCTCCTCAGCAGAGAGCAAGACTAATACTGGTATATTTACTTGTTCAATGTTTGTCTAGTATTGTGTGCTGTTTTACAATAGTGCACCTGTAATGTTCCTACCACACATGTAGGATATTAACATCTATTCGTCTCAGTTTCTTTTAACCCTTATCCTGCTAAATAACTAAATAAATTTTCAATTCGAATTTAATAACCCAAATTTTGTTGTTTCAAACTTACGTTTTTGGCAATTATATCTCCTTATCGGACAGTGTAGATCAAAGATCAGACTACACGTTCTGTGCAGTCTGATCTTGATCTATACAGTCAGCAAACGGTCAGCGAGTCGTGCTTAGCAGCCAAAGGGTTAAACACTTTATTACGAACATTAATTCGCTCCGTCATATACAAAATTGTTGTTGCTTTTTTTATTCGATTCAAAATGTTTTCTAGATGTCTCTTGTTCTGTATTCGTTCTGACCAAAGATCGCTCTGATCAGAAGATTCTAAATCAAGTTCTAATTCTCCAGTCTCTGTAACAATTTCTTCATTTGCTTCATTGATTCTCTCCTTTGACTTCTCTTTCAAATATTTCATGATTATTGCCATGGTATTTACCTATCTTTGCTTGTCTCCAACCAACGGTATGAAACTTACTTTTGTCTGATCAGAAATGGTGAAGAATTAGATAGGAGTAAATAAACCAATACAAGATTTTACGAAATTAATGCACTGAAATTAATCAATTAAGTTAGAACATTAGATGATAAGCATTTTTTTCTGTATTCAGACGTAACCCATACATCTATCGACCACAAAGAAGTCAGTAATGTAACCTCAGATGATCAGCTTGCAACAACAAATGTATCTACAAACGAGACACCTGGGGTACAGCATATCCCTCAACAAAATAAAGCACCAGTTATAGACTCAGAGACTGCTATGTTAGTATGATTGACTCAATGTTTTTTCGTTTAATAAATCTCGTACCATATTACGTTATTCTGTTTCCAGCTATAACTTTCCTCTTGTAATATTCATATTTTCCTATCCTTTGGGTGTCCTACATATTACTTGAAATTGGTAACATGATAGGACTTAATAAGGCCATGTACTTGTATATTAGAAGGAGTAGTTTCCGTTACTTATATTACTTAATACAGTTTGTTTTTAGAATTAACGCTTTAGAGTAACAATTAACTTTTTGTATCTTTTTTTATCAAAGATGAACACTGACAAATAAAATTAATTGTAGAAAGTGAAGAAGTATATATAGAACAACCTTGTGGACTGAAGTGATACCATTTCGTATAATTGCAATAAAGAGTAGAGAAACAAAAAACTTTTACAGTGAAGCATCTTTGAAACCAAATTGTTACATATCACATTGTACTTTTCAGAACAAATGAGATCTACGAGAAAGAGCATGAGAATGACAAAATAGACATTGAGAGTAAGAAAAGAGACAATGAAGATGATTGCCATAAGATAAATCCTACAGAGGAGAAACTCTTGCACTGTGGTACGTAACCGTTCCGGTGCCACATAAATGAGCCACGATCTGGCTAAAGGGGATTTAATGAACTTACGTGATGCATTATACCACGCAAGTCATCCTATAACTATGGATCTATAGACTCCATTTTACTAACAATAGACCTGAAATGGAGGTAAAATGGTTCTTCAGCATATAGTAAATTTCAAAATTTCGAAGTTTCGATCCTTTTGAGTATGCCCAAACTATGCAGAATGCCATGAAACGATACTTTTTTGCAAATGCATTAAGACCCTTTCCTTAGAGCATGACTGATTTTTTAAAGATTTGTTCATTTCAGTCAATCGAACACAATCAGTTTCAGACTCTTCAATTCCAATGCTGTTTTTGTCAGACAACATCATAAAACATGTAGCAGTTGTAGTCTGAGATCAGACTGTACATTCTGAATTTGCGCTGCTGGTTTCTTTTTGATCCGGAGGAAAATGTCATGTTTTCTCTGACAGGTTAATAAGCTGAAGATCTATTGGAGGATCTAATAATATATTAAATCACAATGGTTTTGTCCTTGTAAACTCATATTTTGTTATTTTGAGCCTAAGTTAGACTAGAATGCGTCTCTGATGCTGCTTTCAGAATGGGTAAGGCTTTTTTTTCCTTTGGGAAAAAAATGTAATTGAAATAAACTAACGGATAAACATTAATTGATCATTACTGAACATGACATTGTCCTTTTTCACAATTGTGGTCTATTAACAAAAATAGAATTAGATCTATTTCATATTTTTCTTCATTTTTCAAAAATGGTCAAGTAGAAATCTGAAGTGGTCTAGTAAAAATTTCAAATTACTGGTCCACTGGTCAAGTTGCAAAAAATGTTAATGTCGATCTCTGGTATAGCAAGCAAAACATTACAGAACGAGATAATTGGACCTAGGAATGGCAGAAAATTCACATATGGAGTGCAACACACGAAAAGGTGCATTCGGACATTTGCGTAAAGTGTCGTACCGGATTAGCCTGCGCAGTCCGCGCAGGCTAATCCGAGACGACACCTTACGACTACATTAGATTTTATGCTACAGTAGACTTGAGTAAAATAGAAAATCACATAAAATCGGAAAGTGTCGTTTCGGATTAGCCTGTGCGGACTGCACACGCTGATCCAAGACGACACTGTACGCAAATGTCCGAATGACCCTTTTCGCGTGTTGCAGGCCAATTATGGCAAAGTTTTGACCCGTATTGGGCTGTGTGGCCTGCACACGCTGTCATTGGCCGACAGTTTTGCAGATGCATTAGCACCCCTCTCCCCGTTTTCGCAAAAGATGGCTCCTATGATTTGAACATGTACTCTTGGTTGATTTGTCTTCACCATTTGATGAACACCCAAAACAAGTCATCTGGTGCCTTTTGAATGGCCCTCTCAATGTTGGATCTAAAGAGATGAGCGATAAGCTATTCAACAATAATCGACCAGTTATACGTATCTAGCCCATTGAATGTTGAGACTTCTTCAATGGGTTGATTTATCATTGTTTTAAACCTTACCGTTCTCCAGGTTGATATATGATACACAAAAATTGATTCACGTTTTATTTTTGTGCTAAATATCAACTCTTACGATCAATCCCTTTCCTTCTTTCGAACGACTTTAGAGTTACACAAAGTTTCAGTCTGCGAGATTATTGCCTAACTCTTAACCACACCGAAAAAAATTATTTACACTTGTCGAAAGAGGATTGCATTTGCTGACGACCGATAGATGTTAAAATAATTGAATTTGTTTTTGGAATGGTATAAAAGATTGGGGGAAAAGGAAATAATGTAACCAGCATTTCCTCTTTTTTCTATTGTGTTTTCAAAAACCTTCCTCTTGACTCTTTACAGCAGAGTATGACTTTTAACTTTTAAAGGTTTTTTCCTGCATATTTGTCTTGCGTGAATTTTCACGTCTACAAGTTTTTCAGTGTGTCTGAGGAGAACCTATATGACAAATTATATCGTTTTAACATACTAATAGCTTATAAACCTATATTTCAAGAAAAAGGTGTATTTTTGCACAGATTATTGCAAGAAATTAGAAAAACAGATCTGCAGAAATTTCGGGTTCGCTTCGTCTACCTTGATTTTGATTGCGGTGGTGAAAATAAGTGGACATGGACCTAAATTTTCCTCACATAGATTAGTCTTACTAATGTGAATTTTTATTTGTTCACAGGTCAGTCTATCCATGTATCATTCATCGATCATCTTGAGAAAACAAAGGAAGAAATGTGTGACAAGAAATCTGTGGAGAGAAAAGTTGTGGATGAAAGACACAAAGCGGAATCTACAGTTAGGTGTATCATACCCCCAAAAGCTTGCAAGAAAAGAATGTCTGCAGCCATGTTTTTCCAAAAGGAAATAAGCCAGTCTGAGACCAATAACACACCAACAAATTGCACTGAATTTAGGTCTTCCTCAACCATTCAATGTACAAGTCTGACATGCTATGGAAGCCGGAAGTCCCACAGTCAACCAACTCAAATTGCAGATGCTGAGATCCATTCAAGTAATTCTCTATGTATATGGCTACGCAAGAGTACTTCATCTTCTGAGCCTAACAATGCCTCAAAGAAGTTGTCAGAAGAGGAGAGACTTAAAATGAGAAAGAGGAGATTTGGAATAACTGCTCAAACTGAAGAGAAATCTACAAGAAATTCAAAAAGAGACATGTCTGGCAGTGTTCCGCCTGTTATCACCAAGAGACGTAAAATTAGACTTAACAGATACTGACTTGCTCCTTTTAACAGAAGTTTTCAACAACCCAGATATGACAATTGATTGATCTGAATTTTCTCTATTTCTATGAGAGAGAGAGAGAGAGAGAGAGAGAGAGAGAGAAAGCTTATAATAAAATATTGCAATTGTTCTGCAGTTTGGTTTTTAAAGGCGTTATCAACTGTTTCCAGCCTTTGGTCACGGAGGCTAGTACTATTCCCAATTTGTGACAGATGTCCATGCCTATGACTCCTTGTTCGCATGTTGATATAAGCCATTTGCAACATCATTTCAGTTGTATTGCGTCGACCAGTGCACCTCCCCATGCTTTCCTTGAGAATTTCTGTAGGCAGTATTTTAGATAATGTTCTTTTCGAACCACTTGCTGTTTTCCCACATCACGGTGGGTACACGTACAGCGGATATAGCCGTCAAATTGAGTAAAAATAACTGTGTCTTGTTCGACTGCAGGTACGAGATTTTCAAATATTTCTTAACAATAGCTTTTAATTTACTATTGCCTTGTCAACCCAGATTCTGTGATGTTTATAGTTTGTTAGGTCTACAACGAAATAGCATAGAAAGTCTGAAAAAAAAAACGTCAGAAAAATCGACTGCTTACGGCGGTTTTCGGAGATTTCTAGAATTAATTCATCTGCAAAGCCGGTATTTTCCACAATACAAATATATGAGCCGACAAATTTCTTGATATTTTAGTCTAATTTCATTGTATGATTGCAATTTTACTGTATCAGGTGAAAATTGTCAGAAAATACAAATTTTTGTCTACAATGGTGTACCGATGATAGCTCTTGTTTTGAAAGAACTGTATGGAGGATAGTATTTTACTGTACCGGGGATAGAATGTTAATGTACTGGAGATAATAATGTTCCATTCTATAGTGTCATGTGAACTCTATATTGATAAACCACTGAATGTATTTATGTATAATACACTTAAAATGGTGTCTTCTCTGGTTGAAAGGTTTTTGCATTTGATATTTTATCATATCTTGATTATGCCATGTTTTCTCCTATTCGGATGGATAATACAAATACTTCTTTGGATATTTCGGGCATTTCTTTGCCCGGTGATTCAATGTAGGGCACGACCGCTAAATACTTCGTATGTGAAAAATGTACCTACTTGATAGATAGAAGGGCGAACTTGACTCGCCAGTTTAGATTTTCACTATGCGCGCAATCAAAATTTTCTATTCTTATGTTGCACGTTTTTATGAAGAAATTACAAGAAATGTGTCTTTTCAAAGACACACATCTATTTGTTCTTCTAATCCAGACACATTTAAAGAGATTAGCCAAGAGCTAACCTGCTTGAGTAAACTGCAGCCCAACATTTCAAGTAAAGATGCGCTAGCATATTGCACAAAGGGAATGTATAAGGCCAACCCTTGCATATGCGACAGGTTGGGGAAAGCATATTCATGGCGGTAACTTTGTAGAGGTCATAAATCCTGTTGTAAATAGATAAGCTAAATAATACTAGCTGTACTTATATAATCGAACTCAAAGATTATCTGGAGGTGATTTTATGACCATTTTTGAAGACAGTGTCCTTGTTGCTTAGACCAAGTTACCGGTTTTCACTCAACCTCTACTTATAATCCACTATCATTATAAACTTCAAAACGATGTAAAATATTACATTGAATCTGATCTGGATGAATGATGAGGACAGGGATCAGAAAATACACATGTATCTTCTGTTTGCAGCCTATATTGTCAATAACAGAAAAAAATCTTGTCAGCTATGAATATCCAATTGTAGAATTTCCTTATTTTTTAATTAATTCATTCATTGTTATTTCGGAATGTCTGACATATTCGGCTTTCCAGGCGGCATGTGCCATCAAATAACCAGTCGTGAGCAAGAAATTACAATTGGCTCTGTAGCATCTAATCCGCCTATCCTCAGTGCACAAATTTCAAACATACAGCTATCCTCAGTACAGCAACGAACTATCCTCGGTACACAGATGATCTACTCTCTCGTATAACTACATGAAGAGTAATTCTTGGAACTAAATTATTGATGTACATAACACTTTGTGTATTACACAGAAATCGTACGCTTCAGAATTTCAATCAAATTTCCTGTTCTGATAATATTCCATTATTTTGGACAGTCAGGTAAAAAATCTGTGTGAGCATGACTTTCGGACGACAAATTTACGTAGTAATAGAACTAGTTTTGGTAATTCATCAACAGTAAATCACTGATTAACCATTTAGCTTATCAAATAATTACCATGTGACACACGAACGCTACAAACACAGGTATAATATATAAATCTTACCTGTAGTGCGAGCAGTATTTCTTCCATTTGTAAACATTTACTCACTTACGTTGCTATATCCGGTGTACGTGTACCCACCGTGCACATGACCATCTTTGAAACAATGATCAGCATTGAGAGAGAGAGAGAGAGAGAGAGAGAGAGAGAGAGATGAATCCTGCCACTATGAATATCATAGGGAATTCATTGAGATGGGGATTCCATCCAGCGACCCACTCGACCCTCAGGTCTCAAGTGCTGTATGCTGCCATCATCACTACATGCTGGACTCGGCCGATAAATGCCAGACAAAATGTGCGCACTTATCTTACCTAGTCTTTTTCTCTTTCGTTTAAACTCCTAATCAGTTATCAAACAAGCTCATATTTTACCGACCTTCAGAAAAAAAGAGTTTTGAAAACATTGTGGACAAAGAAGAAAATGCTGGTGATCATCATTTTCTTCTTTTTTAACAATGTTTTCTTCGCTTTTAGAAACAAAATCTTTGATTTTAACCACATTTTGTCATATCGACTGCAATTGCTTTGAATTTGGATGAGCCTAAACCCTTCAGCTGCTAAACACGACTCGCTTACCTTTGGCGAACTGTGATGATCATGATCAGACTGCATAGAACGTAGAGTCTGATCTTGGATCTACACTGCCCGATAAGGAGATATGCTTTTTCCAAGAAATCAGTTTGCAATAGATATTTGGGTTCTTACTATAGGCTTGAAAGTTAACTCTTTACCACACAATCCCTACTTTTAATGCCCCTCAGTATGAAGCCTTTTGAAAACATTGTGGGAAAAGGAGAAAATGCTGGTGACCAGCATTTTCTCCTTTTCCCGCAATGTTTTTTACCCTGCTGGAAACAAATTCTTATTTTTGAGTTACGTTTATTTTGTCGTCTGCAAGTGCTTTCAATTTGGACAGGGCTAAAATTTTGTCGTCTGATAAAGTGTTAACGCTATAGTTATATCATTATTTAAATTTTCGTCTGCTACAAATTTGTTTCAGAAAGTGTACAGAACTAGAAAAAAAATCTACAATGACATTTTTCTTTCAATCTGTTATCTTAAGTTCTCAATCCTTAACCCTTAATTGAAAAATCACGTGTTTTAACGATCCTGTGGTAAAAGGGTTTAGAAACATTGTGGGAATACGAGTAAAGACTTGACTAGCATTTTCTTCTATCCATCACAATGTTTTTCAGTCACTTCTAAACTTAACTTTTTAGTAATGTGTGATTTTGGCACCTGCAAACGCCTTTAATAACGGCGAGTTTGAAATTGTGTTTTTTGACAAATCGTTCAGGTGGGAGTGAGGAGCTAAATATATGAGCAACAACCCTGTTATCAAACAGGAAGAAACCTTTATAATGAGTCAATCTCCATAAAAAGGGTTTAATGTATCGGTAAAAAGGATCGACTCTATCCAGGTCACCCTGCTTAGTCTGCTTTTGCTTTTGGTAAATTTTCTGCATGTCAATGGACCATGCTACCTCAATATTTAGCCGGCTGTTAGACAAAAAGGAATTTATGGATCCATAATTATGAGATGACGTGCTTGTTGTAATGCAGCAAGGAGATAAATTTGTTCTTCTTTCCAAGATTATATTGTCTACTTCATTTTACTCTATGCTGACCTTTTATGCTGAATATATAAGTAGGCATGAAAATAGGATTGCTACTAAAATTCAGAAAGTCACATATCACGAATAGGTACTTATATACACAGTTAGGCAATTAAACCCATAGACTACAGAGCGCTACTCAAGGCGCTTTTGCAGATAGTGTATATCCAAGCTCAGACTGCACAAAACGTGGTTGTACACTGTCCGATTAGGAGATGTTTCCCCCAAAATAGTAACTTTGAAATTGCAAAATCAAGGCTCGCCTTAATTAACCATTATCCTGCTATATAAGTCAAATAAAACTCTCAAGTCGACATTAAAAACCCAAACTTGCCTATTTAAAAAGGTATTGGGGGAACAATATCTCCTGATCGGACAGTGTAGGTCAAGATCAGACTGCACATTTCACACTGTCTGCAAAAGGTCTTTCAGTAACCCATAGAAACCCTAGGGTTAAACAAAAATGAGCCAACATTTTGATATTTTACTTTAATCTTTAAAGTCTAATTTTTGATCTACACATTTTGCTTTGATTAGACACACTGGACAAAAAGCAACTTCCCGAATTCAGCAATTAGAGATTTTCTTTTTCTTGTCAACTGAAAATTTTTTGTTTTAATTATTAACCCTTGGACTGCTAAATGCGACTCGCTGACCTTTTGCGGACAGTGTAGATCAAGATCAGACTGCACAGAACGTGCAGTCTGATCTTCGATCTACATTGTCCGATATGGGAGACATTATACACTAAACAGTAACTTTGAAGCAGCAATATTTGGGGTTTTACCATTGAACTATAATGTTCAATTAACTGTCTAGCAGGATAAAGGTTAAACTGCTAAATAGATGAAATGAAATTGTCCAAATATTGCTTTTTCAAAGTTGACTTTGTCGCAAAAGAAAATACCAGTTTACAAGTTTTGCGCAGTCTGATCTTGATCTTCACAGTCTGCAACAGGTCCACGAGTCTCGCTAAGCACCATAAGGGTTAACTTTGCACTCTAAGGGTCTCTTATCTATAATTCACTGATTTCGAAGAAAGATATTTCTCTTCCTTGAAACATGACCGTTTCAAGAGGATTAAGGGCCGTGTCCACCAACCTTTATTTTTAACTCTGAGGCTGCTAGGTGCAGCTCACTTACCTTTGCTGACAGTGTATTTCAAGATCTTACACAACGTGCAGTCTAATCTCGGATCCACAATGCAAGATATAAAGATATTTCTATCCGAAAAATACCTTTGAAATAGCCGAATGGGCTTTTTTCTTTCGGCCTGAAAGTTCTATTTTAGTTATTTAGCAAGACAATGGTTTACAACATTTCTAATTTTCCAGAATTTACTGTGGTCTTTTGAAGCTTTCTTTCTAAAAATAATTGAATTATGGGAATGTTTTGTGAACGGTTTCCAGAGCTATAGATTTATCCAATTTACAAAATACGTAGTCTGAAAATACACTCTGTTACACATTTCAAAATTCCTACATAAAGATCTACCAGTTATCCTCAATAACTCATAAAGCGTTTTGAGGCCGTACTGATGAACCGTTTTGAATTCTGATCTAGATAATCACACTGGCTGAGACTGAATGTTTTTTCCAGGCAAATCTTTGAATCTAGAGTTAGACATGAACTTCAGATGGTCTTGGCATAAGGCCTCATGTAATGTTAAGTACATTGGAAACTTTGAATTTCTTTTTCTGAATCTCACACAAAAGTTTCTAAACTCAGAATGCAAAATTACAACCCATGTAGACACTATAACTAATGTTTCTACAGCGTACAAAAGAGAAAAACACATTTTAAGTGAAGTATGGCCTTGATAAAATATTGTATTCCATTTTATTGTTCCTCTACAAGTCAGTACTCCCTGTATCGCAGCGCTTATATGCCATGTTCTATAGTTTCATGAAAATTTGGAAGAAGTCACATATAAAGGGAGACGCGGTAATATCAACCAATCAAATCACGTAATGTTAAGTTACGTTTCTCGCGTCATAGAGTTGACGTCGTTTCCAAAGAAACGTGTCGTGTAGCCATTTTGACATTATCAAAATTGCCACGCTTTTTCGAGCTCTCGAAATTTATTCAATTGCAACCTAACATATTTATATCATGCACCAGAAATGATGACAAACGAAAGGTAAATATCATTTTTCGATTTAAGTGGAAAAACTATAAGAATGAGGGTAAGAGGTACTTTGTAAAAGATCGAAGAAGAAGAGTGCAGATTTATGATAGAGTTGAACGTGGGTGGGGTGATTTTTTCATATAACCGAAATTGATTTCTCAGAGGGAAAAAAACCCTTTATCATTACAGTAACAAATATCTTTATGGGCAAAACAATGGCTCGTAACGTTTAATCCACGAAAGACCGAAATCATAAGCACTTTGGGATAACTTTTAGCCCAAATGGCCAATGGAACGCACATATTGATACTATTTAAGATCTTCTTCTACAGTCCTGGGAAAGATGAGAAAGCTGAAATTTGCACTGAACAAAAAAATCATTATACCAAATTTACCTATCTTATGTAGCACCATTACTAGAATACGCCTCAATTGTAAACTTGAGGAGTATAAATATGTTTAAACTAACAAGGGATCTTATATACGATCCCTGTCCAAACTTAATGGAAATGCATTAAATCTCATTTTTCAGACATATAACTCTTCTTACGTTTATTTCAAAGCTTTGCGGTGCAGCAGTTTATTTTGATGACATATTTGTTTGCGGAAAGCTACCGTAAAGCTAAAGGCTTATAATTGTTATACTGAGATTAGATATGCTGTTGCTCTCTTCGGTATATATGCATTGAATGTAAGTCTGTGCCAATATACGCGCAGGCTGTCCTGGGCAAAAACTTTTTTCCATTAGTCATTGGGGATTGAACAAGTAATATTTGAAAACATTGTAACAAAAGGATAAAAAAACTCGCAGAATTCGTGAAATGCTTAGACACACTGGACAAAATGCTAACACATTTCATAATTCCTACATAATGATCTGCCGGTTATCCTCAATAACTCAAAAAGCGTTTTGAGGCTGTATTGATGAACCGTTTTGAATTCTGGGCCCGTATGCACCAGCAATTCTTAAAAACGTTCTTTGTCTTATTCTCCAGAATTTTCTGCATTTGTAAGTAACACCACTTCTGAATGGTTTAGCCAATCAGAAGTTGTGTTATTTACAAATGTAGAAAACCTTGGGGAATAAGACAAAGAATATTCTTAAGAATGGTTGGTGAATACGGGCCCAGATCTAGATAATCACACTGGCTGAGACCGAATGTTTTATTCAGGCAAGTCTTTGAATCTAAAGTTAGACATGAACTTCAGATGGTCTTGGCATAAGGCTTCATGTAATGTTAAGTACATTGAAAACTTTGAATTTCTTTCTCTGAATCTCACACAAAAATTTCTAAACTTAGAATGCAAAATTACAACCCATATAGACCCTATCACTAATATTTCTACAGCGTACAAAAGAGAAAAACACATTTTTAAGTGAAGTATGGCCTTGATAAAATCTTGTATTTATATTCCTCAACAAATCAGTATTCCCTGTATCGCAGCGCCCATATGCCATGTTGTATAGTTTCATGAAAATTTGGAAGAAGTCACATTCATGGGGAGACGCAGTAATAAACCAATCAAATCACGTAATGTTAAGATGCGTTTCTTGCGTCATAGAGTTGAAGAGTTGACGTCGTTTCCAAAGAAACGTGTCGTGTAGCCATTTTGACATTATCAAAATTGCCACGCTTTTTCGAGCTCTCGAAATTTATTCAATTGTAACCTTACATATTTATATCATGCACCAGAAATGATGACAAACGAAAGGTAAATATTATTTTTTTGATTTAAGTGGCAAAACAATAAGAATGAGGCTAAGAGGTACTTTGTAAAAGATCGAAGAAGAAGAGTGCAAAACGATGGTAGAGTTGAACGTGGGTGGGGTGATTTTTTCATATAACCGAAATTGATTTTTCAGAGGAGAAAAAACATTTTACCATGACAGTAACAAATAAAACATCGAAAAAGGAATCTTGCAAGAAATAAAATGTAAGCTATGACAAGAAATGTTGTTTCTTTTAAATGAAATAACTTTTCTCTTCGGTTCAAAACAAGGCATCTCGACCTCAGTCTAATATCTTCATGGGCAAAACAATGGCTCGTAACGTTTAATCCACGAAAGACCGAAGCTATCCTTTTCTGTTTGAAAACAGTAGACGAACTACCTAAGCTAATATTCCAAAACACTGACGTTACTTTTGTTGAAAATCATAAGCACTTAGGGATAACTTGTAGCCAAAATGGCCGATGGAACGCACATATTGATACTATTTTAAGATCTTCTTCTAAAGCCCACGGAATGATGAGAAAGCTGAAATTTACACTGAACAGAAAACATTTAAACCAATTTACCTATCTTACGTAGCACCATTACTAGAATTACCCTCAGTTGTTTGGGATGGTTGTTCTGACTCGTGTGCAAATTCTCTACAGAAATTCAAAACGAAGCTGCCAGAATTGGAACTGGTCTTACCCGTTCTGTTTCCTTAGAAAACTTGTTCTTTGAATGTGGATGGCAATCTTTGAAAGATAGGCGGGAAACCCAAAAAATGTTTTTTTTATGTATAAAGCTACCCATCAGATGGTTCCCCAATACGTTGCAGACTTGATTCCGCCACTTATAGCAGACAAAATGCAATATGCCCTTAGAAACATTAGAGTTCTAAGAAACATATCTACTCGCACTACAATTTCTCAAAAATATTGTATCCCGTCTTCAATATATATTTGGAATGATTTAAATGAAAACCTGTAGAATGCCAATCCTTTTTCAACTTTTAAAAAGTTAATCTCAAGTAGGTTCCCATTACCCCCTGTTCCCGCCTATTACCTTGAAGGCAATTGTTTTTTATCAGTTTTGCATGCCCGGATTAGGAATAAATGCAGTGGACTAAATAGTGATTTGTTTCATAACTACTTTCGTAATAGTCAGCTCTGCACGTGCGCGGTGGTACCTGAAGACACTGAACACTATTTTTTCAGATGCAATCTGTTTGTAATACAGAGACAACACTTCCTTAATTCTATCCAGCGCCTTAACCCATTAAACGTAAATTATCTACTTTTTGGCAAACTATCGCTAACAGAAAGAGAAAATTAAGAATTATTTGTATCAGTCCAGGAGTATAGTCAACAAACTGGCCGATTTACTTGATATAAGCATACTCTCGAATGCTCTGATCTTTCCTTTTTATTATGCTGAGCCAATGGACAAAATCTCAAAATAGAACTGACTAGAACTAAACCCATTGGCCTTAGCTAATCAAAAGATGTTTTGAGTGTCGAATTAGGCTTAAAATTAAAATATTTTATGAAGTAGACTTAAAATGAAACTAATAGTTAAATTTGGATTTGGACAAAATTACAACCAGGGTTATGCCTGATATATATATAGAAAGTAACTGATATGAAAAGGAAAACGATCAAGGCATGTTTTTAGATGCCGAATGATTCTTTTTTTTCCCCGTGCTTTTCTGAGGTGAATGTTCGAAAAAAAAAAACTTTGACGTAAAGAGTTCTATGAATATTATATGTAATTATGGCTTGTGAGAGAATTCCGAAATATTTAACAAAGAATTCTGAATCAATGGGCATATGTCCATTATTACATACTATAAGAGATTCAAACTATGGAGACAAAGATGAATAATTGCAAAGAAATGCATACAGTTGCTGAGACAGCTCAACCATATCTCTATTAGGTTTTATTAACTGATTTATCTTTTTATTCCAGACAAGTTACAGTGTATCAAGTGGACACAAGAAGACAGGACAGACTATTTCACCCCTACAGACGACCAATCGGATATGACCGATTTACTTTGGTACCACAGATATCAGCAGAACGGCAATGGCTGATGTCCTTCATTGTAGTGACAAGGGGAGAGGTCATGGGGACAAGCCAAATTCCTTTATCTGCATTATGGTTCTGGCCGCAAGAGTGAGTTTGAACTACCTGATTTTTTGTCTGTGTTTTGACGTTTTCCTTGGTACAGTGGAACTAATTATCATATTTCTATTGATAGACATGCAAATATGTTTTCTTCTTCTTCACAGCTGTATGGGTAAATAAGTTTTATTTTCACATCCTGAAAAAAGTATTCATTGCAATTACCGCACTACCAACAGGCCGAAACTGTCTGGATAATGACAGAAAAAAGTCCTTCTTAAGGCTAAATTGTCCATTTTCACTAACCGTTCTGACTTTCAATTTAATTTCTTTTTTCTCATTTAAGGAATATGACCCAATTTCTGATCGGCTTAACCCATTACCACACAATCCCTACTTTTGACGCCCCTGAGAAAGAAGCCTTTTGAAAACACTGTAGGAAAAGGAGAAAATGCTGGTAACCAGCATTTTCTCCTTTTCCTACACTATTTTCTACCCTTCCCAGAACAAATTTCAATTTTTCAGTCACCTTTATTTTGTCGTCTGCAAATGCTTTCAATTTGAACCAGTCTAAAATTTTGTCGTGTGGTAAAGAGTTAATTATTATTTTTTTTTTTTGTAAATTTAGAAATGAGAATAATATTTCAAATGAAAATGAATGGGTTGGTAGTCCCTCTCCCCTCCGAAAAAGACAACCAGGAAAATATAAAAGCAAACTAATTACACATTCATTGTTTTAATTTCCCCTATTGATTAAAAAGATCTCGTAAGGCTTATTCAATAGTCAGTATGACCCTAGCAGGGTTACATGATTTACCATCTACTCTGTAATATGTTATGAAAAAAGATTATACATGCTACACGAGGTATACGTATTTACAAGTAATGTAGCTTTTAATGCTGCTTCTTTCTCTGTAAAATAAAAAGTAGTAACATATCAGCAAATCGTACAAGTAAACCACAGACAAGTAATATATTTGTACCATACTCTGAGAATGGGGGTTTAATGCATTTCCATGAAGCATTATACAAAGCTAGTCATCACATAATTCTTGGTCCTTAAAGTTCATTTCATTAAAAGCCAACGTAATCATGAGGTGACTGGTCCTTTTACATGCAGACAATTGGCGAATACCAAAATGTTTCGTCCAAGTTAGCCTACGCATATTGCTCAGGCTGACCTGGGTCAATACTCGGATACACCGCGAAACCATCGCCCCCTTTTTCACAGAGCATGACTTATTCATGTTTTCCATTTTTTCAGGGAAAGTGCACGTCGTATATTGTGTCGGACCTCTTACTGCCACTTTATACGCAGAAACAGACGCTACCATCCATACAAAAGAGCTGGAAAATACTCCAGTGGATTGTGCAAGTGTTGCTCCCTTCCACTTTATCTAGACTGCAGATATTTCTCCTTATCTGTACGGAGATACCTTGACGACACTAAAGCCAGCACTACAGCTGCCACCAGTACAGAAATTGAATGTCTAGCAGTAGATAACCAAATGGAAGAAGAAACTGAATTATCTAAAGAAGACAACTACTTGCCTGATGCTAAAATGACACAAGATGTACAGATAACCGTGATCAAATCACCAGAAATGACAACTCTCGAACTCGACAAACCAACATCAGATGATGTTACCGATCCCAATATCACAGACATACCAGTCATAGGTTCAATGACTGACTGGGATTTAAATCTGTAAGTTGACTACTAGAACAATATTTCAACCTGTAACGCACAAACCCTAATATTAACGACCCTGAAGAACAATCCTTTTATAAAAATTGTAGAAAAGGAGGAAATGTTCATAACAAGAGTGTTCTGTCATTTTCAATAGACAGATCCCACCATTTGAGCAGTATTCGATTCGTACTTCTGCAATCGCTCTCAGTTAAGACCCGTCTAAAATTTTAGTCATCCCATAAACCACATAGTACTGCAAAGTTAATGATGGTTTGGCTTGAATATCCCATGTGGACAGCATAGATTCCGGGAGGGGGGGATTTACAATAATCACAGTTCCAATTTCCAATTCAAAAATGTTTCAACAGAGGGAAAGCGTTCTGTCTTTAAAAATTAGATGGTTAGTCTTAGTACTAAAATTGACTGCGCACGACACCCAGTATTGTCCTTGATATGCAGTGAGTTTTTTACCTGTACATATTTGAGTTGTGCGCTCCCTAAACACCCCTGTCAGAATTTGTAATTTGATAATGTTTATCTAAAATTGTTTGTACTTCCTGTGTAACTAATAAGAACAAATGAAATATCTGGGTTTTTTTTACATAGACAGGGTCATCAAACATCACACATTGTCATATAAAGTATTTGATGGCTAGATCATGAAAATCTTTTCTCCTCTATGTTCGTTCTTATGTATATTGTCTCCTTATCAGCTTTATTATCAGTTTATAATCTTTTCATACTGTACCGAAACCTATCTTTGTTATTCTTTTCCTTTCTTTTTCAATACAATTATTATATCTATTATTATTGTTGTTATTGATTAATCAATCAATTAATTATCTATTGATTAATTGATTTATTTCATTCTAACCAATCACTTGTTTGTTCTCTGCTTTCCTCTTCCTTCCTACTGTCTATTCTTATCTGTTCCTATGTCTGTGTCGTACAGTTTGACAGATTCTGACTTTCAACAAATGGGAAAAACAGCATGTGACACAACTGTGGCCGATCTCGGCTCCTCAGCAGAGAGCAAGACTAATACTGGTATATTTACTTGTTCATGCTTGTCTAGTATTGTGTGCAGTTTTACAACAGTGCCTCTGTAATGTTCACTACCACACATGTAGGATATAAACATCTATTCGTCTCAATTTCTTTTAACCTTTATCCTGCTAAATAACTAAATAAATTTTCAAGTCGAATTTAATAACCCAAATTTTGCTGTCTATGTTTTTTGGCAATTATATCTCCTTATCGGACAGTGTAGATCAAAGATCAGACTGCACGTTTTGTGCAGTCTGATCTTGATCTATGCAGTCAGCAAAAGGTCAGCGAGTCGTGCCTAGTCGCCAAAGGGTTAAACACTTTATTACGAACATTAATTCGCTACTTCCTATACAAAATTGTTGTTGCTGTTTTTTCATTCGATTCAAAAAGGTTTTCTAGATGTCTCTTGTTCTGTATTCGTTCCGACCAAAGGTCGCTCTGATCAGAAGATTCTAAATCAAGATCTAATTCTCCAGTCTACGTCTCGCCTTCTGATAAGCTAATACAGAAATACTTCTACAATTAGAAGGATAGTCTGGAAAAAATACGTCTGCTGTACACTAGTATGACTTTAAACACAATCTTTGTCCTAGTCCTCAGTGGTTGTAAAATAAAATGCATGGTAATGGATCAAAAGTATTGAAGGATTGCCAAAATAAGATGATGGAATGCAAAACACGAGGGATCATTCCGTGCAGTATAATAGTAAAAATTGAAAACATTACAAAATTGGCTGTAACTTTTAAAAACACGTATCTACCACAGACAGACTTTTCTTTTAAATGTGTTGAATTGCGGAAGTCTTTGTAACAATTTCTTCATTTGCTTCATTGATTCTCTCATTTGACTTCATTTTCAAATATTTCATGATTATTGCCATGGTATTTACCTATCTTTGCTTGTCTCCAATCAAGAGTACGAAACTTACTTTTGTCTAAGCAGAAATGGTGAAGAATTAGATAGGAGTAAATGAAGTTAATGAACCAATACAATTAAGAAATTAATGCACTAAAATTAATCAATTAAGTTAGAACATTAGATGATAAGCATTTCTTTCTGTATTCAGACGTAACCCATACACATGTCTACCACAAACAAGTCAGTAATGTAACCTCAGATGATCAGCTTGCCACAACAAATGTATCTACAAACGAGACACCTGAGGTACAGCAGATCCCTCAACAAAATAAAGCACCAGTTATAGACTCAGAGACTGCTGTGTTAGTATGACTGACTCAATGTTTTTTTTTTGATAAATCTCGTACCATATTACGTTATTCTGTTTCCAGCTATAACTTTCCTCTTATAATATTCACATTTTCCTATCCTTTGGGTGTCCTACATATTACTTGAAATTGGTAACATGATAGAACTTAATAAGGCCATGTACTTGTACATGTATATTAGAATGAGTAGTTTCCGTTACTTTTATGACTTAATACAGTTTGTTTTTAGAATTAAAGGTTTAGAATAACAATTAACTTTTTATATCTTTTTTTTAATCAAAGATGAACACTGACAAATAAAATTAATTGTAGAAAGTGAAGAAGTTTATAAATAGAGAACAACCTGGTAGACTGCAGTGATACCATTTCGTATAATTGCAATAAAGAGTAGAGAAAAATACTTTTACAGTGAAGCATTTTTGAAACCATACTGTTACATATAACACTGTACTTTTCAGAACAAATGAGACCTACGAGAAACAGCATGAGAATGACAAAATAGACACTGAGTGTAAGAAAAGAGACAATGAAGATGATTGCCATAAAATGAATCCTACTGAGGAGAAACTCTTGTACTGTGGTACGTAACCGTTCCAGTGCCACATAAATGAGCCACACTCTGGCAAAAAGGGGATTTAATGCACCTCTGTGATGTATTATACCATGTATGTCATCATTGGCATGAAACACGCAAAAAGGGGCATTCAGGCATTTCCGTAAAGTGTCGTCTCGAATCAGCCTGCGCATTCCGCGCAGGCTAATCCGAGGCGGCACTTTACGACTACATTTGATTTTGTCCTACTGTGGGCTTGGGCAAAACACAAAATAACACAAGAATGGAAAGAGTCTTCTTGGATTAGCCTATGAAGTCCGTGAAGGCCGATCTGGGGCGATGCTTTACGGAGATGACTGAATGACCCTTTTAGCGTGTTGCAGGCCATATGATTATGGATCTGTAGAATCCATTTTCTAACAATCGACTTGATATGGTGGTAAAATGGTTCTTCAACTTGTAGCAAATTTCCAAATCACAAAAAGGTTTGATTCATGTGAGTCTGCGCAAACTCTGCAGACTGACATAGAAGGCCGGTATATTTTGTAAATGTATTATGCCCTGTTTTCACATAGCATGACTAATTCTTAACAGTTTGGTAATTTCAGTCCATTTAACACGCATAGATTCAGATTGTTCAGCTCCAATACTGATTTCGTCAGACTACATCACAAAGTACCAGTATAGTGCGGTTTTAGTTCGAGATCAGACTGTAAATTCTATTGATATCAGCTTATTCTTCTGCAGAAAAGGAACTTAAACATTTATAGATATTGATAAAAATGACATTTTTGCCCTGCATATTTATGTTGCGGCAACTTTCACGTCTACAAGCTTTTCCGTATGTCTGAGGTGATTCTATATGACAAATTACAGCGTTTTAACTAATAGCATAGAAAATTATTTTCCAAAGAAAAGTGTATTTTTACACAGATTATTGCAAGAAATTAGAAAAAAAAACAGATCCTGCAGAAAGTCCAGGTTCAGTTTGTCTACCTTGATTTTGATTGCGGCGTTGAAAATAACTGGACATGGACCCAAATTTTCCTCACATAAACTAGTGTGACCTAGGTGATATTTTTTGTTCACAGGTCAGTCTTCCAGTGTATCATCAGTCCATCATCTTGAGAAAACAAAGGAAGAAATGTATGACAAGAAATCTGTGGACAAAAGCTTTATGGATGAAACACACAAAGGAAAGGACACAGAATCTAGAGTTAGGTTTATCATACCCCCAAAAGCTTGCAAGAAAAGAATGTCTGCAGCCATGTTTTTCCAAAAAGAAATAAGTCAGTCTGAGACCAGTAACCCAAAACATTGCACAGACTTTAACCTGGCCTCTTCCTCGATCACACAGGCTTCAGGTTTGAAATGCTATGAAAGCCGGAAGTCCCACTGTCAACAAGCTCAACTTGCAGATGCTGAGATCCATTCAAATAATTCTTTATGTATATGGCTACGCAAGAGTACTTCATCTTCTGAACCTAGCAATGACTCAAAGAAGTTATCAGACGAGGAGAGACTTAGAATGAGAAAGAGGAGATTTGGAATAACTGCTCAAAGCGAAGAGAAATCTACAAAAAAGTCAAAAAGAGACATGTCCGGCAGTGTTCATCCTGTTATCACCAAGAGACGTAAAAATAGACTAAACAGATACTGACTTGCTCTTTTTAACATAAGTTTTCAACAAACCAGATATGAGACAATTAATTGATCTGATTTTTCTCTATTTCTATGAGAGAGAGAGAGAGAGAGAGAGAGAGTTACATGTTAAAAAAAAATGGTAATAAAACATTGCAATTGTTTATATGTTGGTCTTAAAGGTGTTATCAATTGTTTTCAGCCTTTGGTCACGTAGGCTACATCTTCGCGAGCCAAGGTTACGATCACAACCTGGATCTTACCTTGGCGAATCGAGCCTGATTTCGAGATTCCCGCGCGCCCTCTATTGGATGCTGTTTTATCTCCCTTTACATCTCATTCCTGATAGCCAATGAAATATCATTTTACAAACTGCTTACGAATACAATAATTCAACATGAAGCAATAACCACAAACGTATTTCGACATTACGTCGTCAGGTGCTGGAATAGAGCCTAAAACCTCCGATAATTTATCGGTCATACTGACACCTTCTGTAAATATTGTTCGTCTATGTTTTCTTCGGTAATAAATCATTACCGATGCTGCACACATCCTCGATGTTATCCTTGTTTACCTTCTATTTTTATCCGAAAGGTTGA
Organism: Tridacna crocea; assembly: GCA_943736015.1. NCBI lineage: Eukaryota > Metazoa > Mollusca > Bivalvia > Cardiida > Cardiidae > Tridacna > Tridacna crocea. The sequence continues at coordinate 48,332,494 of OX031057.1, read as the reverse complement.
AACCTTGTTCTATTTTTATCAGTGATGAAATGCTACGAGAGATTTGATTGTGCACTTATAGCTAGCTGCAATCAATGAAAATGCGTATCAGGTGAATGTCGAAATAAAGCTCGATCCGCCAAGGGTAGAGTAGCGCAGCGGATCGCCACCCTTGGCTTACGAAGATGCGTAGGCTAGTACTCCCAATTTGTGATTGATGTTCATGCCCAAGACTCCTTGTTCACTTAATGATATACGCCATTTTCAACATCATTTCAGTTATATTGGGGCGGCCAGTGCTTTCCTGAAGTATTTCAGGCAGTATTTTACACAATATCAATATTCTTTTTAAGTCACCTGCTGTTATCCCACATGACCATCTTCGAAACAAGGATCAGCAATGAGGGAAAGAGAGATATAAATCCTGCCACAATGACTTTCATCAGTCCAGGAAATTCACTTAGATAGGAATTCGAACTTGTAAGTGACCCAATCAACACACAGGTCTCAAGTCCTGTATGCTGCCATCTGCACTATCGAACTCAGCAGAGAAATGCCAGGCAAAATGTACACACTAGTTAATCTTACACAGTCATTCTTTTATCGTTTAACCCATTACTACACAATCCCTACTTTTGACGACCCTGAGAAAGAAGCCTTTAGAAAACATTGTGGGAAAAGGAGAAAATGCTGGTAACCAACATTTTCTCCTTTTCCCACAATGTTTTCTACCCTTCTCAAAACAAATTTCAAATTTTCAGTCATTTTTATTTTGTCGTCTGCAAATGCTTTCGACTTGGATTTAGAATTTTCACATCTCACCAAATTAAAGAATAAATATATCATTGAAATTCATATGAAAATATAATACAAATCATCAATAATTAAGATTCATAAAATTCCCCAAAAAATTCTTTTGATGGTATTCCCTTAAAAGGCTACGTAGCCTCTTTTAGGTATTTTTAGATTTCGCGCCAAAAATCAATAAATCATTTCAGGAATGCCTAGTGACAGGCACGTGACTCATAACGCCTAAATTCCATTACATAAGAAAACATGTAACAATTATTTTCCATAATGTCTTCTTCAGACACTATGTTTGAAACTTTATCTGTGTATTCGTGTATGTAAATGAGCGAATTGATCATCTAAAAATAGAACGTGTCCCCCGTCAGTGTCGACATGGGCTGTAGTAAATCTCTAATTTCTCGTGTTGTTGGACGGTGTTCGACTACTGGGTTTTATGAATGAAAATTAAAAGGCTTTCGGAGTATAAGGATGATTTTTTTTGCATTTTTGTACAATTTTCGTCCCAAAATCTGAAGGGCCACCTTTAACCCCCTAACGAATTATCAAATAGTCACGTGTTTTAACGACCATGAAACAAAAGGAGTTTTGAAAACATTGTGGAAAAAGAAATAAAATGCTGGTGATCAGCATTTTCTTCTTTTTCCACAATGTTTTTTCTTCGCTTTTAGAAACAAAATCTTTGATTTTAGCCCCATTTAGGCATATCGACTGCAATTGTTTTGAATTAGAGGAGTCTAAACCCTTGAGCTGCCAAGCATGACACACTGACCTTTTGCGGACTCTGATGATCAAGATCAGACTGCACAGATCTACATTGTCCGATATGGGAGACATTATACACTAAACCGTAGCTTTGAAACAGCAATATATAAGGGTCTAAAATGAAATGAAATTTTCCAATATTGCTTTTTCAGAGGTGACTTTGACGCGAAAGAAAATACCGTCGTTTTGCACGTTTGGTGCAGTCTGATCTTGATCTTCACACAGTCTGTAATAGGTCCACGAGTCTCGCTTTCCAACATAAGGGTTAATTTTGCACTATAAGGGTCTAAAATGAAATTTTCCAATATTGCTTTTTCAGAGGTGACTTTGACGCGAAAGAAAATACCGTCGTTTTGCACGTTTGGTGCAGTCTGATCTTGATCTTCACACAGTCTGTAATAGGTCCACGAGTCTCGCTTTCCCACATAAGGGTTAATTTTGCACTATAAGGGTCTATATTATATCTATAATTCACTGATTTCGTAGAAAGATATCTCTCTTCCTTTCTGAAACATTACCATTTCAAGAGGATTAAGGCTCTTGTCCTCCACCAATCATTATTTTTAACTCTTAGGCAGCTAGGTGCAGTTCACCTTTGCTGACAGTTTATTTCAAGATCAACGTGCAGTCTGATCTTGGATCCACAGTGCATAATATAAAGATATTTCTACCCGAAAAATACCTTTGAAACAGCCAAATTTGTGTGTGTGTGTGTGTGTGTGGTTTTTTTTTTTCTTTCTTTCGGCTTGAAAGGTTTATTTTAGTTATTTAGGAGGACAATGCTTTACAACATTTCTAATTTTCCAAAATTAATTAACTGTGGCTTTTTGAAGCTTTCTTTCTAAAAATAAATGAATTATGGGAATGTGTTGTGAACGGTTGCCAGAGTTATAGATTTATCACAATATACAAAATACGTAGTCTGAAAATACACTCTGTTATACGCATTTCAAAATTCCTACATATTGATCTACTGGTTATCCTCCATAACTCATAAAGCATTTTGAGGCCATACCGATGAACCGTTTTGAACTTTGATCTAGATAATCATACTGGCTGAGACTGAATGTTTTATCCAGGCAAGTTTTTGAATCTAGAGTTAGACATGAACTTCATATGGTCTTGGGATAAGGCTTCATGTAATGTTAAGTACAATGGAAACTTTGGATTTCTTGCACTGAATCTCGCTTTAAAGTTTCTAAAGTTAGAATGCAAAATTACAACCCATGTAGACCCTATAAAACTAATATTTCTACAGCGTACAAAAGAGGAAAGCACATTTTTAAGTGAAGTATGGCCTTGATAAAACGTTGTATTTATATTCCTAAACAAATCAGTACTCCCTGTATCCCAGCGCACATATGCCATGTTGTGTAGTTTCATGAAAATTTGGAAGAAGTCACATTCATAGGGAGACGCGGTAATATCAACCAATCAAATCACGTAATGTTAAGTTACGTTTCTTGCGTCATAGAGTTGACGTCGTTTCCAAAGAAACGTGTCGTGTAGCCATTTTGACTTTATCAAAATTGCCACGCTTTTTCGAGCTCTCGAAATTTATTCAATTGCAATCTAACATATTTATATCATGCACCAGAAATGATGACAAACGAAAGGTAAATATCATTTTTTTTTATTTAAGTGGAAAAACTATAAGAATGAGGTTAAAAGGAACTTTGTAAAAGATCGAGGAAGAAGAGTGCAGAAATATGATAGAGTTGAACGTGGGTGGGGTGATTTTTTTTTTATATAACCGAAACTGATTTTTCAAAGGGGAAAAAACCCGTTATCTTGACAGTAACAAATAAAACATCGAAAAAGGAATCTTGCAAGAAATAAAATATAAGCTATGACAAGAAATGTTGTTCTTTTTAAACGAAAAACTCTTCTCTTTGGTTCTTATATACGATCCCTGTCCAAAACTTAATGGAGATGCTTTAAACCCCCTTTTTCAGACATATTACTCCTCTTCCGTTTATTACACGGCGTTACGGTGCAGCGATATATTTTGACGACATGTTTGTTTGCGGAAACCTACCGTAAAGCTAGGCTTATAATTGTTATTCTGAAATTAGGTATATTGTTGCTCTCTTAGGTATGCATTGAATGCAAGTCTCTGCCAATATCAGCTGGGCTGGATAGGCGAACATTTTTAGTTAAGATGTTTTTTTTTTTCAATGTTATCATTTTCAAGCTCCGTCTTGATTCCTTTATTCTTGCAAGGTCATTTTGTTATCTCAATGCTTTCAGGTACAGACCTGGGACTGTATTCACTAACCCTTCTCTAGAACGTTCTTAGTTTTATATTCTCAAGAACTTTCTTAATTAGAAAATAGAACTTCTTCTAGTTGGCGAAACCAACTCCTTCTAATTGGCTTTAGCCAGCCAGAGGTTGTTCTTAATCTCGAATTAGGCTTAAAAAATGAAAAAAGAATATTTAATTAATCAGACATAAAATGAAATAAAGAATAATTGGTGAATACGAATCCAGGGGGTGGGGGTTGGTTCTGTATCAAATGACATAAGTCATGCTCTGTTAAAAGGCGGCTTAATGCATCTGTAAAAAGTATCGACCAGAAAGTAACGACTCTGACCAGGCTGACCTGGACCAAAACTTTGCTTTTCGTCAATTTTCTCCTTGTCCTAGGACCATTCTACCTCAGGATTTTGTCATTTTTTCAAGAAAATGGATATAATGGATCCATGAATAAATGTTTACACGCATGGTATAATGCATCATGGAGATGCGTTAGGCTCCTTTTTTGCCGGAGCATGGAACACATGCAGATCTATAGCTTATTAGACAAAAGTGAAACGTTATCGTCTGTGTACAGTGAATGTTTAGCCTCTCAATACACTCGTATCACAGCTTTCACTTTAAATCTTTACCACACGGTGATATTCTAGACTTGTATAAAATTAGAAATTACTTGTAGATGACAAGTTAAAATACTGTTATTGAACGTTTGAAATTTGCCTATCACAGTTTAGGAAATATAGTGGCAAAAAAATGCTAGTTACCAGCATTTACTCCTTCACCCACAATGTCTTCAAATGCCCTCTATCTAAGGGTCATTAAAAGTCGTGATTGCATGATCAAGAGTTTAATTCTTACTGTAATTGATGAAATATAAGGAAAGGTATAGTTCGACGTAACTGTTACCAATGGACAAAATTACAACTGTAATACACAGGGTTATGCCTGATATATACAGAAAATAAGCGATATAGAGAGGAAAACGATCAAGGCATGTTTTTAGATGCCAAATGTTTTTTCTATATGCTTTTCTGATATGAATGTCTGAAGAACAACCTTTAACGTAAAAAGTTCAATGTATATTATATGTAATTATGGCTTGTAAGTGACATAATTTCGAAATTTGTCATAAAAAATTCTGAATTAATGGACATATGTGCATTTAGCTCATTAATATCTCTATCGCGTTTTATTAGTTGATTTACCTTTTTATTCCAGACAAGTTACAGTATATCACTTGGACACAAGAAGACAGGGCCGACGGTTTCACCCGTACAGACGACCAATCGGGTATAACCGATTTACTTCGGTACCGCAGATATCAGCAGAACGGCAATGGCTGATGTCCTTCATTGTGGTGTCAATGAGAGAAGTCATGGGGACAAGCCAATATCCTTTATCTGCATTATGGTTCTGGCCCCAAAAGTAAGTTGGAACTGTCTTATTCTTGTGTGTTTGTGTTGACGTTTTCCTTGGATACGGTGGAGCTATTTATCAAATTTCTTTTCACAGACATGCAAACATGCTTTCTCCTTCATAGCTGTAAGAGTAAATCATCTAGTTTTATTTTCACATCCTGGAAAAACATCATTGCAATTACCTCACTGCCAACATGCTGAAACCGTCCAAATAATGGCAGAGAAAAAAGGTCTTCTTTATACTATGTCCATATTCACTATCCATTCTGACTTTCAATCAATTTTCTTTTTTCTCATTTAGGAATATAACCCAATTTCTGATTGGTTTAATTACTTGTTTGTTGTAAATTTAGAAATGGGAATTATTTTCAAATGAAACTGAATGGGCTGGCAGACTCTCCCCTCCGAAAAAAGACAACCAAGGAAATATAAAGGCAAACTAATAACAGATTCATTGTTTTAATTTCCCTATTGATTAAGAAGATATCACAAGGCTTGTTCAATATTCAATGTGATCCTAGCAGGGTTACATGGTTTGCAATCTACTCAGTAATACCTTATGAAAAAAGATTATAAGCTACACGAGCTGTTTACAAGTAATGTACGTTTTAATGGTGCTTTTTCTCTGTAAAATAAGTAGTAATATATCAGCAAATCGTACAAGTAAACCATAGACAAGTAATACATTTGAACCATGCTCTGAGAAAGGGGGTTTAATGCATTTCCATGAAGTACCAAGCGAGTCATTACATAATTCTTGGTCCACAAAGTTCATTTCATGAAAAACAAAGGTAATAACGAGATGACTGGTCCTTTGACATGCAGGCAATTGGCGAATACCAAAATGTTTTGTCCAAGTCAGCCTGCGCATATCGCTCAGGCTGACCTGGGTCGATACTCGGATACACTGCAAAGCTCCCCTTTTCACAGAGCATGACTTATTTATCTTTTCCATTTTTTCAGGGAAAGTGCACGTCGTATACTGTGTCGGACCTCTTACTGCCACTTTATACGCAGAAACAGACGCTACCATCCATACAAAAGAGCTGGAAAATACTCCAGTGCATTGTGCAAGTGTTGCTCCCTTCCACTTTATCTAGACTGCTCATATTTCTCTTCATCTGTACGGAGATACCTTGACAACACTGAAGCCAGCACTACAACTGCAACCATTAAAGAAATTGAATGTATAGCAGTAGATAACCAAGTTGAAGAAGAAATTGAATCATCTAAAGAAGACAACTACTTGCCTGATGCTAAAATAACACAAGATGTACAGATAGCCATGATCAAAACACCAGAAATGACAACTCTCGAACTCGACAAACCAACATCAGATGATGTTTCCGATCCCAATATCACAGACATACCAGTCATAGGTTCAATGACTGACTGGGATTTAAATCTGTAAGTTGACTACTAGAACAATATTTCAACCTTTAACACACAAACCCTAATATTAACGATCCTGAGGAACAATCCTTTTATAAACATTGTAGAAAAGGAGGAAATGTTGATAACCAGAATATTCTGTCTTTCCCACAATGTTTTCTACATTTCCAATAGACAGATCCCAACGTTTCAGCAGTATTCGATTCGTACTTCTGCAAACACCCTCAGTTTAGACCCGTCTAAAATTATGTCAGCCTATAAGCCACATAGTACTGCAAAGTCAATGATGGTTTGGCTTGAATATCCCATGTGGACAGCATAGATTCCGGATGGGGGATTTACAATAATCACAGTTCCAATTTCCAATTCAAATACGTTTCAACAGAGGGAAAGCGTTCTGTCTTTAAAAATTAGATCGTTAGTCTTAGTGCTAAAATTGACTGTGCACGACACCCAGTATTGTCTTTAATATGCAGTGAGTTTTTTACCTGTACATATTTGAGTCGTTTGCTCCCTAAACACCCCTGTCTGAATTTGTAATTTGACAATGTTTATCTAAAATTGTTTGGACTTACTGTGTAACTGATGAGAACAAATGAAAAATCTGTGTTCTTTACATAGACAGGGCCACCAAACATCACACATTGTCAAATAAAATATTTGATGGCTAGATCATGAAAATACGTTCCTCCTCTATGTTCGTTCTTATGTATATTGTCTCCTTATCAGCTTTATTATTATTTTATAATCTTTTCAACTGAAACCTATCTTCGTTATTCTTTTCCTTTCTTTTTCAATACAGTTATTATTTTATTGTTGTTATTGATTAATCAATTAATTAATTATCTATTGATTATTTTATTCTAACCAATCACTTGTATGTTCTCTGCTTTCCCCTTCCTTCCTACTGTCTATTCTTATCTGTTCCTATGTCTGTGTCGTACAGTTTGACAGATTCTGACCTTCAACAAATGAGAAAAACAGCATGTGACACAACTGTGGCCGATATTGGCTCCTCAGCAGAGAGCAAGACTAATACTGGTATATTTACTTGTTCTTGCTTGCTTGTCTAGTATTGTGTGCTGTTTTACAACAGTGCCCCTGTAATGTTCCTACCACACATGTAGGATATAAACATCTATTCGTCCCAATTTCTGTTAACCTTTATCCTGCTAAATAACTAAATAAATTTTCACTTCGAATTTAATAACCCAAATTTTGCTGTTTCAAACTTACGTTTTTGGCAATTATATCCCCTTATCGGACGGCGGAGATCAAAGATCAGACTGCACATTCTGTGCAGTCTGATCTTGATCTATACTGTACGCAGAAGGTCGGGGAGTCGCGCTTAGCAGCCAAAGGTTAAACGGTTTATTACAAACATTAATTTGCTTCTTCATATACAAAGTTGTTGTTGCTGTTTTTTTTTTTTCGATTCAAAATGCTTTCTGAATGTCACGTGTACTCTATTCGTTCTGACCACAGGTCGATCTGACGATCTGATCAGAAAATTCTAAATTGTTTTATGGATACATTAAGTCTAAAAACAAAATATTCCGTCCTAGCTGGTGCTTTATTTAACTCAGACTGCCCCGATTATAACAAACAATAGACTCTCTCTATCTTATTTTAGTTTCAAGTTACATGGAGTATATGGCAAGTTACATATATTCTCATCAAACATAAATCAAGTTCTAATTCTCAAGTTTGTGTTTCATCTTCTGACAAGTTTATATAGAAAGACATATCCAAATGGATGGATAGTCTGAAAGAATATACCCCTGCTATACACTAGTATGACGTTAAACACAGTCTTTGAGCTAGTCCTCGGTGCTTGTCAAATTAGACTGCATGGCTATGGGTCAATAGTACTAAAGGATTGCCAAGAAAAGATGATAGAATGCAAAACAAGAGGGATAATTCCGGGCAACATAATAGTAAAAATGAAAACATTACAAAATTGGCTGTAACTTTTAAAAAGCATGTATCTACCACAGACACATACTTTTTTAAAATGGTTTTGAATGGCGGAAGTCTCTTTAACAATTTCTTCATTTGCTTCATTGATTCTTTCCTTTGACTTCTCTTTCAATTTTTTCATGATTTTTGCCATGGTATTTACCTATCTTTGCTTATCTCCAACCAACGGTACGAAACTTACTTTTGTCTAAGCAGAAATGGTGAAGAATTAGATAGGAGTAAATGAACCGATACAATTAAGAAATTAATGCACTAAAATTAATCAATTAAGTTAGAGCATTAGATGATTTATAGCATTTTTTTCTGTATTCAGATGTAACCCATACACTTGTCGACCACAAACAAGTCAGTAATGTAACCTCAGATGATCAGCTAGCCACAACAATTGTATCTACAAACGAGACACCAGAGATACAGCAGATCCCTCAACAAAATAAAGCACCAGTTATAGACTCAGAGACTGCTGTGTTAGTATAATTGACACAATGTTTTCTTTTTGATAATTCTCAGCAATAGCTTACCTATTGTAAGATTCATATTTTCTCTGTAAGTTAGAAGGGGTAGTTTCCGTTACTTTTATTACTGAATATGTTTTTAGAATTACAGTTTTAAAATAACAATTATATAACTTTTTTATATCTTTCTTATTAAAGGTGAACACTGACAAATAAATTGTAGATAGTGAAGAAGTTTATATAGACCAACTTTGTAGACTGCAGTGATACCATTTCGTATAATTGCAATAAAGAGTAGAGAAAAAAATTCTTTACAGTGAAGTGTCTTTGAAACCATATTGTTACATACAACACTGTACATTTCAGAACAAATGAGATCTACGAGAAACAGCATGAGAATGACAAAATAGACACTGAAAGTAAGAAAAGAGACAATGAAGATGATTGCCATAAGATGAAACCTACTGAGGAGAAACTCTTGAATTGTGGTATGTAACCGTTCCAGTGCCACATGAATGAGCCACGCTCTGGCAAAAGGGGATTTGGTGAATCTCTGTGTTGCATTGTACCATGCAAGTCATCATTGGCTTGCAACACGCAAAAAGGGGCATTCGGACATTTGCTTAAAGTGTCGTCTCGGATCAACCTGCGTAGTCCGCGCAGGCTAATCCGAGATGGCACTTTACGACTACATTCGATTTTGTCCTACTGTATAGACTTGGGCAAAACATACAATAACACAAAAATGGAAAGTGTCTTCTTGGATTAGCCTATGAAGTCAATGAGAGCCGATCCGGCGCAACACTTTACGGAGAAGACCGAATGACCCTTTTCACGTGTTGCAGGCCATATAATTATGGACCTTTAGAATCCATTTTCTAACAATTGACTTGATATGGTAGTAAAATAGTTCTTCATCCTGAAGCGAATTTCCAAATCACAAAAAGGTTTGATTCATGCGAGTCTGCGGAAACTGTGCAGGTTGACATTGAAGGCCGGTATATTTTGCAAAAGCCTTATGCCCTATTTTCAGATAGCATGACTAATTCTTAAAAGTTGGGTAATTTCAGTCCATTTAACACGCATATATTCAGATTGTTAAGTTCCAATATTGATTTCGTCAGACTACATCACAAAGTACTAGTATAGGGCGGTGTTAGTTCGAGATCAGACTATACAAATTCTATTGATATCAGCTTATTCTTCTGCAGAAAAGCAACTTAAACATTTATAGACATTGATAAAAGTAACATTTTTTAGCCCTGCATATTTATGTTTCACGTCTACAAGCTTTCGGTATGTCTGAGGTGAACCTATATGACAAATTACAGCGTTTTAAAATACTAATAGCGTAAAAAATTATTTTCCAAAGAAAAGTGTATTTTTACACATTATTGCAAGAAATTAGAAAAACAGATCTGCAGAAATTCCGGGTTCCGTTTATCAACCTTGATTTTGATTGCGGCGTTGAAAATAAGCGGACATGGACCCAAATTTTCCTCACATATACTAGTGTGACCTACGTGATATTTTTTGTTCACAGGTCAGTCTTCCAGTCTTCAATCATCCTTCGAACATCTTGAGAAAACAAAGGAAGAAATGTATGACAAGAAATTTGTGGACAAAAATTTTATGGATGAAACACACAAAGCAAACGACACAGAATCTACAGTTAGGTGTATCGTACCCCCAAAAGCTTGCAAGAAAAGAATGTCTGCAGCCATGTTTTTCCAAAAAGAAATAAGTCAGTCTGAGACCAGTAACCCAAAACATTGCACAGACTTTAACCTGGCCTCTTCCTCGACCACTCAAGCTTCAGGTTTGAAATGCTATGAAAGCCGGAAGTCCCACTGTCAACAAACTCAAATTGCAGATGCTGAGATCCATTCAAATAATTCTCTATGTATATGGCTACGCAAGAGTAGTTCCTCTTCTGAGCCTAACAATGCCACAAAGAAGCTGTCAGACGAGGAGAGACTTAAAATGAGAAAGAGGAGATTTGGAATAACTGCTCAAAGCGAAGAGAAATCAACAAAAAATTTAAAAAGAGACATGTCCGGCAGTGTTCCTCCTGTTGTCACCAAGAGACCTAAAATTAGACTAAACAGATACTGACTTGCTCTTTTTAAAATAAATTTTCAACAAACCAGATTTGAGACAATTAATTGATCTGATTTTTCTCTATTTCTATGTGTGAGAGAGAGAGAGAGAGAGAGAGAGATACATGTTAAAAAACTGGTAATAAAACATTGCAATTGTTCTATATGTTTGGTCTTAAGGGTGTTATCAACTGTTTTCAGCCTTTGCTCACGTAACTACTCCAAATTTGTGATTGATATTCATGCCTAAGACTCCTTGTTAACTTAATGATATACGCCATTTTCAACATCATTTCAGTAATATTGCGGCGGCCAGTGCTCCTCCCCATGCTTTCCTGAAGTATTTCAGGCAGTATTTTACACAATATTCTTTTCAAGCCAGTTGCCGTTTTCCCAAATGACCATCTTCGAAACAAGGATCTGCACTGAGAGAGAGAGATAAATTCTGCCACAATGACTTTCATCATTCTAGGAAATTCACTAACATGGAGATTCAATCCTGCGACCCACTTGACCCTCAGGTCTTAAGTCCTTTATGCTGCCATCTCGGACTCGGCCGATAAATATCAGACAAAATGTACACACGAACCTTACCCAATCATTCTTTTATCGTTTAACCCCCCTAACCATTCATCAAATAATCCCGTGTTTTAACGACCATGAAGAAAAGGAGTTTTAAAAGTGAAAAAAAGAAAAAAAAAGAAGAAAATGTGGGTGATCAGCATTTTCTTTTTTTTCCCACAATGTTTTTTTTTTTTCACTTTTAGAGGCGAAATCTTTGATTTTAGTCCCAGTTTGGCCTATCGATTGCAATTATTGTGAATTTGGACGAGTCTAAACCTTTCAGCTGCTAGGCGCGACTCAGTGACCTTTGGGGGACTATGTTGATCAATATCAGACTGTACAGAACGTGCAGTCTAATCTTTATCTACGCTGTCCGATAAGAAGATACGCTTTTTCCAAGAAATCAGTTTGCAATATACATTATTATCTTACTATTGGCTTGAAAGTGTGATTAAACTTATTTAGCTGGATAAGCGCTAAACCTTGTCGTCTGGTAAAGTGTTTAACTCTTTACTACACGATCACTGGTAACCAGCATTTTCTCCTTTTCCCACGAAGTTTTTTTTCCCCATCCAAAACAAAAATCATTAGTTCAGTTACATTTAATTGATCATCTGCAAATCCTTTCATTTAGACCAGTCTAATTTTTGTCGTTGGAGCCCTTTACCAAACGACGAAATTTTAGATTGAAAGCATTTGCAGACGACAAAATAAATGTGGCCAAAGAATTGAAATTTGTTTTAAGAAGGGAAGAAAACATTGTAGGAAAAGGAGAAAATGTTGGTTACCAGCATTTTCTCCTTTTCCCACTATATATTTTTCAAAAGACTTCTTCCTAAGGGTAGTCAAGAGTCGCCATTGATTGATAAAGGGTTAAAGCTACAGTTATGATATCATTAGATTTTCGTCTATAGCAAATTTGTTTCAGAAATTGTACGATATTAGAAAAATTAATTGTAATGACATTTTCGATTCATTCTGGTATCTTCTCAACCTTAACCCTTAAATTGACAATCATGCATTTTAACGATCCTGTGGTAAAACGGTTTAGAAGCATTGTGGGAAGAAGAGAGAAAAGGCTTGACAAGCATTTTCTTCTATTCATCAACATGTTTTTTCAGTCATTTCAAAACTTCATTTTTGAGTCCTATGTGATTTGTAGCCTGCAAATGCTTCAATAACGTCGAGTTTAAAATTGTGTTTTTGATGAATTGTTCAGTTAGCAGTGAGGAGCTAATTATATGAGCAACAATCCTGTTATCAATCAGGAAGAAACCTTTTAAAATGAGTCATGCTCCATGAAAAGAAGCTTTATTGCATCTGTAAAAAAGGCTCGACCAGACCAAGGTCACCCTGCTTAGTATGGTTTTGCTTTTGGTAAATTTTCTGCATGTCAATGGACCATGCTACCTGAATATTCAGCTGACCGTTAGACAAAAAGGATTTTATGGATCCATAATTATGAGATAACGTGCTTGTTGTAATGCAGCACGGAGATAGATTTGTTCTACTTTGCAAGATCATATTGTGTACTTCATTTAACCTGATCCGGGCCTTTTATGCTGAATATATAAGTAGGTATAAAAATAGAACTCCGACTAATACTCGGAAAGTTACATATACACGGATAGGTACTTATATACACAGTTAGGCAATTAACCTCATAGCCCACAAAGCGCTACTCAAGGCGCTTTTGCAGATAGTGTATCCATGGGCAATCTTGGATATACACTGCCCGATTAGGAGATATTTTCCCCAAAATAGTAACTTTGAAATTGGAAGATCAAGGCTTATTTCAATTAACTCTTATCCTGCTATATAAGTCAAATAAAACTCTCAAGTCGATACTAAAAACCCAAACTTGCCCATTTAAAAAGGTATTGGGGGAACAATTTCGCCTGATTGGACAGTGTAGGTCAAGAATAGACTGCACATTCTACACTGTCTGCAAAAGGTCTTTCAGTAATCCTTGGCAACCCTAGGGTTAAACAAAAATTAGCCAACATTTTGATATTTTACGTTAATATTTAAAGTCTATTTTTTGATCTACGCATTTTGCATTGCTTAGACATACTGGGCAATAAGCAACTTCGAGAATTCAGCAGTTGGAGAGTTTCTTTTTCTTGTCAACTAAAAATTTGTTGTTTTGATTATTAACCCTCAGACTGCTAAGCGGAACTCGCTGCCCTTTTGCGGACAGTGTAGATCAAGATCAGTCTGCACAGTACGTGCAGTCTGATCTTCGATCTACATTGTCCGATATGGGAGACATTATAAACTAAACCGTAACTTTGAAACAGCAATATTTGGGGTTTTACCTTTGAACTGAAATGTTCATTTTAGTTATCCAACAGGATAAGGGGTAAACTCTGCTAGATAAATGAAACGAAATTTTTCAATACTGCTTTTTCAAAGTTGACCTTGTCGCAAAAGAAAATACCGTCGTTTTGCACGTTTGGTGCAGTCTGATCTTGATCTTCACACAGTCTGCAATAAGTCCAAGAGTCTTGCTAAGCAACATAAGGGTTAATTTTGCACTCTAAGGGTCTATATTATATCTATGATGCACTGATTTCGTAGAAAGATAACTCTCATCCTTGAAACATGACCGTTTCAAAAGGATTAAGGCAGGTGTCAACCAACCTTTATTTTTAACTTTTAGGCTGCTAGGTGCACCTCACTTACCTGTGTTGACAGTGTATTTCATGGTCAGAGTGCACAGAATATGCAGTCTGATCTTGGATCCACAATGCGAGATATAAGGATATTTCTATCCGAAAAATACCTTTCAAATAGCCAAAATATTGTTCTTTTTTCTTTCTTTCGGCGTGAAAGGTTTATTTCAGTTATTTAGGAGGACAATGGTTTACAACATTTCTAATTTTCAAGAATTTACTGTGGTCTTTTCGAGCGTTTTTACTAAAAAATTATTGAATTATGGGAAAGTTTTGTGAACGGTTTGAACCAGAGCTCCAGACAGAGGGAGTGATTTTGATTTTAAAATTAGAAATATTAATAATTCTGCACCAAACCCTATTTTATTGGTACTAATTAGAACTGTCTCAATACAACGATTCTAATAAATACTCACAACATAGGGTTTGAACGAGATAATGGATTTAGAACACTATCACTCCTCCTTATCTGGAGCTCTGCGGTTTCATCACCAAGAGGAAGGGGTTTATCTCTTTCCAACAGCAAAGTCAGGTACCAGTTGATAACCTCGAGGTCTTATAGCCGTCAGGTGATACCAGCCATTACATGTTATGATAAACGTGCAGTATGTTTGAAAAATTGCGTTATTTCTTTTATCTATGTATATTTCTATCAACGTTATTAATTGCGTTGATTTTCTGTTACCATACAAAATGGAGCCCAAACGATGTGGACTTCCGAATCATAGTCATTACCTTCAGTAGATCTAGATCATTAAGAAGATTATTGGAATCAATTAACAATGCTCATTATTACAGAGATAACGTTGTGATAGAAATTTGGATAGACCGATTCGAGAACGGAACGGTGGATACAGGGACAGTACGAGTTGCTAATGATTTTCAATTTGACCATGGAGCTGTAAAAGTCAATATCCAACCGAGTCATGTTGGAATTCAAGGGCAGTGGATAACGGTAGGATCCTTAAAATCATTAAATATCAGACGACATAATTCTAGACTTGTCTGCACTGCACATGAGGGCAAAAAGTATTTACGTTGTAACATACATTCCACTCTGGAATGGTTACTTGCGCCCCGAGTTGGTATCATTACCTAGAGTGGTACCATGTGCTCTAAGCTGGCAGATATCAAATATAGCTGTAACTTGTGATCCAAGTTTGACGCATCTCTTAGACTGGTAACATGTGATCTAAGATTACATGTTCAAATGTAATTCAGCTGGATCCGAGTGAACCAGTATCACACTCAGATAGACAGTTTGTGCTCCATATGGTGGCATATTTCTGCTACAACATACGAGATAGCTATCATGGTAATTATAAAAGATTATCGTGATAAATAAAAATTCATGGAAAATTTATCGAGAGAGTTAAAAGTTTCCTGTAAAAAAATCACGATAACTTTAGAATTTTAACGCAGAAATTCTCAGTGCATGAAATCATCACGGGTTATAGCCTGTGTTCCAAGTTGGCAAAATCATCACGGGTTGTAGCCTGTGTTCCAAGTTGGCAAAATCATCACGGGTTGTAGCCTGTGTTCCAAGTTGGCAAAATCATCACGGGTTGTAGCCTGTGTTCCAAGTTGGCAATATCATCACGGGTTGTAGTCTGTGTTCCAAGTTGGTAAATCATCACGGGTTGTAGCATGTGCTCCAAGTTGGTAAATCATCACGAGTTATAGCTTGTGTTCCAAGTTGGTAAATCATCACGGGTTGTAGCATGTGTTCCAAGTTGGCAAAATCATCACGAGTTATAGCTTGTGCTCCAAGTTGCCAAAATCATCACGGATTGTACCTTGTTCTCAAAGTTGGCAAAATCATCACGGGTAATACCTTGCGATCAAAGTTGGCAATATCACCACAGGTTGTAGTTTGTGTTCCAAGTTTGCCAAATCATCACGGGTTGTGGCTTGTGCTCCAAGTTGGCAAAATCATCACGGGTTGTAGATTGTGCTCCAACTTGTCAAAATCATCACGGGGTGTACCTTGTTCTCCAAGTTGCCAAAATCATCAGGGGTTTTACCTTGTTCTCAAAGATGGCAATATCACCACGGGTTGTACCTTGTGCTCCAAGTTGGCAAAATCATCACGGGTTGTAGCTTGTGCTTCAAGTTGGCAAAATCATCACGGGTTGTTCCTTGTGCTCCAAGTTGGCAAAATAATCACGGGTTGTAGCTTGTGCTCCAAGTTGCCAAAATCATCACGGGTTGTACCTTGTTTTCAAAGTTGGCGAAATCATCATGGGTTATACCTGGCGATCAAAGTTGGCAATATCACCACGGGAGGTAGTTTAAGTTCCAAGATTGCAAAATCATCATGGGTTGTAGCTTGTGCTCCAAGTTGGCAAAATCATCACGGGTTATAGCCTGTGTTCCAAGTTGGTAAAGTCACCAAGGGTTATAGCTTGTGCTTGAAATTGGCAAATCACCAAGGGGTGTGGCTTGCAATCCAAGTTGGCAATATCATCATCAACCGTGTGCTGAGTTCAAAGCCAAATGCCCAGTTTAACTGAGACACCCTGGCGAAATCGGGGTTCATTGATTGCAAGTGCTTGAAGCTCAGAGAGTACTCTTAATTGTAAGCGAGACCCAATGTGCCCTTATGGACTGTGTAGACAAAGATCAGTTTTACAAAGTGTAGAACTGTTAGATTTCTCAGATGGACAGGATTTCGAAATAGCGAAATTTGGGGTTTTAAAGTTGGCTTGAAATTCTCATTTTATCAAATAAGAGGTTCGGATTTAATCCTTTACTTGTTGGCGAAATTTTACACTAACCCATTTTGAAAACATTTGCAACTGTCAATATTTTGTGTCACAGACGTTGGGGAGAAGAGCTAAATGTTGTTAACCAGTTTTTCCCTGTTTCTCAAAAACTTTTCAGAACCCTTTTTGTAAGGGTTCTTAAAACTTGCGATTGTGAGCTGAAGGGTTAAAGATTACAATCCTCTCAGATGGTTATAAGTAGGGTTTTAAATATTTAATAAACTTCAAGAACAATGTGAGGTATCTAGTTTTCTTGCAGCATTATTTTTCTGTCAACTCTTAGGCTGCTAAGCGTGACCTACTGACCATTTGTTGACGGTGTAGATCAAGATCAGACTGCACAGAAAGTGCAGACTGATCTTGGATCTACACTGCCCTAGATAAAGATATTTCGAGTATTATAAATTTGAAATAGCAATAATTTGGTATTTACTATTGAGTTGAAAATTTCATTTCGAGTTAATTAGCAGGATAAGGGTAAATGGTAAAACTGTCCGTTACTTCTGTTTTTAGTCTTCTAGATGATAATTTTTCTTATTCGTCTCAATTGGAGGCATATTTGCAGACTAAAAATCGAATGTTGCTCGAAAGATATTTAACAAGTCAATCGCCGAGCAGAGCTGTCGTTCGTTACTCTCATCATACGTCTCTACAATGGGCTAAATGACAAGAATCTTGTCAAACCGAGGAAACCATGTTTTGTTACTGTTTACTGTTTCATGTGTAATATTATAAAGTAGACAAAGGAAATATGAGTCTGGATACATTAAAAGTACATTCAAACTGATGAATTTACCTGTATACAATGGAACTACTTTTTCGAGATGATGCTTCTTTAATGATCGGAATCATCCATGCTTACGCCAACTGTAATAAAAATGGCTGCGCCCATGAAAGATGTTAACAGTTTTGACACACCGATGGATCTAAATTTGTAAGATAACAAAACAAGTTATCGTCCTTTAAAACACATTTAAGCTTTTTAGAAAATCCCTCATTTTCACATTTCCTACCACAAAGTCTGGTTGGCCATATGCTTTTTGAACAGCACACAGAATAATCGGCATTGGTCTTTCTTTCACCGACGTTTGTGTCGCCATTTTGAGTTATGGTCACGAGACGAAAATATCACGTAATGACGAACTACTTTCTGAGCCAACTACTGAGGTGAATGGGAATGATCCGTAGTGCCAAAAATGGAAAATAACTCATTGAGGGCAGAAAACGTTGCATTGAGAACATGACGGTTTATACTGTCATAAATTGCATGCTATTGTGTGGAAGACAAGTCACTTTTAACTCTTTACCAAACAATTTTTTTCTAGACTTGTCCAAATTGAAAGCATTTGCAGACGACAATCTAAAAGTGACTGGAAAACTAAGATTTGCTTTAGGAAGGGTAGAAAACATAGTGGGAAAAGGAGAAAATGATGTTTACTAGCAATTTCTTTCTTTTTCCACCACTATGTTTTCAAAAGGTTTCGTTAATAGGGTTGTTAAAAGTTGGGATTGTGTGGAAAAGGGTCAAATCCATGAAGAATGGTGCTTCAGAGTGAATACCAAAATCGATACAAAATTCATTAAAATCGTACTTCTGTTTGAAATAAGACAAATTTAGATCTAGTTTTTGTTAATTCTATTTTTCAGACATGGCAACCACCATTGGAAAGCCAAGAAATAGCCGTCATACTGGAAGACGATCTAACTGTCTCGCCATACTTTTATAAATACCTAAAACTTGTCCATAAAAAATACAGTGATCGCCCAGAAATCAACGGTTTCTCTCTACAGGGTGTCAGCATAAAGCACGATGGAAAGCCGGGTTATTTAGAGGTACCAAGACGACATCCCGTCTTCCTATATCCCACGATCGGGACCTGGGGCTTTTCGCCCAATCCTTTCAACTGGTTTAAATTTGTTGTTTGGTATCTAGAGTCCCGCAAGTTAAATAAGTTTAAGCCTATCGTCCCTAACCATATTTCATCGGTTTGGTACAAGGAATTAGAGGCTGTGGGACGCCAAGACACGATCTGGGAAATGTGGCACATCTATTACTCGTGGAAGAATGGATTACTTACGTTATATCCGAACTGTTACGGTAAGAAATGAAGTAAAATACTACACAAGAAATTAAAGAATATTTAACAAGTTGTGACGAAGAAAAAAGTAAACTAGATCCAAACTAGATCATTAAGGTCTACATTGCACCAGAACTTTGGCTGTACAGAAACAGTAACAGAAAAAAATTACTAATGCGGTGAGAAAAAAAAAAAACATGCATTAGCTGTTATGGTAGCCGCTAAATACGTTGGTACAGCAGAAAAAAAGTGTAAACTGTAACGTATGAAATAAACATTGGAGTTATAAAATTACTTTGACTGCTGCGGAAGAATGAAAATATGTAAAATTAAGCACTGAAAAAAAAGAGAGATTGCTATATCATACTGCAAAGAAGTTTCTCTAGATCTGAACAGGAGTAGTCATGTACGCGAGAAAAATCTACGAAACAACAGTCTCCTTTTCGGGAACCCCGTATAGATGACTGCGCTTTCAATAAAGCATCCAAAATGGTGACGTCGATCGATACGGGCCGCCCACAAGACAAACATTCTGAGTAGGATGCACCATATTAAAAGATCTACTATTTAGTTCCCCTTGTTGTCATTAAAACTAAACATAAAGGGAAACATGAATAACTTTTGAAAATAAGATTAATGTACGTAGTTACATGTTCTATCGTTTGTTGTCATTCTTAATCTAAAACAATCACACGATGTTAAAATAAGTCATACCTTCACCAGGTAACCATACCTTGATGAATCGAAACTCATACGAAACGTAACGCTGAAAGGATAATCTAAAGGTCGTTTGAGGCAACTGATGGTCATTTACTTTTAGCAAAAAAATTATTAAAATGCATAGTTACCCACCTTGAAGTTGTTAAAACCCATTTTTAAATTATGATACATCGAAAGTCTATCGCAGTGGTCAACATCATGTTAAATTTATGCACCAAGCTGCACGTTTTATTAAGGTTTAAGTGAGGTCAGTTCTCAGTGAATTCGGGTACTCAGAACAGAAATTCGATTTCGTCAGCGTACTCCATTTCTGAGACAATAACACAGGGAAATTTTGCTTCAGGTAGTAGACCCGTACTACTGCTTGTGCAACATTGAATAAAATTTCTCCTTAGTTGAAAAATACGGATTTAGACAGATATAATACTTTTGCACATTTTTAGCTCTTTACCACACGAGAAAATTTCAGACTGGTTCAAATTGAAACCATTTGCAGACGACACAATAAAGGTAACTGAAAAATAGAAATTTGCTCTGGAAAGGGTAGAAAACACTGTGGGAAAAGGAGAAAATGCTGGTTACCAGCATTTTCTCCTTTTCCCACGGTGTTTTCAAAAGGCTTCTTTCTCAGGGGCGTCAAAAGTAGGGATTGAGTGGTAATGGGTTAACCGACCAGAAATTACTTTGATATCTGTCTTGAAATTAATTGTTGATAGTTTTGTTAGTTTCCAGAAAATGAAGGTATTTATTATCTCCCTTCGTAATGAGAATATAGTGCTTTTAGATTTATAAATGATAATTCTAAGAAGGAAAAAAAGGAAAAAGTGACTCGTTTGAAGTACTTACGATAATACTCATTTTAATCATAGCAAATTTTGCAGGATAACATCGTGGAAATAGCTGTATTTATTATTACAGGTCCACTACCTTAACACACGTTGGAATGGTAAAATTTTGCAGTATAATATTTGAATTCGTTGTACGGTTAGGTGGAAGGGACTTGGAAACTCATACATGACACATAATGTCAAACAAATTAACAAATTTAGCTTTTGGCTCGGGACGACATGATTCACCACACATGTTTCTAAGTCCCCTGTTACCTAAGGTACAATCGAAAATTGTAAACCGCTGGAATAAGACATAATAAGACATGCAGTAATTTAAACTGTTACATTTAAGGGTTGAACGCATATTTTGTGTTGTCATCAAAAAAAAATAATGCAATCGTCTTATATTGCATGGCACATAACGCCCGAATACAATTTCAAGATTATTTTTGTCCAAAGTTTTCAAGAAGATGGACAGGGTAGACCAAATACACTGAACGCTTTGTGCAGTCTGATTATTACCTAAATTTACATTGGCGGTAAAAGTAATCAAAGTTGTGAGGACGGTTTAAGGGTTTTATTATTCCTGTCTTTTTTTTTTTTCAGGTAAAAAGGGGTTTTCCTTCAATTGGAAAGAAAATGGTTTACATTATACGGCACAAAGCATTCGAAATAAAGATGTAGCACGGAGAGGCTTAATTCTAACTTGGATGTCTGCTTTCGACAAATTACCTGATAGGCCACCAGTTTTGAGTAATAGTGGAGATATATAGAGGATATTTGTTTTTTTCGGTGAAAGATCGAAATTTATTTCATCGAGTGGACACCATCGCTAATATTTTCACGAGTGGCGCAGACACGAGTGAAAATATTACCGATGGTGTTCACGAGACGTCATATTTCCCATCTGGTTGTTAGGCACGCGCAATTTACCTAAGCAACAAGAACGTGAAAATCGGTATTTTCACTGGTGGTACCAGTGTAAGATCGAAAAATATTTTCACTGCTATTTCTCGATATCCCACCGGAAAGCATGAAATAAAATAAGTTATCTGAACTAGAACATCTTGGACCCTAGGCATTTAGCCCTTTCCGAGACAACATCTTAGAAAAACGACAGACGACAAATCATATGTGGAACTAATTATGTTTTTTTTTTCCATGGACAACTTTATCATGCAAATCAAACCCGGTAACTGTTATTTGACCGCTATGTAAGCCAATTAAATTATGAGAATTTTTAATTTTTTGACCGTGAAATCGATAACATACGGATTGATATATTGACTGGAGAGCTCTGCAAACCCTTTGCACTTATAACCCGAATTTCGCGGTTTGAGTGTAGAGGGTTTCAATTTATTGGAAAACAACTCTGCGGGATATCTGGGGTCGTAAATCACTTGGTACCAAAACTTGTAGGATTTGTTTTCTTTTCAGGTCTTACAATTTGATCTATCCAAAATTTTACCGAAAGCACGCGTTTGAAAACTTAGGTGAGCGATAGAAATGCTGGTGACCAATATTTGCTCTTTTTCAAGCAATGTTGTCATGTCTTAAATGATACAATGTCATCTGTTTATCCGTTGCTTAATCTTTTCACCCAATCTTAAAATCTCACTTAGCTCGATACAGCATTTTTATACAAAAATTAACGATAGTGTCGTTTTTAAACTAAAATGGACGCAAGATCTCAATGTAACAAATGTAAACGAATACTTTTATCGTTATCACAACAAAACAGAGAATACTTCAAGACGTTATAGATTTTTTTCTTGCAATTCATTGTTATGTTATTTAGCGCCAAAAACGACGCAAGAGCAAATTTCTTAAATCTTTTTATAGAAATAAGAAGGAGAATGGATCAGTAACTTTAAATCAAAGTGGACGCAACTTCCCATTTTGCTATAGTAATAAAAATTCTATTGAAGTGAAGAAGAGATATTACAGAATACTTCAAGGCGTTATAGATTTTAATCATTTTAGAATAAAAACGTGTTTTAGTCGATCAAATATAAATTCCCTTCTGAAATTCTATACGACAGGCCGTTATCTTCTGAAATTCTGTATGACAGGCCGTTATCGGAAATCCTTTCGGACCAGATAATCGATAAATTCCAAGGAGAGTAACTCTTGCTCGACCTTCAGCTGAATATTGGGGATGTTTGAAATGGTAGAAAACAGAAGAGCATTCAGGTTACCAGCAATTTCACACAATGTTTTCAAAACCCTTCTATATTAAAGAGAAAAAATAAGCCACAATCAGATTAAATTCACATAGCTAAAGTCTTTAATGAAGGCAACGCATCGAGAAAATCTGATTCTGGGTGAAAACTTCAATTGAAGGCCTATTTTACATACATGAAAAAATACCTTAAAGGTGGGTATTTAGAATTTTCACATCACAACAAATTAAAAAATATATATGTCACTGATATTCATATGGAAAAAAACAATACAAATTATCAGTAACTAAGAATCATAAAGTTACAAAAAAAAATTTTTTTTGGTGGTATTCCCTTAAAAGGCTACGTAGCCTCTTAAGCTATTTTTAGATTTCCCGCCAAAATTAAAAAAAAGCATTGTGGGAATGTAAAGTTACTTGCACGTGACTAATGAGTATTAAATTCCATAACATAACATTCATGTAATTATTTTTCATAATGTCTAGAACTTCGGATGCTATGTTTGAAGCTTCGTCTGTATATTACTGGTATGTAAATGAGCGAGTTGCTCAAGTAAAAATAGACGTGTTTCCCTTCAGTGTCGATCTGGGCTGTAGTAAAGATCTAATTTATTTAGTTGTCGGATGGTTTTATGCTGCTTGGGCTTAATGAATGAAAATTATAAGGTTTTGGGAGTAAAAGGATATTTTTTTTGTATTTTTGTACAATTTTCGTCCCAAAATCTGAAGGGCCACCTTTAACACTTTGAACTGTTTGGTCCTATACGCATCTTACGAAGTAAAGGTATAAAAGAGGGGCAACCGTTACCACATCCATCTGCGATTATTACGCCAGGTTTTCAAGAAAATGAACTGAATCCAAACATAATCAGTGAAGATAAGAGTCATGCGATACAGGATACCACAGTGTGATCTTTGATCCCTTTTTATGCTTTGTAATAATATTCTTGGAATTTTTTAGAAAGGTCATTTTATATATTTCAAAGTCTTTAAGAGGATTAATACATCTCTTTAAAAGTACAGTGTTCAAAGAAATGAATTTGTTTATGGTCTGTCACTCGGAAATGACAAAGGTATTATGCGTGTTGCGATGCCTTCCACAAAACGGTCCAAAATGGGCTTGCAGTTGTTGCTTCGTGCTATCCCAAACTGACACCAGATACCATATCTAGGGGTAATGCGAAACTATTCCAACTGTATTTTGGAAAATTTTACAGGTGAGGGAAAAAAACTTCTCATTTCTCTGGAACGCTTTGGTAGATCATCATTCTTAGATATGTAATGTTGAACTCATTTATTCATTTCTACATAACATATCTAAAAATGTGATCTAACAATGCTTTCCAGAGAAATGAGAAGTTTTTTTCGTCACCTGTAAAATTTTCCTAAATGCAGATAGAATAGTTTTGCTTTCACACCTCGAAATGCTATATTTACAAAATATTCTTAAGTGCATTCTTAGTCCAATTCTAGTCAAATGTAGAAGATTAAAAATGGTGAGGGAATACGGACCAAAGTGGCATTGTAAATCTGAAATTTTAAATTTCGAATAAGACAGGTTAATGTTGGTCAACAGCCAAGTGAAATTAGCAACTACAGCAAGTATTTTATTTTTGTACACTGCACTCTTTCTAAATGTCGTACATCAACATGAGAAGTTTCATGTTTATCTGTCATGTAGTTTTCAAGTTATACTTCGGACAAAATTTAAGAAAAATACAAAAGAAGAGCAATTACCCCTAAATTGTGCAATCAAACGGAAGGCCAGACAGACGGAAGGACGGGTCAACGGATGGCTACTATTACCATATCCCCCGTCGCCTTCTCGATGTGGAATAAAAAGGGATTTTGATAACATTTGGTAGGATATAAGCAAGCTGAAATACGTCTGTCGATAACCTTGTGTAGTTAGCTTTTTTTTAAAAATTACAAGTGGATAGTGAAACAGTACTATTTCGAAAAGGGCTTTCTATAACATCAGGTTTCAGTACTTTCCTCTGAAAATCTTGTAAAACATGGATTTTGGTAAAGTTTAACACGTTTAACATAATCTCTCTCTCTCGACAACCATTTATTGAAGTCTTCTGATGCTTTAATTACTGCTGAAATACTTCCATTTCGACAACCTTGTAGGATGGTACCCCTCCGTACTCCAAGAGTATTGGTAGGGGCAGGTAATCCAGACTATATTGAATGTTGAGACTTCTTCAATGGGTTGATTTATCATTGTTTTAAAACTTACCGTTCTCCAGGTTGATATATGATACATAAAAATCGATACACGTTTAATTTTTGTGCTAAATATCAACTCTTACGATCGATACCTTTCCTTCTTTCGAACAACTTTAGAGTTCAACAAAGTTAGTCTAGTTTAAACATATTTTATTCATGAACTGAATGGGGTCGGATCACAAGTTCCTACAACCTAGATTCGGCCCTTCCCCTACAATCACATTAACCAGAGGTGAAAGATAATGGAAACAAAACACATAGAGACATAGTGTAAATAACTAAATAAAGAAAAAAAGAAAAATGTACACAAAAACAAAGACAGAAATTAGGAGAAATTGATAAAGAGAGGGGGAAAAATGAAGAAACAGGAAGAAAAAAAGTAAGGTGGAAATAGAACTAATAAGTAAAGAAAAAAGAAGAATAAGAAACTAGATGTGATGCTCTGTGTTGAATGCTTGCTATTTTAGTAAAAGGCTGTATGTATTTTTAATTGAACATATTATAATTGCTCAAAGCGATCCGTCTGTTTAGTATACAAGTGAACTGAAATAATAGGCAGTTTTCATCACCATTCAGGTTTTCATCGCCAAATAACAACTTCTTCATGTTTAGAGGATGAAGAGCCCTTGTTGACTGAAAAAGCGTGATTCTGATATCAGAATACCTTCGACATGAAAAAATAGTGTTCTGCATTCTCAACGCCATTTCTGCAGTCACAAATCGGATCTAATTTCAAGTGATTCAGAAAAAGGTCATTATTTAAATTACTGCAGTTATTTCTTATTCTAGCATGAATGACAGATACACGTCTATTTCCAATAAGGTAGATACTAGGTATTCTATCTGGTTTCAACACAGTTTCAGTCTGCGAGATTATTGCCTAACTCTTAACCACACCGAAAAATTTATTTACACTTGTCCAAAGAGGATTGCATCTGCTGACGACCGATAGATGTTAAAATAACTGAATTTGTTTTTGGAATGGTATAAAGGATTGGGGGAAAAGGAAATAATGTAACCAGCATTTCCTCTTTTTTCTATTGTGTTTTCAAAAACCGTTCTCTTGACTCTTTACCGCACAGTATGACTTTTAACTTTTACGAGCGTAAAGGGTTTTCCCTGCATATTTGTCTTGCGTGAATTTTCACGTCTACAAGTTTTTTAGAATGTCTGAAGAGAACCTGAAGACAAATTACATCGTTTTAGCATACTAATAGCTTATAAACCTATATTCCAAGAAAAATGTGTATTTTTGCACAGATTATTGCAAAAACTTAGAAAAACAGATCTACAAAAATTCCGGGTTCGCTTCGTCTACCTTGATTTTGATTGCGGTCGTGAAAATAAGTGGACATGGACCCAAATTTTCCTCACATAATTATATTAGTCTTACTAATGTGATATTGCATTTGATCACAGGTCAGTCTATCCATGTATCCATCGATCATCTTGAGAAAACAAAGGAAGAAATGTGTGACAAGAAATCTGTGGAGAGAATAGTTATGGATGAAACACACAAAGCAAACAGTACAACTGAATCTACAGTTAGGTGTATCATACCCCAAAAAGCTTGCAAGAAGAATGTCTGCAGCCATGTTTTTCCAAAAGGAAATAAGTCAGTCTGAGACCAGTAACACAACAACTTGCACTGACTTTATAACCTGGCCTCTTCCTCGACTACTCAAGCTACAGGTTTGACATGCTTTGAAAGCCGAAAGTGCCACTGTCAGCAAGCTTCTAATATAGAGAAATACTGTGATCCATTCAAATAATTCTGTAGGTATATGGCTACGCAAAAGTAGTTCATCTTCTAAGCCTAACAATGCCTCAAAGAAGTTGTCCTACGAGGAGAGACTGAAAATGAGGAAAAGAAAATTTGGAAGAACTGCTCAAAATCAGGGGAAATCTACAAGAAGTTTACAAAGGGACATGACTGGTAGCGTTCCTCGTGCTACCACTAAAAGACGTAAAATAAGACTTAACTTGATCTTTTTAACATAAGTTTTAAACAACCGAGATATGCATCCCCAGCAATGGAGCACAGACTTACCTGGATATCGTATTGGTATACCGATAGATAAAGCGCACAGAAAACAATGGACGGCTATAGGGCATGTTAATTCATGTTCATTTTACACCATTTAACCTTCGAATAAATAAATTATTGTTGATCATTCCTAAATCTACATTATGTCCTCTTTAAGATGGTATAATTTTCAAAACTTTCGCTTAAAAAAAAGTTAGGTCATTTTAAACCACAAATTTCTAACCCGTGATTCTATTAAATGATAGGGAAAATCACAAAAAAGAAGCACCCCATGGTTGGACAAACGCTTAGAAAAACATTATTTCTTCTCTTAAATTCAAAATTGTTGATGGATCCTATAAGTTGGAAAATTGATCTTTCTAAAGATATAAATTACACATTTCTAAGTGAAAAAAAAGTTAGGTCAAATTTGAAATAATTATAGCCAACTTTCACGGACATGCCTTATCAAGTCTCGCATGACAACAAATCGATGAAAATAATCGATATCATACGTAAAGGTCCGGAAGTTTCCGGAGTTTGGCGAACTTACATTGTGTATACAAGTAATCGATATTCAATAGCCTGCAGCGATAAAAGATAAGAGAAACGTAACATTACGTAACAGTAGCCTGCTTCAAATTCACAATCCTTGCCTAAACGGTGTATCTGTCCTGGCATTTTTTTTCTGATTTTAACCTAAACCCTTTGTCTGGTACAGAACAGTGTGGCTCTTGAATATTAGTATCAGACTGCACAAAATGAGTACCCTTATTAAACTCAACAGCATATTGGAATAACATCTGATAAAGCGAGATTTTTCTTTAGAAAAGAACATTGAAATCGTTATATTTCAGCTTTATTTGTCGGTTTTTAATTCATTTATCCTCGGATTAAGGGTTAAGTTTTGATTCTCTGAGACATAAACTGATTGGTCCTAAAACTGCTCTCGACAAATGCACTTTTTGTAGTCTGATCCTGAAATCTAATCCGTCCAAATGCGCTTTTGCTGACATTGTAGATACAGGCTGCACAAAACAAGCTGTCTGATCTTGGACTTGATCGATTCTGTAAGTCGACAATTATTTTGGTTAAAAAAGAAATCTTTGATATTCATGGCGAAATCAACAAGTTGAATTCAGCAAAAAATTCGGTGTTTTGAGAATACTAGTTTAACACTACAGCAATCTAACTGACCAGAGAGAAAATACTTTTGTAAACTTTGCTGGGGGGGGGGGAGAAAATTTTCTCCTGTTCCTAAAACGTTTTCTACCTTTTCAAAGACAGGCATAATCATTTTAGTTGCATTTTATTTGTTGTCTGCAAATGTTTTAACTTGGTGGTTTCCAAAATTTTGTCATTTAGTTTTTTGATGAGAAAATTTGCTTTATGTGGCAGTTACATTACCAATCCGACCCTGGGAAAGAAAGACAAATCCGACCCTGAAAAAGCAAGAAAAGGAGAAAATACTTGTGGTGGGCAATTTTTCATTTTCCCTAGGGATCGTATATAACATGTTATCTACGATTCATGTTTTCCCACAGTGTTTTCTACTCTTTCAAAAGTTTCATTATGCAAGAGCTTTCAACTTGAAAAAAGAAAAAGATCATAATATATTTTGTCGGTTAGTAAATAGCTAATGGTTTTATCTTGATTGGGTAAACTTTGTCTTTTGTGTGCAGGTGTGGTTTGATGGTTTTTATTTTTATAATGTCTACTTTCTACGATTTTTGAAAGAAAAAAGGTTGGGAAGGCGGATAAAAAAAACTGTTATAGCACAGAGAATAATTTCAACGCCTGCTCAGAACCATTAGAGTGAGTTTACATGGTTTTATGCACACGAAAAGTTACAAATTCGGCATATAAAATAGCTTTCATTCAAAGTTGTTTTTTTTTTTTCGAACAAATAAAAGAAAATGGTTCGTTCCGAACACTCCATATACTGTGTGGTGCCGATTTGTATATTGGCTTAATGAGCGATATTGCATTTGCTTACAATGTCTACTACTATCAATAAATATTTTCAGCGAGTCTAAAAGCTGTTAAAATGTAAGTTTTTCGGAACAACTTAGGTCTATCTATGCACTAAACTATATCTTTATACATAAAAGTAGGTCCAAGTTATTATTATCACACAAGTTTAAAAACGCTGCCGATGTATTATATATACTTAAGATTCTTTTTATTGCATCCGAAGTGGGGGGAGAATGTGCTCGAGACTCAACAGAAAGTTACTAAAATGTTCGTGTTGAAAGTATCATAGCAGATCAGCACTTGTGAACTGATCTGATGTTACACTCTAGCGCCGCTTACAGGTATGATAAAGATAAAAAGGTATTTCTTCCTCTAAAAAAGTTATATATGGTGTCATTTCAACTAATCATCTGTAGAATTCACCAGCAAGCTGTGTTAAAATTCGGTTTCAAACCAAAATACATGTAGGTCATTCTTAATACAAGGTTGATTAAATATTATCTCTTGAAATAATAAATAATGATTACGCAACAGGTAACTTTTTAAGTCACTGGTAAAGGAGAAGTAGCTTGTTTTATTCCCTTTTCCATGTACATGTATGGTCTATGTCAATTTTTTTTTTCATCTTTTATTTACTCTTAGCGGTTATACTTTTTGCAGGTTGCGTCGTTTAAAGATGGAAGAACCTTACTGTTTAGGTTAATTCTTCCAATGAACAATTCAAATATTAAAGATATTGTTTGATGTAAAAAAAAATTGTTGTTTCTAAAAGTTGAAGATCAACTGCACGGTCGTCAGAAGTCCTATTTGTACAACAATAGGTTAAATTTGTTCTACTTAACCCTTTACAGACAATATTTTAGACTTGTCCAAATTTTTATCATTTTCGTGACTAAGACGACGAAATTTGTCTCAAAAAGGATAAATTTCGAAAAAAAGGTTTATACGCATGCAATTTACCAGCATTGTCTCCTTTTCTCACAATGTTTTCAAAAGCCCTCTACCTCAGGATCGTTAAACCTCAGAAATTTTGTGGTTTAAGGTTTAGTATTACCTTTCCCCACAGAGCAATTTCTAAACGATGCCATTTCTTCGGGATATTTCTTGAGTCTATACAGGGGCTTGCCTGAAAATGATAATTATCAGTATGCAGCAGCTAAATCTTTAAGTCCCCGATAAAGAAGAATTCGCTTTTTTTTTTTACTTTTTTTCCCGCTATGTTCAAAATCTGTGTCAATTGTGATCTAGTATTGTCATTATTTGAATGGTAAATACTCTTTGCAGGAGAAACTGATTGAGTGATGTAGACAATATTGTTTGAAAAGTAGAAGATAACTTGTAAAAAGATAATGCGCCTCTTTCAATATTTTATCCTAAACAATCAACAGCAGGGTCGTATTTATACAGTAACAGGCTAAGCTTTTTTGGAGAACTTTCTGCCATTTCCATCAAAAGTTTTGGAATAGTCGAAAATTTGTCATTTGGGAAAGGGTTAATCGTACTTGAGGTAACTGTCAAACACTAAAATGGACATTGTTATACGCCTCTCTCTTCCAGGGCACTTCATAATTCTGTATAAAAGATAAGAGTAAATTAGGTAGATATCGTAATTCACATAGCTCTGAAAGCTGACAATTACGTTAAATGATTCAAATACCGACGATTTCCAAGTATACCGGTTGTCCGTGCAAGCTGAAAGATTCATATAAATACAAAATATCAAATCTCCACAATGTACATATTTAGCTACAGCATGAACATGTATGTCTTGAATAATCAAAGCTTGGATATAAAAATCTTGGAAACTGATCCAAATCTTCACCTCGCATTTTATGAGGTTGATCTCTACTGACAGAGATTGCCTTTGAAAAAAATGTCAATAATACGATTTATTTTTCATGAAGTATATTTTTAGAAGAATAAACTCTGATGTGATGTTTAGGCAAAATATCCACATTAGAGACGGGGTTCGAGCTTCGATCTTATAGTACCGAAGACCACCTAAATATCTGGTCTGCCAATTTCGGTATAATATAGGTGGTACTACTATGCTGACGGTCGCAATGCGACAGTCTGTTCCTCTGTTCTATCCAACCGCTGATCTCCATATGCTTCTGTCATTACACAACTCTGGCCAGGAATTCAAGTTGATGTTCCTCCGTTTCAAATTTCTTTTGACTGTATCTTTAAACCGTAGTCGGGGTCTGCCTCTCTTCCTACTACCAACTGGAAGCTGTGAGAACAGGATCTGTTTTGGAAGTCGGTCTTGCGGCATCCTCATGATGTGCCCTGTCCATCGAAGGTTCTTTCTGATCAGCATGTCTTCCATGGGTGTTAGTCCAGTTCTTTCAAGTATTTCCTTGTTGGTAACTTTGTCTTTCCAGGTTACTTTCATGATGGTTCTAAGGTGCCGCATCATAAAAGCATGAAGCTTCTTCACATGGCTTCTGTATACCGTCCACGACTCGGCTCCATACAAGAGAGTAGATATGACAATGGCTCTGTATATCTTTCCTTTCACCTTCAATGAAACATGATGGTTGTTCCAGAGTCTCTGATGTAATCTGCCAAAAGATGAACTGGCCTTAGCAATTCTTCTCTGTATTTCGGCATCAATACGCCCATCTTTCGCTGCTGTGCTACCAAGATAGGTGAACTCTGGGACAGAATTTAGTTTGATACCATCGACCAGTATGTCCACCTCCTGGGACTTTGAAGAGTCTGGTTGGTATAGCACTTCAGTTTTCTTGATGTTTATCTTCAGTCCAAATTTCTTTGATGCTTCCGAGAAGGCATTTACTATGCGTTGAATTTCCTGTGGTGAGTGGGCAAGTAGGGCACTGTCATCTGCGAAGAGTAGCTCCCTTATCAGTACCTGGATGCTCTTGGTTCTTGCCTTGAAGTGTGTGACCTTAAAGAGGTCTGCATCTTGCCTTGACTGGATGTAGACACCATCTGTCAAGTCTCTGAAAGCTTCATCCAGCATCGCTGATAGGAATATGGAGAAGAGAGTAGGTGCTAGTACACAGCCTTGTTTGACTCCATTTGTAACTTCAAAAGCATCGGATGTTTCCACTCCATCGCTGACTTTGGCCTTCATCCCTGTGTGCAGCGACTCAATCATGGATGTGAACTTATCAGGGCATCCATACTTCCTCAGCAGCTGCCACAGACCTGTTCTTCCAACTGTATCAAAGGCTTTAGTGAAGTCCACAAATACAACGTACAGTGGCTGGTCCTGCTCGATACACTTTTCTTGTAACTGTCGGAGGCTGAAGATCATGTCGATGGTGCTCCTATTGGGCCTGAAACCACACTGTGACTCGGGAACTATTTCTGGAGTGACATGCTTGGAGAGTCTGTTCAGAAGGATCCTAGCGAAGACTTTGCCAGCAATGGACAACAGAGAGATTCCTCGATAGTTTCCGCAATCTGACCTGTCTCCTTTCTTGTAGATGGTTACAATACTTGCATCCTTCCAGGCTTGTGGAATTGTACCTTCACCCCATGCACTGCATATCAGTTGGTGCAGCCTGTCCACTAATTTGGTACCTCCATGTTTCCATACTTCCGCGGGTATTCCATCTTCACCGGGGGCTCTGCCATCTTTCAATCCAGCAATAGCTTTTGTCACCTCGTTCATGGATGGAGTCTCATCAAGGTAGTGTTTGGTGGTCCGCTGCTGTATGTTGTCAAGGGCTTCAGTCTGAATCTCTCCGGGAACATTTAAGAGCTTCTGGAAGTGTTCACTCCATCTAGCCAGAACTTCTTTGTTGTCTGAGATTGTTTCCAGCCCGTCCGCTGACTTCAGTTGTACAGGTCCTTTTTTCTGGGGTCCCCAAACTTCCTTGAGCCCATTGTAGAAAGCCTTCATGTCATTCCTGTCTGCAGCTGTCTGTAGCTCTTGTGCTTTACTGTCCCACCAGGCTGTCTTCAGAGATCTAGTATGTTGTTGGAGTTGCCTGCAGGCATCTTTGTAAGCTGCAACTGTTGACCGTGAGCTCCTGGACTGTAGCACTTTCTGGTTGGCTTGGTCTCTCTTTCTTATAAGTTGCTGTAGCTTTTGGTCACCGGGATCAAACCAGTCCTGGTGTTTTCTGCCGGGCTTGCCTAGAGATTCCTTTGCTGTGTTGTAGACCACTTGTTGTAGAGCTGTCCATTTTTGATCTATGGAATGTCCTTCCTCTATCTCAAATCTGTCTAAAGCATCGTTCATATCTTTTGCTAGAGTCTCTCTTTCCTTTATAGATCTCAGCTTTGCGGTGTTGAGCTTGGATGGCTTCTTTGCTCCTTGTTTGATGTGTTTCTGACGTAGATGGAATGTCACTTTTGATCTTGTCATCTGATGATCAGTCCAGCAGTTGGCTCCACGCATTACTCTAGTATTACAGAAGTCTGTCTTATCTCTCTGTCTTGTTATGATGAAGTCAATCAGGTGCCAGTGTTTAGAGCGAGGATGCATCCAAGTAGTCTTTCGTTCGTCTTTCTGCTTGAACATGGTATTGGTTACTGTCAATTCAAATTCTGAACACATAGCAAGAAGGAGTTCTCCATTTGAGTTGCATTTACCAATTCCATACTTTCCTAATACCGATGGCCACTTGTTGTAGTCGCTCCCTATTCTAGCATTGAAATCTCCCATCAGTATGAGTTTGTCGGTACGGGGAACACGCCGAAGAGTTTCTGCTAGTAGGTTGTAGAATTCCTCTTTCTTGTCATCAGGATTGGTCAAAGTTGGTGCGTACACACTGATGAATGTCGCCGAGTTGTTCTTCGTCAAAGGGAGTCGCATCGACATTATCCTGTCACTGATTGGTAGTGGTGTCTCAATCATCATTGATGCAATGTTTCTCCTCATCGCAAAACCAACTCCGGCTTCTCTTTTCTCTCCATTAGGTCTACCACTCCAGAAGAATGTATAGTCCATGTCATTTAGACTGCCAGACTCTGAGATTCTTGTTTCACATAAGGCTGCAATGTCTATGTCATACTTTGCGAGTTCCATCGCCACGAGTGCGGTGCGTCTCTCTGGTCTGTTTGCTTCTTCACGGTCAAGAAGTGTCCTGACATTCCACTGAGCTAAAGTCAAATTCCTGTATCTTCCTTGTCTACTTTTCACTGTCGATGGAAGTTGTCGAGCAGAGCGGTCCTTGGTAACCCGGGCGACGGCCGATCCGGTATGTGGATTCTTGCGGTTGTACATTTCATGAAAAACTGCTTGCAAAGGATGTTGAAGTGTCGATAGCTTTTGCAAGTTACTAGCGACACTCTTTCAGGATTTAATAGTATTCCTACACCGGCAAGAACATGTCGAGACAGGCGCAGACTATTAGTCCTTGTAGCGGATGGCCGGTAGATGATGGGTGTTCCATTCAGCAACCGCCCTCAATGCCTCCACATTTGCATGGTTTCTGTCAGGGTTGTCTCCCTTAGCTTTTGGTTCTGACGAGAACCTATCCCACAAGGCAGCGGAAGACTGTGCAAGGCAGGGGTGTCTATGTCCCTGAGATATAACACGTATATCCGCATACCCGTATAGGTGGTGAAATGCATTTTTATCAAGAAAACACAGGGGAAAAATCTTTTGAAACGCCACCTTTCACCATGAATTCATCAATCTAAGGGCTGTACAGCGGATAATTCTAATTCTCGCATACCGTGTTTTACAATTTTGATTTCAGGAAATAAGCTAGAACTAAGTTCATCTAAAAGTCATGTCAAATATAAATCGGATATCAAACAACCCCTAATGTGGATATATCAAAGCTAGCAGGGGGTCTGTGCAAAATAACATTACGTAATACAACACATGTGTCCGATAAGGCGGCTTATCGTAACTATCAGATTCGGCTATCATCGGATATCTCCGTCACAATCTGAACATTCGCGAAATCATCGGGTATTGGAAATCACGCAGTCAGGCCCAAAAATGGTAGATTATTTCCCTTGATCTTCATTTCTGACCATGACAGTTAAATGATCCGATTTTTCTCTATTCCTATGAGAGAGAGAGAGAGAGAGAGAGAGAGAGTTACATGCTAAAAAACTGGTAAAATAAAACATTGCAATTGTTCTATATGTTTGTTCTTAAGGGTGATATCAATTGTTTTCAGCCTTTCGTCACGTTGGCTAGTACTACTCCCAATTTGTAACAGATGTTCTTGCCTAAGACTCTTATTCACCTAATTATATACACCATTTTCAACATCATTTCAGTTATATTGCAGAGGCAAAAATGAGAAATAGAAGATTTGGAATAACTCCTCAAAACCGATATATCTGGAAGGAATACACAAAGAGACCACTAAGAGACGTAAAATAAAACATAACAGATACTGACTTGCTCTTTTAAACTTAAGTTTTCAACATTCAATGGCAGATATGACAATTAATTGATCTGATTTTTCTCTATTTCTGTGTGTGTGTGTGAGAGAGAGAGAGAGAGAGAGAGAGTTGCGTTACATGTTAAATCAAAGGACTGATAGTCCTGAGAGTCGCCTGGAGGGTAATGGGTTAGACGTTTTCACCTTTTTTTGTTCAAATATATTAAAAGCATTCGAGATACAAAATAACTTAACCACAAGACAGTATTATATGCAAGCATATTTCTGAGTTGTCATCCTAAAATTCAAAATATCCGTATTAAAATTTACATTTGAAAAAATGTGGTGGAAATTAAAATTTAGGCACCAGGACCAGCTTTAATCAGTTCAACATTTTTTACCCACAGACAACAACCCTTACAAATAAAGATCAGATTATCTTCTGGTATGGGATCTAGTGACATACTTTCAGACCAAAAATGCCCTTTTGCAACTCGCTCATATTTAATCTTAGCAGTCTGACAAAGTTTCATAAGTATTAGACTGAACATAAATGGATTCTACAGCTCTATTTCAGACGGTTTCGTCTGATTTCACCTAATGACCTTTTGACCTAATGACACCCCAGGTGACCTATATTCAGTTTTATCAAAAGTATTATTGAATCAAACAGCCGGGTAATTTCATGATTGTTGGACTGAACTGTAGCCTTTGGAGCACAAACAAATATTTGACTCAGTAATCTACCCGTCCTTTGGAAATAATTTGTTTTTGTTGTTGTCCAGGTTGAGGTTTTGACCAGCAATAGACTCTATGAATGTGGCTGCTACAACTCAAGAAAATCTATAATCTATAATTACCAAAGAGTATGATCATCAGCCTTTTATATTTGTATGCGTTTTATAACGTCCCAGGGATTAATACTGCTTCCACACTAATCGAAAATTGTCTACATGTATATTGCTTTGGTGTAAATTAAATGTTTACGATTCGCTTTATTACCCTTTACAAAAACCTCTCACAAGATTACAAACACTCCAATAAAGAACTTGTTGTTCGAGCGGGTAAACATTGGTCTGTTCTATTATATTTGAATTATAGCGGAGTAAAAAGTCAATTTCTCAGATTGCTGGTTGTTAGAACTGCGTTGCGTAAATTCAGATTTTGACAGTTACAAAAGCACCTTGTGTTCTAACACCCGCACTAATAAATTTGTTGTTTAATAAATACTAGATCTAGGTTAATC
Source organism: Tridacna crocea (assembly GCA_943736015.1). NCBI lineage: Eukaryota > Metazoa > Mollusca > Bivalvia > Cardiida > Cardiidae > Tridacna > Tridacna crocea. Next base: position 48,295,727 of record OX031057.1, on the reverse strand, counting down.
GCTCATTGAAAAAAAAAAAAACAGCAGACTTTAACAAATTTGCCCGTCTTTATGAACGAAAAACAATTAAACGTAGTAAACCTCAAAGCATTCTCTCTGCATGGGTCGGTGTACGCTGAAAGTAAAGGCCGGTCCAGCGATTGATTCATAAATATGTAAATTTATAAAGATTTCCGTGGTGCAAATGACGTTTATATACGCCACGTGATTATAAGATCTATATTTGTCCCAAAGCTACATTCCAGAAAGCACCTGCAAAGCGATAACTTTGTACAGTCTAGAACCATGTACATTGCATACGCTATATACGATCTCTGGTGCACCTAGAATATGGGTGTGCAAAGTATCTAAAGTTGAGATTAAAAAGCTGGGAAGAAGCAACGTGTAAGAATGTCTGAGAAGGCAATGCAACCATTCCGAGTCGTTATAAATTTGTTAAAAAAATTAGCCTACTGTTGAGAAAAAAAGCAATAGAAATTAAGCTTCCATGTTAACTCGGCATCGCCTTTTTCTTTCCAATCATAGGTTGAGCGTTGAATTGAGATAAGGCTTGCATTAGGATCGTAAGATTGTAAGAGTAAGAGTGTGTATACTTCTAATAGGTAGTTATTTTAGCGGATTTGCTATAGCAAATCCGCTTACTGTGATCGTTTTGACCGGAATCAAATACATCATCCGTAACGACGCATGCGCGCTTACTTTCAGTTTTGCCTTTAATATAGTAAAATTCCATTCTCATTGGCTCACTATTTTAGATTTGAATTGTTTGCTGTCTATATGATTATACCAACCATATAAAAGTTTAGAAATTGTTGTGCTTAGGCTAGAATTGTAAAATGCTACTGTAAAAATCAAAACCTTAATGTTTGAGTACAGAAGTTTCAATCTTTTAAAAGAGTCTTGCATAATGATGAACAATGATGAATTTAGAAATACTTAAAATGCTATAGAAAAGAATGATAGAATCATTATGTCTAGTGTATCTATATAAGCTCACATGTTTACAAACCCTAGGCTGAGCTCTTAATATTTTCAATCTGATTTAAAGCAATGTCTCAGACAAAAAACAGCTCAGCCAATTGGATAAGTTGTTTCAAAAGTTCTTTTTTCTGAACATCCTTCAAAATGGAATAATATTGCCACACTTACCTTGTATCCTTAATTGTGAAATGTGATGGGGGAAAATGACTTAACTCTTTACCACACAATGAAATTTTGGACATGTCCAAACTGAAAGCATTTGCAGACAACAATTCTAATGTCGCTCAAATGATGGAATATGTCTTCAATAGGGTAGAAAACATTGTGGAAAAAGGAGAAAATGCTGGTTACCAGCATATTCTCCATTTCCAACACTGTTTTCAAAGGGCTTCTTTCACACAGTTGTTAACTTGGGATTGTTTTATAAAGAGTTAAGGTAAGACCTGTGTAATGCACTTCCGGTGAATATTCTAATTGGATGATAAATAAGGATAAATAAGGATCTTTGCAGAAATGATATTTTTGCACATTTCTAACGGATCAGAAATTCCATTTAGGCCTATCTTGAAATTATTTTTTGATACTTTTGTTAGTTTTCTGAAAAGGGAGGTAATTATTATCTCTTTTTGAATTGAGAATATAGTGGTTTTAGATTTACAAATGATAATTCAAAGAAGGAAAGAATGAAAAAAATGAATCAGTGAAAGTAGTTCAATAATACTTAATATATTTTACTATAGCTAATTTTGCAGGATGATATTTTAGTGGAAATAGCTGTTTTCCATTACACAGGTCTTACCTAAGAATGAAAACTGAAAATATGTTGGTCTACCAATGTTTTCTAAGACTTAACAGCTACATTTTGTGAGGCTGACAGAAATATTAGATGAAAGTTAACCTTGCAGGCCAATGTTAGATCCACATTTGATTAATTGAATGATGTTTACTGTCACTTTCAACATTATTTCAGTCATATGACTGCTACAGCTAGCTTATTTCTGTATGTCTGGCTTTAAGTAGTACATGTACTAGGCTAGGGCACTGCATTGTCTTGCCTAAGGACACTCTTGCACAAAAAAAACATTGTGCATCCAATGAGGCTGGGCCATCAGGTAACAAGTCCTACACTTTACTAGTGAGACATGCAGGACCCCAGATCCACATTTAGATGGGAGTTAATTTTGTAAGCTTGTTCAGGTTAGTCTACGTCAATCATCTATGCATAAGTTGCAGTTCTTCTTGTTTTTTAATCAAATATGGTAATCAAATTAATGCCATTTCATTGTTCATTACTGTCGCATATGACAAGTTTTAGGCACTTTAACGCTTTCACTACTGAACAAATTAATTGCATTGTTTCAAAGGCTAAAAATACATTTCTTCTGCAAGATCAAGAAACAATTCGGTCATGAATCTACAATGAAGCAGGGAACAGTGGAGATCAGATATCAGACTGCATGTTCTGTGCAGTCTGATCTTGACCCACACTGTCCATCAAAGCTTCTGGTGTTGCCTATAATACGGAAAGAGTTAAATGCATCTGCAGACAAAAGAAAATGATACCTGTAAATGAACTAAAGTGTACTCATATAATTGAAAACACTATTTGAACAGGAGAAAATAGTTTAAAGGGTGGGTATTTAGATTTTTCACTTCACACCAAATAGCTTGAAACTGTTCAACAAATCCGCTTTTCAGGACTTTCAGTCCTTTGATTTTGTTCACGGCAGCTATTTTTACATATATACTTAATGCACTATTTTTAGAGATGATGTCTTACACAGACATCAGGCTAATGTGTACCCTTGCGGAAGAAATGACTTTTTCAAAGGTTTGAACCGTTAAACAGTTCAGTCTTTATAGATATATTCATTATCATAAAGGCACAATTGAAAATTATTTATAACAGAAAAAAACTGGTTTTTTCACCGAATAATTAGAAAACTGTTTTATCTCGTAAACCGAAACTTGGGACAGGAAGCAGTACAAGGCCAGAGGTATGCTTACGTCACCCCATATATCAGGACGATAACAATGAGAACTATTTGAACAGGAGAAAATAGTTTAAAGGGTGGGTATTTAGATTCAAAAACTGGTAATGAAATATTGCAATTGTTCTGAAGGGCGTTATCAACTATTTTCAGCCTTTGGTCACGTAGGCTAGTACTACTCCCAATTTGTGATTGATATTCTTGCCTAAGACTCCTTTTTCGCATGGTAATAAATGCCATTTTCAACATCATTTCAGTTATATTACGGCGGCCAGAGCTTTCCTGGAGTATTTCTTTATGCAATATTTAACACAATATTCTTTTCAAGCCACTTGCTGTTATCCCACATGACCATCTTCTAAACAAGGATCAGCAGTTGAGAGAGAGATAAATCCTACCACAATGACTTTGATCAATCCAGGAAATTCACTTAAGTAATCAGCATTTTCTCCTTTTCCTGCAATGTTTTCTACCCTACTGGAAACAAATTTTGATTTTTGAGTTACGTTAAATTTGCCGTCTGGAAGTGCTTTTAATTTGGACAGGGCTAAAATTTTGTCGTCTGATAAAGTGTTCAAAGGTGGCCCTTCAGATTTTGGGACGAACATTTTACACAAATACAAAAAAGTCATCCTTATACTCCCAAAGCCTTTTAATTTTCATTCATAAAACTCCAGTAGTCGAAAACCATCCGATGGCAAGAGAAATCGGAGATTTACTACGGCCCAGGTCTTCACCGAAGGGAAACACAGTCTATTTTTACATGAGCAACTCGCTCATTTACATACCGGAAATACACAGACGAAGCTTCAAACATAGCGTCCGAGGAAAACATTATAGAAAATAATTACATGGTTGGTTGGTTATTTCCGTTTATTTATCGTCGCTACCGGTTGCCTATCTGAGCGACGCCACCAGAAGACGGTTAGTTGTTACGGGGGATAGTACAAGGATACAGGTCGAAACTACTGAGAGCTTCGCCTGGTTCTTTAACGTGCTCGGCGTATAGCACCGTCACACGAAACCTCGGTTTAATGTCTCATCCGAAAGACTATTAGAAATTTTAGTTGGCCAGCCGGGGATTCGAACCCTAAACCTGTAGTGACCCGAAACATTGTGTTCACGAGTCATACGCTCTTCCTACTGAGCTTTATCGGCTGGTTATAATTACATGGTTGTTATGTTATGGAATTTATAGCGTCAATAGTCACGTGACAGTCACTTGATATTCCCAAAATCCTTTTTTTTTAAGTTATGGCGCGAAATAAAAATATAACCTTAAGAGGCTACGTAGCCTTTTAAGGGAACACCACCCTAATTTTTTTGTTGTAATATCATGATTCTTATATATTGATGATCTGTATTGCTTTTTTCATATAAATTTCAGTGATATATTTATTTTTAAATTTGGTTAGATGTGAAATATCTAAATACCCACCTTTAACGCTATAGTTATATCATTAGATTTTCGTATGCTACAAATTTGTTTCAGAAAGTGTACAGAACCAAAAAATAAATTTACAATGACATTTTATGTTCATTCTGTTATCTAAAGTTCTCAATCCTTAACCCTTTCATTGAAAAATCACGTGTTTTTACGATCCTGTGGTTAAAGGGTTTAGAAACATTGTGGGAAGAAGAGTAAAGACTTGACTAGCATTTTCTTCTATCCATCACAATGTTTTTCAGTCATTTATAAACTTCATTTTTGCGTAATGTGTGATTTTGGCGCCTGCAAATACTTTCAATAACGGCGACTGTAAAATTGTGTTTTTTAACAAATTGTTCAGTTAGCAGTGAGGAGCTAACTATATGAAAAACAATACTTTTACCAGTCAGGAAGAAACCTTAAATTCATAATGACTCATGCTCCGTAAAAAGGGGGTTTAATGCATCAGTAAAAAGGATCGACTCTACCCAGGTTACCCTGGTTAGTTTGCCTTTGGTAAATTTTCTGCATGTCAATGGACCATGCTACCTCAATGTTCAGCCGACTCTTAGATAAACAGGAATTTATGGATCCATAATTATGAGATGAGCTTGTTGTAATGCAGCACATAGATAGATTGGTCCTTCTTTTCAAGATTATATTGTCTACTTCATTTAACCTGATCCAGACCTTTTATGCTGAATATGTAAGTAGGCATAAAAATAGAATTCCGACTAATACTCGGAAGGATACATATACACGGATAGGTACTTATATACATAGTCTGGCAAGTAAACCCATAACCTACAAAGCGCTACTCAAGGCGCTTTTGCGGACAGTGTACAGGGTGTCTGATAATATCTGTCCCATTTCGTAAAGTTATAACTTGTAAACAAAAACGAAGGCAAAAATTCAGGTTTCATAACTATATTATACATAGAACAAAGTTTTGTTTGGTATATAATTTATATATATTACTTCAAAACAATCCACACAGTTTTACCTTAAAAAAATATGTCCTTTTACAGAATGTGTTCCAAATGACGTCCTTTCTGCTTCATGACGACGGCAAGCCTGTGTTGAAAATTTCGAATTACTGATGTGCATGTTTCACGACTAATGTTTCTGATTTCCCTTTTAATGGCTAGTTTTAGTTCTTCAGTGATTTGTGGTGAAGGTTTATATACCCTGTCTTTAAGATATCCCCACAAGAAAAAGTCAAGGGGGCTTAAATCCGGAGAGTGGGGAGGCCATTCAATATCAGTCTTTAACGATATGACATTTTGTCCAAACTCGTTTGCTTACCACTCCAGTACGGCTACTGCTGTGTGTGGGGCGGCTCCGTCTTGCTGAAACCAAATATTATCCAGTTGTATACCTTTTCTACGCAATGCTGGGAGAAACTTGCCCTTCAAAATATTCAAGTAACGGTCCTTATTTACAGTCTCAACACAACCTTCTCCGTCCTCATAGAAAAATGGACCAATGATTCCATCTGCGCTAAACGCAGCCCACACAGTTATTTTCCCGGAATGCAAGGGTTTCTCTAAGTAATAATTTGGCTTTTCGGTCCCCCAGTATCTAACATTTTTCTTGTTTACTTCAGCATTAAGGTGAAAATGCGCTTCATCTGAAAACCATATCTTATCAGCAATGTCATTGTTAGTGATCATCCATCTTGCGAACGACAAACGACTTTCAACATCAGATTGTTTTAGATGCTGCATGATAGATACTGTATAAGGAGTAAGTTTCAAATCATAACGTAACATCCTATGTACACTTGAACGGCTAGCCGAGTTAGTGATGTCACCTAATACTCGTCTCACTGACCTTTGTGGTGTTTCAACAATCGCCGATTTCACTTGATCAATTGTTTCATCAGTTCTAACAGATCTTGGACGTCCGGGGTTTGTGTGTCTTCCGTTTTCAATTGAACCTGTAGCCTCAAAACGCTGTACAATTCTTTTAATTTGCTTCTTATTGAGTTCACCTAGCTCAGGATATTTCCTTTTCATGGTTCTGATCACAGTGACAGGTGATTTACTTTCATAGTAAAGCTTTACTACTTCTTTACTCTGTTCTTTGGACGGCGCCATCTTGCAAAAACTAAGAACATGAAATGACATCATAAATGACGTCATGACGTCCACTTTTTCCCGATATTTTTTGGTTATATAAAGTTCTATTCTATAACTACAGGTGCGCCGGTATGGTTTCAAATTTGCAGCTGGCTTTTTAATTGTTTGTTTATGGCTTTTTTAATGACTGACACGTGACGTCATAGCGTGCCCAGGTGCGTGGAGGTCAGATATTTATAGAAACGACGCTCTGGAATCGTGAGAACCGGAAACGAAATGCCCGTATAAGGAAAAGGCGGGGGGCTAGACGACGCGATGGCGGGTCAGATATTTATAGAAACGACGCTCTGGAATCGTGAGAACCGGAAACCTCGTGTCCTTATATGGGAGAGCCTCGATAGCTGTCAGTGACGTCATCACAGTTCTATAAAAACGAACATGATGAGCGTGGACCGGCATTCGTTCAGAATTTCTCATCATGGACAGTACCAACGTCAGTCTCGGAAATAATAGATATCTGAAGGTGTGCTCGTGGAAAGGCGAGACACGCGTGGATCTCAGAGAGTGGGAAAACGACAAACCTACGAAGAAAGGCATCAGTTTAACGTTACTCCGGTGGAAAGAACTAGTGGACTCGATCGACGACGTGAACGAGGCATTGCGCAAGAACGAGGATTACCAGGTTCACTTAGGCGGGAACGTGTACTGTACCGTCAGAAAGAACAATCCTTGCGTGGACGTGAGACAGTACTGGAAGCCCCAGGACGATGTGGTACCTTGTAAGAAAGGACTGTGTCTGAGGCCCTCAGAATTCGAGACGCTGCGACAGAGTTTCCCAGACGTAGCAGCGGCGATCCCCGAGTTGTCTACCCTCGTGCCTTGCCGATTTCAGAGCGATCATATGAACCAGTTGGGGTATTTGAGCTGTTCCGAGTGCAATCCCAATGACTGTGGCAATTGGTGATTGGATATCATGGATTTAGACTTTTTCGAATATCGCTACTACTCGTTAAAAACTTTGTACGGACACGTGTTTGAGAGACGGAAACCAAAAACTGTATTCTACTTTTTTTTTCCAGGAGCATAATAACGCAAGAGGAAATTCTAAATTACGCCAGAGAGCTAGGGCGCAACTGGGAGCTCTTTGCCGTACATCTGGGATACGAAAAACGACAATTGGACAGTTTAAAAAAGCAGTATCCGAGGCAAATAGAAACTTTACTGTATGTGTTGATCAACGAGTGGCACGAAGTTGTGAGTCAGTGCGATCGTCCTAAACCTTTACTCGCCTACGCTTTTCAAAGCGTCAGAGACAATTCAACGGCTGCCAAAATCCTGGACAACGGAGATCGAGCCAGAAAACCCGGCCCAATCACGCTGGATAAAGTACGTGGCATTCGTTTCGAATCATGATTACCAACGTTGTGTGTACAGTCGACACAAATTGTGACATTAACCTCAAAACCTTGGTAACCAAGACCGTCAATATTATATACGATCCTAGTCGATTTTCGGGAGCTCAGTGGAAACATTCTAAGATCGGAGGACATTGTATGGTGTTTTCGTCCGGAAAACTATCCGTGAACGGACGAGTATCATCCATGTCCGAGGCCAAACGACGTGTGAGAAGATACGCCAGACAACTACAACGTTTGGGATGGCAAGTACGACTTTCGAAAATTCGAGTTGTGACGATATCTGCTTCTTTCAAATTAGACTCTGCGATACATTTAAGCAAAGTGTGTAGTTTCTATACGGGAAGTTACGAACCGGAACTCTTTCCAGCAGTGATGTTTAAGTTCGATGGAATACATTTCACGTGTTTTCAGTCTGGCACGGTACTCATGACGGGTATAAAACGACAAAGTCAATTTTATACCGTATGCATACCCATTTTACTCGAATTACCGTTATTGTAAAGCGCTACCGGAGGGACCGCCCTAATCCCCGGCGCGCTGTATTGAGCGGGGCATAATAAAATAAGAAAGAATTTAAACAATTGTTTTCCGTTGTTGTTTTATTATCATTTTATTTACACATAGCATGCAGATATACAAAAAAAAAAAAAAAAGAGAAAAGAGAAAAGAGAGTTAGGATCAAAAATGAGTCTTTTTCAACGACGACACGATTTTGTTTTTAGTCCATCCACGACACCGTAGTTTTGCGTAGGATACGCAATAAAATCCGCAAGTCGTCGTACCAGAAGGTTGCACTCGAAGTCCATTGTACACGTAGCGAGGTCCATTCCTCTTTAACACCGTCTTGAATCGTCCGTGGTAAAAATCTGGTGCACGTCCCAAAGAATCGAAAAACTCGCAAGGTCCGAGTCTCGGAAAGTAAAAGAGAGTCCAGTGAGTCCCGGGCTGTCCTTTTTTATCAGTGTTGACGATGAACAACATGGGACGTCTTCTTATCTTGATGGGAAGTTCGTCGGCGGCACAGACGCCTCCAAACTGACGTCGAACCGAAGGGTCTTGAGATAAAATGGCGTTCAACTGAGATTCGTACATCATTCCAGTGTCACGTTTCTACTAGCATCGATCTTGAGTAAGGCGGGGAAATGGGCGTACACGATAACGGTACACGTCTCCGGTAGGGCTTCAGAAAACTTTAATTCCAGTCGAGTATGAGCTCTGTCCTCCGGTCTGTTTTTGCTATCGCCGCTCGGTCTAAATACGTAGAGACAGTATCCTCCTTTGAAATCTTTCCTAGTAATAGGTGCAGCCCGGTCTTCGTCGTCCAAATACAAGGCCTGGTAAGCGTCGATAAACTGGTCACTCTTATAGTTCATCTGAAGGGGTTCGGAAGGCGTCGACTGGCCATCCACGAAGAAACCGGCGTAGTTACAGTCGAAATGTTGAAAGTTGAAAGGGTTCTTCTGGTAAGAGCCATGCACGGCCTCGGACAGGACTAACCCGACGATCAGTTGTTGGGGAACATCTCCTTGAAAAAGGTCGTCCGTGATGAACGAAAACTGTCCTTTGGGTACCGCATACGTCTTGATGACGGAACGTCTGTAGGGGTATATGGCGTCGTGTTTCTTGATGACGTCAGCCTGTCCCAAGATCACATCGGGGTGTACTTTCACCAAGGCCACTTTCAATGCAGCGTCAGTAATACGTAATCGGTAAGACTCGGTTCCGGACGCGGCCAATAGTCGGAAACGATCGGTATTCTGCCAGAATTTAAGGTTGATGGGGACGCCGTTCAAAATCAATCTTTCTTGTTGACACAGGTCGACGTACAGGCGCCCCGAGAGGTCCACTTCTTTACTTTCTGACGTAGATTTGGCTCGCTCGTACAATCCCACATTACCCCCGGATGGATCGGAGATGTCTATTTTCGTCCCGCTTGTGTCCTGCTCGAAAAGCTGACTGTTCAATAGGTGTTGACTTTTAGTGTCCAGCAAAGTATCTAAATAAGCTTTAAAAGCGTAATTCGTGCCCACTTGGCTGGTTGGAACTTGTTGCACGTTCACGTCCACTTGGGAAAAAATACTGTGTAAAGCGTTGTTGGTTAGTCCGACTTTTTCGCCCGTTGGTAAATCGGTTCCGTCGGCTTTCAGGATTTTCAATTTGACGTTGAGGAGTAAGCTCTTGAGATCGATATAGGTCATCGATGTTCCGGGAATATTGAATTCGATCCCCGCACCTTCCGTCAGTTGATTTATAGGTCTAACTTTAATCCATTCCCTCTTTTGCGTGGCTGTCTCTAATTCCGGCCAACGAAAAAGGGCCAAGTCGTTATCGTGTTTGTCGATATTCATCGCTTGAAGACGTGGTCGGTATATCTCGGTTTCTTAGATCGTTTGTTTCTGGCGATCGACGGCCTCTTATAACGTCGTATCCGCGGAGAGGTTTCCTTCTTTTCTTTCAGTTCCGATTTGGCCAGTTCTATGTCTTGAGCAATCGGAGTCACAAACGTAATCTTCGGTTCCGGACCTCCTTTTCCGCCTTGATCGGTATCCACGATATAGCGTCCTTCGTGATTGGGCCCAATTTTTCCTTCTGCCATTCGTTCGAAATGTTTCTTCCATTTTTCTACTTCCATCTTTTCAAATGTAAGGTACAGCGTACGATAGAATCTTTCAAATCTACAGGTTCTAGTTGTCCGCCTCTTATGAAGATTCTAATGCGGTTGAGATGGTTTCCTTTGACAGTCATGTAGGCGGGATTCTCGAATAGAAAGTAAGCGCTAGATTTCCTTCCAGGAGGTTTCTGTAAAGGGCGTAGTACTGTCGTCATCGTATTTTCCGCGTAGGATTCTTCGCAAATGTCCGAACACACGAATAAAACGTTGTCATTCATCCGAAGCGTTATCTCTTTGAGTCCGCACACCCAGTGTCCGTCCAAAATGTAAGGATGGGGTAACTCGACAGTAAAGTCTGAGGGAATGTTATTCGGGTGTTGATCGGTGGACTGAAGACTGCTCAGAAACAGGTAATGTTCTTCCATGGTTCAAAGATGGCGCCGGTAAAGCGTATCCTATGGCACTGCACAAAAGGCTTATCCACAGCTCGGCGTTTCCGTTCTGGAAAGACAGGTTGGCGATTGAAGTTCCGATAATAACGTATACGATGATAATTTGGCAAATGTAAACAATTTCGGCTTTCGGGACCCTACCACCAAAAAATCTCCACTCCTGACTGTCGCCTCCGTTCATCTTAAGTCAACAAAACATGGGTCGTGTCGAAGGGTCTCTTATGAACTAAATTTGACTAAATCCGTCTCTGGTATCCAAGAGTCATATTTTTTAGGCCAGTGTAACCATCGAACCAATAACTCCCTTCTGTTATTTCTCGTCCTTCTCTTTAATATTTTTTCCACATAGTATTCTTTGTTTTCATCTACATTTACGGATTGCAGTTCCTGTTCGTAAAAGGTACCTTTTACTTCTTCCACGGACCAATCTTCGATCGTATACACGGGTATTCCTTCTCTTCTAAATCGCCGCTTGACTCTAAAGAGCTCGCCCGTCCATTTTTGAGAGTATTCTCTGTCAAACACGTTTTTAATGCGAGAAATCCGTACCACCTGACCTATTTCGAGGGAAAACCGTTTCTTTTCTGTACTTTTGCCTTTGGCACGTTTTTTTCGCAGAATATACTGTTCGTATCTGCTCTCGGCTTCGTTGTCTTGATTGATTGAGTCGGGTGGTCTTCCGAGGGAGGAATGCTTGGTTCGATTGTAGCTACTCACTATCTCTTGTAGCACGTTGATGTAACGTCGGGTTCTACGTCCGATGAAATATCGATAAATCCTTTGCTTTAAGGTCTTGATAAGTCTTTCCGCGTAGTTCGCTTTCACTTCCGTATTATGACTGTTAAAATGATGTATATTTCTGTCTTTGAAAAACTTTGACACTATTTTATTATTGAACTCTTTTCCTTTGTCCGTACGTATCGTCTCGGGTTGTCTCCGATTTAAGATACGTTCCAGGGCATTTTTCACCTGTCCAGCCGTTTTATCTCGTACGGGCCAACACCGGGCGAATCTGCTAAACACGTCGATAGCTACCAACACGTATTGATTGCCATCGTTAGTATCGGCCACGTCTTTCATGTCCATCAGATCAACGTCCCACTGACTATCTAATCCTTCAACGAGAACCCTAGATCGGTTAAATTTGCGCCTCACCCCTTTGGTCAGGGAATACGCATCTTGGTCTCTCAGCCATTTAGAAATCTTGTGTTTGCCAATGTTGTATTTTCCCTCCGCCTTTACGGTTTCATACAATTTGTCTGGGCCCGCATAACTTCCGGGATAATTGGGGTCGAAATAAATGGATGCCAAATACTCTTTCCATTCTGCCATTTTTTTTTTCAATCGTCGATCCAAGCTTTCCGTTCCTTTTTCTTTCGTCCGTTTCTCGCTGGGATACCGGGAGGTCCCTCACGTCGCTGAATGTCTGTTGAAAGAGTGTGAGTCGTCCCAGCCGTGGACCGATCTGTTTTCACGATTTTATCTACTTCCGAGGGTCCTTCGATGTCGTTGTTCGAAGCCGCGATTAAACGTTGGTATTTATGAAACGGGAGCAACACGGACTTCTGCAAGGTACTCATTTTATAAAAGTCATCAAAGCCGGTTCCACGGCTCTTAGAAACTGAATCACTGCCTTCGTTTTCCTTCTCAAAGTTTGCCTTTTGTCTCTGAGTGTCACGGATTTATCGGCGAGTCGTCGTATTAGGCCTTTGTGTCTTTCCAACGTTGCGAGCACGGACGATGACACGGTAAACGTTTTCTGCAAAAAGTTGATGGCGATCTGAACCAACGCTTTCAGCTGATCCCGCGTGATCGTGTTTAGTAAAGCTTGTCTCTGTTTGTCCGACGTCTTGGATAACAAAAGTCGAAAAAAGGTCCACTGACGTTTGACCAATTGACTCATTATTACACGAGCTAGAGGCTTTTGGGGTTGTCTCTTATAAACTTTTGTATACGATAATATCTTCATCTCGAAACACCCGGGTCCTAAGTCGATACTCGTCTTTTCCTCTGGGAGTCAGGTCAATCAAGAGGTAACCGAATGGCTCCTTGGTAGCATCGTCGAACGCCTCCGTCAACAATCGGGATTTTCTGGGAAAAAGCTGACGTCCCAAAGTCTGAATTTGAGAAGTTCCTCGTATGTTCTTGAAGAGCACCATATACCAGCAGTTCAGGGCTATGGTTCTCGCCGATTTCCCTTGACCGTAAATGTTCTGGCTGATAAAAACGACACTAAGTTTCCTATGATGACACCCTCTCGTAAATAGTAATTCTGTCGTCTTGCTGTTTAAAACTTCGTGCATGAGGTCGTCCAAAACGATGAGATCGTGCTCGCCACCCGCAAATTCTTCTATTTCCGACTCTGTAGGTACTCCCGGATGTAGGGTTAAATGGGGGACTCGTCTTTCCATGTCTTCGAATAAGTCCTGGTAGATACCGTAACAGTACAAAATTTTTCTGGGTGGCGTGCGGTACAAGTAGTTAAGTTGTTGTAGATAGTCGAATGTCCATCTCGTTTTACCCGAACCCGTCGGCCCGGCGATCATGATACTGGAACAGGGCTCGAGAGGTAACGGGTTTGTCTCCCGCGGCGGCGACGGCGGCGGCGGCGGCTTGCCCCTCATATATTCTGGCGGCGGGTCTGTGTGTTGCATAGGTTCTTGCGGCGGCGGCGGCGGCGGCGGCGGCTTGTCCCTCATATATTCTGGCGGCGGGTCTGTGTGTTGCATAGGTTCTTGCGGCGGCGGCGGCGGCGGCGTGTCCCGTTCTGTATCACGCCGCATTGGTGGCAGAGGGTTCCGTTGTGTATAACGCCGCAAAGGTGGTGATGTGTTCCGCATATACCTTTGCGGTGGTGACGACGTTGTTTCGTGTTTTTGTTGTGGTTGTGATACGTTTAATTCATCTCTTTGAACTCCATAGTGTAGATTTCTAAGATGACGTAACATAACGTCCCTCCTGGAAAACGTTCGTCGACATTCCGGGCACACATTCATTTTTATTTTCACAAAGATATAAAAAGAAAGTTTGCGTCTCTTATTACTGTTCCGAACTTCTTATTTCGTCTACGATAGTGCGAATTATGTATCGGTCTCTCAGCACAATAGCGATTAAAGAATGATAGGCTCTAATCAACGTCTTTTTCCTCCGTATACTAACTCTGTCCGAAGCCAAAGTTCTTAACACTGTCCAGTTTCTGGTAAATTTTTGACTGTCACGTCTCAGCGGGTTAATTGACCCGTCCACTATCCTCTTGACGACTTCGCACACTGCCTCAGTTTGGGCTCCGGTCATGTTTTGCAGCAGTAACCGCCGATTTTCCGCCGCCCTCAAGGATACCAAGAAATTCAAGTGTAAGAACACTCTCGATCCTTCCATGGTGTTAACACGAAATATTGGCCTCTTCTTGTGTTTGAAATTTGTTACAGAGTTTGACTTTATATTTCTTGACTCCGTCCTCTTATGATTTTAAAACCCAAATGGTACTGTATCGAAGTTCTGTAAAATCACCCGTTTGTCATACACTATTCGGTACTCTTTCTTTTCTTCTTTGTTGTAGATTACGTTGTTATATTTGTCCCTGGAGATTTTGTTCGGGTTCAAAGCGAAAATAACTTTAGATGGAGGTTCTTCCCTATCTTCCAATTTTCTTTTCCTGTAGGTGTGTGTTTTGTTTGGGTTGATGTTGGCCACCATGTCTCTGACACTGCCGAAATTCAGTCGTTGAGCATTGGTATAGTTGAGACTGAATCCCCGGATTTTACAGGTCTGTTTGCCTTCAATGGTTTCGTAGGCGTAATTTTTGGGGCCGCCGCTGACAAATTCCACAATGTGGTCTCCAGATTCTAATTCATCGGTCAGTTCGCCTGCAATATAAATAGAAAACGTGAAAGGCTTTAAGAAAAAAATCGAAAATAGATAAAATCAATTTTCTATGCGCATGAGTGTGTGTTTAATTTCAGACAAAGTGACATTATCGTTTAACTATTAATGTACAAAAAAACTTACCTAAATAATCACCCAGGGGTGGATCGTATTGTCCCTTTCTGCTGACGTAGATGACCGAGTCTGTGTCGTAATAGAGGACTCTCTCTCCGAGCTGATCCAGGACACCGTACAGTTTTAGCCGAGCCCAACAGGTGGTAAATGTGGCTAAGAAGATGTTGGTCTTCATGTCCTCTGGTACGAATCCGGACTGATGTTCGTACTCTAGGTGAAGGTGCTCCTCGTTAATGATATGGAAGTCCTTCACCTTCTTAGTACGATCGGTCAGCGTTTTGTAGAATTTATCCAGCTGCGAGGAATGGATAAATTCGCAGACCCCCTGATTCAGCCTCTGGCCAAATTTACCCCAGAAACTGTAAAAAAAAAAAGAAAAATGTTTTACTTTTATGTTGTACTGAAAAGAAAAAGAAATTCAGTAAACATTTGAACGTGATACAATTCAAAACCAAATAAAAAAGTACAGTTACCTGTTCAGGCAGAGCTTGGCCAGGGCACGGAGTCCGGGATTTTTTTTTATCTTGTCTGGCTCCAACTGGATACCCTCGTTGTAGAAATAGTCAGAGACGTATTTCTCTTTGTCGACCACCGTCTCGCACCAGGCAGGCCATCCACTCGCTTCCTGTTTAAACTTCAGGAAAGTGTTGACGTAGTTGTCAAATAGTCCCCCTTGTTTCGTTTTGCGATCGTACTGCATGGATTCTTCCCAGTGGTATACCTCGTAAATTTTAAGTAAAGTGTATCCCTTGTCCAAAGCTCTTTCAATTTCCGGGGTACACCACGTTCCGACGAAAGATCTGTGTTCGTCCGTGTGACGGCAAGTTGTTTGGCAGTCCGAATCAGCGCATGTACGGCAGAGTGGAAATTTCAGTTTACCATTGGAGCGATACGGTAGCACAGGGTGGTATAATCCTCTGGGTGGCAGAATCTTTACTTTGGCAATCCCGAAGTAGCTGCGGATGTCTTCAAAGTCTCTCGTGATGATCTTTGGATGACCACGGGGATACCGACAATACTTGTTGACGTATGGGTAAAGACTGAAAAAAAAAGAACATTTCTATAAGTTTCAATTATCTATAGTTTGTAGCGTATTTTTTTATTTCCCGATAATACAAAAGTGTACGAAAACGTTTTATCGCTTTAAAAAAAAATTACCTCGTAAAGTCAACGTATTTGATTTTCTCGTCATCCCCCGTCTTGTAATGTAGCTTTGCAGCATTGGTTCTGCCCCCGAAGAAGGAATCCCTCGCATGCAGTCGGTCCTGTATATCCAGGTTGGCCACAAAGTCTTGGATCGACGGATCCTCCTGGATCTGTTTTAACCACTCGTGCTCCCAGATGCACACGTAGTTGAAACGAAGGTCCTGGGTTAGTTTTTTTCTCTTGATTTGAGTCAAGGCATACATCTGATCCATGGTTTGACCAGTCTTTGGGTTCTTAATGGTGCGGTCGGGATAACACTGCGGGCAGCCGTGCCATAAACAACCTGTAAATAGAGTGTTTCGTATTTTTTTTTATTTATTCCCCAGAAATGGAGCGAAGAAAGAAAATGTCTGCGAAATAACACGATTTTCAAAATGGATACATGTACGTTGTATGCACTTACCATGATATTCGTACACCGTATTTCCGGCACGACCGTCCACCTTGTAATTTGTACCAAAAATGGTGTCTTCTCCCCCGTTCAAAGCATGTTGAATGGTCAAAGGATTTCCATTCTGTCGGGCGAGTTCCATTTGGTACTCCAGCCATTGTATGGAAGCCCTACTGTAGTTATCCCTCTGAGTGTAGCCGCTGCTGGATACTTGAGCTATCGGGGAAACGACGGGTTTCTTTTCGACCACTTTTGCTTCCTTGCTGGCTTGAACCCAGAATCTCTTGTTGATTTGCTTGACCCACCCTTCTGATGTTTTTTTTGCTTTTACAGGACCATCCCTCGCGCCATTTGGCAATTCAAATGTTGCCTTGTAATTGGCTTCCAGGAACCTGCGCAAAGAATGAAAAAAAAAATCGTAGATATCACTGTATTTTAGGAAATACTATGGCATTTGATTATGTATTTTTTTAGGTTGTAAAAAGAAACACTAGTTACCTGGTTTTGAAGATGCCCATGCAGACACTGGCGATGGTGACGTACTGAAAAGGGTCGACCTCTGTGGCATCGAGCATGAGCTTCCGGAACTGCAGACACGCACGTCTCAGTATGTCGACGTCAGATCGGCAGTAGTCCTCCATTTCTGTCCGGAAATTGAACACGGCATCGCTTTCCGTCTTTTGTTTGTGCCACTGGAGGAACGAAGCTCGGTCAGTCGTCGACATGTAGTCTGCTCCGTACGACTTCGGTTCCGGGTAAGGTCCTTCGTAGTTTTGGTTCTCCCTGGTGTTGAAAAAGTGGGGGAAGTAGCCTTTACAAAGCTCTTGCAACCCGAAAGCTTTCGGAAGTGCTGCCAACTTCATTGGTAAAAAATTGAGGGAGTCCAGGATTCTAATCTGTAGACCTTTGCCCACCTCCATGTACATGATCTTGGAGCCGTTGTAGATCACTTTGGAAGGCCGAATGCTGTGGTTTAGAAGGTACTCCAGGAGGAACACGCCATCATAACCCTGAAATGAAGATAAAGGTTTAAAAATCACGTTCGTTTACACAAATACTCTTTATTGCTAAAGATTGCAACATCTATTTCACTTAGATACGTGTTTACAGCAACAAGCATTTTAAGTGATATGAAGCCTAGGAGTATTATAAAACAAAAATGCTGTTAAGTTTCATTTTAACTCATCTATAAGAATCCTCGGTATTAATTTCTTCGAAATAACTCGCTTCTTAGTCGTGGTCGGTTAAATAACTTCCCCCTTTGGTTAATATACATACCTTCATGTTATGAGCCAGCACGGTGCTGTGTTTGTGCTGGATGCTAAACAACCATCGGCCAAAATCGTCGAGAGTATGGTCCCCTTGAAAGATGACTTCCCTTTTGCCACAGGTTTCTGGGCACGGATCTTTGACGTAGGTCTTGGCCTCGTTGTCCCACATATCGCATTCGGTGCATCGGCTGCCGCAGTCGTCGCATACGGCTCCCGGGACAAGTTCTTCCTCCATACAACACTCGCACACCGTCTGAGCTACTACAAAATTGGGGACGTGTCTGGGTTGTCCGCACCATGACTTGAAGCAGCGCTGACATTTGGTGCAATCCTGGCAGGGGGTCTGGCAACAGTTCTTGGGCGAGTATCCGTCCTTACACACGGCGATCGTGTCTTGGGTAGCCTCGAAGTCGAAAAAAATAAACTTTCTGACGGGCTTCTTGGGCTCCTCAGGAAACAAATAGCACTGGTGGTTACCGGTGACCCAGGACTTGCAACATTTGCACAGCCATTCTGCGCATTCGTGCAACTCCACGGGTCGCTTGAAACGGTTAATAACCTTTTTGCAGGTCGTACACCGCCAGAACTCGTCGCACTGGGATAAACTGACCTCTCCTTTGTCCCCGTTTCTTCTCGTCTTTTGAACTTTGTGTCTGTCGAAACATTCTTTTGAACGGCAGACCATGTGACAGGACCGGCACGACATCATATCGTCGGTTTCCGGACACTTTCGATCCTTACAGGTCAGGCACGTGGTCTCGCATCGGTGGTTTGTGTTGTGGTCGTATTGTTTGAAGCATCGGTCGCAGAAATATCTCGCCGAGAAAAAGCCCGTGATGTTGGTGATGGCATGGAAATGACTGACATCCTCGTGGTTCACCAAGTAAAGATATAGGAGAGGCCAGTCTTCGTGGTCGTTGGCGGGTACTCGGATAAATTTATTGCCTAGGGAGGCTGCTACCACGGCGATCCGAACGTGGAGGGCTTCTTCGAACGCTGGCAGGTCGTTGAGACATCCGGGTCGATTCGTTGGAACATTGACTTTTTGACAAAGGAGGAGGGCTAACTGCTTCTGTCCTTGTCTGTTCTTGTTCGTAATGTTCTTGAATCCCGGGGCTGAAATTTGATGGTATTTTGCCAGAATCTCGATGTTGCTCAGGTCTTTGTGAGCCTCTTTGGTGACTTTCCAGTCTTCGTCGGCGATGATGCAATGTTTGGCCAGACCTACGCCGATCGCCCTTGCCATACAGAGTTGGTCGTCGTTCATGATCTGGACCATAGACGACTTCCGATGAATGGAATTATCTGGTCCCGTAACGTTTGTGACACGAAGGCGTGGACCCCCGGCCCCTTGAGGGATCTGAAGAGCTCCGACCATGACTGAAAAAAAGTTATTATTATTATTTGTAGTTACATATATTTAACTATGCAGTTTGTTGTTAAAGAATCCTTCTTTTACTATTTTTCCTACATAATAATCAGAGTTTTGTATAATTTACATTGCAGGTCGAAGGCCTGTATTATCGAATGAGGTGTATTATATTGTCAACTTTTCGTAAGGTATATAATGAGGGTATGGAAATAGGTTATTGCTGACCTTGAAATGAGTCGTCGATGGCTAGATTCTCTTCGCTCTGTAAAACGTTCTCGACCTTCGATAAGATCTTTTCCACATTCAGATCCCCCGCCGCCTGCAGAGGGACGACCACGGCATGATTGAGGCCATCGTGCCGTAGAATGACCCTCAGGAGATCGTTGTCATTAATTCCTTCCCGGGCTCTGGCCAGTATGTCTTCAAAGAGACGTCGTAGTTGCTCCTGTATGTCTCTCAGTCGTCTCCCCTGCCATTGCTCGTTGAAACGGACTCTGTATGTTGATTCTATGGCCGCTGACCTGGCGAACCGTCGAACCCCCGACAGTTCAATCCTGTAAGGTTCCTCTTCCGCACCGCCCATCTGTTCCTGGGGAGGATCGACCTGGACGTCTGAAGGGTCGGTCGGTAGGACTCCAGACGGCCCGGGTTCGGATGAGGCTGACACGGTGTGGGATTCCCTGTGCCTCGCCAAGGCTTCGGATCCATAGACGTGAATGTCACAGCGGGAGCAGTAAAACTTTTTACCGGTCCTGAAAAATAAATGAATAAATAAATAAATAAATAAATAAATAAATAAATACATAAATAAAAAAACAACAAAATTCTTTTTTCTAGAACTTACCTAAACTCTCCGTCATTTAGACAGGCTAAGGACGCGGAGATGATGTCTTCCTGCATTATTACCTCAGCCTCGAAACCCGGAGACCATGGTTCAAAGTCATCAGAAGACCGGGCCTCCGCTGAAACGGGCGATTTTAGTAATTCGAGAAGATCATCGGCCTCTTCTTCTATCCATTCGGGAGTGGGTATTGGAGCAGTGATGGTTTCTTGCACCAATAAATGATGCAAGACCTCCCTTACAAATGGATCGTCTTGTATTCCAGCGGTGCAGGCGTACTCGTAGAACTGATTGGACGTAACACCCATCTGGACAAATGTACTTATTACATTTTCAAGACTCATTCTGTATGAAAAAGAAACGTAAAATTGCGTTAAATGTGACAAGCAATATGAAAAGAAGATAAAGGGTGAATATGTAAAAAAAAAAGTTATTCTGGACTCAGAGAGAGAGGAGGAGGAGAAAGAGAGACAGACAGACAGACAGACAGAATAAGAAAGAGAAAGAATCGGAGAAAGAGAGAGAGAGATAGAAAAAAAGAAAGAGAGAAAGAGAGAGAGAGTGAAGGAGAGAAAGACAGACAGAGAGAGAATCGGAGAGAGACAGAGATAGAGAAAGATAGAGACAGAAAGACAGAGAGAGAAAGAGAGACAGAGAGAGAGAGAGAGAGAGAGAGAAAGAGAGAGAGAGAGAGAGAGAGGGGGGGGCAGAATTAATCATCAGAACATTTCAAGACAGCCTGATCTAAGACAGACAAAAAAGAGACAGAATAAGAAAGAAAGAAAATCGGAGAAAAAGAGATAATCGGAATAAGAGAGAAAGAGAAAAAAAAAGAGTGAGAGAGAGAGAAAATAAGAAAGAGAGAGAAAGACAGAGAGAGAGAGTGAAGGAGAGAAAGACAAACAGAGAAAGAATAAGAAAGAGAGAGGAGAAAAAACAGAGAGAGAGAGAGAGAAAGAGAGAGAGAAAGAGAAAGAGAGAGGCATGCAGAGAGAGAGAGAGAGAGAGAAAGAGAGAGGCATACAGAGAGAGAGAGAGAGAGAGAGAGAGAGAGAGAGAGCAGACAGAGGGAAAAATCAGTCAAGTAAGAAGATCTGAGACTTGGATAGTTCTTACCGATAATTCGTTTCAAGTACCATGGAAAACTCTTACATCTACAGAAAGGCATAAATATCTAAAAAGATTAAGTTATATTTTATCACATCATTAACGAACCATGTAAAAATAACTAAGGTTTGTGGTAGAGAAATTAACTCCGAACACTTATCGCTAGACTCCGGAAAGATGAAATTCCATTTTCCTGCGTGCATTTTTTTCTATATTTTACGTCTTTTTATATCGGAACAAATACACTGATTAGTTGACGGTTCTTTAAATCGCTTTGGCTGTAGGGACGAGGTTTTACAGTCATTCTAACATCTTAAAAAAGGGTTCAAAGTCTTCTCTAAAATCGGCCTGCAGGTACCTGAGACTTCTACCAGTAAATGAAAAGGTTAGGAGCAGTCCGCAGAAAGTCGATACAGTAGGTTAACGTTTTCACAACTATTTCAGCGCGCATTTACCACGAACGTTAAAACCCTTTTTTCCAAGTTGTTTCGTCTTCTCCGCGATTGAGTGGTCGCTTAAGCCGAGTTGCATTGACTGCGATGAGGCGATACCGCGGTCATTTTTCTACCATTGACAAATTCAAAAGCTTCCCCTAAAATCGGTTCGCGGGTACCTGCCACTTGTTTCGACAAATGAAAAAAAGTTAGTAGTAGACCGAAAAAATCAGTCCCGCAGGGGAAAGGGTATTCTGAAAGGTTACAGCGTCTGTACTTGTTACGGAGTCAAGACCCTTCTCAAGTTACGACCTTCAGCGAATAAGTGGTTCTTTTAAAAACGAGTCGCACCGGCTTCAAGATCGAAATATCGCGATCTTTTGTTGTATCGTAGGAAATTTAAACTCTCCTCCAAAGTAGGTCCGCAGGTACGCAGGACTCATTCGACAAATGAAAAACTTAGTAGCAGACAAAAAAATGTCACGGTAGATAAGGGTTTTCTGTAATGTTCCAGCGAGTAGCTTGTTTCGAGGTCAAGTGTCCTTTCATACTTCCTGTCTGCTCAGATTAGCGAATTAGCGGTCCTTAAAGCGAGTCGCATTGGCTATAGGTTCGAAATATCTCGATATTTCCTGCACCGTAGGAAACCTCTCCTCCAACATGAGTCCAAAGGTACCAACGACTTATTTCTAAAAATGAAAAAGTTCGTAACAGGTCGATAAAATGCGGTCATGAAGTGATAAGCGTGAAAAAAAACATCTGTATGCATCAAAGAGGGAGGAATTTTAGCGTGTTTGGTCTGTTACTCTTTTACTGTACACTGTATTCGGTTTTATATATTAATTTTAATCTTACTTCTCGATAAAAAAAAATTCTTAACAAGAAGCCTATCGTTTGAAAAAGGTTCGGCTCTGACAGCCAATGATCTCGCACGACCTGCTATTTATTCACGCGTTTTCTATCCTGCTCAGTGAAACATTCGTTTTGCGGAGGAAAGGTAAGGGTCGCCTTAGCACTTTTCCACGCGCCTCGTACATTCAGAATCCTTTACATTTTCGTGTACGCTTACCGTATTTTCTTCTCCTAATCGTCTCGTAAAAACTGATAGTTTAGGTGATAAAAAAAATACGGATCTAGATCGAACTACGCTACGGTAGGATCGTAATGCCTCTCTAAATTGATCCTCGCAAAAACAAAAGTGATAACAGAAATAAAAAATACGAAGAAAATCTTACCTTATTTTTTCTTCTCTGGCACTAAAGGCAACGTCAGATAAATTTCTGATATAATCAGTCGCGTGCAAATCCGCTCGAGGTGAAGATTCGAATGCAGTTTTCAAAGCTCGACACCTTCTCTTATATGCTCCTCTGAGCTGCTTCCCAACGAATACTTGACGCGGTTGGCCTTCTCCTTATTTGGATAAACCGTTTCCGGTTTTTTCGCGCCGAAACTCACTGCGATGACTGTATGCTTGCGTCACGCTCGCGTCATCTGTGACCCGCTTTTTCCTTATACAGACATCTCGTTTCCGGTTCTCACGATTCAAGAGCGTCGTTTCTAAAAATACATGACCCGCGCTCGCGTTGCTGAGGGCCCCGTCTTTTCCTTATACGGACATACCGTTTCCGGTTCTCACGATTCCAGAGCGTTGTTTCCATAAATATCTAACCTCCACGCATCTGGGCACGCTCATTTGTACTCTATGACGTGCCTGCACCTGGGCACGCTATGACGTCACGTGTCAGTCATTAAAAAAGCCATAAACAAACAATTAAAAAGCCAGCTGCAAATTTGAAACCATACCGGCGCACCTGTAGTTCTATATGCTTTTCTATGGTATATTAACATCCAGAATATTCCTATAAATAAAAAAGTTATTCAAATTCTTTATGGGGACAGATATTATGGGACACCCTGTATATCCAAGATCAGACTGCACAAAACGTGCAGTCTGATCTTGGATATATACGGTCGAATGAGGAGATATTTCTCCCAAAATAGTAACTTTGAAATTTCCTTTTGTTACTATTCACAGCAAAGTTTCAATTAACCTATCCAGTTACAGTTAAAGATTGATTGGGATCGGCGTGAACCGCTCGAAATAATTCCGAGACCATTCGGGACATATGCTGAGTGATGCCGAGGGTAAAAGTAGAATATCAATTTATGTAAATGATTTTGACCTGGGTCAGGATAAAAGAAGCAGATAATAGCTCAATTTAGTCAGCCCTTATCCTACTGTATTAGTCAAATAAAACTCTCAAGTCGATACTAAAAAACCGAACTTGCCTATTTCAAATGGTATTGGGGAATAATATCTCCTGATCGGACAGTGTACACCAAGATCAGACAGCACAATCTGTATAGTCTGATCTTAATCTACACTGTCCGCAAAAGCTCTTTCACGGTTACCCTTAGCAGTCTTAGGGCTAAACAAAACTGAGCTAACGTTTCGATATTTTCCTTTAACCTTTAAAGTATAATTTTTGATCTACACATTTTGCTTTGATTGGACACATTGGACAAAAAGC
Source organism: Tridacna crocea (assembly GCA_943736015.1). Classification (NCBI taxonomy): domain Eukaryota; kingdom Metazoa; phylum Mollusca; class Bivalvia; order Cardiida; family Cardiidae; genus Tridacna; species Tridacna crocea. The sequence goes on along the minus strand of OX031057.1, from coordinate 48,271,612 downwards.
AAATTCGAGAATTCACCATTTAGAGATTTTCCTTTTCTTGTCAACTGAAAATTTGTTGTGTAAATCATTAAACTGCTAAATAAATGAAATACCAATGTGCAAATATTGCTTTTTCAAAGTTGACTTTATCGCAAAAGAAAATACCGTTTTGCATGTTTTCTGCAGTCTGATCTTGGATCCACAAGGAGCGATATAAAGATATTTCTATCCGAATAATACCTTTGAAATAGCCAAATTTGTTTTTTTCGGCTTAAAAGTTTTATTTCAGTTATTTGGCAGGACAATTGTTTACAACATTTCTAAGTTTCCAGAATTTACTGTGGTCTTTTGAAGCTTTCTTTCTAACAATAATTCAACTATGGGAATGTTTTGTGAACGGTTTCCAGAGCTATAGATTCGTCCAATTTACTAAATACGTACTCCAAAAAATACACCACTGTTACATATTTCAAAATTCCTACATGTTGACCTACCAGTAACCCTCAATAACTCTTAAAACGTCGGGTCGCATCAGTTTGGAACGCTGATCTGGATTATTATATTGGCTGAGACATAATGTTTTATCCAGGCAAGTCTTTGAATCTAGAGTTAGACATGAACTTCAGATAGTCTTGGCAAAAGGCGGCATGTAATGTTAAGTACACTGGAAACTCTGGATTTCTTTCCCCGATTTCTGCACGAAAGTTTCTACAGTTAGAATGCAAAATTTCAATCTTGGTATAAGGCTTCATGTAATGTTAATTAGTCTACATCAGAAACTCTGGATTTCTTTTTCCGAAATTTGCAAAAAAGTTTCTGAAGTTAGAATGCAAAATTAGATCCCATGTAAACCCTATAACTAATATTTCTACAGCGTACAATTAACAGAGAAAAATCACATTTTTAAGTGAAGTATGGTCTTGAAAAAATATTGTATCCCATTTTATTGTTCGTCTGCAAATCAGTACTCCCTGTATCCCAGCGCCCATATGCAATGTTGTATAATTTCATGAAAATTTGGAAGAATTTACATTCATAGGGAGACGCGGTAATATCAACCAATCAAATTGCATAATGGAATTACGATTCTTGCGTCATAGAGTTGACGTCGTTTCCAAAGAAACGTGTCGTGTAGCCATTTTGACTTTATCAAAATTGCCACGCTTTTTCGAGCTCTCGAAATTTATTCAGTTGCAACCTAACATATTTATATCATGCACCAGAAATGATGACAAACGAAAGTTAAATATTATTTTTCGATTTAAGTGGAAAAACTATAAGAATGAGGCTTAGAGGTACTTTGTAAATGATCGAAGAAGAAGAGTGCAGAACTATGGTAGAGTTGAACGTGGGTGGGATGATTTTTTTATATAACCGAAACTGATTTTTCAAAGGGGAAAAAACCCGTTATCTTGACAGAAACAAATAAACATCGAAAAGGGAATTTGGTAAGAAATAAAATGTAAGCTGCGACAAGAAATTTTTTTTTTTTTTTCCAAGAAAAATTATCTTCTCTTTGGTTCAAAACAAAGGATCTTATATACGATCCCTGTCCAAAATTAATGGAAATACATTAAACCCCCTTTTTCAGACATACTACCCCTCTTCCGTTTATTACACGGCGTTATGGTGCAGCGATATATTTTGACGACATGTTTGTTTGCAGAAAGCTACCGTAAAGTTAGGCTTATAATTCAAAATTGTAATATTGAAATTAGATATATTGTTGCTTTCTTCGGTATACATTGAATGCAAGTCTGTGCCACTATCACCTGGGCTGGATAGGCGCACATATTTAGTTAAAATGTTTGTATTTTTCCATGTTATCATTTTCAAGCTCTGTCTTGATTCCTTTATCCTTGCAAGGTCATTTTGTTATCGCAATGCTTTCATGTACAGACCTGGGACTGTATTCACTTACCCTTCTCTAGAACGCTCTTAGTTTTATATTCTCAAAAACTTCCTTTACTAGAAAATAGAACTTCTTCTAATTTGCGAAACCAGCTCCTTCTAATTGGCTAAATCCATTGGCCTTAGCCAGTCAGAGGTTGTTCTTATTCTCGAATTAGGCTTAAAAAATACAATAAAGATATTTGACGAATTAGACTTAAGATAAAATAAAGAATAATTGGTGAATACGACAAGTTACAGTATATCATGTGGACACAGGAAGTGGGTTCTGTGTTCAATAACATGGGTCATGCTCTGTTAAAAGGGGGCTTAATGCATCTGCAAAAAGTATCGACCTAAAAGTAACGACTCTGGCCAGGCTGTGCTGTCAGCGCAGGCTGACCTGGACTAAAATTTGTAGCTTTTGGTCAAATTTCTCCTTGTCCAAGGACCATTCTACCCAAGGATTCTGTCATTAGTTCAAGAAAATGGATGTAATGGATCCATGAATAAATGTTGACATGCATGGTATAATGCATCATGGAGATGCTTTAGGCTCCTTTTTGCTGGAGCATGGAACACGTGTAGATCTGTAGTTTGTTAGACAAAAGAGACACGTTATCGTCTATGTACAGTGAATGTTTAGCCGTTCAGTACCCTTGTATCACATTTTTCACTTTAAATCTTTACCACAGGTTGATATTCTAGACTTGTTTAAATTAGTAATTATTTGTAGATGACAAGTTAAATGTTATTCAACGTATGAAATTTGTGCCTATCACAATTTAGGAAATATAGTGGCACAAAAAAATAAAAAGAATAAAATGCTGGTTACCAGCACTTACTCCTTCACCCAGAATGTCTTCAAATGTCCTCTATCTAAGGGTCATTTAAAGTCGTGATTGTATGGTAAAGAGTTTAACTCTTTTTTATTTGATGAAATATAAGGAAAGGTATAGTTCGACTTAAATTACAACTGTCATACACAGGGTTATGCCTGATCTATAGAAAATAACTGATATAAAGAGGAAAACGATCAAGGCATGTTTTTAGATGCAGACTGTTTGTTTCATGTTCGAAGAACAACCTTTAACGTAAAATGTTCTATGTATATTAGATGTAATTATGGCTTGTAAGTGACAGAATTTCGGAATTTGACATAAAGAATTCGGAATTAATGGGCATATGAGCATTTATTACATATTACATAAGATTCAGACTTTGACGGATTGAGCTTGAACAAGGACTAGCTAAGACACATGTAATTTTGTACATGTTTGATTTTAAATTAGATCATCAGACAACCCTATCGAGGCAAAGATGAATGATTGCAAAGAAATGCATACATTCACTGAGATAGCACATTCATATTTCTCGATATGGTGTTTTGTTAATTGATTTACACTTTTATTCTAGACAAGTTACAGTATATCACTTGGACACAAGAAGACAGGACAAACGGTTTCACCCGTACAGACGACGAATCGGATATGACCGATTTACTTCGGTACCACAGATATCAGCAGAACGACAATGGCTGATGTCCTTCATTGTGGTGACAAGGAGAGAGGTCATGGGGACATGCCATTGTCCTTTATCTGCATTATGGTTCTGGCCACAAGAGTGAGTTTGAACTGTCTAATTTTTTTCTGTAGATGTGTTGACGTTTTCCTTGTTACGGTGAAGCTAATTATCATATTTTTATTCATAGACATGCAAACATGTATTTTTTCTTCTTCACAGCTGTATGGGTAAATCAGCTACTTTGATTTTCACACCCTGTAAAAAAAGCTGAAACCGTCCAAATTATGACAGAAAAAAAAAGCATTCTTAAGGCTATTGCCCATATTTACAAACCTTTCTGATTTTCATTTCCTTTTCTCTCATTTAGGAATATAACCCAATTTCTGATTGGCTTTATTACTTGTTTGTTGTAAATTTAGAAATGAGAATTATATTTAAAATGAAATTGAATGGGTCGGAAGAATCTCTCCCCTCCGAAAAAAGACACCCAAGTTATAATGGCAAACTAATAACAGACTCATTGATTTAATTTGACCTATTGATTAAAAAAGATCAAGTAAGGCTTCATCAATATTCAATGTGATCTTAGTACGTTTACATGATATGCCACCTACTCGGTAATACGTAAAACAAAAACATGCTACATGAGCTCTTTACAAGTAAAATAGGCTTTGATGGGGAATTCTTTCGCTGTAAAATGAGAAGTAGGCACATATCAGCAAGTCGTGCAAGTAAACCACAGACAAGTAATACATATGAGACATGCTCTGAGAAAGGGGATTTAATACATTTCCATAAAGCATTATACCAAGCGAGTCATCACATAATTCCTGGTCCATAAAGTTTATTTCATTAATCACCAACGTAATCATGAGATGACTGGTCCTTTGACATGCAGACAATTGGCCAATACCAAAATATTGCCTCCAAGTTAGCCTGCAGATATTGCTCAGGCTGACCTGGGTCGATACTCAGATACACTGCAAAGCTTCCCCCCCCCCTTTTCACAGAAGTCGACTTATTCATGTTTTCCATTTTTTCAGGGAAAGTGCACGTCGTATACTGTGTCGGACCTCTTACTGCCACTTTATACGCAGAAATAGACGCTACCATCCATACAAAAGATCTGGAAAATACTCTAGTGGAATGTGCAAGTGTTGCTCCCTTCCATTTTATCTAGACTGCAGATATTTCTCTTTATCTGTACGGAGATACCTTGACAACACTGAAGCCAGCACTACAGCTGCCACCTGTAAAGAAATTGAATGTCTAGCAGTAGATAACCAAATGGAAGAAGATATGGAATCATCTAAAGAAGTCAACTACTTGCCTGATGCTAAAATGACACAAGATGTACAGATAACCATGATCAAAACACTAGAAATGACAACTCTCGAACTCGATAAACCAACATCAGATGATGTTTCCGATCCCAATAACACAGACATACCAGTCATAGGTTCAATTACTGACTGGGATTTAAATCTGTAAGTTGACCACTAGAACAATATTTCAACTTTTAACACACAAACCCGAATTTGAACGACCCTGAAGAACAATCCTTTTATAAACATTGTGGAAAAGGAGGAAATATTGATAATCAGAATGTGCTGTCTTTCCCACAATGTTTTCTACATTTTCAATAGACAGATCCCACCATTTGAGCAGTATTCGATTTGTACTACTGCAAACACTCTCAGTTTGGACCCGTCTAAAATTGTGTCATCCTATAAACTATATAGTACTGCAAAGTCAATGATGGTTTGGCTTGAATATCCCATGTGGACAGCATAGATTCCATGTGGGGGGATTTACAATAATCACAGTTCCAATTTCCAATTCAAAGACGTTTCAACAGAAGGAAAGCATTCTGTCTTTAAAAATTAGATTGTTAGTCTTAGTACTAAAATTGACTGTGCACGACACTCAGTATTGTCCTTGATATGCAGTGAGTGTTTTACCTGTACATATTTGAGTTGTGCGCTCCCTAAACACCCCTGTCTGAATTTGTAATTTGATAATGTTTATCTAAAATTGTTTGTACTACCTGTGTAACTGAGAAGAACAAATGAAATATCTGTGTTTTTTACATAGACAGGGTCATCAAACAACACACATTGTCATATAAAATATTTGATGGCTAGATCATGAAAATCTGTTCCTCCTCTATGTTCGTTCTTATGTATATTCTCTCCTTATCAGCTTTATTATTATTTTATAATCTTTTCAACTGTACTGAAACATATCTTCGTTATTCTTTTCCTTTCTTTTTCAATACAGTTATTATATCTATTATTATTATTGTTGTTATTGATTAATCAATCAATTAATTATCTATTGCTTAATTGATTTATTTTATTCTAAACAACCACTTGTATGTTCTCTGCTTTCCTCTACCTGTCTACTGTCTATTCTCACCTGTTCCTATGTGTCTGTCGTACAGTTTGACAGATTCTGACCTTCAGCAACTGAGAAAAACAGCTTGTGACAAAACTGTGGCCGATCTTGGCTCCTCAGCAGAGAGCAAGACTAATACTGGTATATTTACTTGTTCATGCTTGTCTAGTATTGTTTGCTGCTTTACATCAGTGCCTCTGTAATGTTCCTAGCACACATGTAGGATATCAACATCTATTCGTCTCGATTTCTTTTAACCCTTATCCTGCTAAATAACTAAAATTAAATTTTCAATTCGAATTTAATAACCCAAATTTTGCTGTTTCAAATTTACGTTTTTGGCAATTAATCTCCTTATCGGACAGTTGAGATCAAAGATCAGACTACACGTTCTGTGCAGTCTGATCTTGATCTGTACTGTACGCAAAAGGTCGGGGAGTCGCACCCAGCAGCCAAAGGGTTAAACAGTTTATTACAAGCATTAATTTGCTCCTTCATATACAAAGTTGTTGCTGTTTTTTTCGATTCAAAATGTTTTCTGAATGTCACGTGTACTCTCTTCGTTCTGACCAAAGGTCGATCTAGCGATCTGATCAGGAAATTATGGATACATTGAGTCTAACAACAAAATATTCCGTCCCAGCTGGTGGTTTATTTAACTCAGACTGCCCCGATTATAACAAGCAACAGACTCTCTCTATCTCACGTTCGTTTCAAGTTACATGGAATATATGGCAAGTTTCACATATTCTCATTATCAAACATAAATCAAGTTCTAATTCTCAAGTCTATGTCTCGCCTTCTGACAGGCTAATATAGAAAGACTCTTCCAATTGGATGGATAGTCTGGAAAGAAATACCCCACTATACACTAGTATGACATTAAACACAGTCTTTGTGCTAGTCCTCGGTAGTTGGCAAATAAGAGTGCATGGTTATGGGTCAATAGTATTGAAGGATTGCCAAGAAAAGATGATAGAATGCAGAATAAGAGGATCATTCCGGGCAACATAATAGTAAAAAATGAAAACATTACGAAATTGGCTGTAACTTTTAAAAACATGTATCTACCACTGACACACACTTTTTTTTTAAAAATAGTTTTGAATGGTCTCTGTAAAAATTTCTTTATTTGCTTCATTGATTCTTTCCTTTGACTTCTATTTCATATTTTTCATGATTATTGCCATGGTATTTACCTATCTTTGCTTGTCTCGAACTCGCGGTATAAAACTTACTGCTGCCTAAGCAGAAGTGGTGAAGAATTAGAGAGGAATAAATGAGCCAATAAAATTAAGAAATTAAAGCAGTCAAATTAATCAATTAAGTTAGAGCTTTACATGATTTTTTCTGTATTCAGACGTAACCCATACATCTATTGACCACAAACAAGTCAGTAATATAACCTCAGATGATCAGCTTGCCACAACAAATGTATCTACAAACGAGGCACCTGAGGTACAGCAGATCACCCAACAATATAAAACACCATTTATGGACACAGGGACTTTTGTGTTAGTATGATTGACACAATGTTTTCTTTTTGATAATTCTCAGCAATAAGTTACCTACTGTAAGATTCATATTTTCCCTGTATGTTAAAAGGAGTAGTTTCCGTTACTTTTATGACTGAATGCAATATGTTTTTAGAATTACAGTTTTAGAATATCAATTAACTTTTTATAGCTTTCTTATTAAAGATGAACACTGACAAATAAATTGTAGAAAGTGAAGAAGTTTATATAGACCAACTTTGTAGACCGAAGTGATACCATTTCGTATAATTGCAATAAAGAGTAAAGAGAAAAAAAATCCTTACAGTGAAGCGTCTTTGAAACCAAATTATTAAACATAACATTGTACTTTTCAGAACAAATGAGAACTATGAGAAACAGCATGAGAATGACAAAATAGACACTGAGTGTAAGACAAGAGACAATGAAAATGGTTGCCATAAGATGAAACCTATTGGACAGAAACTCTTGGACTGTGGTATGTACCCGTTCCAGTGCCACATAAATGAGCCACGCTCTGGCAAAAAGAGATTTGATGAACCTCTGTGTTGTATTATACCATGCAAGTCATCATTGGCTTGCAACACGCAAAAAGGGGCATTCGGACATTTGCGTAAAGTGTCGTCTCGGATCAGCCTGCGCAGTCCGCGCAGGCTAATCCGAGGCGGCACTTTACGACTACAAATCGATTCTGTCCTACTGTGGGCTTGGACTAAACATGAAATAACACAAAAACGGAAAGTGTCTTCTTGGATTAGCCTATGAAGTCCGTGAAGGCCGATCCGGGATGACGCTTTACGCAGATGTCCGAATGACCCTTTTTAACATGTTGCAGGCCAATTATAATTATAGATCTTTAGAATCCATTTTCTAACAATCGACTTGGTATGGTGGTAAAATGGTTCTTCAACATGTAGCAAATTTCCAAATCACAAAAAGGTTTGATCCATGCCAGTCTGCGCAAACTGTGCAGACTGACATAGAAGGTTGACACTTTTTGCAGATATGCATTTTGCCCTACTTTCACACAGCATGGTTAATTCTTAAAAGTTTGGTAATTTCGTTCCATTTAACACGCATAGATTCAGATTGTTCAGTTCCAATACTGATGTTGTCAGACCACATCACAAAGTACTAGCATAGGGCGGTTTTAGTTCGAGATCAGACTAAATTCTATCGATATCAGCTTATTCTACTCCAGAAAAGGAACTTAAACATTTATAGAGATTAATAAAAAGGACATTTTTGCCATGCATATTTGTGTTGCGTGAACTCTCACGTCAACAAGTTTTTCAATATGTCTGAAGAGAACCTATTTTACAAACTGCATCGTTTTAACATACTAATAGCCTGTAAACCTATATTCCAAGAAAAATATGTATTTTCACTAAGATTATTACAAGAATTTAGAAAAACAGATCCGCAGAAATTCCGGGTTCAGTTTGTGTACCTTGATTTTGATTGCGGCGTTGAAAATAGATGGACATGGACCCCATTTTTTCTCACATATACTAGTGTGACCCAAGTGATTGATTTTATTTTTTGTTCACAGGTCAGTCTTCCAATGTATCACCTGTCGATCATCTTGAGAAAACAAAGGAAGAAATGTATGACAAGAAATCTGTGGAGAAAAATGTTATGGATGAAACACACAAAGCAAACGACACAGAATCTACAGTTAGGTGCATCATACCTCCAAAAGCTTGCAAGAAAAGAATGTCTGCAGCCATGTTTTTCCAAAAGGAAATGAGCCAGTCTGAGACCAGTAACACAACAACTTACATTGACTTTAACCTAGCCTGTTCCTCAATCACACAAGCTTCAGGTTTGACATGCTATGAAAGCCGGAAGTCCCACTGTCAACAAGCTCAAATTGCAGATGCTGAGATCCATTCAGACAATTGTCTATGTATATGGCTACGCAAGAGTAGTTCCTCTTCTGAGCCTAACAATGCCTCAAAGAAGTTGTCAGACGAGGAGAGACTTAAAATGAGAAAGAGGAGATTTGGAATAACTACTCAAAACCAAGAGAAATCTACAAGAAATTTAAAAAGAGACATATCTGGCAGTGTTCCTCTTGTTATCACCAAGAGACGTAAAATTAGACTTAACAGATACTGACTTGATCTTTTTAACAGAAGTTTTCAACAACCCAGATATGACAATTAATTGATCTGATTTTTTACTCTATTTCTATGAGAGAGAGAGAGAGAGAGAGAGAGAGAGGTATATGTTAAAAAACTGGTAATAAAACATTGTAATTGTTCTATATGTTGGTCTAAGGGTGTTATCAATTGTTTTCAGCCTTTGGTCACGTAGGCTAGTACTACTCCCAATTTGTGATTGATATTCTTTGCCTAAGACTCCTTGTTTACTTAATGATATACGCCATTTTCAAAATCATTTCAGTTATATTGCGGCGACCAGTGTTCCTCCCCATGCTTTCCTGAAGTATTTCTTTCGGCATTTTTTTTACAGAGTATTCTTTTCAAGCCACTTGCTGTTTTCCTAAATGATCATCTTCGAAACAATGATCTGCACTGAGAGAGAGATAAATCCTGTCAGAATGACTTTCATCAATCCAGGAAATTCATTTAGATCGGAATTCGAACAATTGACCAGTCGACATTTTGGTCTCAAGTGCTGTATGCTGCCATCTACACTACCGGACTCGGCCGATAAATGCACGACAAAATGTACGCACGTACCTTACACAATCATTCTTTTATCGTTCAACCCTAATCATTCATCAAATAGTCACGTGTTTTAACGATCTTGAAGTAAAGGGAGTTTTGACAACATTGTGGAAAAATAAGAAAATGCTGGTGATCAGCATTCTTCCCACAATGTTTTCTTCGCTTTCAGAAACAAAATCTTTGATTTTAGCCTCATTTTGGCATATCGACTGCAATTGCTTTGAATTTGGACGAGTCTAAACCCTTACTGTGTTGATCAATATCAGACTGCATAGAACGTACAGTCTGATATTGGATCTACACTGCTCGATAAGGAGATATGCTTTTTCCAAGAAATCAATTTGCAATAGATATTTGGGTTCTTACTATTGGCTTGAAAGTTAAATTAACTCTTTACCACACAACCCCTATTTTTAACGCCCCTCAGTATGAAGCCTTTTTAAAACATTGCGGGAAAAGGAGGAAATGCTGGTTACCAGCATTTTCTCCTTTTCCCGCAGTTTTCTACCCTACTGGAAACAAATTTTAATTTTTGAGTTGCGTTTATTTTGTCGTCTGGAAGTACTTTCAATTTGGATAGGGCTAAACTTTTGTTGTCTGTTAAAGTGTTAACGCTATATAGTTATATCATTAGATTTTTGTTGCTGCAAATTTTACGTTCATTGGGTATCTTTAGTTCTCAATCCTTAAACCTTTAAGTAAAAAATCACGTGTTTTAACGATCCTGTGGTAAAAGGGTTTAGAAACATTGTGGGAAGAAGAGTAAAGGCTTGACTAGCATTTTCTTATCTCCATCGCAATGTTTTTCAGTCATTTCTAAACTTCATTTTTGAGTCATGTGTGATTTTGGCGCCTGCAAACGCTTTCAATAACGGCGAGAGAAATACTTAAAAATAATCCATTTTTCTTAAAGGTGGCCCTTCAGATTTTGGGACGAAAATTTTACAAAAATGCAAAAACATCATCCTTATACTCGAAAAGCGTTTTAATTTGCGTTCATAAAACCCCAGTAGTAGAAAACCATCCGACAACACGAGAAATTAGAGATTTACTACGGCCCATGTTGACACCAACGGGACACACGTTCTATTTTTAGATTATCAATTCTCTCAGTTACATTCAGGAATACACAGACAAGTTTCCAACATAGCGTCCGAAGAAGACATTTTGGAAAATAATTATTACATGTTTGTTATGTAATGGAATTTAAGCGTTATTAGTCACGTGCCAGTCACTTGACATTCCCACAATGCTTTATTGAAGTTTGGCGCGAAATCTAAAAATAGCTTAAGAGGCTACGTAGCCTTTTAAGGAAACACCACATAATTTTTTTTGTGTGTGTAATTTTATGAGTCTTAACTTTAGATGGTTTGTATCATTTTTTCATATAAATTTCAGTGATGTATATATTTTTTCATTTGGTGAGATGCGAAAATTCTAAATACCCACCTTTAAAGTTTATTTCTTTACTAATTTATGGGACAGAAACATTACTGTAATAAATTTTGTTTATCTCTCTCTCTCTTTTTCTCTCTCTCTTTACTTCTTTATTAATTTATAGAACAGAAACATTACTGTGAAAAATTTTGGTTCTGTTTCTCTCTCTCTCTCTCTCTCCCCTACCGAAAATACTAATTTTCACAACCATGAATAAACATTGTGAGAAAAGAAGACAAGATGGCCCTGAAGGGCCTGAAATTGCTCGACTGGCAGAGATTTTGCTTTTATGCTGGCCTACATTATAAATTCATAATGCAAAAAGAAAACCAGTACGACCAGTGTGAAGGAAAGTACTGAAAAACAAGAAATGGAATATTTCAACTTTGAATAGCTACTTTTCCCCTTCTGAATGTCAAATTTTTTTCGAAGTCAATAGGGTTCCAGCTGTTGATGAGACAAAGCAACTATGCAAGTTTCATAAAAATTCGACCACAAATGCGGACTTTATCATGTAATCTAGAAATCATAATTTTCAACTCAAAACGGCTACTTTTTCATTACTGTTTGTTTGATTTTTTTTTTCAAAATCAACAAGGTTAAAATTATTTATGAGATATGCAAACTGATTTTTTTTTTCTTTTTTTTTCATTTATCACGTCAATAGGTATGCGGGGGTCGTGGTAATCCCCCAGCATACCTTACATAATCTGTTAGTATAATGATGAAGAAAGAAAAAACATTTTCCTATAAAAACATATATATATATATATATATATATATATATATATATATATATATATATATATATATATATATATTCTCCGGCAAAAAGGTGCTTAATGCTCCTACGTCACGCCAAGCAAGCTATCATATACTTTTGAATCTACAACAGCCTTTTTTTCTCGAAATCGACTCACTTATGAGGTATAATGGTCCTTGGACATACAGAAAGCTAAGCTTTAGCGAAATGTTTCGGTCCAGGTTAGCCTGCGCAGAGTGCGCAGGCCAACCTGGGTCGTTACCTTCGCGCAGATGCATTAAGCACCCCTCTCACGGAGCACATCTCATATATATTCATCTCTTCAAAAAGGTAGCATTATGAAAAATGAAATCATTTCAATTTAATATCTGTGGCAATAAAGCGTGTGTGGGTGTGTGTGTGGGTGTGTGTGAGGGGGTGTGGGTGTGTGGGTGTGTGAAAAAACAAAAGATATAATGAAACTGATTGGTGTAAAAAAATGACATCATTGATTGTGTGTTTAACCCATTACCACACAATCCCTTATTTTGACAACTTTGAGAAAGAAGTATTTAGAAAAACAATGTGTGGAAAAGAGAAAATGCTGTTAACCAACATTTTATCATTTCCCACAATGCTCGCCACTCTTCACAAAACAATTTTCAAATTTTCAGTCGTTTTTATTTTGTAATTTGCGAATATTTTCGATTTGGACAAGCCTAATATACTGTTGTTTGGTAATGAGATTTAAAAAAAAAACTATGCTTATTCTGAAATCGATAGTGATTATGGAAGGTGTTCTAAAATATGTTCTACAATTGTTATGTTATAGTTTCCAAGGGGAGTCATTTTCGTATTGCTATGGATATTCACAGCAGTAGTAAGAAAATTCTTCATACCAATAAGTGACTGTTTATAAGATTTATTTCTACAAAAGTAAATATATTTTTTAACTTCTAAAAGCAAACAGTCTAACAAAAAGTTTGGTTTATATGTGCCCAAAAGAAAAGTTCTACTATTTATTTGTAAATTGCAGTCTAAATTATTCAATATTGTTGTAATTTTATTTATCAAAGGCGTTATGTACTCACAATTATAAAACAAATGTAAAAGTGTTTCTTCATGTGTTCCACAGAAAGTGCATGAATTAGTATCAATTAGGTTCATTTTGAAAAGTAGCGAATTTTTTGGGAGGATCCTATGAACTATTCTTGTCTGGAACCATTGTGTATAAGTATCATGAGTACATTCAAAAACACTTCCGTGAACTAGATTCCAATCAATTTCTAAATCATTGTATATTGAGTTCCACTTGACTCTACATGACGGAGTCTCTCTGTTCTCAATCAATTTGTTGTAAATATGTCTATTTATCTCTTTTTTAGTTAATATTTGAAAGAAATAACAGTTAATACTAGGGTTATGGCATTCATGTAGAAATTTCTTTTGAATTAGTATATGATGCTTTGACAAGAAGCTCTTAACCGAGTTTAATAAACTGTAGTACCTTAAGAAATTTATTTTATTATTAGTAAGTTTATTGATTTCATTCCAAATTTTAAAATTACCATTTTCATTCAATAGGTCTTTAATTTATCTTATACCTGCAGTGTACATTATTGAGTCATAGACATAATTTGACTCAATAATAATATAATCATTATAAAACAATGGCATATTAATTATATCTACCAAATTTGTAAATTTACATTTCGATATATAGGTAGTAAAAGACTGTAGGACATCAATCCAAAAATCGTTTTTAATAGTTTTCACGATTTGTTTACAATACGAAATACCTTAATTGAATAATTTTTGTGTATCAAATATTCCATCAATAAATATGTAACAGTCACCATTGCCACTAGCTACAAGTTTCTTTAACCATTTAATTTTCATACTCATGTTATAGCTATTTACATCTACCATTTTAGGCCCCCTTCTGTGTTCTTCTTTATAAAAATACTCTTTTTTATTTTTGCCGCGCCATCCCATACAAATTTATATAGCATATCTTTTAAACTTTTCATGTATTCATTCGATGGTGACGGTAAACTAATAAACAGGTTGGTAAGTAAGGAGATTAAAATGCTTTTTTTACTACAGTTATTTTTCCAATAGGGGTTAGTTTTCTCCTATTCCAGTAGGATATACTATTTTTAATGCTTTTTAGTTTGGGTTCGAAATTGCTTTTTATCATCTTTTTCAGATTAACATTGAAATGTATCCCAAGTAATTTAAATTGTGTTTCCCCCCAAGATAGTTTCCATTTTGTTTTGATAGATCTTGAACTATATTTCATGCATCCTATCCATATTAGCTTCGTTTTATCGAAATTGACCTTCAAGCCTGAAATATGTGAAAAATTTTCAAGTAACTGTAATGTATTTTTGAGTGACTTTTCTGAATAATCTAAAAAAAGAGTCGTGTCGTATGCAAATTGTGATATTATGTATTCTCGTTGTTTAACTTTTATTCCTGTGATATTTTTTTCATTTTTTATTTTGATGTTAAGAATTTCTGTACAAAGAATAAAAATGTATGCTGAAATTGGATCTCCTTGTCTGCAGTCCCTTTTAACCATGAAGTAATCCGATAGAAAACCGTTACCTTGAACACATACTTCCGTATCATACAAAAATAACTTAATCCATTCTTGAATCATTTCACCAAAGTTGAAAAAAGATAATGTTTTTTCAATAAAGTTAAAGGATAAGGAGTCAAAAGCTTTCTCAAAATCAATTAACATTAACAATCCAGGTATCCTATGTTCTTCACAATATTGCATGATATCATACTCTAATCTGGTATTTTCCCCTATGAATCTATCTTGTAAGAAACCTGTTTGATCACTTGAAATTATATCATTTAAAACATTCTGAATTCTTTTAGCAATACTTCCAGATGCAAGTTTATATAAAACATTTAAAAGCGTAATTGGTCTCCAATTTTTTAAAAATTGCCTTTTTTTATTTTCTTTCGGAATACAAGTTATTGTTCCCAGTTTAACATTCCGTGAAAATGATTTAGATATAAACGCGTAGTTTAAAGCTTTTACTACAAAATGACCAATCTTATTCCAAAAAAACTTATAAAAATTTGAAGTAAACCCGTCATTTCCGGGGCTCTTATCATTTTTCATATTCTTTAGGGTATCTGTGACCTCATTGTATTGTAGCAGTCCTTCAATATCTTTTTTCTGATTTTCATTTATTTTTTTTAACAGAACACCCTGTTAATTGTTCAGAAAGATCGAAATCAACAACGTTATTTGGTTCAGTATATAAATTTTCATAAAATTGAAAAATTCGCAAAATTCTGATTACAAATAAATACTTTATCAAGTAAACAAGTAATGAAAATGCTCAACTTGTTACGGACTTCGTTCGTAAGATGGGGGCTCGTCCGGGATTGGCCATTGAGCCATTACTCCCATTTGTTGTCCAAAATCGGACTTCCTGCCTAATAAGGCTTCGAGTCATCAATAAATGATGACTTTAAGAGGGGGTGTGTTACGGGAGACCACTCCTTCCTGCATGGCATACTCCCGATTTAAATACAATACTTGGCTACTGCGTCAGGGAGATATCTCTTTGGCTCAGTGGTTAGGGTATTGGCTTTGCGTCCGGGAGTTCGGAGTTCGAATCCCGCTCCGACCCTTATTTCTGCCATGCATTTATTCATTTGTTTCTTTGTTACGGACTTCGTTCGTAAGAATAGTCTGTATTAAACAGATTAATTTGGAAAACTATAGTTTTGTACAGTTTGAAACATAGAAAAAATAAGACATAGACATAGACATAGATTTATTTACGATTTGTACATACAGTACCTCATCATGACAATACAACAATGACATACAATAATAGTCACGATTTATCATGGGTTGATTTGTAAATATTGTAAGACATATTTGCAAAAGACAAGAATATGGGATGTTATATAACATACCGTACTAACGACGTGCTAACGAAGTGTCATTACATATTAATAAGATAAATAACATGTGTACATAGAAACATCAAACATGTCAAAGAATAATACTGAATAGTGCTGAAATAATGCTCAAACGGAAGATATAACAATAATACTATTGTTATTGTTATTGATATAAATGCTTCTTTTTAGAATGAACTTACATAAGATACAGTAGGACCTACAATAGGTTTCTTATTGATAATGCCTTTTTAACATATATTGCTAACTTTTTTATTTCATTGTGATTTTCTGATGACATTAAGGTACAAAATTTTATAAAACTTGGTTTATTTCTATAGTATTTCTTTATGTATGTATTCCTCAATTCAGTGTACAGCGGGCAGATTAAAATAAAATGATACTCATCCTCAATATCATGGGTATTACATTTCAAACAATACCTTTCACTTCTTATAGTTTTAACCCTCCCATATCGTCCTGCTTCTATTCTTAAATTATGAGATGACATACGTAATTTTGACAGATAAATTCTTAATTGTTTAGGTAAAATTTTTGAATATTTTTCAATGCCAAATTCTATTTTGAAAAGCTTATATGAGTATAACGATTCAGTTTTCTCCATATTTTCATGCCAGGTTTGTTTGAAACGGTCTAAAATACGTTGTTCAAAAGTACGAATGAAACTATCTGAATGAACACTATAAGGGTTAAGCCAAACATCTGCGAATCCATAGCGTCCCAATAAATCTTTCATATTAGAAAACCAATTTAATTTTCCAGATTCGGCATCTGCTCTTAGCATTGTGTAAACATTTGAAAGGATAATATTTTTTTCATTTATGTTGTTATTCACAAGCTTAAACCAATATTTAATTAGACGTTTATAACGGGTCAAGTAAAATGACATTCTTCCTGTTTCGCCGTAAACTGCTTGATTTGAGGTACTTCGTTTAACATATAGTAACATCTTAAGAAATTTTAAATGTACACGTTCTAACTGATTTGCTTTGGAAAACCCCCAAACTTCACTGCCATAGTTTAAAATTGAACCAACGAAGGAATCAAATAACTCTATCGTGATATCAGGAGAAAGCCCATAATCCTTTATCTTAAACATAAATACATTTAGTGCCCTTAAAGCTTTACCTTGAATAAATTCAAAATTATTGCTAAAATTACCAGTATAGTAAAAGACAGTACCCAAATAATTAAACTTGTCAACGATTTCTATGGATTTCCCGCCATACCACCATTTTTCATTTTCTTTTATCTTCCCTCGTTTTCTAAACACAACTATTTTTGTTTTTTCACAGTTAACCTGTAAATCATTTAATTCACAATAATCTTTCAACTTATTCAGTTTATTTTGTAATTCAGAGGGTGATTTTGCCAAAATAACTATATCATCAGCGAATAGTAAAAGGGTTATAATCATATCAAATATTTCAATACCATCTCCCTCAGCCCCCTGTAAATATAATTCTAGATCTTCTAGAAAAAGTGAAAATAAAATTGGCAACCTTTTTTCTCCTTGCAAGAGACCCACATTGTTGTCGAAGAAATCAGAGCATAGATTATCTTTACGAATTTTTGCTTTTATTTTCGAATACATGTCTTGAATGATACATGTACGTAGGATTTTGCCGTTTAACCCAAGTTTATTCAACTTAAACCATAAAAGATTTCTATTGATACTGTCAAACGCTCTTTTAAAGTCAATAAATGCGCAATATAATCTTTTCCTTTCACTTATGAATTTATGAATAACTGAATTTAAAACAAAGGTAGCGTCGACGGTAGACATTTTTTCCCTGAATCCAAACTGAGCATCAGATATTATGTTATTCTCGTCAAGTTCATAAATTCATAAGTGAAAGGAAAAGATTATATTGCGCATTTATTGACTTTAAAAGAGCGTTTGACAGTATCAATAGAAATCTTTTATGGTTTAAGTTGAATAAACTTGGGTTAAACGGCAAAATCCTACGTATCATTCAAGACATGTATTCGAAAATAAAAGCAAAAGTTCGTAAAGATAATCTATGCTCTGATTTCTTCGACAACAATGTGGGTCTCTTGCAAGGAGAAAAAAGGTTGCCAATTTTATTTTCACTTTTTCTAGAAGATCTAGAATTATATTTACAGGGGGCTGAGGGAGATGGTATTGAAATATTTGATATGATTATAACCCTTTTACTATTCGCTGATGATATAGTTATTTTGGCAAAATCACCCTCTGAATTACAAAATAAACTGAATAAGTTGAAAGATTATTGTGAATTATACGATTTACAGGTTAACTGTGAAAAAACAAAAATAGTTGTGTTTAGAAAACGAGGGAAGATAAAAGAAAATGAAAAATGGTGGTATGGCGGGAAATCCATAGAAATCGTTGACAAGTTTAATTATTTGGGTACTGTCTTTTACTATACTGGTAATTTTAGCAATAATTTTGAATTTATTCAAGGTAAAGCTTTAAGGGCACTAAATGTATTTATGTTTAAGATAAAGGATTATGGGCTTTCTCCTGATATCACGATAGAGTTATTTGATTCCTTCGTTGGTTCAATTTTAAACTATGGCAGTGAAGTTTGGGGGTTTTCCAAAGCAAATCAGTTAGAACGTGTACATTTAAAATTTCTTGAGATGTTACTATATGTTAAACGAAGTACCTCAAATCAAGCAGTTTACGGCGAAACAGGAAGAATGTCATTTTACTTGACCCGTTATAAACGTCTAATTAAATATTGGTTTAAGCTTGTGAATAACAACATAAATGAAAAAAATATTATCCTTTCAAATGTTTACACAATGCTAAGAGCAGATGCCGAATCTGGAAAATTAAATTGGTTTTCTAATATGAAAGATTTATTGGGACGCTATGGATTCGCAGATGTTTGGCTTAACCCTTATAGTGTTCATTCAGATAGTTTCATTCGTACTTTTGAACAACGTATTTTAGACTGTTTCAAACAAACTTGGCATGAAAATATGGAGAAAACTGAATCGTTATACTCATATAAGCTTTTCAAAATAGAATTTGGCATTGAAAAATATTCAAAAATTTTACCTAAACAATTAAGAATTTATCTGTCAAAATTACGTATGTCATCTCATAATTTAAGAATAGAAGCAGGACGATATGGGAGGGTTAAAACTATAAGAAGTGAAAGGTATTGTTTGAAATGTAATACCCATGATATTGAGGATGAGTATCATTTTATTTTAATCTGCCCGCTGTACACTGAATTGAGGAATACATACATAAAGAAATACTATAGAAATAAACCAAGTTTTATAAAATTTTGTACCTTAATGTCATCAGAAAATCACAATGAAATAAAAAAGTTAGCAATATATGTTAAAAAGGCATTATCAATAAGAAACCTATTGTAGGTCCTACTGTATCTTATGTAAGTTCATTCTAAAAAGAAGCATTTATATCAATAACAATAACAATAGTATTATTGTTATATCTTCCGTTTGAGCATTATTTCAGCACTATTCAGTATTATTCTTTGACATGTTTGATGTTTCTATGTACACATGTTATTTATCTTATTAATATGTAATGACACTTCGTTAGCACGTCGTTAGTACGGTATGTTATATAACATCCCATATTCTTGTCTTTTGCAAATATGTCTTACAATATTTACAAATCAACCCATGATAAATCGTGACTATTATTGTATGTCATTGTTGTATTGTCATGATGAGGTACTGTATGTACAAATCGTAAATAAATCTATGTCTATGTCTATGTCTTATTTTTTCTATGTTTCAAACTGTACAAAACTATAGTTTTCCAAATTAATCTGTTTAATACAGACTATTCTTACGAACGAAGTCCGTAACAAAGAAACAAATGAATAAATGCATAGCAGAAATAAGGGTCGGAGCGGGATTCGAACTCCGAACTCCCGGACGCAAAGCCAATACCCTAACCACTGAGCCAAAGAGATATCTCCCTGACGCAGTAGCCAGGTATTGTATTTAAATCGGGAGTATGCCATGCAGGAAGGAGTGGTCTCCTGTAACACACCCCTTCTTAAAGTCATCATTTATTGATGACTCGAAGCCTTATTAGGCAGGAAGTCCGATTTTGGACAACAAATGGGAGTAATGGCTCAATGGCCAATCCCGGACGAGCCCCCATCTTACGAACGAAGTCCGTAACAAAGAAACAAATGAATAAATGCATGGCAGAAATAAGGGTCGGAGCGGGATTCGAACTCCGAACTCCCGGACGCAAAGCCAATACCCTAACCACTGAGCCAAAGAGATATCTCCCTGACGCAGCAGCCAGGTATTGTATTTAAATCGGGAGTATGCCATGCAGGAAGGAGTGGTCCCCGTAACACTATATTCGCACTTACCCTTATATCACCCCTAACCCATAGAGCTGCCTTATAGGTTTTTTGAAATGTGGGACAAATTGAAAGACACCTTTGAAGCATGACCGTTTCAAGAGGATTAAGGTTCGTGCCTACCACCTATTATTCTTTACTCTTAGGCTGCTAATTGCTGACAATGTATATCAAGATCAGAAGACACAGAACGTGCAGTCCACAATGCCCGATAAAAAGATATTTCTACCCGAAATATATCTTTGATATAGCCAAATTTAGGTTTTTACTTTCGGCTTGAAAGTTTCTTGTTAGTTATTTAGCAGTACAAGGGTTTACAACATTTCTAATTTTCCAGTATTTACTGTTGTCTTTTGATGTTTCCTTCTTGGATTGCTTTGTGGACGGTTTCATCACCAAGAGAAGGGGTTTTATCTCTCTCCAACAGCAAAGCCAGCCGTCAAGTAATGTCACGCATTACATGTTACGATACACGTGCAGGATGTTTGTAAAAAGGCGTTATGTTTTTTATTCATGTATATTTCTATCAACGTTATTAATTGCGTTGATTTTCTTTTACCATACAAAATGGAGCCCAAAGGATGTGGACTTTCGAATCATAGTCGTTACCTTCAGTAGATCTAGATCATTGAGGCGATTATTGGAATCAATTAACAGTGCTCATTATTACAGAAATAACGTTGTAATTGAAATTTGGATAGACCGATATGAGAACGGAACGGTGGATGCAGGAACAGTACGAGTTGCTAATGATTTTCACTTTGACCATGGAGCTGTGAAAGTCAATATCCAACCGAGTCATGTTGGAATTCAAGGGCAGTGGATAACGGTAGGATCCTTAAAATCTTTCAATAATATCAGACGACATAATTTTAGACTTGTACGAATTGGTAGCATATTATGATAAGAAACGATTGGGAAACATAATGGGAATAAAAGAAATACTGGTTATGTACCATTAGCTTGTAATTTTCCTAATATGTTTGCAAAACCTCCTTTTTATTGGGTTCGTAAATCGTTTACCAAACTATCCCGAGCTTCAGGGAGCGAGAAAAAGAATTAAGCCTTTTGGAAAATGTTTTGGAAAAAGGTACAATGCCGTCAGCAAGCATTTTCTCTATTTCGCCTCATATATATATATATATATATATTTTTTTTTTTCAAAGAACTAATCTCGTCATCCGAACCCCATTTGTCGTCTGCAAATGCTTTGAATTCAGATGAGTCTGAAATTGGGTAGTTTGCTAAAAGGTTAAACACGTTGTCGTTGGGTGAATGGTTAACCAACTCTGAGAAAGGAAGGTAGATAAATTCGATTTTACTTTTCATTTGATAATGGAGGCCTTTGTTCTTCCGTCTTAGAGCTGTCTTTACAATAAAATACAGGGGACAAATGGGCTGAAAAGACCCCGGGTCAGACTGTGTAATCTGTTCAGTATAATCCTGGTCTAAACTGGGGGCAGAAATTATTTATATTGTAACATAGCCGTCAAGTTGGCCTGTCCAAATCGCTTAAAGTATTAGTTTGTGATCAAATCGGTAATATTACCTAATATATGCCACAAGTTGGCAATAGCATCAAAAGTTGTAGATAGAAATGCAACTTGTGTTCCATGTTTGCAAAACTGTCCAAATTAACAATATCACCTAGTGCGGTAACTTGTGATCCAAGTTGGCAAAATCATCTATAATTGTTACTTGTGATACAAGTTGGAAAAATCATCTTACTAATGCTCCAAGTTGGTAATATCACCAAGAATTGTTACCGTAGCCCTAGCTGACAATATCACTTAATGTGGAAACTTGTGATCCAAGTTTTACATGTACCATCTTGACTGATAAATTGTGATTGTAAGTTGCAATATCAGCCAGATTGAGAAGTGTCACTGATGCCCCAAAGTGGCAAAATTTGTTTGGAATGGTTAATTGGGCACTGAGTAGGTATCATCACCTAGAGAGATCTAAGTTGGCAGAAATCAAATAGTGTAGTAACTTGTTATCCAAGTTGGAAGCATGTCTTGGTCTGGTAACATGTGATCTAAGATGGCAAAAAGATTTACATCTACGGTGGTAATGTAATTCAGGTAGATCCGAGTTGGCAAATATCACCCAAATACACAGCTTGTGCTCCAAGGTGGCAAAACTTAACTAGAGTAGTAACATGATAGATAGATTTTATTGACTTATACAAATACATGTATCTCGTCTCACACACACACACACACACACACACACACACACACACACACACCCACACACACACACACACACACACACACATATATATATATATATATATATATATATAAGAACCGATAGTAAACCAAGAACTGCTGCATGTATATTCATAAAAACGTGCAAAAATCTAGTCTGTATTTCAAGTAATTAATTTCTTATGATCTTGTTGAGATTGGTGTAATATTTCTGTATCAATGTTTTCAAATCGACTTCTACAGATATGTTTTACTTGTCTTTTTCGTTCCTTTTTTCTTTTAAATCCAACTTTAGAGAGTGAATACAGCTATCATTATTAACGTCTAAACTACTACTAGAAAAAAGTAACAAAAGTAATAAGTTTTCAACCATTTCAGCCAAAAGTAAAAACCAAAAGTAAAAACCAAATGCTGCAGTTTCACTCTTCTTATCAAATTATATTTCATCTCAGTGTTGACCGTAGATCCGACCGCACTTTACGTGTAGTATGATCTCGATCCACACCGTTCGAAAAACCCATAAAGCCATAAAACATGTATCACAAAACGGCTATTATCACTAAAATGAAGACTTGTGTTCTATATAGTAGCATATTTTTGCCACGAGATACAAGATGGCTATCATGATAATTTCAGAAAAATGTCGACATAAATGAACATTCCTGGAAAATTTATCGAGAGAGTGAAAAATTTCCTGAAAAAAAAAAACTAGAGGGCCCTGAAGGGTCTGAAATCGCTCTCCTGGCAGAGATCGTGCTTTTATGCTAGCATGCATTATGAATTCATGATGCAAAAAGACACACACACACACACACACACACACACACCCACACACTTGTATGACTATCGTTTTGAGGACTATGACTTATACCTCCATTCCGAGGACCATGTCAAGGAGTGGGAATAGACATGTAACAACACCCATTTCATAACTAGGACATCATTTCAAGTGCACTGTGCTATTCAAAATTTATAAACCACTGTTAGAATGCTCAGAAATAGAAATGGGGGAAGTGCTTGTATTACTATATTTGTGAGGACTACTTTTTGAGGACCTTCATTTGCATATTTTACACAACTCCCAAGACACCACCCAACATGAGGACTAATCAATCGGAGGACTTACACAAACCCTCATTTGCATATTTTACACAAATCTTCGGATAACTGCCAAAACGAGGACTATTCAATCTGAGGACTTACACAAACCTAATTTGCATATTTTACACAAGTCCTCAAAGAACTGCCACTATGAGGACTCATCTATCCGAGGACTTACGGGTCAGTGGGATAGTGTGCGAAACTTCCCTGCAAGAAAGGGGTTGACATCTAAGAAAGCATATGAAAACAAAAGTGCGAGAACAACTAGATTCTTTACCACGCAAGCCAGTTGGGTCAAACAAATTCACTGTCAAAAGCAGTGTCAAACGCCAACTTTATTCTAGGGCCGTTATCAGACTCTTGAAAGCATTTGCAGACAACAAATAAATGTGGCTTAAATAACAAAAATAATCTTAATACAGATAAAACAAAATATAGATATAGGCAAAAACAGCTGGTATAAGTCTTTTTTCTCTTTTCATTTTTCCACTATATTTTAAGAAACTTCTTCGGACTGTAAAACAGCTGACTGAATGGTAACTAAGCCTAAATCATGAGGCTCATTTACTCAACCATAACAATCCTTTTCTGCTAACGCTGGCTAGTAGCTTGGTGGGACTAATTGCATTTATTAACCCTTTCCCAAACAATCCCTGGTTTTCACGATTCTGGGAAGAAGGGCTTTTGAAAACATTGTGGGAAAAAGAGAAAATGCTGGTTACCAGCATTTTCTCCTTTTCCCACAATGTTTTCTATCTTATCAAAAACAGGTATCACCAGTTGATTTACATTTGAATAGCTGACTTTAAATGCTTTCAGTCTGGTTTAGTCCAAACTTTCGTTGTGTGGTAATAGGTTAAGCTCCAACAGGGCAAGACCGTTTATTATCGCCTAAGAACTGTGCCACATGCATGTGCAGACGCTCGGTTGTTGATGCTCCAAGAAATATATCTAGCATGTTTAATAGGAGGAAGTATTGTAATTGATAAATACATGGAAAGTTATTCCAAAATCTTTTTTTGAGCGATACCTGCCAAATTTGCATTGTGGAACTAAAATCTTCAGAAATGAGATGTATGAATTTTATGGTTCTTCTTTTCAACGACGAAGATGCAGCGCATGATATGGCTATGATAATGCCGGAACATTTTCTAAATAAAAAAAGGCATGCCACAACAACTAAGCATTGTTAGGTTGATGAAACCTTTATTCGTGTTGTAAAATTTTAACAGTAATTCTTAATTGCTCAAATCTTGACAATTGATGAGACTGATAAAAATTGATTAAAGTGATAAAATTTAAACAAGAGGACCATGATGGTCCTATATCGCTCACCTGAGTACTAACAATTAGAGGTCTACAAGGAAGATAAATACCAAATATTGAAGTGCAAGGGCAAATGATAATGAAACAAGAGCGGCAAATTGTCGCAAGATATGCCCATCCCACCGCCAGT
This sequence comes from Tridacna crocea, assembly GCA_943736015.1. Classification (NCBI taxonomy): domain Eukaryota; kingdom Metazoa; phylum Mollusca; class Bivalvia; order Cardiida; family Cardiidae; genus Tridacna; species Tridacna crocea. Next base: position 48,246,354 of record OX031057.1, on the reverse strand, counting down.
TGTCAAGGAGGTATAATAGTTGCAAAGGGCAGGCAATGCAACAAACATGTCTACCAAATCTAATGTCAATTTGACTTGAGACTTCAAAATTCCACTGGATGATGCTGCATGCCAAATACGAAAGCTCTAGCTCTTACGGTTTGGGACAAGAAGATTTCTAAGGATTTGATTCTTTTTCTCTGTAAAATCTGAGACCCCACAACATAGGACTAATTTTCGCACTAAGGCCATAATTTAAAGTATTTTAGTAGAGGGCCACTAGACGATGCTAGATGCCATATAAGAACTCTAGCCCTTACGGTTTGAGACAAGAAGATTTTTAAAGATTTCCTTCTTTATCTCTGTGTGAAATCCAAGAACCCACAACATAGGGCCATTTTAAACACTACCGCCATAATTTGAAGTATTTTGGTAGAGAGCCACTAGATGATGCTACATGCCAAATATGAAAGCTCTAGCCCTTACAGTTTTGGACAAGTAGATTTTTAAAGTTTTTTCTTTCAGTTGCCATGGCAACCAGAGTTCTTCATGGAATTTAAATCTTTTAAGTATTCTGAAATGATCCTAGGGATTATTTCTGTGAAGTTTCATTGAAATCTGATAGGCGGTTTCAGAGGAGAAGATTTTTTTGTGATTGTTTACGGATGGACGGACGGACGGACATGACCGATCACAATAGTTCACCCCGAGCACTACGTGCTCAGGTGAGCTAAAAAGTAACTCTTAAATACTAAAAATCTTAACAAATGGTTTGGCTGATGAACTTTATTAAAGTAATAAAATTTAAACAGCAAGTCTTAACCCTTTATCACATAATCCCTACTTTTAATGACCCGGAGAAAATGGCCTTCAGCAAACGTTGGAAAAGGAGAAAATGCCGGTAACCAGCATTTTCTCCTTTTCAGGCAATGTTTTTTACCTGTTCAAGACAAGTATTATCATATGAAAAACACGTAAATTGTCCTCTGTAAATTCCATCAATTTGGACCAGTCTGAAATTCTGCTGTGTGATAAAGGGTTAATTGCTCAAATCTTAACAAGAGGGCCATGATGGCCCTGAAGTCGCTAACCCGAGTCTTTTGACCAAACATAATCCATTTCTTTGGAGATATGACAAACATTCTATCAAGCTCTCATAATTATTGGACTGAAAATTTGGCCCATAGTTTTAAACAAAAGCTATTACTAGACCTACTTTTTAGCCAAACACAACCCATTTTCCCATTGTAGATATTACCAAATATACCAAAACAAAGATTATGACCACCTTTGTTGTTTATTGGAATGAAAACGTGGCCTCTAGAGTGTTCACGCTCCCCCCACCCCCCCATGTGACCAATTTTCAATTTCCTTATATTGTTCATCAAGACTAATTCTCATACATATAGGCCAAAACATGATTACTCTAAAGTTACACAAGCTATTTTAAAGATGTGACCTGATGACCTATTTTTTTTATCCAATATGACTCATTTTCAAACTCGTTCAAGATATGACCAACTTTCATGGGTTTTTGACTGAAAATTTGGCCTATAAAGGGTATATAAGGTTTTTCTTAGATTTGACCCAATGACCTTTCTTTGACCCGACATGACCCATTCGCAAACTTGCCCATGAATTCATCACGCTAAACACTGACGAAGTTTCATAGGCTTTGAAATTAAAACATAGCCTCTACAGCGCACATAAGGTTTTTCCAAGATTTGACCAAGTGACCTAGTTTTAGACCTGATGTGACCCATTTTCAAACTTGTCAGAGTATCAAGACAAAAGGCATATTCCATTCACCTGTTCTGGCAGTGTTCTGGAATGCTGTCCTGTAATGTGCGAAAGGAATATATTTCAGAATTCATACCCTGTTCTGGAATCATGTTCTGAATGAAGCATTTTTGAAACTCTGTTCTAATCAATCTTGAAATGCATGTACATTGCCATGATGGCTGTATTAAAAGCTACTGGAGGATATGATCAGCTGCACAGAGAAAGTAGAGACGAGGCAACAATGCTCCTATTTATGTCGTTCATATTGTTAAAAATACAACTGAAAGTTTCGCCATGAAGAATTGTCTGTCTTTCAGCCATCTTTGAGTATTCAATACTATTGGAATTTTAATATGGCCTCTACAGAGCACAAAGCTCTGACCAAGTGACCAACTTTTTCACCAAAAGTGACAAACTTCAAACACATTCATAAATCACCTAAACATACAGACCAACTTTCATCGGTTCTGGACTTTGAATATGGCCTCTAGAGTGTAGACAATATTTTTACCTACTGACCTGCTTTGACCTACTTTAGAGCACACATAAGATTTTTTAACTATTCAACCTGATGAAGAAGTTTTGACATTATCAAAAACTATTTTAAACAAGTTTAGTTGAGTATTGGACAGAAAATGTTGCCAGTAGAGCATACTACAACCATTTGAGCCCAAAACCGAACATTTTAACTCGTTACCAAATGATTAAATTGTAGACCTGCCCAAATTAAAAGCTTTTTTCAGACAACAGAAAAGAATTGACTCAAAAATAAAGATTTATATTAGAAAATGTAGAAAACATTTTGGGAAAAGGAGGAAATGCTGGTTATCAGCATTTCCTCCTTTTCCCACAATTTTTCCAGAAGAATTATTTCCTAGGGTCATGAAAAGTCGGGATTATGTGGTAAAAGGTTAATATAATTACATGTTCAAAGTGCCATAACTCTTCTATAAACATCAGACTTCGTACTTTTTCTGCAATGTCTCAAACTGCAACTTGCTAATATACACACACAAACACTGATAATATCCATTGTGTAGACTTGAGTTGTTTAAAGGCCAAAAAGTGGCCACAAACAAACAAAACATGAAAAACAATGCTTTTACATTAATATCAAACCATCAAAAGGCATGGAAATTACTGTAAAGGTGATGTCTGTCCATGATTTATTGTCCCTGGCAGAAAAAAAAGAACTTTACAACTATGTAAAAAGTTGGTGAAAGATAATGCTTCCCTGCAACTTTTAAGCTAGTTTTTAAATTCATTTTACAACCAACGACTATCATTTGGACTGGCCCTAAAATTAAAGATTGTCATCTTCACAACAATTTCCATGTAACACACAACCCCAAGTTTTAAGGATCCTGACAGGGATGACTTTTGAAAATGTTCTGGAAAAAGGAGAAAATGCTTGTAACCACCATTTTCTCCTCTTCCAACAACGTTTTCTGCCCTCCCAAAACATTTTTAACTAGTTTAATAATATTCAATTTTAGTCGTCAAATACATTCAAGTTGGACCATTCTAAAATTTTGTTGTTTGGTAAAGAGTTAAATCTAACTGAATTTATCACCTGGATAGTTTACTTTTAGCCATTGCTCAGCCTTTAGGGTAAACCAATAAATTTCTTTTGAAGTAAGTTTGCTAAGTCATGACATGTACCAACTTTCTAATGATAAACAAAGGAGTTGTTAAATAAAAAAAGAAAAAAATCTAGTCCTATTTCAAAGTCCCTCTAAACTACCCTCCTCCACACAAAAAAAAACAAGAGGGCCATTGGCCCTGGAACGCTCACCTTAGACTATAGCTTTTGAGTGAAATTCAATTCTTTGAACAACTTTGGCAAAGCTTCACTCAAGGAACATCCCTGCCAAGTTTCATCAAGATTGGCCCAGTGGGTTAGGAGAAGAAGATGTTTAAAGAAATTGTTGACTGACGACGGACGCCAGACATAGGGCAATCAAATATCAAAGCTCTACACCTTCCAGTTTCAAAGAAGAATTTTAAATTTTCCTTTTTTGTCCTGTATTCGAACTTGTGGTCCCCGGGGCTGGATCAGTTTTGACCAAAGCAGCATCCTTGGGACAAACTTGGTAGAGGTCTACTCAAAGATGCTACATACCAAATATCAAAGCTCTACACCTTTCCGTTTAAGAGAAAAAGAAATTTAAAATTTCCTTATTTATTCCTATGTTCCAACCTGTGACCTCCAGGGCAGGGCCAGTTTTGACTCCAGGGATATCATATGACCAAACTTGGTAGAGGTCCATTAGAAGATTCTGCATACCAAATATCAAAGCGCTGCACCTTCAAGTTTCAGGGAAGAAGATTTCTAAAGTTTTCCTTCTTTGTTGCTATGTTCTAACCTGTACCCCCCCCCGGGGCTGGGCCAGTTTTGACCCCAAGAGCATAATATGAACAAACTTGGTAGAGGTCCACTAGGAATATCATAGCTCTATGCCTTCTAGTTTTAGAGAAGAAGAATTTTAAAGTTTTCTTTCTTTGTTCCAATGTCGGAATTTGTGACCCCCGGGTCGGGGCCAGTTTTGACCCCACAGGCATGATTTAAATAAACTTGGTAGAGGTCCACTAGGAGATGCCACATACCAAATATCAAAGCTCTATGCCATCTAGTTTCAGAGGAGAAGAATTTTAAAGTTTTCCTTCTTTGTTCCTATGCTCAAACTAGTGACCCCCGGGGTGGGGCCAGTTTTGACCCCAGGGGCATCATTTGAACAAACTAGGTAGAGGTCCACTAGGAGATGCAACAGACCAAATATCAAAGCTCTACGCTTTCTAGTTTCTGAGTAAAAGAATGTTAAAGTTTTCCTTCTTTGTTCCTATGCTCAAATTAGTGACCCCCGGGGTGGGGCCAGTTTTGACCCCAGGGACATAATTTGAACAAACTTGGTAGAGGTCCACTAGGAGATGCCACATACCAAATATCAAAGCTCTACGCCTTCAAATTTCATCAGAGAAGATTCTTAAAGTTTTCTTTCTTTGTTCAAACTTGTGACCCCGGGGGTGGGGCCAGTTTTGACCCCAGGGGCATAGTTTGAACAAACTTGGTAGAGGTCTACTAGGAGATGCCACATACCAAATATCAAAGCTCTACGCCTTCAAGTTTCAGAGGAGAAGATTTTTGAAGTTTTCCTTCTTTGTTCCTATGCTCAAACTTGTAATCTCCCGGGGCTGGGCCAGTTTTGACCCCAGGGGCATAATTTAAACAAACTTGGTAGAGGTCTACTAGGAGATGCCATATACCAAATATCAAAGCTCTACGCCTTCAAGTTTCAGAGGAGAAGATTTTTAAAGTTTTCCTTCTTTGTTCCTATGCTCAAACTTGTTATCCCCCGGGGTGGGGCCAGTTTTGACCCTATGGACATAATTTGAACAAACTTGGTAGAGGTCCATTAGGAGATGCTAGATACCAAATATCAAAGCTCTACGCCTTCTAGTTTCAGAAAAGAAGATTTTCAAAGATTTCGGTTTTTTTTTTTTTTTTTGGCAACCAGAGTTATGGGTGGAATTAAATTCTTTGAACAATTTTGGTAGAGCTTCACCCAAGAAACATTCCTGCCAAGTTTCATGAAGACTGGCCCAGTGGTTTAGGAGAAGATGATGTTTAAAGAAATTGTTGACGGACGACGGGCGACAGACGCTGGACATTGGGCAATTACAATAGCTCACCTTTAGCACTTTGTGCTAAGGCGAGCTAAAAACTACAAGGCCTAAAAAAATCCGTGTTTAGGGTTTCAGTCCCAGATACTGTAGGTAGGGTAGGTATGGATTTCCTTTTTTTTCCAAAAACTTTTTACATGAAATATGTAGTGAAATCACACTTGACGGATACATTATTTTTTCCACTCATGGCGAAAAAAATTTAGGGTCGGCTGCATTTTCCAGGTAGGGTAGGGAAACCCTTAACTTAGATAATTTCTTTTTAGGCCCAGGCCATTGAGGGCCTGAAATCACTCGCTCTATGCGAAGTGATTTTGCTTTTATGCCAACATACATTACGAGTTCATGATGCAAAAAAACAAAAACACACCTGGTTCTTGCAGCTGGGCTAAAACCAACTAAGAAAGCCATAGTTGGCATGATGAATTAAATAGTGAAAAAAAAATGAAGTCCAATTTCTCAGTGCTAAATGTTTGGAATCCTGCCAAATTTGAAAAAGTTTCAGTTTTAAGGTTTATTCAGGCTTCCTTGCATTAAATAATCCTAGCACATTTCAAAGAAATGTGATTAAAAGGAAACAAGAGCAGCAAATTGTTGCAAGATACGCCCGTCCCACCGCCAGTTGTCAAGGGGGAATAATAATTGTAAAGGGCAGGTAGAGGAAAATAGCAGTGCAGCAGAAATCATGTAAGTGATTGAAATAGGCATGAATGTCTCCTCTAATGTTCAGGAAACATGCATATAAAGTTTCAGGTCATTCCAACATGAAAAGGTAAAGTTGTATTGTAGAGAAGCATGAAAAGCTGTAAAGAAAAATAATGAAAAGGGAATAATTCCAAAATGCATTTGGTAAGGTTACAGTTCCAGTGCATTGCACTTTTCATAACTGCAACAAACACGTTTACCGAGTCTCAAGTCAATTTGACTTGAGGTGACAAAGTTCACTTCTGGACAAGCAAGGAATACTGTAAAAATGAAGATCAAAGTGGAATTACTCAAAATCTGTGCTAGGTAGAGTTATTGTTCTTGCGCAATGCACTCTGTAATATTGAAACAATGATGCATACCAAGTTTGAAGTTGTTATGACTTGAGATGACAAAGTTATATTCTAAAGAAGCACTAAATGGTGTAAAAATGATGATCAAAGAGAAATAACTCAAACACAGCTCAAGGTAGAGTTACAATTCTTTTGCACTGCACTTTCAAATATTGCAACAAATAATCATACTATATTTCAAGTCATTCCTTCCTATGATGACAAAGTTATGTACCAGACAAGCAGAAAATGCTGTAAAGATGACAATCAAAGGGAAATAACTCAAAGAAAGCATGAGGAAGAGTTACAATTCTTGTGCACTGCACTTCCAAATATTGCAAGAAATAAGCATACCATATTTCAAGTCATTCCTACTTAAGATGACAAAGTTATGCGCCTGACAAGCAAGAAATGCTATAAAAAAGAATTGAGGGGAATAACTCAAAATTCATGCTAGAAAAGGCTTATGATTCTTATGCACAGCACTCCATAATTTTTCAACAATCATGCATACCAAATTTGAAGATGTTTAGACTGAAAATGACAAAGTTACATTCCTGACAAGCAGAAAATGCTGTGAAAAAGGGAAATAGCTCAAAGGGAAATAACTCAAATACAGCATGATGTAGAGTTACGGTTCGTTCGCACTGCACTTCATATCATTGCAACAAACACAAATGCCAAGTTTCAAGTCAATCGGACCAGAGATGACAAAGTTATGCACCGGACAAGCAGAAAATGCTGTAAAAATTATGATCAAAGGGAAATAACTCAAAAACAGCATGTGGTAGTGTTGCGGTTCTTTTGCACTGCACTACGTATTATTGCAACAAACAGAGTTGCCAAGTTTCAAGTCAATCGGACTTCAGACGACTAAGTTATGCTCCAGACAAATAGAAAATGCTGTTAAAATGACGATCAAAGGGAAATAACTCAAAGACAGCACGAGGTAGAGTTACTGTTCTTTTGCACTGCACTCCGTATTATTGCAACAAACATAATTGCCAAGTTTCAAGTCAATCAGACCAGAGATGACAAAGTTATGCTCCAGACAAACAGAAAATGCTGTTAAAATGACGATCGAAGGGAAATAACTAAAAGACAGCACAAGGTAGAGTTACGGTTCTTTTGCACTGCACTTTATATCATTGCAACAAACACAATTGCCAAGTTTCAAGTCAATCGGACTTCAGACGACAAAGTTATGCTCCGGACAAACAGAAAATGCTGTCAAAATGACGATCAAAAGGAAATTACTCATAGACAGCACAAGGTAGAGTTACGGTTCTTTCGCACTGCACTCTGTATTATTGCAACAAACACAAATGTCATGTTTCAAGTCAATCGGACCAGAGATGACAAAGTTATGCTCCAGACAAGCAGAAAATGCTGTAAAACTGACGATCAAAGGGAAATAACTCAAAGACAGCTCAAGGTAGAGTTACGGTTCTTTCGCACTGCAATTTGTATTATTACAACAAACACAATTGCTAAGTTTCAAGTCAATCGGACCAGAGATGACAAAGTTATGCTCCAGACAAAGAAGTGGACGCCGCCCGCCCGCCCACCATGGGTGATCCCATAATACGTCCCGTCTTCGACGGGCGTATAAAAATGAGTAAACAATACTAAATTATCCAATGCTGATTTTTCCTGAACGGTGAAATAGATTTTCTTTGCTTTTAATAGAGTAAGAGCCCTTGATGAACCACTTCTCAAGTTTAAAAAAAATTGGATCAACAAATTGTGAACTATATTGTCTAAACAAGAAGTAGAATTTTGAACTGGAAATGGCTGCTTTTCCCATCCAGATTGTCAGTTTTTTTTTTCATAATCTCTAGGGTTCAAGACTAGAGCTATCACTGAATGTGATTATACCCCGCACCAGTTCCTTGCCACAAAAACAGGTCTTTGTCAAAGAATGAAGAATGGTTAAGTACAAAAGTAACAGTTGAACAAGTGGGCCAAGATGACCCTGGATCGCTCACCTGAATTTCTGAGAGAACCATAGCCAATTTTTTCAAAATCTAATCCGCCATTTTAGACAAGAATAATTTTCAAGAATTTCTTCATGTCTGTACAGTGTAAATAGCCCACAGCCATCAGGGCTACGTTTCTTGATGGATCAAAATTTCTTGAGCAATTCTTGTTTAAAGAAAAAGAATTTTAAAGACCAAATAGTGCAAGTAGCCCCCTTCACCAGATTCATGTTTCTAGACAAATCAGCATTTTGTGAACAAATTTTGAAAAGGGTTACCAAAGGAACATTTCTGTGAGATTATTTCAAAATCTGATCAGCCGTTTCAGAGAAGAAGAATTTTAAAGAATTTCTTCATGGTCATATAGTGCAAGAAGCCCCCATTCACCAGAGCCATGTTTCTTGATGGATCAAAATTTCGCGAACAATTAAAGTTAAATGTTCATTTCTGCTTGCCATAAATGTATTCCATTTTTATTGGCTAGTCAGTACACTTCGCCATACAGTCGTCATACAGTCAGTCGGACAGTCATGGGTGTTACTGTCAGCAGCTGTGATTTTTGTCTGTATGTCCGTGTGTTTGAACTACTTTCAAAAAAGCTTTTTACACCTAGTAAAACTATTGTAAATGTAGAAAGTTAAAATGTTCATTTCCGCTTACCCGATTATGCCACATTCCTTTCTTATTGTCAAGTCAGTACACTTCGTCATACAGTCTGCCGGACAGTCATAGGTGTTACTTTTAGCAACTGTGATTTTTTTATTTGCATGTCTGTATGTTTGAATTTATTTCAAATAACCATTTTCCGCTTACTTTAATTCACGTGATTTACTATGTTTTGTAAATATATGTGAAGTAGACAATGTACATGTACAAGTCTAAATAACAGTGTCGACTTTGGTCGGGCTGTGTTGTAGGCGCTCACAGATACGTTAACAATGTCAAACAGTTTTAACTCGCGTCAGCCTGTGCTGTAGGCGCTCACAGAAAAGTTAACAATGTCAAACATTTTCCCTAGTCAGACAAAGTTGTAGGCTCTGGCAGAAAAGTTACCAATGTCAAACAGTTTTGACCCGGGTCAGCCTGTCTTGTAGGCGCTCACAGAAAAGTTAACAATGTCAAACAGTTTTCCGGGTCAGACTGCGTTGTAGGCGCTTACAGAAATTTTACCAATGTCAAACAGTTTTGACCCGGGTCACTCTGTGTTATAGGCGCTCACAGAAAAATTACTAATGTAAAACAGGTCAGACTGTGTTGTAAGCGCTCACAAAAAAGTTACCAATGTCAAACAGTTTCGACCCAGGTCAACCTGTGTTGAAGTCGCTCACAGAAAAATTACCAATTTCAAACAGTTTCGACCCGGGTCAGACTGTGTTAAAGGCGCTCACAGAAAAATTACCAATGTCAAATAGTTTCGACCCGGGTCAGCCTATGTTGAAGGCGCCGACAGAAAAATTAACAATGTCAAATACTTTCGACACAGGTAAGACTGGGTTGTAGGCGCTCATAAAAAAGTTACAATGTCAAACAGTTACGACCCGGGTCAGCCTGTTTTGTAGGCGCTCACAGAAAAATAACCAATGTCAAATTCTTCCAACATAGGGGAAGACTGTGTTGTAGGTGCTCACGAAAAAAATGAACGATGTCAAATAGTTTCGACCCGGGTCAGCCTGTGCTGTAGGCGCTCAAAAAAAAGTTACCAAAGTCAAACAGTTTCGACCTAGGTCAGCCTGTGCTGTAGGCGCTCACAACAAAAAAATAACGATGTCAAACAGTTTCGATTCGGGTCAGCCTGTTTTGTAGGCGCTCACAGAAAAATAACCAATGTCAAATTCTTCCAACATAGGGGAAGACTGTGTTGTATGCCCTCATAAAAAAATTACCAATGTCAAACAGTTTCGACCTGGGTCAGCCTGTGCAGGAGGCGCTCAAAGAAAAATGACCAATGTCAAACAGTTTTGACCGGGGTCAGCCCGTGCTGTAGGTGCTCACAAAAAAAATGAATAAACGATGTCAAACAGTTTCGACCCGGGTAAGCCTGTGCTGTAGGCGCTCAAAACAAAGGTAACCAAACTCAAACAGTTGTAGGCAGTCACAAAAAAATAACGATGTCAAACAGTTTCGACCCGGGTCAGCCTGTGCTAAAACAAAAGTTAACAAAGTCAAACAGTTTCGAACGGGGTCAGCCTGTGCTGTAGGCGCTCACAAAAAAGTTACCGATGTCAAACAGTTTCGACTCGGGTTAGAGTGTGTTGTAGGCGCTCAAAAAAAGTTAATAAAGTCAAACAGTTTCGACCCGGGTCAGACTGTGCTGTAGTCGCTGACGGAAAAGTTACCAATGTCACAAAGTTTCGACAAAGGTCAGCCTGTGCCGTAGGCGCTCATAAAACGTTATTAATGTCAAACAATACCCGCGTCAGCCTGTCTTGTAGCCGCTTACAGAGATTCCAACAATTTCGACCTTAGTCAGACTATGTTGTAGGCGCTGACAGAAAAGTTACTAATATAAAACAGTTTCGACTCAGGTCAGCCTGTGTTGTAGGCGCTCACAGAACAGTTACCAAAGTTAAGCAGTTTCCACTCGGGTCAGCCTGTGTTGTAGCAGCTCATAAAACAGTTACCAATGTCAAGAACTTTCAATACGGGTCAGCCTATGTTGCAGGCGCTCATAAAAAAGTTACCAATGTCAGGAACTTTCGATACGGATCAGCCTGTGTTGTAGGCGCTCATAAAAAAAAATACCAATGTCAAGAACTTTCGATACGGTCAACCTGTGTTGTAGGCGCTCTTAAAAAAGTTAACAATGTCAAACCTTTTAGACCCAGGTCAGTCTGTACTGTAGGCGCTCACAGAAAAGTTACCAGTGTCAAACAATTTCGACCTGGGTCAGCCTGTGTGGTAGGCGATGATAAAAAGAAATCAATGTGAAACATTTTCGACCCGGGTTAGCCTGTGCTGTGGACAGTAATAGAACAGTTACCAATAAAAAAAAAATCGACCCAGATCAGCCTGTGTTGTAGCCGCTCACAGAAAAGTTACCAATATCAAACAGTTTCAACCCAGGTCAGCCTGTGTTGTAGGCGCTGACAAAAAAGTTACCAAAGTCAAACAGTTTCGAACCGGGTCAGGCTTTGTTGTAGCCACTCACAAAAAAAGTTCCCAATGTCAAACAGTTTCGACCCGGATCAGCCTGTGTTGTAGGCGCCAGCAAAAAAGAACCGCGTCAGGCTGTGTTGTAGCCTCTCACAGAAAAGTTAACAATGTCAACAAGTTTCGACTCAGGTCAGCCTGTGCTGTAGGCGCTCACAGAAACGTTAACAATGTCAAACAATTTCCCTAGTCAGACGAAGTCGTAGGCTCTGGCAGAAAAGTTACCAATGTCAAACATTGTTCGACCCAGGTCAGCCTATGTTGTAGCCGCACACAAAAAAGTTACCAGTGTCAAACATTTTCGACCCGGGTCAGCTTATGTTTTTGCCGCACACAAAAAAGTTACCAATGTCAAACATTTTCGACCTGGGTCAGCTTATGTTGTAGCCACACCCAAAAAGTTACTAGTGTCAAAAGTGTCAATCAGTTTCGACCCAGGTCAGCTTATGTTGTTGCCACACACAAAAAAGTTACCAATGTCAAACATTTTCGACCCGGGTCAGCCTATGTTGTAGCCGCACACAAAAAAGTTACTAGTGTCAAAAGTGTCAATCATCAATCAGTTTCGACCCGGGTCAGCCTATGTTGTTGGCGCTCAGAAAAAAGTTTCCAATGTCAAACAGTTTCGACTCCGGTCAGGCTTTGTTGTAGGCGCTCACAAAAAAAGTTACCAATGTCAAACAGTTTCGACCCAGGTCAGCCTGTGCTAAAGGCGCACATAAAAGTTACCAATGTCCAACAGGTCAGCCTGTGTTGTAGCCGCTCACAGAAATGTTACCAATGTCAAACAGTTTCGACCCAGGTCAGCCTGTGCTATAGGCGCTCACAAAAAAGTTACCAACGTCAAACTGTCCGGCCCGGGGACACGGAACTGCCTGTGTTGTAGCCGCTTACAGAAATGTTACCAATGTCAAACAGTTTCGACCCAGGTCAGCCTGTGCTATAGGCGCTCACAAAAAAGTTACCAACGTCAAACTGTCCGGCCCGGGGACACGGAACTGCCTGTGTTGTAGCCGCTTACAGAAAAATAACCAATGTCACACAATTTCAACACGGGTCAGCCTGTGCTGTAGGCGCTCATGAAAAAGTTACCAGTGTCAAACACTTTCGACACGGGTAAGCCTGTGCTGTAGGCGCTCATAAAAAAGGTATCAATGTCAGTTTCGACCCGGGTCAGCCTGTGCTTTGGGCGCTCACAGAAAAATCACCAATGTCAAACACTTTCGACAATGGTCAGATTGTGCTGTAGGCACTCATGAAAAGTTACCACTGTCAAACAGTTTCAATCCGAGTCAACCTGTGTTGTAGGCGCTCATAAAAAAGTTACCCATGTCAAACACTTTCGACACGGATCAGTCTGTGTTGTAGGCGCTGACAGAAAAATTAACAATGTCAAACACTTTAGACAAGGGTCAGATTGTGCTGTAGGCGCTCATGAAAAAGTTACCAATGTCAAACATTTTCGACACGGGTAAGCCTGTGCTGTAGGCGCTCATAAAAAAGGTATCAATGTCAGTTTCGACCCGGGTCAGCCTGTGCTTTGGGCGCTCACAGAAAAATCACCAATGTCAAACACTTTCGACAATGGTCAGATTGTGCTGTAGGCCCTCATGAAAAGTTACCACTGTCAAACAGTTTCGATCCGAGTCAACCTGTGTTGTAGGCGCTCATAAAAAAGTTACCCATGTCAAACACTTTCGACACGGATCAGTCTGTGTTGAAGGCGCTGACAGAAAATTAACAATGTCAAACACTTTAGACAAGGGTCAGATTGTGCTGTAGGCGCTCATGAAAAAGTTACCAATGTCAAACATTTTCGATCCGAGTCAACCTGTGTTGTAGGCGCTCATAAAAAAAATACCAATGTCAAACACTTTCCACACGGATCAGTCTGTGTTGTAGGCTCTCACAGAAAAATTACCAATGTCAAACAATTTCGACACTGGTCAGCCTATGTTGTAGATGCTCATAAAAATGTTTAAAATGTCAAACACTTTCGACCCAGGTCAGCCGTTGTTTAGGCGCTGACAGAAAAATTACGCAATGTCAAACAATTTCGACACGCGTCAGACCGTGTTGTAGCCGCTAACAGAAAAAATAACAATGTCAAACAGTTACGACTCGGGTCAGCCTGTCTTGTATGTGCTCACAAAAGAGATACCAATGTCAAACAGTTTCTATCCAGGTCAGCCTGTGTTGTAGGCTCTCATAAAAAAGATACCAATGTGAAACAGTTTCGACCCAGGTCAAAATCTGTTGTAGTCGCTGACATAAAAGTTACCAATGTCAAACAGTTTCGACCCAGGTCAGACTGTGTTTTAGACCTAACAGAAAAGTAACCATGTCAAACGGTTTCGACCCAGGTTAGGCTTTACTGTAGGCGCTCACAGAAAGGTTACAAATGGCAAACAGTTCGAGGGTCATACTGTGCTGTAGGCGCTCACAGAAAAGTTACAAATGGCAAACAGTTCCAGGGTCATACTGTGTTGTAGGCGCTCACAGAAAAGTTACCAATGTCAAACAGTTTCGACCCAGGTCAGACTGTGTTGTAGTCGCTCATAAGAAAAGTAAAAATGTCAAACAGTTTCGACCCAGGTTTGACTTTTTTGTAGGCGCTCATAAAAAAGGTACCAATGTAAAACAGTTTCGACCCGGGTCAGCCTGTGTTTTAGACGCTCATAAAGTTACCAATGTCAAACATTTTCGACCCGGGTCGGCCTGTGCTGGAGACGGTCACAGAAAAGTTACCAATATTAAAGAGTTTCGACCCAGGTCCTGCCGTGTTGTAGGCGCTCAGAGAAAAGTTACCAATGTCAAACAGTTTCGACCCAGGTCCTGCCGTGTTGTAGGCGCTCACAGAAAAGTTACCAATGTCAAACAGTTTCGACCCAGGTTTGACTTTTTTGTAGGCGCTCATAAAAAAGGTACCAATGTAAAACAGTTTCGACCCGGGTCAGCCTTTGTAGTAACCAGTTTTGCAATAAAAACGAGAATTGCAATAAATTATTGCAAAACTCATTGCGATGACAGGAACTTTATTACATTTGACTTCACAACCAGTTTTGCAATAAAAACGAGAATTGCAATAAACTCATTTTATGGACGATATTTGATCGTTTTCTAGTCAAACCCAAATTGAAATACAATTTAATGTTAAATGGGACTATGTAAGTCCTAATTTAAGTTACAGAAAGTGTGCTTCAAAGACCAATAGGAACATTTCAGGCTAAACACTATTAAGACTGAATTCATTCGAAACTGTCGTAAAGTCTATTAGATGACATAAACAGCATGAAATTTGGATCGTTTCAGAAACAATATGTCTTACACCAGTATTGCAGTAAATTATTGCAAAACTCGTTGCGATGACAGGAACTTTATTACATTTGACTTCACAACCAGTTTTGCAATAAAAACGAGAATTGCAACAAACTCATTATATGGACCATATTTGATCGTTTTCCAGTCAAAATCAAATTCAGATACAATTTAACGCTAAATGGGACTATGTAAGACCTAAATTAAGTTACAGAAAGTGCGGTTCAAAAACCAGAAGGAACATTTCAGGCTAAACACTATTAAGGCTTAAATCGTTGGAAACTGTCATAAAGTCTATTAGATGACGTAAACAGCATATAATTTGAATCGTTTCAGAAACAATATTTCTTAGACCAGTATTGCAGTAAATTATTGCAAAACTCGTTGCGATGACAGGAGCTTTATTACAATTGACTTCACAACCAGTTTTGCAATAAAAACGAGAATTGCAACAAACTCATTATATGGACCATATTTGATCGTTTTCCAGTCAAAATCAAATTCAGATACAATTTAACGCTAAATGGGACTGTGTAAGACTTAAATTAAGTTACAGAAAGTGCGGTTCAAAAACCAGAAGGAACATTTCAGGCTAAACACTATTAAGGCTTAAATCGTTGGAAACTGTCATAAAGTCTATTAGATGACGTAAACAGCATATAATTTGAATCGTTTCAGAAACAATATTTCTTAGACCAGTATTGCAGTAAATTATTGCAAAACTCGTTGCGATGACAGGAGTTTTATTACAATTGACTTCACAACCAGTTTTGCAATAAAAACGAGAAGTGCAACAAACTCATTATATGGACCATATTTGATTGTTTTCCAATCAAAACCAAATTAAGATACCATTCAATGTTAAATGGGACTATGTAAGACCTAAATTAAGTTACAGAAAGTGCGCTTCAAAGACCAGAAGGAACATTTCAGGCTAAACACTATTAAGGCTTAAATCGTTGGAAACTGTCATAAAGTCTATTAGATGACGTAAACAGCATGAAATTTGGATCGTTTCAGAAACAATATTTCTTAGACCTGTATTGCAGTAAATTATTGCAAAACTCGTTGAGATGACAGGAACTTTATTATATTTGACTTCACAACCAGTTTTGCAATAAAAACGAGAATTGAAACAAACTCATTATATGGACAATATTTGATCGTTTTCCAGTAAAAACCAAATTCAAATACAATTTAGTGTTAAATGGAATTATGTAAGACTTAAATTAAGTTACATAAAGTGTGCTTCAAAGACGAGTAGAAACATTCCAGGGTAAACACTATTAAAGCTTAAATCATTGGAAAGTGTCATGAAGTTAAAACCAAATTCAAATACAATTTAATGTTAAATTTAGTTACAGAAAGTGCGCTTCAAAGACGAGTAGGAACATTTCAGGCTAAACATTACTAAGGCTTAAATCGTTGGAAACTGTCATAAAGTCTATTAGATGACGTAAAAAGCATGAAATTTGGATCGTTTCAGAAACAATATGTCTTAGACCAGTATTGCAGGAAATTATTGCAAAACTGGTTGCGATGACAGGAACTTTATTACACTTGACTTCACAACCAGTTTTGCAATAAAAACGAGAATTCCAACAAACTCATTATATGGACCATATTTGATCGTTTTCCGGTCAAATCAAAATTCAAATACCATTTAGTGTTAAATGGGACCATGTAAGACCTAAATTAAGTTACAGAAAGTGCGCTTCAAAGACCAGTAGGAAAACTTCAGGCTAAACACTATTAAGGCTTTAATCGTTGGAAACTGTCATAAAGTCTATTAGATGACGTAAACAGCATATAATTTGAATCGTTTCAGAAACAATATGTCTTAGAACAGTATTGCAGTAAATTATTGCAAAACTCGTTGAGATGACAGGAACTTTATTACATTTGACCTCACAACCAGTCTTGCAATAAAAACGAGAATTGCAACAAACTCATTATATGGACTATATTTGATCGTTTTCCGGTCAAAACCAACTTCAAATACCATTTAGTGTTAAATGGGACTATCTAAGACCTAAATTAAATTACAGAAAGTGGGCCTCAAAGACCGGTAGGAACATTTCAGGCCAAACACTATTAAGGCTTTAATCGTTGGAAACTGTCATAAAGTCTATTAGATGACTTAAACAGCATAAAATTAGGATCTTTTCTGAAACAATATGTCTTACACCAGTATTGCAGTAAATTATTGCAAAACTCGTTGCGATGACAGGAACGTCATTAGATTTGACTTCACAACCAGTTTTTGCAATAAAAACGAAAATTGCAACAAACTAATTATATAAAACATACTTGATCGTTTTCCAGTCAAAACCAATATCAAAAACAATTTAATATTGAATGGGACTATGTAAGACCTAAATTTAGTTACAGAAAGTGCGCTTCAAAGACCAGTAGGAACATTTCAGGGTAAACACTATGGATGCTCAAATCATTGGAAACTGTCATAAAGTCTATAAGATGACGTAAACAACATGAAATTTGGATCGTTTCAGAAACAATATGTCTTAAACCATTTTTTTCAGGAAATTATTGCAAAACTCGTTGCGATGACAGGAACTTTATTACATTTCACTTCACAACCAGTTTAGCAATAAAAATGACAATTGCAACAAACCCATTGTATGGACCATGTTTGATCGTTTTCCGGTCAAAACCAAATTCAAATACAATTTAGTGGTAAATGGGAATATGTAAGACCTAAATTAAGTTACATAAGGTGCGCTTCAAAGACCAGTAGGAACATTTCAGGCTAAACACTATTAAAGCTTAAATCATTGGAAAGTGTCATAAAGTCTATTAGATGACGTAAACAGCATGAAATTAGGATCGTTTGAGAAACAATATGTCTTCAACCAGTTTTTCAGGAAATTATTGCAAAACTCGTTGCGATGACAGGAACTTTATAACATTTGACTTCAAAACCAGTTTTGCAATAAAAACGAGAATACCAATAAACTCATTATATGGACCATATTTGATCGTTTTCCGGTCAAAACCAAATTCAAATACCATTTAGTGTTAAATGGGACTATGTAAGACCTAAATTAAGTTACAGAAAGTGCGCTTCAAAGACCAGTAGGAACAGTCCAGGCTAAACACTATTAAAGCTTAAATCATTGGAAAGTGTCATAAAGTCTATTAGATGACGTAAACAGCATGAAATTAGGATCGTTTCAGAAACAATATGTCTTAAAGCAATTTTTCAGGAAGTTATTGCAAAACTCGTTGCGATGACAGGAACTTTATTATATTTCACTTCACAACCAGTTTTGCAATAAAAACGAGAATTGCAACAAACTCATTTTATGGACCATATTTGATCGTTTTCCAGTCAAAACCAAATTAAGATACCATTCAATGTTAAATGGGACTATGTAAGACCTAAATTAAGTTACAGAAAGTGCGCTTCAAAGACCAGAAGGAACATTTCAGGCTAAACACTATTAAGGCTTAAATCGTTGGAAACTGTCATAAAGTCTATGAGATGACGTAAACAGCATGAAATTTGGATCGTTTCAGAAACAATACTCCTGAAATCAGTATTGCAGGAAATTATTGCAAAACTCGTTGCGATGACATGAACGTTATTAGATTTGACTTCACAACCAATTTTTGCAATATAAACGAGATTTGTAATAAACTTATTATATGGACCATATTTGATTGTTTTCTAGTCAAAACCAAATTAAAATACAAGTTAATGTTAAATGGGACTATGTTAGACCTAAATAAAGTTACAGAAAGTGTGCTTCAAAGACCAAAAGGAACATATCAGGCTAAACAGTATTAAGGCTTAAATCATTGGGAACTGTCATAAAGTCTATTACCTAATGTAAACAGCTTATTAAAAAAACAAACAGATAGAGAGAAAAAGAAGAAAAAAAAACGTAAACTCCGTGGGATTCGAACCCATGACCTCGAGCGCAGACATTAAGGAACTGGCGCTTTACCGACTGCGCTTCAGGGCAATCACGAACGTAACGGTACCAGTTATATATAAAGTCTTACAGATGTCTCTTAAAGTTTGTAAAATGCCCTCTTGGCGTAAGACAATGCGATAACTTGCACAGGAGGTGAACGTAGACACAAAGACACGTTTGTAAAATGCCACCTAGGCGTAAGACAATGCGATAACGTGCACAGGAGGTGAATTAGATACAAAAACAAGAAAAAATATCAGTCATTGATCAATAATACGATCAGTGATAAATGATTTGATTTTTATATGATAGATGAACAGCTGCAGGAAGTATTTGCTTCGTTTAGGTATTTACTGAGGAACTATACTACTCAGCTTTTGCTAAGCATCAGAAGTTTTTTTTTTATATTATTACAAGTATACAACAGACTTCTTTCCAAGAGGGCATTTTACAAGCCTTCGGAGATATCTGTAAGACCTTATATATAACTGGTACCGTTACGTTCGTGACTGCCCTGAGACGCAGTCGGTAGAGCGCCAATTCTTTAATGCTGCACTCGAGGTCATGGGTTTGAATCCCAATTCTCGTTTTTATTGCAAAACTGGTTGAAAAGTCAAATGTGATAAAGTTCCTGTCATCACAACGAGTTTTGCAACAATTTCCTGCAATACTGGTGTAAGACATATTGTTTAAGAAAAGATCCAAATTTCATGCTGTTTACGTCATCTAATAGCCTTTATGACAGTTTCCAACGATTTAAGCCTTAATAGTGTTTAGCCAGAAATGTTCCTACTGGTCTTTGAAGCGCACTTTCTGTAACTTAATTTAGGTCTTACATAGTCCCATTTAACATTGAATTGTATTTGAATTCGGTTTTGACTGGAAGACGATCAAATATGGTCCATATTATGAGTTTGTTGCAATTCTCGTTTTTATTGCAAAACTGGTTGTGAAGTCAAATGTAATAAAGTTCCTGTCATTGCAACGAGTTTTGCAATAATTTCCTGCAATAATGGTCTAAGACATATTGTTTCTGAAACGATCCAAATTTGATGCTGTTTACGTCATCCAATAGGCTTCATGACAGTTTCCAACGATTAAAGCCTTCATAGTGTTTAGCGTGAAATGTTCCTACTGGTCTTTGAAGCACACTTTCTGTAACTTAATTAAGGTCTTACATAGTCCCATTTAACATTGAATGGTATCTTAATTTGGAAAACGATCAAATATGGTCCATATAATGAGTTTGTTGCAATTCTCGTTTTAATTGCAAAACTGGTTGTGAAGTCAAATGTAATAAAGCTCCTGTCATCGCAACGAGTTTAGCAATAATTTACTGCAATACTGGTGTAAGACATATTGTTTCTGAAACGATCCAAATTTCATGCTGTTTATGTCATCTAATAGCCTTTATGACAGTTTCCAACGATTTGAGCCTTAATCGTGTTTAGCCTGAAATGTTCCTACTGGTCTTTGAAGCACACTTTCTGTAACTAAATTTAGGTCTTACATAGTCCCATTTAACATCAAATTGTATTTGAATTTGGTTTTGACTAGAAAACGATCAAATATGGTCCATATAATGAGTTTATTGCAATTCTCGTTTTTATTGCAAAACTAGTTGTGAAGTCAAATGTAATAAAGTTCCTGTCATCGCAACGCGTTTTGCAATAATTTCCTGCAATACTGGTGTAAGACATATTGTTTCTGAAACGATCCAAATTATATGCTGTTTACGTCATCTAATAGACTTTATGACAGTTTCCAACGATTTAAGCCTTAATAGTGTTTAGCCTGAAATAATCCTTCTGGTCTTTGAAGTGCTCTTTCTGTAACTTAATTTAGGTCTTACATAGTCCCATTTAACATTAAATTGTATTTCAATTTGGGTTTGACTAGAAAGCGATAAAATATCGTCCATAAAATGATTTTATTGCAATTCTCGTTTTTATTGCAAAATTGGTTGTGAAGTAAAATGTAATAAAATTCCTGTCATCGCAACGAGTTTTGCAATAATTTATTGCAATTCTCGTTTTTATTGCAAAACTGGTTGCTACAAGCCTTTGTTGTAGCCGCTCATTAAAAAGTTACCAATATAAAACAGTTTCGACCCGGGTCAGGCTTTATTGTAGGTGCTCACAAAAAAATTTACCAGGGTCAAACAGTTTTGACCCTGGTCAGCCTGTGTTGTAGACGTTCACAAAAAAGTTACCAGTGTCAGAAAGTTTCAACCCGGGTCAGCCTGTGTTGTAGGCGCTCACAAAAAAGTTACCAATGTCAAACAGTTTCGACCCAGGTCAGACTGTGCTGTAGGCACTCACAGAAAAGTTACCAGTGTCAAACAGCTTCGACCCAGGTCTGCCTGTGTTGTAGGCGCTCACAAAAAAGTTACCAGTGTCAAACAGATTCGACCAAGGTCAGCCTGTGTTGTAGGTGCTCACACAAAGATACCAATGTCAAATAATTTCGACCCAGGTCAGCCTGTGCTGTACGCGCCCGCACAAAGTTACCAATGTCAAATAATTTCGACCCAGGTCAGACTATGTTGGAGGTGATGACAGAAAAGTTAAGAATGTCAAACAGTTTAGACCCAGGTCAGCGTGTGTTGTAGGTGCTCACAAAAAAGTCACCAATGTCAAACAGTTTCGACCCGGGTCAGACTGTGCTGTAGGCGCTCACAAAAAAGAACCGAGTCAGACTGTGTTTAAGGCGCTCACAAAAAGTTACCAATGTCAAACAGTTTCGACCCAGGTCAGCCTGTACTGTAGGCGCTCACAAAAAAAGTTACCATACATCTTTTTTAGAGTCGTTAAAGTTTTGCATTGTGTGATAAAGTGTTAAAAGACTACTGTATTTTAATAAAAGACAACTGCATTCTAAGAAACATGTAACGTGACATCTGCAGTATTAACGCGTATAGTTTTCTCTTCTTGTAAAGACTCTGATTCAGGACAACATAAAATCAAGGATGGTTTTATAAGATGAGAAAAAATCAAGGATGGTTTTATAAGATGAGAAAAGGTAACTGTGCACCTGTAATAGGAGATGGATACGGGGAATTTTTGTCCCCCCCCCCCCCGGATGCACTACTTTAAAACTGAATTCTAAACTTGTGAAACTAATGTTTTTGTTCTATTACACCGATCACGTGATACAGTTTTTAAAACACACCGGCTTTTATTCTTATATGGTGCGACTGTGTATATCCCAAGGACGTAATTCTTTTCAGGTCGAGGACGATATAAAGCCATAAATATTTAATGAATCTCAGGCTGCAAAATGTTTTTCGGATCTCCTTTTCCCACAATGTTTTCAGAAGGCTTCTTCCTCTGGGTCGTAAAAACCAAGGATTGTTTGGTAAAGGGTAAAATCTTTACCACACCGTGAAATTTGTCCAAATAGAAAACATATACAGACCACAACCCAAAAATGGATGAAATGGTGAAATTCTGCCTTGATGGGGAAGAAAGCATTGTGGGGGGAAAGAGAAAATGCTGATTACTACATTTTTTCCCTTTTCTCTTCATGTACCCTAAGGCGTTATTCATCGGCGTCGTTAAAAGTCAGGGTTGTTCTATAGGGGAATTTAAATACATGATCGGATAGAAGAGAATGCTGTAATCAGATTTTTCTACTTTTCCAACAATGCTGTTTACTCATTGTTCGGCAAGCTTCATCATTTGAACAACATTTGTCGTCTTTATTTGTTTTAGAGTTGGTAGTGTGCTCGACTTGAGAACATGGAGTCTTGGGTTCGATCCCTGGCTCGGCTAATTTCTTTCCGAGGATTGATGATAGTTATTGCGACAGGATTCATTCCTCTCTCACCACTGACCATTGTTTCGATGATGGGTACGTGGGAAAGCAGCCAGTGGCTTGGAAATAAAATTGTGCGGAGTGCTGGTAAAAAGAGGCTCCAAGAAGCGTGGATAAATGCACTGGCCGCCGCGATATAAATGAAAGATTGTTGAAATGGCGATAAACACCATACAACAACAATAATAACAACAACTGTACTTGCTTTGTACTAATCAAAACCTGTCAATTCGTTAAAAAAGGGGTTATTTAACGCTACCAAACAAAAAATGTAGGCTTGCCTTATTGGGCCAAGATATTGGCCCTCATTTATGATTTCTTTTTGTGTTGGGGAGTGTTGGCCCCTAGATTGAATGGAACTGTCCCCATAAAAATCAGCCTGGAGGAAATTGCACCCCGTCACTTTTTGAAGGGAAATCCGTAGGAATATTTGTGACTCCATGTATATAAAAATCAAACGGCATCCTAAAAAGGGCTTTATAAATTAAACTTTAGAATGTCCAACATGCAGTTTTGTGGATCTACACTGGCACCATCTTGTGAAAAATTGCGGAAAAAAAAACTTTATTTACAATGTTAAGATTTTTATCCGGAGATATCTATTTGATATATCTGACTAATGGTACATATACGATATAAGAACAAACTAGTAATTCAAAAAAGAATCCAAAGCCTTTTTAAAGTGATAGGTCTTCCGAAACATTTTGCCCTAAACAGAACTACCTCTAACAATCCACTAAAACTAAGACAACTTTTGCTTTTTGCTTCTTCTTCATCTTTAAGGCTCGTCTAGATAATTTGACAGCATAGATCAAGATCAGACTACACTTAATAGCTAAAATATCAAATTTTGAAACTCAGGTTGCCTAGTACGCTTGAGTAAACAGGCCACCACTATTGATTAAAGATCAGATTACACGTTAAATGTGTACAGGTGATGTCTGATCTTGATCTATGTCGTCAGCAAAAAAGAAAAAATGTTATTTTTGTTTTTCACTGAAAGGGTTAAACAGAGACAACAAAAATGGATGTCAACAAGACATTGCACCAGACAACCAAAATGCACAAACAATAACAGTTGTCATAAAAGGTCAAGGTTTCGCTGTTTTCTTGCATGTAGGATTATAGTAAGTTAAATGTCTGTATTGTTTTAAGCAGAAGATAAATATCCAAAAAGGGAAAAAAGTTTAATATCCAAAAAGAAAAGAAAAGGTAAATATCCAAAAAAGAAAAAATATATATATCTAAAAAAAGGGGGCATGATCATTATCCATGTATATCAAGGTGTAAGGAGACGTGAAAAAAATGCCAAAATATAAAGGGTAAACGATAAATAAAATCACAATTTTATTCTTGAATACATGAAGGTACAGGTATCAAAAAAGATTTCGGTTGGTCAACTTTAAATTTAGAAATACCCGCTTTATTTTCCGTCATATGTGTGCCGAGTGATTATCACAAAAAAAGGAGAAATTCAGTCAAATCTTCTATAACTCGGTCACAAGAAATTAAACACGATCTGATTAAAAACATAATCCTTCTGCTTTTCAGGAAAAGACGATATTTTATCTCCATATATAGGTGTTCTTCTACATAACCCATTGACAGCAAGACACGATTCTGTGAGCAATGACTGTAGAGTCAGATCAGACTGTCTGGAAATGTAATGATGATTAACCAATCACCACACAATCCCTACTTTTTACGACCCTCAGAAAAAAGCCTTTAGAAAACATTGTGGGAAAAGGAGAAAATGCTGGTAACGAGCATTTTCTGCTTTTCCTACAAGTTTTTCTACTTTTCACAAAACAGATTTCAAATTTTCAGTCACTTTTATTTTGTCGTCTGCAAATGTGTTCGATTTGGAAAAAACGAAAAATTTGTCGTTTGGTAATGAGTTAAATTCTCTCTCTCTCTCTCTCTCTCTCCCCCTCTCTGTGATCAATTACTATATACTATACATAAACTATACCCAGCAGATCATCAATTAGCTATAGATTTAGATCAGGCTGTCTTGAAATGTTCTGATGATTAATTCTGCCCCCCCCTCTCTCTCTCTCTCTCTCTCTCTCTCTCTGATCAATTACTATATACTACACATAAACTATACCCAGCAGATCATCAATTAGCTGTAGATTTAGAACAGGCTGTCTTGAAATGTTCTGATGTTTAAATTCTGCCTCTCTCTCTCCCTCTCTCCCTCTCTCTCTCTCTGATCAATTACTACATACTACAACTAAACTATACCAAGTAGGTCATCAATTAGCTGTCGATTTAGATCAGGCTGTCTTGAAATGTTCTGGTGTTTAAATTCTGCCTCTTTCTCTCTCTCTCTCTCTCTCTCTCTCTCTCTCTCTCTCTGATCAATTACTACATACTACAAATAAACTATACCAAGTAGGTCATCAATTAGCTGTAGATCTGTATCTGAATCATGAGGTAAACTGGTCCTTTGACATGCGTAAAATTGACTGATAACAAAAGCTTCTGTCCAAGAATGCCTAGACAGGCTAATCTTTGTCGACACTTTTTGCAGATGCATTAACTCTTTACTAAACGGCCACATTTTAAACTAGTCCAATATAAATAAAAAAAAAAACTAAGGTAGACTTAAAAATTGAATCCTGTTTTTGGAAGGAAGAAAAGTACTCGTAACCAGCATTTTCTCCTGTTTCCAAAATGATTTCAAAAGGTTCTTTTTTCAGGGTTGTGAAGAAAACTCGAAACTCGGGTCTGTTGGGTAAAGCGTTAAGCCCTCTTTTCACAGACAATGGATCAGTCTGTTTATTAAACTGAAGTTGAGCCCCCTTTTAACAGATAATGGAACAGTCTGTTTATTAAACTGAAGTTGAGCCCCCTTTTAACAGATAATGGATCAGTCTGTTTATTAAACTGAAGTTGAGCCCCCTTTTCACAGACAATGGTCTGTTTATCAAATTTAAGTTAAGCCTGCTTTTCACAAACAATGGATAAGTCTGTTTATTAAATTTAAGTTAAGCCCCCTTTTCACAGACAATGGATCAGTCTGTTTATTAACTCAAGTTGAGCCCCCTTTTAACTGACAATGGATCAGTCTGTTTATTAAACTGAAGTTTAGCCTCCTTTTCACAGACAATGGATCAGTCTGTTTATTAAATTTAAGTTCAGCCTCCTTTTCACAGACAATGGATCAGTCTGTTTATTAAATTTAAGTTCAGCCTCCTTTTCACAGACAATGGATCAGTCTGTTTATCAAATTTCAGTTAAGCCCCCCCTTTTCACTGACAATGGATCAGTCTGTTTATTATATTTAAGTTAAGCCCCCTTTTCACAGACAATGGATCAGTCTGTTTATCAAATTTAAGTTAAGCTCCCCCTTTTCACTGACAATGGATCAGTCTGTTTATTAAATTTAAGTTAAGCCCCCTTTTCACTGACAATGGATCGGTCTGTTTATTAAATTTCAGTTAAGCCTCCTTTTCACAGACAATGGATCAGTCTGTTTATCAAATTTAAGTTAAGCTCCCCCTTTTCACTGACAATGGATCAGTCTGTTTATTAAATTTAAGTTAAGCCCCCTTTTCACACACAATGGATCAGTCTGTTTATCAAATTTAAGTTAAGCTCCCCCTTTTCACAGACAATGGATCAGTCTGTTTATTAAATTTAAGTTAAGCCCACTTTTCACACACAATGGATCAGTCTGTTTATTAAATTTAAGTTAAGCCCCCTTTTCACACACAATGGATCAGTCTGTTTATTTAATTTAGGTTGAGCCCCTTTTCACAGAGCATCGCTCCGTCTGTTCATTAAATTCAACTACAACTCATCATCATCTGTTTGTCGTCATCGTCATCATTATCATTAAGTTCAATGCAGTTTTAGGACTGCCTTAGTCAGATTCACTCTTTAGATCCAAGATAAGACAGGAAGGCAAAGTAGCGTATTATAACCTGGGCGTTTAACACGAACAGACTTTCTAGTAAAATAAAGAACACGAGTGAGCAATGACCGCTTATTACAATAGTGCCAAAGTGGAAACCATGAAACACATCAATAAATGAGCTGTGGCGGTGATATAACCACAATATTGCTGAAAGCAGAATAACACCTTATTGAAAGTAAATAAAGCCTTTCTTGTTTTTCTTTATAAATTTCCCCAGGGCCTTGA
Source organism: Tridacna crocea (assembly GCA_943736015.1). Classification (NCBI taxonomy): domain Eukaryota; kingdom Metazoa; phylum Mollusca; class Bivalvia; order Cardiida; family Cardiidae; genus Tridacna; species Tridacna crocea. The sequence goes on along the minus strand of OX031057.1, from coordinate 48,219,521 downwards.
AGGTATGCATGGTTAAAAACCACAAAGAATAATTAAAGTCAGGTGCGCCTATATCAACTTTCAAATCTTTTGTTGCAATTCTCTCTAAAAAATCCACGTAACTGTTTGACGCATATCCAAACAATTTAAGCTGTGCTTTGGCAAAACGGGGCTTATCGCATCTCTCTGGTGGATTATACCTAACAATTCAACACATAATAATGGTTCCATAATAGCTACTTTAAAAGGTGGGAATAGATAAAGAGGGGGAAATAATAACTGACATGGAATCCAGGCAGAAAAATTTCCAGCTGGAATCCAGGCGTACATTTCAAATGTCCAGGTGGATTTCTAACTACCCTGCAATCGATTGTCAACAATAAATTATGGAAACATGCGCAATAACTTTTTACAAGTCATCTCCTACTTTTTAAAAAAATCTGCATCACTTAATCAGTTTTGCCCGCAGAGAGTATGAACAGTAAAAAGAAACAACAGTAAACCAAACAACAAAATTTCAGACTTTTCCAAATTCAAAGCACTTGCAGACAACAAAAGAAACATAACTCAAAAATTGAAATTCGTTTCCAGAAGGGTAGAAAGCATCGTTGGAAAAGGATAAAATGCTGGTTACCAGCATTTTCCCCGTTAAAACAGTATTTTCAAATGCGGCTTCTATCTCAGGTTCATAAAAACCAGGGATTGTTTGATAAAAGGTTAATTGATATTACTTTTTCCAATGATAAATCGACGATAAAATGGAGCAATGTCTGCTTGATAGTAATAACAATAATTATAATAATTCAATGTTTTCAGTTCTGTCGTTTAGTAAATAGTAAGACGCCAAAGTTAGACAATATGGATGCTCTTATCAAAATAGCTTTTTCAAACAATGCCTTGTATTTTTTTTGCATCATCAATGTTTTTCAGTGAAAAATATTGATGATGCAAAAAAAAGGCATTGTTCATAAAGCTGTTTGAGTTAAGCAACCGCATTAACAAATTTTGGCGTCTAACTAAACGACAAGACTGAAAGCATTTGAAGACGAGATGAAAGGAGCGAACGACCAGATTTGTCTTCGTAAAGAAATAGAATTCATTGTAGAGAAATGACCCTCGGGAATGACCCTGGTCATTCCTCTACGTAGCGGAATGACTTCTGGTGTCATTTCTCCACGTAGAATAATGACCCGGGTCATTTTGTAGGGGAGGGTCATTTCTCTGCATTACACCGGCATGGCCTTCAGGACAATTTACCTCAAACCCGTTGTTCTTCAGTGTAGCCCCTGTCCAACATAGTTTTTTTCCCACGGCTAGTCCTGTAATATACTTGGAGTCTGTATTGTTTTCGCTTGCAATGACAAAAGCTTGTGACGAACTCTATCCAGGTGTGTACGAAGACTTCATTCGGCTCTTGTTGTATCTTGCATCCAATGGTACAACTATTTGCTTAGGGTCAAATGCACTGTGGTCGATGCCGTGCAGTTTAATTAGGTCCCCCTTTTCGGTCATATAAGTGTTATTAATGTCTGTAACCTTTGAGCTGGCTTCTAAACTCAGTTTCTGCAAGTGACTTGCTGCTGGAAATGGCAGGTCCAAATGACTGAACAAGCATTCAACTTTTGAAATTCTGTTGGGAGTTTCTAGTAAAACCACAGCTAGGTAAGTATTGACAGATGCTCGCAAACATCTTCATTATCTGCGATTGATATCTACATATCCTGCAGTAAAATTGCAGCTTCATAGCAAGGTCATGTTTATGCTCTGTCTTGTAGACTAAATCAGCCTTCCCACAATTTCTACCAGAATGTTCTTTAATGAGAATATTGATGGTTTCAAGCCTTTTTCCAACGTTGATGATGTAGTTACCTCTAAAATCATTCTCCGTTGCTTTCAGACTCTTTGACCGAAGATTATACCGCCTCTGAGTGACTGAGACAACATCAGTCTTTGATTGCTACCACAATGTTTTCTCCAGAAAGCCGTCTTCCTGAAGGACAGTAAATGGATAAAGAGACTGCAATGAGCTACCACGATGTTTTCAGAAGCCTTTATCCTAGTAGATATTAAAGGGATAAAGACATTGTAACGAGCTAAACAATCAGTGAAGACCATTTAGGTAGGCTGCTTACAAGGTTTTCGAGTCCATTGCTTTATATGTACGGCGTCCATCTTTGAAAGGTAAAGAATCAGGCCAAAGTAACCAGTGCAGGTGTTCAAATGTTAACTGTATTTATTTCACACCTACAATTTAACGTCCAATGAAATCGCTGTAATACTACCAGGTGAGTGCAGAATATCTTAGCCTATATAAGACGCTGTAGAGTTCAATACGGATTTCCAGAACGAGGCAAGAGTCCAATACGGATATTTCAGAACGAGGCTAGAGTCCCGAATATCGATATTGGACCGGATGAGTAGTTTACCGAAGTCTATTGTAAAGCAACTTCAAAGCCCTCTTTTGATATGTTCTGATTTCTTTTTCTTGTTAATTATTGAAATGTTCCAATACTTTGACGTTTACATTAAAGTCAATTTGGAAGTGTGAAATAAAGAAGTCATTTAACATGCTTGGGTACAATACTGAATTCAGCTGGATTCGTACACTGCAGAACCAGTCTATATTTCGGACTAGGCTATCGATTCGTCCAAAATATAGACTGGTTCTGCAGTGTACTCATCCAATAGAATTCAGTATTGTACCTAAGCATGTTAAATAACCTCATAATACCATCTAAAATAAGGGAAATATCACTACGAGGATGTACAGCCGGTCCAAGTGTTAGTGACTAGTAGAGAAACGTATTATAACACTGGGTATCAAGTTGCCAAGTCGCTCTATCTCTTGTTTCAACCTGATTTTAAAGTAATTTTTCTGCCATTGACTAATACTTTGGCCGAGCGTACAATAATAGATCAGCGTCTTCGGTATTATCCCATATTTTTCCAAGGTATGACTTAAATGCATCAAGACACAGTGTTATCATGTACGGTTATAACGTCTCTTTTAATATACTATTCAACAACAAATCTTGTGCTTTAACGACCTACAATCTACCTATATAACCCTTTCTACTCTCCAATCGTTTGCTGATCCCGTTGGCACACTCGGTAACGCACATTCCTTTCAAACACAGAGTTACTGGTTCGAATCGCATTTTCTTTTCAAGGATTGAAAATAGTCATTGCGAGAAGACTTATTCACTTCTCATCCATGGTTATGTTGGAAAGAAGCCAGTATCCTCGGAAAAAAATTGTGAAGCACCAGAAAAAATCTGGGAATACATGGATAGATGCTCTGACAAACATCATTTAACTGAAATAAAGCATGAAATGGCACTTAACATCATACCTACAACACCAAAAGGAAACTGCCATACCATATTATTACAAATGATAGACTAGTGCAAATTTAAATCACGGCAAGTTAATTGTCGTTCAGATGACGCCAGTTATCTTTGCATAGGCAGAAAACATCGAAGAAAAAGAGAAAATTTATGTTACAAACAAATTCCCCTTTTCCCACTTTAAATTTTTAACTACTCTTTTTTATGAGTTCTTTGCATTGTGTGATAAGTTGTTAACAAAACAACTGTATTTTAAGAAAGATGCAATTTGTTATCTGAGGTATTAACAAGTCCGCTTTTTCTCTGCTTGAAAATACTTTGATTCAGTTTAGTACAACATAAAATTAAGGATGGATTTGTACGATGAGAAAAGGTAATGCCGTACCTGTAATAGGAGACGGGTAAGGGGAATTTTTCTCCCGCCTTAATGTCCTACTTTTATAACCAAATTCTAACTTCGGAAAACTGATATTCTCCAAATACACTGATCATGCGGAACAGTTTTTAAAACAAACTGGTTTTATCCTTATATGGTGCGACTATTTACATCCCAAGGCTGCTTTTACTTTAGGTCGACGACGATTTAAAGTCATGAATATTAAATGAATTGCAAGCAACGAAATGTTTTCGGATCAAATGGCGGCAAGAATAATAAATGTGAGAAAAACAAAATATTTATTTTGCATCATTTTAACCATCGTTCATTTTTTTCTTATATATTCCAACAAAAAATAGTTTTTGTGTTAGAATTTTTTTTTTCAAATTTGAAACACGTGAAGACTTAATCATACAGGCAGTGAAGACACAAATCAAACTGTTCAGAACATGCCGTCTGATCTGGCATTTACCCTAGAGATGCTATTTTTGAACGATATTCTAGATGAAATACTAGATACATTGATTTGATCTGGGTTCTTTTAATGTTATAGTACCCTTGGCTTAACTCTTAAAACAAAGCACAAAATTTTACATTTCTCCAAAGAGACATTTGCAGACGACAACCAAAAGGTGGCTTCATTGGTGAAATTCACCCTACATGGAGTTATTTGTGGGAAAAGGAGAGAATACTGATTAGCACTATTTTCTCCTTTTCTTTTAATATATATTAAAACCTTATTTCTTGCTGTTTTAAAAATCAGAGTTGTGCGGTAAAACAAAGACTTTGAGAGCACCATTCGATGGGAGGGGATGCTGTAATGAGATTTTTTCTACTTTTCATGCAATATTTACCCATTCATTTACAAATTGCCCCATTTGAACAACATTTGTCGTCTGTATATTTTTTTAACAAATCAAAATCTCTGTCATTTGGTCAAGAGGCAAGGGTTAACTCTACCAAATAAAAAAAATGTAGTTTTGTCTTATTGGGCCGAGATACCAGTCGTCATTTATGATTTCTATTCATGTTGGGGAGTATTGGCCTCTAGCTTTATGGCACTGTCCCCTTAAAAATCAATCGGGAGCAAATTTCAATACGTAACTTTTTGAAGGGAAATCGGTGGAAATACTTGTGAGTCCATGTACATAACTATAAAACGGCGTTCTAAAGAGAACTTTATAAATCAATTTCAGAATGTTCGCAAAGTGCAGTCTTGTCTTCGATCTACACTCACACTATTTTCTGAAAGATTGCGGCAAAAAATTGCTTAAGTACAATGTTAAGATCTTTTAGCTGGACATGTCTGTTTCTGTCTAATGTATGTACATTAAGAACAAAATAGTGATTAAAACAAGAGGGCTGTGATGGCCCTGAAGTCGCTCACCTGAGCTTTTTGGTCAAGCGTGACCAATTTCCAATCTTTTCAGAGATATTAAGACAAACACTTTTACAAACACCAATAAGTATCACAAATATGGCCTCTAGACTGCACACAAGCTTTTTCTAGAATTTCTCCCATGGGCCTCCTGGACATATAGAAATTATCCAGACATACATCCTGACAAACTCTCGTGAGTGTTTGGGAGAAAATATGGCCTGTAGGGTGTACAAAACATTTTCCCCTAGATTTGACCTAGTTACATAGTTTTTTTATCCAACAGAACCCATATTCATACTAGTCTAAGATATTATTTAGGCAAACATTCAAAGAAAGTTTCAAGATTATTGGACTGAAAATTTGGACTTTAGAGCCTCAATAAGGTTTTTTCTAAGAATTGACTTAGTGAGCTAGTTTTTTATCCGATATAGTTTAATTTCCAACATTAAGACAAACATTCCGACCAACTTTCAAGAGTTTTGGACTGAAATTGTGGTCTCTAAAGTGTACACAAGCTTTTCTAAGATTTGACCTGGTGACCTAGTTTTAGACCTAACATAGCCAATTTTCAAAGCATTTTGAGATATCTTCATGACAAACATTCTGGTCAAGTTTTAGGATTATTGGACTGAATATCTGTCCTCTAGAGCGAATATAACGTTTTCCAAAGATTTGACCCGGTAACCTACAGGTTACACCGACATGACCCATTTTCCAAGTCGTCCGACATATTATCAAGACAAACATGCTGGTCAGTTTTCAGAAGTATTGAACAGAAAATGTGGCCTCTATAGCGTACAAAAGGATTTTCTAAGATTTGACCTGGTACCCAGTTCTTAATCAGACATGACCCATTTTGAAATTCCTCCGACATATCATCAAGGCAAACATTTTGATTAAGTTTCATGGGTGTCGGGCTGAAAAATATTGCCTCTAGAATGTACACAAAGTTTTGCAGAGATTTGACCTATTGGCCTAGTTTTGATCGGACATGGCCCATTTTTCTTCCTTTTTTTTCCCCCACGTTCGTTTGAAATTAAATCAAGACAAACATTATGACCAAGTTTAAGTAACATTGGATAGAAAATGTGGCCTCTAGAGAGTACATAAGGTTTTCCTAAGATGTGGCCTAGTGACATGGTTTTTGACCCGCTATGACCAATTTCCAAAATCTTCCGAGATATAATCGTAGCAAACATTCTGACCAAGTTTCATGAGTTTCGGACGGAAAATGTGGCCTCTAGAGCGTACACTAGTTAAGACGTTGACGACGGACGTCGAACGACGGACAACTGACGCCTGACACAGCACAATCACAATAGCTCACCTTGAGCACTTCGTGCTTAGGTGAGTTAAAACAAGCTAGAGGCTTCTGCGAAACAGAAGGCGTCTGACTAATTCTGCTTTAAATTATCCACAAAAACCGAGACACGTTTTGTTCTTAGTTTCTTTTTTTATCTTTAAGGCTCGTATAGATAATCTAGCGGCATAGATCAAGATCAGACTACACTTTAATGGCTAAAACATCAAAGTTTGAAACTCATGTTGAGTTTTGTCTTGTGTGCTTGAGTTAATAATAGACCATTATTGACTAAAGATCAGATTGCACGTAACAAGTATGTGATGTCTGATCTTGATCTATGCCGTCAAGGAAATCGGTTACTTCTGCTTTTCGATGAAAGGGTTCAACAGAGAAAACAAGAATGAATGTCAACAAGACATTGCATTAGACAACCAAAATGCACAAAAAATAACATTTATGTCCTAAAATGTCCAAAAAGGTCAAGATTTCGCTGTTTTCCTGCATTTACAGGAATATGGTAAGTCGAAATATTTGTATCATTCTAAGTACAAATAAGTATTTTAAAGAAATGACCAAAATATTAGGGTGAAAAGAAACGTGAAGGAAATCGCCAATATAATAGTAGTTAATGAATAAATGAATTCACATTTTATTGCTGCATTTTACAGGTATTGACTTGCTTTAAATTTAGAAAATCTCTCTTTATTGTTTGTCATATATGTGCCGCGTGGTCATCACAAGGAGAAATTCAGTCAAACGTTTGCATATAACTCGGTTACAAGAAATGAAACATGATCTGATTAAAAACATATCCATCTGCTTTTCAGGGAATAGTGATATTTTATCCACATTATATTTGTGTTCTCCTATAAAAACATTGAAGGTCAGACACGATTCGGTGCTCTTTAGCAATGGGTGTAGATTCAGATCAGACTGTCTTGAAATGTTAAAATGATTAAGCTGTCTGTTTGTCTTTCTCTCTCTTTCTCTCGCTCTCTCTCACACAACGACACACCGCCCCCCTCCCCCCCCCCCCCACACACTGTAATCAAAAAATACTTGCTACAAATAAATTTTACCAAGCAGGTAATCAATCAGTAACTGAATCATGAGACAAACTGGTCAATTGACATGCGTAGAATTGACTAATAGCAAAAAGCTTCTATTCGGGTCAGCCTGCAAGGACTGTACAGGCTGATCTAGGTTGAAACATTTTTGCAGACGCGTAAATCCTTTACTAAACAACAGCATTAAAGACTAATGCAAAGTTCAAAATATTTGCAGACGAAAAAATGAAGGTAACTCAAAAGCTGTTTTGGGAAAGGTAGGATAAAAGGAAGGAAAATAAAATCTTGTACGCAGTATTTTTTTCCCTTTCCCACGATGTTTTCAAAAGGCCTGTTCTTCAAAGTTTGTGAAGAAAACTCAAAACTCTGGATCGTTTGGGAAAGAGCTAAACCCCCTTTTCACAGAGCACGGCTCCGTATGTTCATTAAATTGAAGCACAACTCTTCATTATCGTTATCATCAAGTTCATGAACTAAATAAAATGCAATTTTAATACTGGTTTAGTCGTATTAGAAGTCAACGCGGCGTATGATAAACATTAGAGTCCCCTTGGCATGTGATATTCGCAGCTTCTGGTAAAATAAAATAAAAGACCGCGTGTGTGCCGCGATGGCTAAGTGATATCATACCAACATATGTTGAAACCAGGGAACACATCAACAAATGACTTGTAGCAGTGATATAACCATAATATAGCTGAAAGCAGAATAAAACCTAACTGAAACTAAATAAAGCCTTTCTTTCTTTCTTTATAAATCTTCCCCGGGCCTTAAAGGTATACCTCTTATTACTAGTCGTAAATTACATAAAAAATAAATTCAGGTGCGTTTATATCAACTTTCAATTTTATTGTAGAAGTACTATCTCAAAAGTCCACGTGACTGTTTGACGCATGTCCAATCTAACAACACTACTTGAATATTTTCCAGTTACAGCAGTGTTTCTGCCCTCTTACAGAAGACTTCAGCTATTTAAGGTTTTTACCACACGCCAACACTTTAGACTCGTCCAAATGAAAAGCACTTACAGCGAACAGAATAAACGTGACTAAAACATTATAATTTTAGCCGCCCTCTGACAAAAAGGGGGTTTAATGTATCTCCGTGACACGTCGTCACATAATTATGGTTTCATATTAGCGATATTTATGAAGACGTCTCAAATCATGAGGTAGACATGTCATTTGACACACAGAAACTTGACAAATAGGTTCGCTGTGTGATAAGTATAAGTAACGCGATATTTGTCGTCTGCAATTTCTTTCGTTATGGAAGACTCATAGAAAAATCTAGCCTTATGCGATCTGTGATGTCCTTCACGAGAATTAAAGACTAAGATCGACCGAGTTTCCATACTTTCCGATCACTGACTGCTCTTTTCGATCCTCAAATACTTTCTTTATTAGTTAAACTGTATCCACTTACCTGTTGACAATTTTAGATGACATTACGTTACCCTGGTCTATGTTTAAGACCATTAGCAGACGACACACAAAATGTAGTGTAGATTTATGTTATGAGTAAACAAGTCGTCACACACGTATGTACCCACAATATCCACTTTTTTAAACAAGAGAAAAGTTTCTACGCGGTCAGCCTGTCCGGACTGCATAGGTTGATCTAGATCGATACTTTTCGTAGATGCATTAAGTCCCTTTTCAAAGTGCCTGACTCAGGTATTTTCAATTTGAAATGAAAATTACATCAAAATAGTTAAAATTATATGAAATGCAATCCGAGAAAGGTGAATTTAAGGTAAGACCTGTGTAATGCACTTCCGGTGAACATTGGGGAAAAATTCTAAATGGTAGTTAAATAAGGATAAATAAGGATTTGTGCCGAAATGATATTTTTGCATATTTCTAATGGATCAGAAACTCCATTTATGTCTATCTTGAAACTTTATTTTGATACTTTTGTTTGTTTTCTAAAAAGGGAGGTAATTACTATCGCTTTTTCAATTGAGAATATAGCGGTTTTAGATTTATAAATGATAATTCAAAGAAGGAAAAAATGGAAAAAATGAAAAGGTGAAAGTAGTTCAAAAATACTCATTTTTAATTATAGCTAATTTTGCAGGATGATATTTTAGTGGAAATAGCTGTTTTCCATTACACAGGTCTTACCTTAATTTTCATGACTGTGTTGTGTTAAACTAAGAAAGAAATCAGATTTTAATAGATCAATAAAATACAGTTATATTAACAACCGACTGATGTATGAGGTAAACCGGTCTATGTACAAGAAGCAATTATCAAATATACAAAAATAAATAAACAATATCAACCCAAGACAGCCTGAGCGGACTGCGCAGGTTGACCTGTTCTGATTTTTTTTCAGATGTACTGAATTCCTTTTTACAGAGCGTAACTTATATGTCTCATTTAAAATAAAGCTAAAAATCATTCCAAAATAAAACACGTTAAAGGTGGGTATTTAGAATTTTCACATGACACCAAATTAAAATGTATATATATCATTGAAATTTATATGTAAAACAATACAAATCATCAATAATTAAGAATCATAAAATTACAAAAAAAGATTTTTTGATGGTATTCCCTTAAAAGGCTACGTAGCCTCTTATGCTATTTTTAGATTTCGCGCCAAAAATCAATAAAGCATTGTGGGAATGTCAAGTGACTGGCACGTGACTAATAACGCTTAAATTCCATTACATAACAAACATATAATAATTATTTTCCATTATGTCTTCTTCGGACGGATATTTGAAACTTTGCCTGTGTTTTCCTTTATTTAGATGAGAGATGGTGTCAACCTGAACTGTAGTAAATCTCTAATTTCTCGTGTTATCGCATGGTTTTCGACTACTGGGGTTTTATGTACTCAAATTAAAAGGCTATGGGAGTATAAGGATGATTTTTTGCATTTTTGTAAAATTTTCGTCCCAAAATCTGAAGGGCCACCTTTAAGATTTACCATGGGGTTGTGTAATAAAATCGTCTAGTACTTTAATAAGACACGTGTTTAAAAGAATACGTTAAGAATTACCCATCTTCGCGAACCAAGTTTATGATCACTACGTGGATCTTACAATGGCTGATTGAGCCCGATTTCGAGATTCTTGCGATGCACCCTCTAATGGATGCCGGTTATTAACCCCCTTTACATCATATTTCTAAAAGCAAATGAAATATCGTTTTACAAACCGCTTACGAATACACATGAAGCGATAAGCAAACATCCACGTGGGTTTCCATGTTTACCTTTTATTTGAAAGGTAGAGACCTTGTTCTATTTTTATCAAAGATGAAATGCTAGGAGTGATTTCATTCGTTGCAACTAGAACTGCTGCATCCAATGAAAAAGCGTATTGGGTGAATGTAAAAATCAAGCTCGATCCGTCAATGGTAGAGTAGCGTAGTGAATCGTCAGCCTTGGCTTGCGAAGGTGAGAATTACCTTGGGGTTATGTAATGCACCCGCAAATAAGACACATGTTCAAACATACAGTATGCATTAGGCAGAACTTGATAACACTTACTATTTATTATATACTACTCAAAATTTGCAAGGGATCACCATATTAGATACAGAATAGATTTATAGGTGGCATGGATCATGTATAGTTTTACAGTATGTCAAGTTACCACTTGATCAATAAAATAACCAGTGGAAATGGATCTTTAATCCTTTACTTTACAATGCCGACTGTTAAAGACACAGAGAAAGAAGCCTTTGGAAAACATTGTTTGAAAAGGAGAAAATGCTGGATACCAGCATTTTCTCCTTTTCCAACAATGTTTTTTGCCCTATGACAGACAGCATATTGTGCGTTGCATTTGGTTTTTAGCCAGGAAATGCTTTCAACTTGGACAATTCTAGAATTCTATCGTGTGGTAAAGAATTTATGTAAAACTGTTGTAACATATAAACCCATACTGAAATATATAAGTGATCCCTAACAAAATGTGATTAGTATATAAGCGTTACATAAGACTAGGGGATGGGTGGTTCAGTGTACATTATGTCGAACCTGATAGAGAAGTTATTTTTGCACTTTACATATCACTAAGATGGTCGCTAGTTTGAAACCCAAACATATTTCTTCCTGAGAATTGATGTTAGTCATTCCCAGGAAAAGCATAAATATGTGCACTGACCGCCGCGACCGCCGCGATAAAACAGAAATATTGTTAAAACAACGTTTATTACCATGCAACTAATATAAATAAACACTATTTCGTGTTTTATTGCTGATCATTATTTCGAAGGTGGTTATGTGGGAAAGTAGCCAATGGCTGTGCAAGAATACTGTGCGAAGTACTTTTTACAGAAACTCAGGAAAGCATAAACATTTGCACAGGTAGCTGCTAATTAACTGAAGTGAAACTGGAAACGAATTGAAACAATAGAAAAGTGCCCTTAAACGTTTCAAGGGAGATTATTCTTCACTTGGAAAGAAAAAATCCCGTGGTTTACGACCTTTAGACGGGATGTTTGTGAAGACATTGTATGGAAAGGAGAAAATGCTCTGAAACCAGCATTCTATTGTTTTCTCACAATGTGACACAATGTCAAAGAAAGCTATCGTTATTCGAGTCATAATTATACTCAGTCTAGAAATTCCTTCAATTATAACATGTACAAAAAAAAAGAGAAAGTATCTAGCAGATATTTTTACCACGTGACACAAATATAAATATGTCCAAACTGAAAAATATTTGTAGATGACGATAGAAATGTGGTTGAAAATGACTGACTTTGTCTTGAAAGGGTAAAAAAAACATTTTGAAAAAAAGGACGAAATGCTAGATGTAAGTATTTTCTCTTTTTCCAAAAATGTTTTTCAAGGGCCCTCTTGTTCAGGGTCATTGTGTGGTTTAGAGTTAACTCAAAATTCAGTAGAAATGATACTTTGTGGCTTTTTGACCTGAATGGTTCAACTTAAATTTGGCATGTTTAGACCAGTCTGCATGTTCTCTGCCTTTTTGTCATAGTAAAACATCGACTGTTACTATTTCAAACTTATTTTGGGAAGGGGGGAGGGGAGAGAATATCGGCTTATCGGACAGTGTAAATCCAAGATCAAATTGTACATTCTGATCTTGATCCACACTGTCTGTATAAGGTGATTGAGTTGTGAATAGTAGTCTAAGTGTTAGATTGCCTTAATTAGCTTGTAGATAGCACTTTTACTGCTTGATAAACAGATGTGTAGATTTTGACCTGTTCCCTAAGTGGTTTTTTTATAATTTTGAAGAGAAATCCCATTGTTTGTGCCCCATCTACAGATGCTTTGAAATTGAACAATTAAACTATGCAGTTTAACTGTACAAACGAAAAAAAAAATTGACTGTTCGAAATTGAAAGTGTTTGCAGACGACAAAATAAATGTGACTTAGATATTGAATTTTTTTTTGGGAAGGGGAGAAAACACTGTGGGAAAAGGAGAAAATGCTGGTTACCAGCATTTTCTCCTTTTCCCACAGTGTTTTCAAAAGGCTTCTTTCTAATGGTCGTTAACTCTTTACAAAATTTTGGACTGTTCCAAATTGAAAGTATTTGCAGACGACAAAACAAATGCAACTTGAATATTGAAATTTATTTTGAGAAGGTAGAAAATACTGTGGGAAAAGGAGAAAATGCTGGTTACCACCATTTTCCCCTTTTCCCACAGTGTTTTCAAAGGGCTTCTTTCTAAGGGTCGTTAAACGTTGGGAAAGAGTTAACACATTTTTTGTACACAATGGGTTTTATGGCTTCATTAATTATGTATTATGTAAAGACTTGCATGATGTCATGCATTTTGGAGATGTGTTAAGCTCCTTCATGCTAGAGCATGTCTCATATACATCTATATACATGTATATTCATACACATTTATATTTTGATACCAAACATATAGGGTTAAATATCATGTTGAATTGTGACAAAGTTTTTCATTTATATGACTAAGCTCTTATTATGAGGAAAGGTATGAAGGTATATGTTCCTATGAACAAAATTAATGTTGTTGTATCTATATTTATATACCAGTTGTGAAATTCTAACTTACATAAGAAAAGCATACATAATTATTATACTGCAAAGAAATTTATTGTTATCTGACTGATCCATCGATTACAGGACTGGACGTTTTTGCACGAAACTGCACGTTTTAGGGACATCAGTTTCCAGTGACGTCAATTTTCATTGAATTGGGATACTCAGAAGGGAATTTCTATTTCGTCAGCATACTCAATTCGTGAGATTTTGAGATTTTAAAACAGGAAAATTTCGCTTAACGCACTTTAAAGGGGTAAAACTTTGCAATATAATGAATTCGATGTAAAAGTTACCTGTGTGCATTATAACATGTGTTATATTACAATTAAATTCTTGACAATATTTGCCACCACATTTTTCAACCACTTCAACTGTCCAATTCTAAAAAGCAAGCAACAAAAGTACAAAATTAATTTCTAGCATGAACATATAAGGGTTCAAGAACCAGACATGAAGTTGAATTTAACAAAAAAAAAATGCACTCTAATTTCACTGGCCTACTTCTTGACCTGATAGCCTACTGCTTGATGTCAAACTTGTCCAAATATCATTTAAGCAAAGATTCTGACCAAGCCTCTCGAGTATTGGACTAGACTAAAATTATGGCATCAAGACTGTGCAAAAATTTTGCAACAAGGACTTTTTGACCTGATGCGACTCATTTAAGTTACCGGATAGTAGAGGACAGACACAGTTACAATGTTTCATGAGTATAAGACTGAAAATATGGCTTACAGAGTGCAGGTTTCTCTACAATTTGCCATGTTGAACGACTTTCTGTCCTGATGTGACCCACTTTACCAAACAATCCCATGTCTTCATGTCTCTCTAAAAGAAGTCTTTTGAAAACATAGTGGGAAAAGGAGAAAATACTGGTACCAATCATTTTCTCCTTTTCCCACAATGTTTTCCTCCCATCCCAATCTGCAAGAGGACTTGAGAATGGTATAATTCTTTTATCCCTTAGCAAGATGTTTTAAGGAATATCTAAACTGTCAAATTGTCAGTTCGATTTATAAAGTGATGTAATTTTGCCAGTGGATTAATTCATCTACCAATTACGGTAGGCATTAGTGTTTGAAAAATACTTTGGGTGCATGAACCAAATTAGCATCTACATGTGGAATTATAAACTGGTTTTTATTTATTTTCAGTTTTACAGAATGCACCATCATATCATTTAGAAAAAATAAAATTAGCATATAAGGTGCTTTGTCTTATAAGCAGCATCCCTCAAAATTTGCGGTCTATTGTTTAGAAAATATGGTACCAATTTGTTTCCCGACTTTCTCACACCAGTACTGACACAACTTCCTATCCTACTCACCAACTATTTTTCTCACATGCATTAGGCGAGAAGCAAAAAATTGCCACAATGAAGGTTTACCTTTACTGAGTATCTAACTCACAGTCACCAGGTCAAGAGTGAAATAATTATGCCAACAACTGAGCAACCTTGCAGGGCGACGAAAATCATGAGGAACAAAGCATGATCCCAAAAGCTTACCTTGAGCACTTTGTGCTCAGGTGACTTGGTCGAGCAAATGAAATAGCAAGAAGACTTGAAATACCTTAACTTTCTGATTTCCTGAGCAGGCAAAAACTCTATGACCTACAAAAGTGAACATGAAAAAATGTGTGATTAAGAAAACATCACAGTAGTATCTGTCCAAGTCCTCACTAAGAGAAAGGAGTGTGTAAGAATATGGCAAGGTCCTCAAAACTTTCAACACATTTACACATTTTTTGTTTGAATTTTAAAGTTTGATTCTTCTTTCTATTAAGTCCTCAGAATGAAAAATTACAAATTATGTGTTCTTCCTCCATGTGTGTTCTTCCTCCATGCCACAAAAAATACTTACAATCTGGATTTCAGACGAACAAAAATGAAAGTTCAAATATCTATTATTTCCAGACTAAGGTATTCACCAACATACTGACCCTTTGCTGGTAATAATCATCAATCAAGATAACTCGGTTTCAAGACAGTTCCCCGACAAGACAATTCCCCGACACAAGTTTTGGAGACAGTTCCCCGACAGATTTGGAGACAGTTCCCCGACACTTTTGAAGACAGTTCCCCGACACTTTTGTTCGATGTCAAACAACAAAACAGATCGTTATCGTATATAAAAAGAATTTTTTGATAAGGGATTATATGGATAAATTATCTTTTGTGACTAATTGAAGCCTGTCACGGTTCATAAATTATATTTCTCTATACTTTAATACTTTAGGGAATCAAATTAAAACTAACAAATTTCTGGATTATGATATTATAATTTAAGTTCATTATTTCGACTAACCATGGAAGTCATGTATTCAAATATGAAACAATATAAAGTATATCTATACAAATTACTAATGTAAAAAGTAATTACTTCCGTACCAAGCAACAAAAGCTTTGACCCCTTTTATTTGAAAGCATTTACATATGGCAAATTAAATGTCAGTCATATGTTTGCATTAGATAGGATCGAAAACATTGTGGGAAAAGGCGAAAAGGCTGTTCACCAGCATTTTTCCTCTCTCCACAAAGTATTCAAAAGGCTTCTTCTTTGTGATAGTCAAAACCAGGGATTGCTTGGTAAAGGAATAAACATTAACTTTGGTAGAAGTAATCATCAGACTACCCTCTGGTAGCCTGATATTCCCTCTATCCTCGACACACAATAGCTAGTACTGCATTCTTTATGAATACCAGAGCTCACTCCTCTGCATAACTATCTCCAATCTCTTATAATTGTACAAACTTTGTCAATTTATTAACTAAATATTCTTATAAAACAACAAAAAAAGATTATAACTAAATTTAGGAAGCAAACAATAAATAAGAAAACATAAATATGGTTTCTATTTTACTATTTGGGATGGGTGGGCGGGGTTTTTCAACAACTTCAAGTGAATTTTGACTTCCTTACTCGTCGAAACCTTTTCAAACTGTGTGGTTAAATAATCCGCGAAAATTTTGTTCAAATAGATAACCAATCAAATTGCAACACTCAAATGTGTATTGAGTGTTGCCTAGTGACCAAACAACCAATGACTATGATAGAGAAAAAAGTATGGTGGTACAGGTATGCCAAAATCTAATTAAATATTTTTATTTAATAAAAATCTTCCAATTATATTTCTCTATACTTTAATACTTTAGGGAATCAAATTAAAACTAACAAATTTCTGGATTATGATATTATAATTTAAGTTCATTATTTCGACTAACCATGGAAGTCATGTATTCAAATATGAAACAATATAAAGTATATCTATACAAATTACTAATGTAAATAGTAATTACTTCCATACCAAGCAACAAAAGCTTTGACCCCTTTTATTTGAAAGCATTTACATATGGCAAATTAAATGTCAGTCATATGTTTGCATTAGATAGGATCGAAAACATTGTGGGAAAAGGCGAAAAGGCTGTTCACCAGCATTTTTCCTCTCTCCACAAAGTATTCAAAAGGCTTCTTCTTTGTGATAGTCAAAACCAGGGATTGCTTGGTAAAGGAATAAACATTAACTTTGGTAGAAGTAATCATCAGACTACCCTCTGGTAGCCTGATATTCCCTCTATCTGCCAACCCATCGGCCAAAATCAAAAATTCAAACAAATCAAAAGTAAACGGAGCAAAACAACAAGCAAACAAAAGCATATACAGACAATTATAACATTGTTAGAAAGCTAGCACATCATAGCATGATTAATGAGCATCATAGCCATTACGACAATACACTGTGTATACCAATCTCTTACCTTATGCAAACTTTAATTCTTTGTTTTCTTACTACAGAAAAGAAATTGAAAAAACAAAAAACATATAGAAATTATTCCTTTAAATAATTTACCTATAAGTGTGTAATCACATTAATGAAAAATTGTTTGAGACGATTACATCCTTCTAGATTCAAGTGCAAGCCTCCATCTTTTTTTGCAAACAATTCTTGTTTTACTTTTCCTCCATGTGTAAAAGGTTTATATGTGCATACAAATTGAAAATTTAAATCTTTGCTCATATACCTTTGCATATAACTATTTACTTCCTTAATAACTGACTCTGTTATCTCGTGGTCAACAGGTCTGGGAATGATGGCAGAAACAATTATTCTAATGTTTGGATTGGATTTCCTGCAAACTGCTATTAAATTTGCGTAATCAGATAGAATATGTTTAACTTTTGCCCTATTACCAATATCATTAGTACCAACATGCAAAATTACGCATGAAAAGCCTGATAAATTCACAGCATTTGAATGTATACGATTTGTCATTTTAGAGATAGTGTCACCTCGGAAGGCTTGTACTATACATCCATCAATTCCTGTCACATACTTGGCAATTGAATCTGACACAATAGTAACTTTACGTTTTTCTGCAAGTATAAAAGTGAAAATGCAATATGAATAACAGACTATTAAATTGATATAACTTGAAATCTCTGAGATACCGAACAGCTAGTCCATTAAATCAAACACTTTAATGAAGACTAGTATCTACACCATCTCTGGAGAGTAGATAATCTGTATCTCTGAAACAAAATATATTTAAAAATTACAAAACAAACAATACATTTTACCAATTAAAAATTTTAAATAATCATTTGTCTATCCAGTCAATGGCACATGTTTCATTATAAAAAGAATGGTAAGTCCAACAAATCAACCACTCTGCTGAAAACTTACGTATTTTAGCCTACTGACAGTATGAAACTGAGCCATTGTCAAGAAAGACAACTTTTTTAAAATATTTTTCAGCTTAACTCATTTATCTCCCTTGTTTTGTACTACGCCTTTATATGTTTTATCATCATTTCTGCTACTATAACCTTATCTTTTAAGGAAAAACTCAAGTATTTTTTATAGGCGTCCGATTTCCAGTCTCCATGTAATTGTATTAACTCAGAAGGAACACCTGATTCGAAGGCAAAAGTTGCTCCTCCTCTTCTAAAACTGTGTGAAGAGAATAATTGAGAATCTAAACCTAACTTGTCTAACAAATTCCTTAAATAATTTTGGAAACTTTTATATGTAATCCATTTATTCTTTCCCAATGTGAACAAAGGCTCTTCAGGTTTAGCTTTTATCAAATGGCACATATTTAAGTATGCTTTAACGGGGCATAAAATGGAATCTTCAATGGGTAGCAGAGGTGTCAAAAGTTGTCTTTCACCAAATTGAATTGTTTTCGTCCAATCCATTGACACCACTAGCATACCATTTTGGAAAGAAACATGTTTCCGTAATAAACATTTTCCTTTTGAAATATCATCTTGTGAACTTGGGACTAAATTTGATTTTCTTGCAAAAAGGAAAAATGCAAAAACAAATAAACACCAATATACCACATCCTTTTTGTCTGTCAGATTTAGAATGTTAGCTAATTTAAATAGCAAATTAGGCGTGATTGGAAATGCTTGTTTTACTCTATGAGGATTCTTTCTTGAAATTCCAGTGATACTTAAATTAACCAAAAATTCATTAATATCCTCTACTGAAATTTGTAGAATAATGTGCATAGACTTGACAGCACTGATATAATTTTTAATTGATTGAACTGATTTAAAGGTTCGGCTTAAAAACTGAGCATACAAACTAAGGGTTTCTGAGTTTGAAGGAAGTGCTTTAAGATTAAAATAGATACAGAATAACAAATAAGATTCCCACTGAGTCCTAAGATTTCTCAAAGTACCCACTGCATAGGCTGACCTCCTTGACTCGTTCAGATCTCTTTTTAAATAATGCAACTGTTTCCCTGTAAAACAGAAGTAAATTTACCTATTACCAGTCATGCGAGAAGCAAAATTCATCTTCTGATACTGTACATTCTTTCAAATGAAAGCCCCTCGTCATTTCAAAAAATCTTTCTCTTTGACCATTATTATTATCCCATCTCGATAAGAAATCTGCAATTCGGTTAGATTTCCCACTTAAATGAATTGCCCTAATTTGAAATTCCTGTTTAGCTGATATAAAGGTTAACTCACGTAAACATGATTGTAACATATCATTTTTGGTTTTCCCCGAGTTTACCACTTGACAAACAGATTCATTGTCACAAAATATTTGAATTCTTTTCCCTGCGAAATATTTGCCCCATAATTTTAGGCATACCATTATTGCTAGCATTTCACAAACGTTGATGTTGTGATTAGCTAAACTTGGAGGAAAACGACAGTGGAAATATTTACCATCCCAAAATCCTCCACAACCATCTAAACATGCATCTGAACAGAAAATTTCATCTGGTCGTGACCATTCCTCATATATCATCATTGATATCCCATTATATATAGGAAGAAAAGAGTGCCACCATAAGATGTCTTTTTTAACATAGTTTGGAATATTATGCTCCTTAGTATCTGATTTATAAAGCTCTTTCATCCATTTCAATAGTCTAGATATAAATATTCTACCTGGTCTGACACATGCTGCAACGAAATTTAATTTTCCAACAAGCGATTGTAGTTGCTTTAAGGTTGCAGTTTCTTTTTCTAACCAAACAGCGAGAACACTTTTAATTTCTTCCAGCCTTTCCGGTGTCACTTCAATAGTCATTTTTTCAGTATTAAATAGAACTCCTAGAAAGGACATTATAGTGGAAGGCGGACATGCTTTATTTAAGGCCTCTTCTATTCCACATTTCTGTAGAACTGCTTGAACTAAGCGAAAAGCAAATTGAGCATTAGTTTTCTTTTCAGCAGATGCTAAATCATCTAAGTAATTCAGTACTGAAATTCCAAACTTGAACATGATGAAAGAAAGAGCGTTTGAAAATCTCTGACAGCATAAGGCTGATGAACGGCTCCCCATACTTAAAACAGTATCACAAAACACATGTTTTTTCCACCTGAAGGCAACTAAATTATAGGCGGATGGACAAATGTGAAGTTGTCTGTATGCTCTTCTAAGATCAGTTTTGAACAACAAGCAACCTTGTCCTTTTTGTTTTATAATTTGTATAAAATCATCCACTTTGGGATAAACTAAATTTACCTTTTCCCCTAAATAGAAGTCTTTGGAAATAAAATCATTCACTGAGTCACCTTTTGGAAAACTTAAATCAAGAATGACACGTCTTTCAGTTGTATCCTTTTTAGGTAATGAATTTAGTGGGGATATTTTGATACCTGTTTCAAAAGGGTTTGATTTGAAAGGTCCAATTATTGCCCTATTATTACTCTCTTTTTCTAAATAATGTAACATGCTGGTAGCATTTTCTCTAGCACCTTTGTGATTTTTAACTATTGGCATTTCTGATGAATTGCCTGTGTAATCTTGCTTTAAATTACCTTTATATTCTATAGGAAAACCAAATTCCAAAAGATCACATATCTGTATATCACTATAATCTACTAGTAATTCTCTGAGATACTTTATATTCAATCTTGTGTTTACTGGTATTTTACAACCTTCGAAATTAAACTTACCTGATTTCTTTACTTTATGATGAACATCTAGCAAAAAGCTTATGTCTTTAACAGGTAAATTCTTTTTTGTAACATTGCAAATTTCACACTTCTTTGAATGATTTGATAAGTGATTTGAATAAGACACTGAATTTGACATCTCATTTGAATTGTAATATATGACTGTTGATTTTTCCTTTTGAATTGAACCATTCTCATTTGTTTGATTGCTCTGCTGTACATGACCAGTACTTTCGTTGCAGTTGTTCAAAATGAATTGAGGTAAAAATAAATCTTCTAAACATGTATTTTCTGTAGCAGATTGATCTGTGATGATCCATTTATTTAAACCATTTTTTAGTCACACATTCATATGTGGACAGCATGAAGAACTTTCGGGGTGATCTAACTTCTTTTTGTCTTTAAGCCAACATGATGCGCAGATATGCATGGCTAATCTTTGTTTACCTTTGACCACCATTAGGTGGTTTGATTTGTGAAGACATTTGTTTCGTTGATAATCCGAACAAAACCAGACTCTTTCATCATTTGATGTTTTGTTCAAATTACCTTTGTTGTGTGAGAAATTTCTATTATTTTTTATTAAATACTTAGAAAGTATTACTGACTCAATTTGTTGTGGATCATCTAGCCAACTCTTTTTTCCTAACTCAATCTCTCTTATCCATGCAGCATAAAATGCCTTTAGACCTGTGAACTCATAAGTATTACTGTAGTATACTATCTTTTTCAAAAATTCTAATCTACCATTTCTCTCTGAGCAAGACAAATCTTCCATTGTGATAATTTCGAGTTCACCAGCTATTAACATTTTAAAATCCAAGTCTTCAAATAATAATTTTTTGTTGACAAATTCAAATTGCAAGTGAGCATGTGGCCAGAACTGAGGGAATTTGACTTTATCAGATGACTTTGCATTGATACCAGATTTTAATCTAGATTTACTATGTTTGAGTTTTGACTTTAATTTTTTCTTTTTATCAGTCCCACTTGATAAATCATCTTCATCACTGGATTCATCCACTGATGAAGAATCATCATCATATTGGCTATAGAACTGATTGAGCCCTAACTTCTTTAATTCCCTTTGAACAGCTCTTTGAAGCATATTATCTTTCCTGAGATCATCAACAGTCACATTATCCCGATTCATATCTCTATTGTAATTCGAAGTTTCAGTTTGTTTACCTCTCAAGGCTTTCACTTTTTGACGTTGAGCCACCAAGTCTTTTTTCAAAGCTTCTACCTCTAGTGAACGCTGAATCCTCGCTTCTTCCCTTTTCAAATTCTCCATTTCTTCTTTCATCGCTTTTATTTCTTCGTCTGTCTCGTCATTTTTATCCTGTATCATTGAAACATCTGGAGATTTGATGATTGTTTTGCTATCAACCGGATATTGGGTCATACTATTGTGCGGACGCTACTTGCGGACAATATACACAAAGAAGGATTTTGCGGACAATATAGAACATAGAGGGATTTTGCGGACGCATTAAATATAGAGTAATCATTGCAATTAAGACTATGGACTTGTTACTTTCAACGTTGAAATGGGTTTTTATACTGATTATTTATACTTTTTATATGAACTTATAACGAAAATTATTCTTAGAGTGTTGAAAGTAATTTATGAAAACCATGCATATTATTAATATTATTTTCTTTTCTACGTGCGGACACCATACATAAAGAAGGAATTTGCAGACATGATAGAATATAGAGAGAATTTGCGGACAATATAGAGTAAAGAGGGATTTTGCGGACGGATTGATTATAGAGTGGCAATTATGAAGTGGTCTTTTAAATTAAATATATATTTATTTTTCGGCGTAGTTTTCAAGTATTTCTGTTTATAACATCGAAATATTATGTAAGTCTGCTCTTTCTTATGTCTTTGAAACCATTGTTTTATGGACAAATTAAGAAGATACCTACACTATTAATGTAAAAGTGTGTGAATCATAAAGTATGGGAGAAAAATGCGGATGCTATGTGCGGACACTATACATAAAGAAGGAATTTGCAGACAAGATAGAATATAGAGGGAATTTGCGGACAATATAGTATAAAGAGGGATTTTGCGGACGGATTGATTATAGAGTAGCAATTATAAAGAAGTGTTTTTAAAATGAATTATATATGTATTTTTCGGCATAGTTTTCACGTATTTATGTTTATAACATCGAAATATTATATATGTCTGGTCTTTCTTATGTCTTTGAAACCATTGTTTTATGGACAAATTATATAAGAAGATACCTACACTATTAATGTAAACGTGTGTGAATCATTAAGTATGGGAGAAAAATCAGATGCTACGTGCGGACACTATACATAAAGAAGGAATTTGCGGACAATATAGAGTACAGAAGGAATTTGCGGTCAATATAGAATATAGAGTGATTTTGCGGACGGATTGATTGTAGAGTAGTATTTTTAAAGTAGTGTTTTAGATGAAAAATATGTATTTTTCGGCATAGTTTTTCACGTATTTATGTTTATAACATCGAAATATTATAAAAATCTGCTCTTTTGTAAGTCTTTAAACTTATTGTTTTATGGACAAATTAAGAAGATACCTGCACTATTAATGTAAACGTGAAGATACCTGCACTATTAGTATAGGAGGAAAATATGGATGCTACGTGCAGACACTATACATAAGGAATTTGCCGACAATATAGAATGTAGCGGGGATTTGCGAACAATATAAATTGCGGACGGATTGATTATAGAATAGTTTTTAAATGGAACTATGCATTTGTCGGAATTTTCTTGCGAACACATTAAACATACATGAAATTCGCGGACAAAAAATGATACTGAAGGAAATTGTTTACGGATTGAATTTAGAATAGTTTTAACACGAAAACGTATACTTGTCAGATACAGGAAACGCATGTATATTATTCTCGCTTCAGTAGTTAAGAAGTTGCTAAAAGGATTAAAGTTTATCAGTAAATAACACCTGTCATTAATTGACAGTACTTAACAGAAGCGAGACACGGCTGGGTTTTTTCATTTTAAGTGACCACAAAGGGTAAAGTCTGATCTTGGTTCTACGTACATGTACATATTGGCTCATATGGTGTATTTTTTCATTCGTACAGTAGAAAACACTGTGGGAAAAGAAGAAAAAACTGGTAACCAGCATTTTCTCCTTTTACCACAATCATTTCAAAGGGCTTCTTTCTCAGGGTCGCTAAAAGTCAGGATTGTGCGGTACGGTACGTGTAAACTAAAGGATTTCCAGTATTGGGGGAAAGACGTCTTAAATTTATCTTTCTACTGCGATACATTGTCTGCAATTTCCTCCAATGTCTATGGTGTCTGCAAGCAGCTTCCGACAAATATGTCTGAAAATCAAGAATCAAGTAAAAGCTACTCTATAATCAATCCCTACGCAATTTCCTTCAATACCTAAGTCATCCGCAAAGTCCCTGTTTGTTTAAAGTCGTCGCAAGTAACATCTGACAAATATCTGTCTTCATGTATAAACTACTCAATATTCAATCCATCCGCACTTTCCCTTTAAATCCTATATTGTCTGCAATTGCCATGTATGTTTATAGTGTCCACAAGTATAGAATCTGAAGTAGCATCTGGCAAATATATGTTTTCATGTAAGAAATATTCTATGTTCAATCCGTACCAAATTCCCCTCAGTATTCTATAATGAAATATAGTCATATTAAGGTTAAAAATATTAGGCTACAACCTATTACTACGATTTATTTCAAATGGTTAAAATGATATATATCATTAATTCGACACTAAATATGTAATTATCGATGTACATAATTAAGACGATCAAACCTTTCCAAAGGTGCGAATAACATGTCTGTCTCCTTTCAAAATGCGATACTGATTACTTTATATTCAATGCGTCCGCAAAATCCCTCTATGTTCTATATTGTCCGCAAAATCCTACTTTGTATATATTGTCCGCAATGACTAGGCCACATAGCTCAATAGGTAGAGCGTATGACTCGTGAACGTGATGTTTCGAGTTCCTTGAGGGTCTGGGTTCGTTAGCACTTTCCTTCCATATTCCATATTGTCCGCAAATTCCTTCTTTGTATAGTGTCCGCACGTAGCATCTGATTTTTCTCCCATACTTTATGATTCACACACGTTTACATTAAAAGTGTAGGTATATTCTTAATTTGTCCATAAAACAATGCTTTCAAAGACTTCAGAAAGAGCAGACTACTCTATAATCGATCCGTCCGCAAATTCCCTCTATTTTCTATTTTGTCCGAAAATTCCCTCTGTATGTATAGTGTCCGCACGTAGCATCCGCAGTTTCCTACCATACTATATAATATACATAATGTTTCCTGCATATGACAAATATATGTTTTCATGTAAAAGCTATTCTATATTCAATCCGTAAGCAATTTCCTTCAATATCATTTATTGTCCGCGAATTTCATGTATCTTTAATGAGTTCGCAAGAAAATTCCGACAAATACATAGTTCCATTTAAAAACTACTCTATAATCAATCCGTCCGCAAAATCACTCATATTCTATATTGTCCGCATATTCCTTATATATAGTGTCTGCACGTTGCATCCGCATTTTTCTCCTATACTTTATGATAGTGCAGGTATCTTCTTAATTTTTCCATAAAATAATAATTTCAAAGACTTACAAAAGAGCAGACTAATATATAATATTTCGATGTTGTAAACATAAATACGTGAAAACTACGCCAAAAATTACATATTTCATTCAAAACACTATTTTACAAATTACTACTCTATAGTCAATCCGTCCGCAAAGTCCCTCTGTATTCTATATTGTCCGCAAATTCCCTCTAAATTCTATATTGTCCGCAAATTCCTTCTTTATGTATAGTGTCCGCACGTAGCATCCGCATTTTCCTCTCATACTTTATGATTCATACACGTTTACATTAATAGTGTATGTATCTTCTATTTGTCTATAAAACAATGATTTCATAGGCTTACGAAAGAGCAGACTTACATAGTACATGTATTTCGATGTTATAAATAGAAATACGTGAAAACTATGCCGAAAAATACATATATTTTTCATTTAAAACACCACTTTATACTCTGTAATCAATCCGTCCGCAAAGTCACTCTTTATTCATATTGTCCGCAAATTCCCTCTATATTCCATATTGTCCGCAAATTCCTTCTTTATCTATAGTGTCCGCACGTAGCATCTGCATTTTTCCCCCATACTTTATGTTTCACACACGTTTACGTTAATAGTGTAAGTATCTTCTTAATTTGTCCATAAAACAAGGGTTTCAAAGACTTAAACAAGAGTGGACTTGAATAATCTCGATGTTAGAATATTTCAATATGTTTCCATAATAATATACTTTTAAAGCAGACTCCGCAAATTTCCTCTTCACTCTGTATATTGTCCGCAAATTCCGTCTTTATGTATAGAGTGTCTGCACGTAGTTTTACCATCCCATAGGGCAGGGCTATACTTTACATGCATTTCCAAAATATAATACTTTCAAAGCAGACATAATATTTCGAAACGTTATGAACATAATTACGTGAAAACTTCTAAGAACAAAATATAGATTTTTTTCATCTAAAACACTACTTTAAATATATATATATACTCAATGCATCCGCAAAATCCCTCTTTACTCTATATTGTCCGCAAATTCCTTCTTTATGTATAGTGTGCGCACGTAGCGTCCGCACGTTTCCTACCATATTCAATCACTTACACATGTCCGTAATTTTTCCCCAATAAACTATTTATTAACCTATTAAACAAGCTCCAAAGGAAAATTATGATATTATTCGAATTTTGATTCAACCCATTACTACTCAATAACAAATTTTGACGACCCTAAGAAAGAAGCCTTTAGAAAACATTGTGGGAAAAGCAGAAAATCCTTTTCCCACAAAACAAATTTCAAATTTTCAGTCATTTTATTTTGTCGTCTGCAAATGCTTTCGATTTGGACCACCATAAGATTATTAAAAATAACGAAAGAAAAAAAAAAGTAATTAATTTTTATAAATTACATTCAAATTTCTAAAAACAAATTTCGTTATATAAGTTCAAATAACAAGTATAAGAAAAAGTCAGTATAAGAACTCATTTGAACGTTGAAAACAACATGTCTTTCGCCGTAATTGCAATAATTATTCTAAATTCAATGCGTCCGCAAAATCCCTCTTTGTTCTATATTGTCCGCAAAATCCTTCTTTGTATATATTGTCCGCAATTAGCGTCCGCAAAATAGTATGACCCCCGGATATTGCGAAAGTTGTTGTTGTAGTTGTTTACTTTTCGTCCCATCCGATAATGTTCTTGAGGGAGATATCCTTACTTCTTCCTTTGTTCTTATACCGTCTATTGCACTATACATATCGAAATCTATTCCTTGTGCCATGTCCTTGTAGTTACGGCGTGTATTTTGTCTCAATCTTCGTGTAGATAAGTTCATTTTATAATAACATTCTCCGCTTTTAATTTCTATCTTCAGCACTTTGATTATTATAAATTCTTGACCACAGTAAAGATCAATTACTGGACACTAACAACTGTCCTGGCACTTAAATCGACGATCTTATTTTTCAACAACTTCAAGTGAATTTTGACATCCTTACTCGTCGAAACCTTTTCAAACTGTGTGGTTAAATAATCCGCGAAAATTTTGCTCAAATAGATAACCAATCAAATTGCAACACTCAAATGTGTATTGAGTGTTGCCTAGTGACCAAACAACCAATGACTATGATAGAGAAAAAAGTATGGTGGTACAGGTATGCCAAAATCTAATTAAATATTTTTATTTAATAAAAATCTTCCTATGTGATTGACGAGTACATTTGATCATCGTGGTCACGTCTTTAACTTGCCTATCGTCTCAAAACAACAAGACATCGAAATACATGTACATTCTCCCAAATGCTGTGCATATAAAGAGAGAACTACAATATACATGTATGTAAAATTGTTCGATTGTAGAAGATAAACAGAAAAGGTATTTCACTAAGTAACCCCCCCCCCCACCTCGCCCTCTCTACTCTAGGCCCATTTCTATAAAACGGGAAAGCATATAGGCCTGCATGTAACTAAACTACAACACAAAATACTCTCTATTCTTTTATCATTTTTGATGCTGACTAAAAGTCCCCTTAAAATTCTCTTATGTTCAATACAGCCGTGATTTGTTGTGAATTAATCCATGAGAAAATAACTGCCCGTCAATTTATATATAGCAAACTTTTTCACAGGGTAGAGATAATTCGATCACAACATCAGTTATCCACGAGTATCTCAATTTCAAATGATTATCAACTATAATTGTGTCAATTCTACAGTATAAAAGGTCATTTTCTATGAAACAAAAGTGTCGGGGAACTGTCTCCAAAAGTGTCGGGGAACTGTCTCCAAATCTGTCGGGGAACTGTCTCCAAAACTTGTGTCGGGGAACTGTCTTGTCGGGGAACTGTCTTGTTCCCAGATAACTCCACCTCCCTAGAAAGGAAAGACCATGTTGGCTCTGAAAATTCTCACCTGAAATGGCATGTGACCTTATATGGGGTTTGGAAGATGAGGCTGTTTTTTATCCTTGGATTAAACTTTTAACAAGCTTGAGAATAAGCCTATTAACCCTCTATCACACAATCCCCTGTTTTAACAGAGGAAAAAGGCTTTGGGAAACATTGAGAGAAAATGCTGGTATACAGCATTTTGTCCTTTTCTTGCAAGGGTTTCTGCCTTTTCACTCACAATTTCTACTATTTTGACCACATTCATCTTATGCAAACACTTTGGGAAAAGTGTGAAATGCTGATATCTAATACAAGGTGTTTTATAATATCAGTTCTTATTCTTGAGCAAGAGACAGAGGTCCATTATGACTATATTTATAAATGCCAGTACAGTCGAAACACGTTAATCCGAGCTTCATTTTTCCAGAAATTTCCAGAAAACATTAGAACAAATATTTTCTGTACACATTTTACTTTTTATTCCGGAAATCAGCGTTCTGGAACAGAAATGAAAATATCGGGAACAAAGGGTTCAAAAACAGTACAAACCTATCAGATAGACCGGACGTGGCCTGACTGTATTACACAATGAAGACTCCTTATATTGTGGACTGGTTTTTATAAATATTGATAAAGGCCACTTAGAGCAATTTTTGAATGGTTCGAAGTACATGCAAATAGCATGAGTGTCAGTCTAGTTTCAATTTGTATCAGTTGGATTTCACATATTAATGGTATAAAATGCACATCTTACTTTGAGATGGTTTTCGAAAAGTGTTAAACAGATATACACATGCCATTGTTAAGTCAATATGACAGATTATCAATACCTATAGTATTGATGTGATGCTATGACAATTACACGCCTTTGTTGTTTAATTATTATAATTATGCCACGTTCTCAAATAAGATTTTGTGCTCCAGTTTAATCAGTCATATTCTCAACTGACAATAAAACTAGAATTTAAACGTGCAATCCTTCGTTTAAGATACAAAACATATTCAGTTTAATGGCTAAGCATAAGAAAATACAGTTTAATTCATCTCCTCCTTGAGATGTTAATTCTTCCCAGAATTGACACAAAATGGCCGACAAATTCCTTTACTTTTTTTATCAAAACTTATTTTGCCCCCAACAGATTATGAAGGTGAATATAAAGATCTATATGCACCTCTTTCCTTTTGATTCGAATGTCAATGAATATTCTAAACAACTTTGTCATTTTACGCATTAAATAATGTGAAGTCAACAGAATACATCAAGTTGAAGTTTCGACTTGTGCGAGAAAAGACATCTGCCAGTACAATGAAGACAACCTAAATGCCACTATCTCGGAAATACAAATGCCATAAAATCCAGGTCTCTCAAAATTAGAAAATCAAGTTATGCTGCAAGGCAGAAATACTGTACTTGTGTTTCTGCCCCTACTTTTTTCGTGGCATTTTGAAAAGTCATAATGTTCAGATCCTTACAAGCTCACACCCGTTTGTACAAAAGCTGTATGTGTGCTTGTAATAGGGTACAACAGGAAAAGCATGATTGTACAAAAACACATAACTAATAGGCAAAACGTAAATTATGACAGTTTATTCTTTTATATGTCTGCACAATCTCAGGAACAATACAGACAAGTGCCCTTGTAAATCATACGCTATTGTAATTCTTATGAAGCATGGTGTCCTTTACCAATATGGGAGTAGTGGTGATCCCAGTTCTCTGGTCTGGAAAAACGCAGTTTGACTGAACTTAACCCTCAGGTAGCAATATCTTTTAGTTTAATGAGCATTGCCATTATTAAACTCAACCAAACAACAAGATATAAGATTTCAAGCTTTTGAAAACACTAGGGGAAAAGAAAAATGTGCCGCTGGAAAAATAAGTTTACCCTTTTCTTACACTGCCCGATTCCATTTAAGATTCATTTTTTATTGCAAAATTCAAAGACAGAAGATAAAAATTGATCATACTGTTACTAAAATAGTACTTTTGGCTATTCGCAACATTTTGGATACAACAAAATTTCTAGGTAAATGAATCAGAAACGTTCCTGTCCAGCGAACTGGTACCTGTATATGTCACAATGAGTCCTGTATGATCAATATAAATCTAGATCTACAGCTTTGCATCACGGATATGATTTGTAAGTCACTCAGTTTTTTTAACTATAACTGATGGTCTCATTACATACATTAGAGAGCCAAGTATTAAAAGTCAGCTACAAATTTCTGTGCTTGTAGGCTGGTGAGTGATGGAAAAGTTCAATAGAAAAAAATAATATGTATTTTAACCTTTTACCACACTAGGGATGGTATATAAGGTAGTGACCACACTATCCCTGGTTTGAACAATCCTGAGAAAGAAAGCTATTATTAATGATAGGAAAAAGTTGAAAATGGTGGAAACCAGCATTTTGTCTTTTTCAAACAATGTTTTTCTACCTTTGAAAAGGCTAAACACCTAAACTCCTTCTCATAGGCTACAATTAAATTGTCTGCAAATTCTTTCAATCCAGTCAAATCTGAAAATGTGCCGTCCCCTCAATAGCTATTCAAGTTTTATTAAATTTATTGCAAAATGTCTGTTTTGTCTTTCAAATGATATAAGAACTATCCTTCACACTTAGCCTTTCTTGAAGATGCCGAAAATTATCAGACAACAAACTTTACTTTATACATCTACAGTATTTCCCATTTGGCGAAATATATATCTAGCATTCATTATAACAAAAAGAAATTCATAAGAAAAGAATTTAATAAGGTCACACAAAATTTAAAAGGTCAAGTATCCCAGAAAAAAAAAAACAAACCGATTGATGCCGTCAAATTTTCTTGATAAAGGAAAGTAAAACTCTTAAATGTAATTTGTTCTGCACCACAGTGTTCAAAAAATTGTGATTGTTCATGAATGTATTCTATTTAAAGAACAGGCGTACCCGGTAACTGGCCTAACGCAACTGTTATCAAATGTTCGTGTATAGGTTAGGAAAGGGAGATACAAGGGTTAACAGCTTAGAATACCCAGTATAGCCACAACATGTTGGTTCACGGTACATATTGATTCGAGGTTATCAGTATTTTTCCATCTAAACAAAAATCGGCGCCCTCTTGCGGCTTGTCTGGTCTCTATTTTGGTTGTAAATACCTTGAATTAAACATTTTTTGTACCTCAACAAACTTATTTTTACAAAATTACAGATTAGAATGGAAGAAAAGTATACCGGAAGTGAAAATGCTGTCACCGGCACCTACAAGCTTAACACTTTTTACCCCACCCTATAAAATTCTTCATTTCAAGCAGTTTTACTTAAAAACATGCATGATGACATATTCAGATTATCTGCTAGGTCATGTGGCGATATTTTCCGATCATTTGACTGCAAATTGGCGCCAAATATATCAAGTTGTATTCATCTTTTTTATGAAAACCTTCGAAGTAACATGCATCAATTTCAGAATGTCACCAGGACAGTGGTGAAGGTTGATTTTCTTTTGAATTTTCAGATGAAACTGCGTCATATTTTCTATGACGCTAACTTAAAAGATGAAATTAGAAAATAATTTGGTAATTTATTCTATACTCTGTTAAAATTTTGAATTTTTCTTGATTGGACAGTAACTACCGTGAACCAACAAACCGCAAGGCTATAATGATAATCAAGTTGGCGCAGGCCGATTTCACAGTTTAGGAAGTGTTCAATATACTATACTATAAAAAGGTGTCCAGGAATCTCCAAAACAAAGGGGTCCAAGTGACTCGAAGGGATTTAGCTGTCAATAAAAATATGAAATTTTAAGGGGTCTAAGTGGTCAGGGGTCTTTAGAAGTGTCTCACTCCCATGGCGGCATATATGAGAGACAAGGTCAAATACTTAACATTGGCCTTATCGCTTATTTTACTAATACTGCATGTCCGTGAAATGATATTCATAAAGAAATCATGAATAAAGAAACAAAATTGCTGTCCGTCATTATTCTACTTGCTTTCTTTTGGTTTATTTAGAAAAATTTTACTTACCACGTGCCTTTCGGGGTTTGTTCGCCATTTGTATTTAGTCTTCTCAATCCGCCCCAAGTTAATTCATACCCAAGACATCGAAAAATGGGCGGCATTCGTTAATATGAATACGCCACGTCAACGTTTCGTTCTAAAACAAGGCTGAAACAAGGCTTGTAAAGTGGCAGGGTTTAAATAGTTCAATCACGAAGAGAAACCTCCTGCCGTAATGGCGCCGGATCATGCATATCATCTCTCGCTAGGCGGCATTGTAGTAATATTTCAAGAAATATGACATGCGCAGACAACGAGGTAAAATAATGCGCCATATTAGGAGCCCACTCTTCAGAAAGAAACGCCCTTTTACCTATATATGGAGTTGGCTCATTTGCTCATCGACATGGAAACGTCCTAAATGCATCATCGCTAAAAATGACCTATTTCCACGTGAATATCGGGGCTAAACAGCTCGTGCACGACCACGTGATATTTATCCCTTTATAATTCAATATTAGTTGTTTTTCATGAACATTGGCGAATTCTGATTGTCTGAATTTTTTTTTTCATAGCTCCACGAAAAAAAATTTTCGGCAGTGCCGGGACCACTTCAGTTATGTAAACAAACATGTATATATCTACGAGATTTCATAATGGTTTTCTCTCTGATATTTATCGAGTCCGAAGTTCAACTTGCTAGCTGAATTTATTTTCTATAAATTTTGAAAAAAATATCCAACAGTAAAGTCAACGAGAGAGCTGAAAACTCATTGTCACTTTGCTGGGTCCTAACAATCTTATTTTCAACTTAGCTCTAGAGTATTTAACCTCTAATAATAAATCTACTGAACCTGCAAATGTTCAATACTATAATGACGTCACGACTCGGATACCATAATGACGTGACGTCGTCAATACTGTAATGACGTGACTCGGATGCGTCGTAAGGCGTTAAAAAAACTCGTGCTGGGCTCGCGTTTTTTCAACGCCTAACAACGCACCCTCTTGAGATATTTTTCATATCAAAAATAACCAGTTGATTATCCTCTATTTATTACACAGTTTGTATCTGTGTTTTACCATTTTTCTTCTGTCAACAACATAAGTACTTGGCATGTGCTAGATTTTATTAAGTAATTTTCAGTATTAATGAGG
Organism: Tridacna crocea; assembly: GCA_943736015.1. Taxonomy (NCBI): domain Eukaryota; kingdom Metazoa; phylum Mollusca; class Bivalvia; order Cardiida; family Cardiidae; genus Tridacna; species Tridacna crocea. The sequence continues at coordinate 48,185,980 of OX031057.1, read as the reverse complement.
GGGTAGGGTTTATGTACGCATACGCAGTAAATCCAGATAAACTGCGACGTTTAAATGAATTAATGATAAAAATAAACCTGCGTTGGGTAGTTTTTAGAAAATAGACGGTCAAAAATTTTCAAATACGAGTCTTCTGATTGGATAGAAAAGTAGAACAAAGACTAAGTTAACGGTAAATGTCGGGTCCCCTTTCAGGGCCATAGTCAATGAAACATAATTTGTAAATAAGTTATAACAAGGGTTATAATGGCGTAAATACTATTGCATGTATGATAACTTAATTCAGTTATCCAAGATACACAGAACTTTACGATACCAGTTCATAGTTAAGAATTTACACTAGACGTTTACAGACATATCTCAATAGAGAGTGCTCCACAGATTGGAGGAATCTACAATGAGAATACCAGATACCAGTGACGGCTTGGTATTTTTTTTTTACAAATCGTGTCACATTACTTCTCTTCAATTGATAAAACTCCGTTGTGAACTAATCCAGAGATCAAAAAATGTTGTTTCGCAGACATACATCCAGTCTCAAAATTGTTTACTTGCAAGCATGTCTCACAATCTAGGAAATATTTTGGTTCCTCGGACAAGCTGGTTTGTAATTAGATACAACCTAGAATAGCTGTCACTTCATAACTTCTTTCTTTTTGCTGGCTTACCACATTTTTACAATGTTCTCAGACTCAGAATTTAAGCGGAGAGAGAAACCTTAGGAAGTTAGTCTGGCAAAGCCTTGTTTGGAATGCACAACCTCTAGATTCGAAAGGTTGTGAACTTAACTTTGCTACCATTTTCATTTTTCATTCACATTGGATTGAATCGTATATGTTGATATGGGGGAGGGGGCATATCCGACGTTTAACTTCGCTAAAGACGATTGAGATTAAGGTTTACACACCCTGACTGTCATATTAAAAGACGGAAACTGCCGAGATTGGCCGAATAGTCTTTTACGAAAACGACGATGTTCCACGATATTTACCGATAAGTAAGGTGTCGTAACCCTCAAGTAGAGGATGTACTTATCTCTGCTTCCAACAGTCATCTGCTTCCATGCTAAAGCTCGCAAAATAATTGATTGATGATGACTAAAAGATAACTGTTAGGACGCTTGCTGTACAACCTGGAAAATATCGACATGTATTTGCATCAGGATAATGCCCGACCACATACAGCAGCAGTTACGCAACTCGAGTAGGATGTTCTTAGATTCAACTGGCTATCAAATTCAGCGCACAAGTTCACTAGATTTTACTCCTATGGACCTTGAAATCAGTATTTCCGGCTACTTAGCCAGAAATGCTGGGAGTAAAGTTTGAGAGCCTCGATCATTAATCCGCAGTAATGAGTGTCATTTCTTATTATAAATCAAACAGGTAGAAGCCGGTGTTCGCAAAGTGGATAAAAAGACATGGGAAACTTGTAAGTTGTGAAAAAAGGGTACTTCGAAAAGGAATAGGGGTCAACACCAAGATTAACTCTGTACCAAACGACAAAATTTTAGACTGGTCCAAATTGACAGCATTTGCAGACGACAAAATAAATGTCACTAAAGACTTTAAATTCGTTTCAGGAAGGGAAGAAAACATTGTGGGAAAATGAGAAAATGCTGGTCACCAGCATTTTCTCATTTTCCCATTTTCCCACAATGTTTTCAAAAGACTTCTTTCACAGACGTTTAATCTGGGATGATATGACGCTGACGTTATGTACAGCGTGCGCCGGGATTACAAGTGTTGTTGTGTTCTTTTGTTCAGTCCTATGTTAACATACGGTTAGGATTTAGTAGTGTAAGATTTTGTTGACACTGTATTAAGATCATGTAGGCCTATTTTGTTAGGAGGAGGGTATTTTTTTTAGTCTGAAGAATATAGAGTAAGAAATTAACGTTGTATCATTACTTTCTGAACGTCCCCGTAACGGGTAGAATGAAGACTTGAGTGTCTACCAGCTTTTGTGGAAATCTCACATATTGAGGACCTAAGGTCATGGGTATGTTTCTGTGTGCCATAACTTAAGTTATCGACATGATTATTTTACAGAAACGTCTTGCATTACAGAAAACATGTGGGCTATGTGGTCCAAGATAAGTAGAACTGGGAGATTTTGTTGCATACACAAAGAAATAATATTCACACTGGCTTACACATAATTACTTTAAAACTTTTAATAGGTAACAGGCAAAACTTCGTTTAGAAGACATAGGTTGGCTTAAAGCAGAAACTAAGGGAGAATAGCGGGTAGCCAAGTCTTGGCTCTGGCGCGCTACCTTCGGATTATGATGTTTTCAAAGGGCTACTATCTCACGGTCGTAAAAACCATGGATTGTTTGGTAATGGGTTAACTTGAGGGCCCGAATTCGAAACTAAAGCTACCTAAAATATTGTGGGGCGAAAGTAGATGAACCAGTCTCTGCATTATTATTCAAGTTACGGCAGGGAGTGTCTACTCGATACTATAGAGTCATATTTATACACGCACAATCTGAGGACATAGGGTCCTCAGAATGTTTGTGTAATTCATGTATTTATACACGCACAATCTGAGGACACAGGGTCCTCAGAATGTTTGTGTTATTCATGTGACGCACGTTCTCGGAATGATTTATTTACAAGAGCATTTTCAAATACCGGAGATATATAAAATCAGAAAAATTCTTGTTTAACCCTTTACCAAACGACAAAATTTTAAACTGGTCCAATTTGAGAGCACTTGCAGACGACAAAATAAACGTAACTCAAAAATTGAAATTTGTTTCCAGCAGGGTAGAAATATTGTGGGAAAAGGAGAAAATGCTGGTTACCAGCATTTTCTCCTTTTTCCACAATGTTTTCAAAAGGCTTCTACCCCAGGGTCGTAAAAAATCAGGGATTGTTTAGTAAAGGGTTAAAGTTTTTGTAAGGGACATGTAAGTAAAAGGATTGAGTAGATGACACATAGCTTCGCGTGTATTTTTATCAGCATATTTTCCGACATGAACTAGCTGCTAAGCAAAGTATTTTCGCGAATAAAAGATGTAATATTAACAATCTTTAGAACGCATTAATTATATTACTTGGGCTAATATACATGTAACAAGTAGTCTAGCTAATTCGTACGTAGTCACTTTAGCTTTACTAGAAAGAGAGAAACGAAAGAATTTCATCAGTCATCAACTCCAGCTTAGGTAGTTAAGATGGTCTGTCGACATCAAATACCTTTACTTTGAACATATATATTATTTTAGACTGTCAGGACTATGATATATGATGAATGTCGTGTGGCGATCGATGGACCTGTATGATTGTTTGCACAGACTATGGCTTTGGACACCATGTTCGATTGACCGAGTGAGGCGTAACTGAAAGCTGTTTGTCACAAATAGTTTAAGGCTTTTGTCAAGATACCAAACTTACGCCTTTATCAATAGGGACTAAGCCCTCTTGCTCAGTCTATAACGCACAAGGCTTAAAAAAATGGGGTAGTTGGTTTGAGTACCCCACCTAGGCCGAGGACTAATGATAGTCATTGACAGTATTTATTCCTCTTTCATGACTGACAATTGTCTCGAAGATGGTTATGTAGAAAAGCAGCCAGTGGCCTTGACAGAACAATGTGCAAAACATTCGTATAAGAAACTCAAGGAAAATAAAGGAACGTGCACCGTCCGACGAGATAATTGGAGTGCAACACACGAAAAGGGTCATTCGGACATTTGCGTAAAGTGTCGTCTCGGATTAGCCTGCGCAGTCCGCGCAGGCTAATCCGAAACGACACTTTCCGATTTTATGCGATTTTCTGTTTTACGCAAGTCTACTGTAGCACAAAATCTAATGTAGTCGTAAAGTGCCGTCTCGGATTAGCCTGCGCGGACTGCGCAGGCTAATCCGGGACGACACTTTACGCAAATGTCCGAATGCACCTTTTCGTGTGTTGCACTCCATATACAAACCAAAGAAAACAAACAAACGACCATGGTGTGTGCATTGTAGACCTACCAAACTATGCGCAAATTATAGGTCCATAAAATCCATTTTTGTCTAACAACGGACCAATCATGAGAGCTTTTTTAAAAAAAAGCAAAAAGTTTCGACACCTGCGCAAACAGGCTGACATAGGTCAAAACTTTTTGCAGATGCACTACACCCCCTTTTCACAGAGAGAAGATTGCAGACAAGAACAAAGATCAGAATTATGATGTCTACAGTCTGATCTTGATTTAAGTTTTCGGCAAAGGCTACCGGATATGGGAAATGAACTTAGATCCACATGTAGCATGAAAAATAGAAGAAAAAAAACAGATAATTCAGCAAAAGAGTCCTTTATAAGGATATTCAGAATCTAAAAAATGATTTTTTTCCCCCACAATTCTATAAACATAAATGCGAAATATCAAAAAGATTTGCTATCTTACTGTTTAGTTACATCAGGTTTTCCGCCGTAATCCCTTTGTCCTGTATGTAGCCATATATAACTATCAAAATAATGGAAAAAAAACCTCATTGTCACGCACGGGTAGATTTATAGCAGAAGCCGAGAATGGATAATATCCAGCGTGGCCAAGCTTTGAACCTAGTGTACTAGCTTCGGATTATGAGCCTTGTGAATTTAAGTATGATACATTAATTGTTTTATTTAGGCCTACCTGTTTCGCCTGAGTCACTTTGATTGGTAAATATAAACATAAGAGCCCAATTCCCAAATTCAACCGAGCTTAAGATTGTGGGGGAAAAGAAGAAAAAATCAAAGGACTGAAGGTCCTGAAAGTCGCACTAATGGTGAAACCTTGATATTTTGGGACTGATAGGTGGTCATCACCCTTTTACAGGACAATCTTGCTTTTACGTAATTCAAACAGCTTTGGAAAACAGAGCTGAAAGAAAGAAAAACTCATTTTTTTTTACTCAAGATTTTCTTCCAATTAGACTCAAATTTAATGGTTTACCGTAAGTCAAATTTGATTAGTTTTCAGCAATTCTTCGATTTTGACTAGTCTGCAATTTAGTTGAGCAAATGCAGTTACTTGTAATAGGCAGCTTCCCACCAAGTTAGATCTTTTCATTTTTCTTTTTCTTTAATATATCCATGTTGGCATATAGCCTGACATAATATACCCAAAACAATATTAAATGTATGTCATTGGTCACCTCTATTACTTGGAACTTACTGAAACAGTGCCACTGCATACCGATGCTAGCACTTGACAATTTTTGAAAAGGGACACATAAGGGACATCTCTGTGAAATCATTTCAAAATCTGACCAACCATTTCAGTGAAGAAGAATTTTCAAGAATTTCTTCATGTCCGAATAGTGCAAGTGGACCCCATTTACCAGAGCCATGCTTCTTGATGGATCAGAATTTCGAAAACATTTTTGAAAATGGTCACCCAAGGAAGATTGCTTTGAAATTATTTTAAAATCTGATCATGGGTTTCAGAGAAGGTGAATTTTCAAGAAATTCTTCATTTCCATATTGTAGCCCCAATTCACCTGAGCCATGTTTCTTGGCAAATCAAAATTTCGCGAACAAGTTTTTAAAAGGGTCACCCAAGGAACATCTCTGTGAACTTTTTTCAATATCTGATCAGCCGTTTCAGAGAAGTAAGAATATTCAAGAATTTCTGCATGTCCATATAAGTACAAGTAGCCCCCATTTACCAGAGCCATGTTTCTTGATGGATTGAAATTTCGCAAACAATTTTTGAAAAGGGTCACCCATAGAACATCCCTGAGAAATTATTTCAAAATCTGACCAGTGGTTTCTGAGAAGAAGAATTTTTTAGAATTTCTTCATTCCTGTATAGTGCAAATAGCCCCCATTCACCAGAGTCATGTTTCTTGACTGATTAAAATTTCACGAAAAAGTTTTGGAAAGGGTCACTTAAGGTAGTGGACCCGTAATAAGCATAGTGCAGCATGGCATAAAATTTCTGGACAGTTGATAAGACATATTTTGTACAGATATGATACTGTTGCACATTTTTGACCAAACAGAAATTCCTTCGGGGTCCGTCTTGAAATTATTTGTTGATAATTTTGTTAGTTTCCAGAAAAGGGAGGTAATTATCATATCCATTTGTAATGAAATTATAGTAGTTATAGATTTATAAATGATAATTCTAGGAAGGACAAAAAAGAAAAAGTGGCTCGGTGAAAGTAGTACAATAGTGCTCAATTTTAATCTTAGCAAATTTTCTAGGGTAATATTATAGTGGAAATAGCTGTGTTCTATTACGGGTCCACTACGTTAAGGAACAACTCTGTGAAATTATTTTAAAATCTGGCCAGCTGTTTCAGAGAAGAAGATTTTTAAAGAATTTCTTAGAAAACTGTTTGGTTGCCATGGCAACCAAAACTTTTGACGTAATCAAATTCTGTGAACAATTTTCAAAGAGGATCTCCCAAGGAACATTCCAGCCAAGTTTGGTCCATATTGGCCCAGCGGTTTTGGAGGAGTTGATGTTTAAAGAATTGTTGATGACGCATGACGGATGACAGACACCAGGTGATCCTAAAAGCTTCCCTTGAGCATGTTGTGTTCAGGTTAGCTGAAAAAACAGTCCTAAGGTTTTTCATCTCAACCAAACTGACTCTCAAACTATAAAAAATATTTGCAAAATAATTAATAACTATGCAATCTACAACAGGTTAAAGACCATTGTGAATAATTAGTTTAACTCATTACCAGACCAGCCCAATTTTAGGCTTGTCCAAATTGAAAGCATTTGCAGACGACAAAATAAAAGTGACAGAAAATTTGAAATTTGTTTTGTGAAGGTTAGAAAAAATTGTGGGAAAAGGAGAAAATGCATTTTTTTCCCTTTTCCCACAATGTGTTCTAAAGGCTTCTTTCTCAGGGTAGTTGAAATTAGGGATTGTGTGGTAATGGGTTAATCACCACATTAAATTTGTTACACTCTTTTCGAGTGCTGAAATTGTATCTTTGCTATCCAAACAATGTAATTAATGTATCACATTTCTGTTATATCATTTCTTTAAATGTGCTGATGCTTATGTTTTTTTTTTTTCATATATAAAACATATTTTTATAATGATGGATAAATATTTTTAAAGTATCCAATATGCTTTTTTTTTCATTAATAGTAACTTTATCTTCCTTAAAAAAAAAAAAAAGAAAGAAAAACGCGATTTTATCACTAAGCATTTGATTCACTTCGCTATGTTTATTGTTAAATAAGTTTCATCATTGGTTTTAATCATGTAAGGCAAATTTAAAATAAAGCAAGAGTTATAAATCGTCTTGATGACGAATACGTAATTTCTATTAATTTTTACATAAATTGAAGTTAGAAATACTATAAAAATCATGTGTTCATTTTGACTACACATTGGGTACGTTTTGACTCCACTTGGGTAGGTTTAGACTTCATTTGGGTAAGTTTTGACTCCATTCGGGTACGTTTTGACTTGGGTACTTTTTGGTTTGAGTACGTTTTGACTGTAAACCCCCTCAACAGTGCAACTGTCAATGTACGGTCGTAATTGCTGTATTTTACCTTGCGTTTCATATTTCATGTTGTATTTACTGTATACGGAGGGGATGAAATATCCTTGTCGCCACTCTTTTGGGGTCCGAACAAATGCAGTAATCAACATTTTAACTTTACTGGTGTTAATCGTTATACATGTGCGTTTGTTTTCTATCCCGTCCGCCATTTGCATTTTCTTAATCAAAGTACAATTTTGTACTTCAAACTTAAGCTGATCAAAGACCTAAAATACTAGAATTGATAGCAAAAGTTCATGTCTGATTTCCATAAAATCGTGTATGTAAGCGTTTCGCATGCAGTTTTATGTGTTACAAAAGTTTTTTGATGTGTAATGGAATAGTTTTTTGGTGTTTTGGGGTATTCGAGTGGTTTGGGGTGTTTCATCCGAGACGTGCGTTACAAACTAGGTCAAAGCTGCGGAACGAAACAAATTTTCAAATTTAGAGCGAGTTTTACGATATTTAACCCTGAATTCATGGTTTGCATGGTTTAAAAGAGTTGATGTCAAATGACATCACTCGAGTCCGAAATTCCACCCTTATAAGCGAAGCTCTACCGGTCTCGATAATACATGAATATTTACAGTACGGTGCTCTCGATAAGCCATATTAATCCGCGATCCCTTTTAAACTCACATTAAGCATTGATGGGGGATATCTTAGCTGAATTGTGTTTTCTTTACCCATCTAAACAAAGATAGATGTTAAATTTTCACATGATATACAAAATAACCGCATTTTTTTTAATTTAAAATTTGAGTCATGTTCTCCTTTTTCTTGCGTAGGTAGATCTATATGAGTTATATGAGTTACCGGGTCCAGTCCCATCATAAAGAACAAATTCCAGACATACCAAAGAAAAAGTAGTACTACAGCGATTGGGTTAAAAGCAGAGTAACTGCACCTCGTTTATAAAGTATATACGACGTTTTTGATCCAATTTTTTGCATGATTCTTCAACCCACTATAGACACCCCCCAACCCACCCTGAGCTCCTCGAGCTCATCGCAAAAAGTCGAACGTTTTGACAAACGTGCGACTTAAAAATAAGTACTCTCTGCTTTAGTCATAGTAGAATGAATGTCTACTACACACAAACTTCTACGAGTCATATTATACAAATTGAGGACATAGGGTCCTCAGAATGTACATGCATTACTGTGTATTTGTAAATTAATGCACGTTCTCGGAATTGTTTATTTACAAAAACTTTTTACGATACGAGAGACATGCGAGCTTTGAGCAGTAAGCAAAATTATCATTTTCAGATTTCGTACGAGACATTTAAGCATTACACATTTTAACTGCTCAGCGGTTACGCACAAGACTTAAAACAATCATCCGGGAGTCACTGGTTTGAGTATCCTAGTTGGACCGATTCTTTCCAAGGAAATGTGATAGTCACTGACAAATTTTATTCCTCTTTAATGACTAATAATTGTCTCGAAGATGGCTATGTAGGAAAGCAGCCAGTGGCTTGAAAAGAACATTGTGCCAACCATTGATAAAAGAAAATCAAGGAAAACAAAGGTATGTGTATTGGCTGTCGAGATAAACAAAGCTAAAAACAAACAAACGATCATGGTGGGTGCATTGTAGGCCTACAAAGCAAGACACCACAAAACCATTGGTCCATATGTCCATTTTGCCTAACAAAAGACCAATCACGAGGTAGAATTTTACTTTCACTTACAAAAGTTTTAAAAATAGCAAAAAGTTTCAACCCATGAGCAGCCTGAGCAAACAAGCTGACATGGGTCAATACTTTTTGCAGATGCCATGATTACACCCCTTTTCAGAGCATAAAATTGCAGACAAGAACAAAAATCAGACTTTAGGTGTCTACATTCTGATTTTGATTAACGAGTTGCCATTTGTAGCAGTAATGAGCTTTGAGCTGTAATAAAATATAGAAAAAACACATACTTTCAGCATAAAAGTCCTTTATTAAGGATAAATGGCCCTGATGGACAGTATTCAGAAACTAAAAAAGTGAATAAAATAAAATATAAAGATATAAAATTTTATTTTTTAGTTACATTTTCCACCATAACTCATTTGTCCCATATGTTGCCAAATATAGCTATCAGAATAATGAAAAAAAAAAAATGATTATAAAAAATATAATGTGTATGAGCACAAAATGCATTTAATCCTAGTATCATAATCCATACCACAAAGATCTAGAATGAATAAGCACAATCACGAAAGCTTACCTTGAGCACTTTTTGCTCAGGTGAGCTAAAAATCAATTGAAATCTGGGAATGTATTCACCAACCATTCTTAAGAATATTATTTGTCTTATTTTTCAAAGATTCTCTGGATGTGAAAGTAACACAACTTCTAATTGGCTAAAAATAACAATTTATCCAATTAGAAGTTGTGTTACTTTCACACTTTGGAAAATCTGGAGACTAAGACTAAGAACAGTCTTAAGAATGGTTGGTGAATACGGACCCAGGTCCTTTTCTACACTGAATAAACAACGTAACAAAAAATGCTACAGAAGCTTGTCACTTGTGCCATATTTTATGACCTAGAGGAAGAGACCTTTTGAAAACATAGTGGAAAAAAAAGAAAATGCTGGTAAACAGCATTTTCTCCTTTTCCCACAATGTTTTCTATTCTACTGAAGTCAAGTTTCAATTTTTGAGTCATGCTTATTTTATCATCTGCAAATGCTTCCAATTTGGACAAGTCTAAAATTTTGTCATTTGGTAAAGAGTTAAAGTATTAATAAAGGCCAAAAGTAAACAAAGGGGGTGTTTAAATGCATTTGAATTCATATCATACTATTATAAAGTAAGGAAATCCACTGTGAAAATAATAATCTGTCATTGCATGGTTGGTCCAACTGTTAGTTGCTGTCAGACAGAAATTGATTTTAAAACTGGGTTAAAACCTGCCAGGTAGCTGTGCTATTCGTTTACCTTTCGCCTGATTGAAAAAAATACATATCAGCCACTAACATATTGCCTGACCACGCAATAACACTCTGTCATCACTACAAAGTTTTCTATACTTTTAAATGGTATGATTTAAATCTAAATGTGTTATAACACCTGCTTTGATATTTGGCCTTTAATGGGCCTTTAAAGGAAAGCTGTATTGTTATTCAGTGCATGGCTTAAAGGAAACTTGTCCAACATCATGAAAGGCGACAGCAGTAATAGCAACTACAACAAAATCAATGACAACAAGCCATTTCATTGAAATGATATCCCATTCCAAAAAGACTTTTTTAATAGAAACATAAAAGCGATATGTGGTTTTGCATGTTTATGTGACTAGAGGTTACTGAGGTATTGACACAAAATAAAAATATATACATCAAGCCATTTCTTCCATGACACAGCATCATACATCACTTGGGGCCCTGATATGAGCAGTGATTTTGCTTCTTGCTTGCATAATTTATGAATTCATGATGGAAAAAGACAAAACCACAAAAATAGGGAGGGGTAGTGTTTTTGCAATGGGGCTTGAACCCAAAATGACAACATAGATTGGCATGGAGAATTGAATAAATACTGGAAAGTACAATTTCTCAAAACAGAATGTTATGATTCCAGCCAAATTTGATAGGCTTTCACTACACAATGTATTTAACAATCCAGGCAAATTTCAAAGAAAATGTGACTAAAAGTGTGGATTTTGTTCAGTTAACCCATTACCACACAATCCCTACTTTTGACGCCCCCTGAGAAAGAAGGCTTTTGAAAACACTGTAGGAAAATGAGAAAATGCTGGTAACCAGCATTTTCTCCTTTTCCCACAATGTTTTCTACCCTTCCCAGCACAAATTTCTATTTTTTAGTCACCTTTATTTTGTCGTCTGCAAATGTTTTCAATTTGGGCCAGTCTGAAATTTTCTCGTGTGGTAAAGAGTTAAAAATACTAAGTCATCAAATGGCTGCTTCATATCTAGATTTTCTTCATTTTTAGTAGAGTTAAATCCCTTGATGAACCAAATAATCTTGCAAGTTCAAAAGAATTCCTTTAAAAAAATGCAGGCTTCATTGCCTAAACAAGAAATGGAAATTTTCAACTGTAAATGGCTACTTTTCCCATTCTGATTGTCAGATTTCCTTTTCAAAATCAATAGGAATGACGCTGTGGATGATACAAAACAACTGCAAATGTCACGAAAATCCAACCACAAAAGCAGATTTTATCACGTAAACAAGTAATTGAAATTTTCTGGTTCAAATGGCTAGTTTTCCCATACGAATTATCAGATTTTGTACAAGATTTTCTAAGAAATAAATGGTAAAGAGATGATAATATCTTTTTGATAACCAAATAGCTAGCAATTTTGTCTACATATTTCCCTTCTCAAATCTTGTTTTATATGATGATTACCTAAATTTAGAAAATTATTTAGGCTTAAACCTTTCCCGAACAACAAAATTTAAGACTGGTCTAAATTGAAACCACTTGCAAACAACCAAATTAATGTAACTCAGAAATTTAAATTAATTTTGTTTCCAGCAGGGTAGAAAATATTGTGGGAAAAGGAGAAAATACTGGTTACTAGCATTTTCTCCTTTTCCCACTGTTTTCACAAGGCTTCTATCTCAGGCATTGTTTTGTAAAGGGTTAAATTTCACAGGTGTTTGAACCACAGTATGAATGTGTCTACTATGCCATCTTTATATAAAAAATGGTGTCATTGAAAGAGTTATAGCCCCTTGCTTTCAAAACTTTGCACCCTGATTTTGCTCTGTACAATATTGATTATTCAATGTATGACTCTATAAGTCATTGCAAGATAACAAAATTTTAGACTTGTTCAAATTGAAAGCTTTTGCAGACAACATAGTAAATATGGGTCTAATGTCAGAGGAGATTTGTCTTTGAAAAGCTAGAAAACATTTTGGGGGAAAAATGTGGGCTGCCAGTATGTTCTCCTTTTCCCACAATGTTTCCAAAACTTTTCAGGGCCAGGGTCTTTAAAACTTGGGACTGTGCAGTAAAGGGATACAACTGGAACAAATTTGCATAACTACATGAATTTCTTGCCATGCCTTTACTGGTTTCCTTTACAAACATTGAGCTTCACTAGAAGACTTTTGACCCTTGAGAGAGTCCCAGTATCTTTGACAAAGGCAAAAAACGTTCTGGGATTTGAGTGCAGTGATTGCATTTCTAGTTTACATTTGCAATATACCACTACAGTTACTGTGTGAGTGAAGCTAGAACATCTCACCATTGTGTTATTTACACTAGTCAAACTTGAATTATATCATTCACTTATATTGTAATCCCAAAGAATGGTCAAATTCAAATTTTGCAAAAGTTTTAGTATCATAGTCTTTTACAGTTCTGAAAAACATAGCTGAGCTGATCTTCACTTTGAATTTGAAACATCTGGAGGATTGCTTCGTTTACCTCTACACTTAACCATGCCACTGAAAAATATAAAGAAATATAAATATCATCAAGCAGTAACATTATCTTTTGAAAAAACAAAGGATGTGGGAAACATCAAAGAAAGCTTTGGGTTTTGTCAAAACAGAAATCTACATTAACCCTTTACCACACATCGACATTTTAGACTCATCTAAATTGAAAGAATTTGCAGACAATTCAGATGTGGCTCTAATGATGTAAGTTGTCTATATAAGGGTAGAAAACATAGTGGGAAATGGAGAAAATGCTGGTTACCAGTATTTTCTTTTCCCACAATGTTTTCAGAAGGCTTCTTCATCAGGGTCATTAAAAGTTGGCATTGTGTGGTAAAGGGTTAAAAATAATTGATTATTTCTGATAGAGTTGGACATGTGATGGGAAAAGGAGAAGTTACTTGCTATTAACGCTTTCTCTTTTCCCCATAACCTGTTCAAAAGCATTTTCTTTTTTTTTTAAAAAGGTATAAAAAGTTTCCATGAGGCAAAGCCATCAAACTTTTCCATCTAAGGAGTGTGGGTGCTCTATGTATTATGGGGAAAAAGAGCAAAAGTAAGATACCCAATATGGTATCTAATTGTCTATTGAGAAGAGTGTCAAATTTGTTTAACCAACTAAGTGTGAGTTTAGCCCCTTGATTACAACTGAAGTTAACAGATGAGTAATTAGACTTTTGCAGAGCTGGGTGGCTCAGTGGTTAGGGTGATGTGGTGGTTGTGAGCCTGATACCTGGTTGAGGCAAACTTTCCTTCCCGTGATATTTCACCTCTCACTTCTGATGCATGTGAAAATAGTAGTCAGTGGCTTGGAAAGAAAGTTGTGTCAGTTCTTGTGTGAGCAAACCAGGAAACACATGCATAGGTGAACTGCCTGCCCTGATATGACCCATGCTGATATTATGGCGTTTAACTCCAATGCCATCCATCAATTAAGACTTTTTCTGATGTAGCTGAAAGTGCCAGTTTTTGACCCACCTTTTGGTACTAGTAACAAATGAATAAATAGAAATTTGTGATTGGTAACCAATGTAGACATGCTTATCTTACTATTTGCTGGCAAAACTATACCATACTATATTATCTAAAAATTTCTGTTGAGTAATAGTGTTTTCACCAATTGAGAGCGTATTCCAGAAATATTTTAAAATTTAGAACTTTGATCTGCAAAATTTTCACATTCATCGAACCCTTTAATAAATAATATCAAAGAAAATGGCTTTTGAAAACATCGTGGAAAGAGGTGAAAATGCTGTGGGTACCTGCATTCTCTCCTTTTCCCACATTTTCTACCTTTTCAGTGATAAATCCCATATTTTTCAACCACTGTTAATTTGTTTTCTGCAAACATTTTCCATCTGAAAGTGTCTACACTTTTGTAGTCTAGTCAAATATCATGTAAACAGAGAGGAGTCACTGATGTACCTTATTTCTTTCTGAAAACCATCCACCACAGCCTTTTCTCTGACTAATCTGCAATATCTGCCTTTGGAATGTATGACATTTTTTCTTTCTCTGGTATGGCTGCATGTTAGAGTTGACAGCTGACTATTTATTTATCTTCACCCACAATTACCATCAGTCATAGCTGGATAGAAATATAAAAAAAAATAAATATTTTCTCTCATACCCAACCTGCATGTTTACATATTCATTTTCAGTTAGTACATTTTTTTACCAGCCCCAAGAAAAAGTCTGAGGAAAGCTTTGTGAGAAGAGGAGAAATTGCCTGTAATAAGCAAGACTTTTAGTTCACCTTTTTTTCCACATTTCTTTTATCATAATAGACTGTTTGATTTACAGTTTAATTATAGTACCAATTTTTATTTGTTGTCTTTTATTTTTTATCCTTTGGATTCACACCAATTCAAAAGCATACTCTTAAGAAATGCCAGCAGTCGGAATCTGGAATTTGGCTGAGGACTGGTTGACAAAATTTAGATTCCATTCATGAAAATCATAAGGATATTGTTTTTTCCTTATCATACATCATCAGTTGACTTTTACTCCATCACAAAAATGTAAATTTACCTCTACTGGGTAGCTAAAAAGTCACCAAATCTGACTCATGACAGGTGCTTGTGGATTCGATACCAAGTTGATGCAAACTCACTTTCATGCACCTTATCGTATCTCACCTCTGAAGCATGTGAGAAATTAGTCTAGCTCAGAAATAAAGTTGTGTCAGCACTGGTGTGAGAAATCCAAGAAACACATGCATAAGTGCACTGGTCACCATTCTATCACCTAAGCTGTTCAAATGGCATTTACTCCAATTAACTAATTTAGAAAGAGTTTGCAGACAAAAATCAAAACACAGCTTAAAGAATGGCATTTGTCTTTGATACTGTTGATTGATTGATTCATAGGCTTAAACGCTGTTAACATAATTTCAGTTATATCTCAGCGGCCAGTGCACCTATCCATGCTTTCCTGAAGTTTCTTTTACCATTACTCTGTACAATTTTTCTTTCCACACTACTGGCTGCTTCCCAATAACCATCGTCGACACAATGAAAGAAATAGGCTAAACCAGGGTTTGAACCTACAAACCCGTTCTCAAGACCTGCCGACAGCTACTGGGGCTCGGCTCTTTGATAGGGAAGAAACCATAGTTTGAAAAGGAGAAAATGTTGCTAACAAGCATTTTCTCCTACTCCAACAAAGTTTCTTTCTGAGGGACGTTCAAACTTATGATTGTGTGTTTCATATAAATGTTAAACATAATTAGCATAATTACTGTTAACCTCACTGCAGATGATGACTCTTGAAATCTGTGGGAAACAATGCTGGTTACCAGCATTTTTCTCCTTTTACAAACCACAATGTTTTTTTCTCAGGGACTGAATGATGGATAATTTATCTTTAACACACAATGACTTTAACTCTTTACCAAAAGATAAAATTTTAGACTGGTCAAAATTTAAAGCACTTGCAGACAACAAAATTAATGTAACTCAAAAATTGAAATTAGTTTCCATCAGGGTAGAAAACATTGTGGTTACTCGTATTTTCTCCTTTTCCCACACAGCTTTCTTAAGCTTTCCTTCTCAGGGTCGTTAAAAGTCTGGATTGTGTGGTAAACAGTTAAACAACCCAGAAAGAGGAATCTTGTTACCAGCATTTTCTCCTTTTTTCAGTCAAACCAATTTGAATTTTTCAATCACATTTTGTCATCTACATAAAGCTTTCAATTTGGACTAGTTCAACTTTATTTGTTTGGCAAAGAGTTCATCCCACAGCAGATGATGTCTTTTTTTTTTAAACATTGTCCGAAAAAAGGAGATTATTCCTCATGAGCACTTTCACCTTTTCCAATTATCGTCCGGGATACTCCCTGCTACAAAGCTTTATCGCAACTGATCCAGAAAATATTTCTTTCCTACGGGCAAGCCAAGAAAGAAAAACAGGAAGAGGGTTAAGCCCAGTAAATACTTACCAACACGAACAGTTTTTTATCGGCTGCAAAATACGGCATTCACCCCCCTCCTGTCTGCGTGTTCCTTTTTTCAACATACGAGACATAAAATATACTGGGAAATTTTGACCCGATTTCGACACTGTAAGTGGAGCTCTCATAATTTTAAAGTGTGTGAACAGGCCACCAAAGCACCTTCAGTTCCAAGTCTAATCGCTTTCTACTACCATGTGTAAAGTCATTTTCGGCATAATACCATAAAACGCCCCTCTGCTATACAGTCAATGCTTACATGTGGTATTGTTTTTTTGACTTAAAAGAAGAAATATAATGAAATTTTCAGCTTCATTCCGTTGAAAAATATTGTATTTGATGTTTACGAAATGAATCCATAAACCAGTTGCAATTTTTTGACACATAATTTTGATTTTCAAGGGTTTTCGCGACTTATAGAGGGGCGTTTTACGGTATTATGCCTCATTTTCTGCGTCGTCACACTACGTTAAATACTTTTATGTGTCGTCCTTGATGATCTCTCGACGCCATTTTCGAGGGTGCATGGAAATACCCGGTCCCCCTAAACACAGAACCTAACCGAACCTTAGCTATTGTTGTAAAATCAGACTTGCCTATTTGTAACTGGTCCGCCTCCGAGGGTCACAAAAACTGCTAGTCGTCTTTTCCACAGGCAGATGCCGCTCAACAACAAAAACAAGGTACAGAAAACACGTCTTTTCACTTCGGCTTCTCGATATCGTCTGAGGCTACCTGTATTACGCGGGATTCTCCGGCGCTCATTATGCACATGCGGGAATGGCTCAAGTCAAACCAGTAAAATTACCACATACTTCCCCATTTTGAAAAGCCCTCTCTTATATAGAGTCTGTTAATGCAGCACCCTTTAAGCAACTATACAGAAGCCCAAGTCTGAAATTGCGGCTTGTCTAGGTGGAATTGGCCCGTTTCTCTACATACACGGCCATTAATATCTAAAACATAAGTGATACTAACTGAAAGGACCACTGACACAGGCATCACTTTCAGTCTGGCAATTAGCGCAGCAACTTCCCCTTTAAAGGTGGAAGTATTTATTCTAACTCCATTTCCAGGTATCAGAGCAAATCTTTTCCCACCATAGATATGTCTAAACCGACTTTCTTCTGAAAATTCCTTTGGCTGGAAAATGTTTTTCCCTGAAAAAACCAAAACCACAGTGTGGAAAAGTCTTCATAAATTCCCTAGCCATACTGTTAAAGTCGGTATATGAGTCCATGGATCCTCTGATATGGCAAACTGCGGTTCATATGGTTTGAAGGCACTTGCTATTTAGACACCTTCTTGCCTATTGGGTCCCCTTTTTCTTCTCTCAGGTGGACTATAAATAAAAGACCTGCAGCTTCCATTATAAGAATCTTCTCTCAATTCCCTATAAACCCAAGTATCAGTAGTCTCTGAGCAGAGTAGTCAAGACATACATATCTCACTTGTATCTGCTAGCACTGTACTGTTGTGAATCTCTTTTTCAAATATTACCCATTTTTCTGGCGTCATTAGTCATAAGACTCACTTCATTTGGATATATGTCAACTACTGACCTCGGTTTGGGTTGTCTACCAAAAGGCAGCTTAATAGCTCCTTCCAATGGTAATACTAACAATCTTCTTTCACCTCCTGAATCCATTTCCCTGACTGGCATTCAGGCTGAGAGTAAGAGACAGTTACCTACTTTTATTTGATCCTTCCCTTCTATCTGGGCAAGGATCTGGCACAGGTGAATTGTTCATGTTCTGTACTTTCATGCTCATTACGTCAATTCCCACATTTCTTATTGTCGGGATGACTAATTCAATTCCATTCACCTTTCTTCTTATTTTTTGAGTATGAAGTACACAGTCCTCTGTTTCTGGGTCCCTTCTCAACAACATAGAGTCTGCCAGAATGAAGACATCCATACAGGTCCAAAAGTACTTCATCAGCTGTAGTAATTTTAATGTCACTTCTCCATCTGGCGGTTCTTTTATATGGAATAACCATTTTCGCAGGTATTTGAACTTATTCCCTTGTAACCTTTGACCTCGGAGTATCTTCCTGGTACCATTTGTATATTTTCTGTCAAGGGATCTGTTCTGTACCATTTCCATTCCAATGAGGTATTTCCATTTCAGGTGTGATATACTATCGTTATTGCAGCCTCCACATGGGAGCTGTTCAGAACCATCTGTATTTCTAAGCATTGTCTGTGGCTTATCATGGTCATTCTCTGATTTGTGCCTCCAGCTTATGCTATGGTGTGTCACAGATGTATTTATGGCACCTCTCAGTGGCTCTTTTTCCACTTTACTGGCTGTTCCAGATAACATCAGGTCCATTTTATCGACTGGTTTGAGGATATTTTCATCTGTGTGTGTGAGTGAACATTCGACCACTCTATCAGATTTAGGTTGTTCATGGTCTGTCTCCATTACAAACTCTCTTGATATCCTTGATTTCTCTCTATCTTTGCTGATTATCATTGGTATCTTTTCCTCCTTTATTTGTAGGCAGGATTCTGATGTGGTGATATCAATCTTCCTCTCATGTATTATGTCAAACCCTAACAGCATGTCATCTTCTATAGGAGCGACATAAATGTCCTCTTCAAATGAAGAAATGCCCAGTTGAACACGTACAGGGCCCACAGTGTAACCTTTAATGCTCATATCTCTCCCTGCAGCATGTAAGATGACGTATCCTTTGATAAGAGGCTTTGGCTGTAGTTGATTATAAATCCTGTCTGACATTACTGTAACTTCAGCAGCTGAATCAACTATTGCGATTACTGGCACAGATTGCACTTCGCAGGTAACTGTACAGGCTGAATGGGAATCAAGTCTACAGACAATGAATTGCTCCGTAAAACTTTGATCTCCCTCTGCTGTTCCTTCAACATGAACTTGATTAACACACACATTCAATCCATTGTCGTGTGTCTCACCTTTGTTCAAGTACAACTCCCTATCAGCAGTATCTGCCGGCTCTTCTTTGAGTCCAGCTACTCTGTTCTCAGTTTTCAGGCCCTTTAATTCTGCTTGGGTTGACGGTTGGCCTTCTCCCTCAACCCTTGGTCGTTTAACGAATCAACTGTCTCATGAACCCTAACTGATTTGTTATGTTTAGGACAGTCTATCTTTAAGTGGCCCACTGCATTGCAGCTGTGACAAGTAGGCTTATCTTGGTCCCTTTCTGGCGACTTAGATCTATCCCCTTGCTCACTTTCTGTTAAGATGACAGTCTTCAATTCTTCTAATACTGTCTCAACATGACTCATCTTCCCCTCCAGAGTAGTTATTCTTTTCTCTAACTCTGGTTTCTTTGAAGCATCAACAGAGCATTCTTCACTTGCCTCTGTATCTGCATACACTTGCCGGGTGGGATGTCCAACTCGACCCGCATTCATCATTTTTGTAGTGTTTTGATTCCACACTACATGGCCTATTGCTTGTTCCAAGGTCTGTGGTTTCATATTTATTGCATAGTGACCGGAATCAGTATCTATGCAACCTTGGCAAAATTTCAGAACAAGCTCATATTGTATGAGATGTTCAGGCATGTCTCTATAGGCCTTTGTGCCCAGGTATGCCACTCTGTCTGCCCATTCATAAATGCTTTCATCACATTTTTGGCGCAGATTTACAAATTGCATCCTCAGCACGCTGGGAAGATCTGAAGAACTAAATCTTCTCTCTAGTCTTTGAACCAAATCAAAATATTCCAAATTTGGTTCCCTGTCCGTGATCATAGCAAAGTAGTCACTTGCTCTACCTTGCAGACACCAGCACAAATTGTTTTTTCTTTCCCTTCCTGTCCACTGTTGTTCTTCAGCGAAGGTAGAAAATTTTACGAAAAATGATGGCCATGAACCAGTGCCATCATAGCTGATGTGCCTTGGAACCGTTACTGGCTCATAGAACAAATCATGTCTTTGTGCATTGCAGTCGTCAACCCAGTTAGTTTTGCGGTCGACACTATAAGCATCTCTGGCAGTATACTGTGAATAGAACGAGTTATTTGATCTCCGTTCATGATCTCCAAAATATGGACTGCCATAGGCACCAGTTATTTGTGAAGGGTAGTGAGCCATTGGTGAGAGAACACTTTGATGAAAATGATATGGGGCTCTATCATTTTCATTTAAGTACATAGACCGATTTAATTGACCATGACGTTCACAAGTTTGCCGTCTTGAATCCTTTTGAACCTCTTTATTAGATGGCTCGTAAGGTCTAAAGTCTATCCGGTTTATCAATTCATCTGTGAGTCTGAGTCCTCGAATAGATCGAAGCTCTTCTAAATCTATATTTCCTTTCTCCTCCCTCCTTTTCAAAATTTCAGCAGCGAGGTGCTCTCCAATTCCTGGCAGAGCTAGTAATTCACGCCCCAAACAATAATTTATTAGTACCTTGTCCATTTTAAGATGATCTAGCTTTTGAATGTAAATGAAAGCCAAAATTATGCGCGATAAAAATCACCATTTGTTCATAATTGTTGACATGGATAATCAACAGCTAGATGTATCAAAAGACTGAAATTTTCAATTATCTGCTTTTTGTACTAAGTCAGAAAATTGTTCACTTCCCCTTTAATTGATAGGAAAAGTGTAGCAGTTCCCCTTTAACACTTACTCTATTTCATAAGAAAGAGGTCAGCAATTTCCCTTTAAAAAGTGGAAAGCTGTAAATAAATGTTTCAAATTAGATCTATGTTTCCACTGAAAAGCCGGAAACTAGTTATTTTCACTTTTGGTTAGTCGAAAATAAAATTGAAACAACTGGGTTATTATTTTCACTTTCAATTAGTCGAAAATAAAGAACACCCTCAACCAGCGACAGTCAATTGACCCTACAACAATTTGGGCAAATATTGCAAATCCAAATGTTGAACTGAGGCAATGGAAAAAGCAAATTATTAAGTTGCTATTGCCACAATGTTTTCAACTGTTGGCAAGAGGGGTAACCCTGTAAAACGATTCAGACAAACAACAAAAAAAAATCGTTCAAACTGTGTTTTACTACTAATCCCAGCAGTCAAAATTCAGAAAAAACGATATCAAAATTGAAACATACAATTAATTATGCAATTAGATGGACATAAATAATTTTGAAAACAGCATTCAAATTCAGCGGGAAACCCCACCCACGTGACAAATGGACGCCGCCTCAAAACAACAAAAGAAAACACAATAATGCAAACAATTCTCCGCAAATGCGATCCGAATTGCTCGCAGCGCCACTGTTGTAAAATCAGACTTGCCTATTTGTAACTGGTCCGCCTCCGAGGGTCACAAAAACTGCTAGTCGTCTTTTCCACAGGCAGATGCCGCTCAACAACAAAAACAAGGTACAGAAAACACGTCTTTTCACTTCGGCTTCTCGATATCGTCTGAGGCTACCTGTATTACGCGGGATTCTCCGGCGCTCATTATGCACATGCGGGAATGGCTCAAGTCAAACCAGTAAAATTACCACACTATTTTTGCCGAACCTAAGTTGTTTTTGGGCCATACAGTGTTTGTATGACCTTAACAAGTATATTTTCTATTTCAGAAACAGTTTGATAGTTATAATTCGAAAGAAAATGCATCCTTTTGTGATATATAACGATATATTTGGACCATATCGTTCAACGAACCTAAAAACTCGCAGGACTGTCCGCCATATTGGAGGCTATTATAACCCGTGGATCTAATAATCCATCGCGTGAAGGTACACAGCGGTAGAAGGAGCGAGGATTAAAGTAGTTCCGGCTTAAATTTTGCCGGAATATCCCGTATGTTTGTAGCTTGAAACTGATTCAAACGCTCTGGAATTTTAGTTCGACTCACACGAGAACGACTTGTCCAAATCAAAAGGATTCGCAAACAACAATTTAATTCAGGTTAAAATGACAGAATTTGTATGATAGGCTAGAAAACATAGTGAGAAAACGAGACAATGCTGTTTCTTGTATTTTGTCTTTTTTCCGCAATGTTTTCAAACAGACTTTTTCATCGGTTTGCTAAATGCGATAACTCGAAATTGTCTGCTAAAGAGTTAATAGACTAGTCTTCAAAAATAGTAAAAATCCGAAATGTAGCAAGTGTCATTATCTAAGTTTTTTAAGTCTTTGGATTTCAAACTCATTATAGATCTACATGTATGCTTTTAATTAAATGTGTTCGTACTGATGACTAGAGTCTATATGGGCAGAAAAAGGACATGTAGTATACATGTACATATATAAAGTCATTGCCAACAAGTTTTCTAATTCTATACAAACCATACCGTGGGTCGACTCTTAACGATCCCGAAAAAGAAGGTTTTTAAAAACAGTGTGGGAAAAGAATAAAATGCTGGTAACCAGCATTTTTTTTCTTTTCCCGCAATGTTTTCTACCTTTTGAAAGACAAATTTAAAAAAATGAATAACATTTCAAATGTAATTTGCAAATGTATGCTTTCGATGTCGACATGTCTTAAATTTTCTCGTTTTGAAGAGAATTAACTCGTTACCTGATGCAGGCCCGTAGGAACAGGGGGGGGGGGGGGGGGGGGGGAATGGGGGGAGGGGGTAAGCCCCCCCCCCCCCCCCACGAATGATTTTGACAATCATGGTTAATTCAAATTACCCTTTGTCGCGGATAGTTTCAATCGACGCAAAATTTTCCATAAAATACGAGATAGCACCCCCCCCCCCCATCTTGAATTGCTTCCTACGTCCCTGTGATGGTCATATTTTATATTTATCTATACTGAAAGCATCTGCAGATGACAAATTATGATAGATGTATATCAAATGACAGGATTGTCTTTGAAGTGTAGTAAACGTTATGGAAAAGGAGAAACTGTTGGTTACCAGCACTGTCTTCTTTTCGCGCAATGATTTTGCGATTTTCACGCTTCTTTCTCTTGGTTATCAGAACTAAAAAACTCAGACTTGTTTGGTAAAGAGTTATATTGGGACATATTAATACGACATGAAAACATTACAAAAACATTAATAATGGCATTATACAAATTTAAAATTTCGCAAAATTAAAGGTGTAAAAATTGATTCAAATTTGAATCAGAAAGACTAGAAAACACTGTTGCCTATGTGCCTAATCTCTTCAGAGTCGGCATTATGGTTATCTATGTACCTAATCTCTTTAGAATAATTTCTGTTTTGTATGTACCTAAACTCTTTAGAGTCTTCTTCACAAACTAAAGAGTAAGGTACATACAAAACAGAAATGAAGACTCTAAAGAGTTAAGGTACAAACACAACAGATATGACTATCGTAAAGAATTAAGGTACATACAAAACAGAAATGAAAACTCTAAAGAGTTAAGGTACAAACACAAAAGCTTTGAGGACTCTAAAGTGTTAAGGTACATAAAAAACAGAAATGAAGACTCAAAAGAGTTAAGGTACATACACAACAGCTTTGAGGACTCTAAAGAGTAAAGGTACATACTCTAAAAAGTTAAGGTACAAACACAACAGATATGACGATCCTAAAGAGTAAAGGAACATACAAAACAGAACTGAAGACTCTAAAGAGTAAAGGTACAAACGCAACGGATATGACGATCCTAAAGAGTAAAGGTACATAAAGAACAGAAATGAATACTCTAAAGAGTAAAGGTACATACGCAGCAGATATGACGATCCTTAAGGGTAAAGGTACATACAGATCAGAAATGAAGACTCTAAAGAGTAAAGGTACATAAGCAGCAGATATGACGATCCTTAAGAGTAAAGGTACATACAGAACAGAAATGAAGACTCTAAATAGTTAAGGTACATACACAACAGATATGACTATCCTAAAGAGTAAAAGTACATACAGAACAGAAATAAAGACTCTAAAGAGTAAAGGTACATACGCAGCAGATATGACGATCCTAAAGAGTAAAGGTACATACAGAACAGAAATGAAGACTCTAAAGAGTTAAGGTACATACGCAATGGATATGACGATCCTAAAGAGTAAAGGTACATACAGAACAGAAATGAAGACTCTAAAGAGTTAAGGTACATACGCAACAGATATAACGATCCTAAAGAGTAAAGGTACATACAAAACAGAAATGAAGACTCTAAAGAGTAAAGGTACATACACAACAGATGTGACGATCCTAAAGAGTAAAGGTACAAACAAATCAGAAATGAAGACTCTAAAAAGTTGTGTATGTCCCATATCTTTAGAGTCTTTATTTCTGTTTTGTATGTACCTTTACTCTTTAGGATCGTCATATCTGTTGCATATGTACCTTACCTCTTTAGAGTTTTCATTTCTGTTTCGTATGTACCTTAACTCTTTAGGATGGTCATATCTGTTGCGTATGTACATTGACTCTTTAGAGTCTTCATTTCTATTGTGTATGTACCTTTACTCTTTAGGATCGTCATATCTGTTGTGTATGTACCTTAACTCTTTAGAGTTTTCATTTCTGTTCTGTATGTACCTTCGCTTTTTGGAGTCTTCATTTCTGTTCTGTATGTACTTTAACTCTTTGGAGTCTTCATTTCTGTTCTGTATGTACCTTCGCTCTTTAGGAAAGTCATATCTGCTGTGTATGTACCTTAACTCTTTGGAGTCTTCATCTGTTCTGTATGTACCTTCGCTCTTTAGAGTCTTCTTTTCTGTTCTGTATGTACCTTTACTCTTTGGAGTCTTCATTTCTGTTCTGTATGTACCTTCGCTCTTTAGGATCGTCATATCTGCTGTGTATGTACCTTTACTCTTTGGAGTCTTCATGTCTGTTCTGTATGTACCTTCGCTCTTTAGGATAGTCATATCTGCTGTGTATGTACCTTAACTCTTTGGAGTCTTCATTTCTGTTCTGTATGTACATTCGCTCTTTAGAGTCTTCTTTTCTGTTCTGTATGTACCTTTACTCTTTGGAGTCTTCATTTCTGTTCTGTATGTACCTTCGCTCTTTAGGATAGTCATATCTGCTGTGTATGTACCTTTACTCTTTGGAGTCTTCATTTCTGTTCTGTATGTACCTTCGCTCTTTAGGATCGTCATATCTGCTGTGTATGTACCTTAACTCTTTGGAGTCTTCATGTCTGTTCTGTATGTACCTTCGCTCTTTAGAGTCTTCTTTTCTGTTCTGTATGTACCTTTACTCTTTGGAGTCTTCATTTCTGTTCTGTATGTACATTCACTCTTTAGAGTCTTCTTTTCTGTTCTGTATGTACCTTTACTCTTTGGAGTCTTCATTTCTGTTCTGTATGTACCTTCGCTCTTTAGGATCGTCATATCTGCTGTGTATGTACCTTAACTCTTTGGAGTCTTCATTTCTGTTCTGTATGTACCTTCGCTCTTTGGAGTCTTCTTTTCTGTTCTGTATGTACCTTTGCTCTTTGGAGTCTTCATTTCTGTTCTGTATGTACCTTCGCTCTTTGGAGTCTTCTTTTCTGTTCTGTATGTACCTTTACTCTTTGGAGTCTTCATTTCTGTTCTGTATGTACCTTCGCTCTTTGGAGTCTTCTTTTCTGTTCTGTATGTACCTTTACTCTTTGGAGTCTTCATTTCTGTTCTGTATGTACCTTCACTCTTTGGAGTCTTCATTTCTGTTCTGTATGTACCTTCACTCTTTGGAGTCTTCTTTTCTGTTCTGTATGTACCTTTACTCTTTGGAGTCTTCATTTCTGTTCTGTATGTACCTTCATTCTTTAGGATCGTCATATCTGCTGTGTATGTACCTTAAGTCTTTGGAGTCTTCATTTCTGTTCTGTATGTACCTTCACTCTTTAGGATCGTCATATCCGTTGCGTATGTACCTTTACTCTTTGGAGTCTTCATTTCTGTTTTGTATGTACCTTTACTCTTTAGGATCGTCATATCCGCTGCGTATGTACCTTTACTCTTTGGAGTCTTCATTTCTGTTTTGTATGTACCTTCACTCTTTACGATCGTCATATCTGCTGCGTATGTATCTTAACTCTTTGGAGTCTTCATTTCTGTTCTGTATGTACCTTCACTCTTTAGGATCGTCATATCTGCTGTCTGTGTACCTTTACTCTTTAGAGTCTTCATTTCTGTTCTGTATGTACCTTTACTCTTTAGGATCGTCATATCTGCTGTCTGTGTACCTTTACTCTTTAGAGTCTTCATTTCTGTTCTGTATGTACCTTTACTCTTTATAGTCTTCATTTCTGTTCTCTATGTACCTTTACTCTTTAGGATCGTCATATCCGCTGTGTATGTACCTTTACTCTTTAGAGTCTTCATTTCTGTTGTGTATGTACCTAAACTCTTTAGAGTCTTCATGTGGGAACGAGAAAAATTGCTTGTTACCATCATTTTCTCTTTTTCCCACAATGTTTTCTAAAGTCTTCTTTATCAGGGTCATCAGAAGTAGGTAGTGTGTGGTAATGGGCTAAATCGCATGTTAAACATATTTCGGTCATAAAACAACTAAACATATATATTTATCAGCGATTGAAAAACAAGTTTGTACAAATTATCCAAATCTCTCTTGATTCTGCTTCCTGGGAACTACACCAGTACTTAACCCGGATATGTTGATCAATGAAAGATCCCAAACTTAAAACACCCCGCTCCTGTGTCTTGAACTCCAGTCCCTTTGGTTATGTGGCAGACGCTCTATCTTTCAACCATGGACACTATCAATTAAGCTTTAGCCGATTCATTTTGTCGCTGTCAAAAGGGAAACATGCATTTTTTTTTAAATTTTAAACATGCTTATATTGTTTATGTACCTAAACGCTTTACAGTTTATACTGCTTTCTAGATACCTTAACACGTTGGAGTAGACTACATCATCACTACGTTCTCTGTCCTAACCACATACAAACAGACAAAGCAATCTTTATATGCTCTTTTATCGCAAAAAACGCCAGACGGACTGAAAAACGTAATTTCAAGTGTATTAACAGTCCTTTTCAGAAGAAGACGCCTGTCAATGAAATTGATAAATTAATCTACTTCCGAAAGGTCCCGGGCTTTAGCGCAATGATATTAAAGTTGGCATAAAGTAGTTCAAT
Organism: Tridacna crocea; assembly: GCA_943736015.1. Taxonomy (NCBI): domain Eukaryota; kingdom Metazoa; phylum Mollusca; class Bivalvia; order Cardiida; family Cardiidae; genus Tridacna; species Tridacna crocea. Next base: position 48,158,641 of record OX031057.1, on the reverse strand, counting down.
TTTAATAACTTGAATATTGGCATTTTCTTCTTAATTTGCAGATATCTAGGACGATCTTTAAATTTTAATTTTGATCTGCAGATCTTCTATATGATACATATTTCTACATATGCCAGCGTTTCCATTTTGTCATACCGTACCCTCGCTCTTTAGAGTCTATACCGAGTCTATATCAAAACAGCGTACCCTCACTCTATAGAATATTAGTTCAACCATTATAACCCGGGAATGCTATATACACCGGTAACAGCCCGTTTTTCCCGGATAATGTATATTGCATTGTTTCCATTCACTTCAAATTTTCAGTCTTTTTTTTTATCAGAGTAGCAGTCGAAGTCACTACATACAATGCATATTGATGAAATTGTGGAATTTCTAAATCTGAATGAATTCTTTAATTTTCTAACCCATTTCCAAACACCAATTTCTACACCGTCCGAAATCGAAAGTATTTGCAGACGACAATGTTTATTATGGTAGAAACCATGCAGTTTTATGTGGAGTATGGGAAATTTAGAAGGTGTTATTGTTGAGCATTTTCTCCTTTTCTCGCAATGTTGTCCAAAATTGAAAGTATTTGCAGATGACAACGTTAATTTAATGCTGATAGAATTTGAAAGTATTTGCAGAAGACAATATTTACGCTTATACAAATCAGTTTTATATAGAGTATAGGAATAAGAGTCTGATGGAAATTTGAGAAGTTGGTATTGTTAAACAATTTCTCCTTTCTCACAATGTGGTCATGAGTGTTTCATGTCAAGGTCAACTTAAAAGGAGTATCATTAATTCTAACCCTTTCCCAAACGTCAAATTTTACACTCTTCCAAATAGGACGAGTTTGTAGACAAAAAATTCAAATTTGAAAAAAAAAAATGGCAGAAATTCTCCAAATGGGTAGAAAACACTGTGGGAAAAGGAGGAATTGCTCGTTATGAGCTATTCCTCCTTTTCCCACAATTAACGAGCAATTCCTCCTTTTCCCACAGTGTTTTCAAAGCACTTGTACTGCAGACACGTAAAAACGAGGGCTTGTTTGGGAAAGGGTTGATAATTGAATGGGAAATGGGGGAAGGGGTATGTTGACAATTAGAGAAAAATATCTTTCTATTTATTTTGTGGCCCTGAAAAGGGCCGTTTATGTTTACTGTTTTAAAGAAATGGACTTGAAGTATTGGGGTTTTATAAAAACCATCTCTGTTTCCCGGCGCAGCCAGGTTTCCGTCTTCAAGTCTGTAAAGCTTAAGGCCGGCTTTCAAATAATTCTTCACGTTCAGGGATATTACAACTTCTGATCCGACCCTTAGGCTTTTCTTGCTGCATGCGAAATGTATATATTGGCCCTTCATCCTGCTGAGCCCCTGATCTTTGATGCTCGACAGGGCGTCTTTAGTAGTGCCGTGACAACAGTAGCGGACATCAACTTCTGATAGAATTCTGACTGCTATGTTCTCTAAGGAGATTGGTACGCTGTGTCCTGAGCCTGCACTGATGTAGGTGTTGCAGGTTGATAAAAAACAATCTCTGTTTGTCTTTTGGCTGTTTGATGACATCCGATAGCTGGCGTTTTGTTATATTGAATTTATCCAAAATATGCTGTACTCTAACGTAACCGTAATTATCAAAAGGAGCAGACGAATCATGTCTGAGGTAGAAGACTATCCTACTGGATAACGTTTCCATCATTTTTGGTTAGCTTGTAAATTGTACGTATGTATATATATGCAAGGTGTCAATTCAGATCGGATAATCATAATTCATTCAACGGAAACAAGGGAGATACAGTATATCACTGTGATTCTAATTGTTTCTTTAATTGTTTCTTTAAGTAACACGTTACTCCGGAAAACACAATAGCCGCTGCAAGACAGATTTGCAACGCTGTTTGATAACAATACTTGACACAAGACTTGAATCAACCTAAATTTATATTAAACCCTTGATCTTTCCATACACATGCATATGGTGCTTAGAAAACAATGTTGAAAAAGAAGTATTTGTTCATTTTTATCGTACAAAGAAAAGAAAAGTTAGTTGTATTCATGAAAAATCTTTTGCACGCTTATGCCTTCCATTCTGAACATGGGTTACAAAACCAGAGGTACGAAACTCCCCCAAAAAATATAAAGTAAAAACATTGTACTAAAAGGTGGGTTTGAAAGTCTAGTACTTCTTTTCCCACGCAATCGTTGCAAGACTCTTAAATTAGTTCTTTGATAAGGGGAAATGATCGTAATACAACGTTCCAAGTCTTCAGCTGCTGACTATTGAACACATTTTAGAAGACGGAAAACAGGCAATTTCTTGTTTTCCCACACTGTTCCATATGCTATCTTGAGTGTGTTGTATGCAGGTTCTCTAAATATTTAACCCTGTCCCATACAACACAATTTTCCAGTTTGAAAGATGTCTGGACAAGACGAATTGAGTTTGAATTGAAGAATAAATATCTTCTAGTGTACAAGACATTGTGGAAAAATGAGAAATTCCGTCATGCAATCATTTTTGTGCATACTGTTTTTTTACGAGTCAAAGTTTTAATCATGATTATGCAATCAGTCAATAACAGTTTGATGTAATAAGGGCATTTCCTGCAACTTTTATTGCTATCAATAAATTTATCAACAATACAGTATACTGTATTGTATCATATAATAACCTAACAACCTCTAGTTCAGGGAAAAGGAAGTAACAAGTAGATACCCTGTTCACTGAAATATCATTATTCAATATTGAACATAATATTAAATAAGAGCAAGCGCCGATTCTGTATGTTAATAAACTGGCTGACATTAACGCAATTAAGAAAACGTGAATCCAATTTGCCTATTGTTATTCAATTTACACCTTATTCTATTGGTTTCACAACTGATTAGTCCAATACCACACATTCCCACGTATGAGAAAAAAATACATATATGTATGAAAACATTGGGGCAATGTTTCCATCCCTGTCCAAACCTTATTACTCATTTTGAGATCCATTAAATTGTATGTTGTCGTCTTCAAATGCTTTAACCCTTTCCCAAACGACAAATTTTGGACTCTTCCAAACCAAAAGAGTTTGCAGACAACTATTTCAGATTTGGAGAAAATGGTAGAAAGTTCTCAAAAAGGGTACAAAACACTCGTTACGAGCAATTTCTCCTTTTCCCACAGTCTTTTCAATAGATTTTTACTGCAGACACGTAAAAACCAGGGCTTGTTTGAGAGAGGGTTAACTCATTACCGAACGACCAAAACGAAAGCATTAGCAGACGACAAAATGACTGAAAATTTGAAATTTGTTTTATGAAGGGAAGAAAACAATGTGGTAAAAGAAAATGTTGGTTACCAGCATTTTCTCCTTTTCCCACAATGTTTTCTGAAGGCGTCTTTCTCAGGAGCGTCAAAAGTAGGGATTATGTGGTTAAATTAGGACAATGTCAAAATTTTGTCAGGGAGGAAGGAAGGCAAGGAAGGAAAGATGGATAGGTTGGTAATTGGATGGATAGTCAAAATGACCGATAACCAGGAATGGGCAGACATGGTTTGAAATTGAAATGATCCAAATGTTATCCCTGTAATATCGTCTATGGTCCTTTTCTAGTCAGTATGGGGATCACCCTTTTCTTGCCGAATCGAAATACTTGACGGACATAAAACCTGAGTTCAATTATTTAAATGGCATTGGGTGTGATTTCGCTGCCGTAAACTATTGAAAGAGCAACGAGGAGTGTGGAACAAGGTCAGACTGCACGTATGTGCATGCTGATCTTGATCCACACTCTCCGCAAAATTAGTCCATAGTCAGGAACGGCAGGATAAAGGTTAAGAGAAGAGGAACTCTGGGAGCTTATAAAACATCTTCCAAAACACCCCTTAACTCATTACCATCTGCACATAGCATTTAGAGTTTACCTCTGGAAAAATTTTTTTCGCTCCTCACATTGAAAGCATTTGCTGACAACAAAATAGCTCTACCTGTGACTCAACGTGTTGTCTTTTTCATTGGATAAATGAAAAAAACATCGTAGGAAAATGAGAAAAAGCCGGTTACCATCTTTTTAGCCTTTTCCTACAATGTTTGCCAAAATGCTGTCTTTTCAGCGGTGGTAACGGTTATTTTATGTTAAGAACAAAAGAACATTTTGTCACATTTCAACAACACAATTAGTTATATTTTCTTGAAATAAGGGGTCTATTTGTCTCAGCGAAACATGGGTTCTATACATCGCAGGGTCCAAAATTTAAGCGGTCTAGATGGTCTGTGGTCGAGATGTCTGATATCCTTCAAGTTCTATATTTCCATATTTTCAGTAAAAGCAAAAATATAAACAGACACGAGGAAATTAATATGGGGACATAAAACAAACTAAAAATTCACAATAAGTCTTTATTAAAAAGGTAATCCGCATATCGTAGACAAATATCACGCAAAAGACCGGATGGTACCGGTGTATAGCATTCCCGGGTTATAATAGCCTCCAATATGGCGGACAGTTCTGCGAGATTTTTAGGTTCGTTGAACAATAAGGTCCTGATATATCGTTATATATCACAAAAGGCTGCATTTTCTTTCGAATTATAACTATCAAACTGTTTCTGAAATAGAAAATATACTTGTTAAGGTCATGCAAACACTGTATGGCCCAAAAACAACTTAGGTTCGGTAAAAATAGCTTAGGTTCGGTTAGGTTCTGTGTTTAGGGGGTGGTTACACCTAATATACAGAATTGTACCAAATTACACCCAATTACCGAATTACACTTTACAACACCGAATTATACCTACAAAATACTTATTACATAAATATTAGAACAACTAGACTTGTTAAGAGCAGTGCAGATCAAGATCGGACTGTGCAAAACGTGCAAACTGATTTTCGACCCAAACTATCTGATATGGAGATCTATATACATGTAATCTCCCCCTACCCGCCCCTGAAAAAAATAACTTCGGCATTTTGTTAATTGAGTTTAAAATTGTTATGGATTAAAATTTTCATTTCACATATTTAGCAGAAGAAGGACCAAGTGTAGGTCTGTGTGGCTCTCAACAGTATAATTTGGTGTAATTCGGTATTTCCATGGACCACCATTTTCGGTAACCACGTTTGGACAGTAGGCCTGCTTGAATCGGAGCAGGAAGGCAGCGTCTACCTGCCAATCGATGACGGATTACCCGAGTCTTAGCTGAATTCGTAGGATTTGGGCGATTAAAGGCGATGTTACACGAATTTCTTTTGGGGTGCTCTCTATCCTAAACGCTTCTAAACATGCATAGGGGCTGAGAAAATTATAAAGGGAAGTAATTCTAAAATGGATTTGTGTACATTTTTATAGACACGTCAACTTGAGGACTAAATCAGACCGGAAGTAGACATGCCTTCCTGTGATTGGTCAATACAATATGAGCTTTCATTGGTTAATTTTTACACATTTCTCATCATGTGACATTAGTAAAATGTGTGAAAAGTGTGTAACTCGTCTGTTAAACACGTCATTTTGAGGACATCGTAATTTTAACTGTATAGACCGATATCGCCATAAGAATGGATTTAAAAGAATGTCATTCCGAGGACCCGCGTGTAAGTCCTCAGATTGAAAAATGTCCTCACTCTGTTGGTGTGTTATCATACCTGAGTCCTCACAAGTATAGCTATACAAGTACACACCAACACCCCCCCATACACACACACACAAACGTGTTCTTGCAACTGGGCTTGAACCCAGTCTATGTAGGCATCGTGAATCGAACAAACCGTGAAAAAATTGGGGTGAAATTTCTTAAATCTAAATGTTTGGAATCCAGGCCAGCTTTATAGTGTTTCAGACTTTCATTATGCCTTGTATTAAACAATCCTAGTAAAGAAAAACATTTGCCTAATAATGTGGACTTTGCTGATCAGAAAACAATACTTAAAGTCATCAAATGGCTACTTTTTCTGAACAATTTACTAGATTTACAATCCCTTGATGAATCTGGGCAAGTTTCAGAAGAATTGGACTGTGAACTTCATTAAGCAAACTGAACAAAAATTGGAAATTGTCAACTTTGAATGGCTACTTTTCCCATAATATTTGTTGACCCAATTCCCGAAAAGGCCCTTTACAGGAATGGACGCATACAAACTAATTGTCCGATTTAAAAAAAAAATCAATACGGTTCAAGCTGTTTATAATACAAAGCTACTGTGCAAGTTTCATGAAAATTCAACCAAAAATGCTGACGTAATCACGTAAACAAGAAATAGAAATTTTGAATTTTAATTGGCTACTTCTCCCATATTAGTTGTTAAGGAATTACCATATTATTTGTTGGCTTTTTTCCAAAATCGATAGAATTAAACCTGTTGATGCGACAAAGCAACTGTAAACAAGAATTGGAAATTTTCAACTTGAAATTACTTTTTTTCCCAAATTGTTTTTTAGATTTTTTTCAAAATCAAAAGGGTCGAAGTTACTGATAAGATTTACAAACACGTAAACAGGCATTGGAAATTTTCAACTTGAAATGGCTACTTTTCCCATATTGTTTATTGGATTTTTTTTCAAAATCAATATGGTTGAAGTTATTGATGAGATACCCAAACTGTGTGAGTTTCACGAAAATCAGATTACATATGCAGACTTTATCATGTCAACCAGAATTGGAAATGCAGACTTTATCACATAAACAAGAAATGGAAATTTACAACTTAAAATGGCTACTTTTCCAATACTATTAATTGGATGTTTTTTAAATCATTACAGTTGAAGCTATTGATGAGATAAACACATAAATTTGATTACAAATGCAGGCTTTATCGCGTAAACAAAAATCAGAAATTTTCAACTTGAAATGGCTACCCTTCCCATAATATTTGTTGGATTTTTAATCGGTCGTTAGACCGATTAGAGACTGCGTTTTCCACAATCCAAACTGACCCAATTCCCGAAAAGGCCCTTTACAGGAATGGACGCATACAAACTATACATAATTTGTATAAAGACTGCTAGATTAGCTACTATTCAAGGAACATCAGTTTTCTTTGAATGGCCATATATTATCAATAATGAATTATGACACTCGTCTTCTAAATAGCACCACGTTATTGCATAGCCTGATTCTAGATACTGGTCAACAAATTGAAAATTTCCGACGTAAAGGGAAGGAATAGTCACGTGATATATTTAAGTTGAGGTTTCTGGCGAAATAGGAGTCACATGATACAAGTAAGAACTGAGCGGAGAACGAATTAAATTCTTCTGTGTGTATCACGTGATCGATTACCGACGCTTTGAAGTCCATTACAGTGTCATTTTGAGAGAAAGTGAACGAGATAAAGTCTAAACAAGACAAATTTATGATGCATAGCATCATAGAACCGCAATCTTTGGTGGACAATTTCAGAAAAATTGACTCTCTTGAGAAACTGTGATTACATATTTTTGTATCTGTTTTTAACCTATAACCCCCCCCCCCCCCCCACACACACACACACACACACACACGCACACACCAACTGAAAATCATGACAAAATGGTACTGAAATGTAAGGAGATATCGTGCATTCAAGTAAAGCATTTTCTATTTATTAAGATAATTTTAGAAGGAAAACTTCTGTAGCGGCATCAAAGGCAATACTACGGAATTAATTTTTAAGTTACTAATTATCAGAAGTGATATTAAGATCGTTATTCACATAATGATGTTTACTTATACATGGTTTTACATGTCTATCAGTGATCTCTTCTTTTTTTCTTTTTTTTTATTTAAAGAAAAAATACTCTCTTTTTTCTAAACCATGATCTTGCTGCATGTCAAAAAGTATCTTAGCATTTTTTGCAACACAGTGAATCTTTACAATTTTACTCCAGAAACAAAAAACTTTTGAATGACATCTCCAAAATTATCATAATCATAGCCTGCACAGTTGGCACAAACTACGTTTCTCTTACTCCTGAATTGGCAGCCACACACACGCAAAAAAAATCATTTGTTAAGTCTTTAAAGGTCTTGATCTATTTAACCACAACATGATAACTATTACTATTCATATTTCGTTTAACAAACAGTAGTTTGAACCTATTTCTGCATAGCCCTTGCACAAACCTATAAAACTTTTAATATGAATTTCAAGAGCTATTCCATGCCTTTGATTAGCAGCGACGCAAAAAGTTGTATATGTACAGTAAAGGGTTCGGTAATAACTTTAACCCTTCGACTCCACGAAATTAATACAGTGAGTAAAGAAAACAAAAAAATATATATTTTTTTTATATTTACGATATCTTATAGAATATATTAAAAATTATTACACAGGCCATGTGCTGTCTGATCTTCATCTATTGCTGCCATTTTCGAGTAGCTTCACTCTTAGAGCACCAGGCACCACCATGTTAATTTCTGTAGTCAATATAGGCTACATCATGATCCATACATTTTTCATAGGTTTTGTAGATCAGGACAACATTGTCCTGCGTGTACAGTCTGATCATAACAGCTTCGACAGTAGATACATGTATTAAATTTTACAGGGCTCTTAAAGTGTCGACGAAGGGAAGAAAAAGGGGTTATCTCTTTGCGAGTATTCTATAAATAGCTGACCTCGAATCCTCTTTGTTCTTCGATTTTGATCAAAGGTTAACCGCCGTTTTATTTTTTACAGATTAAGATTAGACGAAAAACTTGTACATGAAATTGCATTTGATTATCATATCATGCTTTCTATCATATTTATCATTATTTTGTTTAGTAAAAAAGTAGACAAATGCGAAAACGATTGAGAAATGGGAATGCTCGTGACAAACGGCAAGCATAAAAATTTCGTTTGGGAAAATAGAAGGAATCATGTAAGTGTGAAAACTTCGGGGGACTAACTAATTAAAGGATGTTTATTCTTCTGTATTTTTTATTGCTATTTGGGAATATACTATAAACTGCAAGAAAACGAGGCTTGATTTTCAAGTAGGTCTGTTTGAATATTTCAGAAAGAGTCACGTGGAGTGATTCTGTCCAAAAATAATGACCAATCGAATAATTACTGATCATCTACATGGTAAATAGTTTAGGTGCATTCCTACTGGAAGCCGCTTTCTAGCGGCTTCCAATAAGAAGCAACAACAACTGAAATTTAAATTTTCATGTAATTCTTGTATGCAAGTACTTTATCTGGATTGATTCCTTTGAATTTTTAAGGAACAGAACTTGTGCACGTTTGGTTAGCTTCGCATTCCCTTGGATCGTTTTCGTTTATGCTGTATCCCCCCTCTACTATATATATAATACACCAAGGTTTGATGTGTATGATCAAGGAAGCATCTTCGTTGCACGGATATAAGTTGTGCATCGATCGGCAATATGTTCAAACCCACAAAAGTATAAGTTTGTAGACTTGTTGAAAAGAGAATCAGTCTGTCTGGAAATGGGGGACTGCCATTTAGAGCTAGTCATCTAAGGAAACCTATCAATTATTTAACTTCATGTGTAGAGAGCTGACTTTTGAGAAGTTTGTATACGAGTACTCTATTTGATATCTATCTGTACTATTTTAAAGGTGGGTATTTAGAATTTTCACATCACACTAAATTTAAAAAAATATATATTATTGAAATTTATATGAAAAACCAATACAAATCATCAATAATTAAGAATCATAAAATTACAAAAAAAATTTTTTGGATGGTATTCCCTTAAAAGGCTACGTAGCCTCTTAAGCTATTTTTAGGTTTCGCGCCATAAATCATTAAAGCATTGTGGGAATGTCAAGTGACTGACACGTGACTAATAACGCTTAAATTCCATTACATAACAAACATGTAATAATTATTTTCCATAATGTCTTCTTCGGACGGATGTTTGAAGCTTTGTCTGTGTTTTCCTGTATTTAAATGAGAGAATTGATAATCTAAAAATAGAACGTGTCTCCGGTTGGTGTCAACCTGGTCCGTTATAAATCTATAATTTCTCGTGTTATCGGATGGTTTTCGACTGCTGGGGTTTTATGAACGCAAATTAAAAGGCTATGGGAGTATAAGCATGATTTTTTTGCATATTTGTAAAATTTTCGTCCCAAAATCTGAAGGGCCACCTTTAATGTTTTGTTAGAGTTATTATTCCTTGCTTACTTTTTTAACTAGTAAGAAGTCGTAACCGGTCATTTGATAATTTAGATTTAGCACGGGTTCTTATATATTTTCGACGGGATAAAACTATTTCTTCCCATTCAGAATCAAATGCTCGGGTATTCTAAATCTATTAAAGAAACCTTTATGTGCATTCAATAGATTTAACAAAATACAACGCTGAAAAATACAAATTTAATATTTTCAGTTTCACAGATCATTTTGCCAAGAAAGCCATTTTTGTTTTAGAACGCTCAAAATGACATTTCATGTTTTTTATGGTTTTCATTGGTCAAATTATGAGGAGGTATATGGAAGTAAAAAGTTTCGGGAATTTTTTCAACCATACAATGTCATGCTCATTTAAGGTTGAAAATAAGGACAGAAAGCTTCAAAGATCCTTTTAAGCTTACTATTTCAGTATCTCAGACATTTATTTGCATTGCCTATGTCAGCAGTAGATCTATTTGCAAAAATGACTAAAAATTTTTGAATGAATTCTAACTCGCCTCCAAGAAGTAGTACTCACGGCAAGTGTTATATATGTCCACTAGTAATTGGTGAAATGCTTTTCTCCAGTCAAATTTTAAACTAACTTAAGTAATTTTCATTAAAAACTCTGGTTGCCGTGACAACAAGTATACCCTTGAAAATATTCATTTTCAGTGGCTCCGCCCGGGTGGCTCAGTGGTGAGCGTGTCGGATTCATTACCCGGTGGTTGAGGCGAACTTTCTTTCCGGCATATTTTCATTTTCGTCTCTCACCTCTGCAGAAGCATGTGAGAAAAGTAGTGGGTGGCTTTGGAAAGAAATGTTGTGCTAGTACTGATGTGAAAAAGTCAGGAAACACATGTGCGTCATCGATCGCCATGATATGACCTTAGCTGTTAAAGTGGCGTTAAACTCCAATACAACCAACCAACCAACCAATAATCATTCAGTGACGACCGATTACAGTGCTTACAGCACTTTGATTTTTCAAAATCAATAAGGTTGAGGTTGAAGCTATTGATGAGATAAACAAACTGTGCAAGTTTCACGAAAATCTGATAACAAATGCAGACTTCATCGCGTAAATAAGAGTTGGAAATTTTAACTTGAAATGGCTATTTTTTCCATACTGTTTGTTGGAATCTTTCTCAAAATCAATAGGATTGAAGCTATTGATGTGATAAACAAACAGTGCAAGTTTCACGAAAATCTGACAACAAAAGCAGACTTTATCGCGTAAACAAGAACAAGAGGGCCATGATGGCCCTGAAATCGCTCACCTGAGTCTATTGACCAAACATGAACCATCTAGTTTCCCAGTGACCTAGTTTTTTATCAGACATTACCCATCATCAAACACTTTTGAGATATTAATAAGACAAACATTCTGACCAAGTTTCATGAGTATTGGACCGAACATGTGGCCTCTACAGCGTACAAAAGTTTTTTTAAGATTTCACCAAGTGACCTAGTTTTGGACCCGACAATTATTCATTATCAAACTCTTTTGAGACATCACCAAAACAAACATTCTGACCAAGTCTGAAGAGTATCAGGCAGAAAATGTACACTAGAGTGTACACAAGGTTTTTCAAATATTTGACCCATTGACCTAGTTTTTGACTCCACATGACCCATTTTCAAACTCATTCAAGGTATCACCAGGATAAATATATGAATAAGTTTTAGGAGTATCAGACTGAAAAAGTGTCCTCCAGAGCATACAAAAGGTGTTTATAACATTTGACCTATTGACCCAGTTTTTGACCCAACATGACCCATTTTCAAGCTCATCCAAGATATTATAAAGGCAAACATTCTGACTAATTTTCAAGAGTGTTGGACTGAAAATGTGGCATCCAGAGCATATACAAGGTTTTTCTAAGATTTGACCTGTTGACCTAGTTTTTAACCCCCAATGACCCATTTTCAAACTCGTCTAATATATCATCAAGGCAAACATTCTGACCAACTTACAAGAGTTTTGGACTGAAAATGCCTCTAGAGCCTACAAAAGGTTTTTCTAACATTTGACCTGGTGACCTAGTTTTTGACTCCACATGACCCATTTTCAAACTCGTCCAAGATATCACCCAGGTAAACATCCTGACCAACTTTCATGAGTATTAGACTGAAAATGTGGCCTCTAGAGCGTACACAAGGTTTTTCTAAAATTTGACCTAGTGACCTAGTTTTTGACCCGACATGACCCATTTTCAGACTTTTCCGAGATTTCATCAAAACAAACATTCTGAAGAACGTCCAAAATTTTTTGACTGAAAATGTAGCCTCTAGAGCGTACACAAGGTTTTTCTAAAATTTGACCTAGTGACCTAGTTTTTGACCCCACATGACCCATTTTCAAACTCGTTCGAGATATCATCTTGACAAACATCCTAACGAACTTTCATGAGTATCCGACAAAAAAATGTGGCCTCTAGAGTTTACACAAGGTTTTTCTAAGATTTGACCTAGTGACCTAGTTTTTGACCCGACATGACCCAATTCCGAACTAGTCCGAGATTTCATCGAGGCAAACATCCTGACCAACTTTCATGAGTATCGGACCGAAAATGTGGCCTCTAGAGCGTACACAAGGTAAAAAGTTGACGACGGACGACGCACGACGCACGACGGACACAGCACGATCACAATAGCTCACCATGAGCACTTCGTGCTCAGGTGAGCTAAAAAGACTAACGGACGGACAACCGGACAGACGGACGACGGAAACCACGCAATGATATAAGCTCTACTGGCTTTCTGCCAGTAGAGCTAAAAATATCATGATAAACTTAAAATTTAAACGCAAAATTTCTCAATCGTGCACGAAGCTGAAATTCAGATAAAATTATTGTTATAGTTCTATTCCGTGGTTTGATATAGATATATAAATAGATAATTCACCATTTGGATAAACGCGGTAGTTTTTGACTTTACAAGGCTGAGGTTGCAGTAAAGTAAAAATTCGATTTATTAACAATTAAAGGTTAAGTGGTAAATTTTGACAATACAAGAAATGAACAGATGTCCGTAAATTCACAAAGACGACTCGAAACGCTTCCTACAAACAACTTTAACACCAATCAGGGAAAAGAAAAATTCATAAGGTTGTAGACGCAGATGTTCTGAGACCATATCTAATAATAGATAACGCGAATGTCAGTTATGAGCATGAAAGCAACAGAAATCATTATAACAGATAGAATTATCGCGATATTTTTATCGTGTTTTATTTATCTAGATAATATTTCCAGAAAACTTTGTTTCATCACGATAGATTTCTTCAATTATCGCAGCAGCTATCTCGTATCTTGCCTCAGAAATATGCCACCATAGTTCTAAGATGGCAATAATCAACTGAAGTGGTGGCACCCGTCGGCAAATATCACACAGACTGACAACTTGTGCTCCGAAAGGGTAAAAATTCAATAACATTTACCAGCATGCAATCATAGTTGACACCTAGAATGTCTATATGTGATCCCAATTGGTGGATATCACCTAGAGATGCAGCCTATGCTCCAAGTTGGAAGAATCACGCAGAGTTGTCGCTTGTGCTCAATTTGGCGAAATCACCTAGAGTTATAGCTTGTGCTCCAAGTTGGAAATATTATTTCTGAGTGACAACTTTTGCCCAAAGTTAGCAAAATCACCGTGTGCTGAAACCAAAACCAAATGCTGAGTTCAAAGCCAAATGCCAAGTTTAACCGAGACACTCTGCCTAAATCGGGTTTCATTGATAGCAAGTGCTTGAAGCTCAGAGAGAGTTATTAATTCTAAGACTATAAGCGAGGCTCAATGTGCCCTTGTAGACAAAGACCAGTTTTACAAAGTGTAGAACTGTGAGATTTCTTAAATGGATAGGACTTCGAAACAGCAAAATTTGGGGTTTGGCTTGAAATTCTCATTTTATCAAATACGAGGTTTGGATTTAACTCTTTACTTGTTGGCGAAATTTTACACTAACTTATTATGAAAAATTTGCAACGGTCAATATTTTTGTTTCACAGACATTGTGGGAGAAGGGCAGAATGTTGGTAACCAGTTTTTTTCTCTGTTTCTCATAAAGTTTTCAAAAACCCTCGTACGGGTTGTTAAAGTTTGGGAATGTGTGCTGAAGCGTTAAAGATTAGAATACTCTCAGATGGTTATAAGTAGGGTTTTAAATATTCATTACATATTTTTTTTTTGCTTTTCTAGATGGCAAAACTTTAGATTCCTCTCAATTAGAATTATATGTGTAGACTACAAATCAAATGTGGCTCCGAAGATAAAACAAGTCTTTGAATGCAGAAAACGTTATTGAGAAAATGCCGGTTACCATCTATAATTTCATGCTATTGTGTGGAAGACAAGTCGATTTTAAATCCATGAAGAATGGTGCCTGAGAGTGATTACTAAGATCGTTAAAAAATTCATTAGAATTGTACTTCTGTTTGAAATAAGACAGATTTAGATCTAGATTTTGTTAATTCTTTTTTTCAGACATGGCAACCACCATTGGAAAGTCAAGAAATAGCCGTCATACTGGAAGACGATCTAACTGTCTCGCCATACTTTTATAAATACCTAAAACTTGTCCATAGAAAATACAGTGATCGTCCAGAAATCAACGGTTTCTCTCTACAGGGTGTCAGTATAAAGCACGATGGAAAGCCGGGATATGTAGAGGTACCAAGACGGCATCCCGTCTTCCTATATCCCACGATCGGGACCTGGGGTTTTTCGCCCAATCACTACAACTGGTTTAAATTTGTTGCTTGGTATCTAGAGTCCCGCAAGTTGAATAAGTTCAAGCCTATCGTCCCTAACCATATTTCATCGGTTTGGTACAAGGAATTAGAGGTTAAGGGACGCCAAGACACGATATGGAGTATGTGGCACATCTATTATTCGTGGAAGAATGGATTACTTACATTATACCCGAACTGTTACGGTAAGAAATGAAGTAAAATGTTACATAAGAAATAGAGAATAAAAAAAGTTGTGAGGAAGAAAAAAGTAAACTATTAAGGTTTACATTGCACCAGAAGAAGTAACAGAAACAGTAACAGAAAAAAATAACTGGCGGTGCGAAAAGAAAAACATAAGCTGTTATAGTAGCACCTAAATACGTTGGTACAGCAGAAAAAAGGTGTTAACTGTAAGGTATGAAATAGAATAAACATTGGAGGTATAAAATTACTTTGACTGCTACGGAAGAGTGAAAATGTGTAGAATTAAGCATTAAGAAAAAAAGATTGCTATATCATGTTGCAAAGAAATTTCTCTAGATCTGAATGGATAATATGCCCCCGAACAGGACTAGTCATGCACACGAGAAAAATCTAAGAAAAAGCAGTTTCCTTTTCGGGAGCACCGTTTACATGACTGCGCATTCAATAAAGCATCCAAATTGGTGGCGTCGATCGATATTATAAGATCTACTAGTTCTACTTGATGGTTGTTATTAAAACTAAAAATAAAAGGGAAAAAAATGAATAACTTTCGAAATTAAAATTAATGTACGTAGTTACATGTTCCATCGTTTGTTGTCATTCTTCTGAAACAATCACACGAGGTTAAAACGAGCCATACTATCAAAACGCGATAACTGTGGCGTTTGTTTACAAACACTGGATCAGTTCAAAACATTAAAAAAGGGGAAATACCAGGGACGAATTAGTTACTTATTAGTAATTTTCCTTTCAAACGTGCAATTGGCGCCGTGGTACAGTGGTCATAGCGACTCTGCTACCATCCATGCGGATCAAGTTCGAGTCGCAGGAAAAACCTTTTTTTTTAATCAAGCGTTTGATTTTTATGGTAAATCAATGATTAGATTGTTTTTCTTTTAATATCATATTCAATCAATCAATCCTTTATTCACTCTGCTCCTTTTACAGACATACATGAAACACAATTTCAACGAGGCATAGCTATAAAACACAACGTGAAAGAGAGAGAGAGAGAGAGAGAGAGAGAGAGAGAGAGAGAGAGAAACAGACACACAGACAGGCGGCATGAGAGGGAAGAGAGAATTATGCATTTACTGGTATTAAAATTAACGAACAACGATTTTTATGAATTTGCATAGATTAATGAGCTCTAATTTGTTTGTTGTATTGAACAATAATTCAAATTTATTAATATTATGTCGTTGTGCGTGTTTTGCAGGGATAGGTGTTTTCCTTTTATTTTTGAAAAAAATGCACTCAAAGATATAATGGTATTCATCACCAATTGAGTTATTACAAAGATTACATGCGCGTTCTCCTATTTCATTATTTAACTATCTTCCTACTTCTATTGGCAATTTGTGATTATTTGTTCTAAATTTTATCTTGTATTGTGAGAGTGCGGGGGGGGGGAGCTTCAGATATATATTTTTCTTGTCCGAATTTCTTTTTTATTAGTTTTTAAGTGTGACAGCTATCATTGTTTTCTAATACACTGAACCAGGAATTAATAAATAGGTCTTTTGTCTTCTGCTTCACTGTTAATTTTAGCCATTTTTCGTTTGGGAAACTTTGGCTGTCCCATATATTGACCAAACCGCACTTTATCAATATAGTTTACATATTGTTTATCCATTTAAATAATGGGATATTTGGGATATTTGAAGTAGTTCCGGAATATATGTGAATATATGTACTTGTAATTAGTAGTCTGATCCATATTTGATTGACATCACACGAGATTGCACAATGATCCTAGTGATATTTGGGGAAAAAAATATTTCTTGCAAAGGAAATGACGCTCGAAATAGCTTAAGTGTTTTAGACTTCTAACATGACCAGAGCCATAAACTTCTGGCTACTAGTTTTCTTCCTGTTTTAGGGCTTTAAAGGTAGAGAAATGTTTACTCACTTTTCCCTACAGTTGGAAACTTAACCTTCTCGGAAGCTCGACTAGACCAGGATTTAATATGGAGCATTATTGAGAAAAATAACGATTGAGAACTAAAGCAATCTGAATCAAAAAAGTTCGAGTATGCTTGCCATCTAGGTTTGCGATAGATATGTTTTTTTTTTTTAAAGCAGACATTGCAGGTGATAAAGCTTTTGAGCAATGAAGAATTGCGGTCACAGACAAGGAAGCAACAAATACTGAATGTTAAGAGGTTTAGGATACCGATACGGCCAGTGAAAATGAAGAGATACAAATACTGCCGGTGAACGGGATGAGAATTTCGCACTTATCATTGTATTGTTGTATCAATCATATAAAAATGTGCTTTAAAACCAGAAAAAATATACAATGAATAAGAATAAGATGTAATTATAACAAAAGATTATCAGTGACAAAAAGATATACACGTCTAGAAAAGGAACACAAAAAAGACTATCAAACAAGAAAAAGAAAAGAATGGATAAAACCGAAAAAAGTATATATATAGATTTCTCCTTAAAAAAAGTGTGCATTTTACCAGGATAACCAGTTCGAGAGGCAGGGATCTTTACATTACACCACTGCTCACTGAATAGATTCGATAGCTTTTAAAACTTTTAAACCTCTTCAAGGTACCTTTTAATTGAAATTAGCGGATAATTTACCTGATCACACCCGTATACGATGATAGAACGCTCTGAATTATTGTAAACCAAGACCACGGTTATCGCGTTCACCATGTAACCACACCGTGATGTATCGAACCTCATGCGAAACGTAACGCTCAAAGGATAATCTAACGGTCGCTTGAGGCAACTAATGCTCATTTACTTTTGTCAAAAAAAATATTAAAATGCATAGTTACCCACCTTGAAGTTGTTTAAATCAATTTTAAAATAATGATACATCGAATGTCTATCGCAGTGGTCAACATCATATTAAATTTATGCACCAAGCTGCACGTTTTGTCAAGGTTTCATTGAGGTCAGTTCTCACTGAATTCGGGTACTCAGAAGAGAAATTCAATTTCGTCAGCGTACTTAATTTCTGAGACAATAAAACAAGGACATTTTGCTTAAGGTAGTAGACCCGTACTACTGCTTGTGCAACATGGAATAAAATTTCTCCTTAGTTGAAAAATACGGATTTATACAGATATAGTACTTTTGCAGATTTTTAACCGACCAGAAATTACTTTGATGTCTATCTTGAAATTAATTGTTGATAGTTTTGTTAGTTTCCAGAAAAGGAAGGTAATTATTATCTCCCTTCGTAATGAGAATATAGTGGTTTTAGATTTATAAATGATAATTCTAAGAAGGAAAAAAAAGGAAAAAGTGACTCGTTTGAAGTACTTATGATAATACTCATTTTAATCATAGCAAATTTTGCAGGATAACATCGTGGAAATAGCTGTATTTTTTTATTACAGGTCCACTACCTTAACACAGGTTGGAATGGTAAATTTTTGCAGTATAATATTTGAATTCGTTGTACGGTTAGGTGGAAGGGACTTGGAAACTCATACATGACACATAATGTCAAACAAATTAACAAATTTAACTTTTGGCTCGGGGCGACATGACTCACCACACATGTTTCTAAGTCCCCTACCACCTAAGGTACAACCAAAAATTGTAAACCGCTGGAATAAGACATAATTTAAACTGTTACAGTTAAGGGTTGAGCGCATATTTTTGTGTTGTCATCATAAAATAAAATGCAATCGTCTTATATTGCATGGCACATAACGCCCGAATACAATTTCAAGATTATTTTTGTCCAAAGTTTTCAAGAAGATGGCCAGGGTAGACCAAATACGGCGAACGCTTTGTGCAATCTGATTATTATCTAAATTTACGTTGGCGGTAAAAGCAATTAAAGTTGAGAGGACGATTTAAGGGTTTTATTATTCCTTTCTTTCTTTTTTTTCAGGTAAAAAGGGGTTTTCCTTCAATTGGAAAGAAAATGGTTTACATTATACGGCACAAGGCATTCGAAATAAAGATGTAGCACGGAGAGGCCTAATTCAAACTTGGATGTCTGCCTTCGATAAATTACCTGATAGGCCACCAGTTTTGAATAATAGTGGAGATATAATAAGTTATCTGGACTAGAACATCATGTACCCTAGGCATTTAGCCCTTTCCGAGACAACATCTTAGAAAAACGTCAGACGACAAATCATATGGAACTAATTTTTTTTTCTTTGAAAGGGTAGAAAATATAGTTTAAAAAAGAAGAGCATGCAGGTTACCAGCAATTTCACACGTTTTCAAAACCCTTCTATATTAAAGAGAAAAAAATCAGTGATAAGCCACAATCAGATTAACTTAGCTAAAGGGTTAAATGAAGACAACACATTGGGAAAATCTGATTCTGGGTGAAAACTTCAATTAAAACCCTATTTTACATTCATGAAAAAAACACCTTAACACTTTAAACTGTTTGGTCCTATATGCATCTTACGAGGTGAAGGTATAAAAGAGGGGCAGCCGTTACCACATCCATCTGCGATTATTGCGCCAGCTTTTCTAGAAAAAAAAAACTGAATCCAAACATAATCAGTGAAGATAAGAGTCATGCGATACAGGATACCATAGTGTGATCTTTGATCCCTTTTTATGCTTTGTATTTATTCTTGGAATTTTTTAGAAAGGTAATTTTATATATTTCAAAGTCTTTAAGTGGATTAATACATCTCTTTAAAAGTAAAGTGTTCAAAGAAATAAATTTGTTTTATGGTCTGTGACTCGGAAATGAGAAAGGTATTTTGCACGTTGCGATGCTTTCCACAAAACGGTCCAAAACGGGCTTGCAGTTGTTGTTACGTGCTAACGTGACACTATCCCAAACTGACACCAGTTGCAATATTTACAAAATATTCTTAAGCGCATTCTTAGTCCAATTCTAGTAAAATGTAGAAAGTTAAAAATGGTGAGAGAATGCGGACCAAAGTAGCATTATAAATGTAACATTTTAAATTTCGAATAAGATAGGTAATGTTGGTCAACAGCCGAGTGAAATTAACAGCTACAGCAAGTAACTCATTACCAAACAACACAATTTTTGGCTTGTCCAAATTGAAAGCATTTGCAGACGACAAAGTAAATGTGACTGAAAAATTGAAATTTGTTTTGTGAAGGGTAGAAAACATTGTTGGAAAAGGAGAAAATGCTGGTTACCAGCATTTTCTTCTTTTCCCACAATGTTTTCTAAAGTCTTTTTTTCTCTGGGTCGTCAAAAGTAGGAATTGTGTGGTAATGGATTAACTTGATCAGGTTGAAATACTTTCCTCTCGACAAGAATGTATAACAAGAGGGCCATGATGGCCCTTTATCGCTCCACTGGCCAATTCGTAAAAACACTACAAGCCAAACATTACATTATTTGGCCAACTGGTTTCAAACTTGAGGGCATACAATTTTTTTCCATAAAAACCAATAAAAAGTTGTGACCCCTGGGCAAATCCAGTTTTGACCACAAAGCTATAATTACTTGAATCCTGGTGGAGGTCTACAAGATAAAGCCCCATACCAAATAATACAGGTCTAGAATGTGTGGTTATAAACAAGAAGATTTTCAAAGTTTTCTCAATAGAAGGCCCTGTAAAACATAAAATCCATGAGACAGGGCTAAATTTCGTGGTCCTAGTCTTTATTATGGTTAGTAACAAGATGACTCAGAAAGTCTACATCACAAAAGCCCATGTAAAACTTGTGACCCCTGGTGTGGGGACAAACTTGCCCTAAGGCTATAATTTGGGCCCTTCTGGTAGAGGCCCACCAGATAAAGCTACATGCAAAATTTGGTAGCCCTAGGCTTTACAGCTAGGTACAAGTAGATTTTTAAAAAATTCCCAATATGAGCCCATGTAAAACTTGTGATCCCCAGGACAGGGCCAAATTTGACCCCAGGGCTACAATTTGGGCACCTCTGGTAGACAACCACTTGATAAAGCTAGATGTAAAATTGAGTAGCCCTAGGCCTTATGGCTTGGTACGAAAAGATTTTTAAAGTTTTCACTATATAAGCCCATATAAAACTTGTGACCCCCGGGGCCGGGCCAAATTTGACCTCTGGGCTATCATTTGGGCACTCTGGGTAGAGGTCTACTAGATAAAGCTACATGCCAAATTTGGTAGCCCTAGGCCCTATGGCTAGGTACCAGAAGGATTTTAAAGTTTCCCTATATAAGCCCATATAAAACTTGTGACCCCCGGGGTGGGGCCAATTTTGACCCCAGGGCTAATATTTGAAGGAACTTTGTAGAGGTCCACTAGATAAAGCTACATGCCAAATTTGGTAGCCCTTGGCCTTATGATTTCAGAGAAGAAGATTTTTAAAAATTTTCAACATTTTTCAGTTTTGTTGCCATGGCAACCAGAGTTTTTGAAGGAATAAAATTCTCTCAAGGAATTCTGAAGAGGACCATGGCAGAATCATTTCTGTGAAATTTCATCAAAATTGGATGGGTAGTTTCAGAGAACAAGATGTTTGAAATAAAAGAGGGATGCATTTCATTGTTGTTGTTTAGGCCAAATAGAACTGGGGTTTATAATCTTGCCAACATTATATTATAATAATGGAGTGCAACACGCGAAAAGGGTCATTCGGACATTTGCGTAAAGTGTCGTCTCTGATCAGTGTGTGCAGTCCGCGCAGGCTAATCCGAGACGACACTTTACGACTACATTAGATTTTGTGCTACAGTAGACTTGCGTAAAACAGAAAATCACATAAAATCGGAAAGTGTCGTTTCGGATTAGCCTGTGCGGACTGCACACACTGATCAGAGACGACACTTTACGCAAATGTCCGAATGACCCTTTTCGCGTGTTGCACTCCATTATTACGGGCGAAAGACCGCGCCGAAGGCGCGGTCTGAAGACCGCCTATAGGTTACACGTACGAATAAAAGTCAAAATCATCAAATTTCATAATTCAAATTACAAACCCCATAAGACTTTTTTCGGCCATTTTGAATTTTTGTTGATTTTTTTGTCCACTGGAGGTGAGCTTCCGGTAACAGACTGGACCGTACCACAGAAACAAGAATACGTTTATTTACTGACAATTTTGAGAACACAGTCAGCATTATGTTTTAAATTCTTCTAATAACAAAAATATGTCTTAGATTCTTCTAATAACAATATTCAACATAAATCACACAGATTTAGGTTGAACAAAGAAGTCTTTCGATTACATTTGTTTTTAATAAAAAAAAAACGAAAAAATGACGTAATTACTGTATGTGTTCTACGTCACGCGCACTGAGTTCAGCAACTTAGGATGTCAACATATCAATCGTTCAAGATAAAAAAAAAAGTCGCGTCAGATATAAAAATATAACATAATGTATGTATGTCAGAGCACATTCTTCACTTTAAATGCAATTACTTGTTTAATCGCCGACATACACTTCACACAAGCTTACAGTACAGAACCGAGAGTCAGTTCATTTTTTTGACCGATAAGCGAGCAAAGCGGACGATTCAAACACTCGTCATATAGTGGTATTTTTCAAATTTTAGGGGAAATCATTAAAAAAAAGGTAAGTTTGTCTTTCATTAACGGAAAATTGAGTTAATAACGAAAAGATTGTTATGTTATTTCTTTTGAAATTAACTGCATATGTTCTGGGAATTTCCAAATAATCAAATTGTGTAAAATAGTCACCTGATTCATCATGTGACGGTTTGTGTATCACGTGACGGTTTGTGTATCACGTGACGGTTTGTTTATCGTCTGCAGTTGTCAAAATTCTGTCAGTGACTGTCATTCCGGTTTGAAAACCAAAATATCTGAATTACATCCGTAATAATGACTTACTCTGATTTGTAAAACATTCCCTCTTTTATCAATTGACATTATATTTCATAAACTTGATCCAAAATTTATCTTTAATGTGATTTTGATGAAAAAGGTTGATTGACACCCCCCCCCCCCTCCTCCCTCCTTCTTACCATACCGATAAGATTTATAATCTAAGCATTGAATTTTATACTCTAAGCATTGAATTATCAAAAATTCTTTTCAGCTTATTGTGATAGACTATGGTGATTGAATTAGATCTAGATCTATTTGAAGATGAAAATACAAATTTATGATTCTCATAAGTGAGAAGTTTGAACACTTTCATCACTGTCTCCCACCCCCCCCCCCCCCCCCCCGTTTTCTATTGATCTTAACAATAACAATAAAAAATTAGAATAGTGAATATGTCCTTTAAAGACGGTAAAGAATACAGAAGACCTTTTTATTCAGATCATAATTATGCCATTAAAAATTGCAAAGTCAAGAGAAAGTATTCAAATACTAATGTTAGTCAACATGTTCACTTTCATGACCACACTTATAGTTACAAAAAGTCTTACTCAAATGAGTCATGCCAAAATGATATTTCTGCAAATAAACCTATTGATTCCGCACATTGTGGGACATCCTCACAATGCAAACCAAGCGAACGTATTCAAAAATTGTTTGACCTGAGCTGTTATGCAAGAAACAAAGTATCTTCATGCACAGAAATTATAGAAAATACTCTGTACACAAGTATACCGGTACCAGGTGATGGAGATTGTTTTTTTCATTGCTTAAGTTTAAATATTCATGGAAACTTTGACTACAGTTACCACTATAGACAAATCATCTGTTCTCATATAGTCAAGAATTGGTTGCACTATAAAGATTCAGCTGTCATGTTGCATTCCTTAAATGGAAATACAGTCCAATACTACATAAATCACATGCTAGTTAATCATGGATGGGCTACACATTGTGAAATTTCAGCTGCATGTGAAATTCTTAAAGTTAATATAGATGTATGGTTAAAGGGGTTTGTGTTCAACAGAAATTTGGAAAGAGAAGTACGATTCCATCTGTCTAAATACACTTCTTCAGTGCATACAAACAAGACAATTATATTGAGACTTTGGAATAATCATTTCACAGTCCTTGCATGTAAAGCCATTGAGCCTCCCTCTCCTAAAAAACGAACCCTTTCAACCAAAAAGCAGACATTGCAGAAGACGCGGGTAAAAGCAAATAAAACATTAAAATTAAAGCCCATCAATGTCAAGAAAGAAAGGAACAACTTTAAAAGAAAAAGAAAAGAAAAGAAGAAACTTGTTAACAAACAAACAGGTAGTAGTAAGCCCCTATTATCAGATCAATCAAAGTTAAAAGATAAAAAAAAAACAACAGTTCAGTCTGAAAAAAAATCATTTCATTTTGAAAACAATTTGCTTGAAGAATGCAGGCAGCTGGGTTTGGATAAAAAACAGATTTCAGAACAGGACCCTAACACTAACCCAGCTAAGCAGTTAACTAAAATGAAAATGGCTATTACAAATGTGGAAAAGAAATTACATGTGACAGCTTCAGATCTTCCTTCTGCTCCTCCACTCAATGACAATGATCAATATAATATTGCAATGGATAGTATAAGGGCTTTTGAATTGGCACAGATGTCATATAATTTTAAACAATGCTCTGTATGTAATGAATGCAGGCTAGAAATGAAACTGAGAGCAGACAATATTTGTCATAGATGCTTTATTGACAAAAATAAAATCAAGATGTTTTCTTTGGAAAATGAAATGGACCCTGGACTTCTTCCAGGAGAATTAAAAAATCTTTCTATTGTTGAACAACAGCTGATAAGTCGCCTAGCTCCAATTATGCACATACATATGTTGAAACATGGAGGAACATCCGCTAAAGGTCATTGCGTAACATTCCCCCAAGAAGTAAATGAGCCTGCCCAAATTCTTCCAAAACTTGCTAAAGATATCTCTATCTTACGTGTAAGAAAGCAAGGGATAAATAATCATACAAAAGATTTCAATGTTCGAAGAGCAAATGTTCAACAGGCACTTCTGTGGTTGAAAAATAACAATGAAGCTTATTCAGATATTATGATAAGTGAAGAAAGATTACAACTTCTACCAGAAGAAGGCGAAATTGATATTGATACAATTAATGCAAATAATATTTCATGTGAAAATGATCTTGGTCCTGCTCCACATCAAGTAAACACTGATGACATATCTGGTGAAACTTCCTCAAATGTCCCTCTTCCAGAGCAATCTCTTGACTTGAAACAACAAGTTCAAAATACCATTAAAAACATAGCTCTTCAAAGCAATAGTGCAAAAAGAGTAGTAATTCCTTGGCCTTCACAGAATGACACCCCTATGTCAGAATTTACCACACAGCATTTTTTCACTCTTTCTTTTCCCTGTCTTTTTCCATATGGAGCAGGGGACTTTCACATTAATCGTGCAAGAACATGTACTTCAATGTCTGATTGGGCTGAGCACCTCATGTGGTACAAGGATGGAAGGTTTGCGCAACACAAGTATTTCAAATTTATTGTACACAATATAATTATGAGAAAAAGAACCTTAGAACAAAGCACATACATCATGAAACAGCAAATAGGTGATGAACATATGTCTCTGGATGAATTAAAACAGAGGATTCAGAAAGGTGACAATAGTATTGCTCAGAAAATCTTATATTTTGGAGCATGCTTAAGGGGTACATCCCAATACTGGTCTCAAAGATCAAGAGAGCTAAAAGCTTTGATAAACTACCAGATTAATGAAGGAAAAGGTCTTCCTTCAATTTTCACCACAGGTAGTTGTGCTGAATTTCATTTCAAGCCATTAAAACGTTTACTTTCATTGTATTTACAAAGTACAGGTAGAGGCGCACTTGACCTCGATAACAGAAGTACCCTTTTTAATGTCTTGCAAGAGAATTCTCACATTGTATCAGAATACTTTAATCTACGCACAAAATCTTACTTTGATACCGTTATGAAAAGAGCATTCAATGTTGACACTTACTGGTACAGATATGAGTTTGCAAAGTCCAGAGGAATGATACACTGGCATGGTCTTTGTTGGCGGTCTGACCGAGAACCTCATGGTCTTCTCCATGAAGCTTTTGAGAAAGGACTTGCTGCAAATGAAACTGCACTTCAACTTTCAGACTGGGCAAAAAAATATTTTTCAATGACTGCTTCTCACCCTGCCGGAAAAGATGCAGATGGCAACTCACGAAAAGATATGTGGCCACCTCCAGAAGGCACAGCACCCCCTCCATCTGAAGAGAAGAACCCGTTGGTAAAACTTCTTCTTGATGTTAGTGAAAGCCAAGAATCCCTTCTAGAGGATCATATCTTACTTACCAACAGAATTAATCTACACAGGTGTTCTGATTATTGCCTACAACAAAAACGAGGTCAAAAAGTTCGAACATGCAGAATGGAATATGGAAATGAAAATGAACCAGGAAAGTGTATCAGAAACGAGCCTGCAATAGTAAGAGACAAAAATGGTAGTCTCAGACTTGAAATGGAGAGAGACCATCCAGTAATTGTTCAACATTCTCAAATTCACACACAGGGATGGAGGGCAAATGGTGACATATCAATAATTTTGTCAAAAAGTAGTCCTGATAATCCCACAGTGAGTGATATTATTGCAACTGAGAAATATGTTACTGGATATGCATGTAAGGGCAATCAATCTACTGGAGAATTAGTTGATTTGTTCAATGTAATGGCCAAGTCATCTGATGAAAATACTTGTGCAAATGGAAAGAGCATTTGTACAAAACTTCTTATGAATACTGTAAAGAGAGATATCTCAAATACTGAGTCAGCATATGAACTTTTAGGACTTCCCCTTTTCCATTGTAGTCACCAGTTCTTAAACATAAGTATGACAGGATCTCGTGTCCTTGAAAAAAATGGTAAAACTTTTACCAAATGTACCCCATTGGACAAATATCTTTCCCGCTCTATTGAAGATGAATCATCATGGTATCAATACATCTGTAAAAATGGTCGTGTTCCAGTACTGTCTGGTGGCTCAGTTCGTGCTACATGGCCACTTACTGAAGATTATTGCCGCTCAATGATGCTTCTTCACTGGCCTAATTGGAGAAGTATAGCAAACATAAAACATGACAATGTCACCTGGCTAGAAGCTTTCAAACAATTTTTCGAGACAACTAACTGTCCAAACTTTGTTAAAGCAGATGTTCAAAGAGCACAACAAAATAATTCAAATGAGGAAGAAAATGAAAGCCAGGACGAATACGAGGAAGAAATCGAACAACCTGATTGGGTTCAACTTATGAGACCAAATATAGAAATAACCAATGATGACAATGATTTTCAGTATGATGATGGGGGTCCAAATCATAACTGGGGAGAAACAACAACAGAGTATCCAGAAAATTATGGCAAGCAGTTTTTAGAAAATCTTCCAAAAACTGATGAAATGAGCCTTCAAACTGAAAAAGTTGATTTAAGTACATTAAATACAGACCAAAAGTTTGCTTTCAACATTGTTATAGATACACTACTAAAATATAAAAACCAAGAACCTTTTAAACCATTAAGAATGATAATTTCTGGAACAGCTGGATCAGGCAAGTCTTATCTCATTAAATCATTAGTTTATGCCATTACTAATTTGTTTCAGTCAAAGAATTCTGTTCAAGTTCTTTGTCCTACTGGCAACAGTGCAAACCTTATATCAGGGGTTACTATCCATTCCTTTTTAAAAGTACCAACATCTTTCAAAGTTGTTAAAGACATGAAGGCACCAGATGGAAATATCGGTGAACAACTGCAAGAAAACTGTGAAGGTATGTCAGCACTTTTAGTTGATGAGAGGTCTCTAGTTGGCTGTACTACTCTTGGCTGGATGGAGTTCCACTGCAGATACGGAATGAAAAATGAATCAATGGACTGGGGAGGGCTTCCAGTGGTTGTTTTCCTTGGAGACGACATACAGTTACCACCTGTCTGTGATTCACCTGTTTACTTCTGTAAAAGCAAAATTCCAGCTGCTTTGCATGGTGCATTGATTTGGAAATCTTTTAACACTGTTGTCCATCTTCAAACAATTGTTAGACAAAATAATGACCAAAAACACTTCAAAAAGGTATTAAATTCTTTACGAACATATTCGCTGTCAAAGGAAGATTCAATATGGCTTCAGTCTTTTCAGTGGAACAATATGAAAAAGAAGTACGGATCTGAAACAATGAATGATATAAGTAAAAATGCTCTATTTGTATTCCCTACACATGTGGCAGAATGGCAGCATAACAAATCACAACTTTTGCAAGCAAATAAACATTATGCAATTGCAAAGTTGAAGTCTGTTAATGAGGGCAGTCATGCAAATGCTGCATCAAAGGACAAAGCCAGTGGTTTAGTTAACACCCTTTACCTTTGTAAAAGTGCAAAAGTGATGTTAACATCTAATCTGAATGTGAAGTATGGCCTCTTCAATGGCTCTACAGGTGTAGTTCAAGACATAGTATACCTCAATGGGAAAACACCAAGTGATTCTTTACCAGATGTTGTTATGGTTTTCTTTCCTAAATACTCTGGCCCTCCATTTCTACTGGAAAGTCCTAAAATTGTTCCTGTTGTACCAATAGAGCGTAAAATTGACTGTTTATGTCATACCTGTAGGAGGAAACAGATACCACTAAGATTAGGCTGGGGCACTACAATTCATAGGTGTCAGGGAATGACAATTGGTAACGATGAACCCAACAAATACATTGTCATTGACCCAGGTTTGAAAAAATTTGAATCCCAAAACCCAGGTGCTCTATTTGTTGCTCTGTCTCGAGCTAAGACAGCAGGAAACTCAACACAAAAATCTGATTTCTACTGGCACCCAAATATATTAGTAAATGAAGATCGTTTATGTTTTTCCCCATCTACACCAAAACTTAGAGCTAGACAGGAGGAGGTACAAAGAATTACAAAACTAGCAGACACAACAAAAAAGGAATTAGATTTCAATAACACTCAAGCTATCTTTAATCAGATTCTTGAAAAAATGCAAAGTTAGTAAAACATTGATCTTTGATTGGTGGCATGTCAGCTACTGAGCTTGGTCAGTGGATATATTTTCGTGTATTTTAAACGATTGATCATTGTAAGTTTTTAACAAATACTAGTATTAAAGGGGATATCAAAAAAATTTTTTCATGAAAAACAAAAAATAATTTTGAAAAACTTTGATTTTACTATCTTTACCTGATGTAAGTTGTTTTACAACATTTTAGCATTGGAACAAAATACAAGTGATAAACAGTAAAACCCTTTCTCTAAAAAGTAGGATTTTTATTGTATTTTCATAGCTAGGTATACACCAACCTATGAAAATACACTGTAATTCCCTACTGTGCAGGGAAACTGTTCCTAATTTTTGTTTTGTCCCATTGCTATAAACATTTTACTGACCTATATTTCAAGTTTAAAAGGAAAAATCAAAAGTCTATGATAGTTTTTTTTTTTATGAAAAAAAAAAATCCATCCTCCCCCTTTAATCAACAATGTCATGTCACATGTTTTCAGCCGTTTTCCATTATTCTCTGTCATTAGCTAAATGAACATGTACAATCTTTTGAAATTTCTTCACAATATGTATATGTATATTCATTTTTGACTATTTTGGTGTAAACTGTACAAAACAAAATATTTATAAGCATTCTGGCTCTCAAATACTTTGGTGGCATGTCAGCTACTAATAACTATCTTCAATATTCAAGCATTTATTTTCAACTATTCAATTACAATGAAATAGCTTCTTTTACATACTTTACCACATGGGGATTTAATGTTCAGCTCAACAAGTTCATACACTTGCACAATAATCCTTATTTATATATAGTTCTCATCTTTCTAATCAATGTGAAGAACCTTCAGTCACAGAGGATAAGTAATCTTAATTGGTGGTATGTCAACTACTAATTGGATACCTCTCTGTGTGTCTTTTTTGTCTTTTTTTTTTCTTGTATTCTTGTATTTTCATTGCAGGGAGGCTCAATGTTTTGACATAGTAAACAGTACACATCAATTTGCCTAGAATTCCCTACCAAATCATATATCCATAACAATCTAATCATAACGGTTAACCTCACGTCTGAAACAATACACACTTTTGTAATATTTAGACAAAGATCAGCTTCCTACTTTCCAGTCTACTTATCTTTTTAGATATATGCTTTTATTTCAGGCTTCCTGGTACCATGAAGAAAAGAGAAATATCGGTGAAATATTTTTCGATATTTCATGGTAACGACTAGTGAAAATACCTATTTTTATATTCTAATTGTTCAATTGAACGTGGAAACAGTTGTTCCCGTGCACTAATTACCTAGAGGTAACATGCGTATGCCTCACAACCAGATGGAAATATGACGTCATTTACCTTACATTTCTTGTGCTTGACGTAATATTGTAATGCGTTGCTATGGGAAGGGGGAATAGTGTACTAGATTTTGATTAAGTTCCCCCCATAAAGCCAAAGATTAAAAACATGAAATAAATAAAATATTTTTTTGTGAGAGATTGAAATTTATTCATCAAGTAAGTATAATCAGTATTATTTTCAATTGTGGCTGTGTCACTCATGAAAATGTTACCAATGATGTTCACTTGATGAAATAAATTTTGATCTTTTACTGTAAAAAGCAAATATCCTCTATGTATTTCAGATGGAACATTTCATTTTTGCAACAGATTCAAGAGGGGCAAACCTTATAAAATCGGTTAACAGTTCATCAATCTTCAATTCTAATAACACATCACTTATAATCATTCCAGGCGCTAGTATAAACACTCTTAAAACTGCAGTTGAAAAAAAAATTTCATCAATTAATGACTACTCCCTCTCATGTTCACAAAATCAGGTGTTTTATATCACAATAGCTGCAGGTATATGCAACTTAACTAAAAAAATTTTCCATAGTGGAGGGCAAGAGCTTGTATACATACATGACGATAACAACATAAGTAACTTCAAATCATTTGTTATTGATCATTACTCTGAAAACAGTTCTGTTCAAAAGATAAAATATGTCCATATTGCACCAGCTTGTCTACAAAAATATAACTTGTTCAACATTTCAAGAGGAAAATTAAAATTTTGTACCTCTACATCTGCAGAAATGGCTTCTCAGCAAAAGCAACTTGAATCGGACATTTCAGATATAAACCATTTTTTGTCTGCACTAAACCAAAAGTATCATAAACACTCTGTTAGATGGGATAGGGACTTACTAGTATGTAAAAACAAAAAGAGGGGTAATAACACTATCAAATGTAGAAAAATATCTTATCAAAAGCTTTATGATGGTGTGCATCCATCCTTTCAGCTCCATCAAAAATGGTATTTTTATTTATTGAATTCCATAGTTAAAGACAGAGCTGGAAACTGTGACTCTGATAGTTCCGATGAAGATGATATGTGGGATTTCAAAAGACTTAACTACACAACAGAATAATCAGATTTTCATCCCAATTTATCCTCATATAATTGTTTTATTTAAAAAAGGGAAACTGTTACATTTTTTAGCACCAGAAAAGTTAAACATGTTTTAAAACAGTTCATTTCATCATATGTGAAATCTTTGCATGTTACATTGCTGCTTTCTGCAAGTTATCCTTTTAACAGTACAAATCTCAGCATAATTTCAAAACCAATTTCAACCAGCTTAACACATTTCAATCTTTTTCATCATTTTTTATGCGAAGAATGGGAAATTATTATTGTTTTAAATTTTTTCCATTCTCATTAGTAAAATTAGTTAATTTTGTGTAATACATATTATCAGTTTACCATTAATCTATCAAAGGATTATTCAATGTGTGTTTGTTTTTTGTAATATGGACGTGTAAATTATTAATATGCCAACAGTGGCATTTCCCTCACACAGAGATTTTCTTCCTTTTTTCGCTCTACTGGCTGGCGGGGTTTCCGTCGTCCGTCTGTCCATCCGTCCGTTACTTTTTTTCTTGTTTACACGATAAAGTCTGCATTTGTTATCAGATTTTTGTGAAACTTGCACAGTTTGTTTATCTCATCACCAGCTTCAACCCTACGGATTTTGAAAAAAATCCAACAAACAGTATGGGAAGAGTAGCCATTTCAAGTTGACTGCCAGTAGAGCATATTCAGGCCCTTCAGGGCCTTTTAATTTTCAAAAGCGTTCAAGACGTACTTGTGGGTGACATGTCAGTCACTAACTGTACTCTTGAAAGCCATCTACAGTCTTCTGGCACAGAATCAATGTATAATTTTCTTTCAAAACAAGATACAGTGCAGTTTTCTTCATCCTCAATAATTACAGTCATGTAAATATATATAATTATCTACTTTGTAGTTACCTAAGATGGAATTGTGGGTCACATGTTAGTCACTAGCTTTACTCTTGGACAACTCTTTCAAGTCAAATACATTCTCATTTAGTACGCTTATACTGTACAGTTTTATATACTCTTACTTATTTCATTTAAAGACATTTAAAAACACAAACACACCAACTCTACCTTACATTCAAGCACAGGAATTTGACATTCTATAACCAAAATAACTGATAAAACATGAAAACAAAAATCTCCCTTACATAATATAAACACAAGGAATGCAACGTCTCGATTGCTGGCGCTAGCACCCGACAGCCTTTCCCAACCAAAATCACCCACGAAACAAACATTGATCATAATCTCATTTAGCCTAGCGATAGACAAGACAATAATGTACCTGCGACAACCGGCGATACCTCAGTAGACACCTTTCAACCAGAGATATCCGTCATGTTTTACAGATATATCACGACATTTTGATTTATCCAGGTAGCCATTCGCTGACGTCACAAGAAGTGCAAGGAAGCGTATTTTCGTATTACTTATTACTATTATTTTTTTTGTTTTAAGATATTTATGGACATCAGATGATACTAAAGATTCTAGAAAAATCTTTAGTATCATGTGATGTCCATAAGTATCTTAAAAATGAAAAAAATAATAGTAATAAGTGATACGAAAATACGCTACCTGCTACTTTCTGTGACGTCAGCAAATGGCTACCCGGATAAATCAAAATGTCCCGATAGAGCTGTAAAACATGACGGATATCTCTGGTTGAAAGGTGTCTACTGAGGTATCCCCGGATGTCACAGGTACTTTATTGTCTTGTCTATCGCTAGGCTAAATGAGATTATAATCAATGTTTGTTTTGTGGGTGATTTTGGTTGGGAAAGGCTGTCGGGTGCTAGCGCCAGCAATCGAGACGTTGCATTCCTTGTGTTTATATTATATAGGGGAGATTTTTTTTTTTTCATGTTTTATCATTTATTTTGGTTATAGAATGTCAAATTCCTGTGATTCAAAAAGTATTTGTGGGTGACATGTTGGTCATTAACTCTACCCTTGAACATGGCTTTTCAAGTCAAATATATATGAATATGATACTGGTCTTCTGATCAGAATGTCTCTGTCTTTAATGATCCAAGTATAATATTTCTATAAAAAGTTCAGTCCAACAATTAATTAATAGCACTGATACTGCTAGTAATTGAGTATCAAATTTGATACTAAAGTTTGTAAATTAACTTCAATGAAATACTTTTAGTTTGTTAAGTATTTCAAACATTAATTCACAAAAATTATAAAACACTAAAGCACTCTTTTTTGGCCAGAATAATGATAAAGTATAAAACTGATGACAATATGGTGGTTTAGCCCTCTGAATACACAACACCAAAAGGCACAGGTAATTTTCTAATGTGTTTTCTTTTCAAATGAAATTATTATGATTACAGAGAGAGAGAGAGATGATCGAAATGAATCCGGTTAGATAATTAGTCTGATCATACCATTTTTAAAAAACTTGATTTTATACAGCAAGGTTATAATTATTAGATCAGTATTGGTAGCATACATTACTGTTATACATAAAAAATGTCCATGATTATGTACCAATAATTTCACTTTTGACAGTAGACCTATCTTTGGACATAAAGTGATTTGTGTGTGTGTATGGTTTTTTTTTTCAGTTCTGATGATTATCCGAATTTAAAGATAATCCTACTTGAGATCAACTAATATCTACATTACACAACTGCAATAAGGTAAGACTGTTGCTTCTTTCGCCCGAACTTAGGCTTTGCCTATATTCATATTATTATAATGTTGGCAAGATTATAAACCCCAGTTCTATTTGGCCTAAACAACAACAATGAAATGCATCCCTCTTCACAATCTTGTATGGGATTTCGATCACATAAAGTTTCATACCAGCAGGCCGATATCCCAATGTCGAAAAGCTTTTATGAAACAGTCTTTTAATATTATTTTGTTTCTCACCAGCAAGCTGAAATAACTTTTCCTCGATAACCTTGTGCAGAAATTTTTTTTTAATGAAAACATTTAGCTGAACACCCTCAGTCTGAAATACCTCTCTTCCAAAAATTTTAAAGAAAAGGTTTCTCATAACGCCCAATTGTCACACTTAAACTTAATGCATATCAGTTTTATAACCTTGTGTGAAAATAGGTTGGTTGGTTATTTAAGAAATAATCTTCTTTCTATCGTGGTATATCGTTCAATAAACCACAGTTGTGAGTTATGAGGCACAATAAATAATCCACGAGGGCGATAGCCCGAGTGGGTTATTCATTGTGCCTCATAACTCACAACGTGGTTTATTGAACGATATACCACGATAGAAAGAAGATTATTTCGATTCTAACATGGCCAATTCTCAGTGAAAGGAAAACAAGTTCAAACTTAAGAGTAAAAACGCGGATGAAGATAATGTTCCATTGAATAACTCACTCATTGAATGACGTCACTCGACATAGGATGACGTCATTCTACATGGATTGTTGCAGATTTTACCACGTTTTCCTTGCACTGTGTTTATAGAGCCAAAATCGCATGTCATGTTAGAATTCTATTTATCGTCGCTAGCGGTTGCCCATCTGAGCGACGCCCCCAGAAGACGGTTAATTGTTACGGGGATAGTGCCAAGATACAGGTCGAAACTACTTCAAGAGCTTCGCCTGGTTCTTTAACATGCTCGGCGTATAGCACCGTCACATGGTACCTCGGTTTAATGCCTCATCCGAAAGACTATTAGAAATTTTAGTTGGCCTGCCGGGGATTCGAACCCACAACCTGTAGTGATCCAAAACATTGTGTTCAAGAGTCCTACGCTCTACCCACTGAGCTATATCGGCTGGTTAGTAAAACTAGGTATTGGTAGGTTTGGTTTTATACTCGTGAGCCTACAAAAATCCATATTGACTACCTGCTATGAGAAAGACCTGTGTCCAGTCACTGAAGTCTGCAACCACTCGTCCTAACTCTGCTATACCATACATCCTGATGTCTTCTGTTAGAATACATGATTTCTTTCTGCAGCAAACGCTGGCTTTTACTAACGGTAAAGGTTTAATATCACTCTTGGTACAATTCTAAAGAATTTTCTCAACTTACTATTTTTGATTGGCTACACCTAGTGGTTGATTCCATAGCAATGGACACAATGAAGCAAAAAAAATCCATTCAGCGATTTACATGGTTCTCTTTGCAATAAAACTGCTGAACAAAACTAGAAAGTCACACATGTATCACTCCCACGGACAATTCTACAACCTATTACTCAAAATAGCATGCGAAAAACAAAACAAAAAACCCAAACAACTCGATAAGAAAAGTGTTGGTTTATTTCATACAAATTGTTTTAATGTACAACTAGGATATCAAAGTTTTTTTACTGAAAAATCTTTGGCTTCTCTATCTAACTTTATTGAACTAATCCAGATTGATGGTGGCTAACCCTTTATCCCTTACCAAACAATCATGTATTTTTAAGGCCCAGAACAGAAAGGCTTTAAAAACAATATCGGAACAGAAGAAACTGCTAGTACCTAGCTTTTTTTCCTCTCTTTTCCCACAAACTTTTCTATCCTTTCTAAGAAAGATTCCGTGATCACAACCGTTTTTAAATTCTTGTTTGCAAATGCGTTTGATTTGGATGACTTGGAAAGTTATTTGTTGACTCGTTTCCTATATCTTTAAATGCTATCTGACACTAATATGAGTATGATTTATTACGGTCACATACCAATATATCGACCAAATTCATCCAAATTCAAATTGTTAGCAGAGGACAAATTTAATTTAGCTCATACTGTGAAAGACGACTTTAAGGGGTAGAAATATAATGGCGAAAGCAGCATTTTCTCCTTTTCTAAAGGTTTTCCAAAGTCTTCTTCCAGATAATTGGTTAATCACACAAGAATGTCTGGAATAGAGTTATCTAATACAAAATGGTCTCATAGGAAGGTTAAAGAACAGGCTCATACTATGTATACATTTATATCAACAACAACACTATACAAGATTACATGACTACACAAGCATGCACATTCGTTCACTAATTTCAACTGCATAATAAATATGTACACTTGTAGAAACATTTTATAAATTTACAAATTTGACAAATGGTTCATTCTTTGGTTTTTGTATTTTGTTAACTTTTTTTCAACACATCTTGATTCGAACACCAACATGTTAAACAGCTAGGTTTATAAAGGAAAAAAAATGAACCCGTTTCCTGCACACTCATGTTTTTATATAGTTAAGAAGTACAATTTTTTGCACATTTTCAGGAAAAAAAGTCTGTTACTTTCGAAATGTTTTCTTAGATGTGTCTGCTTTTGTTAATAATTTATTGATTATATTGCCTTTTATGAATAAACCTTTTCCAACCTTTATCGCTCAACAATTATGTGGTATTAACCCATTACCACACAATCCCTACTTTTGACACCCCTGAGAAAGAAGCCTTTTGAAAACACTGTGGGAAAAGGAGAAAATGCTGGTAACCAGCATTTTCTCCTTTTCCCACAGTGTTTTCTACCCTTCCCAAAACAGATTTCAAATTTTCAGTCACCTTTATTTTGTCGTCTGCAAATGCTTTGAATTTGGACCAGTCTAAATTTTTCTTGTGTGGTAATGGGTTAAGACTATGAGGAAGATGGCTATTTATATCATAGTGGGAAAGGAGAAAGTGCCCATTGGCCACATTTTTGTCTTTTCAAAAATATTTTCTAACTTTGAAAAAAACAACTCGAGTCTTCAATTTTCATTTTGTCATTTGCAAATACTCTCAAATTAGACGACTTTCAAACTTTTGTCTACCCTTCACTTGTTAAAGAAAATTACATATCTTTTTCAAATGACGCTACATTGTCCGACAAAAATCAATACATGTAGTTTCTTCCACACAATATTTGCAAAAGCTTTTTTTTCCTACAATATTAAAAACAGTATCAGTGCAGAAATGGATTGAAAACATTAACGATACATCAGCATAAAAAAGGTTATAAAAAAAATAAATCTTGCAAAAGGTTGATATAAATAAACCAATACAATGACAAAAAAACATACATACATGAAGAAGTAGTTTTGGCACAAATTGACGAAGAAAAAGTCAGTAAAATAAATGCTACCAATCTTACACGTTATAGATTTCATGAAATGAGCTTTTATGCTACGAAAAAAGCCAAGTTAGTTAAAGTCAGATCTCTTTTCTGGTTATAAGATTGGTGATAAACGGTTGGGCAAGTCTCTGCATCTCAAGATCTTACAAGTCTGATGGAGTAGGCCTTCGAAAACAATGTTGAAAAATGCTTAAAAGGAGAAAATGCAGGTAACTAGAATTACCTCTTTTTCCTTACATTTTTTTTCACTTTTAACAGACAAATCTATAGACTGAGTCACATTCAATTTGTCCTCTGACAGTGCTTTTAATTCAGGGTAATCTAAAACTTTCTCTTCTGGGTAAGGGATTCACTTACATAAAATTATAAATATCATTATGTGCATGTGAGATTCTAACAAGCCATTCTTTTGGGTACTACCGGTATTTTATTTGTTCTGGTGTATTTGTTAAGCTTAAAGGTCATGAATAATTGTTTGGTAAGAACTTTAGACAAGTGTTCGGAAGAGATTTCTTTCTCACCTTAAACAATTTTGTTCAGTATCATACATGTACCATTTAAACCTATTGCCAAATTAAAAAAATTGAGACTCTTCCAAATAGAAAGCATTGCAAATAACAATAATTTTTCAGCAGAATTTTCATATGAAATGGCAAAAAAGGAGAAAAGGGTGGTTACCATCATTTTCTCCAAATTCCACCAGTTTGTAACCATCGGTCTTCTCCTGGTTAATTAAAACATGGGTTTGTCAGGTAAAAGGTTAAGAAAAATATCTTACTTTGGTGTGGCAAACACTCATTTCAGACCGGCTACTACTTATTGCAGAAACAAAACAAGAGCACCACATGCAGGTACCAATGCTCCGCTAGAGTTGCTTGATTTTCAATGAAAATTCCAAGTTGAAAAGGGGGCATAACTGTGTTCAAAGTATGTTGATGCTTATCTGTGCTTCTTTCATGAATTCCCCTTTTGGTGGTTTAAAAATTTATTTAATTAAGAAGTAATATCTTCAATAAGAGCAGAAATGTTATATAATGTTGAAGTTTTAGACAAAACTTAGGTTGAGAAAGAGGCATAACAGTATCGCATATATTTAGATGGTTGCCTGCCCCTGATGTGCTGGTATGCAGTATTTATGAGTTAGTAACTTG
The DNA here is from genome assembly GCA_943736015.1 of Tridacna crocea. Lineage (NCBI taxonomy): Eukaryota > Metazoa > Mollusca > Bivalvia > Cardiida > Cardiidae > Tridacna > Tridacna crocea. Next base: position 48,120,195 of record OX031057.1, on the reverse strand, counting down.
TCAGAGTTTACAGTCAATATTTTTAGTAATATGAGAGATATAAAATATTGCAGGTTTTGCAGCACAAACCAGGGCTACAATATCTGGACTGTTTGATTGATTGCATCCGATTTTATTGCCATTCTAAAAACTTTGCAGATCATATCACAGCTTTCGGTGCACCAAGGCATGTCTTTTCTGGCTTTTCTACACCAGTCTTTCCACAATTTCTTTTACAAGTCACCAATTTCTTTCTCACATGAATCACGGGTGAATGGCGGAATATCTCCCGGAAGAGAGATTACCTTGAGGTTTTCTCACGAAAACAGTGGACCTAAAAAGGTGATAAAGCCACATGTAAATATACACCATATCTTGCATTGGCACCTTTATTGAAAGCCTTGTAATTACTTGTACAGGGCATTTGTCCATTTCTGGTATGTTTTCAAAAGGTAGTGCTGCAGAAACTTCAGATGGTCAAATTCAAATGGTAATTGGATACAGGTAAGCAGCCTGTACTAATAAAAATCTTTGGAACACTTATAAGAAAAGCCAATGAGCCATGCTATGTGATAAGGGTACTTAATGCATCCATACAAAGTATCAAACCAGTACAGCCTGCGCAGTCCACCCAGGCTGACTTGAGTTGATATTTTTTGCTATTGATACGTTTTGTCTTTCCAAGGACCATGGGTCCATAATTATGTCTTGCTTGGTGTCATGCATCACAGATATGCATTAACCCATTACCACACAAAGCCGACTTTTCACCACCATGGAAAAGAAATCTTTTGAATACATTGCTGGAAAAGGAGAAAATGCTGGTAACCAGTATTTTCTCCTTTACCCACAATATTTGCTACCCTATCAAAGAAAATTTTCACATTTAAGCTACACTAATATTGTCGTCTGTAAATGCTTTCAATTTGGACAAGGCTAAAAATTTGTCATCTAGTAAAGGGTTAAGCTCCCTTTTACCAGTGCAAGACTCAAACAAACAAACACACGATGGGAAAATATGCTTGGCTTTAGCTGCTTTGTCACCGAAAATTCTTCGGTAAAAGGAGTAAAAAATTGTGTTAAAATTTCTAGATTACTTTGTTGGTTGGTTGTATTTAGGTTCAATGCCACTTTTACAGCTAAGGTCAAATCATGGCGGTCGGTGACTCACATGTGTTTCCTGGCTTTCTCATACCAGTACTAACACAACTTTCTTTCCAGAACCACCGATTACTTTTCTCACATGCTTCAGCAGAAGTGAGTCTGGATTACTTACTCCTCTAGTAGGCGTTCCTCTTTTGATGGTTCAAAAATGAGCCCCACCCTAGTGAAAATACTATTAGTATAGACTGAGATACAGAATGTCAAAGATTTCGCACAGACAAGAACAGAACTATGACAATACCTTGATTTTCTTTCAAAACAGTCAAATAAAAACAGTAATTTTACAGAAATTTATTTACACAATATAACGTGACTGGCCAATGTGGATTGCGTTCTTAACACAAACCTCCCCTCCATTAACCCATTATCACACAATCCCTACTTTTGACGACCCTGAGAAAGAAACCTTTAGAAAACATTGAGGGAAAAGGAAAAAATGCTGGTAACCAGCATTTTCTCTTTTTCCCCACATTGTTTTCTACCATTCACAGAACAATTTTAAATTTTCAGTCACTTTTATTTTGTCGTCTGCAAATGCTTTTCATTTTGACAAGCCTAAAATATTGTTGTTAAGTAATGAGTTAAGACTCGGAGCTCTAGATAGAGAGAGTGATTTTGATCTTAGAATTAAAATTATTCATCATTCTGCACCAAAGCCTATGTTATGGGTACTCAGTAGAATCGTCTCGACCAGATGATTCTAAAATGTACCCACAACATAAGGTCTGAATGAGAAATAGTCGATTTAAAATACCATCACTCCTCCTTATCTGGAGCTCTGAAGAGACATGTGAACTTCTTAACTCCTCCATTCAATCAAAACATCCAACTTCAAGAGAAAAACACATACTTGTTCTAGGTGTTCCGCTCACATGTTTTTTACCATTTCTGAGACCTGCGTTTTATTAGCAAAATATTCTTTAGCATGAGATAATGATAGAGTATAACTGAGTCAGGAATTCATTAGATGCATCCTTTGCCGTAAAGGAACATGAGTTTCAGAATCACATTGAGTTCACAATACAATGATTACAGCGTAAACTATGCAAAACTGACCAAAATCATAGGACATCCAATCCAGTCCCTTACCTATTATGCAACTAGACGACTGTAAGGATTTCTGAAGAAAAGAATATCTAACTACCTCACTTCAAAATCTTGCATGAGCCCTTTACCAAACCATCTTTGGTTTAGGTGACCCTGAGGAAGGCTTTTGAAAATACTGTGCAAAAACGATTTTTCTCCTCCCAGAATGATTTTTATCCCTTAAAAACAAATAACACTTGGGTCACATTCATTGTCCGCTACACATACACTGAGTATGGCAGATTCAACTCTAACCCTTAACCAAACAATCCCCTTTTTCTTTTTTTAAATAAACATTGTGGAATCAAAATAAAAAAGGAGAAAATGCTGGTAAACAGAATTTCTCCTGGTTGCACAATGTTTTCTACCTTTTAAAAGCATATTCAACTATTCAAGCATAATTTAATTTGTCCTCTGCAAATGCTTTCAATATTGACAAGTGGAAAATGCTGTTGACTGGCAGAAAGTTGATTGAGCACATAAGAGGATAGATTTTCAAAATAAATAAGATTGTTTATCATGAAAAATGTACATTTCAAAAACACATTTATGTTTGAACATGTGACAAGGATATGCATGCAAAATAATGGGAGCTTTTATTAAAATCATAAATTCTAAAAGATATGGCATATGAAATATAGCTACACTTAAAAGATATACATTTTGCAACAAAAAAAGGCAATATAATAAAGAGCCCCCATAAATTCTCACCAGAGCACACAAAGAAAAATCTGTCTTCCAACAATTTAAGTTGATTCTCAACTCCCATCTGCACAAATGTGTCTTCATATCTCTTAATCTTTTACCACACAATGATGACTTCAGGCTACCCTGAGGTAGAAGCCTTTCAAAAACATTGTGGGAAAAGGAGAAAATACTGGTAATGGGCATTTTCTCCTATTCCCACAAAGTTTTCTATCCTAGCAAAGGACAACTGAATCATGTGAGCCACTATGAAATTGTCGTCTGCAAATGCTTTCAATTTGGATAGGTCTGAAATTGGGCCTTTGGTAAAGAGTTAAGTGATGTGGCAAACAAGGTGAACAGCACAAAACAAGAAAATTTCTTCAGTTTCCATAATGTCTTTCTTTGATTGCCCTAAAATATCCCAAAATCTCAATTCTTCACATTCTTTATACTCTTTATTTTTTATATGCTTATGTTTTAATTGTTTAATTTCTGGTTTGAACCCTGCAGGATTTTTCACAGCAGAAAGGTCTTTACACAGTGTAAGACGGACTGGGTTAATAACAATACAACCCTGATTTTATTTACATCTAAATCAACCATCACAGGCTGGGTGGGTGGGTTAAGACATCTCTCTACTACTGGGATGTAGGAGACTCAATGTCTATATTTTTGAAACAACCATCTGGCAGTGACTCCATGATGTCTTTCACATTTTGAACGTCTGCTTCAAGATCAGTCAGGTCCATTCTGTACTCTTGTACCCACTTTTTGACCTAAGGTTGATAAGATCAGAAAAGAACAATTTGAAAAAAGAACAAGCAATTTCGTTGAAATGATATCCCCCGCCGAAAAAGACCTTTTTTGATACAAACGTATAGGAGGTATTCTGTTTTGCATGTACATGTGGACTTTTTGTTATTGGTCCATGAAGAAATTATACATTAAGCTCCCTTGTTCCATGGGACAGGATTTCATTAGATAAAACAAGAGCCGTCAGAGACGGGTTATGCTCCCCGAACGAGTGCTTGTCATAAAATATATGAAATTGATAAAAATTCACTTCGTTTATCCTAAAAGAACCTGTTCATGCCCCCCAAAATTTGAAGTGAAAAGGCAATTACTATCTTAGAGATAGCCAACACAAACTTGTAGAGGACAATAAGCCCCCTTTAAGCCCCCTTTAAGCCCCCTTTTCCCATAAGACAATATTGGATCATTGAAATAAAAGCAACGGGTGTGTGATTTGTGGCATTTTTAAATAATAATTCAAAATTCGAAATTTGATAAAATTTTGAGCAGTCATGTAGTAAATATTACATAAAACAATTTTTTACATGAAGCCCCCTTTTCCCGAGACGCAGCCTGAAATTGAGAAACAGGAAGAGAGGTACCTGGGCAACGTTCCAACAAGTTCAGATTTGAAATTTAACAAAGTTTTCAGCACCAATAAAGGAGATATTAGTGAAAAAACAATTTTTTCCATGAAGTTGCCTTTTTCCGTGATGCAGCCTCAATTTGAGAAAGCAGGAAAGACATATTTGTGCATTAATAATTAATAGATTGAAAAAAACAAAGGGCACATGTTGAAACTTGTAGAAAAAGATGGAACCATGACATTTCATGAAATTTTGACAAAAACTGAACAAGATATAAGTAAAAATTGCCATTTTGCATTAGGGCCCCTTTTTCCTTGTCATTATACAAGAAACCCCCTTTTTCCATGACAGAGGGTCAAATTGAAAAACACATAGATAAAGAAACAAGAGCACATGGTGAAACTTTGAAAAAAACAATATAACCATGAAGTTTAATGAAATTTTGACCAAAACTGAATGAAATATTAGTAAAAATTGGAATTTTTCAAGAAACCCCCTTTTTCCATGACAGAACGTCAACTTAAAAAACGCCCAGATTAAAAATAGCAAGGGCACATGCTAAAACTTTCCATAAACAATATAACCATGAAGTTTCATGATATTCTGACAAAAACTGAATGAGATATTGGTAAAAATTGCAATTTTGCATTAAGCCCCTTTTTTCCATGACACGGGGTCAAATTGAAAATCCGGGAAAGATACGTCGGCGCCTTACCCCAAGGAGTTCATATATGAAGTTTTATCCAATTTGGTCCTGGGGTTGTGGAGAAATCGAGTTTTGAAGAGAAGACTCCAAACATTAAAAGTGTACTTAAGTGTAACTTAAGTGAAACTTAAAATCGCTCTCAGTCGGCCATTTTGCATCGAATCAAAAAAACAAAAAAAGTGTCTCGGGAGATTGGGTCATTGTATATGTATATAAAGTTTCACGAAATTCCATCCACTGGTATTGGAGATATTTGCCGGGACGGACACACGGACGGACGGACGGACGGACAACGCTAAAACTATATCCCTCCGCCTACGGCGGGGGATAATAACAAAAAAAGTAAACAATACAAAAACCATCCATCTCTAAACCCTTTACCATACAACACGATTTTGGACTGGTTCAAATTGAAAGAATTTGCAAGCGACATAATAAACATACCACAAAAATTGAAATTTGTTTTCAGCAGGGTAGAAAACATTGTGGGAAAAGGAGAAAATGCTGGTTACCAGCATTTTCTCCTTTTCCCACAATGTTTTCAAAAGGGTTCTATCTCAGGGTTGTAAAAACCAGGGATTGTTTGGGACATTTAGATTTTTCACATCTCACCAAATTAAGAAATATATATACCACTGAAATTTATATGAAAAAAACAATACAAATCATCAATAATTAAGAATCATAAAATTACCCCCAAAATTTTTCTTGATGGTATTCCCTTAAAAGGCTACGTACCCTCTTAAGGAATTTTTAGATTTCGCGCCAAAAATGAAAAAAAAAGCATTGTGGGAATGTAAAGTGACTGGCACGTGACTAATGACGCTTAAGTTCCATAACATAACAAACATGTAATTATTTTCCATAATGTCTTCTTCGGACGCTATGTTTGAAACGTTGGCTGTGTACTTCCGGTATGTAAATGAGCAAGTTGCTCATCTAAAAATAGACTGTATTTCCCTTCGGTGTCGAGCTGGGCCGAAGTAAATCTCTAATATTTCTTGTTGTCTGGTGGTTTTCCACTGCTGGAGTTTTATAAATGAAAATTAAAAGGCCTTGGGAATATAAGGATGATTTTTTTGTATTTTTGTAATATTTTTGTCCCAAAATCTGAAGGGCCACCTTTAAACCTGTACTACATCATCCTCTGTTTTTAATGGTGATAAGATGGAGCCTGTTGCTGGTAATCAGTATTTTCTTCTTTCTCCATGTTTTCTACCTTTATACTGACTTACCACATAATTACAGCCATACTTAATTTGTCCAGAGCAACTGTTTTCCATAATGGCCAGTTTAATCTTTAAACAAGATTTCATCAGAGGTAAATTTTACAGTTGCCAAAGGACACCCACATTGAAAAACCTAGTGCTTTCAGTTTGGCTCAAACTTGTGACCTTCAGGTTACAATTCCTACCATTTACCACTGAGCCATGCAGGGACCTTCAGTACGCAAGTTGCACATAGCCAATGGATTAAGTTTTTATAGGATGTATTTCTCCTTGAAATTTGAGGGGTTTAATCCCATTTGTCCTACATTTTGATTTTCAGACCAAAATGTAACTGCTGGACACATGGGAATTTGTACAAGTAAAGGTGCAGGTAATCCTTACCTGGGGCATTTAAAACTATAGTCTGTATTGATACCAGTAGCTATAGGCATTTTTGTATGAAAGAATCAAAATTCTATATGTGATTCAGAGTAACTGCAAAGTTCCTTTAACTACAAACATAAGAATTATGGGAGGGGGTATGATTGTAAACTTGTAATTGAAGGTATTTCCATTAGTATTTATTCTGTGGTTTTCTAAAAGGTGGAAACATGCTTGCAAAAAGAGATATTTCTTTAATGTGGTCCATGTTCCACACTAAGCAAGACCACAGTCTACCAAATTACACCGCTTGATACAGACTATATTCACACTTACCCTTACATCACCCTTATCCCATACAGGTAAATTCCTTATTGGTTTTTCAGAATGTGGGACAAATGGGAAGACACCCAAAAACTATATCTTGCAAATCTACAGTTCCTGGCTATCAGATGTACAAATTTCCAAAGACATGACAGCAAAACTAACCTATTAGTTGATTGATTGAATAGAGTGTTATACTGCTTTTGAGCAGCACCCCGGCAAAAGTGAGGTAATGCACAGTGGTGACACTTTTTAGCCAGTAAATCATCATATAATTATGGATCAATAAAATCAACTTTATCTAAAAACTGAATAATGGGGTAGAATATCCTTGGACTGTTAGAAAATCGAATGGTTGCAAAAAGTATTGACCCAGGTCAGATGCATGGACTTTCAAGACTGATCTGAATCTATACCTTTTGCAGCTGCAATAAGTCCCCTATTCACAACGTGGGTCATTTCTTTAGTAAGAAAAAGGTTCACCCTTATCCTGCTAACTAACCAAAGCATAACTTTCAATTGGATAATACAGACCCAAATATTGCTATTCTAAACTTATGTTTTGGAGAGTAATATCTCGTTACCCGACCATGTGGATCCAAGATCAGACTGCACATTCTGTGCAGTCTGATCTTGATCTTCACTGTCCACAAAGGGTCAGTGAGTCGTACTTAGCAGCCTAAGGGTTAACTTACCTCATCATTTGCTGTAGTCAGTTTTGTAAATTCTGACTCTAAATCTGCATCCTCTAGAGTTTGCTGAGCTGCAGCAAGATCTGCCTCTAATCTGTCTATCTCATCTGTGTCTATATCTCTAAGGTTAGCTGGGCAATAAAAAAATAAGAAGCAATGATGTCTAGATAGGGCAATATTCATGTATCTGCTCCCCCAGTTGTATGTATTTTATGTTGTTTTAACCCTTTTCCTAAATAACAGCAAGGATGAAGCCGTTTCTTATGTGTATATGACACCTTTAGATAGTGTAGAAAACAATGTGACAAAAGGTGAAATTGCTCATCACGAGCAATTTCACCTTTTGCCACAATGTTTTCCAAAGGCTCCTACAAGCAATGCGTTGAAATGAGTTTCTATGGAGTAAAGGGTTAAACTATAGAAACAGTATTTCAGTATTTTTTGAGCAAGCATTTCATCATGTTACTTGAGTTATTTGAGGTTTAGTTTCTGTTCAAGGGCATAGAAAAAAAGTGTCAAGATTCTCTATTTATCATCAAAGTAATCACACTTCAATTCCTACAGTACAAGAATAGAAACATGATAAACTAGTTCAAAAGACCAATATCATTACTATCTTTCAACACTTTTTTCCCTGTATAGATCTTGACACTTGTTATGCGATTACTTTCTTCTCAAAGTGATCCACTGCCTAACCCTTCTCAAGCTTACAACTTCTGTACTCTTCAAAAACTGAATACACCTGCAGGCAACTAATTTGAAATTGACCCAAATCAGTTGTGTGAAATGGTAAATTACGGAGAGAAGAGAACACCATAACTGTTCCTTACATGATATACACTATCATATCACACAAAGCAGAACAATATTCAAAACAACAACAAAAACGGAAGTGTTTTATTATATGTGATATATTGTTCTCCAATGCCCTGCAAATCTATTTATCACTGTGGTAATCTACCTCAGTCATGAGCAACAGGAATGTTTCACCTACCTAAAATATTGCTGATATTTTGAACATTGGCCAATGCAGCAGCAACCTTATCTGCAGCATCTTTGGCTGTTTGTTTAGCTTGACCAGCTCTTTCCAGCGCCTGTATGAATAGTAGAGCAAATATTTGCATAAATGTGGTGAAACATTGACACAAGAAAATATGCATTTTCCTCACTTGCTGTACATAGGAAATCACATGTTGTATTTCATTTTGCATGTTCTGTTCTTTACTTTTGTTAAGGTTTTGAAAATTAAAGGGAGTTTTTTCTTTTGTCATTTGGGACCTTCAGTGTGTAAACTGCTGCAATGAAAATGCTATTCAGTTGTGTATAGCTTGTATTGTAAAAACCATTGTCATAACTAATTTAGTTCACTTGTATAATGTTGTCATAGAATAAACTGTAGCTATATGTAATATAATTTTTGTTCACATGTGTATTAAAAAGTGCAGCTTTTCTTTAATAAGGTTCTCTTATGTATTTAAAAATGTTGCCTTTATCAGTTTACTTCTGTTGTGTATTTGAAAATGCTATTGCTATCAATTCAAATCCCTGGTGTACTAAAAAAAAATCTATATAAGTTACTACTGAAACTACACAAAGCATAAAAACAAGATTAAACAGTTTTCAAAAAGAAAAGTGACATTTTGTATATAGATTGCTAAGAAGATCACACAGTAAGGTAGATAAAAGTGTGGACCAAAATTTTGGACCAGTCCATACTGAAAGAATTTGCAAGCAATAAATTAAATGTTGCTCACATTATGAGAATCATCTATAGAAGAGTAGAAAAACCTTGTGGCAAAAGGTTGCAAGCACTTTCTTTTCCAATAAATGCTATCAAAATCTAGATTTTTCAGGGTTTATGAATACGGACATTTGTTTAGTATAGGGGTAAAATATCTGAAACCTGAAAGACCTTCTAATTTGTTCAGTAAGGATATAACTCTTTACCACACAATCCCAACTTTTGACGACCCTGAGAAAGCTTTTTAAAACTAGTGGGAAAAGGAGAAAATGTTGGTAACCAACATTTTCTCCTTTTCCCGCAATGTTTTCTACCCTTCCCAAATCAAATGTCAATTTTTAATTCTCATTTATTTTGTCATCTGCAAATGCTTTTAATTGGACCAGTCCAAAAATATGTAGTTTGGGAAAGGGTTAAAAGATACAAATGTAACCTCACCTCTTCAGCCAGATCACTGTCAGTCTCGGCCTGAATGTTCAGATTCTTTATTTGTTCTTCTGAATCATTCACATCCTCAGCCAGTGAGTCTGCATTATCCTTCAAGTTGACTGCTCTCTGTTTAGTTTTCTCTGCTTCTTGTCGAATTCGACTGGCTTCCTGATGAATCAAATGGGAAAGTTAAATAAATACTGTCCTAATCTTTTACCACACAATCCCGACTTCTAACACACCTATGAAAGAAGCCTTTTGAAAACATTGCGGGTACAGGAGAGAATGCTGGGAACCAGCATTTTCTCCATTTCCCACAATGTTTTCTAAACATTGAGGGAACAGGAGAGAATGCTTGGAACCAGCATTTTCTCCATTTCCCACAATGTTTTCTTTCTGTCCTAAATCAAATTTCAATTCTTAAGTCATTTATTTGCATTTGTCTGCAAAGGCTTTCTATCGTTTGGTAATGAGTTAATCAATCAGCTTTCTTTAAAATCAATTGAATGGACAAAAAGGAAGAAATGCAAAAATCTTTGAAATACTTGACAAGTCCTAGAAAGATTGCTTAATAGACAAAAAAAGTAATTACAAATGCCCCCCCCCCCCCATTAAGATTTTGTCTTAAAATTACATATATCATATTTCATGTGTCTATTTATCGAACTGTTATGGGTAAAGAAATGTCGTAATTTAAGTAAGGGAGGAGGGATTATTTCCCCGTCACACTCAATATTTTCTTCCTTGAGATCACTAGTTTTAAAAGTGGCATTCGTTGACAAAATAATCAAAGGAAATATAATATATAATTTATTTCATCAGCTTGTGGTTAAACTCATGCCTTACGGCACAATTATTTTTGCATACCTTTCCCTTTTTCGGCAAATATTTCCCCATATTAACCACTAGCTGATGAAATAAACTCTATATACAAATCCTTTCGAATCAGCCATATCGTATTTCTTTTTTCATACTTAAAAACCCAAGTTACATCAGTAATGGGTGTAAAACAGAGGGGGAGGGGGGAAGAGGTTACAAAAGTTATAACCTATCATTGATATAACTTACATCTGACGCATCTTGTGCCGTTTTCTCTGCCATCTCAGCTATACTAAGAGCATCATTGGCATCATTTTCTGCTCCACTTAAAGCATTTCTGGCTTCCTCAGTCTTCCTTTCAGCTTCTGCTATTGAATCTTCAATATCTGGTACTTTTTTCAATGCATCTTCAGCCTTGCCTCTACTGTTTTGGACCATCTCATTGAAATCTAAAGAAAATGTGCTTCATAACTATTTTATTCAATCAACCCTTACCTTGTTCAATAAATTGAATTAAAAAATTAAGTTCAAGGCCAGAAGTAAAAACATGGATAATACTACTTAACCCTTTACCACACCACAAAATTTTAGACCAGTCTGAATTGAAAGCATTTTCCGATGACAGTTTCATAGTGGCTCAATTGACAGACTTTTTCTCTAATAGGGTAGAAAACCTTTTGGGAAAAGGAGAAAATGCTGGTTACCAGCATTTTCTCCTTGTCCCACAAGGTTTTCAAAAGGTTTTTTCCTCAGGATAATAAAAAGTAGTCTTTGTGTGGTAAAGGGTTAAAACTATAAAAAAATAAAGAATAAAAAAATTGTGTAATTCCAAGATCAGACTCTATTTTCTGTGCAGTCTTATCTTTATCTAAACTGTCTGCAAAAATTATTTCCAGTCATGTTTTAGAGCCTAAGGATCATAGAATATAGCCTCAGACATCTTTCTTAACAGTTATATCTGACAATACTGTATACATATTAAAATTCATTAAAGATGAAAAATTCAACATGGCTAAAATGATGAGATACAATACCTTTGCATGGGTAAAAAATATTGTGGTTACGGGCAAAATACTAGTAACCAACATTTTTTTCCCCCTTTTTGCATGAGGTTTTCAAAAGTCATTTTCCTTCAGATGCATGACTTCTAACAGAAAGTCTGGTACTCCATAACCCTTTATTAAACGACGGAATTTTAGACTGGTCCAAATTGGAAGCACTTCCAGACGACAAAATAAACTTAACTGAAAAATTGAGATTTGTTTCCAGCAGGGTAGAAAACATTGTGGTTACCAGCATATTCTCCTTTCCCCACAATTTTTTTCTACAGACTTCTTTCTCAGGTCGTCAAAAGTAGAGATTGTATGGTAATGGGTTAAACTGTGCTGTATCTCCTTATAATGTTTAAGTTTACAGTTTTACCTTGTACTGATTGATTCTACACATAAAATCTTTATTGCAAATCATAATAAGATGTTTTAAAATGCCTGACAAACATAGGTCAACTATCTGAAATACCTGTTCCCATGTTTTCTTCCATTATTTTATAAATGAAAATGGAAGTATGGTGTTTACAAAGTCAAGAAAGTCAGCTTGTAAAGATATTACACAAACAAATACAGGTCTGGACTTTATCCTTATTATTGTAAGTTAAAAGTTTTTCTTTCAACCCTTACCTTGCTATTTGCATGATTTATATTGTGAAAAGAGTATAGCAAGATCAGCCTGCATATACAATCAGTCTGATCTTGCTCTACACATTCCAATGCCATAGGTTTTGGTCATAGATAGCAAGTTCAAAGTTATACACTTTAACCATCACAAAGTTGAACTTGGCATGGCAAGGGTTGATAATTACCAGCAAAAAAAACTGATACAGATAACATACCTAGTAAAGTCTGGAGAGTTTGATTTGCCTCTTGCAATGTTTTTTCTCCCATTAATACAGCATTCAAAGCTCTTGCTTCCGCTGCATCCACCTCAGCCAGAAGCTCATCAGCCCTCTAAAAATGGATAAAAAGCAATGGCTTGCATTAAGCTAAAACAGGCTTTAAGACATTTGCGTAAAGTATCATCTCAGATCACTCTGCGCAGGCTAATCCCAGACCACACCTTAGAACTTTTTTCATTTTGTCCTGCGCTAGACTTAGCCAAAACAGAAAAATACATAAAAACGGAAAGTGTAGTTTCAGATTAGCCTGTGTGGACTGCACAGGGCGATTCAAGACAACACTTAACACAAATGTCCGAATATCGCTTTTCACCTGTTGCAGGCAAAATATAATAATAAGCAACTTTCTATATTTATAATTCTAATATATGACTAAATTTTTTACTTTGTCTAACCAGGTGTATTTGCATGTGACATATAAAATGCATTCAAAGAATAAAATACAAAACAGAAAAAGGGGAAAATGCTGGTTTGCATTATCCATAATGCTTTCAAGTTTCCTTGCTCTTGGTGTGGTGAATGGTAAAGGTTTGGTAACAAGAATATATAGAGCATATTTGGGTTTTTTTTTCGGTGAAAGATCGAAATTTATTTCATTGAGTGGACACTATCATTAATATTTTCATGAGTGGTGCAGCCACGAGTGAAAATATTACTGATGGTGTTCACGAGATGAAATAAATTTCAATCTTTCACTGAAAAAAAAAAACAAATATTCTATTTATTTCATGCTTTTAACTCTTTCTTGGAGGAGCTTTATCAAAACCTAGTACAGTTCTTTTTCGTTATTCCCCATGGCGTACCCCTCCCGCATAGCAACGCATTACAATATTACGTCAAAGGCGAGCAATGTAAGGTAAATGACCTCATATTTCCATCTGGTTGTGAGTCACCCACAATTAAACTAGGCAAGAAGAACATGAAAATTGGTATTTTCACTGGTGGTACCAGTGTAAAATCGAAAAATATTTTCACTGTCATTTCTCGATATCCTACCATAGAGCATGAAATAATAAGTAAATATCTATTCATAATGGGTAGAATACTCCTGAAAACTGTTTGCATGATGCATATATGAACAAGAGCGGCAAATTGTCGCAAGATACGCCCGTCTTACCCCAAGTTGTAAAGCTGGGGTATGCACCGGACAAAATTCAAGTATGAAAAACAACAAAGGGCAATAACTCAAAAATTAAGCAAGCAAGAGTTGTGATTCCTGTGCACTGCACTCCCCCTCAATGAGATCTATCCACCCATGAAATTTCATAACCCTAGCTAGTATAGTTTTGGAGATATGCTCCGACAAAAATCAAGTATGAAAAACGACAAAGGGCAATAACTCAAAAATTAAGCAAGCAAGAGTTATGATTCCTGTGCACTGCACTCCCCCTCGGTGAGATCTATCCAGCCATAAAATTTCATAACCCTAGCTAGTATAGTTTTGGAGTTATGCTCCGGACAAAAATCAAGTATGAAAAACGACAAAGGGCAATAACTCAAAAATTAAGCAAGCAAGAGTTATGATTCCTGTGCACTGCACTGCCCCTCGGTGAGATCTATCCAGCCATGAAATTTCATAACCCTAGCTAGTATAGTTCTGGAGATATTCAGCAGGCAAAATTGAAGTATAAAAAACGGCAAAGGGCAATAACTCAAAAATTAAGCAAGCAAGAGTTATGATTCTTGTGCACTGCACTTTCCCTCGATGAGATCTATCCACCCATAAAATTTCATAACCCTAGCTACTATAGATTTGGAGATATGCTCCGGACAAAATTCAAGTATGAAAAACAACAAAGGGCAATAACTCAAATATTAAGCGAGCAAGAGTTATTATTCCTGTGCACTGCACTCCCCCTCAATGAGATCTATCAACCCATGAAATTTCATAACCCTAGCTAGTATAGTTTTGGAGATATGCTCCGGACAAAATTCAAGTATGAAAAACAACAAAGGGCAATAACTCAAAAATTAAGCGAGCAAGAGTTATGATTCCTGTGCACTGCACTCCCCCTCGATGAGATCTATCCACCCATGAAATTTCATAACCCTAGGTAGTATAATTTTGGAGATATGCTCCGGACAAAATTCAAGTATGAAAAACAACAAAGGGCAATAACTAAAAAGTTAAGCGAGCAAGAGTTATGATTCCTGTGCACTGCACTCCCCCTCGATAAGATCTATCAACCCATGAAATTTCATAACCCTAGGTAGTATAGTTTTGGAGATATGCTCCGGACAAAATTCAAGTATGAAAAACAACAAAGGGCAATAACTCAAAAGTTAAGCGAGCAAGAGTTATGATTCCTGTGCACTGCACTCCCCCTCGATGAGATCTATCCACCCATGAAATTTCATAACCCTAGCTTGTATAGTTTTGGAGATATGCTCCGGACAAAGAACTGGACACCGCCCGCCCACCCGGCACGGGTGATCCCATAATACGTCCCGTCTTCGACGGGCGTATAAAAATTGGCACATGGCCTGATTATCATTGTGCATAGAATTTGTACATTATCTTCAGGAATATGTGGATAGTTACACAAGCAGCTGTAACATGACAGTTGAAAATGATGTACAAAACCAACTATTTATCCCATTATCACACAATCTCTACTTTTGACAACCCTGAGAAAGAAGCCTTTGGAAAACCTTGTGGGAAAAGGAGAAAATGCTGGTAACTAGCATTTTCTCCTCTTTCCACAATGTTTACTACCCTTCACAAAATAAATTTCAAATCTTCAGTCACATTCATATATTCTGACCTCTGCAAATGCTTTTGATTTGAACAAACCTAAAGTTGTGTCATTTGGTAATGAGTTAAGAACAATCCAAAACTGTAAAAAAATTCATTCATCCACAAATAGATATATGAAAAGGATAATTCATAGTTACCTGCTGATGTTTGATGCCACTATTCAGCGTATCCTGAGCCTCTATTCTCTGTTCAGCCACATCATCTAACAGTACCTGGTTCTGCTCCATCAAAAACTCGGCCTCAGCTTTGATATCTGCTGCCTACAAAATGAACCATAATGCAACTATATCCTTATCTATCTCATTACATTATGTGCAAAATAAACTAGAGCTTTGCAGAGCCAGATATATACACCCGAAGGGTCTCGTCAGTGAATGCCTACAGAGATCCAAATTTTAAGTCACATGCACAACTACACATCATATAGATTCATTAGGGAAAGTTTATAATATAGAAACTGTACGAGGAGTTGTGCAAGCAAGAAAATGCTGTCAGGTGGACAGACAGAGGGAAAGACGGAAGACCTGGGCCTCAACATAATACCACCCTTCGCGCATAAACAAAAGATGATTCCCAAATGAAATATATCACCATCAGAACCAACCACAGTTTAGTATAACTTACTATGTGCAAACTGATTTAGATCAATACTGTCCTTAACCCTTTACCACACGAGAAAATTTTAGACTGGTCCAAATTGAAAGCATTTGCAGACGACAAAATAAAGGTAAATGAAAAATTGAAATTTGTTCTGGAAAGGGTAGAAAACACTGTGGGAAAAGGAGAAAATGCTGGTCACCAGCATTTTCTCCTTTTCCTACAGTGTTTTCAAAAGGCTTCCTTCTCAGGGGCGTCAAAAGTAGGGATTGTGTGGTAATGGGTTAACCGATTACCACACAATCCCTACTTTTGACACCTCTGAGAAAGAAGCCTTCAGAAAACATTGAGGGAAAAGGAGAAAATGCTGGTAACCAGCATTTTCTCCTTTTCCCACGATGTTTTCTATCTTTCACAATATAAATTTTAAATTTTCAGTCACTTTTATTTTGTTGTCTGCAAATGCTTTCAATTTGGGCCAGTCTAAAATATTGTCGTTTGCTAAAGGGTAAGGCAACCTAATCTGTACCTAATCTGTCTGCAAAGGCAACTCCAGCCCTTACTGACAGTGAAAAAGTTACATGGCTTAGATTTTAAAAACTATACCTCCTCTTTGATTCTCTTTGATTCTTCCATGAGGCGTTCAATTTCCACAGCTGGAATATCTACATTTGTTGCTTCTGAATACAAGGCAAGAGCTTCATCATATGCTTCCATCGACATATTTAAAGCTTTTTGGGCAAAGAACTTGGTGGAGTCATATAAACGCTGAGCCTCTTCAACCCTGTAAAAGTTTTAATGACTCTCTTATTGAATGATAAAATTTTAGACTTGCTAATACTGAAAGTATTTCAACCCATTACCACACAATCCCTACTTTTGATGACCCTGAGAAAGAAGCCTTTAGAAAACATTAAGGCAAACAGAGAAAATGCTGGTAACCAGCTTTTTCTCCTTTTCCCACAATGTTTTCTACCCTTCACAGAACAAATTTCAAATTTTTAGTTCCTTTCATTTTGTCCTCTGCAACTCTAACAATATGGACAGTTCTAAAATTTTGTCATTTGGTAATAAATTTAAGATAATGGCTTAAATGCGGCTAATATTATTTGATTTGTCACCGCTGGG
Organism: Tridacna crocea; assembly: GCA_943736015.1. Classification (NCBI taxonomy): domain Eukaryota; kingdom Metazoa; phylum Mollusca; class Bivalvia; order Cardiida; family Cardiidae; genus Tridacna; species Tridacna crocea. The sequence continues at coordinate 48,103,166 of OX031057.1, read as the reverse complement.
TAAAAAAAAAACAATGTGGTCAAAGGAGACAATGCATATCAAAATTTTTTTGTACAACTTTCTAACCAAATAAACTCCAAATTCTAATATCTTGGTCATGTTCATAGAACTAAAAAATTTCGATATAAATTTTACTCATTTGACGTTAAACATTTTGGAAATGAATCAATGGGTTCACTGCATCTCCGAACCCAAAGGCTGCTTTACCATGTAAACGATATCTACACATTATTTAATCCTTTCCTAAACAACAAATTTTAAGACTCCCAAACTGAAGGAGTTTGCAGACTACAATTCTAAATTTGATGAAAATGGTAGAAAATTCTCCTAAAGGATAGAAAACACTGTGGGAAAAGAAGAAATTGCTCATTATGAGGAATTTCTCCTTTTCCCACAGTGTTTTCAAAAGACTTGTACTGCAGTCACGTAAAAACCAGGGCTTGTTTGGGAAAGGGTTAACCCGTATCATGCTCTTAACCCACTACCACACAATCTCTACTTTTGACGCCCCTGAAAAAGAAGACTTTTGAAAACACTGTGGGAAAAGGAGAAAATGCTGGTTACCAGCATTTTCTCCTTTTCCCACAGTGTTTTCTACCCATCCCAGAACAAATGTCTAATTTTCAGTCACCTTTATTTTGTCGTCTGCAAATGCTTTCAATTTGGACCACTCTATAATTTTCTCGTGTGGTAAAGAGTTAAGTTAAACAAAACATTCCAGCCAAAAAACCTGAATGTTATTTCAAACTTGTTTTTGGAGAAAAAGATCTCTTGATCAGCCAGTGTAGATCCTAGACATTCTGTATGTCAGATGTAATGCTTAGCAGCTTAAGAGTTTATGCAAAATGGCATCATGCTTCAACATATTTAGCAGCGTGTAAGGTAAAACAGAGCAGCACTTACTTGTTTCTCAGCTCCTGTATATCCAATAGAATATTGCCTGGCATTTGTAAAGTCTCAATCGCCAGTCGTAGAGCCTCATTTGAAGTTTCCAGGGCTTTTTCTGACAACATCCTGATTCGTTCTGCTTCATCCAATTGACTAAAATAGAAAAGGACACCTTAATTACTTCTGTCTCTCTTCTTTCATCCCATCCTATATGAATTTCCAAACACCTACTTATGTGCTTGACTAAGATGATCAACTCTTTACTGAACAAAGTAGATTTCAATTTTGAAGGTATAAGAAAATATTGCAATAGATTTAACATTACCTTGTAGACAACATCTTTGCCTCTGTGGCTATACTAGTCATCTGTTTAGACTGCTGACCAAACTTGTCCAGGGCATCTTTAGCTCTCTGTAAGGCAGACTGGCCTTCTGTGTCAATGTAGTTCTCTGCAGCTTTAAGGGCATCTTCAGCTCTACACATCAAAAATAAAATAAACTGATTTTATGTCATGCTTTCAGTTAGGATATCGAGAAATAGCAGTGAAAATATTTTTAGATATTAAATGGGTGACAGTGAAAATACTGATTTTCATGTTCTTGTTGCCTAGGTAAATTGCGCATGCCTCACAACCAGATGGAAATATGACGTAATTTATCTCACATTTCTCACACTTGACTTAATACTGTTATGTGTTGCTATACCGGAGGGGTATGCCATGGGGATTAATGCAAAAGAACTGTACTGGATTTTGATAAAGCTCCTCTCAGAAAAGGTTAAAAGCATGAAATAAATAGAATGTTTGTTTTTTCAGTGAAAGATCAAAATTTTTCTCATCGAATGAACACCATTAGTACCTAATATTTTTACAAGTGGCACGCAGAAAAACAAATATCCTCTATTTATTCATTACTACAAGAGCTATTCTAAACCAATCAAATATTATAACTACCAAAAATAATAACAACACAAAGGATAACAATCTCAAAGGAAGCAAATAAACATTTAAGCAGTAAGGAAAGTACAGCATAATGAGTATAGGTAAAACAACTGCTTCTTTTCATTGCATTCCAAAACTGTAAACCAAGCCTGTAAAAGTATGGCTTGACATAAATGGGTTAATTTAGCATTTCACATTGCTTTCCATAATGTCAGTAATTGAACAAGAACGTGGTATGCAAGACTTGGTGCAAATGCAAGGCTGTAATTGCTTGATTTATTTAGAACACTTCTTTCAAAAATACTTTCATGGTTATCGGCCCTTGTTGTATAGTGTACACTTCTGATAGTTAACAACTAGTCTAAGATTTAACTAAACACCTTTAGGAATAACAGTGATATTATAAATTGTAAAAATTTTGCAAAAAGACAACACATTCACTGATGAAAACAGGTGACAATAACAAGATGTTTGTTTTAAAACATCTGTACTAAAGTTCTGCGATTTGCTTCAATTATCCTTTTTTCATCCAATGTCTTTTCTTTCTTTTTCTTCTTCTTATGCAACATATTGATGTTGAACACCTCAGTGTAAATTTTCTCATGGTGAGCTAAAATGTTTGGTCTCAAGCCAATCAAGTAGATAACCTTAACCCCTAAGGATGCTAAACAATGACCTTTAGCGGACAGTGTAGATCGAGATCAGACTGCACAGAACATCTTTAATCTACAATGACTGATCAGGAAATATTATCTTCCAAAAGTATGTTTGAAATAGCAACATATTAGCTCTTTACTAGCTTCCTGTAAGTTTCATTTAACCACTTACCGCGCAACAAAATTTTAGACCAGTCCAAATTGACAGCATTCGCAGATGACAGTTTCAATGTGAATCATATCAAATGATTTTGCTTTGATAGGGTAGAAAAAATTGTGGGGAAAGAAGAAAATGCTGGTGACCAGCATTTTCTCCTTTTCTCACAAGTTTTCAAAAGCTTTCTCTTTCAGGGGCGTTAAAAGTCGTCATTGTATGGTAAAGTGTTAACTTATTTAGGAGCTTCAGGGTAAATATATACAAATAGATATATTAATTTTGAAATTATGATGAAACTGTGAAAGAGACTACAGATTTACCTTTTAATTGCTTCTTCGGCCTTCATGATATCATCCATACTACTCTCTGCTGTTGTTTTTGCAGTAAGAATGTTACTTGTGATCTGACCACATCTGTTCAATACATCCATAATGTACTCCTTCAGCTTAGCTAACTGCTGCACCATTGTTCCATTTCCACCTGACAAGAAATAAGTTTCCAAGACTGATAACTTGATTTTCAAAACTTAACATGTAAAATGATGATTTGGTTATCTTCCTAATATTTCAGTATTAATTTCAATTGACATGCCTTAATGGTGGGTATTTAGAATTTTCACATCACAGCAAATTAACCCTTTACTCCATAGGTATTCATTTCTACGCATTGCTTATAGGAGCCTTTGGAAAACATTGTGGCAAGAGGTGAAATTGCTCATGACGAGCAATTTCACCTTTTGCCACAATGTCTTCTTCTATCAAAAGGTGCCATATACACCTAAGAGATGGCTTCATGCTTGCTGTTACTTAGGGTCAATTAGAGATACCATAGAAATGCCATATGGGGTAAAAGGTTAAAAAAAAAAAAAAAAATACATCACTGAAATTTATATGCAAAAACAATACAAATCATCATTAATTAAAAATCATAAAATTACAAAAAAATTTTTTTTTGATGGTATTCCCTTAAAAGGCTATGTAGCCTCTTAAACTATTTTTAGATTTTGCCCCAAAAACAAAAAAAAGCATTGTGGAAGTGTTAAGAGACTGGCACGTGACTAATGATGCTTAAATTCCACAACGTAACACACATGTAATTATTTTCCATAACGTCTTCTTCGCACTTTGTTTAAAATTTCGTCTGTATATTTCTGGTAAGAAAATGAGCAAGTTGCTAATGTAAAAATAGACTGTGTTTCCCGTCAGTATCAGCCTGGACTGTAATAAATCTCTAATTCCTCTTGTTGTCGTGTGGTTTTTGACTACTGGGTTTTTTTGAATGAAAATTATAAGGCTTTGGGAGTGAACGGATGATTTTTTTGTATTTTTTGTACAATTTTGTTCTGAAATCTAAAGGGCCACCTTTAAGGCAAACAATCAAAGAGCTGTTTTAAGATTTTAAGACAGTATGAATTTGCACATAAAATCTTTGTGTTTATGTCCAATGCATAGATTTTTTTTTAATGCAAACAGAAATGTTTGAATCTCATTACATATTCTTGTTTTTTTCAAAATCAGATTCTGTTTAACTCCTTTCCAAACAACAATATTTTAGACTTGTCCAAATTAAAAGCATCTGCAGACAACTAAACAAATGTGACTGACACATTGAAATTTGTTTTGGAAAGGATAAAAAACATTGTGGAAAAAGGAGAAAATGCTGGTTATTGGCATTTTCTCCTTTTCCACGATGTTTTCAAAAGAGTTTTTCTTCAGGGACGTTAAAACTTGAGATAGTGTGCTTCAGAGTTAGCTCCTCACCGAATAACAAAAATTGTGATTTGTACAATTTCAAAGTATTTGCAGACAACAAATTAAATGTTGCTAAAATGACAATTTTTTTCCCCATTTCTTGAATAGATTTAATATTCCAAGAGAAGATAGACAAGAGATGTTTGTAAAACATGTATGCCCCCCTAATGGCATCCAATGTGATTATAAACTCTTACATTCAAAGTGTAAAAACGAACAAAGGGTAATTACTCAAAAATTATTAATGATGAATTAACAATTCTTGGGCACTGTACTTCCCATTTATGTGAACTATCAACTTTTAAAGTTTCATGATTTTACCTCACATACTTTTTGAGTTATGCTCCAGAAAAAAAATAAGTACGAAAATCAACAAAGGGCAGTAATTGCAAAAATATAATGGGCAGAGTTATGGTTCTTGTGCAATGCACTTCTCCTGAATAAGATCTATCCACATATAAAGTTTCAAGATGATACCTGAAAAACCTTTTGAGTTATGCTCTGGACAAAAATTAAGTATGAAAATCAACAAAGGGCAAAAACTCCAAAAATATAATGGGCAGAGTTATGGTTCTTGTGCACTGCACTTCTCCTTAATGAGATCTATCCACCTATCTTGTTTCAAGATGATACCTGAAATACTTTTTGAGTTATGCTCCGGACAAAAATTAAGTCTGAAAATCAACAAAGAGCAATAACTCCAAAAATATGATAGGCAGAGTTATGGTTCTTGTGCACTGCACTTCTCCTTAATAAGATCTTTTCACATACGAGGTTTCAAGGTGATACATGAAATACTTTTTGAGTTATGCTCTAGACAAAAATTAACTATGAAAATCAACAAAGGGCAATAACTCCAAAAATATGATGGGCAGAGTTATGGTACTTGTGCACTGCACTTCTCCTTAGTAAGATTTATCCACCTATGAGGTTTTAAGATGATACCTGAAATACTTTTAGAGTTATTCCCCGGACAAAAATTAAGTATGAAAATCAACAAAGGGCAATAACTCCATAAATATGATGGGCAGAGTTGTTGTTCTTATGCACTGCACTTCTCCTTAATGAGATCTATCCACCTATGTAGTTTCAAAATGATATCTGAAATACTTTTTGAGTTATGCTCCGGACAAAAATTAAGTCTGAAAATCAAAAAAGAGCAATAACTCCAAAAGTATGATAGGCAGAGTTATGGTTCTTGTGCACTGCACTTCTCCTTAGTAAGATCTTTTCACATACGAGGTTTCAAGGTGATACCTGAAATACTTTTAGAGTTATGCTCTGGACAAAAATTAAGTATGAAAATCAACAAAGGGCAATAACTCCAAAAATATGATGGGCAGAGTTATGGTTCTTGTACACTGCACTTCTCCTTAATGAGATCTATCCACCTATGTAGTTTCAAGATGATACCTGAAATAGTTTTTGAGTTATGCTCCGGACAAAAATTAAGTATGAAAATCAACAAAGGGCAATAACTCCAAAAACATGATGGGCAGAGTTATGGTTCTTGTGCACTGCACTTCTCCTTAATGAGATCTATCCACCTATGAAGTTTCAAGATGATACATGAAATAGTTTTTGAGTTATGCTCCCTACAAACTTGGTCTACGGACCGACGGACCGACAGACCGACGGACCGACCGACAAGTGCAAAGCAATATACCCCCATTTCTTCGAAAGGGGGGCATAAATATGTCGTCATTGTTTATTTCACTGTGATCTTTAAATAATTGAAAATAAATATTGTTCTTTTTTTACGATGTTTGCTTTTTAAGGCAGAAAAAAACACTTTAATATTTTCATGGTACAATGGACAAACAGATTTGACATCTCTTTTCAATGAAATGTACAAATTTAGTTACCATAAAAAAGTTGCAAAATTCATATCTGTCGTTCTCAACAAGAAGGATTTGGACCTTGTATGAATTCATTTTCATTACACAGCCTTCCTGGCTTTCAACAGACCCATAACAATCTTCTAACCTTACACACGTTTGAAATACGGAATGTGTGACTCTGACAGCATAAGTGGCCTCAGTTTATGCCTTTTCATGTTTTTTTTTGCCTCAGATGACAGATAACATTATAAGATCAACAAGAGCGGCAAATTGTCGCAAGATACGCCCGTCTTACCCCAAGTTGTAAAGCTGGGGCATGCACCGGACAAAATTCAAGTATGAAAAACAACAAAGGGCAATAACTCAAAAATTAAGCAAGCAGGAGTTGTGATTTCTGTGCACTGCACTCCCCATCGAGTCTATCCACCCATGAAATTTCATAACCCTAGCTAGTATAGTTTTGGAGATATGCTTCGGACAAAAATCAAGTATGAAAAACGACAAAGGGCAATAGCTCAAAAATCAAGCAAGCAAGAGTTATGATTCCTGTACACTGCACTCCCCCTCGGTGAGATCTATCCACCCATGAAATTTCATAACCCTAGCTAGTATAGTTTTGGAGATACTCACCGGACAAAATTCAAGTATAAAAAACGACAAAGGGCAATAACTGAAAAATTAAGAAAGCAAGAGTTATGATTCTTGTGCACTGCACTCCCCCTCAGTGAGATCTATTCACCCATGAAATTTCATAACCCTAGCTACTATAGTTCTGAAGATATGCTCCGGACAAAATTCAAGTATGAAAAACAACAAAGGGCAATAACTCAAAAATTAAGCAAGCAAGAGTTATGATTCTTGTGTACTGCACTCTCCCTGGATGAGATCTATCCACCCATAAAATTTCATAACCGTAGCTAGTATAGTTTTGGAGATATTCACTGGACAAAATTCAAGTATAAAAAAATGACAAAGGGAAATAACTGAAAAATTAAGAAAGCAAGAGTTATGATTCTTGTGCACTGCACTCCTCCTCAGTGAGATCTATCCACCCATGAAATTTCATAACCCTAGCTACTATAGTTCTGAAGATATGCTCCGGACAAAATTCAAGTATGAAACATAACAAAGGGCAATAACTCAAAAATTAAGCAAGCAAGAGTTATGATTCTTGTGTACTGCACTCTCCCTCGATGAGATCTATCCACCCATAAAATTTCATAACCATAGGTAGAATAGTTTTGGAGATATGCTCCGGACAAAATTCAAGTATGAAAAACAACAAAGGGCAATAACTCAAAAATTAAGCAAGCAAGAGTTATGATTCCTGTGCACTGCAATCCCCCTCAATGAGATCTATCCACCCATGAAATTTCATAACCCTAGCTAGTATAGTTTTGGAGATATGCTCCGGACAAAATTCAAGTATGAAAAACAACAAAGGGCAATAACTCAAAAATTAAGCAAGCAAGAGTTATGATTCCTGTGCACTGCACTCCGCCTCGATGAGATCTATCCACCCATGAAATTTCATAACCCTAGCTAGTATAATTTTGGAGATATGCTCCAGACAAAATTCAAGTATGAAAAACAACAAAGGGCAATAACTCAAAAATTAAGCGAGCAAGTTATGATTCCTGTGCACTGCACTCCGCCTCGATGAGATCTATCCACCCATGAAATTTCATAACCCTAGCTTGTATAGTTTTGGAGATATGCTCCGGACAAAGAAGCCCGCCCGCCACGGGTGATCCCATAATACGTCCCGTCTTCGACGCGCGTATAAAAATGAACTATTTTTCTTCATTTTATACAGGCAACTCATTATTAAAAATGTAATTAACATGCTGTATTATGGACTGGTGGCCTTTCTTTACAAATAAACAAATATTGTATTGTATTGTAGTAGAAAACATTGTAGAGAAAGGAGAAAATGCGAGTAACTATCACTTTTCCCTTTCCTCAGAGTTCTTAAACTTGTGATATAACCCTTAAGCACACAATCATGACTGTAATGAGAAAGAAAGCTTTCGAAAACAAAGTGGAAAAAGTACAATATGCTGGCAATCAGCATTTCCCCCTTTTCCCAGTGTGTTTTCTACCCTTCCCAAAACAAAAATTATGTTTTTCATTCACATCTGTTTTATCATCTGCAAATGCTTTCAATTTGAACCAATCTAAAATTTTGTTGTTTGGTAACGAAATAATTAATACAGCATTAGGTAAGATAAATGCTTAGGATGCTAGGCCCAGGTATATCTCTTTTACAAGTATTTTACATGACACTCATTTACTTTTGAAGACACATCTTCAGTCAGTTTCGGCCAGTTTTTAACTCGTTTCATCTATATTTCATGAAACTATGATCATATTTGTATGTTCAAGCCAAATACTGCTCCTGATAGTTGCAAAAGTTTTTTTTTATCCCAGGGTTGTGAAAACCAGGGCTTGTTTAGTAAAGACTTAAGATACAGTAGTGTACTCACTTGATGCTCCTTTTGCATCATTAAGAAGCTCATTGACAGAATCATTGACCATGGTGAGCTGGCCCAGGAATTGTGTATCATTGAAGGCACTTGGATTGTTGCCAATGTTGAGGATAAGATTGTTCAATTCCCGCAACTTTCCACGATGAATGTTGACACGTTCCTGAACAAGACTGTAACATGGTGGACAATCTGAAATTTGGGATCACATAATCCTCTGTAAATGTCAATATCCTTTTAGAAAACAACAACTAATTTGAAATATGGCTGTAAGAGAGTAAAAAGAACCCAGATGTTGCTCTGATTAATAGAATGTAAATCCTTCAAAATGTTTTCTTACAGCGGTTTTCCTGCAAAGGTGAAATATATATGATTTCCCACTGAGACAAAATTTCATTAATCAAGTCTAGAAAAATGTTATTTAGCCAGCCAGCCTCTGGCAAGTTCAATAAAATTTCTATAGACAAGTTTAATAAGGCTTAATTTCAAAAGCTAACAACTGTCAGATTTTTCTTTTATCATCTCACCAATTCCATATTAAGATATGTCAAACATACAAACATGAAATTTCCATAAATAAAATCTGATTCTGTTTTCTGGAAGAGGTGTAAAAATGATTTCACATTATGGTGTTACACTAGGCTTATTGTATGACAGGAAAAATTAGAACATGTAATTGGTACATAGCACTGAAAACACAGGAGGCAAAATATAGACAAGGAATTTTTAGTTTAGTATGCTATTTGCCTGTTCACAGGTACTGTCCAGACCATATTGTGCAAAATTTGCTGTCTATTCCTCTATACATTATGAAACAATCACATGCAACCGGATGACAAAGTTTTCGACTAGCCCAAAATCAAGGTATTGCACACCAAACATCAAGGTAAGACTTGTGTAATGCACTTCCGGTGAAAATTCTAATTTGTTGATAAATAAGGATAATTAAGGATTTATGCAGAAATAATATTTTTGCACATTTGTAACGGATCAGAAATTCTGTTTATGTCTATCTTGAAATTATTTTTTGATACTTCTGTTAGTTTTCTGAAAAGGGGGGGGGGGGGGGGGGGGTAATTATTATCTCTTTTTGAATTGAGAATATTTAGATTTATAAACGATAATTCAAAGAAGGAAAAAATGGAAAAAATGAAAAGGTGAAAGTAGTTCAATAATACTCATTTTTAAATATAGCTGATTTTGCAGGATGATATTTTAGTGGAAATAGCTATTTTTCATCACACAGGTCTTACCTTAAATGTTAAAATGATGAATACACAAAGGAGATAATGCTGGCTCTCTGCATTTTCTCTTTCTCTATCAATGTTTTCAAAAGTAATTAACATTATACTTAAGAGTTGTCAAAATCCAGGACTGTTACCTAGAGTAATGCAAATCTTACCAATACATCCAGCAGTGATGTTGTACTTGTTTTCCTCACACCTGTCACACCTGTGTCCCTCTACACCCTCTATACAATCACAACGACCACTGTCACCATCACACTGTAAGTCTTTAGAACCTTCAGGGTCACAGTTACATGCTGAAAATTATGATACGATATCTTGGTGTAAGAAATATCAGAACATCTTTAAATATTGCAGCAGATTTGGTCATGTGTTTGGATGACACATGAATATCTTTGTTTGTTTACTCCATGTCACATTAAAACTTTACATATACAGTGTTAACTCTCTACCAAACGACAAAAAATATAGACTGGTTCGAATTGAAAGCATTTGCAGAAGACTAAATAAATGAAACTCTAAAATTGAAATTTAGTTTGATAAGGGTAGAAAACATCGTGGGAAAAGGAGAAAATGCTGGTTACCAGCATTTTCTTCTTTTCCCACATTGTTTTTCAAAGGCTTCTTTCTCAGGCTCATTAAAAGTCGTGATTGTGTGTTAATTAAAACGTAAGAAAGTTCTGAAAAGGTTTTTTTTTTGCTTTAAGTCAGGTTAGAAGTCAACATGTATAACACAAGACAAGACCTTGTTTGCTCCAGGTTAGGCCGAAGTAACAAGGGTATCAGTGATGTAAGAATATCATGGCCATGCAAGTTCCCACGAAACTGTTTTTCATCATTACACATGAGCTTGTCTTTCTTATAACCATGACGAAGAACTTGATGGTAAACATTATCATTAAAGGAGAAAATGTTTTTAACCAGCATTTTCTTCTGCCCCCACAATGTATTCTCCCATTTTATATAAAAAATGCCATGATTCCTGCCACATCTTTCTTGTTAACTGTAACTACTTTCAAATTTAGCAGAAAGCAAGCTAAAACTCAAATTTTAGTAATTACTCACCTGTACATCCAACAACAGAGAAACCGTAATACAGTTGTTGGCACATGTCACATTTACGTCCAGTTACACCTGGTTTACACTCACACTGTCCGGATACCAGGTCACACACAGTACTGTTGATTGAACCAATGGGATCACAGTCACAAGCTTCACAACCTGCTCATATAAAAAGAAGCAAAGTTACTAGCTCTAAAGGGAGGACAGAAATTTATGAACATTTTTTGTTTTATATTAACAATGTATACCACAAGTTTTTCTAACAGACAGATTTTTTTTTTGAAACTTTACACCTACAAAGCTCATCATGTCTGTAGCAAATAACAATTTAAAAAAAAAAAAGGGTTTCTGTGCTTGTTTCTGAGAGATTTGCCTTTGATAAAAAGTAAATAAAGTTCTAAAATTCAGTTTATATTGGATTTAACATGCTTTTCTTTGATGGTCAGTAAAAAAGGTAAACAACTGGAAGAAATATAAATATACATCATTTTAATGAAAATTCATTTAGTTCTGCATAAAAGATATATGAAAGCCTGGTTCTGAGCATGGTAAATGAACAAATATGCATATATAGACCGTTCATTTAAAATGGGAGATAATTTGACTAAACTAAGGGCAAGTCTTTCATAAATACATACTTTCTAACCGACAGATTTTTCTAAAGATTTCCACATTTATAGTATTTACATCTCTTAACAGTATGAAAAAATATAAATGGAACATACCCATGCTTATTTCTCCAGAAAATAGGGATTAAGGCCACTGTGAAACTTGTTTTTTTTTTTATCGAAAAAAGTAGGATAATAGCTCAGCAGACACAGTGGAATAGAGAAATTGATAATTAGGAGCAATGTTCCTTTTCTAACAATATAGGGTTGAGTGCAGATTTTTGTGTTTTCATCGAGATATAAAATGCAATTGCCTTATTACATGGCAAATAACGCCTGAAGGGCATTATGTTAAGCCATGTAATAAGGCAATTGCATTTTATATCTCGATGAAAACACAAAAATATGCACTCAACCCTTATAATTGCACTCGCTGTTCACTTAAATCACTTTTCGAAAATGATAGACAGAAAAAAATCGACAGTAAACACGAGTTGATTTCCTTCGCGGATATTTGGTAGAACGGGCATGAATACACAATCTATTTTTAGCTTTTCAACATTTTTGTTTAGTCGAAGGCGGCCATTTTGCTGGCATTGAAATCATACTTTCGATGATTCATCGAACAAAATTTAAGAATAAAATAATTATGTAGATCCATATGAACAATACACAGGCCTCGGCCGAGTGGGCGACTTGGGCGAAGAAGTCGCCGGATTTCAAAAAACTTCGCTCATTTCGCCAAGTAAAGCGAAGTCCAAGTCGCCTGAAAAAATCGGGAAGTCGTCTCACGTATATTGACAAAGCGTCCTGTGTCTAATCTACCAAATCAGCGTGTGCCGTACCCGATTTACAGTTACTGCCCAATCAGCGAGTTTAATTAGTTTACAACATACCGAGAGTCTGATTGACAAGTCATTGTTAATTAACTCTACGACACCATGGGATAATCCCCTATTATTGACAAATATCAGCGCCGCCTATCGGTGTTTGTCGGACCTCTATTTTTGAAGCATGGTTTGCTAAATTTAGTAACTATATGGAAGTGAAAGTCCTACCCGGGATATTGGTCTTTCGTCGTCAACTTTTATTTCCAAAGTTTTAAATGGATTGAAATATTCCAGTTTTGAAAACGATGGAATCGGTACCTACTTGCTTATCACACCCATCCTTATAAATTTGTTATTACTCACAGTTTTCCAAACGAACAGATATTTAGAGGTTATGACGTACTTAGATCATTTCCTAGATCATGTAGCACTATATTTTCAAATCATGTGACTATAATTTGGCGCCAATATAGTATTTTAGCGAAGTCACATGATTCAACTTCAAAATGGTAGCTCGTCACCACAACAGCGTTCGGATAAAATTGAATATATTCTATGACGCTAACTAAAAGATAAAATTAAGAAAAAAGAAGTTATTGTCTTTGGTTCGAGATAGATTTAAGTATTCCGTTGATTTATAGTATTTCCTTGATCGGGCCGTGAACCGCCGATCTACAAGGCTTTGATAGTAAATTAGGTGTTAGTTGTTGAACGATGGTTTTATTTACATTTTATCCGATATTAATCAAAGACAAACGGTAATATTTTCGATGTCTCTCGCACTCTGAAACTGTGACTAGCTTACCAATAGAAAGGTGAAAACATCTTGGCACTATGAGAAAATGCTGGAAGTAAGCTTTTCTACATTTGACAGACTAGATCTATATTTTTTCACATTAGTTACAGCCTTTGAGCGGTTATCTACAGGTATTTGCCTGCTGCAAATGCTGTCAATTTGATAGGCTATATGTTACATTTATATTATAATGTATGTTAAAGTTGGTAATGAGATTGATTTTTAGCAAAAAACTATATTCAGGACTTTGGAAACAAATAGTCTAGTGTTTGGAAGATTTTGAAAAGAAAAATGTGCCAGGAGAAACTATTTAATACTCAAACTAGCACTGCTTTCTCTTTCCATTATCATTTCTTTCCATAATCAATTCAATCCTAAAGGTACATGTATGTGAATTTAGCAAACTATGAATAAATATGTTTTGAGTAGTTTCCAACAGGAATAAGTATGTATACTGATCATGAAAAAGATAAAAAGCATAAAATAATGTTATTCCATTTAGATTCACATGATTTTCAATTTTATTAATTTATATTGTTAAGGTGTTGTGAATTCCCTCTATATTTCGGCCCACATCTATTTTTTGATGTCCGTCTGAACTTCTCCCCAAAGTCTGACCACTTCTCCCCAAAGTCTGACCACTTCTCCCCATTTTGAAAAACTTCTCCCCATTCTCAGACTAGGGAGAAGTCACTTCTCCCCATTTTCTGAGGGTTGGCAGAGGCCTGATACAATCAACTATCTAAACTTGAGGCTAGGTGGACGATGTGTTCTTTCGAGTGACCTTTTCACAGATTATTTGTAAAAGAATATGCGTACGTACCGTCGGCAGATCTGTTCTCGATGAGTTGCCGATATAAGATTTGGTCTATCCTAAATTTCTTGTAAGATATGAATCGAATGACGCCATCGTTTTGTAACCCACTTATTAGAACATAAAAAACAGTGTCGCAGCTGTTAATTTTTCAATATGTATTTTTGGTTTCCAAGTTCTAGGCTTGTTTCTAATATCATTCCTATCACGCCAACATTTAAAAAAAAATTCTGAACACAGTGTAGTCACCTCTTTCGATCCTTTCTCCAACAGTTCTTTCACTATATACAATCCATCAAATCCACGATAACTTTTTTCTGGTCAATAGCATTTTTTCAACCTAATCCCCGCAATAAAAAAATTAATTTAACTCCGTCATGAAACAAATAATATTCATTTATAAATGCCAGAGTGATTTTTCCGTTTACACAGTGTAGCCTATAGCTACTAAATTTAACTTCGTGACCCTGGCTTCATAGAAATCGATCGGTGACGTATTGAATGATGTAACTGATGACGTCGACCATTCAGACTCTTTATTAACAGTTGGCATGGTGTATTTTTTTTTTAGGGTGCAAATAAAGTTAAACACGCATCATTTTGTCAAGGTTCATTTTGTTAGTTTCCTTTTTGCAAGTTTTTTACAGAAAAAGAAATCGGTCTTTTTGCATGTGACTGATTCAGCGATGGAACTCTAAATATAGCCCATACACAGTTTGCATGAAATCTAAAATTAGATTCCAACAACAATTTGGAAAAACCGAAAGTAGTGCTATTGCGTTTCATCCCGAAAAAATAACATGCAGGTTTTTTCATCACATGACCCGATTCTGACCAATCAAAAAACGATTTTACACCATGAGTGCAATTATTAACTTTAAAAGTGGGAACAGCTATACTTCCACGGCTTGTAAAACCGTGTCAATAGTATTTTTATTGACGGTGACAATTCACAGAACCAACCATCTTTATCTCTGTACTAATATACCCAAAGCAAGTGCTACTTGTTTCAGTGCACCAATATTACATATGTGCAAAAAATTCACCATCAATGGAAAAAATACATGCACAGTAGGGTGCACCCAAACATTGTGATATACATCGTTAAGTGTGGTATTTTTGTAATAAAAAAAAAAAAACACCAAAAAGAAAAAAAAAATACATTGGCTGGTCATTTTCCAGATCAAGAATACGGCATAACAAAAGAGCATGTGAATTAATCTTTTACTACAAAAAATTAATGATCCTGACTTTTAACAAACATAAGAAAAAGACATTTTGAAAACAGAGTCAAGCGTAAGAAAAAGACGTTTTGAAAACAGAGTGGAAACAGAAGAAAATGCTGGTTACCAGCATTTTCTCCTTTTCCCACAATGTTTTCTACCCTTCCATAAACAGTTTTCAATCACAGTTAATTTGTTGTCTGCAAATGCTTTCAAATTGGACTAGTCTAGAACTTTGTCATTTGGTAAAGAGTTACAGTGCATGAAAACACTGTAAGAACAAATGGAATTCCACTTTTAAATCTTCATCAGATAACAAAAATTTAAATTTGCCTGAAATGAAAGCATTTGAATTTAACAAGCTAAACATGGGTCCTGAGTAAATTTGCCTTTTAAAGGCTTGGAAACACTGTGTATACAATGATCATTCTCTCCTGATCTCAACATGTTTTCTGTTGTTTTTCCTTTTCTCATGTTTCAACTAGGGGTCCTCTCAATGTAGCTCAAACAAGGACTAGGCAGTAAGTCATAGAGGAAAAACATCTAATAATACCATTATGCTTCATATTGATAAAAATTACCTTACAACAAAAAACACCAATAAGATCTTACCTTGACCGCTGTCAAGATTCCAGTAGCCTACTTCACACTGGTCACATTGACGACCTTTGACATTGGGTTGACATGGACAGTCACCTGATGTTGGGTCACACTGTATCAGACCAGCCCTGACTGTACCAGGTGGATAACAATTACAGGCTGTAAAATATAAAGTTTTGACAAATCTGACTGCATTATCAATACCAAGTGATCGACAAAAAATATATGTTTTACAAGTTAAAATACTTATTTAAGCATAATTATTTATCATGTAACTTTTGCACCCCTTTTTTTTCCTGTTAATATTTCCAGATCAAAATAAAACAACTTAAATCATCACACATTTTGCATGTTATGTTTGGTTTGTATCCATTTCTATTCAACTACAATCAAAAGACTATCATAGTCATAGTCCACATGTAGTAGAGTGCATTGTGAATCAAAGATCAATGACATATGCAATGTCTGATCTTGATTGACAACATCAACAGAACTGTCTTATGTTACGTTTGACATTGAAAATATAAAGCATGCTTGGGTAAAAAGAGAAAGAATCAAGAGAGTTGTTAATTCTTCAGCCCCACATAGCCCCAACAGACACTCCCAGTCAGGTACAGCAGACCCATCTTTCATATTCTACTGGATTCCATAGTTAGGTGAGACAATGTAAAAAATTGCCAACAGTGTAGATTTAAGACCAGATTGCATGGTACTTGCAATATGATCCTGACCGTACTATCTGCCAAGCAATTACAGTTGGTGAAGGTGTCGAAAAGCAAGGAATGTAATTGTTTCCACAATACCTTTGCAGTCTCCTTTTGGCAAGGCTAGAGCATCTCCATAGAAGTTTGGCAAGCATTTCTCACAGTTTGGTCCAGCAGTGTTATATTTACATTTTTTACATTCTCCACTTGTTCTGTAAAGAAAAGATTTTGCTAGCTAACTGTGGATGACAATTCCAAAACTAGCCATCTGTTGGACCTGAAATTTCTGTTTCAGCTTATCACCTGGCTTGTTGTTTATTTACATTCCAACATGGCACATGAATTTGGTTCCATAGGCACAGTGTAATGAAGTCACAGTAAAATCCATGTCATTTATATTTAAGGACTTTTTTTTTGTTTTCATGGACGTATGGAAAAAAGCCTAATCAAAAGTTTGATTAGGTTTTTTTTTTCATACTACCTCCATGAAAACAAAAAAAAAATCTTCATTCCTTATAATTCAATATGTCAGACAACAAATATGCACTTGAATAATACTAACTGCTTTTTTCATTGAAAATCAAACATTGCATATGTATTGATGTCAATTTCATTTATAATTCTTAGTGCGGTAAAACTGCTAGTTCATGACTCAACAATGACATAAATTTGTGATGTCATTATAGTATTGAATATTTGCAGGTTCAGTAGATTTATTACAAGAAGTTCAATACACTAGAACTAAGTTGAAAATAAGATTGTTAGAAAACACTGCAGCATTAATATAAATCAACCAAGTAAGCAGCTTTTACTTTTGCCATAAATATTTCCTACAAGAGATCTAATGCAAGAGGAAATCAATTATTGACATAATACAATTTTTTCATTAGTCTTAAAAATACATCTTTCCAGCCATAGAGTAAAAATACTGTTGAAACTTTTTTGGAAGTAGAATTGTTTCAATACTGATCAGCTGTGTAAACATAGATAAAAAATTGATAAATATCATGTAATGAAAATCAAGGGATTGTGCTCAATTTAAAACCGGAAATGATAACAGTGCTTCTTTTGGAGAGAACAAAATACATTTTTATCATCGTAATCTGTGCCATCCTGCAAACGTGAGTGGCAACATTTGGCACTAAGAATACAGGCATGGTAATAGCTTCACAAAATAAAGATGAAATGATTTAATAAAAGACTGGCTGAAATTAAGGAAAGAGGTATCTTTCAATACAATACATATTGAAAAAAAAAGGGCAATTACAATTTATAACCATACCTGTTACAATTACCCACAGCATTGGGATCTATGTTCTCATTACAGTCACACTTCATACAGGGCCTTTCTTCACCATACCAGCCTTTGGGATCTCCAAAATATCCATCCAGACATATATCACACAGGTTTCCTGTAACAGTCAAATGCAAAATCCAAAGTTTTAATAACCATACAGAAGCAGGGTTTTAAAATCATTGTGGGTAAAGGATAAATTTTCTCCTTTCCTCACAATGTTTTCTTTCTACCTCATCATTCACAGAAATCATCCTTTGAACTAAATTTGTTGTCAGTAAATGCTTTCAATTTGGTTGGTTGGTTGTATTAAGTTTTAACGCCACTTTAACAGCTAAGATCAAATCATGGCAGTCTTTGACGCACATATGTTTCCTGGCTTTCTCACACCAGTACTAACACAACTTTCTTTCCAAAGCCACCAAGTTACTACTTTTCTCACTTGCTTCAGCAGAAGTGCAAAGCGAAAATACGCCGGAAAGAAAATTTGCCTCAACTGGGTATCGAACTCACGACCACCACATCACAAGTCCAACAGGCTCACGAATGAGCCATCCGGGCAGGGCTTTTAATTTGAACCAGTCTAAAATTTTGTTGTTTGGTAAAGAATGAAACCTCTCTTCACTTGTTATCAGACAAGGAGTCTTTATGATTGTCCAAATTTGAAAAGCATTTGAAGATAAAAAAATATGATATAAATGTAACGCAGATCTTAAGACTTGACAATTGAAAGAGCAGAAGAAAACTACGAGAATAGTTGAATATATTGGTTAACAGTATTTTCTCATTTTTAAACAATGCTTTCAAAAGCCTTTTTCCTTGGGTCGCACAAACTGAAAGACAGCTTGACTGTTATACCCTTCAATAGCACATTCTTTGCCACAATTCATTTTGGCCAAGCTAACCTTTCGAGTACATGACACTTTAATGCTGGTATGGCTACACTACAAACGTAATTTTGAAATTAGGGTCTGCTAGTTTTCAAACAGTAATGTTCATTTTGGAGTTAAAATATTACTTGTTTAAATGTGCTTTACATGGTATTTGATGTTTTCCCACTTAACGGTGATGCCTGAAAGTAATTCCTGGCCACTGTGATGGAAAAGTTACAAAATGTATTTCATGTGACATGACCCTAAATCTGCAACCTTCAAAACTCAAGGCAAGTTTTGTCATCATATAACAATATACATATACTGTCTAATAACTGTCATTACCAAAAGGGGAAAAATGCTATACTCATCTTATAAGTTATTTTTTCATTTCTCACTCGATTTTCTATCCCATTATCTAAATCACTTTTAATCTGTCATCTGCAAATTCCTTCAGTACGGGTATTTCCAAAATTCTCTTGTCAATTACAGACTTAGCTCTTTACTTAACTAAACTCTGGACTTTTCTCAATCCAAAGCATTTGCAGGTAAGTAATTCAATAATGCTCAGACAGACGATAACTTATTATGTCTTTGAAAGGCTGGCACGCATTGTAGGGGAAAAAGAGAATTGCTAGTTACCAGCATTTTCTCCTTTTCTTATGATGTCTTTTAAAGCCTTCTACCTTCAAGTCAATAAAGCTTCAGATTATGTGGGTTAAAGACCAAGAACTTACCTCCATAACCCTCATCACAGGCAGTACAAACTATTTCTCCCACTCTCAGCTGTATACAAGGACCCTGCCCAGGGCATGGACAAGGTTTACAGTCATCAGGAGTTCCTTCTGTTGCATCACCATAGTATCCAACAGCACATTTTTCACAGTAATCTCCTTCTGTGTTATCTTCACATATACAACGCCCGGATTCAGCATCACATAGATCACCGTGACCATTACACTCACAGGGAACACAACTGGCAAAGGGTCCACCATATGCTGGTTCACGCTTATAACCAGGGGCACAGGATTCACAAAACTGGCCTACATAACCTTCTGGGCAAGTGCATGACTCTACCCAATCAGCTTCCTCATCACCGTCAAATCCTCGTCGTGCAGTCTCCAGGTTAATATCATCAATAAATCCAACACCTAATCAAAATCAATCAACAAAATCATTACAGATGCTTGTCTATAGACATTTCAATCTTTCCTTCATGTGAAATATATGAAACTACATTGTACATATACAAAAGAAAGAATATCATTAAATCAACATTTTTAATCATCTGCAAATGCTTTCAAAGCTGAAGGGACTTGTCACTTAAAACATCAAAGGCACCAGATAAACCCATTACACATTTTCAGTTATAGATATGACATAAATAATTGTAATTTGGGGTTTAATTTTGCCCATTATTTCTAAACAAAGTGGACAGTGAAGGTAAAAAAAAAAACAAGAGTGGCAAATTGTCGCAAGATACGCCCGTCTTACCCCAAGTTGTAAAGCTGGGGCATGCACCGGACAAAATTCAAGTATAAAAAAAAACAAAGGGCAATAACTGAAAAATTAAGCGAGCAAGAGTTATGATTCCTGTGCACTGCACTGCCCCTCAGTGAGATTCATCCACCCTTGAAATTTCATAACCCTAGCTAGTATAGTTTTGGAGATATGCTCCGGACAAAGTTCAAGTATGAAAAAAACAAAGGGCAATAAAAGCAAGAGTTATGGTTCCTGAGCACTGCACTCCCCCTTGATGAGATCTAACCATCCATGAAATTTTGTAACCCTAGGTAGTATAGTTTTGGAGATATGCCCTGGACAAAAATCAAGTATGAAAAAAAAACAAAGGGCAATAACTCAAAAAGTAAGCGAGCAAGAGTTATGATTCCTGAGCACTGCACTCCCCCTTGATGAGATCTATCCACCCATGAAATTTCATAACCCTAGTTAGTATAGTTTTGGAGATATGCTCCAGACAAAATTCAAGTATGAAAAACAACAAAGGGCAATAACTCAAAAATTAGGTGAGCAAGAGTTATGATTCCTGGGCACTGCACTCCCGCTTGATGAGATCTATCCACCCATGAAATTTCATAACCCTAGCTAGTATAGTTATGGAGATATGCTCCGGACAAAATTTAAGTATGAAAAACGACAAAGGGCAATAACTCACAAATTAGGCGAGCAAGAGTTATGATTCTTGCGCACTGCACTCCCCCTTGATGAGATCTATCCACCCATGAAATTTCGTAACCCTAGCTTGTATAGTTTTGGAGATATGCTCCGGACAAAATACAAGTATGAAAAACGACAAAGGGCAATAACTCAAAAATTAGGCGAGCAAGAGTTATGATTCCTGCGCACTGCACTCCCCCTTGATGAGATCTATCCACCCATGAAATTTCATAACCCTAGCTTGTATAGTTTTGGAGATATGCTCCGGACAAAATTCAAGTATGAAAAACGACAAAGGGCAATAACTCAAAAATTAGGCAAGCAAGAGTTATGATTCCTGCGCACTGCACTCCCCCTTGATGAGATCTATCCACCCATGAAATTTCATAACCCTAGGTAGAATAGTTTCGGAGATATGCTCCGGACAAAGAACTGGACGCCGCCCACCCACCCGCCCGGACGCCACGGGTGATCCCATAATACGTCCCGTCTTCGACGGGCGTATAAAAACTAAGTTTTTTTCAGACTGATTTTGATCTCATCTGGCTGTAGAGGCAAGTTAATAGGCATGTACAGATTAAGAGCAGATACAAATGTTTCATTCTAAAGATACCACTGAAATGTTGAAAGGCTTTTTGTCACACCAACTCAAGATCAGACAGCAGTGAGCCTACAGGCTGACTGTGGATCTACACTGTCTGAACTTGACTGTGATACTCTGCAAAGCCAGATACAAAATTGTAATAATTATTCAGGTCCTTATTGCTGTCCGATAATATTCATTCCCTAAAGTCAACATTGTTGTGTAAATGTTACAAGAGCACTATGGGTAAGTGCAAAGGAACAGCTGCTGTTACTTTTTCAGACAATGGAAGTTCAGACACCTCTACATGGAACATATTTTTACAGACATTAAATCAAATGAGCATCCAATCGTAAAATTTGTCCTTTACAGATTTCGTAATATTTTCGGAAAATAAGAGAATGCTGGCAACCATAATGTTTTCAAAAAGCTTCTCTCTCAGAGTCTTTATAACCGTAATTGTATGGAATAGATTTAAAGGACTTTACAGGCATTTCATAGTTGTGTGCTGCAATTATTGTCAACATGGTATCAATATTCAATCTGATTTTCATACCTGCCGGGTTGTAATTGGCTCGTATTTTGATGGCAGTGATGTTAGCTAGGATGGAGATAAATGCTTCAGAGTTGAGCTGTGGGTACCAGCGATAATCTGGGTGTTCATTAAGCCTGAACTTGTACTCCTCCACCTCAATACCTGGGCGAGGATTGCCCTGTGAATAATATGGAGCTGATATTCTTTGTCCCGCCCCCTCAATGAGAATGTCCGCTATGGAAGGTGCGGCATCCTCTTCTCCAATCCTCAATTTGTAGGTTAGAAACTGGTTGTAACTGAAGCGCTGGTCTCCCAGGTAGCGAGCTGAAATGGGAAATATGATGTCAATCAAATTTCATAAAACAACAGTGTCTGAAAGGGATTATGAAAAAAAAAATAAGTCAAAGTTTCAAAGAGAGAGTTTTGCCTGAATGTAATCTCACCACAAGATGCACTTTGGGACTTTTCCATTTCGTAACATGACACTGTAGTGAAGAGTTTATAACTTGATTGAAAGATACGGTTTACATTATTCAATTTTACACAGATGATGGCTCAATTCAGTATTTTTTTTCTAACAAAATTAGGGAGGCTGTTTCACAAAAATCAAGAAAAACTCATACCTGGAGCAGAGAAGTACACAATATCATTGTTATCTGGAGCAGAAATTCCAAGGTTTTGTAGTATACCATTGTACTGGGTCTCAATCACCTGGTTTGATCTGTCCATACCTGTCCAGCCTTGTTTACCTGGAAAAGTAATTTGGTTCAGTCAAACTGTTTCTAGCAATAACCTGGGAGATACTAAAAAGGTGCTTCCTTAACTCTTTACCAAATGAAAATTTTCTTGATTGGTCTAAATTGAGAGCATTTACAGACAACAAACTAAAAGGTTAAAAACTAACCTGAAAGGTCAAAATGTGACTGAAAGGTTAAAATTTGCTATGGGAAGGGTACAAGACAATTGTGGGAAAAGGAGAAAATGCTGGTTACCAGCATTTTCTCCTTTTCCCACAATGTTTTCTACAGCCTTCTCTTTCGGGGTTGTCAAAAGTCTTCATTGTGTGATAAAGGGTTAACTCTACACCAAATATAAAAAAAATTGGACTTGCCCAAAATGAAAGCATTTGCAGATGATTAAACGTGGTTCAAATGATGATTGCTGTCATTGATCTGAAAGAAAACTTGCAGGAAATTGAGAAAATGCTGGTTACTAGCATTTTCTTCTTTTCCTGAATCTCAGTATATGTTTGCCTTAACTTAAATAAAGGTTGCATGTTTTACAGAGGTGGTCACCAAGGCAGAGTTGGCTGCATTGGGGTAATAAAAAAACAACAGACTTTTGTTATAAATACAGAGCTCACTACTTAACCCTTTCAGCTCCAAGTTTATAAACAAGATCCTTTTCAATGCCTGACAATAGAATCCACCGAGACTCAAGATGGATTTTTGTCTCGAAGGCTGGAATAAACATGCTGATGGGATAGATCTAAGATCACACTGCATGTTCTGTGAAGTCTGATCTTAATCTGTGCCATCCAAAAAAGGCCCAGTTTTTGCCTATGTATACCACTTATATTGAGGCATACACGTGTAAAACTTGCCAGTGTAGTGTCCTGCAATTCACATTAACTTTTTACCAAATAACAAAATTTTAGATCGGTCCAAATTGAAAGCATTAGCAGACAACAAAATAAATGACAGAAAAAAATTAAACTAGGTTTGGAAAGGGTAGTAAACATTGTGGGAAAAGGAGAAAATGCTGGTTACCAGCATTTTCTCCTTTTCCCAAAATGTTTTCAAAAGGCTTCTTTCACAGGGTTGTTAAAAGTTGGGATTGTGAGGTAATTGGTTAAATGAGAATAAAGAAATAAGTCAAAACTAAACTAAGTACAAACCTGTTTCAAAGTCTGTGCTAATGGTGCGAGGAAAGTAGCCTGTTGCATTGGAACAGATTGAGGAATGTCCATAACAGAAACAGGAGATACAACCATATGGGTTTTCTCCATCTAGGCCAAAATAACCTGGTTTACATCTGTCATGGAAAAACATAAACAGCAATAATGTCAATACCAATGAATTGAAACTCACAGCTGAATGAAAATGTTATCTTCTAGTATTCTACAGAACATACCGCATTTCTCCTAATAAAAGCTCCTGGAGCTATGTAAAACATAGATGTAAAACATACATAGTGGCTGAAAGGGAAATTTATTTTGTACCCATTTTGTAAAGCAAAAAGTCTGTCCAATTTCGTATTTCTTTGTGTTTCAGTGATTGTTCAGCAGAAATATTAATCAATTTAGAGGATATATTCTTCAAATATTGTCATCTTAATTACATATTCCACATCAGGTGATCATGATTAAGGAGCTTTTTCTTTCGAGGGGGGGAGAGAGTAGAAAACATTTTGGGAAAAGGAGAAAATATTAGCTTCTTTTTCAGTAATTTGCAAAATACATGTACTTTTTCCAGGACACTGGCTGCTTTCCCACATCAATTTTGTCTAAGGACAGAGGAAAGAAGTCCAGTTGACTACCTTGAATCCTTATGAAGAGTTTGACTTTGGTTGGATTTATATGAAGACCCTGATTTACTAGCCTTGCACATTACATATTTGGAGTCCAACACAGGAAAAGGGGCATTCGGACATTTGCGTAAAATGTCGTCTCGGAGTCCGCGCAGGCTAATCCGAAACGACACTTTCCGATTTTATGTGATTTTCTGTTTTACACAAGTCTACTGTAGCACAAAAAATATTGTAGTCGAAAAGTGTCGTCTCGGATTAGCCTGCGTGGACTGCGCAGGCTAATCCGGGATGACACTTTATGCAAATGTCCGAATGCACCTTTTCCTGCATTGCACTCCATTTAGACTAAATGGCAAAACTAACCATTTGATCCTAATTTGATCTTCTATAGGGATGTTTATGACCACAATAATGTGATAAAAATATAAATGTAGAAGTTGTCATATATACTACACTACCTGTCACAGTTTTGTCCCTCCACAAACTCCTTACACACACAAGCCCCTGTGCTGGAGTCACAACTGGGATAGTTATCTTTACTTCCTTCAACAACACATCCACATGGTCTGAAAATAAAGCACCACTGACACTAAAGACTTAGTCACTGTTTTTACAATGGGCATTGTATGTGCATGCCAGCATTCAACTTCTTTTGCTACTTAAGTAAATAATCCAGGTTGACAAAGAGATATGCAACCTGCCCAAGTTATTATACCGCCTGCAATACATGCAAACCGGCATTCAGACAATTGCCTACAGTGTGATTTTTAAGTCTGCACAGGCTAATCTGAAATGATACTTTCTATTCTTTTTGTAATTTTCTGTGTTATGCCAGTCTACTGTAGGACAAAATCTAATGCAGTCATAAGTGTCGTCTTGGATTAGCCTGCGCAGACTGAACAGGCTAATCCAAGAGGACAGTTTATGTAAATGTCTGACTGCCCCTTTTCCTGTGTTGCATGCCGTACATAACAACAGAGATATGAGAAAAATACCAAAGTTATTGCGCAACACCTTCAACACAAAATAATACAGATGACAACAGGACTATCATTTTACCTTAACCCTTTCCCAAACAATCCCTGGTTTTTACGGGTCTGAAATAGTAGCCTTTTGAAAACATTGTGGGAAAAGGAGAAAATGCTGGTAACCAGCATTTTCTCCTTTTCCCACAATGTTTTCTACCCTATCACAGACAGAAATCATCTTTTCAGCAAGAGTTGAATTGTCGTCTGCAAATGCTTTCAATTTGGTCTAGTCCAAAAATTTGTCGTTTGGGAAAGGGTTAAACACAGCCATGCTAAAGATGCTTGTGGGCTATTCAAAAAAATTCATCAGATAACCAATAAAAGTGTAAACACATCAAAATTTGTTACAAACAAAGTCTGTATTAAAGAAACAAATGAACAAATGCATTGCAGAAATTCAGGGACCAGGCAGGATTTGACCCTAGAATGCCGGAACAAAAGGGCAACCCCATAACCACTGAGCTAAGAGAATTCTCCCCAATGCAGTTGTTAGGTATTGAATGAAGCCACTCAGGAGTAGTCTCCCATAACAAAGTTAAAATGTTTCAGTGAAACCATAATGTCATTACTCATTACACTTATGTCATACTTTGTTTTTAATTTGTAGGTTTAAGTTTTGTTTTTATTATTGGGGTCTAAACACTCATAGATAATTTGTTGACCTAGACATGATAATGTTTGACAATAGTCATTTAGTATTATTGATCAGTTTTTCCATATAATCTTGCAAAATTAATTACATGTAACAAAGTTAACACTTGCCATACCTCCCTTTAATAAAACCGATAAAATCTTAACACCTCACAGCCAACTCTTAACCCATTACCACACAATCCCTACTTTTGACGCCCCTGAGAAAGAAGCCTGTTGAAAACACTATGGGAAAAGGAGAAAATGCTGGTAACCAGCATTTTCTCCTTTTCCCATAGTGTTTTCAACCCGTGCCAGAACAAATTCCTATTTTTTATTCATCTTTATTTTGACATCTGCAAATGCTTTCAATTTGGACCAGTCAAAATTTTTCTTGTGTGGTGAAGTTATACTCGTCCAAATTAAAAGTATTTACCGACGTCAATTCAAAGGTGGCTCAAATGATAGAATTTGTCTTCGAATGGGTAGAAAACAATGTGGTAAAAAAAGAAAATACTGGTTCCTGACTTTTTCTCCTTTTCTCACAAAATTTTCCAATGCTTTTTTTTTTCGGATCATTAAAACTTGGGGTTGTGTGAAAAAAGGTTAACTTTTGTACCTGCAGCCATATACACTGAAGTCGTAGAAGTTGTCCTCACAGCGGTCACATCTCTGTCCAGTGACTCCAGGTTTACACAAGCACTGACCATTACTGTTACACTGTAAATCCTCAGATCCTTTTAAATATGAATGAAATAAATAAGCAAAATGTACATAAAGATAAAACATTTTCCAATTGCACGAACTTCTGCATAAACAATGGAATGAAATAAAAATTCATGCAACAAATATTAGTTACATGGGAGACTTCAAGTAAGAAGAATCAGGGGTAGAAAGAACATTTTGGGATTTTCTTCACTAAAACAAATGTTAGGCACTCATTTCTTTATTCGGAATTCCTTTTCAAACTTCACAAACCTATACCTTCATATCCTCTAGGGTACTTGCAGTGTTGACATATAAGTAAATATTTTCAATGCACAGAGCAACACCTGCATGTAGATCGATGCTAAAAAAAACTTGAACCATTCTGTTCTAAATCCGAGCATCCATCAACATGTTTTTGTCATTTATCTAACAAGTTGTATTGTACCCTTATTGTTTCAAAATCGTGAAGAAAAACTTACACAAAAAATTGACTGATGTAAAAAATGGGTCCCAGCAATAAAAACATGAAAACCCATGACACAATAAAATGTGCCTTTGATGGTGTCCAATCTGGTTCACATAAGGCTGCCTTTTCAGCTTTTTCAATGGCATTCAGCTATAAGTTTACATAAATTACTGCATGAAACAATTTTTTATGCTGTAAATCACAAACATGGATCTCTCTTCCAAAAGTTGGGAACCATTATTGTCATACCCTAAAATTTAAAATCTTAACCTCAGACTTACAGCCCAAGGGGTACAGTGCCCTTGAAATAAAATGTTAGTAGGAGCACTGGTATTATACAAGCTGCTGAGGTTCTGGCTTAAGACCAGTTATTTGCTGAATAAGGTACAACACTGTAACAAATTTGCCGGTTAATTTACTCTGACAAATTGTTAATCCTCAACAAAACATCCTGTTTTTTTAGTGCTAAGATAGGGTTTTGACAAACAACATCTCCTTTTCCTACTTTATTTTCTACTTACCAATAGACATAAAGGCATAATTAGAACCAAACTGTATATAACAGCTTTTAATCTCATTAAATCTAAAGTTTGGTACCTGGGACAGTCAATTTTCTTATTCCGCAAACACAGTCAGTCATTTTTTTTTTTTTTCATCAATTTTCCATCAAATATTGTTCATTATTTCTATGTTTCTACTTTTAATCATTTTATGTCAGAATTTATACTTTTTACCACTTCTCAGACAAAAATAGTAGAAATTTCAACCTATTTTGATCAGGTACAAATATATTATGTGGTTGTTATTTGCTGGATTGTGAATTTCACAGTTTGAAATATTATTACTATTATTATTTCTTTATATATTTTCATACGCATGTGCAAATGTTTTTTGTATCAACACATCAGCTAGAAATTTATGTAATTTTATACTGAATAAACTGAAACTGAAATCTTACACAGAAGATATTTTTCAAACATGAATCACACAGAGTAATGCTAAAACCACTTACCTGTTTCATCACAGTTACATGGTGTACATCTATTTGTTCTTGCATCTACATAATGATTGGGCAGACACTCTTGACAATTCACACCTCCACGATTGTCGGCACAGTTAGTACAGTGACCTCCATGTCCTGTTGTTCTGTACAGTTCTTCATCAAAGTAACACTCATTACTGAACCCACCACAATCACAAGCTGTCAATATATATAGATACTTGTCTTAACTCTTTTCCACATGTCAAAATTTTGGACTGGTTCAAATTAAAAGCACTTGCAGACAACAAAATAAAGGTAACTCAAGAAGTGAAGTTTGTTTCTAGTAGAGTAGGAAACATTTTCTTCTTTCCCCAAATTTTTTCAAAGGCTTTCTTCCTTAAGGTCATTAAAACTTAGGTTTTTGTGACTAAGAGTCATTATTTGGTTTCTTATTTTTCCTGAGAAAAGGATTTCCGAATTGTTATTAATTTTATTCATTTTTTATATTGGCTGGGAATTTTCATGTAAATCATTTAATTGTTTCACCCTTTACCACACAATCCTGATTTTAAACATCCCCGACAGAGACAGCTTTTGAAAAAATTACAGGAGAAAATTTCTCCTTTTCCCACAATGTTTTCTACCCTATCAATTACAAAAGATACCACTTAACTTATATTCAATTTGTTGTCTGCAAAAGCTTTCAATTTGGTCTTTTCCCAAATTTTGTCATTTGGAAAATAGTTAAGGGCTAAAACTCAGCTACTAATCCCAAGTTTGCTTCATGCATGAAGCAAACTTGGGATTAGCAGCTGAGTTTTACCACCAATAATTTCAAAAGCTTTATATCAGACGTCTAAAAATGTTGTACTTGTAAAGTAAAATATTGCAACTTACGCAAACATTCCATTCCATCCAGCTCTGTAGCTCTGGCCCAAGGGCGGTCATTATAGAAAGGTCGACACATATTGCAGTCTGGGCCCATTGTGTTGTGTTCACAGTTACAAATCATCTGTCTATTTGGAGCTATTTCACAACTTCTGGCATGCCCATTGCATTTACATCTGTAACAACAATGAACAAAGGCATTTTAATCTTCTGGATGCTTAGAGCAATTCATATAATTTCAATGACAATGCGGACAGAGATCTGACTGCACAGAATGTGCAGCCAGGGCCCATATTCACCAACCATTCTTTAGAACATTCTTTGTCTTATTCTCAAAATTTTCTACATTTGTAAGTAACATAACTTCTGACTCAGTAAATCGGTTTAGCAAGTCAGAAGTTGTGCTACTTAAAATGTAGAAAACCTTGGAAAATAAGACTAACAATATTCTCAAGAATGGTTGGTGGATACGAGCCCTGATCCTGGATCCAAATGCATAGATCAACGATACACTATACCAAGCAAGTCATCACATTAACCCTTTACCAAACAATTCCTGGTTTTGACAACCCTGAAAGAGAAACCATTTGAAAACTTTGTGGGAAAAGGAGAAAATGCTGGTAACCAGCATTTTCTCCTTTTCTAACAATGTTTTCTACCCTTCCCAGATAAAAATTCAATATCTGAGTCAAATTAATTTTGTTGTGTGCAAATGCTCTCAATTTGGACAAGTCTAAAATTTTGTTGTTTGGTAAAGAGTTAAGGATCCACAAAATTCTTTTTGTCTAACAACATGGTTATGCAGAAAGTTTACAAAAAGCCAAGGAGTTTAGACCCATTTCAGCTTGCACAGACGGCTGCACTGGCTGACATGGGCCGACACTTTTTTCAGATGCATCAAATCATCTCTTCAAAAAGCATGACACAACTGATGCATGCAATACATTTGGTATTCAACTGAGCTAAAAACACTTATTTTTCTTATCTGGCCCACTTAGCTCTTTACCACATAACCCGACTTTTAACATCCCTGTGAAAGAAGCCTTTTGAAAACATTATGGGAAAAGGAGAAAATGCTGGTAACCAGCATTTTCTCCTTTTCCCACAATGTTTTCTTCCCTTCCTTAAACAAAATTTCTTTGTTACATTTATCTTCTTGTCTACGAATACTTTCAATTTAGACCAGTCTAAAATTTCAATGTGGCTCAAATGTTGCAATTTTCTTTTGATAGGGAAGAAAACAATGTGGGAAAAGGTGAAATGCCGGTTACCAGCATTTCCTCCTTTCTCAACAATGTTTTCAAAGGGCCTCTTTCCCAGGGTCATCAAAAATTGTCCTTTGGTTGTAAACAGTTTATCTGTAAATTGACTATAAGTGTGCTAGTGTGATTACCTGTAGATCCTTCTTTTAAAATTCAACCAAGAGACAAAAACACTTTGTTGTTTTTTCATTAAGGTTTTGGAATCAAATACAGCACACCAATGGTCATACATACCTTGCACCAACAGCCAGATCATCAATAGCATAGAAATAAGTTCTAAGCACTCTGGGATCTCCAAAGATTTCATCACCAAAAGTGTTCATTCTGGTCAGGACAATTCTGATGTCTGTTGCTGTGACCCAGTTCTAAAAAAAGAAAACAGTTTCCCTTTCATAAATTACTATGCAGATCTAAGCAAGCTCCATACAACATAACAAACATTCCAGTAACCTTTTAGAAAGAAGAGATGGGAGGTCTTTTAACTCTTTACCACTCAATCCCGACTTTTAAAGACCCTGGGAAAAACCCTTTTTAAAACATTGTGGGAAAAGGAGAAAATGCTGGTATTAACCAGCATTTTTTCCTTTTTCCCACCATGTTTTTTGTTCTATCAAAGAAAAACTGCACCTTTTGAGCCACACTGAAATTGTCATCTGGAAATGCTTTCATTTTAGACAAGGCTAAAATTTTGTCATCTGGTAAAGGGTTAACTCTACCACTACTGAATAAATAAATTGTATTTTCTCAAAGGCTTAAAAATACATTGCAAGATCAGATCTTGTTACCAGCATTCTCCTCTTTTCCTACAATGTTTTTAAAAGGCCTCTTCCACAGTAACTTGAAACCCCGGATTGTTTGGTAATGGGTTAAATGATCACTTTTGAAAACTATGGGGGAAAAGGGAGAAATACTAGTTACCAGCAGATTCTCCTTTTCCCACTAAGCTTTCTCCCTTTTCAAAGACATACATGTATTCTATCAATTTAGCCACATTTAACCCATTACCACACAATCCCTACTTTTGACGCCCCTGAGAAAGAAGCCTGTTGAAAACATTGTTTCCCACAATGTTTTCTAACCTTCACAAAACAAATTTCAAAATTTCAGTCACTTTTATTTTGTCATCTTCAAATGCTTTTAATTTGGACCAGTCTAAAATATTGTAGTTTGGTAATGGTTAAAATGTCATAGATCTACAAAGCCTTTGGACAAGCCTACATTTCCCTAGTAAGGTATAGAGTTATCCCTTGAAGAGCCAAATAAACCCAAGAGACATTTTCAATTTACAAGTAAGACCCTACCAAAAAATTGTGAGACTTTATGTTTCAGTTAAGCCGACACATTTTATGCCATTTTAGCTTTTTCTGCACTTGCCGCTTGATATTAACTTTGGTCTAAAGTAACTATGATCTAGAGAGCTGTAACTCTTTATCAAATGACAAAATTTTAGGCTAATCCAAAACCCAATTGCAGATGACAAAATAAATGTGAATCAAAACTTGAAATCTGATTTAGAAAAGGTATAAAAAATTGTGGGACCAAGAGGAAATGATGATTACCAGCATTTTCTCCTTTTCCCGCTATGTTTTCAAAGGCTTTCCTTCCCAGATTAAGGGTTAAAAAGAGGGAATGATGAAGAGAGTGAGCATGAGGTGATTTCAGGTAGTATCCGTCTAGTCGTATCAATCTTTTTTTTTGCATGGCGTAATTTCGACAAAGTACATGTACACACACTGCACATTACATGACTTGTTATATCACTAACTGTATCAGACAACATGATTAATATGTAATCAAAAGTTTTAGAAACATTGTATCAAATGAGAAATTGATCAAAATTAGCAATTTCCACAATTGCGCTTTGTTTTCTGTTGTTTGTGAACATTTAACTTTAAACAGATTTGTAATTGTCAATGGTAACTGAATGAGATGTAGGTTTAAACTAGGTTGATGGATTAACATACAAACCCATTACAGCAGTCAAGCTTTTCTTCACTTTTAGCAGAAAAGGTTTAAAAACATTGTAACGAAGGAAGAAATTGATTATACATATTACAAGCAATTATCTACCACCACTATGTTGTCATGTTGTACTCATGCTCTGAACTTTAATGTTATAAAATCAAAGTAAATTATTCATGTTTGATACTGACTGGCTCTAAAAAGTCTGCTGAAAATTTATTTCAAGCAGGAAATAAGTAAACACTTCACCAAACAATCTTTTATTTCTACAGCTTAGAGTGAAAAATTAACTCAAATACATTTTGGAAAACGGAGAAAATGCTGGTAACCAGTATTTTCGACTTTTTCCAAAATGTTTTACTAGTATCTCCTTTCACAGACAAATCCTATCTTTTCAGACAGTGTTTCCTGCAGGGTAGGCACTTTCAATGGAAAAAGTCCAAAATTTTGTTGAATAGGAAAGGGATAATGTATGCCAGATAATGTATGCGGGATGCAAGCAGGGGTTCAGTGTCCTATCTTCTCTTGATACACCCACACATCAACTGCAACCCTTGACCCTTTACCAGACAATCTTATGTTTTATTTAATAAGCCCAAGACAGAAGGCACTAGATAACAACAATGGAAAAGAAGAACATTCTGCTTAATTGCATGTTCTCCATTAACCCTTTACCAAACATTACCCTTAATTTTTACAACCCTGAGATGGAAGCCTTTTGAAAACATTGTGGTAAAAGGACAGCATGCTGGTAACCAGCATTTTCTCTTTTTCCCACAATGTTTTCTACCATACTGGAAACAAATTTCAATTTTTGAGTTATGTTTATTTTGTCTCTTGCAAGTGCTTTCAATTTTCAGACTAGTCTAAAATTTTGTTTTGTGGTAAAGAATTACCCTCAATACTTTCCAAGCCTTCTAGTATACATGTTAAGTATAGCACAGGATGTATTGAAAACCCTAAACAACACAACAAAACTTCAGACTCTTTTACATAGAAAACATTTGAAGAGGTTAATGTTTTCAAATACCTTCTTCCTTGTCTTTGATAAAACTCAGGATTGTGCGGTAAAGAGTGAAAATAACGATAAATGGGCATATGCCTCTGTGATTGACCCAGTTGGAAGATATCTGTGAATTAAAAACAAAGCCATGGCATGGCCAAGTCCACAGTGAGTCATAATCCCACAGCATGCATCCACTTTGTCCTCTATACATCACTTGTACACAAAGAAGGGCCTCATCAAATTAATGTCTGCATAGGAAAACAGAAGGAAAAAGAGAAAATCCTTATGAGCACCAGCTTTTATTTTTCTCATTTTCAAAATCTTTCTTTCCAAGGTTATAAAACTCATGTTTTTAGGAAACCCTTTACCACATGATGACAAGTTTTAAACAACCCTAAAGAAGAAGACAAAGTTTTTTATCCTTATAAAGGCAAGTTCCATAATTTGAGACAAAATTTAATTCTAGGGGTACGTTTCTAATTTTCAAAAAAAAAAACTTTACTTTTTGAGTCAAATTTATTTTTTGTCTACGTTTTTAACGTTTTCCAAATTGACTTGTTAGTCATTTTTTTTGTCTATTGGTACAGAGTTGGATTTGGCAAAGTGAACCAATAACCCAAATACTGCAATGCACTGTTTTTTGATTGCACAAGATAATTATGTTAACATAAAGCACACTTGCACTTCGTGCTGTCTCATCTTGATCGATCTACATTTATTTTGAGGCACAAGTGCTGAAACACTGTACTGCACAACAAAATTTTGGACTTGTCTGAATTCAAAGCATATGCAGGGGACAAATTAACCCTTTACCCCATGTGGCATTTCTAAGGCATCTCAAATGGACCCTAAATAACAGCAATGATGAAGCCGTTTCTTATTTGTATATGACACCTTTTGATAATATAGAAAACATTGTGACAAAAGGTGACATAGCTCGTCACGAGCACTTTCACCTTTTGCCACAATGTTTTCAAAAGGCTCCTACAAGCAATGCGTAGAAATGAGTATCTATGGAGTAAAGGGTTAAATGTGGATCAAATGATGGAATTTGCATCTAAAAAGGGTAGAAAATGCTGTAGACTCCAATATCGCTTCTTTTCTCTCAATGTTTTAAAAGGCTTTCTTGTTCAGGATCATTAAAAATTGGGATTGTGTTGTACAAAATTTGGATGGGAAAGGGAAAATGTAAAGTTCAGTATAAAGGGATAAATTCATACTTATGACATTCTGGGCTTGAACTGGGTGTCTGGACAAAAATAAATCCATCTTCCTTAATATCTTTCACTTCCAGGCACAAGTAAATGATTTACACTTTTTCATTGGCTATAAATAAAGTTCTATTACATTCTGAAGAGATGGTTCCACCTTAATGTAGAGTAGTGGACAGTACAGATAGGAGATCATACTGCACATTCTGTGCAGTATGATCTACACTGTCCACAAAAGCTTCCGAGGTCGTCAACAGTAAGGGAAGAATTAAAGCTTTCCAAACTGGGTCACTATATGACACAGTTACACATTCTTTTTAAAATACCAGAGGTATAAGTAATAAAGGTTTGAAGAGGGTAATATGTTAGTTTTATGATTTATGCTATACTTTTATGCCTTTATACTTCACAATCCCAAATTTTAAAATAAATAGAATATTCTTCTTTTCCTAACAGCATGATTCCTACCATTTCCACCCCATCTAAGATTTGTCTATGATGACCAGCAGTAAGAAAACTTCTGAAAACATTGTCAGGATTAGAGAAAAAGCTGGTTAACGGTAGTTTCTCCATTTTTAAAACGGTTTTCCACTGCTTCTAAACAAAATTCCAACTTTTGATTTGCATTAATTTTGTTTGGAGGGGTCATCTCCAACAGTGATGAGTTTAACTCATTACCATACAATCCCTACTTTTGACGACCCTGAGAAAGAAGCCATTAGAAAACAATGTGGGGAAAAGGAGAAAATCCTGGTAGCCAGCATTTTCTCCTTTTCCCACAATGTATTCTACCCTTCACAAAACAAATTTCAAATTTTCAGTCGCTTTTATTTTGTCGTCTGCAAATGCTTTCGATTTGGACAAGCCTAAAATATTACGGTTTGGTCATGAGTTAAAAGGCAGACTGCCACAGTATTTGCTGTCTAATTCTATTTCTTCCAGCGTAATTGTTCTGATACACAGTCTGTTTCATATGGTTTTGTAAATAAAGCAAATGAAAAAACCGAAACAGAAAATAGACGTGGATTACTTTTATAAATGAGGAATTTCAGCAATGATTTAATCTAGTAATTTGCCATGGCTGCAAATCACCTCTCTAATAATTGTATTTTTTTTTAATTAAGAAAATATTCCAAGCAGAAGAAAAAGTAAGAAGAATTTCGTTAAAAAAGAGAAAGAAGACTGCTGGACAACAATTTGAAAACACCACAAGAAGGTCAAACTACCGTCATGTAAAGTATATCCTTTCTATGCGGCGGCTTTTTTACTCGTTTGTTTACATGTACCAAAATATATTGAAATTGAAAGTCAAACTTTTTGAAAACATTAATGCTGACCTCTCCTGGCTTTTTTTTTAAAAGAAGCCAACTTGTTTGGTCAGGGGTAACCTCTATTTATTCAATCATATTTGAATTTTAATACAAAAATTGTAACATCTGCTGAAACAATACATGTTTGCCTGTATTTTTGGGTATACCATACCATTTTCAAAACAGAATATGGTCTGCAAAACGTGAAAAGGGGCATTCAGTCATTTGCATAAAGTGTTGTCTTGGATAAGCTTGCGCAGTCGGCGCAAGCTACTCCGAAACGATTATACTTTCCTTCCATTTTTATGTAATTTTCTGTTTTGGGCAAGTCTAGCACAAAATCTTATTCAGCTGTAAAATGCTGCCTCTGATTAGCCTGTGCGGACTGCACTGGCTGATCCGAGATGACACTTTACATAAAAATCCAAATGCCCCTTTTTGCATGTTGCAAGCTATAGAATGTTTCCAATCAAATCAGAGCTGTGAGTAGAGTCCTTTTCATTATAACTATACTGTTATACTGTAATTTTTGGATTGTCACCCCTGTAGGTCCTTGTCATTCAGTAGATCTTGTATATGTCCATCCAGGAGTACATCCCTGGTGGGTGCTGGTTCATTCCCCCCCCCCCATAGAAAACCAAAGAAAATATTGTGGGAAAAGGAGAAAATGCTGGTCATCAGCATTTTCTCCTTTTTCCACAATGTTTTCTACCCTTTCCATATCAATTTTCAAATTATGATTCACATTTATTTTGTCGTCTGCAAATGCTTTCAATCTGGACAAATCCAAATGTTGTTGTTACAAATTGGTATAGAGGTAAGACTGATATGCTAGCCAACAACAATTAAGGTTATGTGGGCAAATAGCCAAAGGCTTGGAAAGAATGCTGTGCAAAGTGCTGGCAAAAGAAATTCTTTGGAGGCATTGATAGAATGATGAAGTTGCTCTTGCTACAGTACATACCTGAAATATTGCTGAAAATGGCACTAAACAAACACACAAACACACACAAGAAACAGATATAAAAAAATTCATACAGCATGCACTTTCCTTTGTTTTTTTTTCCAATGGTATTCTTTTTTCTGGTCTATCATTAAATTAGAATTATACAAGACTCGGTACTACTGCAGTGGTTGCAAGCATCATCCAGTCAGTGTTATGATAAATAAACAGAATTTGTGTACAGTATAGTATTTCATTCAAATTTCTGCCAGATGTTCTTTGTTTGACAGCTGTGAAAAAACATTTGGGGATCCGTAACTCTTTACCACACGAGAAAATTTTAGACTGATCCAAATTGAAAGCA
The DNA here is from genome assembly GCA_943736015.1 of Tridacna crocea. Lineage (NCBI taxonomy): Eukaryota > Metazoa > Mollusca > Bivalvia > Cardiida > Cardiidae > Tridacna > Tridacna crocea. The sequence goes on along the minus strand of OX031057.1, from coordinate 48,065,812 downwards.
TTTGCAGACGACAGAATAAAGGTGACTGAAAAATTGAAATTTGTTCTGGGAAGGGTAGAAAACACTGTGGGAAAAGGAGAAAATGCTGGTTACCAGCATTTTCTCCTTTTTCCACATTGTTTTCAATAGGCCTCTTTCTCGGGGGCGTCAAAAATATAGGGACTGTGTGATAATGGGTTAACTGTCACTATTACACAATATTTGATGTCTTTCTCGATATACAAAGCTTTTCATTTACTAAACCCTAATGCTGCTAAGCACTTCTCACAGACCTTTAGCAGACAGTGTAGATCAAGATCAGACTGCAGTCTACAGTCAGGTAAGGATCCAGATATCTTTCCAAATACATACATGTAACTCTGCAATATCGATACATGTATTTTGGGTTACTACTATCACTTCATTTTAGATACATAGCAGGATAAGGGTGGGGTTTCCATGTCAATTGTAAGTTTAAATATATTTATTTTACATCGATTGAGAAACAAGTTCTTACAACGTATACTAATCTGTCTCGGTTCTGCTTCCTGGGGACTACACCCGAGTACTCGCGCCAAATGTGTGGGCCAATGAAATATCCCAAAGTTGACACCCACTCTTGGGTATCAAACTCAGGACCTTTTGGTTACAAGGCTGAGGCTCTACCCCATGACTATGGACACCTATGTCATGTTAAATAAGTCAAGGGATTCACAAAGATTTAGAGACCACAAATTTTCATTTTGTACCAACAACTATCAATGGATAAGTGAAATATAATAATTCCATATTGTCTGTTTGGGTTGACCCCTTACCACACAATCCTAAATTTCAATGAACTGGAGGCTGCTGAAAACATTGTAGGAAATGGGGAAATTGCTAGTAATGGGTACTTTCTTCTATTCCCCCCGAATTCTATGCTTTCTGATGGAGCTCCTATCCTCTGTGCCACATTGGAAAAGTAGTATGCAAATCATTTCAAGTTGGATCAGTTTAAAATTTGTCATGGTCAGGTAGTTAATCCTCAGAATTTAACAGTAGCTTCATGTACAGCCTGTCAGTGGTCACTGGGTCAAACATATCAACACCTAAACTTCATCCATAAATAAACCCAACAATGGAAGATCTAGTGTCCATCTTTGATGTTTTTTCATGTCATTTATTTGAAATATCCAATTTTTGACAGCTCCATACTATGAATCATTTTTCACCTGAACGCCTCAGCCACTTTTCTATCAACTGGGTGAGTGAACTTAGGGCTTCACAAAAACTATATAATTAACCCTTTACTCCATAGATACTCATTTCTACGCATTCCTTGTAGGAGCCTTTTGTCACAATGTTTTCTATGCTATCAAAAGGTGTCATATACACATAAGAAATGTTTTCATCCTTGCTGTTATAAAGGGTCATTTAGAGATACCATAGAAATGCCTTATGGGGTAAAGGGTTAAACAGTTGAATGCAATATGGCTCTCTATTTTCTGCCGAATTTCATGGGGAAAAAGCGAGACAGTGGGACGGAGGTAGGGGCTTCAACCTTTAGGTGCATAGTTATGTGACTGTAACAGGCACATTCTGTCTTTTGGCTCTTTCCCTGTGTCTATTTTTCTCTATTTCTTAACCCTTTACCACACAATCATGAGTTTTAACGACTTTGAGAAAGAAGCTTTCTGAAAACCTTTGTTGGAAAAAGAGAAATTCGTGCTGGTAACCAGCATTTCTCCTTTTCTCACAATGCTTCCTATCCTATCAGAGAGCTTAAAAACGTTTGTACTGATGTTAAATTTACAATGTTGAATTTTCATTTGTAAGGGTTCTGAATTTGGTCTGCTCCAAAATTTGTTGTGGGAGAAAAGGTACAGAGAGTTATAACCTGGAGGTGCAATTTAGAGACTGAAAGAAGCACAGTCCAAACACTGTCATCACACATAAACAAGCATTTACACCGATTTGCAACAGCCACACGGAGATGCTTTATTAGGCAGCACTGACAATCCATACCAAAAATGTTATATTTACCACAATATTTACCACAATACAAAACCCAAATTAATTTCCTTTTAAGGATACTGGCCATCCACACAGAGAATTTATATTTTTTTACTCCCTCTTTCACTTTTACTTTATTTTTGAGAGTTTGCAGATTGGAAAAATGTGACTAAAATCATGGGACTTGCCATAAATGGCGGGGTCAAAACATTCAGTAAATGCTGCAGTCTAAAGGTTTTAAAAGTCCCTTGGAGCCATAAAGCTCTAAGTGGGGTCTTTTGAAACAAGTGAGTACGGTAACAGCTTTGATCTTTATTAACTCATTACCAAACGACAAAATTTTAGTCTAGTTAAAATTGGAAGCATTTGCAGACGACATGTTAAAGTTGACTCAAAAATTGAAATTTGTTTTAGGAAGGGTAGAAAACTTTGTGGGAAAAGGAGAAAATGCTGGTTACCAGCATTTTCTTCTTTTCACACAATGTTTTCAAAAGGCGTCTTTCTCAGGGGCGTCAAAAGTAGGGATTGTGCGGTAATGGGTTAAACGATATTGTTGGATAGTTGTGCAAAATGAAATCTTTTCCAAACAACTGAAATAAAAATATTTTTCTATTTAGTAGGAATACATTGCAAGAAATAGCTTCCTCCTTTACCACATGGTTGTCCATAGCCCTTTTCTGCTTTTGTCCAGTGATAGTCATTGCGACAGGATTCATTCCTCTCTCACCACTGATCCTAAATTGGATAATGGTTTTGTGGGAAAGCAGCCAGTGGCTTGGAAAGAATATTATGTAGACTACAGAAACTCAACGAAAGCATGGATAGGTGCACTGGCTGCCGCGATAAAACAGAAATAACTTTGTCTAAACATGGCTTATGTTAATAGGAAGTCCCACAAAAAATTTGGTGTCTATTGAATGTATATCAAACCAAGGACCTCTAGATCACTAACTCAACACTTTTTTCCCTTTCTAAAGCAGCCCTATGTATTGATGACCCTGTGAAAAAAAGACTTTTGAAAATGGGGAACGAGAAAATGCTCTCATCACCCAAGGTATGCTGAATGATTCTTTTGTCATCTGCAAATGCTTTCCACTCTATTTTAAAATTATGTTGTCTGGTAAAGAGTTAACCAGAGTGCTGGGATAGACCACAGAAGAGGTTACAATGAACTGATATAAATATAGATTCATGTGGTTTAGGAAAAACCACAACACATAATAATTTGTATTAATGAAAACAGACTTTTTTATGACACTATAAATTCCTTATTTATGACAACAAGCACATTTTTTGAGTAAAGAAGTCTCTCAGTGCTTTAGGTTCCTTCAAACTAACTTTCAGTTTCCGATGCCTTTTCCCTTTTCCTTTTCCATGTCTTCTTGGTAATCAATGATTGAACATCATAATTATTATTACTGCATAATATTATGATTAATTTGTCCCAAAATTTCAGCTGGGATAATGGGGCTCTTGGCTACAGAATAATTTCCTCTCACACATTTTTTTTGGAAGAGTTTCCCTTAGAGGCACTTCAAAGCTGAGTTTTGTCAAGAAAGTGATTTGAAAGGAAAATTGCATTGTTCATAAACCACTTTCTCTCAATGTTATGATCTCCATTCTCTTCCCCCTTTTTCATGATGCAACCATTTCTAACACAACCCAGTCTTTTTATAACCAGTCCTGTTGCATTTAACCCATTAACACACAACAAAATTTTAGACCTATCCAAATTGAAAGCTTTTGCAGACGACAATTCCAAAGTGGCTCAAATGGTGCAAATTTGCTTTGATGGGGTAGAAAACTTTGTGGGAAAAGGAGAAAATGCTGGTTACCTGCATTTTCTCCTTTTCCCACAATGTTTTCAAAAGGCTTTTTTCATCAGGGGTGTTAAAAGTCCTCATTGTGTAGTAAAAGGTTAAGCCAAAACTAGTTTATGTTGGATTTTGGTTAAGTCCAAATTTCTTTGGTTTGAAAACAAGCTAAATATTCTCATCTGCCCAGCACATAAGCAAAGAAGGGTATCTTATCTTGTTCCCACACTGGTATGAGAACCTGTCTACAACCTAACCTAGAGTAACCATATTTATAATGTATGCAGTGTTTTGTAATGGAACTAAAAAGCCACATTGATTACGAATGATGCCCTCTTACAGTGATTTCAACAATTTCCTGCACTGAGTGTTGATTGGTATGATTTCAGTGAACAATTTCAAGTACCATAGAGTGGTATATAAAAGAGCCCTTATATCTACTTCTCATTGGGACAAAACAGATAAAGATGACAGGTCTTTCATTCATAAAACATATCAAGCTCTCAGTCATAAGTTGTTTTTTTTTATCCTTAAACGGAGATCAAAATATATCAAAGAGGCATTTCAGTGAAGTAAACCCTGTCACTCTTAACCACACAATCCTGAATTTAACCCTTAACCAAACAACACATTAATAGACTGGTCCGTATTGAAAGCATCTGCAGGCGATAAAAATATGACTGAAGAATCAAAGTTTGATTTGGGAAGGGTAGAAAACATTGTGGAAAAAGGAGAAAATGCTAGTTACCACCATTCTCTCCTTTTCCCACAATGTTTTCTAAAGGCTTCTCCCTCAGAATCATCAAAAGTCGTTATTGTGTGGTAAAGGGTCAAACAAAATATCGCCATCTCAAACTTACTTTCTGGAGAAAAATCTCCTAATTAGGCAGTGTAGATCCAAGATCGGACTGCACATTCTTTGCATTCAAATTTTGATCTTTATTGTATGCAAAAAGGTCCTTCAGTCAAGCTTATCAGCAAAAGGGTTAAGAAGTGATACAGCAGGCAGACATGCATCTATGTTACAAAACAGTAAACAGCAGTCTTCACTATATTATTTCCAGGTAATAAAAGGGGGGGGGGAATTGTTATTAGTTCTGGCAGAGAGCCTGCACTAGGGTGTGGTTAACTGATACATTCTTGATGTCTACCAAGACCTTTACCAAACTTTTCCCTGTTTTTACAACCCTGAGGAAAACATCTTTTTAAAAAAACTTGTAATCAGTCTTTTCTCCTTTATCTGCAATGTTTTGAATCCTGAATACCTCAGTGCCTGAGCCTAATCTTCCTTGACGTTAGAAATTGCTCTTCATCACAAGTAGTCTGAAATTTTGATGGCCTTATGAGTTGCTCTCTGTTGGCAAATTCGCATAGATCAAATCAAAGGAAAAAAGTACCCTTTATTGGCAGAATAAGTTATTGTACAACATGTATAAAGTTTCACAAAATTTATTAATGTCCCGGATGGTCCCATAGACGGACAGAAGGATGGATAGCACTAAACTAAATCCCTCCGCTTTCCAATTGGGATAGGAAAGGAGAGAAGTAGCACAATTTTCATCACTAAGCTAAATGTTTCCTTGAATCTGCAAATACCATGGGAAACATGCAACCTTTATCTAAAAAATTAACCTTTTATCACATAGTCCCAAGATTAACAAAACTGAGCAGGAAGGCTTGTGAAAACATGAAATCAACATTTTCTCCTTTTCAAACAATATTTTATACCTTGCCAAGGTACTAATTCAAAATTTGAACCAAGTTTGAACATGTTTTAGACGTTTTGTGGGAGTCTAAAATTTGATGTTTTGAAAAGGTTAGAGGAAATGGTGGCTAGGAGGCATTTTGGGCTGATTTTTCAAGTTCTAATCCTGTTGACTATTTCCTGATGAACAGAAATAAAGCAGCTTTCAAAGAGAAGTTTGACAGAATATGAAAAAGGCATTCTGGTATGTCAGAGAAAACAGAGTGTGAACAGAAGCAATAAATCTGCGCTCATAGACAGTAAATATAACTATTTCTTTCTCTTACAACATTTGGAAACTGATCTGCTGCACATATTTCAAGCATATTAACTCTTTGCAAAAGAACAAACATTTCAACAAGTCCAAAATGAAAGTATTTGTAGACGAAAAACTAAAGCATTCAGACTGAAAAATCAAAATTTGTTTCCCACAATATTTTCTATTCTTTTGAAGTCAAGTTTCCATTTTTAAGTCTTGTTGATTTTGTTGTCTGGGGTACACTTACCGGGGGGGGGGGGGGGCCAGCTAGATTTCATATTTGAGGGTATGACAATAATGATTCTCAAAGCAATCCATACTGATAATTTGCACCAAAAAAGTTTGTTATATCCAGATATTTGTGGAAATTTACAGCTTACACCCATTAAAAGCTGAAAAAACAGTGTATGAAGTGACTGTGATCGGACAATGTAAAAAAAAAAAAGCATTTTGTTATGTCACGGGTTTCTGCGTTTTTTGGACCGATCATTTTTTCATGTCCGTTTAACTATGGATGGCGCCCCAGCTAGATTTCATATTTGAGGGTATGACAATAATGATTCTCAAAGCAATCCATACTGATAATTTGCACCAAAAAAGTTTGTTATATCCAGATATTTGTGGAAATTTACAGCTTACACCCATTAAAAGCTGAAAAAACAGTGTATGAAGTGACTGTGATCGGACAATGTAAAAAAAAAAAAGCATTTTGTTATGTCACGGGTTTCTGCGTTTTTTGGACCGATCATTTTTTCATGTCCGTTTAACTATGGATGGCGCCCCAGCTAGATTTCATATTTGAGGGTATGACAATAATGATTCTCAAAGCAATCCATACTGATAATTTGCACCAAAAAAGTTTGTTATATCCAGATATTTGTGGAAATTTACAGCTTACACCCATTAAAAGCTGAAAAAACAGTGTATGAAGTGACTGTGATCGGACAATGTAAAAAAAAAAAAGCATTTTGTTATGTCACGGGTTTCTGCGTTTTTTGGACCGATCATTTTTTCATGTCCGTTTAACTATGGATGGCGCCCCAGCTAGATTTCATATTTGAGGGTATGACAATAATGATTCTCAAAGCAATCCATACTGATAATTTGCACCAAAAAAGTTTGTTATATCCAGATATTTGTGGAAATTTACAGCTTACACCCATTAAAAGCTGAAAAAACAGTGTATGAAGTGACTGTGATCGGACAATGTAAAAAAAAAAAAGCATTTTGTTATGTCACGGGTTTCTGCGTTTTTTGGACCGATCATTTTTTCATGTCCGTTTAACTATGGATGGCGCCCCAGCTAGATTTCATATTTGAGGGTATGACAATAATGATTCTCAAAGCAATCCATACTGATAATTTGCACCAAAAAAGTTTGTTATATCCAGATATTTGTGGAAATTTACAGCTTACACCCATTAAAAGCTGAAAAAACAGTGTATGAAGTGACTGTGATCGGACAATGTAAAAAAAAAAAAAAGCATTTTGTTATGTCACGGGTTTCTGCGTTTTTTGGACCGATCATTTTTTCATGTCCGTTTAACTATGGATAAATATTTCTGCAATAAATGAACTCCCTTTACTAAATTTTGAATTGTACTAGTGTACCTTGCTTGCTTACGGGAACCCGAATTCTGAAACCTGAAAGCGTCTACAGTATATTTCCGAGCTATTCCCAATATGTGGGTTTCCAGACGAAAGACGTTGACGTCGACAAAAGGCTTTTTACCGACTGCGTTAAACAGAGGGGAGCTGAATTAAGGACTTTTTTGGAAACAAACGGGTCCCAGTCTGCAATATAATTGATTGCGATGATAAAGACCGAGTACGCCGACCATGTAAATGTTCTAAAAATAGAAAGCTGGAAATCCAAAATTTTTCTGATGATCTATATTTTCCGAAAATCGCACTTGTAAACGTGAGCCGTTCTATGCAAACGTTTCCTGCTTGATTTTTGTTTGATCTTCTGTATTTTTTGTGCGTGATTTCACGTATAGGTTTGCAATTTTGTACATGTTTTATTTCATTTATACGTGTTTCACGCACGATTTTGCGTGATCGGGAACTCTGAGGTCTAAAATTCTACCAATGGTAAAGGGATAATTACTTGTAGTCTACATGAGCATTAGCCATGCACACAATAATGAAAGATGTCTTCATGCTTTTTTTATCTTACCTGCAGTACTTTACTGTTTTCAAAGTTTTCTGCATCAGGTCGACCTTCCAAAGTAGAGAAAGGCACTTCACCGCCTGTCAAAGGAGAAATGTCACTGTACTCGTCCGTACATGTAGCCACATCTTGTGTGTCTGCTAGAACTATACTTCTGAATGGCATCTTGTATGTGCTGTCACAGGACATACTGTAAAACTGATATGGAATCCAATTGCTATCCTCGCTGGTTCTTTTGTAAATTGCAAAACTTTCCGGTCTTGGTGAGTGGAATCGAAGTCGAATGTAAGTAATATCGAATGCTTTACCTGAAAGAAAGAAGAGAAATTATCACTGATTTTCATTTTGCTGTTTGAATCATGAACTATCCATACCTCAGTTTCTTTTTCACATAATCTACATAGAAAAATTTTGTTCAGCTTGTTAACCCTTTACCACACAATTCTGAGATACAATGACTCGGAGGAAAACAGCTTTTGAACACATTGTGGGAACAGAAGAAAATGCCAGTAGGCAGAATTTTCTCCTTTCCCTGTAACATTTTTTTCTCTTGCTATTTTCCGTGTTTTGTTTGCAAATATTTCTAATTTGGATTCCAAAATTCTGTTGTTTGGTAAAAAGTTAAGACAGTGTGTTTGTGTGGTCTTTAGACCTCACTTTAATCATTTTAGTTGCATTTATTCATTTTCACATATGACCCGACTTACACCAATCCTAGGAGAGGGCCCCAAAATTCCTTTCTATAGTACCCTAAAAATAACCAAAACCTTTATTGAGGGCTGATCCTTCAGCATGTTAAGAGAGACAGGACTGAATCTATCCTTCTGTTGACAGGTGAAATACCAGATCATTTAAGGAAGATCTATGGCTTTATTCAAGTGTGTTTGACATACCATTGAAACAGTTGACACCCTTCATAATTCTATCTCATTGACTATCAGCCCATTATCACCAGGGTCATCTTCCAAATAATATATCCTTTACCTAATTACCAAACACAAAATTTTCGGTTTGTCCAAATCAAAGCATTTGCAGATGACAGAGTAAAAGTGACTGAAAATTTTAAATCTGAATTGTGAGGGGTAGAATATGTTGTGGGAAAAGGAGAAAATGCTGGTAATTCCCACAATGTTTTCAAAAGGCTTCTTTCTCAGGGTTGTTGAAAGTCAGGATTGTGTGGTAAAGGGTTCAGGACCCTGAAATGAAAAAAAATGCTGGTAACTCAATTTTGAGCCACATTAATTTTGTTGTTCACATTTGCTTTCAATATCCTGACCAGTCTTATATTTTGTCGTTTGGTAAAAGGTTTTAATTAGTCAGGGTTTTAACGGACAAACATTTTCTGTGTCTTGCATGCAGAAATGGGGAATCAGGACTCCCAATACTTATGCTACTGCGTCCCCTTGGACGCAATTCTAATTTTGTTGTCATTGGGTAAAGATTCGACGATTGCGAACCCTAAGACTTAAAAAGATAAAATTTGTCAAACTTAAACATTAGTACCCAAAATGTACCGCAGCTTTTCGGACCGTAAGTGTGATACAGTATATAACGCTTCTGTTTTGATCCATAATCAGAGCCCGGGTTTTGACACTTGGAAATTTGGAATGAACTGTCTTTGACAATGAAAAATATCTGCCTAAATGTCAATATGACACATGCAATTATCGTCTAGAACTTCGTATCACCTAGCTTGCGCGCATCCGGCAGAAATATGGGCTAAACATGATCAGTATAAAATGCGAAGGACACGCAGATGATAATGAATCAGCGAGTCACAGACAGAGTAACAAAGGTGTCATTCCTCTTATCTAGTGTAAAGTGACGGATTTTTAAGTTACTTGCTATTCAAACTTACTAACCGATGTCAAATCGTGTAGTAATACTTCTCCAAAAATTAATTTTTAAGAAAAAATAGATCGCTAAAAAAGCGTGAAAACCCAATGACACTACATTGAGCAGCGTGGCAACGTCCGATCAGGGGGACTTAAAACTATCTAATCTCATCTGTAATAATGAATTTAAACAGTAAATTTACACAAATTTCCATATAAAGCAATAATTGGAAGCTATATTTTCCTTCATGTGTGAAAAAAATGTTTTATGAAATGAAAATATAGATCGGGGCTATATGTAATTACACTTTTTTGCAGATAGGATTGCTTAAAATATTTCTGTTTTTAGTTTGGAAATTAAAATGTATGGAAAAAAATAAATGGTATTGGTATTCAAATTTGTACAACCAGGGGACTCCCAATTTTTAAGCCAGGACTCCCATAATCTTAGAAGTCAAGTCCCAAGAACCCCCAAAAGGAACTGTCAGACTAAAACCCTGATTAGTTAATTACCGTACATAGATCTTTATATCTCCTTTCCTCCTTTTACTAGAGAAGTATGAATTATAAAGTGCCTTTTATTTTCCTGCCATAACACAATTAAATTTTGCAACTGTGGGTGTTGTAGATCTAGATAAGACTGAAAAAAACGTGCAGTCTGATCTTTGATCCACACTGACCACTATGCTGGAACATTTTCAACTATTCAACTATGATATTGAAATTACTGGGGTATTTATTTAGACTGAAAGGGCCTGATTGGGCAATCATAATGACAAGATTTCCCATGGGGTAACAGGCAAACAGCTGCATCATAGATATTTGATGTCAGAGGTTATAAAGCTCACATGTTGTACTTTGTTTCTTGTTTGGGGAAATTCATACAAACACAGTTGCAGATTTTGTAACAAAACCAAATGTTACTAAACCATAGTGACCTTTATGTAACTCTTCACCACATAACATGTCCATCTGTTAACTAGTAACTAGTAACCAGCAATTTCTCCTTTTCCCACAAGTGTTTTCTACCCTATCACAGAAAAATTGTACTATTTGAACTACACTGAAATTGTTGACTGAAATAAGAACAGTAACTGTTGTAAATGAAGGAAACACTGATTTCCCACATAAAAAATATTTTAGGGGAAAAAACGGACAAAGAAAGATGGTGCCGATAGTGAGTGATACACATAAAAATCTGTACACTTCCTAAGATTTTTACAATTCTGCAGTAGTATTATTAGAGATGAAAATTAAGTTAACTCCTTACCACACAATCCCGACTTTTGACAACCCTGAGAGGGAAGCCTCTTGAAAAAATTGTGGGAAAAGGAGAAACTGACAACATATTAAATTAGAGCTATCACTAAGCATGATCACATTCCTTGAACCAGCTCTTTGTCACAAGACGTCTTTGTGTCAGAATGCAGAATAGTTAATAGTACAAGATTAGGAGTTTTAAAAAGTTCAAGGGGAGATAATTCTGAACAACTTGCATTAAAGTAATGGAAATTGCACATGCACAACTTCATATATACAGGAACACCTTGTAAATTTGAGTTCAATACCTGAAAAATTGTCCTAGTATTTCGCGGGACAAATTTGTGTCTACAGAAAGACAAACAGACATTTAGACAGACAGACAGCCATGGTTATTCTAGTATACCCCCTCCACTTCATTGTGTGTGTGTGTGTGTGTGGGGGGGGGGGGGGGGGGAAGGGGGGTATAATAAAACTGAAATGTATTATGATACTGCTGGCCTTAGAAAACCCTGTGGAGAAAGGACAAAATGATGATTATTATCTGTTCACAATGTCTTCGAAAGCCCTTTTCTGCAAGGTCAAACTAAAACTCAGAATCATGACAAAATTAATGAGTCAACCAAACTAAAAGTATCTGTAAATAATTCAATTTAATAACTCACCTGATGATTTACTGTCCTTGACAGTAAGAAAACATTTTGGGAACTGGAGAAAATGCTGTTTACCACAATGTTTTCAAAAGCTTTTCCCTCCGAGTCGGGATCATGTCGTAAAGAGTTAACCCTAATCCTGCTTAACCCTTTACCATATGACAAGATTTTAGACCTGTCCAAATTGAAAGCATTTGCTAATAACAGTTTCATTGTGGCTCATATGAAATGAATTTTGTTTGATAGGGTTGAAAACATTGTGGGAAAAGGAGAAAATGCTGGTTACCAGCATTTTCTCCTTTTCCCACAATGTTTTCAAAAGCCATCTCTTTCAGGGGTGTCAAAAGTCGTCATTGTGTGGTAAAGGGTTAATAACTTAAATGAAAGGTATCATCGGACAGTATAGATCTGAGGTCAGACTGCATGATCTGTGCAGTCTGATCTTAATCTGCATTGTCCACAAAAGGTTGGTGAGACGTGCTTAGCAGACTAGGGGGTTAACTCTTTACCAAACAACAAATTTCTGGACTGGTCCAAATTGAAAGCATTTGAAGGCGACAAAAAGTGACTCAAAGATTGAAATTTGTTCTAAGAGGGTAGAGAGCATTGCAGGACAAGGAGAAAATGCTGGTAACCAGCATTTTCTCCTTTTCCTACAATGCTTTCAAAAGTCCTCTTCCTTAGGGTTGTTAAAAGTCAGGATTGTGTGGCAAAGGGTTAATAAACTGAACTAATTTATCCTTGTGATTACCTCAAACTGATACAGTGTAGAATTGCAAACATTCTAGAGGATCTACAGTGAAAGAAAAGATATTTTATGTCATTTCCAACATAAGACATTAACAATGGGATATTGATACCTGTGACCTTTCATTTTGCTTTACTTGTATGATTCATGAAATATAGTTTATAGACATCATCAGATTCTATCTTACCAAATTGTAATCTGTTGAGTGCCACATATTTTCTGACAACATTATGTGACCATGAACAGTTTTAAACTCTCTCCCAAACGACAATATTTCAGACTAGTCCAAATTGAAAGCACTTGCAGATGGCAAAATAAATGTAACTCAATAACTGCAATTTGTTTCCAGCACGGTTGAAAACATTGTGGGAAAAGGAGAAAATGCTGGTTACCAGCATTTTCACCTTTTCCCACAATGTTTTAAAAAGGCTTCTATCTCAGGGTGTCAAATCCAGGGATTGTTTGGTTAACCCTTAACCTTTCACTAAATGATAAAACACTGCACTCAACCAAATTGAAAGCACTTGCAGATGAGAAAATGAATGTATAGACCAAATGATTATTAACCTGTCTTTGATATGATTTGTTTTGGAACATAAAATGATACTAGCAAAAAAATTCATGATTTACAGAAACTGATAACGTTTGTATGTCCAAAATGAAAGGTCAAACACTTGATAGATGGCAATAAAAATACCTTCAACAACTGATTTAAAGTGCTCACACTTTCATCTTTCTTCAGTACACAGACATTAACCCTTTACCACACAATCTCAAGTTTTAACAACCCTGATGGAGAGAGCTTTTGAGAACTTTGTGAGAAAGGAGAATATGCTGGTAACTCGCATTTTGTCCTGTTGAAACACTGTTTTCTTCCTATCCAAGATAAATGTCATAATTCGAGCCCCATTGTATTTGTTGTCATGTATAATGTGCTTTTAACTCTTTACCAAATTGCATTGTACTCTTCTAAAGTCAAATTTCAATTTTTGAGTCGCATTCATTTGGTCACCAGCAAATGCTTTCAAATTGGACATGTCTAAAGTTTTGTCATCATTCTGGTAACGGGTTAAGTCATTACTACACATTCCAGACAGTACACAAGCTTTTCACAATCCTGAAAAAGAAGGCTCTTGAAAGCATTGGGGGAAAATGAGGAAATGCTGCTTTTCCCAAAAAGTTTTCAACTAAGTCACTACCTTTGGTTTGTCATCTGCACAAAAAGTGCATACATGTAATTCATGCTGTCAAGTTGGACCAGTCAAAATTTTTTGGAGGGGTAAAGTTTTCTTTCTGACTGAAAGTAGACCAAAATGTGTCCAGATTTCATGTATCTGGTATTCAATAAGCTGGTTCCCCCTCTCTTCAGGTGTGTAGGTATATATACTGCCAGTAAAGGGTCTTGTAAAACAGGCATGCAACAGATCTTCTGTGTAGAAGATACCAGAAATCTACAGAACCTGCCATACAACCCTTTATATTGTAAGCACTGATGGGCTACAGAATAAGCAGAAACTCTTCTGAAAAACTTTATAAAAAAAACTTTAAAATTCTAAAAAAAGCTTGTTTCCACAGTTCTTATTCAATAGTAACCTGGATATTATGTTCAAATCAAAATCATCATGTAACATGTTAAATATTGCGAATTTTAAAAACCAGGTCTCCTTACATAATATTAGTGAAAAATTTACATAACCCACTTCATAAATAAGCACAGAGAAGAGAAGGCACATTGACTACTCTTTTCACAATTTGTGTATACATGTCTTAGTTTGAATGGATAGCAAACCAATATTCACACCAAAGACAAACAGGCTTTGCTAATACTGCTGATGTGCTATTCCCTGGCTACACTTCAAGCAGTTTTGGGATAAAGAGATAATCATGTGTAAAATGCTGTGTAAACCAGGTCTGATAATATCTACAGATTATCTCTTCATGCCAGGGGTTTTATATCACTCTAGATGCTGCTTGATTCAGGCCAAGCTTACTAACTTCCTGGGTTTTCCTATTTAACCCATTACCACACAATCCCTACTTTTGACGCCCCTGAGAAAGAAGCCTTTTGAAAACACTGTGGGAAAAGGAGAAAATGCTGGTGACCAGCATTTTCTCCTTTTCCCACACTGTTTTCTACCCTTCCCAGAGCAAATTTCAATTTTTCAGACACCTGTATTTTGTCGTCTGCAAATACTTTCAATTTGGACGAGTCTACAATTTTCTTGTGTGGTAAAGAGTTGAGTAGGTGTTTTAGGATACAATGTTCATCATGACTGCAAGTGCAAGATGTTAACAGGTGTCCAGTTGATGCATAAAATTGATAAAATCAGCATCCAAGCAACAACAGTTTACTGTTTTTAGTCTAAAATTATATTGCAAGCCAACTTTTTCACTTTAACTCTTTACCTATACATGTATAAAGACGGAATTTTTTACTGATCAAAATGAAAGCCTTTGCTGACAAATAAAAAACAAGTGACTGAAAAGTTAAAATTTATTTTGGTAAGGGTAGAAGACAATTAAGGGAAAGCAGAAAATATTGGTTAAAGGCACTTTTTTCCATTTTCAAGAGGCATTGTTGAAAGTCTGGATTGTGTGGTAAAGGCAGAGTTTATACTCTTCCAAACTAAAAGCATTTGCAGAAAAACACAATTACTATTATGGGCTTGTCTTTGGACAGGAAGAATAGACTGTAGAAAAAGCAGCAAAAACTGCATTAACCCATTACCAAACGACAATATTTTAGGCTTGTCCAAATTGAAAGCGTTTGCAGACGGCAAAATAAAAGTGACTGAAAATTTGAAATTTATTATGTGAAGGGTAGAAAACATTGTAGGAAAAAAAGAAAATGCTGGTTACTAGCATTTTCTCCTTTTCCCACAATGTTTTCTGAAGGCTTCTTCCTAAGAGGCGTCAAAAGTAGGGATTGTGTGGTAATGGGTTAAAGCTATTTGCAGATGCTGCATAAAATGTGACTCAAATGACAGTTTGTCTGATTTAGAAAGGGAATGAAAATTTAGTGGAAAAAATAACAATATTCCAGCTAATTGAATTTACGATGTGGTATCAAAAATCTCACACCAAACAATGAATGGAAATAAGAGAATATTATCACCAAAAATGAATCATATCCTAGCTATCAGTGTTTTATGGCAAAAAACCAGGTCACTTGAAACCCAATTTCATAGCTGTCTCAACTATAATTATGGTCACATGCAACTTTACATCAGGTGGCTCACCAGTACAACAGTATCCCACAGACTTTTTATGGTACATGTATCAATAAACCATGTTAACTCTTTACCACACAATCTCGACTTTTAATGACCCTGAGAAATAAGCCTTTTGAAAACATTCTGGGAAAAGGAGAAAATACTGTTTACCAGCATTTTCTTTTTCCCACAATATTTTCTACCCTCACAAATCAATTTTCAAATTTTCAGTCACTTTTACTATGTCGACTGCAAGTGCTTTCAATTTGGATCAATTTAAATTTTAGGTAATGAGTTAACCCTTTACCACACAATGATTTAACATCCCTGAGGAAGAAGCCTTTTGAAAACATTGTGGTAACCAGCATTTTCTCCTTTTCCCACAAAGTTTTCTATACTATCAAAGCAAAATTGCGCCATTTGAGCCACTTTGAAATTGTCGTCCGCAAATACTTTCAATTTGGATTGGTCTAAAATTTCGCTCTGTGGTAATGGGTTAATCCTTATCCTGCTACGAGACGAAAATCAAATATTCAGTTCGATAGTAAAAACCCAAAAATTGTTATTTCAAAGGTACAGTAAAACCTCTCCTCCCGACCACCCCGACAGAACGAGCAACCCGCTATTAAGAACGATTTTTGCCAGAACGGAATTTTTCCTTCTTCAAGATCAATGATCATAACCCCGGAAATACGAAAACCCGCTATTCCGAAATTACGACCACCGTTTTCAGTACCAATATGAATTTACCTGTGGATTTTCACCCCAAGAAACGACCGCTCGATTTCCATAACATCTTTACAAGCAGCTAATTTTCACGCGTCCATAATGGCGAACCATAGACTGTGCCACATGTACGAATATTCTTGGGTCCGATGGAATTGACAATCAATTATCGGTCTGTTGTTTGTCCACTGACAATTGATTGTAACATGTTTGTGTTAATTAATCAGGATGTTACGTAACATAATCAAATGACCTGTGAATGGATATGTTTAAACCATCGATTTGGCTTTCACACGGCAATCAAGCGTTTATCACACGTCTCTGACCCGGATAACAAACATGTCTACATCCGGGTGACCAGGTTTATTGTTTATAGCTGACTGATATAATTTACGACGTTTGAGTTTAGCGGTGATCGAGATGGGATTATCATTTTGAATTTGGAACTTTACATACTGTAATTATACCGTAACGAATATGCCATTGTTAACAAGTGAACAAGAAGAAATAAGAGCGACGATTAGCAGGCATGTTCGAATTTTAAACTCGGATGAAAAAAATAGAGGGGTGGGGGTCCGTAATATGTCAATCGTTCAAATATCAGCCTGTATTCGAAAATCTTTGTTTTAGAATGAAATTCGGCAGATGGAGTACGAGTTTTTAAGACTACACGAAGTGAAAAAGCATAAATTCTATCAGAACTAACATACGATCCTTTAGTCTTCAGATGCATTTAGTTAATGTACATACCTGGTTTTGATTGTTTTAAATAGGCAATTATGAATTGACATGCTTTTACAGGTGGATTTATTTCACAAATTTAAGGAAAAATAATATTTTTCAGTGAACATGAAAATGTTGTTGTCATTTTCATTTGTATACTTGGGTTTCCCTACGTCAAATGCATTTACTACTCGCGTCATTTAGCCCTGCCCAAGTCTACTCAGAGCCTGGGTTTATATCAAAATGTAGGCGTGTGAAACCCGGAAATCAGACCACCCCACTAATAAGACCAATTTTTAAAAGTACAGTGAGTGGTCTTAATAGAGGAGTTTTACTGTATGTTTTGGGAAAAAATATCTTCAGATCGGAAAGCACAGATCCAAGATCAGTCTGCATGTTCTGTGCAGTCTGATCTTGATCTACGCTGTCCACAAAAGGTCAGTGAGTCGTGATAAGCAGCCAAAGGGTTAAAAATAAATGTATGAACCGTCTGTCAACTGAAATATACATGTAGTTAGAAAGATGTCGATGGAAAATTAAGACTCAAGTTTTCCTTTTCAAGAGGAGCTCTTCAATTTTCAGAACAGTAAATTGCTGTTTTTCCAGCGATAAATGTACTGTCTTGGTGATTGTCAATCCATCAGATACAGCCGAGGGATTTGATGGCTCCCATCACCTGAGGTATTCTGAATGGATACCAAAATAGTAGATTATCTTAGTAAATAATTCACATCAATCATTATTTTAACCCATTACCAACGACAATATTTTACACTGCTCCAAATTCGAAGCATTTGCAGATGACAAAATAAAAGTGACTGAAAATTTGAAATTTGTTTTGTGAAGGGTAGAAAACATTGTGGGAAAAGGAGAAATTGCTGGTTACCAGCATTTTCTCCTTTTCCCACAATGTTTTTTAAAGGCTTCTTTCTCAGGGGCGTCAAAAGTAGGGATTGTGTGGTAATGGGTTAACCCCCGACTTTTGACGTCCCTGGGAAAGCAAAGCCTTTGAAAACATTGTGGGAAAAGGAGAAAATGCTGGTAACCACCATTTATCCTTTTCGGTTCCCACAATGTTTTCAACCCTGCTGGAAACAAATTTCAATTTTTGTGTTACATTTATTCTGTCGTCTGCAAGTGCTTTCAACTTGGACCAGTCTAAAGTTTTGTCTTCTGGTACAGAGTTAAAATGTAAATTAACACATGACTGCTAATTGTTCTTCAGACTTACTCAAAATTTACTTCTGCATATCATCCAATCAAATTTACAATGGTATACATGGTATAACTTTTTCTTTGTTCCTTTTTTCCCTGGATTAACTCTTTGCCACACAGCAAAATTTTAGACAAATGTCAAATTGAAAGCATTTGCAGACGACAAAATAAATGTGACTGAAGAATCGAAATTTGATTTGGAAAGGCTAGAAAACATTGTGGAAAAAGGAGAAAATGCTGGTTACCTGCATTTTCTCCTTTATCTTTTTTCTCAGGGACGTCAAAAGTATGGATTGTGTGGTAATGGGTTAAGATACCCTCCTATTTCTTGGAATCCAAACATCTTTTGAAAGCAATTGCAGACAACAAATTGGATACAATGTACTGACAGTCAGTCGGATTTGTCTATAAATTAAAAGGCTTGAAAACATTGTGGGAAAGGGAGAAAGTGCTGGTTACCGGCATTTTCTCCTTTTCCCACAATGTCTTAATTAGGTCTCATTTCAAGATCATGAAAACCTGGGATTGTGTTGTAAAGGGTTAACCTTTATCCAGCTATGAGCTTAACCCCTTCACCACACAAACCCGAGTTTTAACAACCCTTGGAAAGAAGACTTTAGAAAAACATTGTGGGAAAAGGAGAAAAATACTGGTAATCAGCAGCATTTTCTCTTTTTTCCCCCCAATGTTTTCTACTCTATCAAAGAAAAGTTGCACAATTTGAGCCATATTGAAATTGTCATCTGCAAATGGTTTCAATATTGGGACAAGGCAAAAATTTTCTCGCCTGGTAAACGATTAACCCTTATCACTTTCCCGAACGGCAAGTTTTGGACCAGACCAAATTGAAAGCATTTTGCAGATGACAAATTAACAGTTGCTAAAAAGATTATTTTTCTATATGATAAGGTAGAAAACATTGTGGGAGAAGGAGAAAATGCTGGTTACCAACATTTTCTCCTTTTCCCACAATGTTTTCAAAAGGTTTCTATTGCTGACCCGTACAATCCTGGGATTGTTTGGGAATGGGTTATAGTCCAAGCTAAACCTAAGAGACAATATCAGCCTAGAAATAAGACCAAAACTGTTGCAGTCTTATGGTTGACGGTGGTATTTGGAGTTTCATATACAGTAAGCAGAAAGATCAGATGGAACACTGTGTGCAGTCTAATTTTGATCCTCAATACCCACAATGGGCACTATAGTTTGTGAAAAGGTGCAGTACTGGCAGCTTTAAAACACAACATACTGTAGATTCTCTTAGATTCCAAGCACCTGCAGACAAATTCAAAACTGATGCAAATGAGCCCAAGTTCTCTGATAGGTTAGAAAACATTCAAATGTGGGAAAAGGATTTTCTTTTTTTTTCCCACAATGTTTGGAAGGCTTTTTTCTTAGGGTTGTTGCAACCCTCTGAAAAGGGCAGCTATTAACCAGTGTTTTCTGCCTTTTTCCGCAAGTTTTTTAAATTCTTTCAAACAAAATTCAGACCTTTGTCCTACAATCAGTAGGCACCTGTCAAAGTTTTTGATTTGGGCTCTTTTCCAATTTTGTGATCTGACAAAGTGAAACACATGCCGCCATTAAATTTTTTTTTCAGTAAAAAGAGCCAACAAAAAAAATGTGTTTTGCAGGGGTAATCCGTATAATTATGCAGTTTTAATTTTTACAATACCACATTTTCAAAACTGTGATAAAAATATCATTTTATACCAAGTAGGCCAATGTAGATCCAAGATGAGGCCATAAAACTGCTTTGCAATCTGATCATCATTTACACCGTCTGGAATATTAACAACACATTTTCTTACCAACTGTAAAACCAAGGTGAATTTTTCTTACAAACAATTTTATACATGTATGATATTATAACTATTGGTATAACTTTACATTACAAAATTGCATTTTGCTCTTAGATAATAATTATCTTTCCCTTGCCTCTTATCCCTTAACAAAATGCTAATAGATCTATTGTTCTTTTCACAATAATGTTTTCTACTCTCATAAATTTCACCATATGCTTTTATAGGTTAAAAACTATGTTCTTTGGTATGGAGTTAAATCTGCAAAAACTGTCATGTTTATGCAATTCAATTAATACAGTGTGATGCAAGATCTTTTGTTACTGAAAATAATCTGCAGTTATTTTACAGATTATTAAGGATTAGAAGATATGATATGAATGAGGGATTGCATACGTTTTAACATTCAGCTGAGATATGTGTATTATAGGCTAGCACATTTTTTCTCCTTAATAAAGGATGCATAACTTCAAAATATTAACCCTTAACAGAGACACAACTCAAAATTTCAATTATCTTGAGAAAGAGGTCTTTTGTAAACATAAAGGGAAAAGGAGAAAATGCTAGTAACCGGCATTTTCTCCTTTTCCCACCATATTTTCTACCTTTCTTGCGGATAATCCTATCATCAAACCAACATTAATGTCTTTGTACAGTGTGCAAATGCCTATAAGCACTTGCAGTTGCACACGACAAAATAAATGGGACTCAAAAATTGAAATTTGTTTTGGGAAGGGTAGAAAATGGCTTGGAAAAGGAGAAACAGCTATTTACAAGAATATTCCTTTTCCCACAATGTTTTCAAAAGGCTTTTTTCTCAGGGCCATGAAAACCCAGGATTGTTTGTGAAACGGTTTACTTTCTACAAAAGATTTTAGATATGTCTGCATCAACAGAAGACATATAAAACAAATTTACTCTTTACTAAAAGACAAAGTTTTTTACTAGTCCAAATTGAAGTATTTGCAGAATGTGTTGAAAAAAAAAAAATGTGACTGAAAACTGAAATCAGTTTTAAGAAGGGAGGTACATATTGCGGGAAAAAAGGAAAGAAAAGCTGGTAACCAGCATTTTCTCCTTTTTGCACAATGTTTTCAAATGGCTTCTTTCTGTTAAAAGTCATACTGTGATTATGTTACTGTAGTAAAGGGTTGAAAGTGGATCAAATTATGGGATTTGTCTTCAGACATGTAAAAAAAACCCATCATGGGTGCAGAAGAAAGCGGTCAGATTTGCTAGGATCATGAAAAATGGGACAGCTTGACGTGGGCAAAGTCCTTCATCCAACTTTCTTTGCTGCAAGTAGTCTGAAATTAACTCAAATTCAACAACCTTGATGGAGAACACCTTTCAAAGGATTGAGGAAAAAGGAGAAAGTGCCGGAAAACCAGCATTTTCTCCTTTTCCCAACATGTTTTCCACCTTGTCAGACAAATCTCATAATCAGAGCCAAGTTTTATATTTCATCTGTGGACAAATTTGAGGCACATTTGATTTTTCAATGTACAAATCTAAAAAAAATTTCTTTGTGTGGTAAAGGGTTCATTTTTGAAATTTTGGTATTTATGGATAATATTGTTTAGCCTGCCACAGGTAAAATATGGAAACCAATGTCCAGATTTTGTGCTTCAGTCTTTTTTCAATATTAATGAGTTCTATCTCATTCATTCCATTAGTTCTGTTCATGTGTTCCTAGAACTACACTAAATCAACAAAACACTTTAACTCTTAACCAACCAATCTTGGGTTTTCATGAAGTCCTGTGAAAAAAAGCCTTATGAAAACACTGTGGGACAAGGAGAAAAGCCCTGCTTTGATCCTCACTCGTCTGATGAGAAGAAGCCTTCAAATATTGGCCTCTGGTGTTTTTCTTTTGGAAGAAACGGAAACTTTACAACAAAACTTAACCCATTACCACACAATCCCTACTTTTGACGCCCCTGAGAAAGAAGCCTTTAGAAAACATTGTGGAAAAAGGAGAAAATGCTTGTAACCAGCATTTTCTCCTTTTCCCACAATTTTTTCTACCCTTCACAAAACAAATTTCAAATGTAATGGGTTAAATACCGGATTTTAAGAACTAGAACCTGTTAAAAAACAATCACAACATTTATCGACCCTACCGAAGAGGACTCTTGAAAACATTGCTGCAAGAGGAGAAAATGCTGGTTACCAGCATTTTCTCCTTTATCAACCATTTTCTACCCCATCAAAAACTACTTCAGTCATCCACGCCAACTTTAATATGTAATCTGCACATGCCTTTAACTTTGACAGCCTAGAAAAAACTATAAACATTGTCAGAGATGAGATCAGACACATTTGATTGCTATTTCTCAAACCTTTGATCAATTTTTCAGCAAAATATAGTGCTGCTCAAAGATCAGACTGCACACTTAATACAGTCTGATCTTGATGTACTCTGGCTATAAAGGCAGCTACATTTCTGAAAGGCACTTTAATAAGGATCAAAGGTAGATCTTATCACAATTTTCGCATCATTCTACAACTGAATCTTTTCCCTTTGTTAATGACTCTTAACCCATTACAAGACAATCCCTACTTTTGACAAACCCGAGACAGAAGCCTTTCGAAAACATTGCTGCAAGAGGAGAAAATGCTGGTTACCAGCATTTTCTCCTTTATCAACCATTTTCTACCCCATCAAAAACTACTTCAGTCATCCACGCCAAATTTAGTATGTAATCTGCACATGCCTTTAACTTTGACAGCCTAGAAAAAACTATAAACATTGTCAGAGATGAGATCAGACACATTTGATTGCTATTTCTCAAACCTTTGATCAATTTTTCAGCAAAATATAGTGCTGCTCAAAGATCAGACTGCACACTTAATACAGTCTGATCTTGATGTACTCTGGCTATAAAGGCAGCTACATTTCTGAAAGGCACTTTCATAAGGATCAAAGGTAGATCTTATCACAATTTTCGCATCATTCTACAACTGAATCTTTTCCCTTTGTTAATGACTCTTAACCCATTACAAGACAATCCCTACTTTTGACAAACCCGAGACAGAAGCCTTTCGAAAACATTGTGCGAAAAGGAGAAAATACTGGTAACTAGCATTTTTTCCTTTTCCCACAATGTTTTTTATACCCTTAACAAAACAAATTTCAAATTTTCAGTCACTTTTTTGTCGTCTGCAATTGCTTTCGATTTGGACAAACCACAGGAATTTGACATTCTATAACCAAAATAAATGATAAAACATGAAAAAAAAATCTCCCCTATATAATATAAACACAAGGAACGCAACGTCTCGATTGCTGGCGCTAGCACCCGACAGCCTTTCCCAACCAAAATCACCCACGAAACAAACACTGATCATAATCTCATTTAGCCTAGCGATAGACATGACAATAATGTACCTGTGTCATCCGGCGATACCTCAGTAGACACCTTTCAACCAGAGATATCCGTCATGTTTTACAGCTCTATCAGGACATTTTGATTTATCCGGGACTCCATTCGCTGACGTCACAGAAAGTAGCAGGTAGCATATTTTCGTATTACTTATTACTATTATTTTTTTCGATTTTAAGATACTTATGGACATCACATGATACTAAAGATGTTTTATCATTTATTTTGGTTATAGAATGTCAAATTCCTGTGGACAAACCTAGAATTCTGTCATTTGGTAAAAAATAAAAATGCTGAAACTTTTTCATGAAAAGGTCTTCAAAAAAAGAAACCTTGTGAGATATATGATTAATTTACAAAGAGAACAAGAGAGTGCAAACTGTAGTTACCAAGTCTCAATGTTAAGTTAACGTGCTGCTGTCTGGTACTTAGCCATTCTGATCGCCTCTCCAGCATTGTTTCACTCTGCCACCATGTCCAGTTATTTTGATTGTTAAAATCCGTCATGAAACTTGATGGGTGACGTTGATAAGGTGATCCAGCATCACAAATATGTCCACATGATTTCCTTACGCCGGTAACACCAGTCTGTAGACAATATTCCTGTGGACCTGTCAGCCCGCAAGTATTTGTTGCCTCGACTGTCAAATTAAATGCTGCGTTTACAAACTCGGGTACGCATTTTTGTGCTCGGCCTTGCGAGTCATAGCAAGAATTCTCAGCGGCTAAATTCACGTGAGGTAGAACAAAACATAATACTATACTCGTTAACACCTTCATGTTTGATCTAAAAACTAGAAATTTCACAAGAAAACCCAAAACTCCACACCGACTTTCATCCCAGCACCTCGCCATAACTTCTCAAAACTTTGTGAAGTTTATTGAATGGAATTATGGGCCCAACAGGTGCACGAGGTGTGGCCCGGCTTGGAAGAAAGGCTCCCTGCCCGGTGTTCAGCTACGTATCAAAGCAGGGCAGAAACTATTAGCAAAGTTTTTCGATGTTCATTTACGGACGCACTTTTAAGAACTACGACAGTTTCTCATTTAAAAGGTTTCATCACCGATTTTTGAGCTTAAGAAAAAAGAGAAATACAAAAAGATGAAAATATCTGATATAGCTATGAGCATTAGGACATGTAAAAGAGATACGTCTAGACCCGTCCTATGATCTGTTTTTCATTTTTTTTTTTTAAGCAGACGAATTTCGCCTAATTGAACTTTCTCCATCAGGACAATACTTTTACATGGTGTCATCAATTTCTCAAAAAAAAAAAAGGAGCAAGACATCAGGAAAGCACACACGCATATACGACCCCTATAGTGAAGAATATAGCTACTAACAGTATCTTAAAGGTAGGACCTTCAGATTTTGGGACGAAAATTATACAAAAATACAAAACAATAATCTTTATACTCCTAAAGCCTTATAATTTTCATTCATAAAATCCAAGTAGTCGAAAACCATCCAACAGCAAGAGAAATTACAGATTTACAACATCCCAGGTCTATTTTTACATAAGCAGCTTAAGCAGCTTGCTCATTTACATACTGGAAATACAAAGACAAAGCTTCAAACATAGCGTCCTAAGAAGACATTGTGCAAAATAATTACATATTTGTTATTTTATGACATTTAAGCGTCATTGGTCACGTGTCAGTCACTTAAAATTCCCACAATGCTTGTTTTGATTTTTGGCGCGAAATCTAAAAATAGCTTAAGGGGTTAAGTAGCCTTTTAAGGGAATACCAAAATACCCACCAAAAAAAAATGTAATATTATGATTCTTATTTAATGATGATTTGTATTTTTTTTTTTTTTTTTTTATTATTATATTTTAGTGATATATAGCTCTATATTTTTTAATTTAGTGTGATGTGAAAAACCTAAATACCCACCTTAAAAACACAACATAATATTATATACCAAGGAATTTATATTGTGCGAAAATAGGAAGGGTAAGTTCATGGTCAATAGTGATATTCTCTACACGTAAGTGTGCATTTATACATACAGTTCGGGTCTTAGTTCCTTGATGTTTATAAAATCAGAATCAAACGTGACATGATATAGTTTGAAAGTATCTGAAAGTTTTACAGAGATTATATGGTTTCACAGGTGTTAGTAAAATACTTGCAGTGTTAAACCATTGATTTACAAAGTCCCGTCAAGCATTATCTCCTACTAGATGGCATATACATGTGTATTCTATGAATACTCATCTGTCTGATATGGGCATCCTGGGTATAGAACCGAACCACTTTCCTACGCGATAACCGTTACTTTGAATTTAAAAAAAAAAAAGGTTTACCCAATAAAACGCTACCTCGTGCAATTCACTCAACTATGATCACCAGTTTAGAGAAATCTGTTGCTAAAGCAGGTCTCATTTCTCCTCAAACGTATTGCTACGTAAAAGCTATTTTCAACATTGCAACTTTATAGAGCGCAATATTACAGTCAGCCCGCTTTCGGGGCTAGTAGTGATGCGTCATATAAGACAGTCGAATCTTCGAAGAATATGACATTTCCAGCCGATATACATGGCTCAGTAGGTGGAGCGTAGGACTTGTGAACACAATGTCCTACAGGTTGTGGGTTCGATTCCTCGGCTGGCCAACTAAAATTACTAATAGTTCTTACGAACGAAGTCTGTAACAAAGAAACAAATGAATAAATGCATGGCAGAAATAAGGATCGGAGCGGGATTCGAACTCCGAACTTCCGGATGCAAAGCCAATACCCTAACCACTGAGCCAAAGAGATATCTCCCTGACGCAATAGCCAGGTATTGTATTTAAATCGGGAGTATGCCATGCAGGAAGGAGTGGTCTCCCGTAACACACCCCCTCTTAAAGTCATCATTTATTGATGACTCAAAGCCTTATTAGGCAGGAAGTCCGATTTTGGACAACAAATGGGATTAATGGCTCAATGGCCAATCCCGGACGAGCCCCCATCTTACGAACGAAGTCTGTAACAAAGAAACAAATGAATAAATGCATGGCAGAAATAAGGATCGGAGCGGGATTCGAACTCCGAACTTCCGGATGCAAAGCCAATACCCTAACCACTGAGCCAAAGAGATATCTCCCTGACGCAATAGCCAGGTATTGTATTTAAATCGGGAGTATGCCATGCAGGAAGGAGTGGTCTCCCGTAACATAGTCTTTCGAATGAGACATTAAACCGAGGTCCCGTGTGACGGTGCTATACGCCGAGCACGTTAAAGAACCAGGCGAATCTCTCAGTAGTTTCGACCTGTATCTTTGCATTATCCCCCTTAACAACTATAGCCGTCTTCTGGCACGTCGCTCAGATGGGCAACCGGTAGCGACGATAAATAAATGGAAATAACCAACCAAGAATATGACATGCGCAGACAACGCCCCGTCAGAGTGTCCGTAGCGCAAATTGTGTAATGTAGAGGGGAAAAAACGGGGGGGGGGGGGGAGGGGGAGGGAACAGCCCAATATGTTTTTTATCATATAGCAGAAAAAATTCCACCTTCAGAAGTATTTTGCGATATTTTTTTCTTTGCATCGGAACTGTTGTACCTGACCGTTGATCTCTTTCAGCCGGGTTCTACTTCTTACGTCACTGCTGGTGCGATTTTTATACCCTACTGACCATGTTGTTAACATTCAGTGGTTGTTATTAGAACGAATAAAACAACATTATAACGTGGGAATACGCTGACAAGATTTTTAGACCTTTGTTGAGGGGAATCATAAACAAACAGAAAGCAGATAAATTCATATGAACGTGAACACGTACTCTTTTCTCGTAAAGTCAAAAGCAAATATTTTCTACTGGTAGATGCTATCACATTTTTGGTTGGAACAACTTTATCAAATGGTAGCGCGTCGCCTGATTTTACGGGGGAAAAATGATCGATAACGAATTATTTACAAGAGAATAAGATCATGGTTGATGAGGAAAAGAAGTTGATTGTCATCCATGGAAAAATTATAGTTGTCTTTCAATCCTCTTTGGTTAATTAGATCTTATATTCTGTCTCACATCATCACCATCATCATTACTGGAAAGGTCGTCTGGAATAGTGGTGAGTTTAAAAGGCAGTCTGTCACACACACTGAGTACTGTCGAAATCCATTTTTCTTGCAAAATTGTTCTGATACACAGTATTTGTGGTCATGGTTCTGTAAATAAAGTGAACTTAAAAGACCGAACAGAAAACAGACGTTGTTTATTGTTATATGACGAATTTCAGAAGAGTTTAGTTGTATAAGTTTGGTATGACTGCAAATGACCTCTCAAATAACTGTACTTTTTCGTAAAATAAATAAATCTGGACAGAAGAAAAATAAGAAGAAATTCGTTAAAAAAGAAGACATTTTTAAAAGACCAGCAGACAAGATCATCACTCGTCACAACTCGGTCGATTCCGTACCTACATCTATGGCTCCCATCACCCTGGGTATGCAAGATCATGTGACTTGAAAACGCGGCAAGAAGGTCAAATGAGGTTTCTACACGGCGGCTTTTTTACTTGTTTGTTAACATGTACCAAAATATATTGGAATCTAAAGCTAATTACCTATCTGAGAACATTGATGCTAATCTTTTCTAGCTTAATTCTTAAAGAAGTCAATTTGTTATTAGAATTAGCCTTGCGGTTTGTTGGTTCACGGTAGTTACGCTCCGACCAAGAAAAAGCCAAAAATTTAACAAAGTATAAAATAATTCACCAATTAATTTTCTAAATCTATACTTCGTTAACCGTCATAGAAAATATCGTAGAGTTTCATCCAAACATTTGGAAGAAAAAGAACTTTGATCTTCACAAATGTGTCGGTGCCATTCAAAAATTGGTGTATTCGACTTCGATGGTTTCCGTAAAAAAGTCAATAGAACTCGGCATGCTTTGGGTCAATTTGCAGTCTCATTGTTGTAAAATATTGCCATAATTATGACCTAGCAGATGATCTAAATACGTCATCATGCATGTTTGTTGGGAAAACTCCTCATAATGAAGGATTTTAGACGGTGGGGTAAATGGTGTTAAGCATGTATGTGCCGATGACATCGTTTTCAATTCCGGTATGTTTTTTCTTCCATTTTAATCGTTTATTTTGAAAAATTAAGGTGATTGAGCTAAAGAAATGTTCAAGTCATGGTATTTTCAATTCTAATAGAGACCAGAAGAACCGCCATACGTCGCCGATTTTGTTACAACGGTAAAGTACCGATGTAACTTGAATCAATTTGTACCGTGAACCTACATGTCCACATCACAAAGACTAATTAAGTGGATAATGTTTTTAATTGCTTTCAGTATTCAAGTCACACGGCTGAGGGGAAAGGGTTATGGCATTCTATAACTATGGCAGATAAGAGAAAACTAACATAATTTACTAGTAGGCCTGTATCTTGTGAAATCATAGGATATGATTTTATTCCCGTCACTCAGCCCTATAGAAGGCCCTTCGTTCTTGAATAAACAATGACGTGTTAGTGTCATTGGAGTATATGCCCCATCATTCTATGTATTCTTGTTGGTGTAAAAAAATTTACAATGGACATGGAGGGCAGGACCGTAGGAAGCAATTTTGGATTAGGGGGCCAACATCATTTTAGAATCGGCTTGTCCTGATTTTACATGTATTGCGTTTGGTTATGCAGTGAGTATTAACCCACCTACTATATACCAATGACCGAAAAAGAAGGAAATTTGTTCAACATTGTGGTGAATTATGAGATTTGGAGAAAAAATAAAGCAGAAAATCACACGAAATCACGCCAGAAATTGTTTGGTATCTGTCAGATAACAAAAGTAGAAGAAAAATTACCTGGCTCGCCGCCGTTTGTTTCGAACTATTTTAAATCGTTCGAAATTTTCTATTATTTCATTCTCTTTATGCACGATGATTGTCTAGCAGTATTCAGCGAAATACTGACACTGTCATTTTATTGGTGATCAAATAATTGGGGGTCCGGCCCCCTGGTACCCCCCCCCGTTCATACGGCCCTTGAGGGCACCGCGGTAGCCTCAAAATAAACTCACTATTTTGAATTACTCTCCTATTTAGAGTCAAAATTCGGTTTCAACTTCCGGTTTAGGCTGGCGACAGATTTTGGATGCAAAAACATTATTTTAACGGTTCTTGCACAAAGTTAAACATATTTTTTATACATCGTAGTTAAAAAATATGTCTGGGCTAGAACCTCTAGGAATTCCAGGGGGAGATTACCTTAGAGAGGCACTGACAAACTGCTCAGACCCACTCGCTGCTATTGAGGATTTTCAACAAGAGAACGGCATTTTGTTACCTTCTCTTAAACCAGCTTTGCCGTTTTTGGATCTACATGGTGTCAAAAGACTCGAATTTCACACTTCGGTTTTAGAGGAACTTCGCGAAAAACTTGTCCAAAGAATCGCAGATGTTGCCAATAGTGATGATAAAGATCGGTTTAAGAAATTGGAATCTATGCTGGAGAAGAGTTTCTGTGTTATCAAACTGCCAACAGTACGACCTGTTGTGTTATCTATTTTAAAAAATCTCCCTAAAATAAAAGAAATTTATTTAAAGCAGATTTTAGAAGATAAAGAATTGTACACTGAAGCAGCTACTGAAGTGAAGAGGCAGATTTGGGAAGAGAACCAAGCATTGTTTGGAGATGAAGTGTCACCCTTGCTGTCCCAGTATATCAGGGAGAAAGAAAGCACATTATTCAGTCATGAAAATTCAACTTCAACATTTTTCTTACATTCACCCAAAGTACGCAGACAAGGTGAAGTGGTACAGAAGCTGACTCACATGGTTGGCAAAAGTGTGAAATTATATGACATGGTGTTACAGTTCTTAAGAACTTTGTTTCTGAGAACAAGAAATATGCACTACTGTACCCTGAGAGCAGAACTTCTGATGTCCCTGCATGACCAGGAAGTCAATGATATTTGTGCTGTGGATCCATGTCACAAGTTTACTTGGTGTGTTGATGCATGTATACGAGAGAAGTTTGTCGACTCGAAAAGAGCAAGAGAGCTACAAGGTTTCCTGGATGGAATCAAACGAGGACAGGAATTTGTACTGGGGTAAACTTGACAATATTCTTTGTGATGATTATCATATCCTTTACTACATAACCCAAATTTTAATGATCCTTATGGTGCAGTCACACTACAGCGTATGACAGTACAGTAACGTATGTGAACGTATGAGAAAAAATGCTTATACGCTCGCCTACACTGATGTACACTATGGGTTTGTTAGGCGTAAGTCATTTGCATTCAAAGCATGCTGTTATACGTCCATGCACGTTGTCATACACAGAAGCCCAACAAAAGTTTTGAACATGTTCAAAATTTTTCTGCGTATGCCAGCGTATAGCGTATTGCCAGCGTATAGCACATACGCTATCATAAGCTTGGCATACCCTTTATGCACTAGAGTGACGCTAAAAGTATGTTACCCATAAATGGAGTACGCATCTCATACAATAGCATGAAGCAGAGGAGTTTGCAGGCATCTTAAACAGCTTGAAATCAACTGTACTTTTAAAATGAAGGACTTGTGACAATTCAAAGTCAAAAGAGGGCACTATGCATGAGCTATATATACGTTACTCATAAGCTCACATACGCTACGTGTAAGTTACTCGTACGCTACCATGCACTACTCATGTGGTGATGATCACTACGCTGACGGTGGCATAAAAGTTAACAAACGCTGATATTCATCTGCATATGTTTTGTATTCGCTGCGTAGACGCCAGTTATACGTTCCACTAATGCAGTACTTAAGCTTTTCATATGTGTAAAATGGACAGTCGACGATGGCTGGGGTTTATAAACTGTAAAGTTGTGCATATTAGCAGTTTTTCTTTTTTTTTTACATGCAACACATACATTTCTCTCATACGCTGTAGTGTGACTGCACCATTATTCAGGGTACACAAGTCTGGAGTTTTAACAACCCTGAGGAGGGCTTGAAAACAATTTAGGAAAAGGAGAAAATGCTGGTAACTATCAATTTGTCCCTTGTCCACAATATTTTCTATTCCATCCCAGGATAAATTTAAGTTTTTTGAGCCATATTTTTTTACACATAGACATGCAAATACAGTACTTTGAATTTCATTTGGACAGATCTGAAATTTTGTAGAGTCCCGCTCTGCTTGGTGGTATAGTGTAGGACTCATAACCTAGAGGTCCTCTGTTTGAGCGTTACTGGATATTTCATGGGAATGTAGTTGGGCAAGACACTTCCGAGCTCCAGCCTAGGACTGGGAGCTATAGCCAATTTATGACTGAATTTAAATAATGTTGAATGATGTTAAATAAATTAAAGTTTGTTATATTTGTAGACATTGTTGCTGAGGAAAAATTGCCGCATCAGTTGAGCTTTGTCTCCTCTTGCTACAATGTTTTCAGTAGTGGTCTGCTGTAAGATGCAGGAAGTTATCAAATCAGTTGTTTCCCAAAACTTTCATTTTCTTTTTCGATTCCTTAGTTTTGAAGTTGAATATGTTCTTACTGATAAATTATACTAAAAATGAAAGATTTAATATGTGGTGCAACATTTCAAATCTTTCATGTACTATAAAGCACATACATCTAGGGCTCGTATGCCCTTGCAAGTCTGCAGTCTCTGCTACAGAATAGATCGAATACTGGAATAAATATAGGCAAAGTGCAATACAACTCGATGTCAATCAAGCTGGGACGATATTTTAAAGACACAACTGTTGCTGAGGAATTGTGTTTCATTTAATTTTTTAGATTCTGTTTACCAACTTTTTAACTACTTATAAGTGTAATACTATTCCCTATGTGTTTATCACTTTGCAGAGATTTGTCTATGATCCTTTGTGATCCCTATGCACTCAATACAGTAGCACTGTCAGTGATGAGAGCTCAGCAGCACTGCATTAACAATGACATTTTGCCAAGAGTAAGTGTACCTACATTCATGTTTTCAAATTTGTGGATTGTGTGCAATTTTATATTCTTGTAGTTGAAACTTGTATTGTTAATTGATCTTGACCAGACCTGGGTCTGTATTTACCAACCGTTCTTAAGAACATTCTTTGTCTTATTCTTCAAGATTTTCTAACAGTGAAAGTAACAGATTTTCTGATTGGCTAAACCACTTGGTTTAGCCAATTAGAAGTTCTGTTTCTTTCTCACAGATTCTGATCTTGACTTGTACATGTAGTAGCTCAGACATTTTTTTTTCTATTTTCCCTATTCATTGAAAGCGTAGCATTTTGGATTATTTTATATGCAGAAGTTTTTTTAAAATGGTTAAATACATTTAGTCATTGCCATAATTTCTTCCATTCATTTTAACTTTATCGATCAGTCTGTTGTTGTAACAATCAAGGTTTCTGACATGACCTATAGGCCTTTTGGCTTTGTGTAAAGACTTTTTTTTGTCATTTGTTGTATGAGAACCTTGTGCAATTCATAACAATAAATGACTTTTTACTGTATATTTTACATTTTCAGGAAAGTGCAGACATGCTGTTGTTGTTGAGGATGATAGGATTGGGTTTGGGTGCTTGGGACATGATTGATAGCCAGCAATTTAAGGAACCAAAACTGGTAATGACCATTTACATTCCTGTGTACACTTTTTCTGATGAGCTCATGTTTGGGTCATTTGCACTATACACTTTCAGACAAAGCTACATTTGGAGTTAACTGATCAACCATCGTTTTCTGAGGCAGATTTTGTTTGTCTTGCAGCAAAAAATATTGGTGCAAAATATGAAGTTTTGTTTTTCATATTTCTCCTATGTTTCATGTGTTAAGCTTTAATTCTAAACCTTTCATAAACATTGAAGATAGTAGGCAGGGATCAGTCAATAATACATTTTATGCACATGAAAAAACACATTATTGTATAATCTTTCTTCATACAGTGGCTTTTTACTATCAATTTTACATTTTTTCCGAGTTCACTCCACTAACTTCATCATATTTGAATTGATGGAGATTGCCCTGTTGCTGATTTATGTCTTTTATACATACCAGATCACTCACAATTCTGTTTAGTTCAACTCTTTTTATTGTTATCATTTTGTTCAAGTCTTTTTAGCTCAAAAGATACCACTTTAACCCTCATTTGATGCAGATATAGGTAATAAAAGATCAAAGCTATTGATGCTCTATAAAACATTCACTTGCACACTCACTCACTCACCCACCCACTCACCCACTCACTCACTCACTCACTCACTCACTCACTCACTCACTCACTCACTCACTCACTCACTCACTCACTCACTCACTCACTCACTCACTCACTCACTCACTCACTCACTCACTTCAGATCCTGTCCATTTAAAAAAACTTCAGACAACACATGGCTAAGATGATGGGGTGAAGGAAGGCTGCATCATACTGGTCACCAGCATTTTCTCATTCTCTTTTATGTTTTCAAAAGGTTTCTTGGCAAGATTGAAAACAATAAGATTATTTTGGTAGAGGGAATAACTCATTGTGAATTTGTGATTATCTTTATTTTACTGGAATGTTCTTGAATATGTCTGTTGGCAAGTTTGTTTCATGTTTAAGTCTGTTTTTTAGTTAACTCTTTACCAAACGACAAAATTTTAGACTAGTCCAAATTGAAGGCATTTTCAGACAACACTTTGAATTTGGCTGAAATGATTGTAATTGTCTGTGAAAGGGTAGAAAACCTTGTGGGAAAAGGAGAAAATGCAGGTTACCTGCATTTTCTCCTTTTCCTACAAGGTTTTCCAAAAGCTATGTCCTGAGGGTTGTTAAAACTCGGGATTGTGTGGTAAAGGGTTAATTGGCAAGGTGACTCACAAAAGTTTTTGGGAAAACATTTTTATTTAACATAAACAGATATGCTTTTTTTACACTTGCAGGAGCCAGTGTTGATCACAAAATTCCTTCCAGTATTAGCAGGTATGGTGGTGGATGACCAGGTAAGAGCTGTACAGAGTAAGCTGCCAGATGAACCTCCACCAACAATACAGGGACCATCTCAGCTGTTTATGATATTTATTAAAGAAAGTGAAGTGGCAGCCATGTTGGCACTGTACTATACTCTTCAGGTATACTCTCTGAGCTTTTACCACACAAATTTTCATTGTTTTTTTATTCCCCTGCAACTACTCTTGAGAAAATGCAGAAAGAGAATTTTTTTGATATTGGGTTAGACTGTTAACTCTTTTCCACACAATCCCAACTTTTTTTGAGAGAGGAGCCTTTAGAAAGCATTGTGGAAAAAGGAGAAAATGCTGGTAACCAGCATTTTCTCCTTTTCCCACAATGCTTTCTATCCCATCAAAGACAAAAATGATCATTGTAGCTTCAGTTATTTTGTCCTCTGCAAGCAAAAGGTTTCAACTTGGACTGGTCTAAAATTACATGTACCTTGTTTGGTAAAGAGTTAAAGAAAGGAAAAAAAACAACACACAACACTGATCAACTATAGCAGGGCTTCCCCTGCAAGTTTCAATTTTTGCTCCATCAAATTGGCCACTTCATAAAAATTGGTGCCAGTAGGAGCCAACTGAGGTAGCCACATATTGCTTTAGATACTTCAGTTTATTGGCTAATGCTAAAGCTTCTAAATACATTGCTCAATAGTGCTGTACAAGCTTACTTATGTTCCTTTTTCCGCAATGGTTTAAAGGTTTTGAGCTGCAGGGAAATAGAATTTGTATTTCAAAAGTAATACAGCTCCTTAATTCTATGACTGCCAATCTGTTAGAATTCCGTCAGTTTTTAAGAAATTCAAGAAGAAATTTGGGATTGTGTGGTGAAGGGTTACAACATCATTTATTTTATCCTGAAAAATACTTCTGTTTAATTTTTTAAAAGGTCCTTTTATTCTGGTCTTTTCTCTCAGTATGAGAGTCCTATATAGTAACTCGTTCCTGTGATGTCACTAAGACAAAGTGGCCTATAAAGTGTAATCCCCCCCCCACCATTTATTCAGCATTTTCACATCATAAAATCATCCGTGTTTTTCCTCATTATAAGACATATTTCAGCATTTCAGCACCTACTTTTAGAGTTTTATACATATATTTGTGTAAACTTACTTTTTAAAGTCATCATCAAAGCTAAAGACAGTCTGAAATGCTTTTGATTGCACAACGTCAAACTGACATGTTGTTGTGTCATGGGTTTTCCCTTTTGACGATCCATTTTTTCATATCAAGTCAATTTTCAGAAATTGTTTTCGGCATTATTGTGCATAAAATTTTCGGTATATGTAGCAATTTACTCCAAAAGCTGTCATTTTTACGCTAGATAAGCAGATCAATATCATTATCATGTTTTTCATTAACAACATCGATAAATACATGCAATAAATTTCAAGCCAGTGAAAGGATGTAGACCAGGTAAGGCATACTGAAGGCGCGGCTTTAGAAATTATTGGCGGCGACTAAATCTTGTATCTGATAACTGATTGGTTTGATATAGAGTGCTCAAAGGGGCGTGACGAAATATTGATATTTGATTGTTTAGTAGTGGTCTGTATGCAAGTATGGTGTGTAATTTAGACAAGACCGTTAATGAATGGCAGCCTGATAAGGTGTGATAAACAGTTACGTGGGCTTCCTTTACATTTGATACATATTGTGTATGTCAGAGGATAGTTTATAGACATTAACTTGTCGCCAATACATTCGCCAGTGCTTCAATTTTGGTGCCATTTTTTCTAAATTATCGCATTTGGTGCCACTGGCGATCGACAGCGGGAGGCCTGCTATAATAGTTATATAAGACATGCTCTGTGAAAAGAGTGTTTAATGCATCTCCAAAAAGTATTAACCCTGGTCAGGCTGATGCTGGTTGAAACCTCTTGCAATTGGTCAAAATTGGTCAATTTTTAGAATTTCAAAAGGCTAGTTTACTTCTAGATTCATTACATTTTATGGACATTATGGATCTCTAATTGACGTGCATGGTATAATGCAACATAGAGATGAAATATTCCTTCTTTATTTTTACTAAGGTTTGAGGCATGCAGAACAATTAATGCAAGCATCTCAAGTTTATTTAGTCAAAAGATTTCTTGGATCCACCTTTTTATTATTCTCTATATTCAGTAAAGCAGTCAGTGCCTAGGTATCTGACATAAGCATGAAACCAGTGTAAAACACCAGGATGCTTTGAAAGATGGGCCAACCTGACTGAAATAATGTAGAAACAGGCCTTAACCCATTACCACACAATCTCTACTTTTGACGACCCTGTGAAAGAAACCTTTAGAAAACATTGTGGGAAAAGGAGAAAATGCTGGTAACCAGCATTTTCTCCTTTTTCTGCAATGTTTTCTACCCTTCACAAAACAATTTTCAACTTTTCAGTCACTTTTATTTTGTTGTCTGCAAATGCTTTCGATTTGGACACACCTAAGATTTTGTCGTTTGGTAAAGAGTTAAACAACACACAAAGATCTTCAGATTGTGATGAGTATAAGATGAAATTATGCCATATATAGTATTTTTAAACGATGAAGAAGAAAAACGTAAAATAAAAGAGTCTAACAGAAATTCTTAAGAAAATATATCTGATAGTTGTTTCATTGAAAGATCAATCAAATGCACAATTTTTTTGATATTTTAGATTTCTAGACAGCGCGACAAGTTTGGACTGTTGCAGATTTTGCCATTTTTGACTGTGTGTCAGAATGAGCGACAATATGATGATACATTTCTACACTCGATAGTTTCATATCTTATCACCATGGCAGAGGAATTTAACAATGAAGATCTGTGTGAAATGGTATTCAGCGAATTTTTCAAAGTAAGTTATTTTGGGGATCCTGCCGAAATTAAAATTGATCATTTTACAATACATGTATGATCCTATACCATATAATTCAAAGTTTTACAAACTTGAGGGAGATCTAGCTTTTAACTCTTTACCACATGAGACAATTTTAGACTAGTGCAAATTGAAAGCATTTGCAGACGACAAAATAAAGGCGACTGAAAAATAGAAATTTGTTCTGGGAAGGGTAGAAAACACTGTGGGAAAAGGAGAAAATGCTGGTTACCAGCATTTTCTCCTTTTCTCATAGTGTTTTCAAAAGGCTTCTTTCTTAGGGGTGTCAGAAGTCGGGATTGTGTGGTAATGGGTTAAGATGTAGATAAAAAGGTAGCTGTCATTTTCTCCATTATTCTATTTTTTGTCTACACATTTAAAGGCAATTTCTACCATTTTGATCTCATTCAAATTACTTTTGACTTGAACATGTCGACAGTTTGTCATTTTGAGTAGAGGTAAGGGCATAGTAAGAACTGTTGCTTTATATTGATGGTTTTGTTTTAAATCTTAGACTAGAGTTCAAGTCTTGACCAGAGGACAAAATTTGAGACTGGCCCAAATTAAAAGCATTTATATAGACAACAAATTAGATGTGGTTTAACTGGATCAAACCACCTTTCTTTGGGTGGAAAACATTGTTGGAAAAAGGATAAAATATTGCTTACCACACATATGTTATGAGATACTTAACTCATTACCAAACGACAAAAGTTTAGACTGGTCCAAATTGAAAGCACTTGCAGACAACAAAATAAAAATGACTGAAAATTCGAAATTTGTTCTGTGAAGGGTAGAAAACATTGTGGGAAAAGGAGAAAATGCTGGTTACCACAATGTTTTCTAAAGGTTTCTTTCTTAGGGGCATCAAAAGTAGGGATTGTGTGGTAGTGAGGTAATTGGAATTTGATAGTTAAGAATACAAGCTGAACAGCAATTCAAGGCTGTTTATACAACTGATATCAAAAATTTAAGCTTTGTCAAACAAATCATAGGTTATGAAACAATTCTATTTCCTAAAGTTGAAGTTCAGAGGATGCATGGGCTCATATTCTTCTATTTCCAGCCTGGTTTATCGAGACAGAATGTTGTACGACACATGATGCGACTACTTTGGTATACCCATCATAAGATACCCAAAGATCGCCTTACTGCTGTGATGGAAGTTGTAAAACCAAACCAAGGGGTAGGTTAACATTTTACCAATCAAACAAGTGCATGTATTTAACTACCTGACAAAGAGGCTGTTTGAAAATGTTTGAAAGGAAGAAAATGCTGGTAATCAGCATTTTCTCCTTTTCTCACAATGTTTTCTGTCCTTTCCGTCAGACATTCCATTGTTTTTTTGGTCACATTTTATTTGTTGCCTGCAAATTCTATGAAACTTTGTTGTTTGCTATGTATGAGTATTTCCTACTAAGCTGTGTAAGGTAAACATGCAGATTTTTCAAGACTCCTATTATCTGATATGATAGTGAGCACTGATGCAAGCAAGCAGTATGAGTGCATACATGTAGGTATTTGCCAAGGTATTTTGTGATAAAAATTGTGTTCAATAATGTCTGTGTTGTACAACTTTTAAGGTTTTCAGAAAAAATTGCTAACGATTACTCAGAAAGAAAAATAGCTTTTATTAATCAAGGAAAATTGGAGCACAGATAAACAAGTCTAATTTACCAGTGTGTTTGATTTAAATGTTATTTTATGATTAATGCTATCTGTTTTTCAGCATAGTGAAGTCATACACAGTACATACAGTTTGCTGACAGAGAAAATAGCCTCCTACCAACCCAGCCCCACTACGCCCGCTGATAAACTGGGATCACCCTTAATGAGTGTCC
This sequence comes from Tridacna crocea, assembly GCA_943736015.1. Lineage (NCBI taxonomy): Eukaryota > Metazoa > Mollusca > Bivalvia > Cardiida > Cardiidae > Tridacna > Tridacna crocea. The sequence goes on along the minus strand of OX031057.1, from coordinate 48,026,663 downwards.
CAGTACCGACTCCAGCTGTTATCTAAACCTGGCTGCTTCCACCTTATTGGTACTACTGTGAAATTCTAAACTGATTGGCTTTGGTGATTCTTAGCTCTGGGTGCTTTACATTTACAGTACCATATAACCAACATGGACAGTTTTAGATAGAAAAAAATAAAGACCCAAATTTCACCAGAGTTTTATGGCCTCAATCTCTGCATGGTGTATACAGTCTGATCTTGAGCTTCATGGGGGGAAAAAGCAACTTTAGTCATGAAAGGTTATTGTTGAATTGAAGTATGAAATAAAAGAAAAGTCAAAAAGAAAAACTCTGTTCCTTCTATATAACCCTCTACCAAACAGTCAAGTGTTCCTGAAAGAGTATACCTTTTGAAAACATTGTTGGGGAAAATGAGAGATTTCTGGTAATGATACATATTATTTGTCATCTGCATTTACAAAAGAATGTTTGGTGTAAGATCTTTGCAGCCAGCAGACAACTGTGAAATAAAGGTAATCATCAAGTTTGGAACATTTGAACATTACTACTAGAAAAAACAGTTTCTCCCTTTGCCACATTATTTTTAGTGGTCTGTGGTAGGACAAAAACATAGGTGATGTCTAAATTAATGTAAAAATAACCTCAGGTATAATTGAGGAGACAAAGCAAATAGCAACAAAACCTTATACTCTACAAATGGGCTGAACCCTTTACCAAACAATCCCTGATTTTTGCGACCCAGAGGAAGAAGTATTTTGAAAACATTGTGGGAAAAGGAGAAAATGTTTTCTACTGTTCTCAAGTCAAGTTCAAATTTTTGGGTCATGTTCATTTTGTAGTCTGCAAATGCTTTAAATTTGGACAAGCCTAAAATTTTGTCATTTGGAGAGGAGTTAAAATTATCCCTGTATCATGCTCGAGTTTTAACCACCCTTAGAAAGCAAGGTTTTGAAGGAATTGTGGCCATTTTGAACGCAGAGTTTTGCAACAGGAATACAGATATTACGACTGCCTTTCACTTAACTTTAGGTATGCAAGTATCTGTTCTAGAGACAATCTAGCATAACTTTACACCAGCTCATATACCCCAAACAAATGCTGATTATCTACAGAGTTTAGGGAAAGGTAGTCTGGGAATATATTTTAAAGTTAATAAACAATGTAGTACTCCCGAGTTTTTATGCTATGAATTGTTTGTCAAAAAAGAGTCATATTTCCTGGCAGACTTTCATGTGAACAAAGGCTACAGGCAGATGGAACTATGCTTAACCCATTACCACACAATACCTACCTTTGACAACCCTGAGAAAAAAAACCTTTTAAAAACATTGTGGGAAAAGGAGAAAATCCTGGTTACTAGCATTTTCTCCTTTTCCCACAATATTTTCTACCTTACACAAAATAAATTTTAAATTTTCAGTCACATTATTTTGTCGTCTGCAAATGCTTTCAATTTGGACAAGCCTAAGGTATTGTTGTTTGGTAGTGAGTGAAAGGTTTGCCCCCTAATATTGCGATGTATTTGCTCAAAACTCTGTAAAACCTTTCGTGACAAGACGAGAGGCTTGCTTGTTTGGTGCTTAATACTGTTTAGAACATTATTTCATTAATATTGCTAAAACCGGAGCACCTATTCCTGATTCCTTGTATTTTTTAGAGAAGAAAACATTATGGAAAGGGGGAAATGCTGGTTATGAATATTTTCTCCTTTTACCAACATGTTTTCAAGTGCATCCATCCCACAGTCATTAAAACTTGCTTTTGTGTGGTAAAGGAGTAATAAAAGATTTGTTAAGGAATTTGTTGGAAGGTTTGCTTTTTACAACGGAAATACTTTATTGTCTCGGACAATGGAGGTCCAGAACTAGACCGGATGTTCTTGATCCACACTGGAAATAGATCCAGCGTAGAAATTTAAGGATTAGCTATAAATGAAGTTCATAGTTCAGGTTTTTAGCCAAGTATTCCTATCTTTAGTGCCAGACGTATTTACATGTCACATCGACTTGATACAAGTCCTGGAAAGAAATCTATTCAGTCCAGATTCGGACCCCTTATGAATAGTACCAAAAGTACAGGAGGAATCCTTGGTATTCGGCGCAAAATCTTCGGTGAGCAAAATCTTTGGAGATCTGATGACATCAATCGATTGATTTTAAGCATTTTTTCAATCGTTTGTTTAGCTGTTTTCAGTACGTTGATGACGTCATAAAAAACATATAAAATCCATTGATTTTACGCATTGTTTCAATCTTTTGTATAGCTGTTAGGAAAATGGATGCGGAACCAACAGGAAACGAGATAATCGAAAAAAAAAAAATTGAATAAATGTGTTAAAAGCCAATACAGTGCAGGTAAATTGTCGCCACCTATCAAAAGGAAAACTCAGCACCAAACAATCACATGACATTTTGGAAATAAATTAATGTTCAACGTCAGTGTTTAATGAAGAACAAGTTAAAGAAGGACTTGTTTCTGAAACTTCTTTATTTGATCTGCCACCACCTCATTAAAGGCAAACAATAAAATCAATGGATTGACGTCATCGGATCACCGAAGATTTTGCTCACCGAGGATTTTGCTCGAGGACTTTGCTTCGAATATCGAGGATTCTTCCTGTACTTTTGACACTACTTTTACGACTGGGTTACCAGTGGAATGCCCAACACTCAACTTCCAGTGGTTCGATCCCATTAAGGAGATAGGAACACTTTGCTAGAAACCTGAACTATGACGGGATTGTCTGGTAATGGATTAAATTGAACCATTTGCTGAAAAGAGCATTTTAATATTTTTCTCCACGGCACGAACTGTCTGGTTACCGCAACTTTCAGAAAAAAATCGTGACTTTCGAGCAGATTTATCGCAACATTGCAAAAGGGGACCAAAATTTCAAATGGTTATTTCTGCTACTTTGGACCCCTTTTTATGCAAAAAAGAAATTCTTATTCAACCTTTGATTAACAATACTGACTTCCTGTACACATTATCAAGATCAGGAAATTGCGTGTCGTGTGCGTGCAAATTCTAAATTTTCTACAGTAACTGTTTTCGAAAGTTTTTGTTCAAAATGGCCAGGTATTAGATAAAACTTTAACTTCGCAGCATCACAAATGGGGGATTTATTTTGGAACTGATTTGTGTGCCCTTCCTTGGGTAGTTGTTTTGATGTCTTGTAACCAGCATTTTCACCTTTCCCGCAATATTTTATACTCTATTAAAGGCAATTTTCATCATTTGAGCCACAATGAGTAACTGTTTTCGTGCTGCGAAAGTTTTCGTGCTAAGTGGCCGGATATTAGCCCAAACTTCAAGTTCGCAGCATCACAAACGGGATTTATTTTGGAACCGATCTGTGTTGCCCTTTCCTCAGGTACCTGTTTTGATGTCTTGTGACCAGGATTTTCTCCTCTCCCACAATATTTTATACACTATTAAAGGCAAGTTTCATCATTTGAGCCACAATGAAATTGTCGTCTGCAAATGCTTTGAATTTGGATGAGTCTAAAATTTTGCCGTGTGCTAAGGAGTTAAATGCTATTTGACTACCTGGTTGGCCCGGACTAGCAAATTTCGGTTGAGAATGATAAGATTACATTTTTTTTCTTGCTTTGCTGTTTTATTGTTAATGTAATAAAGTACAAAATATATTCAACCTCTTTTTTTTTTAACATTGAAAAATATATATCTTAACAACTGGTAACAAAAGGAACGGTAGGCAATCAAACAGTGATGTGGAGATCCGGTTTCTAGGAAATTCGAGCTAGAAACCATCGAGTTAAACACCTACAGTACTTACGAAAATTTAAGGTACTGATTATGGGACAATGTAGATCAAGATCAGACTGCACAGTGCAGTCTGATCTTGGATTTACATTGTGCTAATTTTTGTGACATACTGAAAACCAAAGAAACATCCAAATTTTAACCATATTCAGTTCTTAATAGGTACAGTAAGTGTTAAACTACACGTATACCAAAGTTTTACACAGAATAAGGGCCTTTGTAATATAGCATTAACAATTACCTTCATGAGTAATTTTGAAATATAAGAACATTAAGACAGATCTTACTGGTTGTTACTAACAGACACATGGTTTTGTTTGATCAAAATAACAAACATATCACAGTATAAAGGAATGTTTGCTGGAATGTTTATGTAAAAAGTGAGCAAATCAAGTTATGGCACTTGAAGCAAAATTTACACAGAGTGCAGGGACTCTTACCAAACAGTGCCTATCATACCTATCCAAAACAATTATTTTAAATTTCATATTTTTTTCTTAAGCTTTTGTTATTAAAAGATCTAATTTGTCATCATAGGAATCTTTATTTTTTAATAGGAATTTGATCTGAAAATCTGAATTTGATAGGAGAAAAGGAGCAATCTATCATTCCAAACAAAACTAGACTGAAGGAAATGTCCAAGGGAAGGCTCCCCAAACAAATTATTTACAAAACACCAAGTATTTATTGCACTTATATTTGCCTACAAAGTTATCTTAATTAAATCCTTAACTGTAGATCAATATATAACTCCATTCAATATCTTAATAATTTCTGAGTTTTGCTTTAAATATTTTTGAATGGCTTAAAAAATGGAGCTATTTTCCTTTTGCCTAGACTCTTGTTTTGGCCCAAAAACACAAAAAGTTCTAGAGTTTAACTTGCATTATTTTGTCTTATCCTTAGAGTGCCAATTAAACCAAACTTTCAATTTGAACCAGTCTAAAATTTTGTCGTGTGTTAAAGAGTTAAACCAAATAAAAAGTCTCAGTTTAGAAATAAGACCAAAACAATAGCAATTCAAGGTTGTTCTTGTCCAAAATGAATCAACAAAGTGGGCCATGTAAGTCAAAGATCTGACTTCAGTTTTTGTGCATACTGATCTTGATGTACACTGGCTGCATAGGCATTTATAGCTTTTGAAAGGTTTTTGAAAGGGCCAAAGGAACTGCTTTCCATAAAAAGTTGCCTTGATGTATAATATACATATTAGAACACACAATCTATAACTTTTGCATTCATTCATTGCTTATGAACATACATCATTTTTTTTTTCTTCAAGTAAAGTTTAGTTTAAATCTTTGGCAATATTATACAAGCTTCCAGTCATAAGATAATTGTGTCTTTAGTAATAAAAAAGAAACAGCCAAAAAGCAACAAACAAACATTTGAATGGATTTCAAACTCGGTGTTAAACTACTGTTTATGTGCAGAGTTAGTATTATATGTAATTCATAAAAATGAACTTAATATCAGTGAGCATCTATAAATGTGTTCATTTTTTTGCTAAGTTCTTTTTCCTGTGTGTCATAAACCTTTGATGGTAAAGGAGTAATTATAGCTTACACAATATATTACATGCATTTCTATGCATAATTGGAAACAAAAAAGATCAATGTTACACCTTTTTTCCCTAAAAGCACCAGAAATATTTTACACTAATTGTTACAATATGCACCATCTTCAATCAAAGACAAACAAACACATTTCTAAATACACATCTTTGACTAAAAATTAGCTGAAAAGTCCAAATTTTTAACACAGATTCATACAGAATAATCGACATCTACAACATATCTTTTGTAAAACAATCACCCAACATTTTTCTCATATGAAGGGAATGCAAAGAGCACCAAAGAATTAGAGTTTTGAGACAAAACAATCCTTTGGAGTAGTGTACAACATCCTTCACATAAAAAAAAAAACCTCAATGACCATCTTTTACACACAAATACAAACATACAAATAATTGAGTACACATTTCTTTTGATTATACATGTATTATTATATTTTTCATGGCATCCAATCACCAAAAACTTATATTTTACAAGAGTTCAGTTTCTGACCAAACAATTAGTGTGTTATCAAGGGCTCATAAATATCAATGTAAACAGATCTCAGTCTAGACATTTTTCATATGTTCTTTCCAAACTTTCAGTCTGAATAAATTTGTGCAATCTTATAATTTCAAGATTTAGTCATTTTATTTGTGACAAATTAGCAAATTGCATTTTCAATTGTTTGAAAGAAAAAGATGTTGCCTGTATTGCCTTTTTCTAAACTGCAATTATTGGTCACAAAGTTTGTCTTAAACTTTGCTTTCAGACAGTTATACATGTATCATTCTGTTTCATAATCATTAAAGTAAGCCCAGTATTTTAGCCTTTGTCACAATTGCAATATAAATAAAATTTCCAAGCATTAATAGGAACAGGCCATGAAAAAATCCCTCAAAACTATACACACACACAAAAAAAATCCTTAAATAAGGTACAAAATGTACATTGTATGTATAAATAGAATTCCCTCAAAAGGTTGTATAATCATTCTTTCCCCTAAAGCACACATAGCACATAACTAAATTTGGAGGGAACTTAGGAAAAAAATATTCAAATTGATTGATGATATGTTTTGTTATTTTACAAAATTTCTGAGATCTGTGTAGAAGAAAAAAATATTTTCATTTCAAATTCTAAGACAGTTGGCACAATCTGATGTGTTTTTGAAGGTGTAATACTTAACCCTATAGCAGATGACAAAATTTTAGCCTTGTCCAAATTTAAAGCATTTTGCAGACGACAATTTGATTGGTGCTCAAATGGTGTATTTTTTCTTTGATAGATTAGAAAACATTGTGGGAAAAGGAGAAAATGCTGGTTACCAGCATTTTCTTCTTTTCCCACAATGTTTTTTTTTTGGAAAGTTTTTTTTCTAGGAGCGCCAAAGGTCAGCACTGCGTGGTAAAGGGTTAAAGTGCCCTTTAAAACTATATGTTGTACAATTATGTGGCTGTTATCAGTGATCAAGAACAGAGTACACAAAACATGTCTGTACTTAATCTACTTTGTCTTCTTTGCCGAGACATTCTGGACAAGAACAACCTCAAAATTACAAATAGTTGGTTCTTACTGCAGGGCTTAAAGTGTCCCTGTATTTGACATTCTAAAAGTTGGGACTTGATTTTTTACTTTATGTGTGCATTAGGGTAAGAAAGCATGTCCTTTTTAAATATTTTTGTTAGTATTTTTTCTTATTTTTCTTATTTATCTATTTACAGTTATGAGCAAATTTTGTGTGAATGTTTCACACAACAACCAGAACTGAAAGTTCAAAAGCTAACCGAACAATTCAAACGTTGGAAATTTGTGCAGGAAAAATCTTTTTAGCTGTATTTAAGTAACATGTTCCTGCACAGTTTTAAGTAACAAAATATCTTTCAATTTCACTACTTAAAATTTGTTTGCTCAAAATAAATGTGACACTTAGAACAAAACATCTCTAATTATAAGGCACATATAAGGCATTTTAAGATTCCATGTCATCATCTTGAGTCCTTGAATGGCTGTCACAATTACATGATTTTGTTCCATCCCATTTACACTCTGCTGTTATCAGCCTTCCATGATATTTGTCTCTGAGATACATAGAAGTTGTCTGCTATTTGTTCTTTCATCAAGATAACTTTCCATACTGATTCTATTAATTTTGATTATTTTTATCTTTCTCTCTGTATTGTCCATTTCACAGTTTCTTTTCAGTCAATCTAAACTCCTCGAAAAGTCTCAAGAATTTATATCTTTTTAATATCTTTCCAGGAGAGTAATTACTTGATAATATCTGGATAATTCATTACAAAGTCCCTAATCCATGAAAACTTTGTCCATCTTTGTCAGACGATTTTGATTCTCACTTATGTGGACTTTTTTGTCCTTGCCTGTCAAATATTACAAGTTCTCTACATTCACTGTTATTCCTTTCTGTTCATTTTGTTACTTTCAGTTCTGTTGAATAAGGCATCGTCGATGAAATCAATGGCAGATTCGGGTAAGTGATTTGTATTATGCTTGGGAATCTGGATTGGGACTCTGAAGATAGAAGTAACAATAGGTAAGTAAAATAAAAGGAGAAAATGTATTATCCCATTACCAGATGACAAAATTTTAGCCCCATCCAAATTGAAGGCATTTGCAGACGAATATTTCAATGTGGCTCAAATGCTGCAATCATTTAGTGATAGGGTAAAACCTTTGTGGGAAAAGGAGAAAATGTTAGTTACTAGCATTTTCTCCTTTTCCTACAATGTTTTCTAAAGGCTTCTTTCCAAATGTCGTGAAAATTTGTCATTGTGTGAGAAAGGGTTATTCAACTAAAGGCATCAGTACATGGTGGATAAATGCAGTAACTTGTTATCCCTTTACCCCATAAGGCATTTCTATAGTACATGTATCTCTAATTGACCCTAAATAACAGCAAGGATGAAGCCATTTCTTATGTGTATATGACACCTTTTGATAGTGTAGAAAACATTGTGGCAAAAGGTGAAATTGCTCGTCACAAGCAATTTCACCTTTTGCCGCAATGCTTTCCAAAGGCTCCTGCAAGCAATGCGTTGAAATGAGTATCTATGGAGTAAAGGGTTATACCCTGAAAAAAATCTCTGCAGATGAGACTTGGACTTTTTAGGAAACTGCAGTATTATTAACCCTTTACTCCAAAGATACTCATTTCTACGCATTGCTTGTAGGAGTCTTTGGAAAACATTGTGGCAAAAGGTGAAATTGCTCGTGATGAGCAATTTCACCTTTTGTCACAATGTTTTTCTATGATATCAAAAGGTGTCATATACACATAAGAAACGGCTTCATCCTTGCTGTTATTTAGGGTCAATTAGAGATACCACTGAAATGTCTTATGGGGTAACAGGTATGCCCACACCAGAAACATAAATTTTGAAGACAACAGTTTAAATGAGACATGTTCTGTAAAAAAGGGACTTAATGCATCTGTGACAAAGTATCGACCCAGGTCAGCCTGCGCAGTCTGCATTTGCTGACCTGGGCCAACACTTCTCCCTATTGGCCAATTCTCTGTATGTTCAAGGCCTAGTCTACCTCATGATTTAGTTAGTTGCTAAAAGAAAGTGGCTACATAAACAGTAGAAAATCGTCACTTTAATGGTAGAAAACTCTATAAACAGGAGGCAATGCTAGATGTCAAAAGTTCCCTTCACTATTGTTTTTGAAACTTGGAACTATGTAAAAGAAGGATAAAAGATTGATCAAATGATGTTTCAAGTAACTTTTAACATCATTTCACTTCATCCTCGGATACCACGAGGTCTCCCTATTTGCTACGCTACATCGAACCCTGGGACAATTAATTGAATTTCCCTCGCTTTACCGCTGGCCGAATGCTGGCTTTTCATTGGTTCCATCATCATTTTGTGATGGGCGAGTGGACCATACGCTATGACGTTTCGTATCGATTTTCGGCGGCTGATTCAAAGTTTTATTAGTCAATTGTCCCAGGGGTCGATGTAGCATAGCAAATAGGGAGACCCCAGGGTATCCGAGGATGATTTCACTTATATCATAATGACATCTTGTTTACGTAGCTTGGGTTTTACGGCTACTACACCACTCTGAATGGTCTTGTCCAGGATTCAGATTTGACCCATTACCACACAATCCCTACTTTTGGTGCCCCTGGAAAAGAAGCCTTTTGAAAACATTGTGGGAAAGGGAGAAAATGCTGGTAACCAGCATTTTCTCCTTTTCCCACAATGTTTTCTACCCTTCACGAAAACTTATTTCAAATTTTCAGTCACTTTCATTTTTTTGTCTGCAAATCCTTTCGATTTGGACAAGCCTAAATTATTGTGGTTTGGTAATGAGTTAGAATATCCCTCTAAAATACACATATATTAGTCTTGAAGATATGAACAACTGAACACATTGTGGTGAAGGGAGAAATTGTTCACCATGAGGTATTCTAAATGTGCAGAAAGTTTCTCACCTGATAAACATCAGCAGGTCTATTCTCTACTAGGGGTCTCTGTATTCGAAACTGAAAGTAACAAAAAAAAAATTAATTGCTTTGTATTATTCATAGTATTTCAATGCTGTTCTAAACATTATTTCAGTTATATTGTGGCGGCCAGTGCACCTTTTCATGCCTTCCTGAAGTTATTTTAACCAGTACTAGCCGAAAATTCTTCTCAAGCCACTGGCTGGGCCATGACTAACCTTTTACCACTCAAAGCTGACTTTTAATAACTCTAGAAAAGAAGCTATTTAAAACATTGTAGGAAAAGGAGAAAATGTTGGCAACCAGCATTTTCTCCTTTTCCCACAATGTTTTCTACCCTTTACAAAACAAATCTAAAATTTTCAGTCACATTTTTTTTGTTGTCTGCAAGTGCTGTCAATTTAGACAAACCTAAAATATTGTTGTTTGGTAATGAGTTAAAAGCAGATTATCATACAAATAACAATGAAGGATTGAAATTTGTATTAGGAAGGCTAGAAAAACTTGTGGGTAAAGGAGAAAATTCTGGTTACCAGCATTTTCTCCTTTTCCCAAAATGTTTTTTAAAGGCTTCTTTTTTAGGGTCTTTAAAAGTTGGGATTGAGTGGTAAAGGGTTAAATACTCTGACTGATTCCTGGAAAAATCATCTCTTTTTTAAATGATAAATTTATGACTGATTGAAATTGATAGCATCTGCAGATGACAAAATAAATATAACTGAGAAACCAAAATTTGTTTTTGGAAGGACAGGAAACATTGTGGAAAAAAGAGAAAATGCTGATTACCAGCATTTTCTCCTTTTCCTACAAATTTTTCAATAGCTTTCTTTCTAGGGTTCATTAAAAATTGTGATTGTGTGGTAAAGAGTTAATCAGTATTTTGGGTAGCTATGTGGACAGTTCTAGCACAAAGGGAATTTGAATCTTGAACCTACAATTTCAAAGGTTAACATTTTACCCTTACACCGCCTTGTCTTCTACCAGATAGTCAGCGAGAATGCACTTACCTCTCTATCAGGGTCTAAAGTATTAAACAGGAAATCCCAGGAGAAGTCGGACCTTATAGGGGGCTCCTCTTCCGGAGGAGCTGAGGGAAATATTGATGTAGGTTCTACAACTGGTCCTGTAAAAACAGATCATCATGTTATAGTGTTCATTCATATGGCACAAAAGACAATTTAACCCAATACCACACAATCCCAACTTTTGATTCCCCTGAGAAAGAAGCCTTTGGAAAACGTTGTAGGAAAAGGAGAAAATGCTGGTAACCAGTATTTTCTCCTTTTCCCACGATGTTTTCTACCTTTCACAAAACAAATTTCAAGTTTTCAGTCACTTTTATTTTGTTGTCTGCAAATGCTTTCAATTTGGACCAATCTAAAATTATCTCATGTGGAAATGAGTTAAGTTGCTTCTGCAGACAATATTGTGTAGATGGCAGACCAGACTGCACAGAACATGGAGTCTGATCTTGAATCTTTATGGCCTGATATTTTGCAGAATGTTCAGACTAAAATAAGCCTGGAAACTACAATATGACTTGCAACACACGAAAAGGGGCGTTTGGACATTTGCGTAAAGTGTCGTCTCGGATCAGCCTGCGCAGGCTAATCCGAGACAGCACTTTATGTCTACATTAGATTTTGTTCCTTAGTAGATTTCCGCAAAACATAAAAAAAATCATAAAACGGAAAGTGCTGTCTCGGATCAGCCTGCGTGAACTGCGCAGGCTGATCCGAGACGGAACCTTGCGCAGATGTCCGAATGTCCCATTTCGCGTGTTGCAAGCCATATCTGTGTGACATTTGAACTGAATTAAAATATTTATACCATACATTCCTGAGTTTCAACAATCTTGATGAAGATGTCTCTTGATAACATGGGAAAAGAAGAAAATGCTGATCACCAGTATTTCCTCCTTTCTAACAAAGTTTTCTACCCCTCCAGAGGCAAAATTTAATTGCTGAGCCACATATAATTATAAATCATTTTAGCCACACTTTATTTTTCATCTGCAAATGCTTTCAGTTTGGACGAGTCTACAATTTTGTTTCAGATAAAGAAGAAGGACAAGCCTTGAAATTGCAGCATCTTGGAAACTCATACAGAATTGATATCATTCTCACACATTCTGTATTTTCTTTTCTTTTAGTCAATGAGTATATTTGAATTTGTTCCCTATTCAAGACAAATAATACCTTAATTTGTATCAAAAGTTTTCTCTCTTGACTCTATGTTTAAAATTTAACTGTTTACCAAATACTTGTACCAAAATTTCAGATTGGTCTAAGGTGAAGGCATTTGCAGATTACAGTTGGATGGGTGTGAACATTTGTCATATACATCATTAAACCACACAATTCAGTAACATTGAAACTACTATGACATGAAAAATGAAATTTCTCATTGGATGTGTAGAAAACATAGTGGGGAAAGGAGAAAATGCTCTCTAACAGTATATTCTTCTTGTCCCACATTGTTTTCCAAAGCTTTCTTTCTCAGGGTCTTTAAAACTTATCATATTGTAGTAAAAGGTTGAATGAACAAATTTGATATTCTCATTCTTTACTTGCTGTCAAATCAGAATAGACAAAATGTCATATGGGTTGATGGTTTAACATTGTATCTCTTTGCAGCAGAATAACTTCAAAGCATTATTTTAGTAAACAAATGATAATACAAATGAATTATATGAAACAATATGACAATGAAACAATTGCTAAATGCAAGCAATTCCCTCTATTGTAACAAAGTTGTCTACAAACAACAAATTTTAGACTTGTCCAAAATGAAAACATTAATTTGTGGACAGGAGTTTAAACATGGCTCAAATGATGGTCTTTGTTTTACATAGGGTAGAAAACGTTGTGGGAAAAGGAGAAAATGCTGGTTACCAGCATTTTATCCTTTTCCCAATATGCTTTGCAAAAGCCTTCTTTATTACGACTGTTAAAATTTGGGAATGTGCGGTAAAGGGTTAACTCTTTCCCACGCAATCCTGACTTTTGATGACTGTGGACTAGAAGGCTTTTGAAAACATTGTTGGAAAAGAAGAAAATGCTGGTAACTAGCAGACAAATTTCAGCATGTAAGTCACATACAGTTTGCAAAAGCTTTCTATTTTGACAAGTTTAAAATATTGTCATTTGGTAAAGACTTAAATGAAATTTAATATATACACTTACTTGGTATTGCTGGTCTGTATGGTTCCCTATAAATAGGATCCCTATAGTATTGTAAAGTGGATGGTTCCACGTCTTTTGTCTTTTCCCAGTTATCTAGGTACTGTCTATTAAATATACCACCCGTATTGCTTTCAGCACTGCGACGTCCAGACAGGGCTGAACCGATAGAACCAAATGCTTGGCGCACAAGGTATCTGTGAAAAACAGAAAAAAAAACCACTTTCATTTAAAAAATATCGAATGTTTCCAGTGCTTCGATGTATTTAAAACTAGTTGGTTGTATTGGGGTTTAACGCCACTTTAACAGCTAAGGTCATATCATGGCAGTCGGTGACGCACATGTGTTTCCTGGCTTTCTCACACCGGTACTAACTCAACTTTCTTTCCAAAGCCACTGACTATTTTTCTCACTTGCTTCAGCAGAGGTGAGAGGTGAAAATATGCCGTAAAGAAAGTTGGCCTCAACTGGGTATCAAACTCACAACCACCAGGTCATGAGTCTGCCCACTCACCACTGAGCCACTCGGGCGAGCGTATTTAAAACCTAAAAACCCACACACAGAACTTGAAAATAAAGATTGAATCTGCTCTAAACATGAGACCTAGTATCAGATCTTTGGTCTGTCAGAATAAAAATAAATCCTTAATCATGGACTAATTAATTTTATGTTGTTTAATGCCATTTTCAACATTATCTCATTTATATTACAGTGTCCAATGCATGCTTTCCTGGCGTGTCTGCTACCAGTACTTCCCACAAAATTCTTCCAAAGCCACTGGCAGCTTTCCCACATAACCATAGTTTAAACCATATCATTGGTGAAAAAGGAATAAATCCTGCTATAATGACTATCATCAATCCTTTGAAAGAAATTAGCCCATGTGGGGATTTCGTTCCCCTGATCCCCTGATCTTGTCCCTCATATAGTTTTGACTGTGCTACCACCACAAACAAACAAAAAAAATTTAAAAGCAATAGCAGATGACAAAATTAGAGTGACTAAAAAAATGAAATTTGCTTTGGAAAGGGTAGAAAACATTGTGGAAAAAGGAGAAAATGCTGGGTATCAGCATTTTCTCCTTTTCCCACAATGTTTTCAAAAAGCTTCTGAGACAGACATGAAAACCATGGATTGTTTGGTAAAAGGTTAATTAACACCATCTGGGACTTAGCTTCAAAACCAGAATCACAGCTAACTTACGGATCACTTCTACTCGATGTGTATGAATCCAGTGATCTCTGTTGTCTGCGACGCCGCCTTCTCCGTCTGCCGCCAAGGAAGAACCAGCAGCAGACACAAGTTCCAACTAGAGCTAACAATGTGAGGGGTATACCAAGTCCAAGGCCAAGTATTAGATCTGAGCTATCTGTAACAGCAAAACACAAACACCCATAAATAATATTTCAATTGTGCTTTTACTTTTTATCAAATGGTGAAATATTTGGGTGTCCAAATTGATAGTATTTGCAGATGATGAAATAAAAGTGACTCAAAATTTCAAATTTGTTTTTGGAATAGTAGAAAATATTATGTGAAAAGGAGAAAATGCTGTTTGCCATTTTCTCCTTTTCCTAGTATGTTATCAAAAGCTTCACTTCTTGAAAATCATTAAAACTGAAGATAATGTTGTAAAAGTTTAAATACTTAACTTGAGGTTCTCGAAAAAAATTATGTAAAAACACATATCCATTTGTGTTATATGTAACACAATTTTCGGTATTTTGTTTTATATTAAGTGTGCTTTATGTGTTTTTTGGTTTCAAGCCAAAGTTTGCTGCAGAGATATTGTTCAATGACAGTATTGCAAATTTAACTTTGTGTTGGGTATACCATTTTACAATTGGATGTCAACTTTAACCTGGAAAATTTGTTTGAATTACTCAAAACTTTCAGAGATGAAAGGTATTGCCAACAGCAAAGAGTAGGAATATGACAGTTTACCTGGAGCCTCTGTTGTTGTAGTTCCTGGGCTGCATACATAACTGGTCTGACCATTGGTTGTCACTTCTGTACATACTTCGTTGGTCTGGCATGTGAGACAGATAGCTGCAGAAAAAACAAAACGTAAAAGAAATTGATACATGTTTTCAATTAGAGCTTTTTCCTTTCATTTAGAATAGCATTTACTTTGTTTTCAACAATATTTCAGTTATGTTATTCACAGACTATTTGTTAAAATCTTTTCTTGGTTTGAGGAATACCTGGCTGGGTTTTGTACTGCCTTGCTCAAGGATGCTTCCACATGACCAGTGCCTCTGGCAGAAACCACTCTCATGATTCCAAAAACAAATTCAAATTGTTCAGTCACAGACATTTTGTCACCTGTGGATGCTTTCGTTTGGGACTGCTCTCAAATCTTGTCATGTGGTAACAGGTTAACCCATTACCACACAATCCCTACTTTTGACGACCCTGAGAAAGAAGCCTTTAGAAAACATTGTGGGAAAAGGAGAAAATGCTGGTAACCAGCATTTTCTCCTTTTCCCACAATGTTTTCTACCCTTCACAAAACAAATTTCACATTTTCCGTCACTTTACTTTGTGGTCTGTAAATGCTCTTGATATGGACAAGTCTAAAATACTGTCATTTGGTAATGAGTTAAAGGCTGATTTACCAAGGTCAAAGTATCTGAATGTTACAATGTAAACTTACAAGCAATTAGAGAGGTATCTGTGGCTCCAACAAGTTGTATACAGACACCATCAACAGTCAGACATCCATCTGCTTCCAAAGCGACCAGTTGTCTAGCAACCTCAACAAGCTCTGTTTGTGTTATGGTGTTGTTGAACTGAATGAAAGTGGTTATGTTGGTGGAATCACTCAGGTTTCCAGGTCTGTAAGGAGAAATATAGACTAGTATCAGTCTGTTAATTAGAGCATTTTCATTGATCCTTATCCTGCTATATGACTAAAATTAAATTTTCAACTTGATACTAATAACCCAAATATTGCTGTTTTAACTCTTTACCACACAATCCCGTCTTTTAACGACCCTGAGAGAGAAGGCTATAGAAAACATTGTGGGAAAAGGAGAAAATGCTGGTAACCAGCATTTTCTCCTTTTCCCACAATGTTTTCTACCCTTCACAAAACAATTTCAAATTTTCAGTCACTTTAATTTTGTCGTCTGCAAAAACTTTCGATTTGGACAAACCTAAAATTTTGTTGCTTGGTAATGAGTTAAGCTAACATATGTAATGGTTTACCACTTACATTAGATCCACTGTTCCTATTCCAGAGAAACCAGTGACTCCACTAAACAAGTTGCTTAGCTGAAATAGAAAAGGAAAATGGCGATTATGTAAATTGTCTGTTATTACCAGCTCTGGATCTGAATAATAGACAAAGTGTATGAAATTTGAAGCAGTATTTTACAAGTCACAAATACCCTTAAAATTTACAGGTAAATATATTGCTAAAATACTTTATCCGTTACCCAACACTGTACAGACCTACTTAAGATTGAGAGAAAACTACTTTGCCTGAAAAAAGGAGAAATAAGCGACAATAAAATTCATGAGAAAAATTAGTGCCAAGAATGGCCATTTGTATGTTTTTCATCTCTCTATCTCTCTTTGACAGTTTTTGGTTTTAGAAAATGGTATTGTTGTAATATACATATTTTATTCAAAAGTCTAACTCAGCTACCATTTGGCAAAAGAAGAGGAACTTTTCTACGAGATAGTTGTTTTTAAGAGATTAATCTTTAAAGTACCTATCATGGATATAGGTGCCTCTGTGCAAAGATTAGAAAGTGAGAAGACTAATCTATGATATTTACTGCCTGATATTGCTGTTATCAGGCCTTTTTATCCCTTGGAAATACCCAAAAGGTTTATTCTGTGTACTAAAGGCATAAAAATATTGTAAAAGAAGCACAAAAAAACCCCACATTTTTTAGACTCATCCATAATGGAAGCATTTGCATATGAAAGTTGTCATTCATAAACTGAAAGTTGTCTTGGGAAGGGAAGAAACACCTGGTGACTAGCATTTTGTCCATTTCCAGCATTTTCTCCTTTTCCTACAATGTTTTCAAAAGCTTCTTTTTCAGTCATTTTGATTGGCTGTGACATTCTGTTCTGGCCAATCAGTTTGGTAGTCCTGGTATTAGAATCAGAATTGAATATCAGATGATTGGCAATTGTGGTTCACGAAAATCAATGATAATTTACCGCTGATTTCAAGTTTGCCACAAATGTGGCATATGTCGATGAGATCTTGTCTGAGTATTCTGGCAGGAAGTCTGTTCTTAAATCTATACTGATCTGAACTGTCTGATCAGGAACTAAAATAAAGATAAACAGATTGCTATTATTGCAACTATAACAATATGTTACACTATGATGTTTCTAACTCATTACTGAACAACGAAATTTTTGGCTGGTTCAACTGAAGACTAAATCATATGGCAAAATTTCAGACTTGTCTATATTGAAAGGATGCATGGGAGACAATTATAATGTTACTCAAATGATAGTATTTTGTCATTGATTGGGTAGAATACATTGTGGGAAAAGGAGTAAATGCTGATAACCAACATTTACTACTTTTCCTACAATGTGTTTGAAAGCCTTATTTCTCAAGTTTGTTAAAACTCGGAATGGTTTAGTAGAGGCTTAAAAACATGTACAGAGGACAAATTACATGTGGCCAAAGTCTTAACGCTTTACCCCATTTCTAAGGTATCTCTAAATGACCCTGAATAACAGCAAGGTTGAAGCTGTTTCTTATGTGTATAATTATTATGACATCTTTTGATAGCATAGAAAACATTGCGGCAAAAGGTGAAATTGCTCATCACGAACAATTTCACCTTTTGCCACAATGTTTTCCAAAGGCTCCTACAAGCAATGCGTAGAAATGAGTACCTAGGGAGTAAAGGTTTAAGAGAATAAACCATAGTAACCCGTATCTCAGTTGGGGACATTGTAGATCAAAATCAGACAGCACAGAACATGCAGTCTGAATATGGGTCTACACTGTCTGAGAAGATGTTTTTCTCTAAAAAGATATTTGCAGTATTATACAGGTTTTTACAATTGTCTATTACAAAATAAGAACAGTAACTGTTGTGATGTGCATATTAAACCAAAAAGAAGAGCAGTCAGACAACAAATTGATAGTTCAAAGCTCTTACTACAAAGTAAAAATAAAGTGTACCATAATCTTGAGTAATTACCTGCTGGCAGTGAGCATGTATAAATGTCATTGGTGACATCAACAAGAACACATTCCTGGCTGCTGTTACACAGAATACATGTCACAAACTCTGCAAAGGAAATGATTCAATAGTTGGCTTCTTTAACTCATTACCAAACAACGATATTTTAGGCTTGTCCAAATCGAAAGCATTTGCAGATGACAAATTAAAAATGACTGAAAATTTGAAATCTGTTTTGTGAAAGGTAGAAAATATTGTGGGAAAAAGAGAAAATGCTGGTTACCAGCATTTTCCTCTTTTCCCATAATGTTTTCTAAAGTATTCTCTCTCAGCATTGTCAAAAGTAGGGATTATGTAATAATGGATTAATCCATTAGGAATATGCACCTGTTACAACTGTAATGGCTATACCAGAATGGTTAAAGGTGCATCTTTACTTGTTTTCATCCAGTTTTGTAATTAATTTTATCTTTATTGCATAAAACGATAATCATTCTTGTACCTTCATGCCAAATGTTGCCCTGGATGGTTGCAAGGTTGCACAGATTTCAGCAGATAGAAAAAGGCATTCTATTCTATTGCAGCTAGCCATAGACATAATAACCACAGTTTCTGGTTCAAATTGAAGACCAATCCCTGGCTTCTAGTTTCTTTATCACATACACCTTATATAGATGTTTTATTGATGTTTACAAGTTCTACACATTGAAAAGTTGTAACAGTGTTTGTTTATTCTCTGACTGTTAGGGTGCATCTTTAACCAGTTACCACACAATCCCTACTTTTGACGACCCTGAGAAAGAAGCCTTTAGAAAACATTGTGGGAAAAGGAGAAAATGCTGGTAACCAGAATTTTTTCCTTTTCCCACAATGTTTTCTACCCTTCAAAAAAAAAAATTTCAAGTTTTCAGTCACTTTTGTTTTGTCGTCTACAAGTGCATTGAATTTGGACAAACCTAACATTTTGTTGTTTGGTAATGAGTTAAAGTTAGGCCAAACTGATATCTAATGCTAATTTTAACCCTGAAGCTGCTAACCATAACTCATTGTTCTTTGGTAGACTGTGTAGATCAAGATCTGACTACATAGAAAGTGCAGCCTGATCTTGAATCTACACTATCCGTTCGGGAGATATCTTTTTCTCCAAAAATATATTTGAGTTTTTATACCTGCCTTAAAGTTTTATCTAATTTTTTACTTATTTAGACAAAATTGCAAATTGTGCGGTAATGAGCTGAGGTAGCACACAAAAAAATCTCTAACTCTAAAAACTTTGAAGAATATAAATGTGAGTGAAAAAAAATGCTCATAATCATTCAGAATAACGGTAGAATGAAACTGGACACAGAAGAAGTAAGAGGTTTTGCTAATTTGGTTTGTATAATATCCAAGTAAATGATTATAGAGAAATGGAGGAAAAAACATATTTGTCTTACCAAACACATTGGATGTATTTCTTTTGATTGTTGGTTCTTTTACAATGGCAGCATTAACCTGTCCTATCTGTTGGAGGTTGTTTCTGGCCTCTTTAAGAACTTCAGCGAGAGCAATTTCTTCAGCAGCTGTCACATTGTCTAAGTTGTACACAGCAGAATGCTCCACCACGAAGTCAGGGCTGTAAATGAAAGTAGTAGTTCATAGTTTACTATGTTTTATAATAGTAAATTTTACATCTCTATCATTTAAGAGGACTTGAAATCTTCTCCATCAGATTGCTAACTCTTTACCAAACGATAAAATTTTGGACTGGTCCACAATGAAAGCATCAATTTGCAGAGTACAAAATAAACATGACTCAAAAATTGAAATGTGTTTTGGGAAGGGTAAAACAAATTGTTAGAAAAGGAGAAAATGCTGGTTATGAGTATTTTCTCCCTTTCCAACAATGTTTTCAAAAAACCTCTTCATTTGGGTTGTAAAAACCAAGGATTGTTTGGCAATGCGTTGAACCCATGACCTAGATATGCTTTTGATTTGTGAATGATCTTATTTTGGGTCCTAGTTCTTATTGGTTTGTACATAAATGTATGGATTCAGAGAACAAACTACAACAGAGCTTTTGTTATTTTGGCATTTTCACAAGAAAATATGCCACAAACAAAATGTATGGTGTATACACATGGAATGATTTTATTATTTCCATACATGTTCAATAACAACATGGAAGGGTGCAACTGTTATCAAAGGACTTGTAGAAATAACCTGATTCATTTCCCTTCAGAACTGACGTGTAATGTGGTTGAAGTGTTTACTTGTATGTATGTACCTGTTTCAAACTTTATTGTAAAAGGCTGGATCCTAAGATTGTATACAATCTATGAGTGATGCAGCATGCTTGCTTGTGGGCCATTATGTTTAAGTAATAAATGGAATCTAACATTTTATTTCATATATTGACAATTTTATAACACTTGTTGTCTAAAATATAGATGAAGCTTGCATCATGTAATTTATATCAAATTGTTTAATGAAGATGGCAATACATGTACTTTCATGAAGGATCCTCCCGTTATTCCACATCACCACTTGTTATATTTAATGTGACACATAAGAGAACATGTGACAAATATCACAGTGCTGCAATTAGTACCAGTATGGAACCCTTTGATACCCTTTCAAATCTCATCATTTGAATCACAAAGATTTTGTCATCTACAAAATTTATTAATGCTTTCAGTTTGGAAAAGTTCAAGATTCAGTCGAATAAAAGAAGATACTGCATAACCATTTTTTTCCCGTTTTTCCACTGCACATTTCAAACTGGTCTGTTGTGAGATATCCAGAGGTGTCTCCATGAGGTTATGAGGAAAGAAAAGTACAGAAAAATAACTAAACTAGCTTACGTAATATTTTCCACTCGGACATCAGAGAAGCCTGATAAATTCCCATAGAGAACATTTAGCTGAAAAAGAAAATATATAGACATCAACAATTGCTCACTTGTGATAGAAAAATAAATTCACAAAAAAGAGGACAAAAGTCTTTATAAAATACTAAAGATATCTTTTACATAATACATAAAAAAAAAATAGTATAATACTATAAGAAAATTTATACTTATTGTGTAGGTGTTTTTTGAAAAAAGAATTTTAAGACATACATATGTATATCCAATAAAAATATTACACAAAGTCTCCCTGTAATGTACACTGTTATCCCTTAGGATGCCTATAACAACAAGACTTGCTTTTTGACCACTGAAGATAAGGATCAGGCTGCACAGACTTATCATTGCAGCCTGATCTTGGATCAAAGCTGTTCAATTTGTTGAGATATTCTGGCAAAAAGGAGCCCTCAAAATGACATGATTTCTGTTTGCAATTGACTGTAAAATATTAGTCCTGTTCAAGAGGGGCTCTAAGACTTATTTGTTAAGTTTTGGTGTGTTTAACACCACTTTTGACATCATTTCAGTCATCATGCCACAGCACCTATCCTTGCTTTCCTCATGTGTTGTTCACCAGTACTTCACACAAGTTTTTTTTAAGGCCTTTGACTTTTTTCCAGTATAGTTATCACTGAAACTATTTTGTTTGGTGGGAGAGAACTGGATCCTGCTCTGCTAACTGTCATTCTGTAAAAGACCTTGGCTCTCTGTGAATTCCAAGCCTTGTACATCAATGATGAAAGCAATTAGTTCGAATCTAAAAATTAACTCACCCTCACTCTGATATCAGCAATCATGAATTTGTATTCCGCAGATCCTTTATCATTATAAATGTCAAGATAGGGTAGATCCAGTTGTATTGTAGCAGCAATTTTGTTGTTCAAGACTGTAGTAGAAAGAAAAGTAAACTCATATTTCAAAATTGTAAAACTCTGTGTGATATTCAATATGCTACAGGTCACCATCCAATGAGAATGCTGCATTAACCCTTTCCTAAACGGCAAACTTTTGGACTAGACCAAATTGACAGCATTTGCAGACGACAATGCAACTCTTGCTGAAAAGATGATTTCTGTCTATGATAGGGTAGAAAACATTGTGGGAAAAGGAGAAAATGCTGGTTACCAGCATTTTCTCCTTTTCCAACAATGTTTTCAAAAGGCTTCTATTCCAGACCCATAAGAACCAGAGATTGTTTGGCCATTTTCTCAATTTGCCGTACCAATTACAAAAATGGCCAAAATATGGCTTTTTTCATGACAGTTCTGGGTTTTACATAATTAATCAATATAAGTGCACTTGTACCAAATGACTACCTAATGACCATTTTTCTACCCCTGGATGGTTTCTGAGTATAGTTTTGAATGTAGGTGTAAATGTATTCTTTTGGCATAAAGATTGCCCTTAGAGACTTGTGGCATAACAGGAAATCATGATATAATCCCAAATACTCACATTCACAAGAAGTGTTGTCCGATCCAAGCCTAAAGTCTGCTGGACAGAAACATTGGGGTTGGCCATCTGTTTCAATGCAAGCAAACTCACAGGTATTGTTTAGGTTAGCACATGGGTCGTCGGATGGGTCTGGTGAAATTAAAGTTAAACTAAGAGTCAACATATACCATATTACATATCACAATCCATGTCTTCTTGTCTAGAGACTAAAGAAGTTTACTTTAACCCTTTACCACACAATCCAGACTTTAAACACATCTGTGAAAGAAGCCTTTGAAAACATTGTGGGGAATGGAGAAAATGCTGGTAACCAGCATTTTCTCCTTTTCCAACAATTTTTTCTTCCCTTCCTAAAACATAAATTCAATTCTTTAGTCATATTCATTTTGGACCTGTCTAAAAATTTTTTGTCTGGTAAAAAGTTAAACAAAACAATTCCAAGAAGATTTAACAACATGAGGAAAGAGACTTTCAAAAACATAAAGTATTATTTTGATACATTTTGCAGACAATGTAGATCAAGGTTGGACAACACTGAACATGGATTTCAATCTTGGATTCCTAATGTCTAATATGTTAGAAATATCCTCAATCAGACTTAAAAATGCCATTTCTCCATATTTTTTCTGGTTTAAAATGCCTCTAGCTATATGAAAAACATCTCCAGAAAGCATTTAAACAATTACAATAAACATTCACCACACTGTTGTTATTTGAAGAAATACAAGAAAGAAAACAAGAAAAGAAATAGTGGTGAACTGATTGCCAAATCACATAACAAGAGGGCCATGATGGCCCTGAAATCGCTCACCTGAGTTTATTGACCAAACATGCACCATCTAGTTTCCCAGTGACCTAGTTTTTTCTCAGACATTACCCATCATCAAACACTTTTGAGATATCAATAAGACAAACATTCTGGCCAAGTTTCATGAGTATTGGACTGAAAATGTGGCCTCTACAGTGTACAAAAGGTTTTTCTAAGATTTCATCAAGTGACCTAGTTTTGGACCCGACAAATACCCATTATCAAACTCTTTTGAGACATCATCAAAACAAACATTCTGACCAAGTCTGAAGAGTATCAGGCAGAAAATGTAGCCTCTGGAGTGTACACAAGGTTTTTCTAATATTTGACCCATTGACCTAGTTTTTGACTCCACATGACCCACTTTCAAACTCATTCAAGGTATCACCAGGACAAATTTTATGAACAAGTTTTAGGAGTATCAGACTGAAAATGTGTCCTCCAGAGCATACAAAAGGCGTTTATAACATATGACCTATTGACCCAGTTTTTGACCCAACATGACCCATTTTCAAACTCATCCAAGATATTATAAAGGCAAACATTCTGACTAATTTTCAAGAGTGTTGGACTGAAAATGTGGCATCCAGAGCATATACAAGGATTTTCTAAGATTTGACCTGGTGACCTAGTTTTAAACCCCCAATGACCCATTTTCAAACCTGTCTGAGATATCATCAAGACAAACATTCTGACCAAGTTACAAGCGTTTCGGACTGAAAATGTGGCCTCTAGAGCCTACAAAAGGTTTTTCTAACATTTGACCTAGTGACCTAGTTTTTGACCCAACATGACCCATTTTCAAACTCATCCAAGATATTATAAAGGCAAACATCCTGACCAACTTTCATGAGTATCCGACTGAAAATGTGGCCTCTAGAGCGTACAAAAGGTTTTTCTAAGATGTGACCTGGTGACCTAGTTTTTGACCCCACGTGACCCATTTTCGTACTCGTCCGAGATATCATCCAGACAAACATCCTGACCAACTTTCATGAGTATCCGACTGAAAATGTGGCCTCTAGAGTGTACAAAAGGTTTTTCTAACATTTGACCTGGTGACCTAGTTTTTGACCCCACGTGACCCATTTTCGATCTCGTCCGAGATATCATCCAGACAAACATCCTGACTAATTTTCATGAGTATCCGAATGAAAATGTGGCCTCTAGAGCATACACAAGGTTTTTCAAAGATTTGACCTGGTGACCTAGTTTTTCACCCCACGTGACCCATTTTTAAACTCGTCCGAGATATCATCCAGTCAAACATTCTGACCAACTTTCATGAGTATCGGACTGAAAATGTGGCCTCTAGAGCGTACACAAGGTTTTTCTAAGATTTGACCTGGTGACCTAGTTTTTGGCCCCACGTGACCCATTTTCGTACTCGTCCGAGATATTATCCAGACAAACATCCTGACAAACTTTCATGAGTATCAGACTGAAAATGTGGCCTCCAGAGCGTACAAAAGGTTTTTCTAAGATTTGACCTGGTGACCTAGTTTTTGACCCCACGTGACCCATTTTCAAACTCGTCCGAGATATCATCCAGACAAACATCCTGACCAACTTTCATGAGTATCCGACTGAAAATGTGGCCTCTAGAGCATACACAAGGTTTTTCAAAGATTTGACCTGGTGACCTAGTTTTTCACCCCACGTGACCCATTTTTGAACTCGTCCGAGATATCATCCAGACAAACATTCTGACCAACTTTCATGAGTATCGGACTGAAAATGTGGCCTCTAGAGCATACACATGGTTTTTCTAAGATTTGATCTGGTGACCTAGTTTTTGACCCCACGTGACCCATTTTCGTACTCGTCCGAGATATCATCCAGACAAACATCCTGACCAAGTTTCATGAGTATCCGACTGAAAATGTGGCCTCCAGAGCGTACACAAGGTTTTTCTAAGATTTGACCTGGTGACCCAATTTTTTGACCCCACGTGACCCATTTTCGAACTCGTCCGAGATATCATCCAGACAAACATCCTGACCAACTTTCATGAGTATCCAACTGAAAATGTGGCCTCCAGAGCGTACACAAGGTTTTTCTAAGATTTGACCTGGTGACCTAGTTTTTGACCCCACGTGACCCATTTTCGTACTTGTCCGAGATATCATCCAGACAAACATCCTGACCAACTTTCATGAGTATCCGACTGAAAATGTGGCCTCCAGAGCGTACACAAGGTTTTTCTAAGATTTGACCTGGTGACCTAGTTTTTGACCCCCACGTGACCCATTTTCAGACTCGTTAGAGATATCATCCAGACAATCATCCTGACCAACTTTCATAAGTATCCGACTGAAAATGTGGCCTCTACAGCGTACAAAAGGTTTTTCTAAGAGTTGACCTAGTGACCTAGTTTTTGACCCCACGTGACCCATTTTCAATCTCGTCTGAGATATCATCCAGACAAACATCCTGACCAACTTTCATGAGTATCCGACTGAAAATGTGGCCTCTAGAGCGTACACAAGGTTTTTCTAAGATTTGACCTAGTGACCTAGTCTTTAACCCCACGTGACCCATTTTCGAACTGGTCTGAGATATCATCAAGACAAACATCCTGACCAACTTTCATGAGTGTCGGACTGAAAATGTGGCCTCTAGAGCGTACACAAGGTTTTTCTAAGATTTGACCTAGTGACCTAGTTTTTGACCCCACATGACCCATTTTCGAACTCTTCCGAGATTTCATCGAGACAAACATCCTGACCAACTTTCATGAGTATTCGACCAAAACTGTGGCCTCTAGAGCGTACACAAGGTAAAAAGTTGACGACGCACGAAGGACGCCGGACACAGCACGATCACAATAGCTCACCATGAGCACTTCATGCTCAGGTGAGCTAAAAATGCAAGAAAATTTAATTCACACCATTTAAAAATATGACACTGACAATGTGTCACTATACAGTCCTGTCAAAGGTATAGTCACAGGCGAAGAAAGATGAGTGGTAAAACTGAAGCTGGGAATGCTAGGGAGCCTTTTAATGTTGTCAGCAAATTAACCCTTTCCTAAACAAGCCCTGGATTTTACGTGTCTGCAGTAAAAGTATTTTGAAAACACTGTGGGAAAAGGAGAAATTGCTCGTAACAAGCAATTTCTCCTTTTCCCACAGTGTTTTCTACCCTTTTTGAGAACTTTCTGCCATTTTCTCCAAATCTAAAATTGTCGTCTGCAAACTCTTTTGGTTTGGAAGAGTCCAACATTTGTCATTTGGGAAAGGGTTAATGATTTTATATTTGGATTAGTCTAAAAAATTTTCTCTGGTAAACAGTTAATCAAACCAACATGCATCATGTAAAGATGAAAGTATGGTTACCATTTACACAAGTATATCTGTCTGGCTGTAAGACAAATCCATCATTACAGCTACAACTGAAACTTCCATCAAGGTCAACGCAGATCTGATTGCAAAGGTCAATGTTTTTGGCACATTCATCTATATCTGAAACGTGAAATTCAGCACAGTATAGTAGCTTCTTTTTAAGAGCTTAACTCTTTACCACACAATCCCTACTTTTAACGACCCTTAGAAAGAAGCCTTTTGAAAACATTGCAGGAAAAGGAGAAAATGCTGGTAACCAGCATTTTCTCCTTTTCCCACAGTGTTTTTACCCTTCCGTGAACAAATTTTAATTAAAAATTAAAGCATTTAAGATGGAATAATCAAAATCCTCGCTACTTTTGAAACTAAGAGTGTAGAACCCACTTACTGACACATGTTGTTGTTGATCCTTCAGCAAACTCGTACCCAGAACTGCAGGAGCAGTTGAAAGATCCAGGAGCGTTCTGACATCTCTGATTGCAGTTATCCGTATTTGAGGCACATTCATCTATGTCTGAAAATGTAAGGAGAGAACAATGCACAGCCAATATTCATGACTTGCTTGTTTGCTTAGAAATGCAATTATTTGGACACCAGTGCACCTATACATCCAGTATGAACCCTGTTGAAAAGTCTTGCATAAAGCCTAAAAGAGAAATATTGAAACTCAATACCCCTCCATGGCAAACTATTTTGTTACATGGACTTGTTTCTACTTCTACTACGAAAGGGCCTTTGACAAATTCAAAATCATTTTAACCCTTTACCACACAATCCCGACTTTTAATGACCTTGAGAAAGAAGCCATTTGAAAACATTGTGAGAAAAGGAGAAAATGCTTATAACCAGCATTTTCTCCTTTTCTCCTTTTCCAACAATGTTTCCTGCCCTTCCAAAATTAAAATTAAATCTTTTATTCACATTTATTTTTTCATCTGCAAATGCTTTCAATTTGGGCCAGTCCATAATTTTGTTGTTTGATAAAGAGTTAAGAGTTATTGGGTTAATGTAAAAAAATACCAATAGTGACCACTGCTTTGTAGTGATGACTGAGACAATAATTCGCTTTGGGCATATTCCTTTCACTACTCCGAACACTCCAAACATGTTCTAGGTCAGTGGAGTATTTCAGAACACTATGCCATGTTCCTCAGAAAATGTTCTGACTGTTCTAATCCACTCGAAGTGTAGCGCACCTGCTGAACGGTTGCTAGCTGATTCAAGATGGCTGAAAGACGGACAATTCTTCATATCAAAATTTGTAATTGTCCTTTTTTACAATATGAATGCCATAAATAGGGGCATAGTAGACTTGTCTTTACTCTCTCTCTGCAGCTAATCATATTCTCAACTAACACAGCTAAGACAGTAGCTCTTGCAACAGCCATCATGCCAATGTACTTTCATTTCGATATGGTTTCGAATAATGGTCTGAACGTGCTTCATTCAGCACATACTTCCGGAACAGTGTATTGTGTTCTGAAATATTCCTTTTGCACATTCCAGAACATTGTGCTAGAATAGGTGATAGGAATACGCCATTACTTACCTTCATTAACCAGCCGATTAGCTCAGTAGGTAGAGCGTAGGACTGGTGAACACAATGTTTCGGGTCCCTACAGGTTGTGGGTTCAAGTCCCCGGCTGGCCAACTAAAAACATTATTAATAGTCTTTTGGATGAGACGTTAAACCGAGGTCCCGTGTGACAGTGCTATACACCGAGCACGTTAAAGAAACAGGCGGAATTCTCAGTAGTTTCGTTCTGTATCCTTGCACTATCCCCCGTAACAACTAACCGTCTTCTGGGGGCGTCGCTCAGATGGGCAACCGGTAGCGACGATAAATAAATGAATATAATCAAAAAACTTACCTTCACATACTCCATTTACCAATTGGTACCCTGTGCTACATGTGCACACAGAGGTCCCTGGTGTGTTTGTACACTGTTGATTGAGTCCACAGGGATTGAGAGAACACTCATCTATATCACTGTCACACAGGGTACCGTTCCATCCTGAAATAGATTATTTTCTAATTATGTGACGGACAGTAGACATAAGCTACACTCTCTGTGAAAAGGAATTTAACTCTTCACCACACAATGTTGACTATTAACGGCCCTGGAAAAGAAGCCTTTTGAAAACATCGTGGGAAAAGGAGAAAATGCTGGTAACCAGCATTTTCTCCTTTTCCCACAAGGTTTTCTACCCTAGTAAAGGAAAAATGCACCATTTGAGCCACAGTGAAATTGTTGTCTGCAAATGCTTTTAATTTGGACAAAGCTATGATTGTGTTGTCTTGTAAAGTATTAATGCATCTGCAAAAACTATTGGCCTAGTTAAGCTTGCAAAGTCAAAACTTGAAGCTATTGGTCAAATTTCTGGATGTCAAATGACCAGTTACTGTAGGCCTATACCTTATGATTCTGTGTGTTTTTAGACAAATGGATTTTACGAAAACAAAAATCATTTGACGACTTGCTTTGTGCATCATGGAGATGCATAAAAGCCCCTTTTGCCCTATAGCGCTACTTGTATCTTTTGTCAAAAGAACATTTTGGAAGTCCATTCTAGACATATGAATAAAGAATTTCAACTTTATTCTACAAATACTGTTGCTATACAATATAACCCTGCTTGGCTTTCAGGGCCCTAGATTACATACCATAATAAAAGCATACAAAGTTCACCAAGCTCCATCCTAAACTGTAATTATCAAACAGTGTGAATTGGATTGCCGTTCACCCCATACTGCTTTATTAAACTAATCTTGAACATTCATTCAGACCAATTTGTTCAACCTTCCATAGATCACCAGACAGCGACTATTTTTGTAATGCTCTTTTTTTTTATCTTGCATTGTAATATCTATGTTTATTTTCCTGGGAGTCCTAGATATTTTGCAGCATTTCCTTGTATTCATATCATCCTTGCACTAGAATGACAAAGATTTTACCACAAGAAACACAAGACAGAACCTACCTGGGGCACAGACACATCCTGTTAGACTGTCGCAGTAGAGGGATCCAGCACCACATGAACACTGGTTCTCACAATTGGCTCCCCAGGTGTCAGTTATATTGCATGCTAGAAAGTTATAGAGTTGGAAAAACCTGTTAACTCTTTACCACACAATCCAGATTTTAACATCCCTGAGTAAGAAGTCCTTTGAAAACATGGTAGATAAAGGAGAAAATGCTGGTAACCAGCATTTTCTCCTTTTCGAACAGTGTTTTCTACCCATCCCAGACTGAATTTCAATTTTTCAGTCATATTTATTTTACCGTTTACAAACACTTTTAATTTGGACCAGTCTAAATTTACTTGTGTGGTAAAGATTTAAGTGATTTGTTTGACTCTTGACAATACAATACCCGGCCATTCTGCCATTTGGTACGGAGTTAAATTATATAAAATATATCATGTATAATATATGTAAACACATTTCATCAAATACAGCTATCCAGGTTTGTAGTGTGAAATTGTAATCACAAATTTTCTAGTCTTACACATTTTGAGGTACGCATTATGTGACATCATCATTAGTAATGCCATTCTACACTCCTGTCATAGATGAGTCATGTCTAGGTAATAGAACTTTCTATATTGTATGTACATTCATGTTTTTGTATATTCTGACCAATTCTTAACCTTTTCCCAAACAATCCCTGGTTTTTACCGGTCAGGAATAGAAGCCTTTTGAAAACATTGTGGGAAAAGGAGAAAATGCTGGTAACCAGCATTTTCTCCTTTTCCCACTATATTTTCTACCCTATCATAGAGAAGAATCATCTTTTTAGCAACTGTTAATTTGTCATCTGCGAAATGCTTTCAATTTGGTCTTTTCCAAAATTTGTCTTTTGGGAAAGGGTTAAGTAGTAAGATATCATGTGATAAAAATATGCTGATATTTTATTATTGTTTTAAGTGTTAATCAATTCTTGTGTCTTATGGTACAAAATGAAATATTGTGTCTGAACAAAAAAAAATTCTCATAGAGATGTTTCCACTTTCATGTACAGTAATGCATGAACTCTTTTATATACTGATTACCCATAGTTTTCTAAGAACTTCTTAAAAGCTGTACAACTGATCTAAGGGGTAAAAACTTATGAGATAATTAAGAACAATTTTACCTTGACAAGATATGCTATCTGATGATAGTTGGCTTCCATTGCTACAGCTACATACAAAGCCTCCATCATTGTTAGTACAGATCTCAGCACAGGGTCCTGTACCATTGTTGGCAGAACACTCATCTTTATCTGAATAATATAAAGTTTATCTTTGACATCTTTATCTGAATAAGACACAGTTTATCTTTGACATCTTTATCTGAATAAGACACAGTTTATCTTTGACATCTTTATCTGGATAATATAAAGTTCTTGCATGGCATCTTTGTCTAAACAATACAATGTCAATCTTACAGATTTTTATCTAAATAAACCACAGTTTATCTTCCACATTTTTATCTGAATACCAAAATATTTAGCATACAAATATTTTGCGTAAGAATCCTTTATAAATCTGAATACAACTTTCTCTAAATGTTCTTCAGTTTATTTTCCACACCATAATCTTTGACAGCTCTATCTCATTATCTTAGACATTCTTATCTGAATAATATAGTATTTAACATTGACATCTTTATCTGAATAATTGCAGTTTATATTACATTTCTCCAATATTCCGAATTTATTGAACATATCTTTACCTGATTTATCCACAGTTCATGTAATAAATCCATAGTTTATACAACACATACAGTTTGCATTGGTTTACGGGTAATTTATTGCTGCTATATAAATTGTAATTAGCAAGAACAGTAAGGGAAAGCTTGGTCAAATCATGCCATTCATGAATGAGAAAAACAGACCCAAAACTAATTACAGCCTGATATTGATCTACACTTTATCTACACTGTCCTGCATTGTAACTTTGATATTTATGGTTTGCAATACAATTTGAGTTGTGGCAAGTGTTACAAAAGTATATATGGACAAATTAATCAACTTACCAACACATGTATCATTGTCCAGTTTATCAAATCCATTATTACAGAAACAAGTAGCAGTGTTGTTATCCAGTCTACATCCAGCTGCACCTCTTTCAATACAGGTAGCATTGTCAGGGGTATCACCAAAACATGGATCCGTAGCTACAAACAAAATATTGTTATGTTGATTAACCCTATCCCCAAATGACAAAATTTTGGACTAGACAAAAATATAAGCATTAACAGACAGCAACCAAATGTAATGTAAATGATGGGTACAGGTGGTGAAAAAATATCGCTGCTTGTCTAGGATTTGAACCCAGGGCCTCAGGAATACGTTCCTGCACTCTAACCGACAGAGCTACCAAACCACATGTCGATATGGCGCACCATATATCACTAAATACCTGTACCCAGCTACATATACCCCCTCCAAATTTAAAATTTGTCCCAAATTCTGGAGAGGCCAAGTACCTGTACCCGGCTACAGATGATTTTGGTCTATGAAAGAGTAGAAAACATTGTGGGGAAAGGAGGAAATGCTGGTTATCAGCATTTTCTCCTTTTCCTACAGTGTTTTCAAAAGCCTTCTTTCCCAGCATCGAAAAAACCAGGGATTGTTTGGGAAAGGGTCAAAATTATATAGTGAAATCCTAAATTTTGCTATTTCAAAGATATTTTGAGAGAAAGCTATCTCCTTACTGGACAGTGTAGATCAAAGATATGGCTGCACAGAACGTGCAGTCTGCAAAAGGTCAGGGGGTCACGCTTAGCAGCCTAAGGACTTATTGCTCATACATCAAAGTGTATCAAAAACATTGTAACAGAATGATGGATTAAATGTACATACCTAGTTCACATGTTCTCCTGTCATCTCGCAGCAGGTACCCAATGAAACATTCACAGTTAAAGGATCCAATACGATTAACACAGACTTGTTCACAGGGATTGGTTCCCAGCATGCATTCGTCAACATCTGAAATGTACAAAATATTTGAAGTTTGGCATTTACATAAAGTCCTGTATTTCAAAGCCCTAGTTTAGAGTAAGAGAAACCCAGGACACACATGAAAAGGTGAGATCCACAGTGATGTCACTGGTAATCAACATTTTCTGAGTTTCTCACAATGTTTTCTATCCTTTTACTCTTTAACCCTTTACCAAACAATCCCTGAGATAGAAGCCTTTTGAAAACATTGCGGGAAAAGGAGAAAATGCTGGAACCCAGTATTTTCTCCTTTTCCCACAATGTTTTTCTCTCTTCTGGAAAAAAGTTTCCACTTTTGAGTTACGTTTATTTGGTCGTCTTCAAGTGCTTTGAATTTGTACCTGTGTAAATGTTGTTGTTTGGGAAAGGGTTAATACACAATTCAGAGTTTTAACAACCCTGAAGAAAGGCAGCTTTAGGATACATTGTTGGAAAAGGAGAAATGTTTGTTCAAGCATTTCCTCCTTACCCAGACATGTTTTCTACCTTATCAAAGATAAATTTCATCATTTGACCAACATTTATAATGTCATCTGCATATGCTTTCATTTCAGACAAGTGTACATTTTTGTTGGTTGGTAAAGATTTTACCCTTCAGCTGCTAATACCAACTAGCTGACTTTTTTGTGAATAGTGTAGATCAAGATCAGACTGCACAGAATGTGCAATCTGATCTTGGATCTACACTGTCTGATAAGGAAATATTTTTCTTCAAAAAGTGCATTTGAAATAGCACCATTTGGGTTTTACTATCGGCTTAAAAAGTTTCTCTTAATACATGTATACTCAGCAGCAAAAGGGTGAGGAAATAAAACACAGACATTTCAACCATTCCCTCACCTGCAAAAGTCTCTCACTTAAGACAAGTCAAACATTCAGTCGTTTAGTAAAAAGTTGAATCCTACATCTCACCTGTACAGTTGTCTGGGTCCCCAACATAGCCATCCGCACACTGGCAAATAAAGCCTGGTGTCTTGTCAATACAGACAGTAGTCATAGGAGGGCAATCATTCTCTCCACCAAGTACACATTCATCTATATCTGTTGTGAGAGACATGCATGGTAGATTATAATTATGTATAAAAGCCATACTCTGTGAAAAGAGCGCTTAATCCTTTACCACACAATCCCGACTTTTAACAACCCTGAGAAAGAAGCCTTTTGAAAACACTGAGGGAAAGTTGTTTTCCCACAATGTTTTCTACCCTTTCCAAACAAATTTCACTTGTTCAGTTACATTTATACAAGGTGTGATCAAAAAGTTCTCGGCCCCAAGTGCTTCCGATTACCAGGGAATGAAAATCTAGTCATTACTTTTCAATCCCCCTTAAAGGCAATGCAAGTAGTCCATCTCTGTTCGAGCTTGCTTATCCCTTTTATCCCTTCAAAATAGAAGTCTTTTTCCTGGTCCCCCAAGTACTCGTTCACTGCCTCTATGGCACCTTCATTGCTTCCAAACTGTGTTCTACGAAAGTTGGATTTCAATTTTAGGAACAGATAGAAGTCAAAAGGGCCATATCAGGAGAATATGGGGGGTGAGGAAGGATTTCGTGTCCTCTCTAAATACTGTCATACAAAAGAAATCAAGTGTGACCAAATGCTTTTTACTCTCCAAATGACTTTCAATTATATAGAATGACAGACTGAACAAGATTTTTGTCCAATGAAATGCCTCCAAGCATATCAGGCTGAGAACATTCTGATCACACCTCGTATATTGAATGCAAATGCTTTCAATTTGGACTAGTCTAAAAATTTGTCATTTGGTAATGGGTTAATGTGTCTGCACAAAGTATCGACTCAGGTCAGCCTGCTCAGTCTGTGAAGGATTACCTGGCTCAAATATTTTTGGTATTAGTTAAATTTTCTGAATGTCAAATGACCATTCTACTTCGTGATTCTTAGTTAGGTGTTAAAAAAAGAAGTATTTTATGGAATCCATAACGAAACAAGAGCGGCAAATTGTCGCAAGATACGCCCGTCTTACCCCAAGTTGTAAAGCTGGGGCATGCACCAGACAAAATTCAAGTATGAAAAACAACAAAGGACAATAACTCAAAAATTAAGCAAGCAAGAGTTGTGATTTCGGTGCACTGCACTCCCCCTTGATGAGATCTATCCACCAATGAAATTTCATAACCCTAGCTAGTATAGTTTTAGAGATATGCTTCGGACAAAAATCAAGTATGAAAAACGACAAAGGGCAATAACTCAAAAATTAAGCAAGCAAGAGTTATGATTCCTGTGCACTGCACTCCGCCTCAGTGAGATCTATCCACCCATGAAATTTCATAACCCTAGCTAGTATGGTTTTGGAGATATTCACCGGACAAAATTCAAGTATAAAAAATGACAAAGGGCAATAACTGAAAAATTAAGAAAGCAAGAGTTATGATTCTTGTGCACTGCACTCCCCCTCAGTGAGATCTATCCACCCATGAAATTTCATAACCCTAGCTACTATAGTTTTGGAGATATGCTCCGGACAAAATTCAAGTATGAAAAACAACAAAGGGCAATAACTCAAAAATTAAGCAAGCAAGAGTTGTGATTTGTGTGCACTGCACCCCCCATCCATGAGATCTATCCACCGATGAAATTTCATAACCCTAGGTAGTATAGTATTGGTGATATGCTTCGGACAAAAATCAAGTATGAAAAACGACAAAGGGCAATAACTCAAAAATGAAGCAAGCAAGAGTTATGATTCCTGTGCACTGCACTCTGCGTTGGTGAGATCTATCCACCCATGAAATTTCATAACCCTAGCTAGTATAGTTTTGGAGATATTCACCGGACAAAATTCAAGTATAAAAAACGACAAAGGGCAATAACTCAAAAATTAAGCGAGCAAGAGTTATGATTCTTTTGCACTGCACTCCCCCTCAGTGAGATCTATCCACCCATGAAATTTCATAACCCTAGCTACTATAGTTTTGGAGATATGCTCCGGACAAAATTCAAGTATGAAAAACAACAAAGGGCAATAACTCAAAAATTAAGCAAGCAAGAGTTATGATTCTTGTGCACTGCACTCCCCCTGAATGAGATCTATCCACCCATGAAATTTCATAACCCTAGCTAGTATAGTTTTGGAGATATGCTCCGGACAAAATTCAAGTATGAAAAACAACAAAGGGCAATAACTCAAAAATTAAGCGAGCAAGAGTTATGATTCCTGTGCACTGCACTCCGCCTCGATGAGATCTATCCACCCATGAAATTTCATAACCCTAGCTTGTATAGTTTTGGAGATATGCTCCGGACAAAGAACTGGACGCCGCCCGCCCGCCCGGACGCCCGGACGCCCGCCCGCCCGCCACGGGTGATCCCATAATACGTCCCGTCTTCGACGGGCGTATAAAAATGACTTGCTTGTATAACCCTTCCTCACACAATAGTGACTTTTAATCACCTGTAGAAATAAGGCTTTTGAAAACATTGTATGAAAAGAAGAAAATGCTGATAACCAGCCTTTTCCCACATGTTTTCTACCTTACCCTTAACTATTTTAAATCTTTTAGTCACATTAATTTTGTCATATGCAACTGCTTCCAGTTTGAAATAGTCTAATATTTAGATGTGTGGTGGAGGAATAATCCATCACAGATCTGAAATAAGCCCCTTTCTCAGAGAGCAAGACTTATACATGTATATCTTTTCATATCAAACAGAAGAAGCTGTTTTCTCCCATTACTGGACAAATCCAGTAATTTGTGCTACAATAATCTTGTCATCTCCAAATTCTTTGAAAATGGACCAATCCATCATTATGTTGTAGCATGTAAGGTTAACCCCTTGTCAAAAAACTCCTTTTTAGAACATGTGAACATTTGCGACAGGCTGACCTGAGCCAAAACTTTTCAATATTGGTTGATTTTTTGCATGTGCAAGGACAAGTATACCTAATGAGACAGCCGACTGTCAGACAAAACAGGATTTCAATATATAACATGATTACTTGTGTTGTATCATGGATCACGGAGATGTGCTGAGCTCCCTTTTGCCAGTGCAATTGGCTTATATAGTTGCATAACAAAGTGAAACACTGAAGATATACTTGAAGGTTTTATATATATATATAAAAAAAAATTGTGAATATATGAGCAATTCACTGTAACAAGTAAGAGCTTCTTTTCCAAGATGTTATTGAATGTTATACACAGCGAGGATGGATACTCACATTTATGTCAGATGAAAGTATGATCTACTCATCACTTACTTGTACATGTTCCATTGGCTTCCGTCCGGTACCCTGTCTTGCATTCACAAGCAAAGGACCCCTGTGAATCAACACAGTCCTCTAGGGCACCACACACATCTATAGTAGAATTACATTCATCAATATTGACATCACAGTATCTTCCCTCCCAGCCTACATTACATATACAGCCGCTGATTCCATTACAGCCTGTTGAAAACTGGGAGCAGTTGCAGATATTTGAACACTCTGTGCCCCAGAAATTGACCTCACATTCTGAAAAAGAGAATTATATAATTGCTTTTGTGTTGATTGCCATTCTTCCTATCTATCAACACTAAGTACACTAAGTAAGTTAAGTTGACTCTGCAGTAGGGTAAAGAGACCCAGACATTTGAATGTCAAAGGTATTTTTGCTGAAAGCTGACAGACAATTTCATTCTAGATATAGATCTACAATATACATTGATGTAAATAACTAATTTTTGTATCTGTTTTTAATCAGAATGTCTACATTTTGTGAAATATGTAATATAATCTTAATCTATATTAGCTCTACTGGCAGAAAAAAAATGTAGAATAGGAAAGAGTTAAGCAAAAGAACTAGCTCACCTTCACAAGAGACTGAGTCCACACCCAGTCGGTACCCATCAAAGCAACTACAGCCAAAGGAACCATCTGTGTTATTACAGAGCTGGGTACAAACCTGCCTGTCACATTCATTGATGTCTGTAAGAAAACATAAAATGCAATACATAGACTCATTATGCAATATAAGCATACAATGATATACTGGGTAACATCTGTTCCATAAATAGATCAGTTTATCTCTATATTTGACCTTTTTAGCACCACAGGCAAAAACACAGTGTTTGCAAATCCTATATGAGATAGACCTGACATTGCATGCGATCTGATCTTCCAAGTATGCTGCCTGCATGTTTATCATAGTCAAGCTAATGACATAAATCCTTTTGAGTTTCAGCGATAGAGGAAAAGCATGATTAATTGAATGAGACACTGAATGCATTTAAAGTAGTGTGCTGGAAGGGTTTAATTTCAAAAGTTTTGAAACAAGGTTCTTGTTACTACATGTACTTGTGTTATATCAAACCATCAAGTCCCAAGACAAATTTGTATAATATGTGTGAAAAGGAACAAGATTTTTTTTTAACAATTTTTTCTAAATATTAAACACTGCTTAATGTCATTTTCTAAATAAGACTCACAGATTTATGACATTTTCTCACTATGGTACACTATTTAATTGACATTTTCCAATATGACACAATATTTCAGGACATTTTCTTAATATAAAACTATATTTACTAACAGTCTGAACCTCAAAATGATACCTAAAATATTAAAGAGCAAACTAAATAAGTAAATTTTGCATCTGTCCTGATATGGAAATATCAGGATAGAATTGGATATTCCCTTAGATACAAAGAAAGTATGTTTTAAACATCTTTCATTGCTTGTCAGCTAATATTCTTGTGTCAACTCTTTACCACACATTCCCAACTTTTAACGACCCTGAGAAAGAAGTCTATAGAAAACATTCTGGGAAAAGGAGAAAATGCTGGTAACCAGCATTCTCCTTTTCCCATAATATTTTATACCCTATTAAAGTCAGAAATCATCATATTAACAAGATTTAATTTGTTGTCTTCAGATGCTTTGAAGTTGGTCCAGTCCAAAAACTTACAGTTTGGTAGAGAGTTGAGCTTGAGAAAGACAGAGTTTATAAGGGTGAAAATGTAGACCAGTAGGCTGACAGATAGAGTTATAAAAAAATATTATTTTATATACATGACCAAGTCTGTATGAAGCCCTGGAAACGATGAACATCAACAAAAAACCTACCATTACATGTACGACTGTCAGCTGCAAGTTCAAATCCTGCAAGGCAGAAACATTCCACTCCAGCCACACCCTGTGTCGTATTTCCTGAGCAGCCCTGGCTACATCCTTTTTGTATGCATAGTGTTTCAAGGTTTACTACAAAGAAAAAACATGTAAACACATGAATGCATGATTAAAAACATGCAGAATAAGGTCTTAGGAGTCCTTATGATCAAAGTCAATAACAAAGAAAAAAATGAAAAAGTGCATGGCAGAAATAAGGGACCAAGCCCTAGAGTGTCCGGTCGAAAGGCCAATACCTTAACCACTGAGCCTAAGAGATATCTCTCCAACACTGTAGTTAGGTATTTTATTTAACCCTTTCCCAAACAATCCCTGGTTTTTACAGGTCTGGAATAGTAGCCTTTTGAAAACATCGTAGAAAAGGAGAAAATGCTGGTAACCAGCATTTTCTCCTTTTCCCACAATGTTTTCTACTCTATCATAGACAGAAATCATCTTTTCAGCTAGAGTTGAATTGTCGTCTGCAAATGTTTCAATTTGGTCTACCGGTAGTCCAAAAGTTTGTCGTTTGGGAAAGGGTTAAATAGGGACGAAGCCATGCATAAAGGAGTAGTATCCCGTAACAGAATACAATGTTTAAAAGTTTTTGCTAAATATTGTACTCTGTTTTTGCTAAATCAAAATATCTGTTTAATATTATATTTAGGTTGTTGTTTTATCAGAACTTGATTAAAAAAATTCATCCAAATCATAAACTTCTACCATAAGCACTTATGTTAGACTGAGCAATAAATATAACAATGATCTTGGATATACATTGTCTAGTGTTTTGTATCATAAGTTTTCTGACAAAATCAGCTGCTTTAGATCTCTAAATTGAGTGGATAGATTTTTCCGTGGCTTACAGTCTACAAGAAGTTTTAGATGTTTTTATTTCTTTTTTAACCCATTACCACACAATCCCTACTTTTGATGCCCCTGAGAAAGAAGCCTTTTGAAAACACTGTGGGAAAAGGTGAAAATGCTGGTAACCAGCATTTTCTCCTTTTCCCACAATGTTTTCTACCTTTCACAACACAAATTTCAAATTTTCGGTCATGTTTATTTTGTCGTCCACAAATGCTTTCCATTTAGACAAACCTAAAATTTTGTCGTTTGGTAATGAGTTAACCCTTTACCAAACAATCCCTGGTTTTCACATCTCTCAAAAAGAAGCCTTCTGAAAACATTGTGGGAAAAGGAGAAAAAGCTGGTAAACTGCAGTTTCTCCTTTTCTTCCCTTCCCAAAACAAATTTGAATTTTTGAGTTGTATTTATTTTGTCATCTGCAAATGCTTCCAATTTGGACCAGTCGAAAATTATGTTGTTGGGTTGAGAGTTAAAAATATTTACTGTATCAATCAACAATATTCATGAGTTTAAAATCACTCCATGTGAGTAAATAACTAGGTCTACAAAAATTACTGGAAATAAAAGAAATAACTCCACCCACCATCCACGTCACATGTTCTGCCATCACTATTCAGAGTGTAACCATCCCTACACTCACAGCTAAAAGAACCTTCTGTATTGTTACATACTTGTTGGCAACCACTTGTTCCTTCTAGACATTCATCAATATCTACAAAATAATCATTACAAAACATCAGCATATTACAAAATAACACTGACAGTATGAAACACAAAATATTAACATGACATATGATTTTGGCACTATAAACACAGGGTGGCAAAAACATGGTAAAATCAAAATGATTTTATTTAGAGTGACATCATTCTGTATAAAGTAAGTAAGTTATTAATCTGCATCTGTGTTTGAAACTGTTTTCATTTCATTTAGAGGTGGTCATTGTTCAATAAACCATGTTATGAGTTATGAGGTGCAATTGATAAACCACTCAGCCTATTGCCCTTTTTGATTATATAATGCGCATAAAAACCCACAAATGTGGTTTACTGAATGATAAACCATGATAAAAAGACAATCATTTCTTAAATACTCCTTTCCACATTAACATTTTACTAGGAAACAAAATGTCAGAGATGGCCAAAGGAAGAGCACTTGTACACTTGTACAGAACAAATTAAAAGTAGCTCAAATGATGGGAATTTCTCTAAAAGAGTAGTAAAAAGCATTTTCCCCTTTTCAAATAATGTCTTCTCTTCAGGACCTTAACCCTTTACCATACA
This sequence comes from Tridacna crocea, assembly GCA_943736015.1. Classification (NCBI taxonomy): domain Eukaryota; kingdom Metazoa; phylum Mollusca; class Bivalvia; order Cardiida; family Cardiidae; genus Tridacna; species Tridacna crocea. The sequence continues at coordinate 47,985,774 of OX031057.1, read as the reverse complement.
ATGATGACTTCAGACAACTTTTGATGAAAATAGGAAAGAAGTCTTTTGAAAACATTGTGGAAAAAGAAGAAAGTGCTCTTTTTCCCTTTCTCACAATGTTTTCTATCCTATCAATAAATGGTTGCACCATTAGAGCCACACTGAAGTTGTCGTCTGCAAATGCTTTCAATTTGGATGGAGCTAAAATTTTCTCATCTGTGTAAAGGGTTTACACATAAAAATTGTTTGATACAACAAATTAAATGTGGCACAATGATTGGATTTTGTCTTTGGAAGGGCAGAAACATTTTGCGAAAAGGAGAAAATGCTGATTACCAGTATTTTCTCTTTTTAATTAAAATTTACTTAGCAGTTTCTTTTAAAACAGCTGAAACTATGCAAAAATTTTACATAACACACTCCTTTACTGTCAAGTAGTTGTAGGAATTAATAAAAGTTAACTTACCAAGACAAGTAGTAGAAGCTGCAGACTGTAACCTAAATCCCTCAGCACAAGCACATTGGAATGATCCTATAGTATTTGTGCATGTTCCATCACAGGGATTGTTTAAACACTCATTTTCATCTATAAACAAAAAATATGGATATGTAAAAATACATGGGGTATATACCTGGTACTGGAGGATTTAAACTTAGACACCAGACAAAATCAAAGTACTGATAGTACTGAAGGCCAGGAAATTGAGGATACGACACAACACATGAGGTCAATTTTAATTAATACAAACAGGTAGATGGACAGGGATACAAGCGGATTCCACTAAGCCCCTGGAATTCTTGGCTTTATCATGAAATTTTGAACTGATACTAGAAAACACTAGCCAGAAACTAATTAAGCCAAAGCTAGGCATGTGCTCACAGTTATGCGGTGCTTGATAATGGCTTAGAATACTTAGTAATTTGTCGTGCTTGTAAACAATCCCAAGTCAAAATTAAACCGTATTCAATCGGTGCAATACCAACTTTGGTTATCTAAATTTTCTGAGACATGTGATGTCTTGTAGTCCTGCATGACGTTATTTTTTACATTTATGACGCAAGTACATATTTATTTTTATTCATTTCAATGAAAAAACATGTAAGATAGATATCAAGGTAAAATGTAATGAATAATAAAGATTGGAGTGATACGGCAGTTGGTCATGTTATCTCTACCTTCCACAAGTCGACGAAATTTTGAACTGGTCATATTTGAAGGGAGTTGTAAATAAAAAATCAAAATTAGTTCTTCGTGTATATTGAAAAGTAAGATTTGGGGGAAATTGGGAGGAATTGCTTGTTACGAGCGAATTCTCTTTTAGGCAAAATATTTTCTCAATAAAATACTGTGAAAAGGTTGGATTGTTTTGGGAAAACGATTAGGCTCGGTTTTCCTATTTTACTTGCCTATTTTACGGACAAGTCACACTGACTTGAGCTTCGATACTTATATCTACATAATATAAAAAGACATTAATCCTAATTCATAATCGTTGTCCAAGGACAACTTGTGTCAAGCCCGCAAACACTTGACTCTCAAGCTTGACCTAGACCCTGGACCTGAATAAATGTTTCAAAGGGAACTTCTACTCATGATGGAGAACAATGCATTATGCTAATCTATATCGGAATCTATCCAAAAATGTAGGAGTTATGGTTCGGACAAAAAATTGGCCTTCAACGGGGCCTTGATCTTGAACCTACTTGAACAGATGTTTCAAATGGCACATCTAACCGTGATGGAGGTCAATTGTGCCAAATTATTTTGAAATCTATCCACAATTGTAGAAGTTATTGACCGGAAATATTCGGATGCACACAAGCCCTAGTGAACACTAGAAATATATGTGTCAGAGACACTGATGCCCCTGCTAAATGGTATTGGTCACAGGTACGTCATATGACACTAGTAGAGAGAGAGAAAAAAAACAACATTAAATGACAAGCGAACGACTACAGAAAAAATTATAAGCATTTATTTGGTTTCAAATCAAAGTCAATCAAAGACATTTTTAAGAATCACACAGGTGTAATCTATTTGTGACAGGTGTAAAAGGTGTGAAATACATCCTATCAGTGTGAAATAGGCAGTATAAACAATGACAAAACTACCAAATAACTCTTGGATGAAGGTATCTAATACACATAATGTACATACTAAAGACAACGAAATTTCAAAAATATTTTTATAGACAACTTGATTAACGATATGGATGAAATCTGATGATGGGGTCGATTTTTCTAAAATTTTATTTGGGGACGATTTCACCAAAGAAATGGTCTCCAGGGGACGATTTCTCCCGAGTGATAAATATAACACGGGCCAAGCAGTTTGGGACGATTTCTCCAGGGGCCGATTTCTCCAGCATTCCGCTGAAGTACCCTAGATTTAGTCGATATACATAAGAAAAAGTGATAAACATAACACGGGCAAATATTCTATACGTAGTTTGCTTTATTCACAATCGCATTTTAGCGGAGACGCGTTTTGTGACACACATGTTCAAAATAATGTCAACACAACGATATAGACAAACTCCGAGCAGAGTCGTCGTTCGTTAATCTCACCATACCTGAATATGAATGATCCGGAGTGCAAGAGAGAGCGTTATAGATATTAACCGTATATAGCGCGCAAGAATACACAACTGCCTGATAAACTAAGTTCATTAGGTTACGCCTTTATTAGGTCGGTGTTAATGACAAAAACGGGATAAAAACACACACTCGTCAGTTATTAAAGGATTGTAATACCCTTGCAATTCTATGGCGTTTTGCAGATGAAAGCTTTGAGGAAAGGAAAGCATTCACACCGTGTGATAAGCAATCTCTGTATATACTTAGGAAACTAGTTGTTTTGGCGGACTCAGCGATATAGAGTGGACACACCAACCAACATTTTTGTCTGAATAGACAGCTTACGATCCCTATAGGCAAGGGAATCCCTTGAGAGGGATTCCCTGGCCTAAAAATTAATTTGTTTACATTTAAGGCAATTTCTATTCTTCAGAAGCAAAAGTTAATTGAATCTATAATGGGTGAATGACTGTTCATGTGAAAAGCTGAAAATGCTACTTAGCAGTCTTATCCCCTTTTCTTAGTATGTTTTCAAATGTCTTCTTCCTTTGGGTCATAAAAACCAAGGAACAGTCTGGATAAAAGGGAAGCCAATGACTTTAAACAGTGTAGCATCTAATCATACTAAAAAAAACCTTTGTAGATTCCATAATGCCAACTTACTGTGGTATACACTGCTTCAAATTCTAAGCCATTGCACCAAAAACAAAGAGACTAACTGTACATGTATTCAATAATCAAGGCAAAGATCCAAAATTTATGGGATAGAACAATAAGATAGTATGTTCATCACATGTTTTCACATTTTAATCCTTTATTAAAGAATCCTTTGTCAATCCTGCAAAAAAAATGGCTTTTAGAAGCAATATGGGAAAAGGACAATTTCTAGTACACAGCATTATTTCCTAATCTGCTGGTCACCAGCATTTTCGACTTATTCAACAAAGTTTACCACCATTCAGTGTTATTGTTTGCAACTACTTTGGATTTACAATTTTTTGTACAGTGAAAGAATTAACTAAAAACTGATAAGTACCTGCACATCTTTGATCCTCAACCAAGAACTGGTACCCAGCAACACAGCCTGTACAGTTGTATCCAAAGCCTCTTGCTGCATGCTCCTCCGGGAGTAAGTCAGTACAGATTGATTCCCCAGAACAAGGATTTAATTCACAGGCATCAAAATCGATACTACAGTCTTCACCTACAAATAATGAGTCAGAAAAATATCAATTAGGATTATTGACCATAAATAGGTTTTACTATTACTACTTCCTTTTATCATATACTTAAATTACAGATTTAATTCTTTATCAGATGACAAAATTTTAACCATGTCCAAATTGAAAGCATTTGCAGAGGACAATTTCATACTGTCTCAAATTGTGCAATCATTTTTTGATGGGGTAGAAAAAAATGAAGGAAAAAGGAGAAAATGCTGGTTATCAGCACTTTCTCCTTTTTCTCACAATGTTTTCAAAAGGCTTCTTTCCCAGGGTCTTTAAAAGTCGTCGTCATTGTGTGGTAATTTTAGGGTATAATAATGCTACATTGATAGACTTGTCATCTGATTGATCAAGACAGTCTTGAGAATTGGGTCTGAATTTAGAGAAATTAGAAAATAAGGTCTGCAAACTGGACCTGCAAATTTTAATAATAATAACCCTTTACCAAATCAGCTACAATTTTTACACTAAAAAGGAGGATGACTTCTGGTAAAGGAGAAGGCAAGCAATTTTAAACCTTTCGAAGATAAATCGCAGAATTTAAATCCTTTTCATTTATTTCGTGTCAATGTTTACAATGCCAACCAGTCCAGAATTTTGTTTTCTGATCTAGACTATACTGTTTGATATATTTGTTAATAAATGTAGTCTAAAAACTTTAAAATACCAAACAGTACTTCACAAGTTGAGCACAAAGGTCATCTTGCTTCAAAAACTGAACACAAATGGATTAATATATAAAAGATTGCCAAATCATTTAACCCTTTACCACACAATCCCGACTTTTAACGAACCTGTGAAAGAAGCCTTTTGAAAACATTGTGGGAAAAGGAGAAAATGCTGGTAACCAGCATTTTTTCCATTTCCCACAATGTTTTCTTCCCTTCCTAAAACAAATTTCAATTCTTTAGTCACATTCGTTTTGTCGTCTGCAAAATGCTTTCAATTTGTACCAATCTACAATTTTGTCATTTGGTAAAGAGTTAACTCTTTATCACACTATGCCTGTTTTTTATGAATCAGAAGAAGAAGCCTTCCGAAAACATTGTGGGAAAAGGAAAAAATGCTGGAAACAAGCATTATCTCCTATTCCTACAATATTTTCTGCTTTTCTGAAGTTAACTTTCAGTTTTTTAGTCACTTTTATTTTGTCCTCTGCAAATGCTTTAATTTGGACAAGTCTAAAATTTTGTCGCTTGGAAAAGAGTTAACCCTTTACCACTCTCATTTTTGTTAACCCTCAGAAACAAGGCTAAAAAAAATGTTGCAGATTCAAGATTGATCTTTGATCTATATTACTTCATCTTAGGTAACTAATATTGATCTCTGCATGAAAGTAGGTAAAAATATCTGACACTATCTCAGATAAACTGTAGAGGTGTCAGAAAACATTACCATAGAGTTGCCTATTCCAAGCAAGAAGTCCCTGAGCAACTATGTCTTCAGATAAAAACTAAAATAATTTAGTTTTGACACTATGCGTAGAATTTCTAAAGGGCTGTAAGATATAAGTCATAGCAACATCAGGGCCTGTATTCACCAACCATTCTCAAGAGTGATCTTGGTCTTATTCTTCAAGATTTCCTGTTTGTGAAAGTAACAGAACTTCTGATTGGCTAAACCGGATGTTTAGCCAATCAAAAGTTCTGCTACTTTCACAATGACAAAATTCTGAAGAATAAGACCACTCTCATTTTTGTTAACCCTCAGAAACAAGGCTAAAAAAATGTTGGTAAGGAAGAAAATATGTAACCAGCATCTCCTCCTTTTCTCTCAATACTTTATAGCCTTTCAATCATTTCATCATTTTAGCAACAATCAGTTTGAGCCAGTCTAGAATTTTGTTAAATAGTACTTAACTCTAGTACTGCTAACCAAAAACAAAAAATAGATTTCTTGATTTATAATTAAATAGCAACTAAGCCCATTCTGACCAAAACATAATAAAAGGAAAATAGACTCACCTATCCAACCAGTGTCACAGTTACAAGGTGCAACTGAAAATTGTCGAGGTTCTGTCACAGATGCAAAATCACAGACTCCATTTCCTGAGCAACCGTTGCAAAGCACAACTTCATAAAACAGCTGGGCAGAGGCAAACTGATCTGCATCAACTGCATAGACACTGAAACAGAAAAAAGAAGGTCAGAAAATAATCATAAACCATTGGTTATAACCTTTGGTTATGGATATATATAACAGGTTAATTAACTCATTTAAATGCTGGTAACCAATATTTTCTCTTTTTCTCACAATGCTTTCTAACTTTTAAAATATAATAATTTCAAGCCAAACTAAAATGTTTATCTGCTGATTCATTCAAATTTCTCATATGGAAAAGAGCCAAACTGTTGTTGGACAACATTTTAGGCTTATTCATATTGAAAGCATTTGCAGACAACAAAATAAAAGTGACTCAAAATTTGAAATTTGTTTTATGAAGAGTAGAAAACATTGTGGAAAAAGGAGAAAATGCTGGTTACCAGCATTTTCCCCCCCAATTCCACAATATTTTCTAAAGGCTCCTTTCTCAAGGTCGTCAAAAGTAATGGGTTAGAGACTTTTTTTTCTGAAATCTCAATTTCTTTTGGGGCCTGAAGAAGTCTGCTTTCATAGATGCAAAAATTTGGGATGGGTAATTTTAGTAACCAGATTTTTACTGTTTTAACCATATTGGTTTTTATCCCTTCAAAGGCAGAATGTGGAGCTTGGTCTTTGATCTACACTATGTGACACTGTGACATTTCCCTCCGACTTTCAACATTTTATCAACCCTTTACCAAACGACAGAATTTTAGACTGGTCCAAATTGAAAGCACTTGCATGATGACAAAATAAAAGTTAATCCAAAATAGAAATTTGTTTCACGCAGGGCAAAAAACATTGAGGAAAAAAGGAGAAAATGCTGGTTACCAGCATTTTCTCCTTTTCCCTCAATGTTTTCAAAAGGCTTTTTTATCTCAGGGTCGTAAAAACCAGGGATTGCTTGTTAAAGGGTTAAATCATAAACTATGGGTTTTCACAATAGGCTGGAAATCCAATTTTCGACAACCCTGAAAAGGTAGTCTTCTGAAAACACAGTGGGAAAAGGTGAAAATGCTGGTAACCAGCATTTCCTCCTTTTACCACAATGTTTTTTACTCTTCCAGAAAAAAAATCAATTTTTGAGCCACTTTAATTTTGTTGTCTGAAAATGTGGACCAGTCTAAAATGTTGTTGTTTGGTAAAGAGTTAACTTTCATGAGCTAAATGAATGATTAGGATGTTCTCAGTCAGTAAAAAGATGCAGATGATTCATTTCCAGGGTAAATTTATCACAATATATGTCAAACAAGTAGACATTGCAGGTCCAAGATCAGACTGTCCACACACCATAATGCTCTTTGACCTTGGATCTGCAGGGAGTAACTTAGATCTGATTCAGAGGTTAATTTGGGGAGTATTCTCACAAAACTGGACACAACAGATCAGGCCCCTCGGAAGGAAATTTCATTTGGTCCAGCCAGTGTGGCGAGTGGCGAAGTCGCGAAGCCATGTTAGGGGGGCCCCGGGGGGCATGCTCCCCCGTAAAAAACTGAAAATAAGACGCTCTCTGGTGCATTTTTTGAGGTTTATATAATGCATTTAAGTCATTAAGCCATTTTGGGGGGGGGAGTCGGGGGCATGCTCCCCCGGAAAATTTTTGAAAAATAAGACGCTCCCTGGTGCATTCTGGCGCATTTTTTGAGGTTTATATTACGCATTACAGCCATGCTAGGGAGTTCCGGGGGCATGCTCCCCCGGAAAAATTTTGAAAATAAGACGCTTTCTGGTGCATTCTGGCGCATATTTTTAGGTTTATATTATGTTTTTTTTTTTTTCCAAAAATTGGTCTGGCCATTTTTCATTTTCGGCCGAAAATTTGGTCCGGCCATGGCCAGACCGGCCGGACCACTTCCGACGGCCTTGCAGATTCAAGATTGATCTTTGATCTATATTACTTCATCTTAGGTAACTAATATTGATCTCTGCATGAAAGTAGGTAAAAATATCTGACACTATCTCAGATAAACTGTAGAGGTGTCAGAAAACATTACCATAGAGTTGCTTATTCCAAGCAAGAAGTCCCTGAGCAACTATGTCTTCAGATAAAAACTAAAATAATTTAGTTTTGACAGTATGCTTAGAATTTCTAAAGGGCTATAAGATATAAGTCATAGCAACATCAGGGCCTGTATTCACCAACCATTCTCAAGAGTGATCTTGGTCTTATTCTTCAAGATTTCCTGTTTGTGAAAGTAACAGAACTTCTGATTGGCTAAACCGGATGTTTAGCCAATCAAAAGTTCTGCTACTTTCACAATGACAAAATTCTGAAGAATAAGACTAAGAATATTCTCAAGAATGGTTGGAGAATACAGACCCAGGTTAGAATACTTACGTCAAATTCACTGGGTTTGTATCGGAGGGTGTCCATTTTCTTGTCAAGGTAACGTTGTTTATCCCTGTTTCTGTTCCGCTGACAGGGCCAGTAAGAACCAAGGTCACATTTCCCTCCGAGTCAAAGGCTGATGCGTCTATGTTGATGACTTCATTAACTGTGGCATTTAAGCGTTTGGTGGTAGATGACACCTCAGGAAATTTGTTTGCTAGATGTGAAAAGTTATAGTAAATTATTAGTTGATTGATTGCATGGTGTTTTACTCTACTGTCAACACTAACAGTGACAGCCTAGTTATAATGGTCTATCCTGGTTCTCACATGTACTATACTGGGCCTCTGAAATGGCTTGTGTAAGAAAACTCTAACCAAAAATCCTGTGGTTTCAGTGAGAAATGAACCCAGAACCTAGGGAATGCAAATTCTGCACCTTCACCATTGAGTCTCACAAGACCCCCAAAGATTACATTGTGAAATACAAGTTACAACTTACCCAAAAATACCATATTTGCAAGCCTGAGGAAGACAACATTTGAAAACAATGTGGTGAAAGGAGTCAGTGTTGGTTTCCACCATTTTTTCATACATCATGTTAGGAGGACTTAATCTTAAATTGTATGGTACAAGGTTAGTACTGCTACATGTGGAAAGGTTTAGGCAATTTTTTTTTTATCATGAGCAATCTCTCCATAGCTCTTTACCAAATGATACAATTTTGTTTGGTCTAGACTAAATTCAAAGCAGTTGCAGATGACAAAACAAATGTGACTGAAATACTTTTTTGTCTTTGATACAGCAGAAAACATTGTGGGAAAAGGAGAAAATGCTGGTTAGCAGCATTTTCTGCTTTTCCCACAATGTTTTCTAAAGGCTTCTTTCTGAAGGGCGTCAAAAGTAGGGATTGTGTGGTAATGGGTTAAATACAGGCACCAGAAAAGTTTCTACAGCATAAAATTCCATGTAGACGGAGACAGTATGGAACTAACTGCCCAAAATGAAAAAAGAAAGTACACAAATTTAGGCTATAAAAAAGGTTTATTGCAGGTTGAAAGATACTTGAGCCATACTCTAGGGGATAAATGCATCTCTGTGATGCTATATAACAAGCCCATAGTCGCCCCATACACATGGATCCATAAAATCCATTTTTTTACAGAACTGATTGATTCAAGAGGTAGACTGGCCCTTGGACATGCAGAAAAGTGCAGAAAAGTACCAAGAGTAGAAAGTTTCCAACAAGGTCAGCCTGCAAAGGCTGACTTGGATCGATGCATTTTGCAGATGCATGTCTGCCCCCTTTTCAGAGTAATGCTCATTCCATCTTACCAAGTTCCACTGTGATAACTGTATTTTGGTCATCCACTTCCTTGGTTAACATAGCTATAGCTGTGTCATTTGTGGCCAGGTAGTCAAACAAGCATGCTTGTGCTGTTGAAGAATTGCATACAGCTTCTGCTGCTGCTCTTTCAGTATTGTTAAAATCGGATAAGAACAGTGGGGTGAATGATTCATTCCGGTAGTCTGCAAAACTGCGCCCATTGCGATACTGCATAATACTGACGTCAGCATCAGTGACTCTCCCTGGATGTTTACAAAGAAAAATCATTATTAAACTGAATTAAAGTTACTTGGTTTTTCATCAAGTCTGGCTATATTTTAAAAGATATCAAACATGTAATTTTTTTAACCAAGCAATTGTATGTTCAACCCATTACCACTCAATGCCGATTTTTGACACTTTTGGAAAAGAAGCCTTTTGAAAACATTTTGGGAAAGGAAGAAAATGCTGGTAACCAGCATTTTCTCCCTTTCCCACAATTATCTCTACCCTTCCCAAATCAAATATCCATTCTTCAATCAGACTTAAGGTTCCTGGGGGAAAAACAACTTTTGACAGGATTGTCGATATAGGTAACCAGCATTTTTCCTAAGTCTAACTATGTTTTCAAACCATAGGCTGCTAATTGGAGTTCACTGACCTTTTGTAGACAGTGTAGATCAAGATCAGACCTCACAGAAGAGGCAGTCTTATCTTGTACCTATAGTGTCTAATTAGTATATATAGTTCACCAATAGGCAAGTTTGAAGTGTGATATATTCTGATTTTTCATGATTCACTACAAAGTATTATTTATTGTTTTGGCAGGATAAATCTTTACCAGATGACAAAATTTTAGACACGTCCAAACTACAAGCACTTGCAGATGACAAAATAAATGTAACTCAGAAAATGAAATTTATTTTCAGCAGGGTAGAAAACATTGTGGGAAAAGGAGAAAATGCTGGTTACCAGCATTTTCGCCTTTTCCCACAATTTTTTCAGAAGGGTTTTTCCTAAAGGATGTTAAAAGTTGGGATTGTGTGGTAAAGAGTTAATTTGTCACCTGCAGATGCTTTCAATATGGAAGAGCCTAGATCTTTGATGGCAGTGTTTTTTTCTGTAGTTAGGCACTTAACAAATCATTATTTGCTCCTTGTAAAAACACTGTAGATTAAGATCAGGCTACAGTGTAAAGTCTGATCTAAAATCTACACTGTCTGCTTTACTATCAAATGATTTAGCAAAAGAAGCCTTGTGACAAAAATTGAGCCTGTATAAGTTCCTTTCATAAGTGGAGTAAGATTGAACAGCACAATTTATGGCATCTGATCTTGACTTTAGATATACACTGTTTGAAATATTATTGCTAGTGTTTTGTGTAGCTGTCTCAACCTTTTAACCAAATAATACCAACTCGTAACAATCCTAAAAGACAATGCCTTTGAAAACAATGTGAAAAAAAAAAAGGATTAAACCATTCCCAAACAATCCCTGGTTTTTACGGGTCAGGAATAGAAGCCTATTGAAAACATTGTGGGAAAAGGAGAAAATGCTGGTAACCAGCATTTTCTCCTTTTCCCACAATGTTTTCTACCCTACCACATAGAAAAATAATCTTTTTAGCAACTGTTAATTTGTCATTTGCAAAATGCTTTCAATTTGGTCCCGTCCAAAATTTGTGGTTTGGGAAAGGGTAAACTTAAATGCTGGTAACCAACATTGTCTCTTTTTCTCACAATGGTTTCTAACTTTTAAAATACAATAATTTCAAACAAAACTAAAATGTTTATCTGCTTATCCATTCAAATTTCTCATATGGAAAAGAGCCAAACTGTTGTTGGACAGCTAGAAAACAGATACGTAATTGTTATCATGAAACATGGCTAAGACAACATGAGTTCATAACAAAGCATCTCGAGCACAATCAGGAGAGCTGATAAGCTCTACTTACAGTTTTCTGCATAATCATAAATTTCCTTGTCTGTCAAATTATTTGATAGGATGGTGCCATTGGGTAGCTGAAAATCATTTGTGCTATCGTTGTCACGATTACCATACAGACCGGAAAATGTGAAAGTGTTGTTGAAGCTAGCAGGAATAAAGGTGGCTATGTCCAGTATTCCTAAACCCAGGGTAATTGTTATAGTGAGTCCTGAAAATAAAGCGAGAAAGAAACAAGTATAAATGGACTGTGATGTTTAACCATTTACCATACAAGGCCATGCTCAACTATCAAACAATACCAGCATTAACCCATTACCACACGAGAAATATTTAGACTGGTCCAAATTGAAAGCATTTGCTGATGACAAAATAAATGTGACTGAAAAATTGAAATTTGCTCTGGGAAGGGTATAAAGCACTGTGGGAAAAGGAGAAAATGCTGGTTACCAGCATTTTCTCCTTTTCCCACAGGGTTTTCAAAAGCCTTTTTTCTCAGGGGCGTCAAAAGTAGGGATTGTGTGGTAATGGGTTAAGCAATCCTGATAAAGAAAGCATTTAAAAACATTGCAAGAAAAGGAGAAAATGATGGAAAGCTGCATTTTCTACTTTTCCCAAAATGATTTCTTCCCTTTAAAAAAATTCAATAACCTGATTTTTAGTTTAAAGAAATATATATAGGATCTGAAATGAGTTGGCTTTTGAGATAAGATTTTATTAAAAGCCTTTGGCTAGCTTAATAACATTTTCCTTGACGAGTTGAATAAAATCTTATCTCAAACGCCCACAAATGTCAGATTCTTTTCATCACATAACGATATCTCACAAAATAAAGATCAGATTATGCAAAAACATTCATAAATATACCCGCGGTATTTTCCATGAGACCCATTCACTGGTATGAAATGCATACAAAATGACGTCAAAAATGATGTCATACAAATGTGATATCAAACGTGTGTAAGATAAGAAAAATCATAATGGGTATATTAGACTGAAAACAAGGGAGGTTATGTGATAAAATCTTCTTTCTATTGTTGTTTATTGTGCAATAAAGGCAGTTGTGAGCTATGAGGCACAAAAATAGTCCATGTGGGCTATAGCCTGGTGGGTTATTCATTGTGCCTCATAACTCACCATGTGATTTCTTAAAAGATAAAAACCACAATAGAAAGAAGGTTATTTGAATTCTAATACGACCAACCCTTATGAAAGGAAAACAATTTCATTCTTCAATTAAAAATGCCGAGGCAGATTATATTCCATTGAATAATTTACCTACGTTATACAGAATGACGTCATTCTATTTAGAATGACATACATTTTACCGCGCTTTCATTGCACTGTGTCTATAGAGCTAATAGCATGTGTCATGTTAGAATAATTTATCTTCTGCAAATGCTTCCAATATGGTCATATCATTTGGTAAGCAGCAAAACATCAAAGGTTGGTAGAAATGAAACCATATAGAAAAACAGGTTGTGTAGATCAGTGAAGTGAGCATTTTTTGTGCAGTCTGTTCTCAATCTACACTGGCTCCAAAGGCAACAGAAATATACAATAAAAGAAGCAAACACTTTTAACCACCATTTGTCTTTTTCAAGCAATGGTTTCAAAAGACAAATCAAGTCTTACCACAAATTCTTGAGATTTAAAAATCCAAAAAATTAGGTTTTTGAAAACATGGCTGGAAAAAAAGAAAATGCTGGTAGCCAGCATTTTTTCCTTTTCCTACCATGTTTTCTCCCTATTCAAAAACAATTATCATTATTTGAAAAAAACCTTTGAACTGTCATCTGCAAACCATCTAATATGGATGGGTCTAAAATTTTGCTGTTTGCAAAACGGTTAAGCCACTTGAATTTGTTGCCTGTAGATGTTTGTAATGTGGACAAATTTAATTGCTAATTTTGCATCTGGTAAAGAGTTAAACAAAAAAAAAAACAGAAAACATGACACCACACAATGACTACTTACTGTTTCTGAAAACAAAGTCATATTGCATATCACTTCGCTTGTACACAATAATCCCGTCATAGGCAATCCTGTTTTGAGTCTGGAAATCCACAGTTTTATCAAAACTGTTATTCTTGGTATTGGCAAATACAATTAATCCTAGAAAAAATAGGGAAAGAAAAGTATTAGATATTAGGGTGTAACATTATAAATAAAGTGATAATTTCCAGTGAAGAAAAAATGGGATCTATGTTTTCAAATTTAACCCTTTATCACACAAGAAAAAATTTGCCTGTAAAAATTGAAAGCATTTGCAGACAAATATTTCAATGCCGGTCAAATGGCTAATTGTTCTTTAATAAGGTCGAAAATATCGTGGGAAAAGGAGAAAATGCAGGTCACCAGCATTTTCTCCTTTTCCCTTAATGTTTTCAAAAGGCCTATTTCTCAGGGGTATTAAAACTTGTCATTGTGTGGTAAAGGGCTGAAGTCTATTTTCCCAACCTTAGCTCAGCAATTGAACAACTGACCCACCCAAGCACAATCATCATCACATATTAACTCTTTACCACACAAGAAAATTTTGGACTGGTCCTAATTGAAAGCATTTGGAGACGACAAAGTAAAAGTGACTGAAAAAAGAAATTTGTTCTGGAAAGGGTAGAAAACACTGTGGGAAAAGGAGAAAATGCTGGTTACCAGCATTTTCTCCTTTTCCCACAGTGTTTTCAAAAGGCTTCTTTCTCAGGGGCGTCAAAAGTAGGGATTGAGTGGTAATGGGTTAACCCTTTACCACACATTCCCAACTATTATCAACCATGAGAAAGAAGCCTTCTGAAAACATTGTTGGAAAAAGAGAAAATGCTGGTAACCAGCATTTTCTCCTTTTCCCACTCTGTTTTCTTCCTTTCCCAAAAGAATTTCAAATTTTCAGTCACTTTTGTTTTGTCATCTGCATTGAACTGGCCACCGTTGTATACCGTCTATTACCTATACACGTAGTAGTATTATGGGCGGTAACCAGTCTAATCTGCATATACTTTTAATTTGGACCAGTCTAAATTTTTGATGTTTGGTACAGAGTTAAAGATTATTTCTCCATTGTTAAACCTTTACAGCACAATCCCTGAATGACCTTGAAGAAAACGCTTCTAAAAACATTTTCAGACTGGGTAATTCCTTGTGTTTTCTACATGAATTTCTACACATATTTCAGATTTGATTTTGTTTTGCACACAAATAAAAATTATCTCCTTTTTTCTTCCAACATTTTCAGATTTTCTCAAAAACTTGTAAAATGAAATGTTGTCGGATGTCACTTTAAAGGTACTTTTGACATTTACCATCTTTCTGCAGATTATGTTCAGCATGGAAATATCCCATTCCCTCTTTAAACGCTTCTAAAAACATTTTCAGACAGGGTAATTCCTTGTGTTTTCTACATGAATTTCTACACATATTTCAGATTTGAATTTGTTTTGCACACAAATAAAAATTATCTCCATTTTTTTCCAACATTTTGAGATTTTCTCAAAAACTTGTAAAATGAAATGTTGTCGGATGTCACTTTAAAGGTACTTTTGACATTTACCATCTTTCTGCAGATTATGTTCAGCATGGAAATATCCCATTCCCTCTTTAAACGCTTCTAAAAACATTTTCAGACAGGGTAATTCCTTGTGTTTTCTACATGAATTTCTACACATCTTTTAGATTTGAATTTGTTTTGCACACAAATAAAAATTATCTCCTTTTTTCTTCCAACATTTTCAGATTTTCTCAAAAACTTGTAAAATGAAATGTTGTCAGATGTCACTTTAAAGGTACTTTTGACATTTACCATCTTTCTGCAGATTATGTTCAGCGTGGAAATATCCCATTCCCTCTTTATCCTCTGCTGCAAATGCAGAGAAAATTGTGGCCCTCAGAGGTTCCCCTGTTTCTGAGGAAAACAGTTGTTCAGTCCTTCCTGTATAATGTAAAGAAAACCAAAGTTTTTCTACCTAAAGTAAAATTTTTAACTCCCAACCCTTTGTCAATTCTTTCCCAAACAAACCTGTGTTTTTACATGTCTTCAGTACTAGTCTTTGGAAAACACATTTAGGAAAAAAGATAAATTGCTCATTATGAGAAATTTCTCCTTTTCCTACAATGTTTTCCATACTTTTGTTGAACTTTCTACCATTCTCATCAAATCTAACAGTCCCATCTACAAACCATTTTAGCTTAAAAAAGTCTTAAGTTTGTTGTATGGGAAAGGGTTAACCCTTTGTCCGACAATCCTATGCCGTCAGAACCAAATGAAGAGGTGGCTTTGAAAAACATTGTGGGAAAAGGAGAACATGCATGAAACCACCATTTTTTCCTTTTCCAACTATGTTTTCTACCCTATTACAGAAAACTTCCATCACGTGGGACCACTTTACCATACAATGACGACCTTTAACTAACCTGAGGAAGAAGCCTTTAGAAAACGTTGTGGGAAAAGGAGAAAATGCTGGTAACCAGCATTTTCTCCTTTTCCCACAAAGTTTTCTAGCCTATCAAAGCAAAATTGCACCATTTGAGCCACTTTGAAATTATCGTCTGCAAATGCTTTCAATTTGTATTGGTCTAAAATTTTGCCATGTGGTAATGGGTTAATACTGTCATCTGCAAATAGTTTGGATATGGCTAAGTACAACATTGTGTTGCTTGGTAATGAGTTTAACCCTTTACCACACAATCCTGACTTTTAATGACCCTGAGAAAGAAGCTTTTGAAAACATTGAGGGAAAAGGAGAAAATGCTGGTAACCAGCATTTTCTCCTTTTCCCACAATGTTTTCTACCCCATTATCACTCGCTAGATGGCATTCTATAAATACTCATCTATCTAATATGGGCATCCTGGGTACAGAACCAAACCACTTTCCTATGCGACAACCGTTACTTTGAACTTAAATCTAAAAATAAAGGTTTACCCAATAAAATGCTATCTAGTGCAATTCACTCAGCTGTGATCAGCAGTTTAGAGAAATCTGGAGCTAAAGCAGGTCTCATTTCTCCCCAAACATATTGATAAAAGCTATTTTCCACATTGCTACTTTATAGAGCATAATATTACAGTCAGCCCACTTTCGGGGCTATTGATGCATCATATAAGACAGTCATATCTTCGAAGAATATGACATGCGCAGACCATGTTTTCTACCCTTCCTAACACAAACTTTGATTTTCATGAGTCACATTTATTTTTTCGTCTGCAAATGCTTTCAATTTGGGCCAGTCTATAATTTTGTTTTTGGTAAAGATTTAACTCATTACCACACAATCCCTACTTTTGATGCCCCTGAGAAAGAAGCCTTTTGAAAACACTGTGGGAAAAGGAGAAAATGCTGGTAACCAGCATTTTCTCCATTTCCCACAGTGTTTTCTACCCTTCCCGGAACAAATTTCAATTTTTCAGTCACTTTTATTTTGTCATCTGCAAATGCTTTCAATTTGGACCAGTCTAAATTTTTCTTCAGTGGTAAACCATCCCATAGTTTTACAAGCCTGGGGAAAATGGGATTTTTTACTTCCTTACAATTTAAAGACAACAAAATGTTAGAATTAGCCATATAGAAAGTAACAGACTTGCAACCTGATCTTAGGTTCAATATGGATTTATATCCTGTTCCAACTTAATCCTCTTCTGTAAATGTAGAGAAAATGCTTGTACTCAAACTGTGTGGAACATACAGTCTGATCTTGGCTTTTTTGTCTTCTTTGTTAAAAAAAAAACAACAACAACAACAACAACATGTGCGTCTAAAAGAGTGTTTCATTTGTTTCGGGGTCATGTTTCAGTATATTGAAATTCAGAAAAATGGAAAAAAGAGAGAAATGAATCCTAAACATTACCCTGTAGTTCGAAAACTTCATCACCGTCTGCATTTCTGATAGAGAGAAGGATGAATTCTCCGAGGCCATTGTATGTGTACTGCCGCTCATCCAGTGTAGTGATGTGTGGGTCACCGAAAATGAAAGCTGAAAGAAAGTAGCATTTGAACAATAACATGGCAATAATGTATCATGGAGATACACTAAGCCCCCTTTTGCCAGAGCATGGCTCATATCTATTGACACTTTAACCCTTTACTCCATAGATACTTATTTCTACTCATTGCTAGTAGGAGCCTTTGGAAAACATTGTGACAAAAGGTGAAATTGCTCGTCACGAGCAATTTCACCTTTAGCCAAAATGTTTTCTACACTATCAAAAGGTGTCATATACACATAAGAAACGGCTTCATCCTTGCTGTTATTTAGGGTCAGTTAGAGATACCATAGAAATGCCTTATGGGGTAAAGGGTTAAATATGTAGGATCTGATTCTTTTCTCCTTTTCCCGCAATGTTTTCTACACATCCCAAATTAAATTTCAACTCTTGATTCACATTCATTTTATTGTCTGCAAATGCTTTCAGTTTGGACTAGTCCAAAATTTTGCCATTTGGTGAAGAATTAATCCTGTCACAATGACTATCATCAATCCCCGGAGAGGAATTGGCTGAGGCAGGGATTGAAACGATAATCTCCAGTTCTCAAGCCCTGTACACTACCAGTTGATCTACAGGGGTTCTGTTGCTGGAAAAAATATACAATGGCATCACAAATAATGTCACATAGTGATTATCTCAAACAACTACAGAGTAAGAAAATATGTCATAGATATATTGCACCGAAAACATGGGAGGTATAGAGGATATTTGTTTTTTTCAGTGTAAGATCGAAATTTAATTCATGGAGTGGACACCATCTGTAATATTTTCACGAGTGGCACAGCCACGAGTGAAAATATTACCGATGGTGTTCACGAGATGAAATAAATTTCGATCTTTCACCGAAAAAAACAAATATTCTATTTATTTTATGCTTTTAACCCTTTCTGGGAGGAGCTTTATCAAAATTCAGCACAGTTCTTTTCCCTTTTTCCCCGTGGCGTACCCCTCCCGCATAGCAACGTTACGTCAAGCGCGTGAAATGTAAGGTATATGACGTCATATTTCCCATCTAGTTGTTAGGCACGCGCGATTTACCTAGGCGACAAGAACATGAAAATCGGTATTTTCACTGGCGGTACCAGTGTAAGATCGAAAAATATTTTCACTGCTATTTCTCGATATCCTACCGGAAAGCATGAAATAAAATGTAATATATCATAAACTTACATGGTATGAAAGCTATGAAGGTAGAACAGTCACGGATTGGTCTTCGTAAGTTGAACAGACTACATAGATCTGACTGTTCACAGCAAAACCTGTA
This sequence comes from Tridacna crocea, assembly GCA_943736015.1. Lineage (NCBI taxonomy): Eukaryota > Metazoa > Mollusca > Bivalvia > Cardiida > Cardiidae > Tridacna > Tridacna crocea. The sequence continues at coordinate 47,967,068 of OX031057.1, read as the reverse complement.
AAAAAGAGAATAAAAACATGGTAATCAATGTATTCTTAATCCTGTGTTTCCTTAGAAAATGTAATCATCCTAGTAAGATGATTTACCAGATGTCACTATCTTAGACTAGCTAGTCTAATGTATAAGTGGAAACTTTTGCAATGTGGATTTTTTTTTTATTTCGCATACTTTTTTGTTTGCATAATTTATTATAAGTACATGAACAATTTACAAACGTCTTGAAATTGCAAGTTTTTTGACTCGCATATAATGATTAAATCCACATATACAGTAATCTGACAGTATTCAAAGATTACAAGCCAAAATCAAATGTGTATATAGTTACAGTAAAAGTCAATAACACAAAATTAATGATATTGGAAATCAGGGAACAATAACATTGGCATCAATTTTTTAACATTGTGGACAAAGGAGAAAATACTGGTTACCAGCATTTCCTCCTTTTCCTGCAATGTTTCCAAATACCTTCCCTTTCAGGGTCCTCAAAACACAAGGCAATTGCTCAAAGCTAATTGAAATGGGGTGAAAATGGATAACAGAGTTAAAAAAAACCTAATTCCAGGTGTCAAAATAAGATATGTACAATAAAAGGACAATGAAATGAAGGCTATACATTTCATCCATTCAAGCAAAGTTTATTTCTTACTTAGAATTTAGTTTATTGCTAAGCATAACATCTTTCGACAAAATGGCCAAAATATCTAATGGCCAAAATATCATGGCTTGTGGTTGTAGAGTTTCCTTAACAATATCTGACGGTACTTAAAGTATTTCAAAGTACTTTACAATAGACGCTCAGTAAGTTACCCCTATTTCATTAAGAGTTTACACTGTGTTTCTTTTTTAACCCTTTACCAAACCACAAATTTTAGACAGGTCCAATTTGAAAGCACTTGATGACATTATAAATGTGACTCAAAAATTGCAATTTGTTTCCAGCAAGATAGAAAACATTGTGGGAAAAGAATATGCTTGTTACCAGCATTTTCTCCTGATTGTTTTGTAAAGGGTTAATTTAGTATATATAAAAAATTCACCATACCTATATGGGGCCAAGTCAAATTCTTGGTTCAGCCGGGAGGCCTGCCTAGGATTGTAGAGATTCAAAAACCCTGCCCCTGGGTTAGACGTAATCAAACTCCCAGTGGTGGTGTCATAGCAACATCGCTGAAAGATAGAAGTTCCGAACATGGTCATCAGTAAAATTATGAATTGAATACATTGCTACTTTCAAGACATATTCTTACTCTTTAACCCTACGACAAAATTTTAGCCTTGTTCAAATTGAAAGCAATTGCAGACAATACACCAAATGTGGTTCAAATAGTGGGATTTGTCTTTGAAAGAATAGAAAAAAAGGAAAGGAAAAAATATTGGTGACTAGTATGTTTCCCATTTTCCATAATGTTAAAACTCAGGGTCATGTGGTAAAGGGTTATATATAAGCACAGATATGTGGAAAAAAAATAAATGGTAATTTTGAGTTGTAGATTTCTGATGAATCATACTATTTGCTAATCCATAAAGTGCATACTGAAACTAAATTTTGAAATCAAACAGAATTGTATTGATGATGTTCAACCCTTTACCACAAAATCACAGGTTTTCTCCTTTTCCCACAATGTTTTCTTCACTTCATGAGGTATATTTCAATCTTTGATACAATTTGATTTTTTTGTCTGCAAATACTTTCAATATGGCCTAGCCTAAAATTTTATTGTTTGGTTAAGAGTTAACCCTCTACAATACAAAGGACCTGAGGCAGGGGGCTTTTGAAAACATTGTTGGAAAAAAGAGAAATGCTGGTAACCAGTATATTCTCCTTTTTCAACAAAGTTTTCTACAATAAATCAGACAGTGCTTCCCTTTTGAGCTACAGTCAATTTGTCACCAGCCAATGCTTTCAACTTAGCCAAGTCCAAAATTTTCTCATTTGGAGCAGGAGCAAAGAGGGCTTTTCAGCTTGGAATCAAATCTGACCTAAAAATTTTTTATCACTGAATTCAGAAAAGCAACAACAGGCAACCCTCTATAAATAAAATAGAGAAGTCATTAAAAACTAAACTTATAACTCATTACCAAACTGGACCAATTTGAAAACATTTGCAAATGATGATAAAGTAAACATGACTCAAAAATTGGAAATTGGATTTGGAAGAGGAGAAAAAATTGTGGAAAAAAAGAGAAAATGCTGGTTACCAGCATTTTCTCCTTTTCCATAATGTTTTCAGAAGGCTTCTTTCTCATGGTTGTTTATAGTCAGAATTGTGTGGAAAAGAGTTAATTGCCTTACAAAACCACAGTTACAGTCAGTATACATTAAGATCAGACAGCACAAAATATGAGGCAAGATCTTTGATCTACATTGTCTGTTTTGCTGAAACAATAAAAATGAAAAAAATAACCACAAAATTGCAAGTATCTTGGTCCTATTCTAGCCTGAACATTGTGGGAAAAGAAGAAAATGCCGGTAAGCAGCATTCTCTCCATTTCCCACAGTATTTTCTATCCTTGCCAAGACAAATATTAATTTTTGAGTCCCATTTTTTTCGTTGTCTGACATAAGTTCCTTCAATTTGGACAAGTTTAGAATTCTCTGGTTTGGTAAAGAGTCAACTCTTTACCACACAATCTTAACTTGTAAAGACCCTGAGAAAGAAGCCTATTGAAAACATTGTGTGAAAAGGGGAAAATGCTGGTAACCAGCATTTTCTCCTTTACCCACAATGTTTTCTACTCCATCAACTGCAATTTTCTTCATTTGAGTCACATTGAAATTGTTATCTGCAAACTCTTTTAATTTGGACAAGTCCAGATTTTTCTCACGTGATAAAGAGTTTACCCTTAATCACACAATCATGACTTTTGACAACTCTGAGGGAGTTTAAGCCTTTTGAAATCATTGTGGGAAAAGGAGGAAATGTTTCCTACCCTGAATTTCTAATTTTTGAGGTATGCTTATTTCGTCCCCTGTACATGCATTCAATTTGGACCAGTCTAATATTTTGTGATTTTGTGAAGGGTTAGAGGGTTCATAGGAAAAAAACAAAACATCAGCATTACCTGCGCTCCAAAGCCACCAAAGAAGGTGGCAAAACTGGTCTCATAACAGTTATCAGTTGTTGGCTCGAAATTGAAGTTACGTCTGACAAAGTTGATGTCACATGGACAATCTGGAGTGAACAGCTGTAGAAGGGGCAGTAAAGCATTGAGGAAAAGATTCCTTTCTTCGAAATAGTACCAGGCGTAACACTGGTTCTCGTGGTTTACATAGTTTGCATCACAATTGTCCAGAGTGTAGGCCCAACACCCAGCTGTTAATATAAAAAAAGCATTTACTTGTTATCAAACTGCCAAATATTAACCTTGTTCATATCAACCTTTAACCACATAACCCAGACTTTTAACAACCCTGAAAAAGAAGACTTTTGAAAACATTGTGGGAAAAGAAGAAAATGCTGGTAACTATCATTTTCTCCTTTTCTCGCAATGTTTTCTACCTTACCAAAGACAACTTCCACAAATCAACAAAAGAACCGCGAGTCCTCTGTTACATTAATTTTCTATGGTATGAATGAAAGGCCACAGGGTACTGATTAGGGTAACAGTGCTTGTAAACAGTTGTTTCATGAATGAGTGAGTAAATATGAGAGGAAGTGCCCGCCAAATAAACATGTCCACATTTATGACCAATGGAAAATTACCATCTATTTATTCTTTATCAGTATCAAAAAGTAGATCTAGAGCCAACACATTTATCTACGTCAAAAAAGGATAAAAAGGATTCTTTGTAAACATTCTTTATAAAGGAAAAAACGCTGTATATCGGTATTTCCTTGTTTTCTCAGCATGTTTTCAAAAGTTTCCTATCTCTAGGTACCTTAACCTTTTACCACACAGTCCCGATTTTGCAACCCTGATGAAGAAGCCTTTTGAAAACATAGTAGGAAAAAAAAGAAAACGCTGATAAGTTGTCTGTAAATGCTATCAATTTGGATAAGTCCAACGTTTTGTCGTTCAAGGTAAAGTAACCCAGATGATTTCATATAGTGGTAAGATACATCTCTGACTTTACCTGAGTTGGCATTACTCCCACCAAATGCCTGGTTGTAGATGACAGATCTGAAGGACGCAATATTCGTATGATAAGTATTAGAACATAGCCACAACATAGCCACGTCACGAACTCCCCTAACATCGGAAGACCATTGGTTGTCCCCATAAAGGTACATGGCTTTGGTATTGACTGAATTTGTGAATAACACCAGCTGGAAAGTTGTGATCTATAAAAGAGGAAAAACTAAAATATACTTGGTCCATGCTCTGGCAAAAGGGGGCTTAATGGATCCCCGTGATTCAGTATACCAAGACAGTTATCACTTAAATACGGACCCATAAACTTTGTTTATCCAAATGGATCGGGGGACAGAATGGTCCTCTGAGATGCCGAAAACTCACTAACAGCAAAGAGTTTCGCCCCATGGTAGCCGGCATGGACTGCGTTGGCTAACTAGGGACGATATTTATGGCTTGCAACACCCGAAAAAGGGCACTCGGATATTTGCGTAAAATGTCGTCTCGGATTAGCCTGTTTTGCGCAATTCTACTGTATCACAAAATCGATTGAAGTCACTTAAAGTGCTGTATCGGATCAGCCTGCGCGAACTGCGTAAGCTGATCCGTGACAACACTTTACGCAAATGTCCGAGTGCCCTTTTTCACGTGTTGTGAGCCGTTTGCAAATGCAGTAAGTCCCCTTTTACAGAGCATGGCTCATGCATGTGTACGAGTATATATACAGTCTGACGTGAGTTGGCATTTTGAGATAAAAATTTATTAAACAAGTCAACAAAGATGCTATTAAGCGACTTTTTAGCGACTAACTTAAGAAAAGTAGTACATTAAAAAGTTGGATATTTTTTTTTTTGTGAAACAAGATTTTCGTTAGAAATTGCTTTTAAAATGATTCGATCTGGGTATGTCTGAAATCAACAAACAGCTCAAATTTGAGGTATGACATGTGACCCGTCACGCAAAAAGGGTATTTTGCACATCAATTAGATGGAAACGGATCAAAGATGGCGCAGGTAAATTTAAGTTGATAGTCAAAAAATGATTGTATAGCAAGGCAGAATGACCACTTTTTAAACAGAAAATATCATAAAAGCGAAAAATGTCGACCCTGGTCGGCTTACGCAATTCGCGCAGTCTGACCAGGGTCGACAGTTTTCGCAGTTCCCAGATGGCCTCTTTTTGCGTGACGGTTCACATATGAAGATCTCTCTATATCGTACTTCAAACTTCGTACTTATGCCACTACGTTGACGTTTTTCTAAAAAAAAAAAAGTGGAGCTAAACGCTAGGTACAGATATGAACTGCTGAAACATACCGCTGTCGAATTTGTAGACTCCCCTACAGGCACCATGCTTTCCCATGTCACCACCAAAGCTTGCAGCTGATTCGAGCTTTCATTTGGGTATGCATCAGAATAGAGGGTATCCAAGTATGATGGAAAGGTATCGTCAGTGGGAGAGTATTTATAATAAACTCGATACCAAATCGTAGAAAGATCACCAAACTTTAAGTCGGCCCAGAAAGGTGCAGCAACACCGTTGACACCTACAAGTTGATGGTACAAATGGTAGGACTATTAACCCTTTCCCAAACGACAAATTTTGGACTCTTCCAAACCATGAGAGTTTGCAGACGACAATTTTAGATTTGGAGAAAATGGCAGGAAGTTCTCAAAAAGGGTAGAAAACACTGTGGAAAAAGGAGAAATTGCTCGTTACGAGCAATTTCTCCTTTTCCCACATTGTTTTCAAAAGACTTTTACTGCAGACACGTAAAAACCAGGGCTTGTTTGGGAAAGGGTTAATTGATAGATTGATTGTATGGTGTTAAATGCCGTTTTCAACATTCTTTCAGTTATATCACGGTGCACCTATCCCTGCTTTCCCGGAGTCTCTTTTACCAATACTCTGCACAATTTTCTTTCCAAGCCACTGGCTGCTTTCCAACATTACCATCGTCGAAACAACGGTCAGCGGTGGAAGAGGAATGAATCCTGTCCCAATGACTATCATCAATCCTCGGAAAGAATTTAGCCGAGCCAGGAGTCAAACCCACGACCCCTTTGTTCTTAAGTCCTGTAAACTACCGGGGATCGGTAGTGATAGGGCAATAATTACGGAATGCATTTGCAGACAAAGGGATTGGTCTCAGAAAGGATAGAAAACGATGTTGAACCACCATTTTCTCCTTTTCTCTGATTGCTTTCAAAAAGGCTTCGTCAATAATATCAGTTAACTCTTTACCACACAATGACGACTTTTAACTACCCTAAAGAAGAGGCCTTTTGAAAACATTGTGGGAAAAGGAGAAAATGCTGGTAACCAGCATTTTCTCCTTTTCCTACAAAGTTTTCTATCCCATAAAAGCAAAATTGCACCATTTACACTTTCAAATTGTCGTTGGAAAATGCTTTCAACTTAGACAGGGCTGAAATTTTGTAGCCTGGTAAAGAGTTAAAAAGAGATGATCACATTACTGTAATTCTAACCGACTTGTGAAAGAACAAACGATCCTTCAGGATGAAGTTTTCAATCCTTCAGATAATGTCTTGGTCAACATCATAGTATATCAATATTTTGGGCATGAAATTAGGTTATTGATTGACTGATTGACTGACTGCAAGGTGTTTGACGCCGTTTTCAACAACATTTCAAGTATCGAGGCGGCCAGTGTTTCCTGGAGTTTTTTTTTTCAACCAGTACTCTGTTAAATATTCTTTCAAAGCCACTGGCTTCCCAAATAACCATTGTTGAAACAATGATCGGCGGTGTAAGAGGAATAAATCCTGTCGCAAAGAACTATCATCGATCCCCGGAAAAAACTGATATTGCCGGGAATCAAACAGCGACTCACCTAGTCTCAAGTCCTATAATGCTTCCGACTGAGCTAGCGGAGCTTAGTATAAAAGTACGAATGCTACAGTATGCTTTGCATGATGGACGTAGGCCTAAAACAAGTAAGAGCTAAATTAACGGCATTTTCTCCTTTCCCACCAATGTTTTTAAAAGGTTTTATAGTGAAGGCCGTTAAAAATTGGAATTGTATAGTAGAGGACCAAGACAGGTTGGGCTGTAATCCTTGAAAATTTTGTTAGAGATGAAATATAATGTCAGTGTAATTAAATGCGACCCATCACGCAAAAGGAGACCATCTGGGAATTCTGTACATCAATTAGATGAAAACAGTGCAGTTCAGTTTAAGTTGATAATTCAAAAATGATTGTATAACAAGGTACAATGACTATTTTTCACAAAGAAAATGTCATTAAAGCTAAAATTGCCAACCGTGTTCAGCCTGCGCAATTCGCGCAGTCTGACCAGGTAGACAATTTTCGTAGTTCCCAGAAGGTCCCTTTTTGCGTGATGGGCCACAAATGTTAATTCATTTGTCCCCTTCTTTTTCAATTAGAACATGGAAAATAATAACCTGTCGGCAATGGAACTGTTGCGAAATCCTGGAACGGGGAGGACTGTAATGCTGGTATGGAGGATGAACCCATTTGAACAAAACCGTCTACCGCAATCTACATTAGACAAAAGAATGTAAAAAAAAATCAAATAACAAATGAGCCATGCTCTGACAAGAGGGGGTATAATGCATATCGTACTGTATCACACTATGCAAGCCATCACATAATTATGGACCTGTAAAACCCATTTCGTCTATCAATTGGCTAAATTCTGAGTTTGTCCTTTGTCACGCAGAAAATTCACCAAAATCCAACAGTTTCGCCCCATGTCAGCCCGCAAATTCCGTGCAGGCTAACATGGGACGATACTTTTGCAGATGCATTTAACCCCCTTTGCATAGAACATGGTTCTAATATTGTGCCCTTCTTAATTTAGAATGGCAGTACATTTTGTTTAATTAGTTTTGACCTTTAAATTGCTCTGAAAAAAAAAAAGATTAATATTTCAAGCCAGTCGTAAAAAATCCATTGTTGATGCTGTTAAAAAATTCTTTTAGCTGGCAAAAATCTTTTACTTTCGGACAGTGTAGATCGAAGATGAGAGTTCGATCTTAATATACACAGTAAAAAACAACAACAATAACAACAACAAAAAAACACAGTGGGCGTAAATTTTCCAGCAAACAGGCAAGGGTCCTTAGAATAAACATGCTACATTTTGGACCAATCACAAGTTTCTTTTTACTCATATATCCTCAGTACCAAAAACTAGGTCAAAGGCCAGTACATTCAGCTACGCCGAGAAAAAACGTAGGTCGTACTTAGCAGCCAAGAGTTTAAGAATAAGGTAGGAAAAATAAAATATCTATAGATCTATGCGGTGGACCTACATAAATATCGTTACTCCATGAGCATTCGCAGGCAAATCCAATTGGTGTTGAAACAGGTCCAAACAAACCATCATTGCCAACTCCTCGTGGTACGGTGAACTGGCTTTCACTAGACCCAAAAGGCACCATACCTACAAAATGGAACATACATTACTTTTGTTGGCCTGAATTTTACCTCTTTAACAGATGACAAAATTTGAGCTACCTTATATTAATCATTCTCTTGCTATATATATAGAAAGAAGTTTTTGAGCCGATAGTAAAAAACCCAAATTTGCTATATGTTAAGGGTAGTTGTATTAGTGGACAACATATCCTTATCGGACAGTTTAGATCAAAGATCAGACTGCAGTCTATTCTTGATCTACACTGTCCGCAGAAGGTCGGTGAGTCGTGTCTAGCAGTCTAAGGGCTAAAAGTTCTGACAGATGACCATATAAATATGGTTCATGTGCATGGCATTTCGAAAGCCTAAAGCCTATTGTAGTAATTTTGGTAATCCCTTTACTAAACAATACTATAATGTTATTCATCAAGTAATTTCGTATTGGCACAGTTACAGGTCCGAGGTCAGCTGTATTGGCCCGAAGCCGAGTTACAGGTCCCAGGTCAGCCGTAACTGACCTCGGACCTGTAACTGGTCCAATACGAAATCAATTGATTAAAAACATTTTCATTGATTAAATATTGGCCCAGAATCAATATGACAACCTAAGAGAAGTGAAAATAAGGTTTACTAGTCACATTTTTACTTCGTATAGTATACAGGTCGTGATCCCACGCGAATAAACTTTTGACCAATCAAGGATTTCTGTATTGGTCGCAGTTCACCAATATTGATACGAGGTCAACTGTATTGATCGGAGGTCAAGTCGTATTGATCCGGGGTCACGATCCGTATACTATACGAAGTAAGAAATGTGACTAGTATCGCTCGGACCGGTTTCCATGTCTAACTTTTATATATCTAATACTTAATTAATAACACATTATAACATACAGAAAATGACACTTTTTTAAAAAAAACATCGTGTGCGAAGGAGAAATTATTTTAACCAACCCTTTCTCCATATTCATCAATATTTTCTAATCCTTTCGAGACAAATCCAATCATTTGAGCCAAAATGAATATATTTCTATGTCACTGCCTTCAATTTCTAAAGTCTAAAATTTTACAGTCTAGTATAGGGCTGAGGCAGAGTATTAATCGGTTACTTACCACAACCAGTTTGTGACAGGGTAGTGGTAGAAGGACTTGCAGTTGTCACTGTTGGTGTTGTAGTGGTGCTTGTTGTTGAGTCAGTACTTGTTGTTGTTGCCGCTGAAGACACTGTCGATGTAGAAGTTGTTGATGGAGAGGTTGTTTGGGTAGTTGATGTGTCTGTCACTGCTGTTGATTTGGGTGTTGATGATGTTGATGTCGCTTCGGGTGTTGACTGATCAGTTGTTGAAGTTTGCAAAGTTGATGCCGTTACACCTATTGATGTTGTTGACCTCGGAGTAGACGTTGTTGAAGTTTGATTGATTGTCGTAGATCTAGTTGAAGATGATGTTTGTGTATTATCTGTTGTTACGGCAATAGTTGAGGTGGTACTAGTAGGAGTGGTTACTGTTGTAGTTGGGGTTGAAGTTGTTGTAGTTGTTGATTGAGGTCTTGAAGTAGTTGATGTCGTACTTGCTGATGATACTGTGGTAACTGGTCCAGGTACTGTGGTAGCAACCGTAGTGCCCGTTGTTGGTACTGTAGTAACTGTTGTTGATGACACAGGCGTTGTACCTGTTGTAGTTGACGTTTCTGATGTAGAAGGCGTTGTACCTGTCGTAGCTGACGTTTCTGTTGTAGAAGATGGTGTACTTCTTGTAGTTGAAATTTCTGTTGTAGATAATGTTGTGCCTGCTGTTGTTGAAATTTCTCTGGTAGAAGGTGTTGTACCTGTTGTAGTTGAAATTTCTGTTGTAGTTGACGTTTCTGTCGTAGAAGGCGTTGTCCCGGTTGTAGTTGACGTTTCTGTCGTAGAAGCTGTTGTGCCAGTTGTAGTTGACGTTTCTGTCGTAGAAGCTGTTGTGCCTGTTGTAGTTGACGTTTCTGTCGTAGAAGCTGTTGTGCCTGTTGTAGTTGACGGTTTTGTCGTAGAAGGCGTTGTGCCTGTTGTAGTTGACGGTTCTGTTGTAGAACCTGTTGTGCCAGTTGTAGTTGAAGCTTCTGTTGTAGAAGGCGTTGTGCCTGTTGTAGTTGACGTTTCTGTCGTAACAGCTGTTGTGCCTGTTGTAGTTGACGCTTCTGTCGTAGAAGCTGTTGTGCCTGTTGTAGTTGACGCTTCTGTCGTAGAAGCTGTTGTGCCAGTTGTAGTTGACGTTTCTGTCATAGAAGGCGTTGTGCCTGTTGTAGTTGACATTTCTGTCGTAGAAGCTGTTGTGCCAGTTGTAGTTGACGTTACTGTCGTAGAGGGCGTTGTGCCTGTTGTAGTTGACGTTTCTGTCGTAGAGGGCGTTGTGCCTGTTGTAGTTGACGGTTCTGTCGTAGAGGGCGTTGTGCCTGTTGTATTTGACGTTTCTGTCGTAGAAGGCGTTGTGCCAGTTGTAGCTGACGTTTCTGTCGTAGAGGGCGTTGTGCCTGTTGTAGCTGACGTTTCTGTCGTAGAGGGCGATGTGCCTGTTGTAGATGACGTTTCTGTCGTAGAGGGCGTTGTGCCAGTTGTAGCTGACGTTTCTGTCGTAGAGGGCGTTGTGCCTGTTGTAGCTGACGTTTCTGTCGTAGACGGCGTTGTGCCAGTTGTAGCTGACGGTTCTGTCGTAGAAGCTGTTGTGCCAGTTGTAGCTGACGGTTCTGTCGTAGAAGGCGTTGTGCCTGTTGTAGCTGACGTTTCTGTCGTAACAGCTGTTGTGCCTGTTGTAGCTGACGGTTCTGTCGTAACAGCTGTTGTGCCTGTTGTAGTTGACGGTTCTGTCGTAGAAGCTGTTGTGGCTGTTGTAGTTGACGGTTCTGTCGTAGAAGCTGTTGTGCCTGTTGTAGTAGAAGCTTCTGTCGAAGAAGGCGTTGTGCCTGTTGTAGTCGACGTTTCTGTCGTAGAAGCTGTTGTGCCTGTTGTAGTCGACGTTGCTGTCGTAAAACCTGTTGTGCCTGTTGTATTTGACGGTTCTGTCGTAGAACCTGTTGTGCCTGTTGTAGTTGAAGCTTCTGTTGTAGAAGGCGTTGTGCCTGTTGTAGTTGACCTTTCTGTCGTAACAGCTGTTGTGCCTGTTGTAGTTGACGTTTCTGTCGTAGAAGCTGTTGTGCCTGTTGTAGTTGACGGTTCTGTCGTAGAAGCTGTTGTGCCTGTTGTAGTTGACGGTTCTGTCGTAGAAGCTGTTGTGCCTGTTGTAGTTGACGGTTCTGTCGTAGAAGGCGTTGTGCCAGTTGTAGTTGACGTTTCTGTCGTAGAAGGTGTTGTGCCCGCTGTAGTTGAAGCTTCTGTCGTAGAAGCTGTTGTGCCTGCTGTAAGTGAAGCTTCTGTCGTAGAAAGCGTTGTGCCAGTTGTAGTTGACGGTTCTGTCGTAGAAGGCGTTGTGCCTGTTGTAGTTGACGTTTCTGGCGTAACAGCTGTTGTGCCTGTTGAAGTTGACGGTTCTGTCGTAGAAGCTGTTGTGCCTGTTGTAGTTGACGGTTCTGTCGTAGAAGCTGTTGTGCCTGTTGTAGTTGACGGTTCTGTCGTAGAAGCTGTTGTGCCTGTTGTAGTTGACGGTTCTGTCGTAGAACCTGTTGTGCCTGTTGTAGTAGAAGCTTCTGTCGAAGAAGGCGTTGTGCCTGTTGTAGTTGACGGTTCTGTCGTAGAAGCTGTTGTGCCTGTTGTAGTTGACGGTTCTGTCGTAGAACCTGTTGTGCCTGTTGTAGTAGAAGCTTCTGTCGTAACAGCTGTTGTGCCTGTTGTAGTTGACGTTTCTGTCGTAGAAGCTGTTGTGCCTGTTGTAATTGACGGTTCTGTCGTAGAAGCTGTTGTGCCTGTTGTAGTTGACGGTTCTGTCGTAGAAGGCGTTGTGCCTGTTCTAGTTGACGTTTCTGTTGTAGAAGGTGTTGTGCCCGCTGTAGTTGAAGCTTCTGTCGTAGAAGGCGTAGTGCCCGCTGTAGTTGACGTTTCTGTCGTAGAAGCTGTTGTGCCTGCTGTAAGTGAAGCTTCTGTCGTAGAAAGCGTTGTGCCAGTTGTAGTTGACGTTACTGTCGTAGAAGGCATTGTGCCTGTTGTAGTTGACGTTTCTGGCGTAACAGCTGTTGTGCCTGTTGAAGTTGACGATTCTGTCGTAACAGCTGTTGTGCCTGTTGTAGTTGACGTTTCTGTCGTAACAGCTGTTGTGCCTGTTGTAGTTGAAGCTTCTGTTGTAGAAGGCGTTGTGCCTGTTGTAGTTGACGTTTCTGTCGTAACAGCTGTTGTGCCTGTTGTAGTTGAGGTTTCTGTCGTAACAGCTGTTGTGCCTGTTGTAGTTGAAGTTTCTGTCGTAGAAGGCGTTGTGCCAGTTGTAGTTGACGTTTCTGTCCTAGAAGCTGTTGTGCCACTTGTAGTTGACGTTTCTGTCGTAGTAGGCGTTGTGCCTGTTGTAGTTGAAGCTTCTGTCGTAGAAGGCGTTGTGCCTGATGTAGTTGACGTTTCTGTCGTAGAAGGCGTTGTGCCTGTTGTCGTTGACGTTTCTGTCGTAGAAGCTGTTGTGCCTGTTGTAGTTGACGTTTCTGTCGTAGAAGCTGTTGTGTCAGTTGTAGTTGACGTTACTGTCGTAGAAGGTGTTGTGCCAGTTGTAGTTGACGTTACTGTCGTAACAGCTGTTGTGCCAGTTGTAGTTGAAGTTCCTGTCGTAGAAGGCGTTGTGCCAGTTGTAGTTGAAGTTCCTGTCGTAGAAGCTGTTGTGCCTGTTGTAGTTGACGTTTCTGTCGTAGAAGGCATTGTGCCAGTTGTAGTTGACGTTTCTGTCGTAGAAGGCTTTGTGCCTGTTGTAGTTGACGTTTCTGTCGTAGAAGCTGTTGTGCCTGTTGTAGTTGACGTTACTGTCGTAGAAGGCGTTGTGCCTGTTGTAGTTGACGTTTCTGTCGTAGAAGGCGTTGTGCCTGTTGTAGTTGACGGTTCTGTCGTAGAAGCTGTTGTGCCTGTTGTAGTTGACGTTTCTGTCGTAGAAGCTGTTGTGCCTGTTGTAGTTGACGGTTCTGTCGTAGAAGGCGTTGTGTCTATTGTCGTTGACGTTTCTGTCGTAACAGCTGTTGTGCCAGTTGTAGTTGAGGTTTCTGTCGTAACAGCTGTTGTGCCTGTTGTAGTTGACGTTTCTGTCGTAACAGCTGTTGTGCCTGTTGTAGTTGACGTTTCTGTCGTAGAAGCTGTTGTGCCTGTTGTAGTTGACGGTTCTGTCGTAGAAGGCGTTGTGCCTGTTGTAGTTGACGGTTCTGTTGTAGAAGGCGTTGTGCCTGTTGTAGTTGACGTTTCTGTCGTAACAGCTGTAGTAGAGGGTGTTGTCCCTGTTGTAATTGAAATTCAAAATTGCTTGGATTGATTGAATGGTGTTTAATGCCGTTTTCAGCATTATTTCATTATATATCAGCTACAGCTCACATACTTATACACTTTCTGGGTTTTACTAGGCTAGGACCCAGAAGTGTCTTGCCAAAGAATCTTCCCACGAAAGGCCCACTGGTCCAACGAGATTTGAACCAGGGGCCTCTAGGTCACGAGACTTTTACTTTACCAATGAGCGACCAAGGATCCCTGCATTCAACATCTAAAAACATTTGCAATTTAAAATAACTTATGTTGTTTTATTTCTTTCTGTTCAGTACACTACTCATACCAAGGCGACCGGATACTTATCCTCTCTTTAAGGGTAACCTATGGAACATGTACCGAACCTACTATTTGAAGGACTATAATAACACTTAGCACATTGCAAACCACAAATAAACAAACACAAATAGATGAACAAATTATTTTATAACAGGGTAGAACTGTTCTTTTACACATCACTTGAATACACAAGCAAACAAAAAGATTTATAGACAAAAGTTTTTCTAACTTTAATGTGATCACCTTTGTCAAATGAGTATTCCTGTAAGACGATGAGACTAACTTGGTTTTAACTTTGCACTACATGAAAGTAACGTCAGTTAAATAATCATCATGCTATAGATGTGCAAATCATATTCTATATTTCACGCACCCTATTAAATTGAGATTAATTTTAGTTCCGTTATAAAAAGCTTTACAAGATTTGTGATGATAATAAAATAGTGATCCAGGAAAAGGGGACTGCCCGTTTTCGCTACTAATTACGTTATTTCAAAAACAGACCAAACATATTTTTGCTTTTTTTTTTTTTCAATTTATTTTTGTATGGTTCACAGCACTGCAAAACATGCAAAACTTTACTGTAATACTTTGTACAAATTACAAAGCCATGAGACGATACATATCAGCATATAAGTGAGTAGCAAACAGATGATCTAAAACTTGAAATCGTACTTGCCGGGCAAAGATAAAGGCGTATACTATTAAATGTACAGTATAATTGCACTGAGCAATAATCAATAATCTCAATTTAACAAGCACTGTGAAACGCTCTAAGGCAATGTGCTATAAGGCCCATTAAATCATCTGAATAAAAGTTTTCATGCAGTTAGTCATAATCTTTCATTGGTACTTACTTGAAAATAAACAAATAAAAAGACTCAATCATGAAGAACAGATGAAAATACCTATGTAAAATAAAAAATATAATTATGATACAGACACGCACACGTACACAAGCACACACACACGTTGACAATGATGGCCTGGTAGTCGCTCATTTGAATCTTTTTTTACTTAACATAACCCATTAGCAATCTGTTTCGAGATATTATGACAAGCACTCTAACAAATATTTGAGTACTGGAAAGAGAACATGGCTTTTAAAGATAGGCCAAGCATATATTCAAGATCTTGTTTTTGACCCACTTTTTAGCCAAAGATGATTCATTTTTAAACTTGTTGTAGATGAAATGGAAACAAATATTTTTAACACCTTTCATGAGTATCGGAGAGAAAATTCGGCTTCTAGAATGTACACAAGATTTTTCCAAGATTTGAACTGTTGACATAGTTTTACATCCAGCGTCACCTATTTTCAATATATTTAAGCTCATTTGAGACATCATCAAGACAATTATTCGGACTAAATTTAATTAGTATTTGACAGAAGATGTGGAATCTGGAGTGTACGCAAAGATTTCCTAAGATCTGACCTGGTGGCCTTTTGACTCACACGTGACCCATTTTGAAGCACTTGTAACAAGGATATGCCCAAGTTAATTTTTTCTAACAACTTGAGTATTGGACTAAAACCTTGACCGCTTGGGCGTAAACATCGTTCTACAGTATTTTATATGGTGACATATTTTTAACCCGACATAAGCAAATCTCGGGTTCATTTGAGATAATGCCAAGACAAGCATTCTGACAGACTTTTGAAGTTCAGATCGTAGCTGAAAATTATGGAGTAAAGCATCGCAATGCTGTTTAAAGGATGGAAAATCATATAAACATCAAATCAATTTCATTAACGCTAAACCCGAATGCTCTTAAACATACCTAGCTGTACAGCTTTCCCAATTAATACTGGAGCATACCATATAGGAGAAAAAAGAAGAAAAAGTAAAAAGGCCATAACTTTGGGTCGCTTTAAAGCTTACTAACTATCTGGGAACGTTTCCACTAACTTAATCTGTAGTATCTAGATGATTATGGAATAAAAGTAATTTAAATAGGCTCGCGGTTATGCAAACCAAAAATATATTTCAGTATAAAATACTGTACTGCAACCAACATAATAAAATGTCTCAATGAAGCTGGTAGACGAACCTGTAATTAAAACGCGCCAGCTATTTTCCTGGTTTATTACCAGACAACATCTAGGTGCTAACATCAATAAAGAGAAGGGTACAAATGCGTTTACACACCTTCAGAACTGGAGGCCTGGGTCGTCGACCCGACCGTTGACGAGCTTGAACTTGGAACTGCACTAGTCGTCGTACTAAGCGTCGATGTTGATGACGAAGGGGTTGTTGTGCCTGTGCTCGAACTTACAAGGGTGCTTGATGAAGGTACAGACGTTGTTGATGTTGGCACTTGCGTTGTGCTCGTTGCAGCAGACACACTTGTAGAAGCGCTTGAGCCTGTCGAGCTGCTTGTTCCTGTTGATGTACTTGAAACTCCAGTTGTGCTTGTCGTTTGCAAGGTCGAAGAAGACTGACTTGTGCTTGAAGTCACGACGGTAGTGGACGCGGTCGTTGTTGGGGCTGAAAAGAACAGAGCATAATTGTCGCAATGCTGCCAAAATAGCAATAAAAAAAGACACACCCGACCTGATACGTTGGCACCTAGCACCTGAAACCCTACACGGAAACTATCATTTTTAAATGATGCATGCAGCGCAGCCTGCCAAATATCTGTACAGCATAATTATCATAAAAAAAGCATGTATGTCACGATTACTAAACAGAAAGCTTTCGCATGCGCAAACGCAATTAAACGGTCTCAAGTTTAGCTGAAATGAAGGAAATGGGCGTCGCATCTACTTGGGTTGACACGAAAATCTCTTACACACCTTCAGAAGTTGATGATGAGCTGGTAGACGTTTGAATACTCCTGCCAGTTGAGGACAAACCAAAACTGCTTGTTGATTGCGACGTGCTATCCGACGGTGTTGTAGACGACGTGGGTTGGGTTGTCGTACTCGTTACCCCAGCTGTACTACCTGATGTAGAAGCTGATGTCGAGGATGTTGACAGAGCCTGAGCGGTGCTTGTACTTTGGGTAGACGTCGTTGTAGAGCTTGAAGCCTGGCTTGAACTTCCCACAGTCGAAGAAGTTGTAGCTGGACTTGAGCTAGTCGTAGTGCCGGTTGAAGTCGACAATGACGGGGTCGTTGTACCTGTGCTCGATGTGCTTGATGCAGATGAAGGTACAGATGTTGTTGATGTAGTTGCAGCCCCTGTTGTGCTCGTCGAAGCCGACTGACTTGTGGAAGCGCTCGAGCTTGATGTTACAGGAAGCAAAGTGCTGCTTGATTCTGTTGTTGTGACTGAAGCACTAGTCGTGCTACTTGTCGTTGAGCTTGAAGGCGCCTGGTTTGTACTTGAAGACAGAATGCTACTAGTCGAGATCGTTGTGGGAGCTGAAAATGAGGGAGTAAAGCGTCGCAATGCTGCGCAAAGGTTGCAAAATTATATGAACATCAAATTGTAAACGCTAAACTTGAACGCTCTCAAATATCTAGTAGTGCAGCACAGCCAACAAATACTGCAGTACTCCAGATAGAAGAAAAGAAAGATGAATAAGTAGAAATGCCATGGCTTCGGGTCGCTGCAAAACTTGCCAACTATCACGGAACGTTCTCACTAACTTAATCTATAATATCTAGATAACTATGGAATAACGAATAACGGTACTTTAAATATGCTCGCTGTTATGCAAACCAAACAATTGTTTTAGTGCAAAGGCACAGCTGCAACCAACATAATAAAATGCCGCCATATAGCTGGGAGAGGGACCTGTAATTAAAACGCGCTAGCTATTTTCCTGGCTCATTGCCAGACACCATCTAGGTGCTAACCTCAATAAAGGGAAGGGTACAAAAGCCTTTACACACCTTCAGACGTTGAGGTGCCGGTAGACGTTTGAACACTTGTGCTGCTCGATGTGGCATCAGAAAGCCCTGTAGACTGCGATGTGGTATCTGATGGAGTTGTGGCAGAAGTGGTAGAGCTTGTGCTACTCGTTATCCCAGCTGTAGTGCTAGACGTAGACACTGGCGTTGTAGAAGTAGTCACAGTTGAACTGGTACCTGTACTCAGGGAACTTGCAGTTGTTGAACTGGAGGCCTGGGTCGACGTCCCGACCGTTGACGAGCTTGAACTTGGAACTGCACTAGTCGTCGTACTAAGCGTCGATGTTGATGACGAAGGGGTTGTTGTGCCTGTGCTCGAACTTACAAGGGTGCTTGATGAAGGTACAGACGTTGTTGATGTTGGCACTTGCGTTGTGCTCGTTGCAGCAGACACACTTGTAGAAGCGCTTGAGCCTGTCGAGCTGCTTGTTCCTGTTGATGTACTTGAAACTCCAGTTGTGCTTGTCGTTTGCAAGGTCGAAGAAGACTGACTTGTGCTTGAAGTCACGACGGTAGTGGACGCGGTCGTTGTTGGGGCTGAAAAGAACAGAGCATAATTGTCGCAATGCTGCCAAAATAGCAATAAAAAAAGACGCACCTGACCTGATATGTTGGCACCTAGCACCTGAAACCCTACATGGAAACTATCATTTTTAAATGATGCATGCAGCGCAGCCTGCCAAATATCTGTACAGCATAATTATCATAAAAAAAGCATGTATGTCACGATTACTAAACAGAAAGCTTTCGCATGCGCAAACGCAATTAAACGGTCTCAAGTTTTAGTTGAAATGAAGGAAATGGGCGTCGCATCTACTTGGGTTGACACGAAAATCTCTTACACACCTTCAGAAGTTGATGATGAGCTGGTAGACGTTTGAATACTGCTGCCAGTTGAGGACACACCAAAACTGCTTGTCGATTGCGACGTGCTATCCGACGGTGTTGTAGACGACGTGGGTTGGGTTGTCGTACTCGTTACCCCAGCTGTACTACCTGATGTAGAAGCTGATGTCGAGGATGTTGACAGAGCCTGAGCGGTGCTTGTACTCTGGGTAGACGTCGTTGTAGAGCTTGAAGCCTGGCTTGAACTTCCCACAGTCGAAGAAGTTGTAGCTGGACTTGAGCTAGTCGTAGTGCCGGTTGAAGTCGACAATGACGGGGTCGTTGTACCTGTGCTCGATGTGCTTGATGCAGATGAAGGTACAGATGTTGTTGATGTAGTTGCAGCCCCTGTTGTGCTCGTCGAAGCCGACTGACTTGTGGAAGCGCTCGAGCTTGATGTTACAGGAAGCAAAGTGCTGCTTGATTCTGTTGTTGTGACTGAAGCACCAGTCGTGCTACTTGTCGTTGAGCTTGAAGGCGCCTGGCTTGTACTTGAAGACAGAATGCTACTAGTCGAGATCGTTGTGGGAGCTGAAAATGAGGGAGTAAAGCGTCGCAATGCTGCGCAAAGGTTGCAAAATTATATGAACATCAAATTGTAAACGCTAAACTTGAACGCTCTCAAATATCTAGTAGTGCAGCACAGCCAACAAATACTGCAGTACTCCAGATAGAAGAAAAGAAAGATGAATAAGTAGAAATGCCATGGCTTCGGGTCGCTGCAAAACTTGCCAACTATCATGGAACGTTCTCACTAACTTAATCTATAATATCTAGATAACTATGGAATAACGAATAACGGTACTTTAAATATGCTCGCTGTTTTGCAAACCAAACAATTGTTTTAGTGCAAAGGCACAGCTGCAACCAACATAATAAAATGCCGCCATATAGCTGGGAGAGGGACCTGTAATTAAAACGCGCTAGCTATTTTCCTGGCTCATTGCCAGACACCATCTAGGTGCTAACCTCAATAAAGGGAAGGGTACAAATGCCTTTACACACCTTCAGACGTTGAGGTGCCGGTAGACGTTTGAACACTTGTGCTGCTCGATGTGGCATCAGAAAGCCCTGTAGACTGCGATGTGGTATCTGATGGAGTTGTGGCAGAAGTGGTAGAGCTTGTGCTACTCGTTATCCCAGCTGTAGTGCTAGACGTAGACACTGGCGTTGTAGAAGTAGTCACAGTTAAACTGGTACCTGTACTCAGGGAACTTGCAGTTGTTGAACTGGAGGCCTGGGTCGACGTCCCGACCGTTGACGAGCTTGAACTTGGAACTGCACTAGTCGTCGTACTAAGCGTCGATGTTGATGACGAAGGGGTTGTTGTGCCTGTGCTCGAACTTACAAGGGTGCTTGATGAAGGTACAGACGTTGTTGATGTTGGCACTTGCGTAGTGCTCGTTGCAGCAGACGCACTTGTAGAAGCGCTTGAGCCTGTCGAGCTGCTTGTTCCTGTTGATGTACTTGAAACTTCAGTTGTGCTTGTCGTTTGCAAGGTCGAAGAAGACTGACTTGTGCTTGAAGTCACGACGGTAGTGGACGCGGTCGTTGTTGGGGCTGAAAAGAACAGAGCATAATTGTCGCAATGCTGCCAAAATAGCAATAAAAAAAGACGCACCCGACCTGATACGTTGGCACCTAGCACCTGAAACCCTACATGGAAACTATCATTTTTAAATGATGCATGCAGCGCAGCCTGCCAAATATCTGTACAGCATAATTATCATAAAAAAAGCATGTATGTCACGATTACTAAACAGAAAGCTTTCGCATGCGCAAACGCAATTAAACGGTCTCAAGTTTTAGTTGAAATGAAGGAAATGGGCGTCGCATCTACTTGGGTTGACACGAAAATCTCTTACACACCTTCAGAAGTTGATGATGAGCTGGTAGACGTTTGAATACTGCTGCCAGTTGAGGACACACCAAAACTGCTTGTCGATTGCGACGTGCTATCCGACGGTGTTGTAGACGACGTGGGTTGGGTTGTCGTACTCGTTACCCCAGCTGTACTACCTGATGTAGAAGCTGATGTCGAGGATGTTGACAGAGCCTGAGCGGTGCTTGTACTCTGGGTAGACGTCGTTGTAGAGCTTGAAGCCTGGCTTGAACTTCCCACAGTCGAAGAAGTTGTAGCTGGACTTGAGCTAGTCGTAGTGCCGGTTGAAGTCGACAATGACGGGGTCGTTGTACCTGTGCTCGATGTGCTTGATGCAGATGAAGGTACAGATGTTGTTGATGTAGTTGCAGCCCCTGTTGTGCTCGTCGAAGCCGACTGACTTGTGGAAGCGTCCGAGCTTGATGTTACAGGAAGCAAAGTGCTGCTTGATTCTGTTGTTGTGACTGAAGCACCAGTCGTGCTACTTGTCGTTGAGCTTGAAGGCGCCTGGCTTGTACCTGAAGACAGAATGCTACTAGTCGAGATCGTTGTGGGAGCTGGAAATGAGGGGGTAAAGCATCGCAATGCTGCGCAAAGGTTGCAAAATTATATGAACATCAAATTGTAAACGCTAAACTTGAACGCTCTCAAATATCTAGTAGTGCAGCACAGCCAACAAATACTGCAGTACTCCAGATAGAAGAAAAGAAAGATGAATAAGTAGAAATGCCATGGCTTCGGGTCGCTGCAAAACTTCCCAACTATCACGGAACGTTCTCACTAACTTAATCTATAATATCTAGATAACTATGGAATAACGAATAACGGTACTTTAAATATGCTCGCTGTTATGCAAACCAAACAATTGTTTTAGTGCAAAGGCACAGCTGCAACCAACATAATAAAATGCCGCCATATAGCTGGGAGAGGGACCTGTAATTAAAACGCGCTAGCTATTTTCCTGGCTCATTGCCAGACACCATCTAGGTGCTAACCTCAATAAAGGGAAGGGTACAAAAGCCTTTACACACCTTCAGACGTTGAGGTGCCGGTAGACGTTTGAACACTTGTGCTGCTCGATGTGGCATCAGAAAGCCCTGTAGACTGCGATGTGGTATCTGATGGAGTTGTGGCAGAAGTGGTAGAGCTTGTGCTACTCGTTATCCCAGCTGTAGTGCTAGACGTAGACACTGGCGTTGTAGAAGTAGTCACAGTTGAACTGGTACCTGTACTCAGGGAACTTGCAGTTGTTGAACTGGAAGCCTGGGTCGACGTCCCGACCGTTGACGAGCTTGAACTTGGAACTGCACTAGTCGTCGTACTAAGCGTCGATGTTGATGACGAAGGGGTTGTTGTGCCTGTGCTCGAACTTACAAGGGTGCTTGATGAAGGTACAGACGTTGTTGATGTTGGCACTTGCGTAGTGCTCGTTGCAGCAGACGCACTTGTAGAAGCGCTTGAGCCTGTCGAGCTGCTTGTTCCTGTTGATGTACTTGAAACTCCAGTTGTGCTTGTCGTTTGCAAGGTCGAAGAAGACTGACTTGTGCTTGAAGTCACGACGGTAGTGGACGCGGTCGTTGTTGGGGCTGAAAAGAACAGAGCATAATTGTCGCAATGCTGCCAAAATAGCAATAAAAAAAGACGCACCCGACCTGATACGTTGGCACCTAGCACCTGAAACCCTACATGGAAACTATCATTTTTAAATGATGCATGCAGCGCAGCCTGCCAAATATCTGTACAGCATAATTATCATAAAAAAAGCATGTATGTCACGATTACTAAACAGAAAGCTTTCGCATGCGCAAACGCAATTAAACGGTCTCAAGTTTAGCTGAAATGAAGGAAATGGGCGTCGCATCTACTTGGGTTGACACGAAAAACTCTTACACACCTTCAGAAGTTGATGATGAGCTGGTAGACGTTTGAATACTGCTGCCAGTTGAGGACACACCAAAACTGCTTGTCGATTGCGACGTGCTATCCGACGGTGTTGTAGACGACGTGGGTTGGGTTGTCGTACTCGTTACCCCAGCTGTACTACCTGATGTAGAAGCTGATGTCGAGGATGTTGACAGAGCCTGAGCGGTGCTTGTACTCTGGGTAGACGTCGTTGTAGAGCTTGAAGCCTGGCTTGAACTTCCCACAGTCGAAGAAGTTGTAGCTGGACTTGAGCTAGTCGTAGTGCCGGTTGAAGTCGACAATGACGGGGTCGTTGTACCTGTGCTCGATGTGCTTGATGCAGATGAAGGTACAGATGTTGATGTAGTTGCAGCCCCTGTTGTGCTCGTCGAAGCCGACTGACTTGTGGAAGCGCTCGAGCTTGATGTTACAGGAAGCAAAGTGCTGCTTGATTCTGTTGTTGTGACTGAAGCACCAGTCGTGCTACTTGTCGTTGAGCTTGAAGGCGCCTGGCTTGTACTTGAAGACAGAATGCTACTAGTCGAGATCGTTGTGGGAGCTGAAAATGAGGGAGTAAAGCATCGCAATGCTGCGCAAAGGTTGCAAAATTACATGAACATCAAATTGTAAACGCTAAACTTGAACGCTCTCAAATATCTAGTAGTGCAGCACAGCCAACAAATACTGCAGTACTTCAGATAGAAGAAAAGAAAGATGAATAAGTAGAAATGCCATGGCTTCGGGTCGCTGCAAAACTTGCCAACTATCATGGAACGTTGTTACTAACTTAATCTATAATATCTAGATAACTATGGAATAACGAATAACGGTACTTTAAATATGCTCGCTGTTATGCAAACCAAACAATTGTTTTAGTGCAAAGGCACAGCTGCAACCAACATAATAAAATGCCGCCATATAGCTGGGAGAGGGACCTGTAATTAAAACGCGCTAGCTATTTTCCTGGCTCATTGCCAGACACCATCTAGGTGCTAACCTCAATAAAGGGAAGGGTACAAAAGCCTTTACACACCTTCAGACGTTGAGGTGCCGGTAGACGTTTGAACACTTGTGCTGCTCGATGTGGCATCAGAAAGCCCTGTAGACTGCGATGTGGTATCTGATGGAGTTGTGGCAGAAGTGGTAGAGCTTGTGCTACTCGTTATCCCAGCTGTAGTGCTAGACGTAGACACTGGCGTTGTAGAAGTAGTCACAGTTGAACTGGTACCTGTACTCAGGGAACTTGCAGTTGTTGAACTGGAAGCCTGGGTCGACGTCCCGACCGTTGACGAGCTTGAACTTGGAACTGCACTAGTCGTCGTACTAAGCGTCGATGTTGATGACGAAGGGGTTGTTGTGCCTGTGCTCGAACTTACAAGGGTGCTTGATGAAGGTACAGACGTTGTTGATGTTGGCACTTGCGTTGTGCTCGTTGCAGCAGACGCACTTGTAGAAGCGCTTGAGCCTGTCGAGCTGCTTGTTCCTGTTGATGTACTTGAAACTCCAGTTGTGCTTGTCGTTTGCAAGGTCGAAGAAGACTGACTTGTGCTTGAAGTCACGACGGTAGTGGACGCGGTCGTTGTTGGGGCTGAAAAGAACAGAGCATAATTGTCGCAATGCTGCCAAAATAGCAATAAAAAAAGACGCACCCGACCTGATACGTTGGCACCTAGCACCTGAAACCCTACATGGAAACTATCATTTTTAAATGATGCATGCAGTGCAGCCTGCCAAATATCTGTACAGCATAATTATCATAAAAAAAGCATGTATGTCACAATTACTAAACAGAAAGCTTTCGCATGCGCAAACGCAATTAAACGGTCTCAAGTTTAGCTGAAATGAAGGAAATGGGCGTCGCATCTACTTGGGTTGACACGAAAATCTCTTACACACCTTCAGAAGTTGATGATGAGCTGGTAGACGTTTGAATACTGCTGCCAGTTGAGGACACACCAAAACTGCTTGTCGATTGCGACGTGCTATCCGACGGTGTTGTAGACGACGTGGGTTGGGTTGTCGTACTCGTTACCCCAGCTGTACTACCTGATGTAGAAGCTGATGTCAAGGATGTTGACAGAGCCTGAGCGGTGCTTGTACTCTGGGTAGACGTCGTTGTAGAGCTTGAAGCCTGGCTTGAACTTCCCACAGTCGAAGAAGTTGTAGCTGGACTTGAGCTAGTCGTAGTGCCGGTTGAAGTCGACAATGACGGGGTCGTTGTACCTGTGCTCGATGTGCTTGATGCAGATGAAGGTACAGATGTTGTTGATGTAGTTGCAGCCCCTGTTGTGCTCGTCGAAGCCGACTGACTTGTGGAAGCGCTCGAGCTTGATGTTACAGGAAGCAAAGTGCTGCTTGATTCTGTTGTTGTGACTGAAGCACCAGTCGTGCTACTTGTCGTTGAGCTTGAAGGCGCCTGGCTTGTACTTGAAGACAGAATGCTACTAGTCGAGATCGTTGTGGGAGCTGAAAATGAGGGAGTAAAGCGTCGCAATGCTGCGCAAAGGTTGCAAAATTATATGAACATCAAATTGTAAACGCTAAACTTGAACGCTCTCAAATATCTAGTAGTGCAGCACAGCCAACAAATACTGCAGTACTCCAGATAGAAGAAAAGAAAGATGAATAAGTAGAAATGCCATGGCTTCGGGTCGCTGCAAAACTTCCCAACTATCATGGAACGTTTTCACTAACTTAATCTATAATATCTAGATAACTATGGAATAACGAATAACGGTACTTTAAATATGCTCGCTGTTATGCAAACCAAACAATTGTTTTAGTGCAAAGGCACAGCTGCAACCAACATAATAAAATGCCGCCATATAGCTGGGAGAGGGACCTGTAATTAAAACGCGCTAGCTATTTTCCTGGCTCATTGCCAGACACCATCTAGGTGCTAACCTCAATAAAGGGAAGGGTACAAAAGCCTTTACACACCTTCAGACGTTGAGGTGCCGGTAGACGTTTGAACACTTGTGCTGCTCGATGTGGCATCAGAAAGCCCTGTAGACTGCGATGTGGTATCTGATGGAGTTGTGGCAGAAGTGGTAGAGCTTGTGCTACTCGTTATCCCAGCTGTAGTGCTAGACGTAGACACTGGCGTTGTAGAAGTAGTCACAGTTGAACTGGTACCTGTACTCAGGGAACTTGCAGTTGTTGAACTGGAAGCCTGGGTCGACGTCCCGACCGTTGACGAGCTTGAACTTGGAACTGCACTAGTCGTCGTACTAAGCGTCGATGTTGATGACGAAGGGGTTGTTGTGCCTGTGCTCGAACTTACAAGGGTGCTTGATGAAGGTACAGACGTTGTTGATGTTGGCACTTGCGTTGTGCTCGTTGCAGCAGACGCACTTGTAGAAGCGCTTGAGCCTGTCGAGCTGCTTGTTCCTGTTGATGTACTTGAAACTCCAGTTGTGCTTGTCGTTTGCAAGGTCGAAGAAGACTGACTTGTGCTTGAAGTCACGACGGTAGTGGACGCGGTCGTTGTTGGGGCTGAAAAGAACAGAGCATAATTGTCGCAATGCTGCCAAAATAGCAATAAAAAAAGACGCACCCGACCTGATACGTTGGCACCTAGCACCTGAAACCATACATGGAAACTATCATTTTTAAATGATGCATGCAGTGCAGCCTGCCAAATATCTGTACAGCATAATTATCATAAAAAAAGCATGTATGTCACAATTACTAAACAGAAAGCTTTCGCATGCGCAAACGCAATTAAACGGTCTCAAGTTTAGCTGAAATGAAGGAAATGGGCGTCGCATCTACTTGGGTTGACACGAAAATCTCTTACACACCTTCAGAAGTTGATGATGAGCTGGTAGACGTTTGAATACTGCTGCCAGTTGAGGACACACCAAAACTGCTTGTCGATTGCGACGTGCTATCCGACGGTGTTGTAGACGACGTGGGTTGGGTTGTCGTACTCGTTACCCCAGCTGTACTACCTGATGTAGAAGCTGATGTCAAGGATGTTGACAGAGCCTGAGCGGTGCTTGTACTCTGGGTAGACGTCGTTGTAGAGCTTGAAGCCTGGCTTGAACTTCCCACAGTCGAAGAAGTTGTAGCTGGACTTGAGCTAGTCGTAGTGCCGGTTGAAGTCGACAATGACGGGGTCGTTGTACCTGTGCTCGATGTGCTTGATGCAGATGAAGGTACAGATATTGTTGATGTAGTTGCAGCCCCTGTTGTGCTCGTCGAAGCCGACTGACTTGTGGAAGCGCTCGAGCTTGATGTTACAGGAAGCAAAGTGCTGCTTGATTCTGTTGTTGTGACTGAAGCACCAGTCGTGCTACTTGTCGTTGAGCTTGAAGGCGCCTGGTTTGTACTTGAAGACAGAATGCTACTAGTCGAGATCGTTGTGGGAGCTGAAAATGAAGGAGTAAAGCGTCGCAATGCTGCGCAAAGGTTGCAAAATTATATGAACATCAAATTGTAAACGCTAAACTTGAACGCTCTCAAATATCTAGTAGTGCAGCACAGCCAACAAATACTGCAGTACTCCAGATAGAAGAAAAGAAAGATGAATAAGTAGAAATGCCATGGCTTCGGGTCGCTGCAAAACTTCCCAACTATCATGGAACGTTTTCACTAACTTAATCTATAATATCTAGATAACTATGGAATAACGAATAACGGTACTTTAAATATGCTCGCTGTTATGCAAACCAAACAATTGTTTTAGTGCAAAGGCACAGCTGCAACCAACATAATAAAATGCCGCCATATAGCTGGGAGAGGGACCTGTAATTAAAACGCGCTAGCTATTTTCCTGGCTCATTGCCAGACACCATCTAGGTGCTAACCTCAATAAAGGGAAGGGTACAAAAGCCTTTACACACCTTCAGACGTTGAGGTGCCGGTAGACGTTTGAACACTTGTGCTGCTCGATGTGGCATCAGAAAGCCCTGTAGACTGCGATGTGGTATCTGATGGAGTTGTGGCAGAAGTGGTAGAGCTTGTGCTACTCGTTATCCCAGCTGTAGTGCTAGACGTAGACACTGGCGTTGTAGAAGTAGTCACAGTTGAACTGGTACCTGTACTCAGGGAACTTGCAGTTGTTGAACTGGAGGCCTGGGTCGACGTCCCGACCGTTGACGAGCTTGAACTTGGAACTGCACTAGTCGTCGTACTAAGCGTCGATGTTGATGACGAAGGGGTTGTTGTGCCTGTGCTCGAACTTACAAGGGTGCTTGATGAAGGTACAGACGTTGTTGATGTTGGCACTTGCGTTGTGCTCGTTGCAGCAGACACACTTGTAGAAGCGCTTGAGCCTGTCGAGCTGCTTGTTCCTGTTGATGTACTTGAAACTCCAGTTGTGCTTGTCGTTTGCAAGGTCGAAGAAGACTGACTTGTGCTTGAAGTCACGACGGTAGTGGACGCGGTCGTTGTTGGGGCTGAAAAGAACAGAGCATAATTGTCGCAATGCTGCCAAAATAGCAATAAAAAAAGACGCACCTGACCTGATATGTTGGCACCTAGCACCTGAAACCCTACATGGAAACTATCATTTTTAAATGATGCATGCAGCGCAGCCTGCCAAATATCTGTACAGCATAATTATCATAAAAAAAGCATGTATGTCACGATTACTAAACAGAAAGCTTTCGCATGCGCAAACGCAATTAAACGGTCTCAAGTTTTAGTTGAAATGAAGGAAATGGGCGTCGCATCTACTTGGGTTGACACGAAAATCTCTTACACACCTTCAGAAGTTGATGATGAGCTGGTAGACGTTTGAATACTGCTGCCAGTTGAGGACACACCAAAACTGCTTGTCGATTGCGACGTGCTATCCGACGGTGTTGTAGACGACGTGGGTTGGGTTGTCGTACTCGTTACCCCAGCTGTACTACCTGATGTAGAAGCTGATGTCGAGGATGTTGACAGAGCCTGAGCGGTGCTTGTACTCTGGGTAGACGTCGTTGTAGAGCTTGAAGCCTGGCTTGAACTTCCCACAGTCGAAGAAGTTGTAGCTGGACTTGAGCTAGTCGTAGTGCCGGTTGAAGTCGACAATGACGGGGTCGTTGTACCTGTGCTCGATGTGCTTGATGCAGATGAAGGTACAGATGTTGTTGATGTAGTTGCAGCCCCTGTTGTGCTCGTCGAAGCCGACTGACTTGTGGAAGCGCTCGAGCTTGATGTTACAGGAAGCAAAGTACTGCTTGATTCTGTTGTTGTGACTGAAGCACCAGTCGTGCTACTTGTCGTTGAGCTTGAAGGCGCCTGGCTTGTACTTGAAGACAGAATGCTACTAGTCGAGATCGTTGTGGGAGCTGAAAATGAGGGAGTAAAGCGTCGCAATGCTGCGCAAAGGTTGCAAAATTATATGAACATCAAATTGTAAACGCTAAACTTGAACGCTCTCAAATATCTAGTAGTGCAGCACAGCCAACAAATACTGCAGTACTCCAGATAGAAGAAAAGAAAGATGAATAAGTAGAAATGCCATGGCTTCGGGTCGCTGCAAAACTTGCCAACTATCATGGAACGTTCTCACTAACTTAATCTATAATATCTAGATAACTATGGAATAACGAATAACGGTACTTTAAATATGCTCGCTGTTTTGCAAACCAAACAATTGTTTTAGTGCAAAGGCACAGCTGCAACCAACATAATAAAATGCCGCCATATAGCTGGGAGAGGGACCTGTAATTAAAACGCGCTAGCTATTTTCCTGGCTCATTGCCAGACACCATCTAGGTGCTAACCTCAATAAAGGGAAGGGTACAAATGCCTTTACACACCTTCAGACGTTGAGGTGCCGGTAGACGTTTGAACACTTGTGCTGCTCGATGTGGCATCAGAAAGCCCTGTAGACTGCGATGTGGTATCTGATGGAGTTGTGGCAGAAGTGGTAGAGCTTGTGCTACTCGTTATCCCAGCTGTAGTGCTAGACGTAGACACTGGCGTTGTAGAAGTAGTCACAGTTAAACTGGTACCTGTACTCAGGGAACTTGCAGTTGTTGAACTGGAGGCCTGGGTCGACGTCCCGACCGTTGACGAGCTTGAACTTGGAACTGCACTAGTCGTCGTACTAAGCGTCGATGTTGATGACGAAGGGGTTGTTGTGCCTGTGCTCGAACTTACAAGGGTGCTTGATGAAGGTACAGACGTTGTTGATGTTGGCACTTGCGTAGTGCTCGTTGCAGCAGACGCACTTGTAGAAGCGCTTGAGCCTGTCGAGCTGCTTGTTCCTGTTGATGTACTTGAAACTTCAGTTGTGCTTGTCGTTTGCAAGGTCGAAGAAGACTGACTTGTGCTTGAAGTCACGACGGTAGTGGACGCGGTCGTTGTTGGGGCTGAAAAGAACAGAGCATAATTGTCGCAATGCTGCCAAAATAGCAATAAAAAAAGACGCACCCGACCTGATACGTTGGCACCTAGCACCTGAAACCCTACATGGAAACTATCATTTTTAAATGATGCATGCAGCGCAGCCTGCCAAATATCTGTACAGCATAATTATCATAAAAAAAGCATGTATGTCACGATTACTAAACAGAAAGCTTTCGCATGCGCAAACGCAATTAAACGGTCTCAAGTTTTAGTTGAAATGAAGGAAATGGGCGTCGCATCTACTTGGGTTGACACGAAAATCTCTTACACACCTTCAGAAGTTGATGATGAGCTGGTAGACGTTTGAATACTGCTGCCAGTTGAGGACACACCAAAACTGCTTGTCGATTGCGACGTGCTATCCGACGGTGTTGTAGACGACGTGGGTTGGGTTGTCGTACTCGTTACCCCAGCTGTACTACCTGATGTAGAAGCTGATGTCGAGGATGTTGACAGAGCCTGAGCGGTGCTTGTACTCTGGGTAGACGTCGTTGTAGAGCTTGAAGCCTGGCTTGAACTTCCCACAGTCGAAGAAGTTGTAGCTGGACTTGAGCTAGTCGTAGTGCCGGTTGAAGTCGACAATGACGGGGTCGTTGTACCTGTGCTCGATGTGCTTGATGCAGATGAAGGTACAGATGTTGTTGATGTAGTTGCAGCCCCTGTTGTGCTCGTCGAAGCCGACTGACTTGTGGAAGCGTCCGAGCTTGATGTTACAGGAAGCAAAGTGCTGCTTGATTCTGTTGTTGTGACTGAAGCACCAGTCGTGCTACTTGTCGTTGAGCTTGAAGGCGCCTGGCTTGTACCTGAAGACAGAATGCTACTAGTCGAGATCGTTGTGGGAGCTGGAAATGAGGGGGTAAAGCATCGCAATGCTGCGCAAAGGTTGCAAAATTATATGAACATCAAATTGTAAACGCTAAACTTGAACGCTCTCAAATATCTAGTAGTGCAGCACAGCCAACAAATACTGCAGTACTCCAGATAGAAGAAAAGAAAGATGAATAAGTAGAAATGCCATGGCTTCGGGTCGCTGCAAAACTTCCCTACTATCACGGAACGTTCTCACTAACTTAATCTATCTAGATAACTATGGAATAACGAATAACGGTACTTTAAATATGCTCGCTGTTATGCAAACCAAACAATTGTTTTAGTGCAAAGGCACAGCTGCAACCAACATAATAAAATGCCGCCATATAGCTGGGAGAGGGACCTGTAATTAAAACGCGCTAGCTATTTTCCTGGCTCATTGCCAGACACCATCTAGGTGCTAACCTCAATAAAGGGAAGGGTACAAAAGCCTTTACACACCTTCAGACGTTGAGGTGCCGGTAGACGTTTGAACACTTGTGCTGCTCGATGTGGCATCAGAAAGCCCTGTAGACTGCGATGTGGTATCTGATGGAGTTGTGGCAGAAGTGGTAGAGCTTGTGCTACTCGTTATCCCAGCTGTAGTGCTAGACGTAGACACTGGCGTTGTAGAAGTAGTCACAGTTGAACTGGTACCTGTACTCAGGGAACTTGCAGTTGTTGAACTGGAAGCCTGGGTCGACGTCCCGACCGTTGACGAGCTTGAACTTGGAACTGCACTAGTCGTCGTACTAAGCGTCGATGTTGATGACGAAGGGGTTGTTGTGCCTGTGCTCGAACTTACAAGGGTGCTTGATGAAGGTACAGACGTTGTTGATGTTGGCACTTGCGTAGTGCTCGTTGCAGCAGACGCACTTGTAGAAGCGCTTGAGCCTGTCGAGCTGCTTGTTCCTGTTGATGTACTTGAAACTCCAGTTGTGCTTGTCGTTTGCAAGGTCGAAGAAGACTGACTTGTGCTTGAAGTCACGACGGTAGTGGACGCGGTCGTTGTTGGGGCTGAAAAGAACAGAGCATAATTGTCGCAATGCTGCCAAAATAGCAATAAAAAAAGACGCACCCGACCTGATACGTTGGCACCTAGCACCTGAAACCCTACATGGAAACTATCATTTTTAAATGATGCATGCAGCGCAGCCTGCCAAATATCTGTACAGCATAATTATCATAAAAAAAGCATGTATGTCACGATTACTAAACAGAAAGCTTTCGCATGCGCAAACGCAATTAAACGGTCTCAAGTTTAGCTGAAATGAAGGAAATGGGCGTCGCATCTACTTGGGTTGACACGAAAAACTCTTACACACCTTCAGAAGTTGATGATGAGCTGGTAGACGTTTGAATACTGCTGCCAGTTGAGGACACACCAAAACTGCTTGTCGATTGCGACGTGCTATCCGACGGTGTTGTAGACGACGTGGGTTGGGTTGTCGTACTCGTTACCCCAGCTGTACTACCTGATGTAGAAGCTGATGTCGAGGATGTTGACAGAGCCTGAGCGGTGCTTGTACTCTGGGTAGACGTCGTTGTAGAGCTTGAAGCCTGGCTTGAACTTCCCACAGTCGAAGAAGTTGTAGCTGGACTTGAGCTAGTCGTAGTGCCGGTTGAAGTCGACAATGACGGGGTCGTTGTACCTGTGCTCGATGTGCTTGATGCAGATGAAGGTACAGATGTTGTTGATGTAGTTGCAGCCCCTGTTGTGCTCGTCGAAGCCGACTGACTTGTGGAAGCGCTCGAGCTTGATGTTACAGGAAGCAAAGTGCTGCTTGATTCTGTTGTTGTGACTGAAGCACCAGTCGTGCTACTTGTCGTTGAGCTTGAAGGCGCCTGGCTTGTACTTGAAGACAGAATGCTACTAGTCGAGATCGTTGTGGGAGCTGAAAATGAGGGAGTAAAGCATCGCAATGCTGCGCAAAGGTTGCAAAATTATATGAACATCAAATTGTAAACGCTAAACTTGAACGCTCTCAAATATCTAGTAGTGCAGCACAGCCAACAAATACTGCAGTACTTCAGATAGAAGAAAAGAAAGATGAATAAGTAGAAATGCCATGGCTTCGGGTCGCTGCAAAACTTGCCAACTATCATGGAACGTTGTTACTAACTTAATCTATAATATCTAGATAACTATGGAATAACGAATAACGGTACTTTAAATATGCTCGCTGTTATGCAAACCAAACAATTGTTTTAGTGCAAAGGCACAGCTGCAACCAACATAATAAAATGCCGCCATATAGCTGGGAGAGGGACCTGTAATTAAAACGCGCTAGCTATTTTCCTGGCTCATTGCCAGACACCATCTAGGTGCTAACCTCAATAAAGGGAAGGGTACAAAAGCCTTTACACACCTTCAGACGTTGAGGTGCCGGTAGACGTTTGAACACTTGTGCTGCTCGATGTGGCATCAGAAAGCCCTGTAGACTGCGATGTGGTATCTGATGGAGTTGTGGCAGAAGTGGTAGAGCTTGTGCTACTCGTTATCCCAGCTGTAGTGCTAGACGTAGACACTGGCGTTGTAGAAGTAGTCACAGTTGAACTGGTACCTGTACTCAGGGAACTTGCAGTTGTTGAACTGGAGGCCTGGGTCGACGTCCCGACCGTTGACGAGCTTGAACTTGGAACTGCACTAGTCGTCGTACTAAGCGTCGATGTTGATGACGAAGGGGTTGTTGTGCCTGTGCTCGAACTTACAAGGGTGCTTGATGAAGGTACAGACGTTGTTGATGTTGGCACTTGCGTTGTGCTCGTTGCAGCAGACGCACTTGTAGAAGCGCTTGAGCCTGTCGAGCTGCTTGTTCCTGTTGATGTACTTGAAACTCCAGTTGTGCTTGTCGTTTGCAAGGTCGAAGAAGACTGACTTGTGCTTGAAGTCACGACGGTAGTGGACGCGGTCGTTGTTGGGGCTGAAAAGAACAGAGCATAATTGTCGCAATGCTGCCAAAATAGCAATAAAAAAAGACGCACCCGACCTGATACGTTGGCACCTAGCACCTGAAACCCTACATGGAAACTATCATTTTTAAATGATGCATGCAGCGCAGCCTGCCAAATATCTGTACAGCATAATTATCATAAAAAAAGCATGTATGTCACGATTACTAAACAGAAAGCTTTCGCATGCGCAAACGCAATTAAACGGTCTCAAGTTTTAGTTGAAATGAAGGAAATGGGCGTCGCATCTACTTGGGTTGACACGAAAATCTCTTACACACCTTCAGAAGTTGATGATGAGCTGGTAGACGTTTGAATACTGCTGCCAGTTGAGGACACACCAAAACTGCTTGTCGATTGCGACGTGCTATCCGACGGTGTTGTAGACGACGTGGGTTGGGTTGTCGTACTCGTTACCCCAGCTGTACTACCTGATGTAGAAGCTGATGTCGAGGATGTTGACAGAGCCTGAGCGGTGCTTGTACTCTGGGTAGACGTCGTTGTAGAGCTTGAAGCCTGGCTTGAACTTCCCACAGTCGAAGAAGTTGTAGCTGGACTTGAGCTAGTCGTAGTGCCGGTTGAAGTCGACAATGACGGGGTCGTTGTACCTGTGCTCGATGTGCTTGATGCAGATGAAGGTACAGATGTTGTTGATGTAGTTGCAGCCCCTGTTGTGCTCGTCGAAGCCGACTGACTTGTGGAAGCGTCCGAGCTTGATGTTACAGGAAGCAAAGTGCTGCTTGATTCTGTTGTTGTGACTGAAGCACCAGTCGTGCTACTTGTCGTTGAGCTTGAAGGCGCCTGGCTTGTACCTGAAGACAGAATGCTACTAGTCGAGATCGTTGTGGGAGCTGGAAATGAGGGGGTAAAGCATCGCAATGCTGCGCAAAGGTTGCAAAATTATATGAACATCAAATTGTAAACGCTAAACTTGAACGCTCTCAAATATCTAGTAGTGCAGCACAGCCAACAAATACTGCAGTACTCCAGATAGAAGAAAAGAAAGATGAATAAGTAGAAATGCCATGGCTTCGGGTCGCTGCAAAACTTCCCTACTATCACGGAACGTTCTCACTAACTTAATCTATCTAGATAACTATGGAATAACGAATAACGGTACTTTAAATATGCTCGCTGTTATGCAAACCAAACAATTGTTTTAGTGCAAAGGCACAGCTGCAACCAACATAATAAAATGCCGCCATATAGCTGGGAGAGGGACCTGTAATTAAAACGCGCTAGCTATTTTCCTGGCTCATTGCCAGACACCATCTAGGTGCTAACCTCAATAAAGGGAAGGGTACAAAAGCCTTTACACACCTTCAGACGTTGAGGTGCCGGTAGACGTTTGAACACTTGTGCTGCTCGATGTGGCATCAGAAAGCCCTGTAGACTGCGATGTGGTATCTGATGGAGTTGTGGCAGAAGTGGTAGAGCTTGTGCTACTCGTTATCCCAGCTGTAGTGCTAGACGTAGACACTGGCGTTGTAGAAGTAGTCACAGTTGAACTGGTACCTGTACTCAGGGAACTTGCAGTTGTTGAACTGGAAGCCTGGGTCGACGTCCCGACCGTTGACGAGCTTGAACTTGGAACTGCACTAGTCGTCGTACTAAGCGTCGATGTTGATGACGAAGGGGTTGTTGTGCCTGTGCTCGAACTTACAAGGGTGCTTGATGAAGGTACAGACGTTGTTGATGTTGGCACTTGCGTAGTGCTCGTTGCAGCAGACGCACTTGTAGAAGCGCTTGAGCCTGTCGAGCTGCTTGTTCCTGTTGATGTACTTGAAACTCCAGTTGTGCTTGTCGTTTGCAAGGTCGAAGAAGACTGACTTGTGCTTGAAGTCACGACGGTAGTGGACGCGGTCGTTGTTGGGGCTGAAAAGAACAGAGCATAATTGTCGCAATGCTGCCAAAATAGCAATAAAAAAAGACGCACCCGACCTGATACGTTGGCACCTAGCACCTGAAACCCTACATGGAAACTATCATTTTTAAATGATGCATGCAGCGCAGCCTGCCAAATATCTGTACAGCATAATTATCATAAAAAAAGCATGTATGTCACGATTACTAAACAGAAAGCTTTCGCATGCGCAAACGCAATTAAACGGTCTCAAGTTTAGCTGAAATGAAGGAAATGGGCGTCGCATCTACTTGGGTTGACACGAAAAACTCTTACACACCTTCAGAAGTTGATGATGAGCTGGTAGACGTTTGAATACTGCTGCCAGTTGAGGACACACCAAAACTGCTTGTCGATTGCGACGTGCTATCCGACGGTGTTGTAGACGACGTGGGTTGGGTTGTCGTACTCGTTACCCCAGCTGTACTACCTGATGTAGAAGCTGATGTCGAGGATGTTGACAGAGCCTGAGCGGTGCTTGTACTCTGGGTAGACGTCGTTGTAGAGCTTGAAGCCTGGCTTGAACTTCCCACAGTCGAAGAAGTTGTAGCTGGACTTGAGCTAGTCGTAGTGCCGGTTGAAGTCGACAATGACGGGGTCGTTGTACCTGTGCTCGATGTGCTTGATGCAGATGAAGGTACAGATGTTGTTGATGTAGTTGCAGCCCCTGTTGTGCTCGTCGAAGCCGACTGACTTGTGGAAGCGCTCGAGCTTGATGTTACAGGAAGCAAAGTGCTGCTTGATTCTGTTGTTGTGACTGAAGCACCAGTCGTGCTACTTGTCGTTGAGCTTGAAGGCGCCTGGCTTGTACTTGAAGACAGAATGCTACTAGTCGAGATCGTTGTGGGAGCTGAAAATGAGGGAGTAAAGCATCGCAATGCTGCGCAAAGGTTGCAAAATTATATGAACATCAAATTGTAAACGCTAAACTTGAACGCTCTCAAATATCTAGTAGTGCAGCACAGCCAACAAATACTGCAGTACTTCAGATAGAAGAAAAGAAAGATGAATAAGTAGAAATGCCATGGCTTCGGGTCGCTGCAAAACTTGCCAACTATCATGGAACGTTGTTACTAACTTAATCTATAATATCTAGATAACTATGGAATAACGAATAACGGTACTTTAAATATGCTCGCTGTTATGCAAACCAAACAATTGTTTTAGTGCAAAGGCACAGCTGCAACCAACATAATAAAATGCCGCCATATAGCTGGGAGAGGGACCTGTAATTAAAACGCGCTAGCTATTTTCCTGGCTCATTGCCAGACACCATCTAGGTGCTAACCTCAATAAAGGGAAGGGTACAAAAGCCTTTACACACCTTCAGACGTTGAGGTGCCGGTAGACGTTTGAACACTTGTGCTGCTCGATGTGGCATCAGAAAGCCCTGTAGACTGCGATGTGGTATCTGATGGAGTTGTGGCAGAAGTGGTAGAGCTTGTGCTACTCGTTATCCCAGCTGTAGTGCTAGACGTAGACACTGGCGTTGTAGAAGTAGTCACAGTTGAACTGGTACCTGTACTCAGGGAACTTGCAGTTGTTGAACTGGAGGCCTGGGTCGACGTCCCGACCGTTGACGAGCTTGAACTTGGAACTGCACTAGTCGTCGTACTAAGCGTCGATGTTGATGACGAAGGGGTTGTTGTGCCTGTGCTCGAACTTACAAGGGTGCTTGATGAAGGTACAGACGTTGTTGATGTTGGCACTTGCGTTGTGCTCGTTGCAGCAGACGCACTTGTAGAAGCGCTTGAGCCTGTCGAGCTGCTTGTTCCTGTTGATGTACTTGAAACTCCAGTTGTGCTTGTCGTTTGCAAGGTCGAAGAAGACTGACTTGTGCTTGAAGTCACGACGGTAGTGGACGCGGTCGTTGTTGGGGCTGAAAAGAACAGAGCATAATTGTCGCAATGCTGCCAAAATAGCAATAAAAAAAGACGCACCCGACCTGATACGTTGGCACCTAGCACCTGAAACCCTACATGGAAACTATCATTTTTAAATGATGCATGCAGTGCAGCCTGCCAAATATCTGTACAGCATAATTATCATAAAAAAAGCATGTATGTCACAATTACTAAACAGAAAGCTTTCGCATGCGCAAACGCAATTAAACGGTCTCAAGTTTAGCTGAAATGAAGGAAATGGGCGTCGCATCTACTTGGGTTGACACGAAAATCTCTTACACACCTTCAGAAGTTGATGATGAGCTGGTAGACGTTTGAATACTGCTGCCAGTTGAGGACACACCAAAACTGCTTGTCGATTGCGACGTGCTATCCGACGGTGTTGTAGACGACGTGGGTTGGGTTGTCGTACTCGTTACCCCAGCTGTACTACCTGATGTAGAAGCTGATGTCGAGGATGTTGACAGAGCCTGAGCGGTGCTTGTACTCTGGGTAGACGTCGTTGTAGAGCTTGAAGCCTGGCTTGAACTTCCCACAGTCGAAGAAGTTGTAGCTGGACTTGAGCTAGTCGTAGTGCCGGTTGAAGTCGACAATGACGGGGTCGTTGTACCTGTGCTCGATGTGCTTGATGCAGATGAAGGTACAGATGTTGTTGATGTAGTTGCAGCCCCTGTTGTGCTCGTCGAAGCCGACTGACTTGTGGAAGCGCTCGAGCTTGATGTTACAGGAAGCAAAGTGCTGCTTGATTCTGTTGTTGTGACTGAAGCACCAGTCGTGCTACTTGTCGTTGAGCTTGAAGGCGCCTGGCTTGTACTTGAAGACAGAATGCTACTAGTCGAGATCGTTGTGGGAGCTGAAAATGAGGGAGTAAAGCGTCGCAATGCTGCGCAAAGGTTGCAAAATTATATGAACATCAAATTGTAAACGCTAAACTTGAACGCTCTCAAATATCTAGTAGTGCAGCACAGCCAACAAATACTGCAGTACTCCAGATAGAAGAAAAGAAAGATGAATAAGTAGAAATGCCATGGCTTCGGGTCGCTGCAAAACTTGCCAACTATCATGGAACGTTCTCACTAACTTAATCTATAATATCTAGATAACTATGGAATAACGAATAACGGTACTTTAATTATGCCCGCTGTTATGCAAACCAAACAATTGTTTTAGTGCAAAGGCACAGCTGCAACCAACATAATAAAATGCCGCCATATAGCTGGGAGAGGGACCTGTAATTAAAACGCGCTAGCTATTTTCCTGGCTCATTGCCAGACACCATCTAGGTGCTAACCTCAATAAAGGGAAGGGTACAAATGCCTTTACACACCTTCAGACGTTGAGGTGCCGGTAGACGTTTGAACACTTGTGCTGCTCGATGTGGCATCAGAAAGCCCTGTAGACTGCGATGTGGTATCTGATGGAGTTGTGGCAGAAGTGGTAGAGCTTGTGCTACTCGTTATCCCAGCTGTAGTGCTAGACGTAGACACTGGCGTTGTAGAAGTAGTCACAGTTGAACTGGTACCTGTACTCAGGGAACTTGCAGTTGTTGAACTGGAGGCCTGGGTCGACGTCCCGACCGTTGACGAGCTTGAACTTGGAACTGCACTAGTCGTCGTACTAAGCGTCGATGTTGATGACGAAGGGGTTGTTGTGCCTGTGCTCGAACTTACAAGGGTGCTTGATGAAGGTACAGACGTTGTTGATGTTGGCACTTGCGTTGTGCTCGTTGCAGCAGACGCACTTGTAGAAGCGCTTGAGCCTGTCGAGCTGCTTGTTCCTGTTGATGTACTTGAAACTCCAGTTGTGCTTGTCGTTTGCAAGGTCGAAGAAGACTGACTTGTGCTTGAAGTCACGACGGTAGTGGACGCGGTCGTTGTTGGGGCTGAAAAGAACAGAGCATAATTGTCGCAATGCTGCCAAAATAGCAATAAAAAAAGACACACCCGACCTGATACGTTGGCACCTAGCACCTGAAACCCTACATGGAAACTATCATTTTTAAATGATGCATGCAGCGCAGCCTGCCAAATATCTGTACAGCATAATTATCATAAAAAAAGCATGTATGTCACAATTACTAAACAGAAAGCTTTCGCATGCAAAAACGCAATTAAACGGTCTCAAGTTTAGCTGAAATGAAGGAAATGGGCGTCGCATCTACTTGGGTTGACACGAAAATCTCTTACACACCTTCAGAAGTTGATGATGAGCTGGTAGACGTTTGAATACTGCTGCCAGTTGAGGACACACCAAAACTGCTTGTCGATTGCGACGTGCTATCCGACGGTGTTGTAGACGACGTGGGTTGGGTTGTCGTACTCGTTACCCCAGCTGTACTACCTGATGTAGAAGCTGATGTCGAGGATGTTGACAGAGCCTGAGCGGTGCTTGTACTCTGGGTAGACGTCGTTGTAGAGCTTGAAGCCTGGCTTGAACTTCCCACAGTCGAAGAAGTTGTAGCTGGACTTGAGCTAGTCGTAGTGCCGGTTGAAGTCGACAATGACGGGGTCGTTGTACCTGTGCTCGATGTGCTTGATGCAGATGAAGGTACAGATGTTGTTGATGTAGTTGCAGCCCCTGTTGTGCTCGTCGAAGCCGACTGACTTGTGGAAGCGCTCGAGCTTGATGTTACAGGAAGCAAAGTGCTGCTTGATTCTGTTGTTGTGACTGAAGCACCAGTCGTGCTACTTGTCGTTGAGCTTGAAGGCGCCTGGCTTGTACTTGAAGACAGAATGCTACTAGTCGAGATTGTTGTGGGAGCTGAAAATGAGGGAGTAAAGCGTCGCAATGCTGCGCAAAGGTTGCAAAATTATATGAACACCAAATTGTAAACGCTAAACTTGAACGCTCTCAAATATCTAGTAGTGCAGCACAGCCAACAAAAACTGCAGTACTCCAGATAGAAGAAAAGAAAGATGAATAAGTAGAAATGCCATGGCTTCGGGTCGCTGCAAAACTTGCCAACTATCATGGAACGTTCTCACTAACTTAATCTATAATATCTAGATAACTATGGAATAACGAATAACGGTACTTTAAATATGCTCGCTGTTATGCAAACCAAACAATTGTTTTAGTGCAAAGGCACAGCTGCAACCAACATAATAGAATGCCGCCATATAGCTGGGAGAGGGACCTGTAATTAAAACGCGCTAGCTATTTTCCTGGCTCATTGCCAGACACCATCTAGGTGCTAACCTCAATAAAGGGAAGGGTACAAATGCCTTTACACACCTTCAGACGTTGAGGTGCCGGTAGACGTTTGAACACTTGTGCTGCTCGATGTGGCATCAGAAAGCCCTGTAGACTGCGATGTGGTATCTGATGGAGTTGTGGCAGAAGTGGTAGAGCTTGTGCTACTCGTTATCCCAGCTGTAGTGCTAGACGTAGACACTGGCGTTGTAGAAGTAGTCACAGTTGAACTGGTACCTGTACTCAGGGAACTTGCAGTTGTTGAACTGGAGGCCTGGGTCGACGTCCCGACCGTTGACGAGCTTGAACTTGGAACTGCACTAGTCGTCGTACTAAGCGTCGATGTTGATGACGAAGGGGTTGTTGTGCCTGTGCTCGAACTTACAAGGGTGCTTGATGAAGGTACAGACGTTGTTGATGTTGGCACTTGCGTTGTGCTCGTTGCAGCAGACGCACTTGTAGAAGCGCTTGAGCCTGTCGAGCTGCTTGTTCCTGTTGATGTACTTGAAACTCCAGTTGTGCTTGTCGTTTGCAAGGTCGAAGAAGACTGACTTGTGCTTGAAGTCACGACGGTAGTGGACGCGGTCGTTGTTGGGGCTGAAAAGAACAGAGCATAATTGTCGCAATGCTGCCAAAATAGCAATAAAAAAAGACACACCCGATCTGATACGTTGGCACCTAGCACCTGAAACCCTACATGGAAACTATCATTTTTAAATGATGCATGCAGCGCAGCCTGCCAAATATCTGTACAGCATAATTATCATAAAAAAAGCATGTATGTCACGATTACTAAACAGAAAGCTTTCGCATGCGCAAACGCAATTAAACGGTCTCAAGTTTAGCTGAAATGAAGGAAATGGGCCCCGCATCTACTTGGGTTGACACGAAAATCTCTTACACACCTTCAGAAGTTGATGATGAGCTGGTAGACGTTTGAATACTGCTGCCAGTTGAGGACACACCAAAACTGCTTGTCGATTGCGACGTGCTATCCGACGGTGTTGTAGACGACGTGGGTTGGGTTGTCGTACTCGTTACCCCAGCTGTACTACCTGATGTAGAAGCTGATGTCGAGGATGTTGACAGAGCCTGAGCGGTGCTTGTACTCTGGGTAGACGTCGTTGTAGAGCTTGAAGCCTGGCTTGAACTTCCCACAGTCGAAGAAGTTGTAGCTGGAC
This sequence comes from Tridacna crocea, assembly GCA_943736015.1. Classification (NCBI taxonomy): domain Eukaryota; kingdom Metazoa; phylum Mollusca; class Bivalvia; order Cardiida; family Cardiidae; genus Tridacna; species Tridacna crocea. Next base: position 47,925,043 of record OX031057.1, on the reverse strand, counting down.
TTGAGCTAGTCGTAGTGCCGGTTGAAGTCGACAATGACGGGGTCGTTGTACCTGTGCTCGATGAGCTTGATGCAGATGAAGGTACAGATGTTGTTGATGTAGTTGCAGCCCCTGTTGTGCTCGTCGAAGCCGACTGACTTGTGGAAGCGCTCGAGCTTGATGTTACAGGAAGCAAAGTGCTGCTTGATTCTGTTGTTGTGACTGAAGCACCAGTCGTGCTACTTGTCGTTGAGCTTGAAGGCGCCTGGCTTGTACTTGAAGACAGAGTGCTACTAGTCGAGATTGTTGTGGGAGCTGAAAATGAGGGAGTAAAGCGTCGCAATGCTGCGCAAAGGTTGCAAAATTATATGAACACCAAATTGTAAACGCTAAACTTGAACGCTCTCAAATATCTAGTAGTGCAGCACAGCCAACAAAAACTGCAGTACTCCAGATAGAAGAAAAGAAAGATGAATAAGTAGAAATGCCATGGCTTCGGGTCGCTGCAAAACTTGCCAACTATCATGGAACGTTCTCGCTAACTTAATCTATAATATCTAGATAACTATGAAATAACGAATAACGGTACTTTAAATATGCTCGCTGTTATGCAAACCAAACAATTGTTTTAGTGCAAAGGCACAGCTGCAACCAACATAATAAAATGCAGCCATATAGCTGGGAGAGGGACCTGTAATTAAAACGCGCTAGCTATTTTCCTGGCTCATTGCCAGACACCATCTAGGTGCTAACCTCAATAAAGGGAAGGGTACAAATGCCTTTACACACCTTCAGACGTTGAGGTGCCGGTAGACGTTTGAACACTTGTGCTGCTCGATGTGGCATCAGAAAGCCCTGTAGACTGCGATGTGGTATCTGATGGAGTTGTGGCAGAAGTGGTAGAGCTTGTGCTACTCGTTATCCCAGCTGTAGTGCTAGACGTAGACACTGGCGTTGTAGAAGTAGTCACAGTTGAACTGGTACCTGTACTCAGGGAACTTGCAGTTGTTGAACTGGAGGCCTGGGTCGACGTCCCGACCGTTGACGAGCTTGAACTTGGAACTGCACTAGTCGTCGTACTAAGCGTCGATGTTGATGACGAAGGGGTTGTTGTGCCTGTGCTCGAACTTACAAGGGTGCTTGATGAAGGTACAGACGTTGTTGATGTTGGCACTTGCGTTGTGCTCGTTGCAGCAGACGCACTTGTAGAAGCGCTTGAGCCTGTCGAGCTGCTTGTTCCTGTTGATGTACTTGAAACTCCAGTTGTGCTTGTCGTTTGCAAGGTCGAAGAAGACTGACTTGTGCTTGAAGTCACGACGGTAGTGGACGCGGTCGTTGTTGGGGCTGAAAAGAACAGAGCATAATTGTCGCAATGCTGCCAAAATAGCAATAAAAAAAGACACACCCGATCTGATACGTTGGCACCTAGCACCTGAAACCCTACATGGAAACTATCATTTTTAAATGATGCATGCAGCGCAGCCTGCCAAATATCTGTACAGCATAATTATCATAAAAAAAGCATGTATGTCACAATTACTAAACAGAAAGCTTTCGCATGCGAAAACGCAATTAAACGGTCTCAAGTTTAGCTGAAATGAAGGAAATGGGCGTCGCATCTACTTGGGTTGACACGAAAATCTCTTACACACCTTCAGAAGTTGATGATGAGCTGGTAGACGTTTGAATACTGCTGCCAGTTGAGGACACACCAAAACTGCTTGTCGATTGCGACGTGCTATCCGACGGTGTTGTAGACGACGTGGGTTGGGTTGTCGTACTCGTTACCCCAGCTGTACTACCTGATGTAGAAGCTGATGTCGAGGATGTTGACAGAGCCTGAGCGGTGCTTGTACTCTGGGTAGACGTCGTTGTAGAGCTTGAAGCCTGGCTTGAACTTCCCACAGTCGAAGAAGTTGTAGCTGGACTTGAGCTAGTCGTAGTGCCGGTTGAAGTCGACAATGACGGGGTCGTTGTACCTGTGCTCGATGTGCTTGATGCAGATGAAGGTACAGATGTTGTTGATGTAGTTGCAGCCCCTGTTGTGCTCGTCGAAGCCGACTGACTTGTGGAAGCGCTCGAGCTTGATGTTACAGGAAGCAAAGTGCTGCTTGATTCTGTTGTTGTGACTGAAGCACCAGTCGTGCTACTTGTCGTTGAGCTTGAAGGCGCCTGGCTTGTACTTGAAGACAGAATGCTACTAGTCGAGATTGTTGTGGGAGCTGAAAATGAGGGAGTAAAGCGTCGCAATGCTGCGCAAAGGTTGCAAAATTATATGAACACCAAATTGTAAACGCTAAACTTGAACGCTCTCAAATATCTAGTAGTGCAGCACAGCCAACAAAAACTGCAGTACTCCAGATAGAAGAAAAGAAAGATGAATAAGTAGAAATGCCATGGCTTCGGGTCGCTGCAAAACTTGCCAACTATCATGGAACGTTCTCACTAACTTAATCTATAATATCTAGATAACTACGGAATAACGAATAACGGTACTTTAAATATGCTCGCTGTTATGCAAACCAAACAATTGTTTTAGTGCAAAGGCACAGCTGCAACCAACATAATAAAATGCCGCCATATAGCTGGGAGAGGGACCTGTAATTAAAACGCGCTAGCTATTTTCCTGGCTCATTGCCAGACACCATCTAGGTGCTAACCTCAATAAAGGGAAGGGTACAAATGCCTTTACACACCTTCAGACGTTGAGGTGCCGGTAGACGTTTGAACACTTGTGCTGCTCGATGTGGCATCAGAAAGCCCTGTAGACTGCGATGTGGTATCTGATGGAGTTGTGGCAGAAGTGGTAGAGCTTGTGCTACTCGTTATCCCAGCTGTAGTGCTAGACGTAGACACTGGCGTTGTAGAAGTAGTCACAGTTGAACTGGTACCTGTACTCAGGGAACTTGCAGTTGTTGAACTGGAGGCCTGGGTCGACGTCCCGACCGTTGACGAGCTTGAACTTGGAACTGCACTAGTCGTCGTACTAAGCGTCGATGTTGATGACGAAGGGGTTGTTGTGCCTGTGCTCGAACTTACAAGGGTGCTTGATGAAGGTACAGACGTTGTTGATGTTGGCACTTGCGTTGTGCTCGTTGCAGCAGACGCACTTGTAGAAGCGCTTGAGCCTGTCGAGCTGCTTGTTCCTGTTGATGTACTTGAAACTCCAGTTGTGCTTGTCGTTTGCAAGGTCGAAGAAGACTGACTTGTGCTTGAAGTCACGACGGTAGTGGACGCGGTCGTTGTTGGGGCTGAAAAGAACAGAGCATAATTGTCGCAATGCTGCCAAAATAGCAATAAAAAAAGACACACCCGACCTGATACGTTGGCACCTAGCACCTGAAACCCTACATGGAAACTATCATTTTTAAATGATGCATGCAGCGCAGCCTGCCAAATATCTGTACAGCATAATTATCATAAAAAAAGCATGTATGTCACAATTACTAAACAGAAAGCTTTCGCATGCGAAAACGCAATTAAACGGTCTCAAGTTTAGCTGAAATGAAGGAAATGGGCGTCGCATCTACTTGGGTTGACACGAAAATCTCTTACACACCTTCAGAAGTTGATGATGAGCTGGTAGACGTTTGAATACTGCTGCCAGTTGAGGACACACCAAAACTGCTTGTCGATTGCGACGTGCTATCCGACGGTGTTGTAGACGACGTGGGTTGGGTTGTCGTACTCGTTACCCCAGCTGTACTACCTGATGTAGAAGCTGATGTCGAGGATGTTGACAGAGCCTGAGCGGTGCTTGTACTCTGGGTAGACGTCGTTGTAGAGCTTGAAGCCTGGCTTGAACTTCCCACAGTCGAAGAAGTTGTAGCTGGACTTGAGCTAGTCGTAGTGCCGGTTGAAGTCGACAATGACGGGGTCGTTGTACCTGTGCTCGATGTGCTTGATGCAGATGAAGGTACAGATGTTGTTGATGTAGTTGCAGCCCCTGTTGTGCTCGTCGAAGCCGACTGACTTGTGGAAGCGCTCGAGCTTGATGTTACAGGAAGCAAAGTGCTGCTTGATTCTGTTGTTGTGACTGAAGCACCAGTCGTGCTACTTGTCGTTGAGCTTGAAGGCGCCTGGCTTGTACTTGAAGACAGAATGCTACTAGTCGAGATTGTTGTGGGAGCTGAAAATGAGGGAGTAAAGCGTCGCAATGCTGCGCAAAGGTTGCAAAATTATATGAACACCAAATTGTAAACGCTAAACTTGAACGCTCTCAAATATCTAGTAGTGCAGCACAGCCAACAAAAACTGCAGTACTCCAGATAGAAGAAAAGAAAGATGAATAAGTAGAAATGCCATGGCTTCGGGTCGCTGCAAAACTTGCCAACTATCATGGAACGTTCTCACTAACTTAATCTATAATATCTAGATAACTATGGAATAACGAATAACGGTACTTTAAATATGCTCGCTGTTATGCAAACCAAACAATTGTTTTAGTGCAAAGGCACAGCTGCAACCAACATAATAAAATGCCGCCATATAGCTGGGAGAGGGACCTGTAATTAAAACGCGCTAGCTATTTTCCTGGCTCATTGCCAGACACCATCTAGGTGCTAACCTCAATAAAGGGAAGGGTACAAATGCCTTTACACACCTTCAGACGTTGAGGTGCCGGTAGACGTTTGAACACTTGTGCTGCTCGATGTGGCATCAGAAAGCCCTGTAGACTGCGATGTGGTATCTGATGGAGTTGTGGCAGAAGTGGTAGAGCTTGTGCTACTCGTTATCCCAGCTGTAGTGCTAGACGTAGACACTGGCGTTGTAGAAGTAGTCACAGTTGAACTGGTACCTGTACTCAGGGAACTTGCAGTTGTTGAACTGGAGGCCTGGGTCGACGTCCCGACCGTTGACGAGCTTGAACTTGGAACTGCACTAGTCGTCGTACTAAGCGTCGATGTTGATGACGAAGGGGTTGTTGTGCCTGTGCTCGAACTTACAAGGGTGCTTGATGAAGGTACAGACGTTGTTGATGTTGGCACTTGCGTTGTGCTCGTTGCAGCAGACGCACTTGTAGAAGCGCTTGAGCCTGTCGAGCTGCTTGTTCCTGTTGATGTACTTGAAACTCCAGTTGTGCTTGTCGTTTGCAAGGTCGAAGAAGACTGACTTGTGCTTGAAGTCACGACGGTAGTGGACGCGGTCGTTGTTGGGGCTGAAAAGAACAGAGCATAATTGTCGCAATGCTGCCAAAATAGCAATAAAAAAAGACACACCCGATCTGATACGTTGGCACCTAGCACCTGAAACCCTACATGGAAACTATCATTTTTAAATGATGCATGCAGCGCAGCCTGCCAAATATCTGTACAGCATAATTATCATAAAAAAAGCATGTATGTCACGATTACTAAACAGAAAGCTTTCGCATGCGCAATCGCAATTAAACGGTCTCAAGTTTAGCTGAAATGAAGGAAATGGGCGTCGCATCTACTTGGGTTGACACGAAAATCTCTTACACACCTTCAGAAGTTGATGATGAGCTGGTAGACGTTTGAATACTGCTGCCAGTTGAGGACACACCAAAACTGCTTGTCGATTGCGACGTGCTATCCGACGGTGTTGTAGACGACGTGGGTTGGGTTGTCGTACTCGTTACCCCAGCTGTACTACCTGATGTAGAAGCTGATGTCGAGGATGTTGACAGAGCCTGAGCGGTGCTTGTACTCTGGGTAGACGTCGTTGTAGAGCTTGAAGCCTGGCTTGAACTTCCCACAGTCGAAGAAGTTGTAGCTGGACTTGAGCTAGTCGTAGTGCCGGTTGAAGTCGACAATGACGGGGTCGTTGTACCTGTGCTCGATGAGCTTGATGCAGATGAAGGTACAGATGTTGTTGATGTAGTTGCAGCCCCTGTTGTGCTCGTCGAAGCCGACTGACTTGTGGAAGCGCTCGAGCTTGATGTTACAGGAAGCAAAGTGCTGCTTGATTCTGTTGTTGTGACTGAAGCACCAGTCGTGCTACTTGTCGTTGAGCTTGAAGGCGCCTGGCTTGTACTTGAAGACAGAGTGCTACTAGTCGAGATTGTTGTGGGAGCTGAAAATGAGGGAGTAAAGCGTCGCAATGCTGCGCAAAGGTTGCAAAATTATATGAACACCAAATTGTAAACGCTAAACTTGAACGCTCTCAAATATCTAGTAGTGCAGCACAGCCAACAAAAACTGCAGTACTCCAGATAGAAGAAAAGAAAGATGAATAAGTAGAAATGCCATGGCTTCGGGTCGCTGCAAAACTTGCCAACTATCATGGAACGTTCTCACTAACTTAATCTATAATATCTAGATAACTATGGAATAACGAATAACGGTACTTTAAATATGCTCGCTGTTATGCAAACCAAACAATTGTTTTAGTGCAAAGGCACAGCTGCAACCAACATAATAAAATGCCGCCATATAGCTGGGAGAGGGACCTGTAATTAAAACGCGCTAGCTATTTTCCTGGCTCATTGCCAGACACCATCTAGGTGCTAACCTCAATAAAGGGAAGGGTACAAATGCCTTTACACACCTTCAGACGTTGAGGTGCCGGTAGACGTTTGAACACTTGTGCTGCTCGATGTGGCATCAGAAAGCCCTGTAGACTGCGATGTGGTATCTGATGGAGTTGTGGCAGAAGTGGTAGAGCTTGTGCTACTCGTTATCCCAGCTGTAGTGCTAGACGTAGACACTGGCGTTGTAGAAGTAGTCACAGTTGAACTGGTACCTGTACTCAGGGAACTTGCAGTTGTTGAACTGGAGGCCTGGGTCGACGTCCCGACCGTTGACGAGCTTGAACTTGGAACTGCACTAGTCGTCGTACTAAGCGTCGATGTTGATGACGAAGGGGTTGTTGTGCCTGTGCTCGAACTTACAAGGGTGCTTGATGAAGGTACAGACGTTGTTGATGTTGGCACTTGCGTTGTGCTCGTTGCAGCAGACGCACTTGTAGAAGCGCTTGAGCCTGTCGAGCTGCTTGTTCCTGTTGATGTACTTGAAACTCCAGTTGTGCTTGTCGTTTGCAAGGTCGAAGAAGACTGACTTGTGCTTGAAGTCACGACGGTAGTGGACGCGGTCGTTGTTGGGGCTGAAAAGAACAGAGCATAATTGTCGCAATGCTGCCAAAATAGCAATAAAAAAAGACACACCCGACCTGATACGTTGGCACCTAGCACCTGAAACCCTACATGGAAACTATCATTTTTAAATGATGCATGCAGCGCAGCCTGCCAAATATCTGTACAGCATAATTATCATAAAAAAAGCATGTATGTCACAATTACTAAACAGAAAGCTTTCGCATGCGAAAACGCAATTAAACGGTCTCAAGTTTAGCTGAAATGAAGGAAATGGGCCCCGCATCTACTTGGGTTGACACGAAAATCTCTTACACACCTTCAGAAGTTGATGATGAGCTGGTAGACGTTTGAATACTGCTGCCAGTTGAGGACACACCAAAACTGCTTGTCGATTGCGACGTGCTATCCGACGGTGTTGTAGACGACGTGGGTTGGGTTGTCGTACTCGTTACCCCAGCTGTACTACCTGATGTAGAAGCTGATGTCGAGGATGTTGACAGAGCCTGAGCGGTGCTTGTACTCTGGGTAGACGTCGTTGTAGAGCTTGAAGCCTGGCTTGAACTTCCCACAGTCGAAGAAGTTGTAGCTGGACTTGAGCTAGTCGTAGTGCCGGTTGAAGTCGACAATGACGGGGTCGTTGTACCTGTGCTCGATGTGCTTGATGCAGATGAAGGTACAGATGTTGTTGATGTAGTTGCAGCCCCTGTTGTGCTCGTCGAAGCCGACTGACTTGTGGAAGCGCTCGAGCTTGATGTTACAGGAAGCAAAGTGCTGCTTGATTCTGTTGTTGTGACTGAAGCACCAGTCGTGCTACTTGTCGTTGAGCTTGAAGGCGCCTGGCTTGTACTTGAAGACAGAATGCTACTAGTCGAGATTGTTGTGGGAGCTGAAAATGAGGGAGTAAAGCGTCGCAATGCTGCGCAAAGGTTGCAAAATTATATGAACACCAAATTGTAAACGCTAAACTTGAACGCTCTCAAATATCTAGTAGTGCAGCACAGCCAACAAAAACTGCAGTACTCCAGATAGAAGAAAAGAAAGATGAATAAGTAGAAATGCCATGGCTTCGGGTCGCTGCAAAACTTGCCAACTATCATGGAACGTTCTCACTAACTTAATCTATAATATCTAGATAACTATGGAATAACGAATAACGGTACTTTAAATATGCTCGCTGTTATGCAAACCAAACAATTGTTTTAGTGCAAAGGCACAGCTGCAACCAACATAATAAAATGCCGCCATATAGCTGGGAGAGGGACCTGTAATTAAAACGCGCTAGCTATTTTCCTGGCTCATTGCCAGACACCATCTAGGTGCTAACCTCAATAAAGGGAAGGGTACAAATGCCTTTACACACCTTCAGACGTTGAGGTGCCGGTAGACGTTTGAACACTTGTGCTGCTCGATGTGGCATCAGAAAGCCCTGTAGACTGCGATGTGGTATCTGATGGAGTTGTGGCAGAAGTGGTAGAGCTTGTGCTACTCGTTATCCCAGCTGTAGTGCTAGACGTAGACACTGGCGTTGTAGAAGTAGTCACAGTTGAACTGGTACCTGTACTCAGGGAACTTGCAGTTGTTGAACTGGAGGCCTGGGTCGACGTCCCGACCGTTGACGAGCTTGAACTTGGAACTGCACTAGTCGTCGTACTAAGCGTCGATGTTGATGACGAAGGGGTTGTTGTGCCTGTGCTCGAACTTACAAGGGTGCTTGATGAAGGTACAGACGTTGTTGATGTTGGCACTTGCGTTGTGCTCGTTGCAGCAGACGCACTTGTAGAAGCGCTTGAGCCTGTCGAGCTGCTTGTTCCTGTTGATGTACTTGAAACTCCAGTTGTGCTTGTCGTTTGCAAGGTCGAAGAAGACTGACTTGTGCTTGAAGTCACGACGGTAGTGGACGCGGTCGTTGTTGGGGCTGAAAAGAACAGAGCATAATTGTCGCAATGCTGCCAAAATAGCAATAAAAAAAGACACACCCGATCTGATACGTTGGCACCTAGCACCTGAAACCCTACATGGAAACTATCATTTTTAAATGATGCATGCAGCGCAGCCTGCCAAATATCTGTACAGCATAATTATCATAAAAAAAGCATGTATGTCACGATTACTAAACAGAAAGCTTTCGCATGCGCAAACGCAATTAAACGGTCTCAAGTTTAGCTGAAATGAAGGAAATGGGCGTCGCATCTACTTGGGTTGACACGAAAATCTCTTACACACCTTCAGAAGTTGATGATGAGCTGGTAGACGTTTGAATACTGCTGCCAGTTGAGGACACACCAAAACTGCTTGTCGATTGCGACGTGCTATCCGACGGTGTTGTAGACGACGTGGGTTGGGTTGTCGTACTCGTTACCCCAGCTGTACTACCTGATGTAGAAGCTGATGTCGAGGATGTTGACAGAGCCTGAGCGGTGCTTGTACTCTGGGTAGACGTCGTTGTAGAGCTTGAAGCCTGGCTTGAACTTCCCACAGTCGAAGAAGTTGTAGCTGGACTTGAGCTAGTCGTAGTGCCGGTTGAAGTCGACAATGACGGGGTCGTTGTACCTGTGCTCGATGAGCTTGATGCAGATGAAGGTACAGATGTTGTTGATGTAGTTGCAGCCCCTGTTGTGCTCGTCGAAGCCGACTGACTTGTGGAAGCGCTCGAGCTTGATGTTACAGGAAGCAAAGTGCTGCTTGATTCTGTTGTTGTGACTGAAGCACCAGTCGTGCTACTTGTCGTTGAGCTTGAAGGCGCCTGGCTTGTACTTGAAGACAGAGTGCTACTAGTCGAGATTGTTGTGGGAGCTGAAAATGAGGGAGTAAAGCGTCGCAATGCTGCGCAAAGGTTGCAAAATTATATGAACACCAAATTGTAAACGCTAAACTTGAACGCTCTCAAATATCTAGTAGTGCAGCACAGCCAACAAAAACTGCAGTACTCCAGATAGAAGAAAAGAAAGATGAATAAGTAGAAATGCCATGGCTTCGGGTCGCTGCAAAACTTGCCAACTATCATGGAACGTTCTCACTAACTTAATCTATAATATCTAGATAACTATGGAATAACGAATAACGGTACTTTAAATATGCTCGCTGTTATGCAAACCAAACAATTGTTTTAGTGCAAAGGCACAGCTGCAACCAACATAATAAAATGCCGCCATATAGCTGGGAGAGGGACCTGTAATTAAAACGCGCTAGCTATTTTCCTGGCTCATTGCCAGACACCATCTAGGTGCTAACCTCAATAAAGGGAAGGGTACAAATGCCTTTACACACCTTCAGACGTTGAGGTGCCGGTAGACGTTTGAACACTTGTGCTGCTCGATGTGGCATCAGAAAGCCCTGTAGACTGCGATGTGGTATCTGATGGAGTTGTGGCAGAAGTGGTAGAGCTTGTGCTACTCGTTATCCCAGCTGTAGTGCTAGACGTAGACACTGGCGTTGTAGAAGTAGTCACAGTTGAACTGGTACCTGTACTCAGGGAACTTGCAGTTGTTGAACTGGAGGCCTGGGTCGACGTCCCGACCGTTGACGAGCTTGAACTTGGAACTGCACTAGTCGTCGTACTAAGCGTCGATGTTGATGACGAAGGGGTTGTTGTGCCTGTGCTCGAACTTACAAGGGTGCTTGATGAAGGTACAGACGTTGTTGATGTTGGCACTTGCGTTGTGCTCGTTGCAGCAGACGCACTTGTAGAAGCGCTTGAGCCTGTCGAGCTGCTTGTTCCTGTTGATGTACTTGAAACTCCAGTTGTGCTTGTCGTTTGCAAGGTCGAAGAAGACTGACTTGTGCTTGAAGTCACGACGGTAGTGGACGCGGTCGTTGTTGGGGCTGAAAAGAACAGAGCATAATTGTCGCAATGCTGCCAAAATAGCAATAAAAAAAGACACACCCGACCTGATACGTTGGCACCTAGCACCTGAAACCCTACATGGAAACTATCATTTTTAAATGATGCATGCAGCGCAGCCTGCCAAATATCTGTACAGCATAATTATCATAAAAAAAGCATGTATGTCACAATTACTAAACAGAAAGCTTTCGCATGCGAAAACGCAATTAAACGGTCTCAAGTTTAGCTGAAATGAAGGAAATGGGCGTCGCATCTACTTGGGTTGACACGAAAATCTCTTACACACCTTCAGAAGTTGATGATGAGCTGGTAGACGTTTGAATACTGCTGCCAGTTGAGGACACACCAAAACTGCTTGTCGATTGCGACGTGCTATCCGACGGTGTTGTAGACGACGTGGGTTGGGTTGTCGTACTCGTTACCGCAGCTGTACTACCTGATGTAGAAGCTGATGTCGAGGATGTTGACAGAGCCTGAGCGGTGCTTGTACTCTGGGTAGACGTCGTTGTAGAGCTTGAAGCCTGGCTTGAACTTCCCACAGTCGAAGAAGTTGTAGCTGGACTTGAGCTAGTCGTAGTGCCGGTTGAAGTCGACAATGACGGGGTCGTTGTACCTGTGCTCGATGTGCTTGATGCAGATGAAGGTACAGATGTTGTTGACGTAGTTGCAGCCCCTGTTGTGCTCGTCGAAGCCGACCGACTTGTGGAAGCGCTCGAGCTTGATGTTACAGGAAGCAAAGTGCTGCTTGATTCTGTTGTTGTGACTGAAGCACCAGTCGTGCTACTTGTCGTTGAGCTTGAAGGCGCCTGGCTTGTACTTGAAGACAGAATGCTACTAGTCGAGATCGTTGTGGGAGCTGAAAATGAGGGAGTAAAGCGTCGCAATGCTGCGCAAAGGTTGCAAAATTATATGAACATCAAATTGTAAACGCTAAACTTGAACGCTCTCAAATATCTAGTAGTGCAGCACAGCCAACTAAAACTGCAGTACTTCAGATAGAAGAAAAGAAAGATGAATAAGTAGAAATGCCATGGCTTCGGGTCGCTGCAAAACTTGCCAACTATCATGGAACGTTCTTACTAATTTAATCTATAATATCTAGATAACTATGGAATAACGAATAATGGTACTTTAAATATGCTCGCTGTTATGCAAACCAAACAATTGTTTTAGTGCAAAGGCACAGCTGCAACCAACATAATAAAATGCCGCCATATAGCTGGGAGAGGGACCTGTAATTAAAACGCGCTAGCTATTTTCCTGGCTCATTGCCAGACACCATCTAGGTGCTAACCTCAATAAAGGGAAGGGTACAAATGCCTTTACACACCTTCAGACGTTGAGGTGCCGGTAGACGTTTGAACACTTGTGCTGCTCGATGTGGCATCAGAAAGCCCTGTAGACTGCGATGTGGTATCTGATGGAGTTGTGGCAGAAGTGGTAGAGCTTGTGCTACTCGTTATCCCAGCTGTAGTGCTAGACGTAGACACTGGCGTTGTAGAAGTAGTCACAGTTGAACTGGTACCTGTACTCAGGGAACTTGCAGTTGTTGAACTGGAGGCCTGGGTCGACGTCCCGACCGTTGACGAGCTTGAAATTGGAACTGCACTAGTCGTCGTACTAAGCGTCGATGTTGATGACGAAGGGGTTGTTGTGCCTGTGCTCGAACTTACAAGGGTGCTTGATGAAGGTACAGACGTTGTTGATGTTGGCACTTGCGTTGTGCTCGTTGCAGCAGACGCACTTGTAGAAGCGCTTGAGCCTGTCGAGCTGCTTGTTCCTGTTGATGTACTTGAAACTCCAGTTGTGCTTGTCGTTTGCAAGGTCGAAGAAGACTGACTTGTGCTTGAAGTCACGACGGTAGTGGACGCGGTCGTTGTTGGGGCTGAAAAGAACAGAGCATAATTGTCGCAATGCTGCCAAAATAGCAATAAAAAAAGACGCACCCGACCTGATACGTTGGCACCTAGCACCTGAAACCCTACATGGAAACTATCATTTTTAAATGATGCATGCAGCGCAGCCTGCCAAATATCTGTACAGCATAATTATCATAAAAAAAGCATGTATGTCACGATTACTAAACAGAAAGCTTTCGCATGCGCAAACGCACTTAAACGGTCTCAAGTTTAGCTGAAATGAAGGAAATGGGCGTCGCATCTACTTGGGTTGACACGAAAATCTCTTACACACCTTCAGAAGTTGATGATGAGCTGGTAGACGTTTGAATACTGCTGCCAGTTGAGGACACACCAAAACTGCTTGTCGATTGCGACGTGCTATCCGACGGTGTTGTAGACGACGTGGGTTGGGTTGTCGTACTCGTTACCGCAGCTGTACTACCTGATGTAGAAGCTGATGTCGAGGATGTTGACAGAGCCTGAGCGGTGCTTGTACTCTGGGTAGACGTCGTTGTAGAGCTTGAAGCCTGGCTTGAACTTCCCACAGTCGAAGAAGTTGTAGCTGGACTTGAGCTAGTCGTAGTGCCGGTTGAAGTCGACAATGACGGGGTCGTTGTACCTGTGCTCGATGTGCTTGATGCAGATGAAGGTACAGATGTTGTTGATGTAGTTGCAGCCCCTGTTGTGCTCGTCGAAGCCGACCGACTTGTGGAAGCGCTCGAGCTTGATGTTACAGGAAGCAAAGTGCTGCTTGATTCTGTTGTTGTGACTGAAGCACCAGTCGTGCTACTTGTCGTTGAGCTTGAAGGCGCCTGGCTTGTACTTGAAGACAGAATGCTACTAGTCGAGATCGTTGTGGGAGCTGAAAATGAGGGAGTAAAGCGTCGCAATGCTGCGCAAAGGTTGCAAAATTATATGAACATCAAATTGTAAACGCTAAACTTGAACGCTCTCAAATATCTAGTAGTGCAGCACAGCCAACAAAAACTGCAGTACTCCAGATAGAAGAAAAGAAAGATGAATAAGTAGAAATGCCATGGCTTCGGGTCGCTGCAAAACTTGCCAACTATCATGGAACGTTCTTACTAATTTAATCTATAATATCTAGATAACTATGGAATAACGAATAACGGTACTTTAAATATGCTCGCTGTTATGCAAACCAAACAATTGTTTTAGTGCAAAGGCACAGCTGCAACCAACATAATAAAATGCCGCCATATAGCTGGGAGAGGGACCTGTAATTAAAACGCGCTAGCTATTTTCCTGGCTCATTGCCAGACACCATCTAGGTGCTAACCTCAATAAAGGGAAGGGTACAAATGCCTTTACACACCTTCAGACGTTGAGGTGCCGGTAGACGTTTGAACACTTGTGCTGCTCGATGTGGCATCAGAAAGCCCTGTAGACTGCGATGTGGTATCTGATGGAGTTGTGGCAGAAGTGGTAGAGCTTGTGCTACTCGTTATCCCAGCTGTAGTGCTAGACGTAGACACTGGCGTTGTAGAAGTAGTCACAGTTGAACTGGTACCTGTACTCAGGGAACTTGCAGTTGTTGAACTGGAGGCCTGGGTCGACGTCCCGACCGTTGACGAGCTTGAACTTGGAACTGCACTAGTCGTCGTACTAAGCGTCGATGTTGATGACGAAGGGGTTGTTGTGCCTGTGCTCGAACTTACAAGGGTGCTTGATGAAGGTACAGACGTTGTTGATGTTGGCACTTGCGTTGTGCTCGTTGCAGCAGACGCACTTGTAGAAGCGCTTGAGCCTGTCGAGCTGCTTGTTCCTGTTGATGTACTTGAAACTCCAGTTGTGCTTGTCGTTTGCAAGGTCGAAGAAGACTGACTTGTGCTTGAAGTCACGACGGTAGTGGACGCGGTCGTTGTTGGGGCTGAAAAGAACAGAGCATAATTGTCGCAATGCTGCCAAAATAGCAATAAAAAAAGACGCACCCGACCTGATACGTTGGCACCTAGCACCTGAAACCCTACATGGAAACTATCATTTTTAAATGATGCATGCAGTGCAGCCTGCCAAATATCTGTACAGCATAATTATCATAAAAAAAGCATGTATGTCACAATTACTAAACAGAAAGCTTTCGCATGCGCAAACGCAATTAAACGGTCTCAAGTTTAGCTGAAATGAAGGAAATGGGCGTCGCATCTACTTGGGTTGACACGAAAATCTCTTACACACCTTCAGAAGTTGATGATGAGCTGGTAGACGTTTGAATACTGCTGCCAGTTGAGGACACACCAAAACTGCTTGTCGATTGCGACGTGCTATCCGACGGTGTTGTAGACGACGTGGGTTGGGTTGTCGTACTCGTTACCCCAGCTGTACTACCTGATGTAGAAGCTGATGTCGAGGATGTTGACAGAGCCTGAGCGGTGCTTGTACTCTGGGTAGACGTCGTTGTAGAGCTTGAAGCCTGGCTTGAACTTCCCACAGTCGAAGAAGTTGTAGCTGGACTTGAGCTAGTCGTAGTGCCGGTTGAAGTCGACAATGACGGGGTCGTTGTACCTGTGCTCGATGTGCTTGATGCAGATGAAGGTACAGATGTTGTTGATGTAGTTGCAGCCCCTGTTGTGCTCGTCGAAGCCGACTGACTTGTGGAAGCGCTCGAGCTTGATGTTACAGGAAGCAAAGTGCTGCTTGATTCTGTTGTTGTGACTGAAGCACCAGTCGTGCTACTTGTCGTTGAGCTTGAAGGCGCCTGGCTTGTACTTGAAGACAGAATGCTACTAGTCGAGATCGTTGTGGGAGCTGAAAATGAGGGAGTAAAGCGTCGCAATGCTGCGCAAAGGTTGCAAAATTATATGAACATCAAATTGTAAACGCTAAACTTGAACGCTCTCAAATATCTAGTAGTGCAGCACAGCCAACAAATACTGCAGTACTCCAGATAGAAGAAAAGAAAGATGAATAAGTAGAAATGCCATGGCTTCGGGTCGCTGCAAAACTTGCCAACTATCATGGAACGTTCTCACTAACTTAATCTATAATATCTAGATAACTATGGAATAACGAATAACGGTACTTTAATTATGCCCGCTGTTATGCAAACCAAACAATTGTTTTAGTGCAAAGGCACAGCTGCAACCAACATAATAAAATGCCGCCATATAGCTGGGAGAGGGACCTGTAATTAAAACGCGCTAGCTATTTTCCTGGCTCATTGCCAGACACCATCTAGGTGCTAACCTCAATAAAGGGAAGGGTACAAATGCCTTTACACACCTTCAGACGTTGAGGTGCCGGTAGACGTTTGAACACTTGTGCTGCTCGATGTGGCATCAGAAAGCCCTGTAGACTGCGATGTGGTATCTGATGGAGTTGTGGCAGAAGTGGTAGAGCTTGTGCTACTCGTTATCCCAGCTGTAGTGCTAGACGTAGACACTGGCGTTGTAGAAGTAGTCACAGTTGAACTGGTACCTGTACTCAGGGAACTTGCAGTTGTTGAACTGGAGGCCTGGGTCGACGTCCCGACCGTTGACGAGCTTGAACTTGGAACTGCACTAGTCGTCGTACTAAGCGTCGATGTTGATGACGAAGGGGTTGTTGTGCCTGTGCTCGAACTTACAAGGGTGCTTGATGAAGGTACAGACGTTGTTGATGTTGGCACTTGCGTTGTGCTCGTTGCAGCAGACGCACTTGTAGAAGCGCTTGAGCCTGTCGAGCTGCTTGTTCCTGTTGATGTACTTGAAACTCCAGTTGTGCTTGTCGTTTGCAAGGTCGAAGAAGACTGACTTGTGCTTGAAGTCACGACGGTAGTGGACGCGGTCGTTGTTGGGGCTGAAAAGAACAGAGCATAATTGTCGCAATGCTGCCAAAATAGCAATAAAAAAAGACACACCCGACCTGATACGTTGGCACCTAGCACCTGAAACCCTACATGGAAACTATCATTTTTAAATGATGCATGCAGCGCAGCCTGCCAAATATCTGTACAGCATAATTATCATAAAAAAAGCATGTATGTCACAATTACTAAACAGAAAGCTTTCGCATGCAAAAACGCAATTAAACGGTCTCAAGTTTAGCTGAAATGAAGGAAATGGGCGTCGCATCTACTTGGGTTGACACGAAAATCTCTTACACACCTTCAGAAGTTGATGATGAGCTGGTAGACGTTTGAATACTGCTGCCAGTTGAGGACACACCAAAACTGCTTGTCGATTGCGACGTGCTATCCGACGGTGTTGTAGACGACGTGGGTTGGGTTGTCGTACTCGTTACCCCAGCTGTACTACCTGATGTAGAAGCTGATGTCGAGGATGTTGACAGAGCCTGAGCGGTGCTTGTACTCTGGGTAGACGTCGTTGTAGAGCTTGAAGCCTGGCTTGAACTTCCCACAGTCGAAGAAGTTGTAGCTGGACTTGAGCTAGTCGTAGTGCCGGTTGAAGTCGACAATGACGGGGTCGTTGTACCTGTGCTCGATGTGCTTGATGCAGATGAAGGTACAGATGTTGTTGATGTAGTTGCAGCCCCTGTTGTGCTCGTCGAAGCCGACTGACTTGTGGAAGCGCTCGAGCTTGATGTTACAGGAAGCAAAGTGCTGCTTGATTCTGTTGTTGTGACTGAAGCACCAGTCGTGCTACTTGTCGTTGAGCTTGAAGGCGCCTGGCTTGTACTTGAAGACAGAATGCTACTAGTCGAGATTGTTGTGGGAGCTGAAAATGAGGGAGTAAAGCGTCGCAATGCTGCGCAAAGGTTGCAAAATTATATGAACACCAAATTGTAAACGCTAAACTTGAACGCTCTCAAATATCTAGTAGTGCAGCACAGCCAACAAAAACTGCAGTACTCCAGATAGAAGAAAAGAAAGATGAATAAGTAGAAATGCCATGGCTTCGGGTCGCTGCAAAACTTGCCAACTATCATGGAACGTTCTCACTAACTTAATCTATAATATCTAGATAACTATGGAATAACGAATAACGGTACTTTAAATATGCTCGCTGTTATGCAAACCAAACAATTGTTTTAGTGCAAAGGCACAGCTGCAACCAACATAATAGAATGCCGCCATATAGCTGGGAGAGGGACCTGTAATTAAAACGCGCTAGCTATTTTCCTGGCTCATTGCCAGACACCATCTAGGTGCTAACCTCAATAAAGGGAAGGGTACAAATGCCTTTACACACCTTCAGACGTTGAGGTGCCGGTAGACGTTTGAACACTTGTGCTGCTCGATGTGGCATCAGAAAGCCCTGTAGACTGCGATGTGGTATCTGATGGAGTTGTGGCAGAAGTGGTAGAGCTTGTGCTACTCGTTATCCCAGCTGTAGTGCTAGACGTAGACACTGGCGTTGTAGAAGTAGTCACAGTTGAACTGGTACCTGTACTCAGGGAACTTGCAGTTGTTGAACTGGAGGCCTGGGTCGACGTCCCGACCGTTGACGAGCTTGAACTTGGAACTGCACTAGTCGTCGTACTAAGCGTCGATGTTGATGACGAAGGGGTTGTTGTGCCTGTGCTCGAACTTACAAGGGTGCTTGATGAAGGTACAGACGTTGTTGATGTTGGCACTTGCGTTGTGCTCGTTGCAGCAGACGCACTTGTAGAAGCGCTTGAGCCTGTCGAGCTGCTTGTTCCTGTTGATGTACTTGAAACTCCAGTTGTGCTTGTCGTTTGCAAGGTCGAAGAAGACTGACTTGTGCTTGAAGTCACGACGGTAGTGGACGCGGTCGTTGTTGGGGCTGAAAAGAACAGAGCATAATTGTCGCAATGCTGCCAAAATAGCAATAAAAAAAGACACACCCGATCTGATACGTTGGCACCTAGCACCTGAAACCCTACATGGAAACTATCATTTTTAAATGATGCATGCAGCGCAGCCTGCCAAATATCTGTACAGCATAATTATCATAAAAAAAGCATGTATGTCACGATTACTAAACAGAAAGCTTTCGCATGCGCAAACGCAATTAAACGGTCTCAAGTTTAGCTGAAATGAAGGAAATGGGCCCCGCATCTACTTGGGTTGACACGAAAATCTCTTACACACCTTCAGAAGTTGATGATGAGCTGGTAGACGTTTGAATACTGCTGCCAGTTGAGGACACACCAAAACTGCTTGTCGATTGCGACGTGCTATCCGACGGTGTTGTAGACGACGTGGGTTGGGTTGTCGTACTCGTTACCCCAGCTGTACTACCTGATGTAGAAGCTGATGTCGAGGATGTTGACAGAGCCTGAGCGGTGCTTGTACTCTGGGTAGACGTCGTTGTAGAGCTTGAAGCCTGGCTTGAACTTCCCACAGTCGAAGAAGTTGTAGCTGGACTTGAGCTAGTCGTAGTGCCGGTTGAAGTCGACAATGACGGGGTCGTTGTACCTGTGCTCGATGAGCTTGATGCAGATGAAGGTACAGATGTTGTTGATGTAGTTGCAGCCCCTGTTGTGCTCGTCGAAGCCGACTGACTTGTGGAAGCGCTCGAGCTTGATGTTACAGGAAGCAAAGTGCTGCTTGATTCTGTTGTTGTGACTGAAGCACCAGTCGTGCTACTTGTCGTTGAGCTTGAAGGCGCCTGGCTTGTACTTGAAGACAGAGTGCTACTAGTCGAGATTGTTGTGGGAGCTGAAAATGAGGGAGTAAAGCGTCGCAATGCTGCGCAAAGGTTGCAAAATTATATGAACACCAAATTGTAAACGCTAAACTTGAACGCTCTCAAATATCTAGTAGTGCAGCACAGCCAACAAAAACTGCAGTACTCCAGATAGAAGAAAAGAAAGATGAATAAGTAGAAATGCCATGGCTTCGGGTCGCTGCAAAACTTGCCAACTATCATGGAACGTTCTCGCTAACTTAATCTATAATATCTAGATAACTATGGAATAACGAATAACGGTACTTTAAATATGCTCGCTGTTATGCAAACCAAACAATTGTTTTAGTGCAAAGGCACAGCTGCAACCAACATAATAAAATGCAGCCATATAGCTGGGAGAGGGACCTGTAATTAAAACGCGCTAGCTATTTTCCTGGCTCATTGCCAGACACCATCTAGGTGCTAACCTCAATAAAGGGAAGGGTACAAATGCCTTTACACACCTTCAGACGTTGAGGTGCCGGTAGACGTTTGAACACTTGTGCTGCTCGATGTGGCATCAGAAAGCCCTGTAGACTGCGATGTGGTATCTGATGGAGTTGTGGCAGAAGTGGTAGAGCTTGTGCTACTCGTTATCCCAGCTGTAGTGCTAGACGTAGACACTGGCGTTGTAGAAGTAGTCACAGTTGAACTGGTACCTGTACTCAGGGAACTTGCAGTTGTTGAACTGGAGGCCTGGGTCGACGTCCCGACCGTTGACGAGCTTGAACTTGGAACTGCACTAGTCGTCGTACTAAGCGTCGATGTTGATGACGAAGGGGTTGTTGTGCCTGTGCTCGAACTTACAAGGGTGCTTGATGAAGGTACAGACGTTGTTGATGTTGGCACTTGCGTTGTGCTCGTTGCAGCAGACGCACTTGTAGAAGCGCTTGAGCCTGTCGAGCTGCTTGTTCCTGTTGATGTACTTGAAACTCCAGTTGTGCTTGTCGTTTGCAAGGTCGAAGAAGACTGACTTGTGCTTGAAGTCACGACGGTAGTGGACGCGGTCGTTGTTGGGGCTGAAAAGAACAGAGCATAATTGTCGCAATGCTGCCAAAATAGCAATAAAAAAAGACACACCCGATCTGATACGTTGGCACCTAGCACCTGAAACCCTACATGGAAACTATCATTTTTAAATGATGCATGCAGCGCAGCCTGCCAAATATCTGTACAGCATAATTATCATAAAAAAAGCATGTATGTCACAATTACTAAACAGAAAGCTTTCGCATGCGAAAACGCAATTAAACGGTCTCAAGTTTAGCTGAAATGAAGGAAATGGGCGTCGCATCTACTTGGGTTGACACGAAAATCTCTTACACACCTTCAGAAGTTGATGATGAGCTGGTAGACGTTTGAATACTGCTGCCAGTTGAGGACACACCAAAACTGCTTGTCGATTGCGACGTGCTATCCGACGGTGTTGTAGACGACGTGGGTTGGGTTGTCGTACTCGTTACCCCAGCTGTACTACCTGATGTAGAAGCTGATGTCGAGGATGTTGACAGAGCCTGAGCGGTGCTTGTACTCTGGGTAGACGTCGTTGTAGAGCTTGAAGCCTGGCTTGAACTTCCCACAGTCGAAGAAGTTGTAGCTGGACTTGAGCTAGTCGTAGTGCCGGTTGAAGTCGACAATGACGGGGTCGTTGTACCTGTGCTCGATGTGCTTGATGCAGATGAAGGTACAGATGTTGTTGATGTAGTTGCAGCCCCTGTTGTGCTCGTCGAAGCCGACTGACTTGTGGAAGCGCTCGAGCTTGATGTTACAGGAAGCAAAGTGCTGCTTGATTCTGTTGTTGTGACTGAAGCACCAGTCGTGCTACTTGTCGTTGAGCTTGAAGGCGCCTGGCTTGTACTTGAAGACAGAATGCTACTAGTCGAGATTGTTGTGGGAGCTGAAAATGAGGGAGTAAAGCGTCGCAATGCTGCGCAAAGGTTGCAAAATTATATGAACACCAAATTGTAAACGCTAAACTTGAACGCTCTCAAATATCTAGTAGTGCAGCACAGCCAACAAAAACTGCAGTACTCCAGATAGAAGAAAAGAAAGATGAATAAGTAGAAATGCCATGGCTTCGGGTCGCTGCAAAACTTGCCAACTATCATGGAACGTTCTCACTAACTTAATCTATAATATCTAGATAACTACGGAATAACGAATAACGGTACTTTAAATATGCTCGCTGTTATGCAAACCAAACAATTGTTTTAGTGCAAAGGCACAGCTGCAACCAACATAATAAAATGCCGCCATATAGCTGGGAGAGGGACCTGTAATTAAAACGCGCTAGCTATTTTCCTGGCTCATTGCCAGACACCATCTAGGTGCTAACCTCAATAAAGGGAAGGGTACAAATGCCTTTACACACCTTCAGACGTTGAGGTGCCGGTAGACGTTTGAACACTTGTGCTGCTCGATGTGGCATCAGAAAGCCCTGTAGACTGCGATGTGGTATCTGATGGAGTTGTGGCAGAAGTGGTAGAGCTTGTGCTACTCGTTATCCCAGCTGTAGTGCTAGACGTAGACACTGGCGTTGTAGAAGTAGTCACAGTTGAACTGGTACCTGTACTCAGGGAACTTGCAGTTGTTGAACTGGAGGCCTGGGTCGACGTCCCGACCGTTGACGAGCTTGAACTTGGAACTGCACTAGTCGTCGTACTAAGCGTCGATGTTGATGACGAAGGGGTTGTTGTGCCTGTGCTCGAACTTACAAGGGTGCTTGATGAAGGTACAGACGTTGTTGATGTTGGCACTTGCGTTGTGCTCGTTGCAGCAGACGCACTTGTAGAAGCGCTTGAGCCTGTCGAGCTGCTTGTTCCTGTTGATGTACTTGAAACTCCAGTTGTGCTTGTCGTTTGCAAGGTCGAAGAAGACTGACTTGTGCTTGAAGTCACGACGGTAGTGGACGCGGTCGTTGTTGGGGCTGAAAAGAACAGAGCATAATTGTCGCAATGCTGCCAAAATAGCAATAAAAAAAGACACACCCGACCTGATACGTTGGCACCTAGCACCTGAAACCCTACATGGAAACTATCATTTTTAAATGATGCATGCAGCGCAGCCTGCCAAATATCTGTACAGCATAATTATCATAAAAAAAGCATGTATGTCACAATTACTAAACAGAAAGCTTTCGCATGCGAAAACGCAATTAAACGGTCTCAAGTTTAGCTGAAATGAAGGAAATGGGCCCCGCATCTACTTGGGTTGACACGAAAATCTCTTACACACCTTCAGAAGTTGATGATGAGCTGGTAGACGTTTGAATACTGCTGCCAGTTGAGGACACACCAAAACTGCTTGTCGATTGCGACGTGCTATCCGACGGTGTTGTAGACGACGTGGGTTGGGTTGTCGTACTCGTTACCCCAGCTGTACTACCTGATGTAGAAGCTGATGTCGAGGATGTTGACAGAGCCTGAGCGGTGCTTGTACTCTGGGTAGACGTCGTTGTAGAGCTTGAAGCCTGGCTTGAACTTCCCACAGTCGAAGAAGTTGTAGCTGGACTTGAGCTAGTCGTAGTGCCGGTTGAAGTCGACAATGACGGGGTCGTTGTACCTGTGCTCGATGTGCTTGATGCAGATGAAGGTACAGATGTTGTTGATGTAGTTGCAGCCCCTGTTGTGCTCGTCGAAGCCGACTGACTTGTGGAAGCGCTCGAGCTTGATGTTACAGGAAGCAAAGTGCTGCTTGATTCTGTTGTTGTGACTGAAGCACCAGTCGTGCTACTTGTCGTTGAGCTTGAAGGCGCCTGGCTTGTACTTGAAGACAGAATGCTACTAGTCGAGATTGTTGTGGGAGCTGAAAATGAGGGAGTAAAGCGTCGCAATGCTGCGCAAAGGTTGCAAAATTATATGAACACCAAATTGTAAACGCTAAACTTGAACGCTCTCAAATATCTAGTAGTGCAGCACAGCCAACAAAAACTGCAGTACTCCAGATAGAAGAAAAGAAAGATGAATAAGTAGAAATGCCATGGCTTCGGGTCGCTGCAAAACTTGCCAACTATCATGGAACGTTCTCACTAACTTAATCTATAATATCTAGATAACTATGGAATAACGAATAACGGTACTTTAAATATGCTCGCTGTTATGCAAACCAAACAATTGTTTTAGTGCAAAGGCACAGCTGCAACCAACATAATAAAATGCCGCCATATAGCTGGGAGAGGGACCTGTAATTAAAACGCGCTAGCTATTTTCCTGGCTCATTGCCAGACACCATCTAGGTGCTAACCTCAATAAAGGGAAGGGTACAAATGCCTTTACACACCTTCAGACGTTGAGGTGCCGGTAGACGTTTGAACACTTGTGCTGCTCGATGTGGCATCAGAAAGCCCTGTAGACTGCGATGTGGTATCTGATGGAGTTGTGGCAGAAGTGGTAGAGCTTGTGCTACTCGTTATCCCAGCTGTAGTGCTAGACGTAGACACTGGCGTTGTAGAAGTAGTCACAGTTGAACTGGTACCTGTACTCAGGGAACTTGCAGTTGTTGAACTGGAGGCCTGGGTCGACGTCCCGACCGTTGACGAGCTTGAACTTGGAACTGCACTAGTCGTCGTACTAAGCGTCGATGTTGATGACGAAGGGGTTGTTGTGCCTGTGCTCGAACTTACAAGGGTGCTTGATGAAGGTACAGACGTTGTTGATGTTGGCACTTGCGTTGTGCTCGTTGCAGCAGACGCACTTGTAGAAGCGCTTGAGCCTGTCGAGCTGCTTGTTCCTGTTGATGTACTTGAAACTCCAGTTGTGCTTGTCGTTTGCAAGGTCGAAGAAGACTGACTTGTGCTTGAAGTCACGACGGTAGTGGACGCGGTCGTTGTTGGGGCTGAAAAGAACAGAGCATAATTGTCGCAATGCTGCCAAAATAGCAATAAAAAAAGACACACCCGATCTGATACGTTGGCACCTAGCACCTGAAACCCTACATGGAAACTATCATTTTTAAATGATGCATGCAGCGCAGCCTGCCAAATATCTGTACAGCATAATTATCATAAAAAAAGCATGTATGTCACGATTACTAAACAGAAAGCTTTCGCATGCGCAATCGCAATTAAACGGTCTCAAGTTTAGCTGAAATGAAGGAAATGGGCGTCGCATCTACTTGGGTTGACACGAAAATCTCTTACACACC
Source organism: Tridacna crocea (assembly GCA_943736015.1). Lineage (NCBI taxonomy): Eukaryota > Metazoa > Mollusca > Bivalvia > Cardiida > Cardiidae > Tridacna > Tridacna crocea. The sequence goes on along the minus strand of OX031057.1, from coordinate 47,900,527 downwards.
TTCAGAAGTTGATGATGAGCTGGTAGACGTTTGAATACTGCTGCCAGTTGAGGACACACCAAAACTGCTTGTCGATTGCGACGTGCTATCCGACGGTGTTGTAGACGACGTGGGTTGGGTTGTCGTACTCGTTACCCCAGCTGTACTACCTGATGTAGAAGCTGATGTCGAGGATGTTGACAGAGCCTGAGCGGTGCTTGTACTCTGGGTAGACGTCGTTGTAGAGCTTGAAGCCTGGCTTGAACTTCCCACAGTCGAAGAAGTTGTAGCTGGACTTGAGCTAGTCGTAGTGCCGGTTGAAGTCGACAATGACGGGGTCGTTGTACCTGTGCTCGATGAGCTTGATGCAGATGAAGGTACAGATGTTGTTGATGTAGTTGCAGCCCCTGTTGTGCTCGTCGAAGCCGACTGACTTGTGGAAGCGCTCGAGCTTGATGTTACAGGAAGCAAAGTGCTGCTTGATTCTGTTGTTGTGACTGAAGCACCAGTCGTGCTACTTGTCGTTGAGCTTGAAGGCGCCTGGCTTGTACTTGAAGACAGAGTGCTACTAGTCGAGATTGTTGTGGGAGCTGAAAATGAGGGAGTAAAGCGTCGCAATGCTGCGCAAAGGTTGCAAAATTATATGAACACCAAATTGTAAACGCTAAACTTGAACGCTCTCAAATATCTAGTAGTGCAGCACAGCCAACAAAAACTGCAGTACTCCAGATAGAAGAAAAGAAAGATGAATAAGTAGAAATGCCATGGCTTCGGGTCGCTGCAAAACTTGCCAACTATCATGGAACGTTCTCACTAACTTAATCTATAATATCTAGATAACTATGGAATAACGAATAACGGTACTTTAAATATGCTCGCTGTTATGCAAACCAAACAATTGTTTTAGTGCAAAGGCACAGCTGCAACCAACATAATAAAATGCCGCCATATAGCTGGGAGAGGGACCTGTAATTAAAACGCGCTAGCTATTTTCCTGGCTCATTGCCAGACACCATCTAGGTGCTAACCTCAATAAAGGGAAGGGTACAAATGCCTTTACACACCTTCAGACGTTGAGGTGCCGGTAGACGTTTGAACACTTGTGCTGCTCGATGTGGCATCAGAAAGCCCTGTAGACTGCGATGTGGTATCTGATGGAGTTGTGGCAGAAGTGGTAGAGCTTGTGCTACTCGTTATCCCAGCTGTAGTGCTAGACGTAGACACTGGCGTTGTAGAAGTAGTCACAGTTGAACTGGTACCTGTACTCAGGGAACTTGCAGTTGTTGAACTGGAGGCCTGGGTCGACGTCCCGACCGTTGACGAGCTTGAACTTGGAACTGCACTAGTCGTCGTACTAAGCGTCGATGTTGATGACGAAGGGGTTGTTGTGCCTGTGCTCGAACTTACAAGGGTGCTTGATGAAGGTACAGACGTTGTTGATGTTGGCACTTGCGTTGTGCTCGTTGCAGCAGACGCACTTGTAGAAGCGCTTGAGCCTGTCGAGCTGCTTGTTCCTGTTGATGTACTTGAAACTCCAGTTGTGCTTGTCGTTTGCAAGGTCGAAGAAGACTGACTTGTGCTTGAAGTCACGACGGTAGTGGACGCGGTCGTTGTTGGGGCTGAAAAGAACAGAGCATAATTGTCGCAATGCTGCCAAAATAGCAATAAAAAAAGACACACCCGACCTGATACGTTGGCACCTAGCACCTGAAACCCTACATGGAAACTATCATTTTTAAATGATGCATGCAGCGCAGCCTGCCAAATATCTGTACAGCATAATTATCATAAAAAAAGCATGTATGTCACAATTACTAAACAGAAAGCTTTCGCATGCGAAAACGCAATTAAACGGTCTCAAGTTTAGCTGAAATGAAGGAAATGGGCCCCGCATCTACTTGGGTTGACACGAAAATCTCTTACACACCTTCAGAAGTTGATGATGAGCTGGTAGACGTTTGAATACTGCTGCCAGTTGAGGACACACCAAAACTGCTTGTCGATTGCGACGTGCTATCCGACGGTGTTGTAGACGACGTGGGTTGGGTTGTCGTACTCGTTACCCCAGCTGTACTACCTGATGTAGAAGCTGATGTCGAGGATGTTGACAGAGCCTGAGCGGTGCTTGTACTCTGGGTAGACGTCGTTGTAGAGCTTGAAGCCTGGCTTGAACTTCCCACAGTCGAAGAAGTTGTAGCTGGACTTGAGCTAGTCGTAGTGCCGGTTGAAGTCGACAATGACGGGGTCGTTGTACCTGTGCTCGATGTGCTTGATGCAGATGAAGGTACAGATGTTGTTGATGTAGTTGCAGCCCCTGTTGTGCTCGTCGAAGCCGACTGACTTGTGGAAGCGCTCGAGCTTGATGTTACAGGAAGCAAAGTGCTGCTTGATTCTGTTGTTGTGACTGAAGCACCAGTCGTGCTACTTGTCGTTGAGCTTGAAGGCGCCTGGCTTGTACTTGAAGACAGAATGCTACTAGTCGAGATTGTTGTGGGAGCTGAAAATGAGGGAGTAAAGCGTCGCAATGCTGCGCAAAGGTTGCAAAATTATATGAACACCAAATTGTAAACGCTAAACTTGAACGCTCTCAAATATCTAGTAGTGCAGCACAGCCAACAAAAACTGCAGTACTCCAGATAGAAGAAAAGAAAGATGAATAAGTAGAAATGCCATGGCTTCGGGTCGCTGCAAAACTTGCCAACTATCATGGAACGTTCTCACTAACTTAATCTATAATATCTAGATAACTATGGAATAACGAATAACGGTACTTTAAATATGCTCGCTGTTATGCAAACCAAACAATTGTTTTAGTGCAAAGGCACAGCTGCAACCAACATAATAAAATGCCGCCATATAGCTGGGAGAGGGACCTGTAATTAAAACGCGCTAGCTATTTTCCTGGCTCATTGCCAGACACCATCTAGGTGCTAACCTCAATAAAGGGAAGGGTACAAATGCCTTTACACACCTTCAGACGTTGAGGTGCCGGTAGACGTTTGAACACTTGTGCTGCTCGATGTGGCATCAGAAAGCCCTGTAGACTGCGATGTGGTATCTGATGGAGTTGTGGCAGAAGTGGTAGAGCTTGTGCTACTCGTTATCCCAGCTGTAGTGCTAGACGTAGACACTGGCGTTGTAGAAGTAGTCACAGTTGAACTGGTACCTGTACTCAGGGAACTTGCAGTTGTTGAACTGGAGGCCTGGGTCGACGTCCCGACCGTTGACGAGCTTGAACTTGGAACTGCACTAGTCGTCGTACTAAGCGTCGATGTTGATGACGAAGGGGTTGTTGTGCCTGTGCTCGAACTTACAAGGGTGCTTGATGAAGGTACAGACGTTGTTGATGTTGGCACTTGCGTTGTGCTCGTTGCAGCAGACGCACTTGTAGAAGCGCTTGAGCCTGTCGAGCTGCTTGTTCCTGTTGATGTACTTGAAACTCCAGTTGTGCTTGTCGTTTGCAAGGTCGAAGAAGACTGACTTGTGCTTGAAGTCACGACGGTAGTGGACGCGGTCGTTGTTGGGGCTGAAAAGAACAGAGCATAATTGTCGCAATGCTGCCAAAATAGCAATAAAAAAAGACACACCCGATCTGATACGTTGGCACCTAGCACCTGAAACCCTACATGGAAACTATCATTTTTAAATGATGCATGCAGCGCAGCCTGCCAAATATCTGTACAGCATAATTATCATAAAAAAAGCATGTATGTCACGATTACTAAACAGAAAGCTTTCGCATGCGCAAACGCAATTAAACGGTCTCAAGTTTAGCTGAAATGAAGGAAATGGGCGTCGCATCTACTTGGGTTGACACGAAAATCTCTTACACACCTTCAGAAGTTGATGATGAGCTGGTAGACGTTTGAATACTGCTGCCAGTTGAGGACACACCAAAACTGCTTGTCGATTGCGACGTGCTATCCGACGGTGTTGTAGACGACGTGGGTTGGGTTGTCGTACTCGTTACCCCAGCTGTACTACCTGATGTAGAAGCTGATGTCGAGGATGTTGACAGAGCCTGAGCGGTGCTTGTACTCTGGGTAGACGTCGTTGTAGAGCTTGAAGCCTGGCTTGAACTTCCCACAGTCGAAGAAGTTGTAGCTGGACTTGAGCTAGTCGTAGTGCCGGTTGAAGTCGACAATGACGGGGTCGTTGTACCTGTGCTCGATGAGCTTGATGCAGATGAAGGTACAGATGTTGTTGATGTAGTTGCAGCCCCTGTTGTGCTCGTCGAAGCCGACTGACTTGTGGAAGCGCTCGAGCTTGATGTTACAGGAAGCAAAGTGCTGCTTGATTCTGTTGTTGTGACTGAAGCACCAGTCGTGCTACTTGTCGTTGAGCTTGAAGGCGCCTGGCTTGTACTTGAAGACAGAGTGCTACTAGTCGAGATTGTTGTGGGAGCTGAAAATGAGGGAGTAAAGCGTCGCAATGCTGCGCAAAGGTTGCAAAATTATATGAACACCAAATTGTAAACGCTAAACTTGAACGCTCTCAAATATCTAGTAGTGCAGCACAGCCAACAAAAACTGCAGTACTCCAGATAGAAGAAAAGAAAGATGAATAAGTAGAAATGCCATGGCTTCGGGTCGCTGCAAAACTTGCCAACTATCATGGAACGTTCTCACTAACTTAATCTATAATATCTAGATAACTATGGAATAACGAATAACGGTACTTTAAATATGCTCGCTGTTATGCAAACCAAACAATTGTTTTAGTGCAAAGGCACAGCTGCAACCAACATAATAAAATGCCGCCATATAGCTGGGAGAGGGACCTGTAATTAAAACGCGCTAGCTATTTTCCTGGCTCATTGCCAGACACCATCTAGGTGCTAACCTCAATAAAGGGAAGGGTACAAATGCCTTTACACACCTTCAGACGTTGAGGTGCCGGTAGACGTTTGAACACTTGTGCTGCTCGATGTGGCATCAGAAAGCCCTGTAGACTGCGATGTGGTATCTGATGGAGTTGTGGCAGAAGTGGTAGAGCTTGTGCTACTCGTTATCCCAGCTGTAGTGCTAGACGTAGACACTGGCGTTGTAGAAGTAGTCACAGTTGAACTGGTACCTGTACTCAGGGAACTTGCAGTTGTTGAACTGGAGGCCTGGGTCGACGTCCCGACCGTTGACGAGCTTGAACTTGGAACTGCACTAGTCGTCGTACTAAGCGTCGATGTTGATGACGAAGGGGTTGTTGTGCCTGTGCTCGAACTTACAAGGGTGCTTGATGAAGGTACAGACGTTGTTGATGTTGGCACTTGCGTTGTGCTCGTTGCAGCAGACGCACTTGTAGAAGCGCTTGAGCCTGTCGAGCTGCTTGTTCCTGTTGATGTACTTGAAACTCCAGTTGTGCTTGTCGTTTGCAAGGTCGAAGAAGACTGACTTGTGCTTGAAGTCACGACGGTAGTGGACGCGGTCGTTGTTGGGGCTGAAAAGAACAGAGCATAATTGTCGCAATGCTGCCAAAATAGCAATAAAAAAAGACACACCCGACCTGATACGTTGGCACCTAGCACCTGAAACCCTACATGGAAACTATCATTTTTAAATGATGCATGCAGCGCAGCCTGCCAAATATCTGTACAGCATAATTATCATAAAAAAAGCATGTATGTCACAATTACTAAACAGAAAGCTTTCGCATGCGAAAACGCAATTAAACGGTCTCAAGTTTAGCTGAAATGAAGGAAATGGGCGTCGCATCTACTTGGGTTGACACGAAAATCTCTTACACACCTTCAGAAGTTGATGATGAGCTGGTAGACGTTTGAATACTGCTGCCAGTTGAGGACACACCAAAACTGCTTGTCGATTGCGACGTGCTATCCGACGGTGTTGTAGACGACGTGGGTTGGGTTGTCGTACTCGTTACCGCAGCTGTACTACCTGATGTAGAAGCTGATGTCGAGGATGTTGACAGAGCCTGAGCGGTGCTTGTACTCTGGGTAGACGTCGTTGTAGAGCTTGAAGCCTGGCTTGAACTTCCCACAGTCGAAGAAGTTGTAGCTGGACTTGAGCTAGTCGTAGTGCCGGTTGAAGTCGACAATGACGGGGTCGTTGTACCTGTGCTCGATGTGCTTGATGCAGATGAAGGTACAGATGTTGTTGACGTAGTTGCAGCCCCTGTTGTGCTCGTCGAAGCCGACCGACTTGTGGAAGCGCTCGAGCTTGATGTTACAGGAAGCAAAGTGCTGCTTGATTCTGTTGTTGTGACTGAAGCACCAGTCGTGCTACTTGTCGTTGAGCTTGAAGGCGCCTGGCTTGTACTTGAAGACAGAATGCTACTAGTCGAGATCGTTGTGGGAGCTGAAAATGAGGGAGTAAAGCGTCGCAATGCTGCGCAAAGGTTGCAAAATTATATGAACATCAAATTGTAAACGCTAAACTTGAACGCTCTCAAATATCTAGTAGTGCAGCACAGCCAACTAAAACTGCAGTACTTCAGATAGAAGAAAAGAAAGATGAATAAGTAGAAATGCCATGGCTTCGGGTCGCTGGAAAACTTGCCAACTATCATGGAACGTTCTTACTAATTTAATCTATAATATCTAGATAACTATGGAATAACGAATAATGGTACTTTAAATATGCTCGCTGTTATGCAAACCAAACAATTGTTTTAGTGCAAAGGCACAGCTGCAACCAACATAATAAAATGCCGCCATATAGCTGGGAGAGGGACCTGTAATTAAAACGCGCTAGCTATTTTCCTGGCTCATTGCCAGACACCATCTAGGTGCTAACCTCAATAAAGGGAAGGGTACAAATGCCTTTACACACCTTCAGACGTTGAGGTGCCGGTAGACGTTTGAACACTTGTGCTGCTCGATGTGGCATCAGAAAGCCCTGTAGACTGCGATGTGGTATCTGATGGAGTTGTGGCAGAAGTGGTAGAGCTTGTGCTACTCGTTATCCCAGCTGTAGTGCTAGACGTAGACACTGGCGTTGTAGAAGTAGTCACAGTTGAACTGGTACCTGTACTCAGGGAACTTGCAGTTGTTGAACTGGAGGCCTGGGTCGACGTCCCGACCGTTGACGAGCTTGAACTTGGAACTGCACTAGTCGTCGTACTAAGCGTCGATGTTGATGACGAAGGGGTTGTTGTGCCTGTGCTCGAACTTACAAGGGTGCTTGATGAAGGTACAGACGTTGTTGATGTTGGCACTTGCGTTGTGCTCGTTGCAGCAGACGCACTTGTAGAAGCGCTTGAGCCTGTCGAGCTGCTTGTTCCTGTTGATGTACTTGAAACTCCAGTTGTGCTTGTCGTTTGCAAGGTCGAAGAAGACTGACTTGTGCTTGAAGTCACGACGGTAGTGGACGCGGTCGTTGTTGGGGCTGAAAAGAACAGAGCATAATTGTCGCAATGCTGCCAAAATAGCAATAAAAAAAGACGCACCCGACCTGATACGTTGGCACCTAGCACCTGAAACCCTACATGGAAACTATCATTTTTAAATGATGCATGCAGCGCAGCCTGCCAAATATCTGTACAGCATAATTATCATAAAAAAAGCATGTATGTCACGATTACTAAACAGAAAGCTTTCGCATGCGCAAACGCACTTAAACGGTCTCAAGTTTAGCTGAAATGAAGGAAATGGGCGTCGCATCTACTTGGGTTGACACGAAAATCTCTTACACACCTTCAGAAGTTGATGATGAGCTGGTAGACGTTTGAATACTGCTGCCAGTTGAGGACACACCAAAACTGCTTGTCGATTGCGACGTGCTATCCGACGGTGTTGTAGACGACGTGGGTTGGGTTGTCGTACTCGTTACCGCAGCTGTACTACCTGATGTAGAAGCTGATGTCGAGGATGTTGACAGAGCCTGAGCGGTGCTTGTACTCTGGGTAGACGTCGTTGTAGAGCTTGAAGCCTGGCTTGAACTTCCCACAGTCGAAGAAGTTGTAGCTGGACTTGAGCTAGTCGTAGTGCCGGTTGAAGTCGACAATGACGGGGTCGTTGTACCTGTGCTCGATGTGCTTGATGCAGATGAAGGTACAGATGTTGTTGATGTAGTTGCAGCCCCTGTTGTGCTCGTCGAAGCCGACCGACTTGTGGAAGCGCTCGAGCTTGATGTTACAGGAAGCAAAGTGCTGCTTGATTCTGTTGTTGTGACTGAAGCACCAGTCGTGCTACTTGTCGTTGAGCTTGAAGGCGCCTGGCTTGTACTTGAAGACAGAATGCTACTAGTCGAGATCGTTGTGGGAGCTGAAAATGAGGGAGTAAAGCGTCGCAATGCTGCGCAAAGGTTGCAAAATTATATGAACATCAAATTGTAAACGCTAAACTTGAACGCTCTCAAATATCTAGTAGTGCAGCACAGCCAACAAAAACTGCAGTACTCCAGATAGAAGAAAAGAAAGATGAATAAGTAGAAATGCCATGGCTTCGGGTCGCTGCAAAACTTGCCAACTATCATGGAACGTTCTTACTAATTTAATCTATAATATCTAGATAACTATGGAATAACGAATAACGGTACTTTAAATATGCTCGCTGTTATGCAAACCAAACAATTGTTTTAGTGCAAAGGCACAGCTGCAACCAACATAATAAAATGCCGCCATATAGCTGGGAGAGGGACCTGTAATTAAAACGCGCTAGCTATTTTCCTGGCTCATTGCCAGACACCATCTAGGTGCTAACCTCAATAAAGGGAAGGGTACAAATGCCTTTACACACCTTCAGACGTTGAGGTGCCGGTAGACGTTTGAACACTTGTGCTGCTCGATGTGGCATCAGAAAGCCCTGTAGACTGCGATGTGGTATCTGATGGAGTTGTGGCAGAAGTGGTAGAGCTTGTGCTACTCGTTATCCCAGCTGTAGTGCTAGACGTAGACACTGGCGTTGTAGAAGTAGTCACAGTTGAACTGGTACCTGTACTCAGGGAACTTGCAGTTGTTGAACTGGAGGCCTGGGTCGACGTCCCGACCGTTGACGAGCTTGAACTTGGAACTGCACTAGTCGTCGTACTAAGCGTCGATGTTGATGACGAAGGGGTTGTTGTGCCTGTGCTCGAACTTACAAGGGTGCTTGATGAAGGTACAGACGTTGTTGATGTTGGCACTTGCGTTGTGCTCGTTGCAGCAGACGCACTTGTAGAAGCGCTTGAGCCTGTCGAGCTGCTTGTTCCTGTTGATGTACTTGAAACTCCAGTTGTGCTTGTCGTTTGCAAGGTCGAAGAAGACTGACTTGTGCTTGAAGTCACGACGGTAGTGGACGCGGTCGTTGTTGGGGCTGAAAAGAACAGAGCATAATTGTCGCAATGCTGCCAAAATAGCAATAAAAAAAGACGCACCCGACCTGATACGTTGGCACCTAGCACCTGAAACCCTACATGGAAACTATCATTTTTAAATGATGCATGCAGCGCAGCCTGCCAAATATCTGTACAGCATAATTATCATAAAAAAAGCATGTATGTCACGATTACTAAACAGAAAGCTTTCGCATGCGCAAACGCAATTAAACGGTCTCAAGTTTAGCTGAAATGAAGGAAATGGGCGTCGCATCTACTTGGGTTGACACGAAAATCTCTTACACACCTTCAGAAGTTGCTGATGAGCTGGTAGACGTTTGAATACTGCTGCCAGTTGAGGACACACCAAAACTGCTTGTCGATTGCGACGTGCTATCCGACGGTGTTGTAGACGACGTGGGTTGGGTTGTCGTACTCGTTACCCCAGCTGTACTACCTGATGTAGAAGCTGATGTCGAGGATGTTGACAGAGCCTGAGCGGTGCTTGTACTCTGGGTAGACGTCGTTGTAGAGCTTGAAGCCTGGCTTGAACTTCCCACAGTCGAAGAAGTTGTAGCTGGACTTGAGCTAGTCGTAGTGCCGGTTGAAGTCGACAATGACGGGGTCGTTGTACCTGTGCTCGATGTGCTTGATGCAGATGAAGGTACAGATGTTGTTGATGTAGTTGCAGCCCCTGTTGTGCTCGTCGAAGCCGACCGACTTGTGGAAGCGCTCGAGCTTGATGTTACAGGAAGCAAAGTGCTGCTTGATTCTGTTGTTGTGACTGAAGCACCAGTCGTGCTACTTGTCGTTGAGCTTGAAGGCGCCTGGCTTGTACTTGAAGACAGAATGCTACTAGTCGAGATTGTTGTGGGAGCTGAAAATGAGGGAGTAAAGCGTCGCAATGCTGCGCAAAGGTTGCAAAATTATATGAACATCAAATTGTAAACGCTAAACTTGAACGCTCTCAAATATCTAGTAGTGCAGCACAGCCAACAAAAACTGCAGTACTCCAGATAGAAGAAAAGAAAGATGAATAAGTAGAAATGCCATGGCTTCGGGTCGCTGCAAAACTTGCCAACTATCATGGAACGTTCTCGCTAACTTAATCTATAATATCTAGATAACTATGGAATAACGAATAACGGTACTTTAAATATGCTCGCTGTTATGCAAACCAAACAATTGTTTTAGTGCAAAGGCACAGCTGCAACCAACATAATAAAATGCAGCCATATAGCTGGGAGAGGGACCTGTAATTAAAACGCGCTAGCTATTTTCCTGGCTCATTGCCAGACACCATCTAGGTGCTAACCTCAATAAAGGGAAGGGTACAAATGCCTTTACACACCTTCAGACGTTGAGGTGCCGGTAGACGTTTGAACACTTGTGCTGCTCGATGTGGCATCAGAAAGCCCTGTAGACTGCGATGTGGTATCTGATGGAGTTGTGGCAGAAGTGGTAGAGCTTGTGCTACTCGTTATCCCAGCTGTAGTGCTAGACGTAGACACTGGCGTTGTAGAAGTAGTCACAGTTGAACTGGTACCTGTACTCAGGGAACTTGCAGTTGTTGAACTGGAGGCCTGGGTCGACGTCCCGACCGTTGACGAGCTTGAACTTGGAACTGCACTAGTCGTCGTACTAAGCGTCGATGTTGATGACGAAGGGGTTGTTGTGCCTGTGCTCGAACTTACAAGGGTGCTTGATGAAGGTACAGACGTTGTTGATGTTGGCACTTGCGTTGTGCTCGTTGCAGCAGACGCACTTGTAGAAGCGCTTGAGCCTGTCGAGCTGCTTGTTCCTGTTGATGTACTTGAAACTCCAGTTGTGCTTGTCGTTTGCAAGGTCGAAGAAGACTGACTTGTGCTTGAAGTCACGACGGTAGTGGACGCGGTCGTTGTTGGGGCTGAAAAGAACAGAGCATAATTGTCGCAATGCTGCCAAAATAGCAATAAAAAAAGACACACCCGACCTGATACGTTGGCACCTAGCACCTGAAACCCTACATGGAAACTATCATTTTTAAATGATGCATGCAGCGCAGCCTGCCAAATATCTGTACAGCATAATTATCATAAAAAAAGCATGTATGTCACAATTACTAAACAGAAAGCTTTCGCATGCGAAAACGCAATTAAACGGTCTCAAGTTTAGCTGAAATGAAGGAAATGGGCGTCGCATCTACTTGGGTTGACACGAAAATCTCTTACACACCTTCAGAAGTTGATGATGAGCTGGTAGACGTTTGAATACTGCTGCCAGTTGAGGACACACCAAAACTGCTTGTCGATTGCGACGTGCTATCCGACGGTGTTGTAGACGACGTGGGTTGGGTTGTCGTACTCGTTACCCCAGCTGTACTACCTGATGTAGAAGCTGATGTCGAGGATGTTGACAGAGCCTGAGCGGTGCTTGTACTCTGGGTAGACGTCGTTGTAGAGCTTGAAGCCTGGCTTGAACTTCCCACAGTCGAAGAAGTTGTAGCTGGACTTGAGCTAGTCGTAGTGCCGGTTGAAGTCGACAATGACGGGGTCGTTGTACCTGTGCTCGATGTGCTTGATGCAGATGAAGGTACAGATGTTGTTGATGTAGTTGCAGCCCCTGTTGTGCTCGTCGAAGCCGACTGACTTGTGGAAGCGCTCGAGCTTGATGTTACAGGAAGCAAAGTGCTGCTTGATTCTGTTGTTGTGACTGAAGCACCAGTCGTGCTACTTGTCGTTGAGCTTGAAGGCGCCTGGCTTGTACTTGAAGACAGAATGCTACTAGTCGAGATTGTTGTGGGAGCTGAAAATGAGGGAGTAAAGCGTCGCAATGCTGCGCAAAGGTTGCAAAATTATATGAACACCAAATTGTAAACGCTAAACTTGAACGCTCTCAAATATCTAGTAGTGCAGCACAGCCAACAAAAACTGCAGTACTCCAGATAGAAGAAAAGAAAGATGAATAAGTAGAAATGCCATGGCTTCGGGTCGCTGCAAAACTTGCCAACTATCATGGAACGTTCTCACTAACTTAATCTATAATATCTAGATAACTATGGAATAACGAATAACGGTACTTTAAATATGCTCGCTGTTATGCAAACCAAACAATTGTTTTAGTGCAAAGGCACAGCTGCAACCAACATAATAAAATGCCGCCATATAGCTGGGAGAGGGACCTGTAATTAAAACGCGCTAGCTATTTTCCTGGCTCATTGCCAGACACCATCTAGGTGCTAACCTCAATAAAGGGAAGGGTACAAATGCCTTTACACACCTTCAGACGTTGAGGTGCCGGTAGACGTTTGAACACTTGTGCTGCTCGATGTGGCATCAGAAAGCCCTGTAGACTGCGATGTGGTATCTGATGGAGTTGGGGCAGAAGTGGTAGAGCTTGTGCTACTCGTTATCCCAGCTGTAGTGCTAGACGTAGACACTGGCGTTGTAGAAGTAGTCACAGTTGAACTGGTACCTGTACTCAGGGAACTTGCAGTTGTTGAACTGGAGGCCTGGGTCGACGTCCCGACCGTTGACGAGCTTGAACTTGGAACTGCACTAGTCGTCGTACTAAGCGTCGATGTTGATGACGAAGGGGTTGTTGTGCCTGTGCTCGAACTTACAAGGGTGCTTGATGAAGGTACAGACGTTGTTGATGTTGGCACTTGCGTTGTGCTCGTTGCAGCAGACGCACTTGTAGAAGCGCTTGAGCCTGTCGAGCTGCTTGTTCCTGTTGATGTACTTGAAACTCCAGTTGTGCTTGTCGTTTGCAAGGTCGAAGAAGACTGACTTGTGCTTGAAGTCACGACGGTAGTGGACGCGGTCGTTGTTGGGGCTGAAAAGAACAGAGCATAATTGTCGCAATGCTGCCAAAATAGCAATAAAAAAAGACACACCCGATCTGATACGTTGGCACCTAGCACCTGAAACCCTACATGGAAACTATCATTTTTAAATGATGCATGCAGCGCAGCCTGCCAAATATCTGTACAGCATAATTATCATAAAAAAAGCATGTATGTCACGATTACTAAACAGAAAGCTTTCGCATGCGCAAACGCAATTAAACGGTCTCAAGTTTAGCTGAAATGAAGGAAATGGGCGTCGCATCTACTTGGGTTGACACGAAAATCTCTTACACACCTTCAGAAGTTGATGATGAGCTGGTAGACGTTTGAATACTGCTGCCAGTTGAGGACACACCAAAACTGCTTGTCGATTGCGACGTGCTATCCGACGGTGTTGTAGACGACGTGGGTTGGGTTGTCGTACTCGTTACCCCAGCTGTACTACCTGATGTAGAAGCTGATGTCGAGGATGTTGACAGAGCCTGAGCGGTGCTTGTACTCTGGGTAGACGTCGTTGTAGAGCTTGAAGCCTGGCTTGAACTTCCCACAGTCGAAGAAGTTGTAGCTGGACTTGAGCTAGTCGTAGTGCCGGTTGAAGTCGACAATGACGGGGTCGTTGTACCTGTGCTCGATGAGCTTGATGCAGATGAAGGTACAGATGTTGTTGATGTAGTTGCAGCCCCTGTTGTGCTCGTCGAAGCCGACTGACTTGTGGAAGCGCTCGAGCTTGATGTTACAGGAAGCAAAGTGCTGCTTGATTCTGTTGTTGTGACTGAAGCACCAGTCGTGCTACTTGTCGTTGAGCTTGAAGGCGCCTGGCTTGTACTTGAAGACAGAGTGCTACTAGTCGAGATTGTTGTGGGAGCTGAAAATGAGGGAGTAAAGCGTCGCAATGCTGCGCAAAGGTTGCAAAATTATATGAACACCAAATTGTAAACGCTAAACTTGAACGCTCTCAAATATCTAGTAGTGCAGCACAGCCAACAAAAACTGCAGTACTCCAGATAGAAGAAAAGAAAGATGAATAAGTAGAAATGCCATGGCTTCGGGTCGCTGCAAAACTTGCCAACTATCATGGAACGTTCTCACTAACTTAATCTATAATATCTAGATAACTATGGAATAACGAATAACGGTACTTTAAATATGCTCGCTGTTATGCAAACCAAACAATTGTTTTAGTGCAAAGGCACAGCTGCAACCAACATAATAAAATGCCGCCATATAGCTGGGAGAGGGACCTGTAATTAAAACGCGCTAGCTATTTTCCTGGCTCATTGCCAGACACCATCTAGGTGCTAACCTCAATAAAGGGAAGGGTACAAATGCCTTTACACACCTTCAGACGTTGAGGTGCCGGTAGACGTTTGAACACTTGTGCTGCTCGATGTGGCATCAGAAAGCCCTGTAGACTGCGATGTGGTATCTGATGGAGTTGTGGCAGAAGTGGTAGAGCTTGTGCTACTCGTTATCCCAGCTGTAGTGCTAGACGTAGACACTGGCGTTGTAGAAGTAGTCACAGTTGAACTGGTACCTGTACTCAGGGAACTTGCAGTTGTTGAACTGGAGGCCTGGGTCGACGTCCCGACCGTTGACGAGCTTGAACTTGGAACTGCACTAGTCGTCGTACTAAGCGTCGATGTTGATGACGAAGGGGTTGTTGTGCCTGTGCTCGAACTTACAAGGGTGCTTGATGAAGGTACAGACGTTGTTGATGTTGGCACTTGCGTTGTGCTCGTTGCAGCAGACGCACTTGTAGAAGCGCTTGAGCCTGTCGAGCTGCTTGTTCCTGTTGATGTACTTGAAACTCCAGTTGTGCTTGTCGTTTGCAAGGTCGAAGAAGACTGACTTGTGCTTGAAGTCACGACGGTAGTGGACGCGGTCGTTGTTGGGGCTGAAAAGAACAGAGCATAATTGTCGCAATGCTGCCAAAATAGCAATAAAAAAAGACACACCCGACCTGATACGTTGGCACCTAGCACCTGAAACCCTACATGGAAACTATCATTTTTAAATGATGCATGCAGCGCAGCCTGCCAAATATCTGTACAGCATAATTATCATAAAAAAAGCATGTATGTCACAATTACTAAACAGAAAGCTTTCGCATGCGAAAACGCAATTAAACGGTCTCAAGTTTAGCTGAAATGAAGGAAATGGGCCCCGCATCTACTTGGGTTGACACGAAAATCTCTTACACACCTTCAGAAGTTGATGATGAGCTGGTAGACGTTTGAATACTGCTGCCAGTTGAGGACACACCAAAACTGCTTGTCGATTGCGACGTGCTATCCGACGGTGTTGTAGACGACGTGGGTTGGGTTGTCGTACTCGTTACCCCAGCTGTACTACCTGATGTAGAAGCTGATGTCGAGGATGTTGACAGAGCCTGAGCGGTGCTTGTACTCTGGGTAGACGTCGTTGTAGAGCTTGAAGCCTGGCTTGAACTTCCCACAGTCGAAGAAGTTGTAGCTGGACTTGAGCTAGTCGTAGTGCCGGTTGAAGTCGACAATGACGGGGTCGTTGTACCTGTGCTCGATGTGCTTGATGCAGATGAAGGTACAGATGTTGTTGATGTAGTTGCAGCCCCTGTTGTGCTCGTCGAAGCCGACTGACTTGTGGAAGCGCTCGAGCTTGATGTTACAGGAAGCAAAGTGCTGCTTGATTCTGTTGTTGTGACTGAAGCACCAGTCGTGCTACTTGTCGTTGAGCTTGAAGGCGCCTGGCTTGTACTTGAAGACAGAATGCTACTAGTCGAGATTGTTGTGGGAGCTGAAAATGAGGGAGTAAAGCGTCGCAATGCTGCGCAAAGGTTGCAAAATTATATGAACACCAAATTGTAAACGCTAAACTTGAACGCTCTCAAATATCTAGTAGTGCAGCACAGCCAACAAAAACTGCAGTACTCCAGATAGAAGAAAAGAAAGATGAATAAGTAGAAATGCCATGGCTTCGGGTCGCTGCAAAACTTGCCAACTATCATGGAACGTTCTCACTAACTTAATCTATAATATCTAGATAACTATGGAATAACGAATAACGGTACTTTAAATATGCTCGCTGTTATGCAAACCAAACAATTGTTTTAGTGCAAAGGCACAGCTGCAACCAACATAATAAAATGCCGCCATATAGCTGGGAGAGGGACCTGTAATTAAAACGCGCTAGCTATTTTCCTGGCTCATTGCCAGACACCATCTAGGTGCTAACCTCAATAAAGGGAAGGGTACAAATGCCTTTACACACCTTCAGACGTTGAGGTGCCGGTAGACGTTTGAACACTTGTGCTGCTCGATGTGGCATCAGAAAGCCCTGTAGACTGCGATGTGGTATCTGATGGAGTTGTGGCAGAAGTGGTAGAGCTTGTGCTACTCGTTATCCCAGCTGTAGTGCTAGACGTAGACACTGGCGTTGTAGAAGTAGTCACAGTTGAACTGGTACCTGTACTCAGGGAACTTGCAGTTGTTGAACTGGAGGCCTGGGTCGACGTCCCGACCGTTGACGAGCTTGAACTTGGAACTGCACTAGTCGTCGTACTAAGCGTCGATGTTGATGACGAAGGGGTTGTTGTGCCTGTGCTCGAACTTACAAGGGTGCTTGATGAAGGTACAGACGTTGTTGATGTTGGCACTTGCGTTGTGCTCGTTGCAGCAGACGCACTTGTAGAAGCGCTTGAGCCTGTCGAGCTGCTTGTTCCTGTTGATGTACTTGAAACTCCAGTTGTGCTTGTCGTTTGCAAGGTCGAAGAAGACTGACTTGTGCTTGAAGTCACGACGGTAGTGGACGCGGTCGTTGTTGGGGCTGAAAAGAACAGAGCATAATTGTCGCAATGCTGCCAAAATAGCAATAAAAAAAGACACACCCGATCTGATACGTTGGCACCTAGCACCTGAAACCCTACATGGAAACTATCATTTTTAAATGATGCATGCAGCGCAGCCTGCCAAATATCTGTACAGCATAATTATCATAAAAAAAGCATGTATGTCACGATTACTAAACAGAAAGCTTTCGCATGCGCAAACGCAATTAAACGGTCTCAAGTTTAGCTGAAATGAAGGAAATGGGCGTCGCATCTACTTGGGTTGACACGAAAATCTCTTACACACCTTCAGAAGTTGATGATGAGCTGGTAGACGTTTGAATACTGCTGCCAGTTGAGGACACACCAAAACTGCTTGTCGATTGCGACGTGCTATCCGACGGTGTTGTAGACGACGTGGGTTGGGTTGTCGTACTCGTTACCCCAGCTGTACTACCTGATGTAGAAGCTGATGTCGAGGATGTTGACAGAGCCTGAGCGGTGCTTGTACTCTGGGTAGACGTCGTTGTAGAGCTTGAAGCCTGGCTTGAACTTCCCACAGTCGAAGAAGTTGTAGCTGGACTTGAGCTAGTCGTAGTGCCGGTTGAAGTCGACAATGACGGGGTCGTTGTACCTGTGCTCGATGAGCTTGATGCAGATGAAGGTACAGATGTTGTTGATGTAGTTGCAGCCCCTGTTGTGCTCGTCGAAGCCGACTGACTTGTGGAAGCGCTCGAGCTTGATGTTACAGGAAGCAAAGTGCTGCTTGATTCTGTTGTTGTGACTGAAGCACCAGTCGTGCTACTTGTCGTTGAGCTTGAAGGCGCCTGGCTTGTACTTGAAGACAGAGTGCTACTAGTCGAGATTGTTGTGGGAGCTGAAAATGAGGGAGTAAAGCGTCGCAATGCTGCGCAAAGGTTGCAAAATTATATGAACACCAAATTGTAAACGCTAAACTTGAACGCTCTCAAATATCTAGTAGTGCAGCACAGCCAACAAAAACTGCAGTACTCCAGATAGAAGAAAAGAAAGATGAATAAGTAGAAATGCCATGGCTTCGGGTCGCTGCAAAACTTGCCAACTATCATGGAACGTTCTCACTAACTTAATCTATAATATCTAGATAACTATGGAATAACGAATAACGGTACTTTAAATATGCTCGCTGTTATGCAAACCAAACAATTGTTTTAGTGCAAAGGCACAGCTGCAACCAACATAATAAAATGCCGCCATATAGCTGGGAGAGGGACCTGTAATTAAAACGCGCTAGCTATTTTCCTGGCTCATTGCCAGACACCATCTAGGTGCTAACCTCAATAAAGGGAAGGGTACAAATGCCTTTACACACCTTCAGACGTTGAGGTGCCGGTAGACGTTTGAACACTTGTGCTGCTCGATGTGGCATCAGAAAGCCCTGTAGACTGCGATGTGGTATCTGATGGAGTTGTGGCAGAAGTGGTAGAGCTTGTGCTACTCGTTATCCCAGCTGTAGTGCTAGACGTAGACACTGGCGTTGTAGAAGTAGTCACAGTTGAACTGGTACCTGTACTCAGGGAACTTGCAGTTGTTGAACTGGAGGCCTGGGTCGACGTCCCGACCGTTGACGAGCTTGAACTTGGAACTGCACTAGTCGTCGTACTAAGCGTCGATGTTGATGACGAAGGGGTTGTTGTGCCTGTGCTCGAACTTACAAGGGTGCTTGATGAAGGTACAGACGTTGTTGATGTTGGCACTTGCGTTGTGCTCGTTGCAGCAGACGCACTTGTAGAAGCGCTTGAGCCTGTCGAGCTGCTTGTTCCTGTTGATGTACTTGAAACTCCAGTTGTGCTTGTCGTTTGCAAGGTCGAAGAAGACTGACTTGTGCTTGAAGTCACGACGGTAGTGGACGCGGTCGTTGTTGGGGCTGAAAAGAACAGAGCATAATTGTCGCAATGCTGCCAAAATAGCAATAAAAAAAGACACACCCGACCTGATACGTTGGCACCTAGCACCTGAAACCCTACATGGAAACTATCATTTTTAAATGATGCATGCAGCGCAGCCTGCCAAATATCTGTACAGCATAATTATCATAAAAAAAGCATGTATGTCACAATTACTAAACAGAAAGCTTTCGCATGCGAAAACGCAATTAAACGGTCTCAAGTTTAGCTGAAATGAAGGAAATGGGCCCCGCATCTACTTGGGTTGACACGAAAATCTCTTACACACCTTCAGAAGTTGATGATGAGCTGGTAGACGTTTGAATACTGCTGCCAGTTGAGGACACACCAAAACTGCTTGTCGATTGCGACGTGCTATCCGACGGTGTTGTAGACGACGTGGGTTGGGTTGTCGTACTCGTTACCCCAGCTGTACTACCTGATGTAGAAGCTGATGTCGAGGATGTTGACAGAGCCTGAGCGGTGCTTGTACTCTGGGTAGACGTCGTTGTAGAGCTTGAAGCCTGGCTTGAACTTCCCACAGTCGAAGAAGTTGTAGCTGGACTTGAGCTAGTCGTAGTGCCGGTTGAAGTCGACAATGACGGGGTCGTTGTACCTGTGCTCGATGTGCTTGATGCAGATGAAGGTACAGATGTTGTTGATGTAGTTGCAGCCCCTGTTGTGCTCGTCGAAGCCGACTGACTTGTGGAAGCGCTCGAGCTTGATGTTACAGGAAGCAAAGTGCTGCTTGATTCTGTTGTTGTGACTGAAGCACCAGTCGTGCTACTTGTCGTTGAGCTTGAAGGCGCCTGGCTTGTACTTGAAGACAGAATGCTACTAGTCGAGATTGTTGTGGGAGCTGAAAATGAGGGAGTAAAGCGTCGCAATGCTGCGCAAAGGTTGCAAAATTATATGAACACCAAATTGTAAACGCTAAACTTGAACGCTCTCAAATATCTAGTAGTGCAGCACAGCCAACAAAAACTGCAGTACTCCAGATAGAAGAAAAGAAAGATGAATAAGTAGAAATGCCATGGCTTCGGGTCGCTGCAAAACTTGCCAACTATCATGGAACGTTCTCACTAACTTAATCTATAATATCTAGATAACTATGGAATAACGAATAACGGTACTTTAAATATGCTCGCTGTTATGCAAACCAAACAATTGTTTTAGTGCAAAGGCACAGCTGCAACCAACATAATAAAATGCCGCCATATAGCTGGGAGAGGGACCTGTAATTAAAACGCGCTAGCTATTTTCCTGGCTCATTGCCAGACACCATCTAGGTGCTAACCTCAATAAAGGGAAGGGTACAAATGCCTTTACACACCTTCAGACGTTGAGGTGCCGGTAGACGTTTGAACACTTGTGCTGCTCGATGTGGCATCAGAAAGCCCTGTAGACTGCGATGTGGTATCTGATGGAGTTGTGGCAGAAGTGGTAGAGCTTGTGCTACTCGTTATCCCAGCTGTAGTGCTAGACGTAGACACTGGCGTTGTAGAAGTAGTCACAGTTGAACTGGTACCTGTACTCAGGGAACTTGCAGTTGTTGAACTGGAGGCCTGGGTCGACGTCCCGACCGTTGACGAGCTTGAACTTGGAACTGCACTAGTCGTCGTACTAAGCGTCGATGTTGATGACGAAGGGGTTGTTGTGCCTGTGCTCGAACTTACAAGGGTGCTTGATGAAGGTACAGACGTTGTTGATGTTGGCACTTGCGTTGTGCTCGTTGCAGCAGACGCACTTGTAGAAGCGCTTGAGCCTGTCGAGCTGCTTGTTCCTGTTGATGTACTTGAAACTCCAGTTGTGCTTGTCGTTTGCAAGGTCGAAGAAGACTGACTTGTGCTTGAAGTCACGACGGTAGTGGACGCGGTCGTTGTTGGGGCTGAAAAGAACAGAGCATAATTGTCGCAATGCTGCCAAAATAGCAATAAAAAAAGACACACCCGATCTGATACGTTGGCACCTAGCACCTGAAACCCTACATGGAAACTATCATTTTTAAATGATGCATGCAGCGCAGCCTGCCAAATATCTGTACAGCATAATTATCATAAAAAAAGCATGTATGTCACGATTACTAAACAGAAAGCTTTCGCATGCGCAAACGCAATTAAACGGTCTCAAGTTTAGCTGAAATGAAGGAAATGGGCGTCGCATCTACTTGGGTTGACACGAAAATCTCTTACACACCTTCAGAAGTTGATGATGAGCTGGTAGACGTTTGAATACTGCTGCCAGTTGAGGACACACCAAAACTGCTTGTCGATTGCGACGTGCTATCCGACGGTGTTGTAGACGACGTGGGTTGGGTTGTCGTACTCGTTACCCCAGCTGTACTACCTGATGTAGAAGCTGATGTCGAGGATGTTGACAGAGCCTGAGCGGTGCTTGTACTCTGGGTAGACGTCGTTGTAGAGCTTGAAGCCTGGCTTGAACTTCCCACAGTCGAAGAAGTTGTAGCTGGACTTGAGCTAGTCGTAGTGCCGGTTGAAGTCGACAATGACGGGGTCGTTGTACCTGTGCTCGATGAGCTTGATGCAGATGAAGGTACAGATGTTGTTGATGTAGTTGCAGCCCCTGTTGTGCTCGTCGAAGCCGACTGACTTGTGGAAGCGCTCGAGCTTGATGTTACAGGAAGCAAAGTGCTGCTTGATTCTGTTGTTGTGACTGAAGCACCAGTCGTGCTACTTGTCGTTGAGCTTGAAGGCGCCTGGCTTGTACTTGAAGACAGAGTGCTACTAGTCGAGATTGTTGTGGGAGCTGAAAATGAGGGAGTAAAGCGTCGCAATGCTGCGCAAAGGTTGCAAAATTATATGAACACCAAATTGTAAACGCTAAACTTGAACGCTCTCAAATATCTAGTAGTGCAGCACAGCCAACAAAAACTGCAGTACTCCAGATAGAAGAAAAGAAAGATGAATAAGTAGAAATGCCATGGCTTCGGGTCGCTGCAAAACTTGCCAACTATCATGGAACGTTCTCACTAACTTAATCTATAATATCTAGATAACTATGGAATAACGAATAACGGTACTTTAAATATGCTCGCTGTTATGCAAACCAAACAATTGTTTTAGTGCAAAGGCACAGCTGCAACCAACATAATAAAATGCCGCCATATAGCTGGGAGAGGGACCTGTAATTAAAACGCGCTAGCTATTTTCCTGGCTCATTGCCAGACACCATCTAGGTGCTAACCTCAATAAAGGGAAGGGTACAAATGCCTTTACACACCTTCAGACGTTGAGGTGCCGGTAGACGTTTGAACACTTGTGCTGCTCGATGTGGCATCAGAAAGCCCTGTAGACTGCGATGTGGTATCTGATGGAGTTGTGGCAGAAGTGGTAGAGCTTGTGCTACTCGTTATCCCAGCTGTAGTGCTAGACGTAGACACTGGCGTTGTAGAAGTAGTCACAGTTGAACTGGTACCTGTACTCAGGGAACTTGCAGTTGTTGAACTGGAGGCCTGGGTCGACGTCCCGACCGTTGACGAGCTTGAACTTGGAACTGCACTAGTCGTCGTACTAAGCGTCGATGTTGATGACGAAGGGGTTGTTGTGCCTGTGCTCGAACTTACAAGGGTGCTTGATGAAGGTACAGACGTTGTTGATGTTGGCACTTGCGTTGTGCTCGTTGCAGCAGACGCACTTGTAGAAGCGCTTGAGCCTGTCGAGCTGCTTGTTCCTGTTGATGTACTTGAAACTCCAGTTGTGCTTGTCGTTTGCAAGGTCGAAGAAGACTGACTTGTGCTTGAAGTCACGACGGTAGTGGACGCGGTCGTTGTTGGGGCTGAAAAGAACAGAGCATAATTGTCGCAATGCTGCCAAAATAGCAATAAAAAAAGACACACCCGACCTGATACGTTGGCACCTAGCACCTGAAACCCTACATGGAAACTATCATTTTTAAATGATGCATGCAGCGCAGCCTGCCAAATATCTGTACAGCATAATTATCATAAAAAAAGCATGTATGTCACAATTACTAAACAGAAAGCTTTCGCATGCGAAAACGCAATTAAACGGTCTCAAGTTTAGCTGAAATGAAGGAAATGGGCGTCGCATCTACTTGGGTTGACACGAAAATCTCTTACACACCTTCAGAAGTTGATGATGAGCTGGTAGACGTTTGAATACTGCTGCCAGTTGAGGACACACCAAAACTGCTTGTCGATTGCGACGTGCTATCCGACGGTGTTGTAGACGACGTGGGTTGGGTTGTCGTACTCGTTACCCCAGCTGTACTACCTGATGTAGAAGCTGATGTCGAGGATGTTGACAGAGCCTGAGCGGTGCTTGTACTCTGGGTAGACGTCGTTGTAGAGCTTGAAGCCTGGCTTGAACTTCCCACAGTCGAAGAAGTTGTAGCTGGACTTGAGCTAGTCGTAGTGCCGGTTGAAGTCGACAATGACGGGGTCGTTGTACCTGTGCTCGATGTGCTTGATGCAGATGAAGGTACAGATGTTGTTGACGTAGTTGCAGCCCCTGTTGTGCTCGTCGAAGCCGACCGACTTGTGGAAGCGCTCGAGCTTGATGTTACAGGAAGCAAAGTGCTGCTTGATTCTGTTGTTGTGACTGAAGCACCAGTCGTGCTACTTGTCGTTGAGCTTGAAGGCGCCTGGCTTGTACTTGAAGACAGAATGCTACTAGTCGAGATCGTTGTGGGAGCTGAAAATGAGGGAGTAAAGCGTCGCAATGCTGCGCAAAGGTTGCAAAATTATATGAACATCAAATTGTAAACGCTAAACTTGAACGCTCTCAAATATCTAGTAGTGCAGCACAGCCAACTAAAACTGCAGTACTCCAGATAGAAGAAAAGAAAGATGAATAAGTAGAAATGCCATGGCTTCGGGTCGCTGCAAAACTTGCCAACTATCATGGAACGTTCTTACTAATTTAATCTATAATATCTAGATAACTATGGAATAACGAATAATGGTACTTTAAATATGCTCGCTGTTATGCAAACCAAACAATTGTTTTAGTGCAAAGGCACAGCTGCAACCAACATAATAAAATGCCGCCATATAGCTGGGAGAGGGACCTGTAATTAAAACGCGCTAGCTATTTTCCTGGCTCATTGCCAGACACCATCTAGGTGCTAACCTCAATAAAGGGAAGGGTACAAATGCCTTTACACACCTTCAGACGTTGAGGTGCCGGTAGACGTTTGAACACTTGTGCTGCTCGATGTGGCATCAGAAAGCCCTGTAGACTGCGATGTGGTATCTGATGGAGTTGTGGCAGAAGTGGTAGAGCTTGTGCTACTCGTTATCCCAGCTGTAGTGCTAGACGTAGACACTGGCGTTGTAGAAGTAGTCACAGTTGAACTGGTACCTGTACTCAGGGAACTTGCAGTTGTTGAACTGGAGGCCTGGGTCGACGTCCCGACCGTTGACGAGCTTGAACTTGGAACTGCACTAGTCGTCGTACTAAGCGTCGATGTTGATGACGAAGGGGTTGTTGTGCCTGTGCTCGAACTTACAAGGGTGCTTGATGAAGGTACAGACGTTGTTGATGTTGGCACTTGCGTTGTGCTCGTTGCAGCAGACGCACTTGTAGAAGCGCTTGAGCCTGTCGAGCTGCTTGTTCCTGTTGATGTACTTGAAACTCCAGTTGTGCTTGTCGTTTGCAAGGTCGAAGAAGACTGACTTGTGCTTGAAGTCACGACGGTAGTGGACGCGGTCGTTGTTGGGGCTGAAAAGAACAGAGCATAATTGTCGCAATGCTGCCAAAATAGCAATAAAAAAAGACGCACCCGACCTGATACGTTGGCACCTAGCACCTGAAACCCTACATGGAAACTATCATTTTTAAATGATGCATGCAGCGCAGCCTGCCAAATATCTGTACAGCATAATTATCATAAAAAAAGCATGTATGTCACGATTACTAAACAGAAAGCTTTCGCATGCGCAAACGCACTTAAACGGTCTCAAGTTTAGCTGAAATGAAGGAAATGGGCGTCGCATCTACTTGGGTTGACACGAAAATCTCTTACACACCTTCAGAAGTTGATGATGAGCTGGTAGACGTTTGAATACTGCTGCCAGTTGAGGACACACCAAAACTGCTTGTCGATTGCGACGTGCTATCCGACGGTGTTGTAGACGACGTGGGTTGGGTTGTCGTACTCGTTACCGCAGCTGTACTACCTGATGTAGAAGCTGATGTCGAGGATGTTGACAGAGCCTGAGCGGTGCTTGTACTCTGGGTAGACGTCGTTGTAGAGCTTGAAGCCTGGCTTGAACTTCCCACAGTCGAAGAAGTTGTAGCTGGACTTGAGCTAGTCGTAGTGCCGGTTGAAGTCGACAATGACGGGGTCGTTGTACCTGTGCTCGATGTGCTTGATGCAGATGAAGGTACAGATGTTGTTGATGTAGTTGCAGCCCCTGTTGTGCTCGTCGAAGCCGACCGACTTGTGGAAGCGCTCGAGCTTGATGTTACAGGAAGCAAAGTGCTGCTTGATTCTGTTGTTGTGACTGAAGCACCAGTCGTGCTACTTGTCGTTGAGCTTGAAGGCGCCTGGCTTGTACTTGAAGACAGAATGCTACTAGTCGAGATCGTTGTGGGAGCTGAAAATGAGGGAGTAAAGCGTCGCAATGCTGCGCAAAGGTTGCAAAATTATATGAACATCAAATTGTAAACGCTAAACTTGAACGCTCTCAAATATCTAGTAGTGCAGCACAGCCAACAAAAACTGCAGTACTCCAGATAGAAGAAAAGAAAGATGAATAAGTAGAAATGCCATGGCTTCGGGTCGCTGCAAAACTTGCCAACTATCATGGAACGTTCTTACTAATTTAATCTATAATATCTAGATAACTATGGAATAACGAATAACGGTACTTTAAATATGCTCGCTGTTATGCAAACCAAACAATTGTTTTAGTGCAAAGGCACAGCTGCAACCAACATAATAAAATGCCGCCATATAGCTGGGAGAGGGACCTGTAATTAAAACGCGCTAGCTATTTTCCTGGCTCATTGCCAGACACCATCTAGGTGCTAACCTCAATAAAGGGAAGGGTACAAATGCCTTTACACACCTTCAGACGTTGAGGTGCCGGTAGACGTTTGAACACTTGTGCTGCTCGATGTGGCATCAGAAAGCCCTGTAGACTGCGATGTGGTATCTGATGGAGTTGTGGCAGAAGTGGTAGAGCTTGTGCTACTCGTTATCCCAGCTGTAGTGCTAGACGTAGACACTGGCGTTGTAGAAGTAGTCACAGTTGAACTGGTACCTGTACTCAGGGAACTTGCAGTTGTTGAACTGGAGGCCTGGGTCGACGTCCCGACCGTTGACGAGCTTGAACTTGGAACTGCACTAGTCGTCGTACTAAGCGTCGATGTTGATGACGAAGGGGTTGTTGTGCCTGTGCTCGAACTTACAAGGGTGCTTGATGAAGGTACAGACGCTGTTGATGTTGGCACTTGCGTTGTGCTCGTTGCAGCAGACGCACTTGTAGAAGCGCTTGAGCCTGTCGAGCTGCTTGTTCCTGTTGATGTACTTGAAACTCCAGTTGTGCTTGTCGTTTGCAAGGTCGAAGAAGACTGACTTGTGCTTGAAGTCACGACGGTAGTGGACGCGGTCGTTGTTGGGGCTGAAAAGAACAGAGCATAATTGTCGCAATGCTGCCAAAATAGCAATAAAAAAAGACGCACCCGACCTGATACGTTGGCACCTAGCACCTGAAACCCTACATGGAAACTATCATTTTTAAATGATGCATGCAGCGCAGCCTGCCAAATATCTGTACAGCATAATTATCATAAAAAAAGCATGTATGTCACGATTACTAAACAGAAAGCTTTCGCATGCGCAAACGCAATTAAACGGTCTCAAGTTTAGCTGAAATGAAGGAAATGGGCGTCGCATCTACTTGGGTTGACACGAAAATCTCTTACACACCTTCAGAAGTTGCTGATGAGCTGGTAGACGTTTGAATACTGCTGCCAGTTGAGGACACACCAAAACTGCTTGTCGATTGCGACGTGCTATCCGACGGTGTTGTAGACGACGTGGGTTGGGTTGTCGTACTCGTTACCCCAGCTGTACTACCTGATGTAGAAGCTGATGTCGAGGATGTTGACAGAGCCTGAGCGGTGCTTGTACTCTGGGTAGACGTCGTTGTAGAGCTTGAAGCCTGGCTTGAACTTCCCACAGTCGAAGAAGTTGTAGCTGGACTTGAGCTAGTCGTAGTGCCGGTTGAAGTCGACAATGACGGGGTCGTTGTACCTGTGCTCGATGTGCTTGATGCAGATGAAGGTACAGATGTTGTTGATGTAGTTGCAGCCCCTGTTGTGCTCGTCGAAGCCGACCGACTTGTGGAAGCGCTCGAGCTTGATGTTACAGGAAGCAAAGTGCTGCTTGATTCTGTTGTTGTGACTGAAGCACCAGTCGTGCTACTTGTCGTTGAGCTTGAAGGCGCCTGGCTTGTACTTGAAGACAGAATGCTACTAGTCGAGATAGTTGTGGGAGCTGAAAATGAGGGAGTAAAGCGTCGCAATGCTGCGCAAAGGTTGCAAAATTATATGAACATCAAATTGTAAACGCTAAACTGGAACGCTCTCCAATATCTAGTAGTGCAGCACAGCCAACAAATACTGCAGTACTCCAGATAGAAGAAAAGAAAGATGAATAAGTAGAAATGCCATGGCTTCGGGTCGCTGCAAAACTTGCCAACTATCATGGAACGTTCTCACTAACTTAATCTATAATATCTAGATAACTATGGAATAACGAATAACGGTACTTTAAATATGCTCGCTGTTATGCAAACCAAACAATTGTTTTAGTGCAAAGGCACACCTGCAACCAACATAATAAAATGCCGCCATATAGCTGGGAGAGGGACCTGTAATTAAAACGCGCTAGCTATTTTCCTGGCTCATTGCCAGACACCATCTAGGTGCTAACCTCAATAAAGGGAAGGGTACAAAAGCCTTTACACACCTTCAGACGTTGAGGTGCCGGTAGACGTTTGAACACTTGTGCTGCTCGATGTGGCATCAGAAAGCCCTGTAGACTGCGATGTGGTATCTGATGGAGTTGTGGCAGAAGTGGTAGAGCTTGTGCTACTCGTTATCCCAGCTGTAGTGCTAGACGTAGACACTGGCGTTGTAGAAGTAGTCACAGTTGAACTGGTACCTGTACTCAGGGAACTTGCAGTTGTTGAACTGGAGGCCTGGGTCGACGTCCCGACCGTTGACGAGCTTGAACTTGGAACTGCACTAGTCGTCGTACTAAGCGTCGATGTTGATGACGAAGGGGTTGTTGTGCCTGTGCTCGAACTTACAAGGGTGCTTGATGAAGGTACAGACGTTGTTGATGTTGGCACTTGCGTTGTGCTCGTTGCAGCAGACGCACTTGTAGAAGCGCTTGAGCCTGTCGAGCTGCTTGTTCCTGTTGATGTACTTGAAACTCCAGTTGTGCTTGTCGTTTGCAAGGTCGAAGAAGACTGACTTGTGCTTGAAGTCACGACGGTAGTGGACGCGGTCGTTGTTGGGGCTGAAAAGAACAGAGCATAATTGTCGCAATGCTGCCAAAATAGCAATAAAAAAAGACGCACCCGACCTGATACGTTGGCACCTAGCACCTGAAACCCTACATGGAAACTATCATTTTTAAATGATGCATGCAGCGCAGCCTGCCAAATATCTGTACAGCATAATTATCATAAAAAAAGCATGTATGTCACGATTACTAAACAGAAAGCTTTCGCATGCGCAAACGCAATTAAACGGTCTCAAGTTTAGCTGAAATGAAGGAAATGGGCGTCGCATCTACTTGGGTTGACACGAAAATCTCTTACACACCTTCAGAAGTTGATGATGAGCTGGTAGACGTTTGAATACTGCTGCCAGTTGAGGACACACCAAAACTGCTTGTCGATTGCGACGTGCTATCCGACGGTGTTGTAGACGACGTGGGTTGGGTTGTCGTACTCGTTACCCCAGCTGTACTACCTGATGTAGGAGCTGATGTCGAGGATGTTGACAGAGCCTGAGCGGTGCTTGTACTCTGGGTAGACGTCGTTGTAGAGCTTGAAGCCTGGCTTGAACTTCCCACAGTCGAAGAAGTTGTAGCTGGACTTGAGCTAGTCGTAGTGCCGGTTGAAGTCGACAATGACGGGGTCGTTGTACCTGTGCTCGATGTGCTTGATGGAGATGAAGGTACAGATGTTGTTGATGTAGTTGCAGCCCCTGTTGTGCTCGTCGAAGCCGACTGACTTGTGGAAGCGCTCGAGCTTGATGTTACAGGAAGCAAAGTGCTGCTTGATTCTGTTGTTGTGACTGAAACACCAGTCGTGCTACTTGTCGTTGAGCTTGAAGGCGCCTGGCTTGTACTTGAAGACAGAATGCTACTAGTCGAGATTGTTGTGGGAGCTGAAAATGAGGGAGTAAAGCGTCGCAATGCTGCGCAAAGGTTGCAAAATTATATGAACATCAAATTGTAAACGCTAAACTTGAACGCTCTCAAATATCTAGTAGTGCAGCACAGCCAACAAAAACTGCAGTACTCCAGATAGAAGAAAAGGAAGATGAATAAGTAGAAATGCCATGGCTTCGGGTCGCTGCAAAACTTGCCAACTATCATGGAGCGTTCTCACTAACTTAATCTATAATATCTAGATAACTATGGAATAACGAATAACGGTACTTTAAATATGCTCGCTGTTATGCAAACCAAACAATTGTTTTAGTGCAAAGGCACAGCTGCAACCAACATAATAAAATGCCGCCATATAGCTGGGAGAGGGACCTGTAATTAAAACGCGCTAGCTATTTTCCTGGCTCATTGCCAGACACCATCTAGGTGCTAACCTCAATAAAGGGAAGGGTACAAATGCCTTTACACACCTTCAGACGTTGAGGTGCCGGTAGACGTTTGAACACTTGTGCTGCTCGATGTGGCATCAGAAAGCCCTGTAGACTGCGATGTGGTATCTGATGGAGTTGTGGCAGAAGTGGTAGAGCTTGTGCTACTCGTTATCCCAGCTGTAGTGCTAGACGTAGACACTGGCGTTGTAGAAGTAGTCACAGTTGAACTGGTACCTGTACTCAGGGAACTTGCAGTTGTTGAACTGGAGGCCTGGGTCGACGTCCCGACCGTTGACGAGCTTGAACTTGGAACTGCACTAGTCGTCGTACTAAGCGTCGATGTTGATGACGAAGGGGTTGTTGTGCCTGTGCTCGAACTTACAAGGGTGCTTGATGAAGGTACAGACGTTGTTGATGTTGGCACTTGCGTTGTGCTCGTTGCAGCAGACGCACTTGTAGAAGCGCTTGAGCCTGTCGAGCTGCTTGTTCCTGTTGATGTACTTGAAACTCCAGTTGTGCTTGTCGTTTGCAAGGTCGAAGAAGACTGACTTGTGCTTGAAGTCACGACGGTAGTGGACGCGGTCGTTGTTGGGGCTGAAAAGAACAGAGCATAATTGTCGCAATGCTGCCAAAATAGCAATAAAAAAAGACGCACCCGACCTGATACGTTGGCACCTAGCACCTGAAACCCTACATGGAAACTATCATTTTTAAATGATGCATGCAGCGCAGCCTGCCAAATATCTGTACAGCATAATTATCATAAAAAAAGCATGTATGTCACGATTACTAAACAGAAAGCTTTCGCATGCGCAAACGCAATTAAACGGTCTCAAGTTTAGCTGAAATGAAGGAAATGGGCGTCGCATCTACTTGGGTTGACACGAAAATCTCTTACACACCTTCAGAAGTTGATGATGAGCTGGTAGACGTTTGAATACTGCTGCCAGTTGAGGACACACCAAAACTGCTTGTCGATTGCGACGTGCTATCCGACGGTGTTGTAGACGACGTGGGTTGGGTTGTCGTACTCGTTACCCCAGCTGTACTACCTGATGTAGGAGCTGATGTCGAGGATGTTGACAGAGCCTGAGCGGTGCTTGTACTCTGGGTAGACGTCGTTGTAGAGCTTGAAGCCTGGCTTGAACTTCCCACAGTCGAAGAAGTTGTAGCTGGACTTGAGCTAGTCGTAGTGCCGGTTGAAGTCGACAATGACGGGGTCGTTGTACCTGTGCTCGATGTGCTTGATGGAGATGAAGGTACAGATGTTGTTGATGTAGTTGCAGCCCCTGTTGTGCTCGTCGAAGCCGACTGACTTGTGGAAGCGCTCGAGCTTGATGTTACAGGAAGCAAAGTGCTGCTTGATTCTGTTGTTGTGACTGAAGCACCAGTCGTGCTACTTGTCGTTGAGCTTGAAGGCGCCTGGCTTGTACTTGAAGACAGAATGCTACTAGTCGAGATTGTTGTGGGAGCTGAAAATGAGGGAGTAAAGCGTCGCAATGCTGCGCAAAGGTTGCAAAATTATATGAACATCAAATTGTAAACGCTAAACTTGAACGCTCTCAAATATCTAGTAGTGCAGCACAGCCAACAAAAACTGCAGTACTCCAGATAGAAGAAAAGGAAGATGAATAAGTAGAAATGCCATGGCTTCGGGTCGCTGCAAAACTTGCCAACTATCATGGAACGTTCTCACTAACTTAATCTATAATATCTAGATAACTATGGAATAACGAATAACGGTACTTTAAATATGCTCGCTGTTATGCAAACCAAACAATTGTTTTAGTGCAAAGGCACAGCTGCAACCAACATAATAAAATGCCGCCATATAGCTGGGAGAGGGACCTGTAATTAAAACGCGCTAGCTATTTTCCTGGCTCATTGCCAGACACCATCTAGGTGCTAACCTCAATAAAGGGAAGGGTACAAATGCCTTTACACACCTTCAGACGTTGAGGTGCCGGTAGACGTTTGAACACTTGTGCTGCTCGATGTGGCATCAGAAAGCCCTGTAGACTGCGATGTGGTATCTGATGGAGTTGTGGCAGAAGTGGTAGAGCTTGTGCTACTCGTTATCCCAGCTGTAGTGCTAGACGTAGACACTGGCGTTGTAGAAGTAGTCACAGTTGAACTGGTACCTGTACTCAGGGAACTTGCAGTTGTTGAACTGGAGGCCTGGGTCGACGTCCCGACCGTTGACGAGCTTGAACTTGGAACTGCACTAGTCGTCGTACTAAGCGTCGATGTTGATGACGAAGGGGTTGTTGTGCCTGTGCTCGAACTTACAAGGGTGCTTGATGAAGGTACAGACGTTGTTGATGTTGGCACTTGCGTTGTGCTCGTTGCAGCAGACGCACTTGTAGAAGCGCTTGAGCCTGTCGAGCTGCTTGTTCCTGTTGATGTACTTGAAACTCCAGTTGTGCTTGTCGTTTGCAAGGTCGAAGAAGACTGACTTGTGCTTGAAGTCACGACGGTAGTGGACGCGGTCGTTGTTGGGGCTGAAAAGAACAGAGCATAATTGTCGCAATGCTGCCAAAATAGCAATAAAAAAAGACGCACCCGACCTGATACGTTGGCACCTAGCACCTGAAACCCTACATGGAAACTATCATTTTTAAATGATGCATGCAGCGCAGCCTGCCAAATATCTGTACAGCATAATTATCATAAAAAAAGCATGTATGTCACGATTACTAAACAGAAAGCTTTCGCATGCGCAAACGCAATTAAACGGTCTCAAGTTTAGCTGAAATGAAGGAAATGGGCGTCGCATCTACTTGGGTTGACACGAAAATCTCTTACACACCTTCAGAAGTTGCTGATGAGCTGGTAGACGTTTGAATACTGCTGCCAGTTGAGGACACACCAAAACTGCTTGTCGATTGCGACGTGCTATCCGACGGTGTTGTAGACGACGTGGGTTGGGTTGTCGTACTCGTTACCCCAGCTGTACTACCTGATGTAGAAGCTGATGTCGAGGATGTTGACAGAGCCTGAGCGGTGCTTGTACTCTGGGTAGACGTCGTTGTAGAGCTTGAAGCCTGGCTTGAACTTCCCACAGTCGAAGAAGTTGTAGCTGGACTTGAGCTAGTCGTAGTGCCGGTTGAAGTCGACAATGACGGGGTCGTTGTACCTGTGCTTGATGTGCTTGATGCAGATGAAGGTACAGATGTTGTTGATGTAGTTGCAGCCCCTGTTGTGCTCGTCGAAGCCGACTGACTTGTGGAAGCGCTCGAGCTTGATGTTACAGGAAGCAAAGTGCTGCTTGATTCTGTTGTTGTGACTGAAGCACCAGTCGTGCTACTTGTCGTTGAGCTTGAAGGCGCCTGGCTTGTACTTGAAGACAGAATGCTACTAGTCGAGATCGTTGTGGGAGCTGAAAATGAGGGAGTAAAGCGTCGCAATGCTGCGCAAAGGTTGCAAAATTATATGAACATCAAATTGTAAACGCTAAACTTGAACGCTCTCCAATATCTAGTAGTGCAGCACAGCCAACAAATACTGCAGTACTCCAGATAGAAGAAAAGAAAGATGAATAAGTAGAAATGCCATGGCTTCGGGTCGCTGCAAAACTTGCCAACTATCATGGAACGTTCTTACTAACTTAATCTATAATATCTATATAACTATGGAATAACAAATAACGGTACTTTAAATATGCTCGCTGTTATGCAAACCAAACAATTGTTTTAGTGCAAAGGCACAGCTGCAACCAACATAATAAAATGCCGCCATATAGCTGGGAGAGGGACCTGTAATTAAAACGCGCTAGCTATTTTCCTGGCTCATTGCCAGACACCATCTAGGTGCTAACCTCAATAAAGGGAAGGGTACAAAAGCCTTTACACACCTTCAGACGTTGAGGTGCCGGTAGACGTTTGAACACTTGTGCTGCTCGATGTGGCATCAGAAAGCCCTGTAGACTGCGATGTGGTATCTGATGGAGTTGTGGCAGAAGTGGTAGAGCTTGTGCTACTCGTTATCCCAGCTGTAGTGCTAGACGTAGACACTGGCGTTGTAGAAGTAGTCACAGTTGAACTGGTACCTGTACTCAGGGAACTTGCAGTTGTTGAACTGGAGGCCTGGGTCGACGTCCCGACCGTTGACGAGCTTGAACTTGGAACTGCACTAGTCGTCGTACTAAGCGTCGATGTTGATGACGAAGGGGTTGTTGTGCCTGTGCTCGAACTTACAAGGGTGCTTGATGAAGGTACAGACGTTGTTGATGTTGGCACTTGCGTTGTGCTCGTTGCAGCAGACGCACTTGTAGAAGCGCTTGAGCCTGTCGAGCTGCTTGTTCCTGTTGATGTACTTGAAACTCCAGTTGTGCTTGTCGTTTGCAAGGTCGAAGAAGACTGACTTGTGCTTGAAGTCACGACGGTAGTGGACGCGGTCGTTGTTGGGGCTGAAAAGAACAGAGCATAATTGTCGCAATGCTGCCAAAATAGCAATAAAAAAAGACGCACCCGACCTGATACGTTGGCACCTAGCACCTGAAACCCTACATGGAAACTATCATTTTTAAATGATGCATGCAGCGCAGCCTGCCAAATATCTGTACAGCATAATTATCATAAAAAAAGCATGTATGTCACGATTACTAAACAGAAAGCTTTCGCATGCGCAAACGCAATTAAACGGTCTCAAGTTTAGCTGAAATGAAGGAAATGGGCGTCGCATCTACTTGGGTTGACACGAAAATCTCTTACACACCTTCAGAAGTTGATGATGAGCTGGTAGACGTTTGAATACTGCTGCCAGTTGAGGACACACCAAAACTGCTTGTCGATTGCGACGTGCTATCCGACGGTGTTGTAGACGACGTGGGTTGGGTTGTCGTACTCGTTACCCCAGCTGTACTACCTGATGTAGGAGCTGATGTCGAGGATGTTGACAGAGCCTGAGCGGTGCTTGTACTCTGGGTAGACGTCGTTGTAGAGCTTGAAGCCTGGCTTGAACTTCCCACAGTCGAAGAAGTTGTAGCTGGACTTGAGCTAGTCGTAGTGCCGGTTGAAGTCGACAATGACGGGGTCGTTGTACCTGTGCTCGATGTGCTTGATGGAGATGAAGGTACAGATGTTGTTGATGTAGTTGCAGCCCCTGTTGTGCTCGTCGAAGCCGACTGACTTGTGGAAGCGCTCGAGCTTGATGTTACAGGAAGCAAAGTGCTGCTTGATTCTGTTGTTGTGACTGAAACACCAGTCGTGCTACTTGTCGTTGAGCTTGAAGGCGCCTGGCTTGTACTTGAAGACAGAATGCTACTAGTCGAGATTGTTGTGGGAGCTGAAAATGAGGGAGTAAAGCGTCGCAATGCTGCGCAAAGGTTGCAAAATTATATGAACATCAAATTGTAAACGCTAAACTTGAACGCTCTCAAATATCTAGTAGTGCAGCACAGCCAACAAAAACTGCAGTACTCCAGATAGAAGAAAAGGAAGATGAATAAGTAGAAATGCCATGGCTTCGGGTCGCTGCAAAACTTGCCAACTATCATGGAACGTTCTCACTAACTTAATCTATAATATCTAGATAACTATGGAATAACGAATAACGGTACTTTAAATATGCTCGCTGTTATGCAAACCAAACAATTGTTTTAGTGCAAAGGCACAGCTGCAACCAACATAATAAAATGCCGCCATATAGCTGGGAGAGGGACCTGTAATTAAAACGCGCTAGCTATTTTCCTGGCTCATTGCCAGACACCATCTAGGTGCTAACCTCAATAAAGGGAAGGGTACAAATGCCTTTACACACCTTCAGACGTTGAGGTGCCGGTAGACGTTTGAACACTTGTGCTGCTCGATGTGGCATCAGAAAGCCCTGTAGACTGCGATGTGGTATCTGATGGAGTTGTGGCAGAAGTGGTAGACCTTGTGCTACTCGTTATCCCAGCTGTAGTGCTAGACGTAGACACTGGCGTTGTAGAAGTAGTCACAGTTGAACTGGTACCTGTACTCAGGGAACTTGCAGTTGTTGAACTGGAGGCCTGGGTCGACGTCCCGACCGTTGACGAGCTTGAACTTGGAACTGCACTAGTCGTCGTACTAAGCGTCGATGTTGATGACGAAGGGGTTGTTGTGCCTGTGCTCGAACTTACAAGGGTGCTTGATGAAGGTACAGACGTTGTTGATGTTGGCACTTGCGTTGTGCTCGTTGCAGCAGACGCACTTGTAGAAGCGCTTGAGCCTGTCGAGCTGCTTGTTCCTGTTGATGTACTTGAAACTCCAGTTGTGCTTGTCGTTTGCAAGGTCGAAGAAGACTGACTTGTGCTTGAAGTCACGACGGTAGTGGACGCGGTCGTTGTTGGGGCTGAAAAGAACAGAGCATAATTGTCGCAATGCTGCCAAAATAGCAATAAAAAAAGACGCACCCGACCTGATACGTTGGCACCTAGCACCTGAAACCCTACATGGAAACTTTCATTTTTAAATGATGCATGCAGCGCAGCCTGCCAAATATCTGTACAGCATAATTATCATAAAAAAAGCATGTATGTCACGATTACTAAACAGAAAGCTTTCGCATGCGCAAACGCAATTAAACGGTCTCAAGTTTAGCTGAAATGAAGGAAATGGGCGTCGCATCTACTTGGGTTGACACGAAAATCTCTTACACACCTTCAGAAGTTGCTGATGAGCTGGTAGACGTTTGAATACTGCTGCCAGTTGAGGACACACCAAAACTGCTTGTCGATTGCGACGTGCTATCCGACGGTGTTGTAGACGACGTGGGTTGGGTTGTCGTACTCGTTACCCCAGCTGTACTACCTGATGTAGAAGCTGATGTCGAGGATGTTGACAGAGCCTGAGCGGTGCTTGTACTCTGGGTAGACGTCGTTGTAGAGCTTGAAGCCTGGCTTGAACTTCCCACAGTCGAAGAAGTTGTAGCTGGACTTGAGCTAGTCGTAGTGCCGGTTGAAGTCGACAATGACGGGGTCGTTGTACCTGTGCTTGATGTGCTTGATGCAGATGAAGGTACAGATGTTGTTGATGTAGTTGCAGCCCCTGTTGTGCTCGTCGAAGCCGACCGACTTGTGGAAGCGCTCGAGCTTGATGTTACAGGAAGCAAAGTGCTGCTTGATTCTGTTGTTGTGACTGAAGCACCAGTCGTGCTACTTGTCGTTGAGCTTGAAGGCGCCTGGCTTGTACTTGAAGACAGAATGCTACTAGTCGAGATTGTTGTGGGAGCTGAAAATGAGGGAGTAAAGCGTCGCAATGCTGCGCAAAGGTTGCAAAATTATATGAACATCAAATTGTAAACGCTAAACTTGAACGCTCTCAAATATCTAGTAGTGCAGCACAGCCAACAAAAACTGCAGTACTCCAGATAGAAGAAAAGGAAGATGAATAAGTAGAAATGCCATGGCTTCGGGTCGCTGCAAAACTTGCCAACTATCATGGAACGTTCTCACTAACTTAATCTATAATATCTAGATAACTATGGAATAACGAATAACGGTACTTTAAATATGCTCGCTGTTATGCAAACCAAACAATTGTTTTAGTGCAAAGGCACAGCTGCAACCAACATAATAAAATGCCGCCATATAGCTGGGAGAGGGACCTGTAATTAAAACGCGCTAGCTATTTTCCTGGCTCATTGCCAGACACCATCTAGGTGCTAACCTCAATAAAGGGAAGGGTACAAATGCCTTTACACACCTTCAGACGTTGAGGTGCCGGTAGACGTTTGAACACTTGTGCTGCTCGATGTGGCATCAGAAAGCCCTGTAGACTGCGATGTGGTATCTGATGGAGTTGTGGCAGAAGTGGTAGAGCTTGTGCTACTCGTTATCCCAGCTGTAGTGCTAGACGTAGACACTGGCGTTGTAGAAGTAGTCACAGTTGAACTGGTACCTGTACTCAGGGAACTTGCAGTTGTTGAACTGGAGGCCTGGGTCGACGTCCCGACCGTTGACGAGCTTGAACTTGGAACTGCACTAGTCGTCGTACTAAGCGTCGATGTTGATGACGAAGGGGTTGTTGTGCCTGTGCTCGAACTTACAAGGGTGCTTGATGAAGGTACAGACGTTGTTGATGTTGGCACTTGCGTTGTGCTCGTTGCAGCAGACGCACTTGTAGAAGCGCTTGAGCCTGTCGAGCTGCTTGTTCCTGTTGATGTACTTGAAACTCCAGTTGTGCTTGTCGTTTGCAAGGTCGAAGAAGACTGACTTGTGCTTGAAGTCACGACGGTAGTGGACGCGGTCGTTGTTGGGGCTGAAAAGAACAGCATAATTGTCGCAATGCTGCCAAAATAGCAATAAAAAAAGACGCACCCGACCTGATACGTTGGCACCTAGCACCTGAAACCCTACATGGAAACTATCATTTTTAAATGATGCATGCAGCGCAGCCTGCCAAATATCTGTACAGCATAATTATCATAAAAAAAGCATGTATGTCACGATTACTAAACAGAAAGCTTTCGCATGCGCAAACGCAATTAAACGGTCTCAAGTTTAGCTGAAATGAAGGAAATGGGCGTCGCATCTACTTGGGTTGACACGAAAATCTCTTACACACCTTCAGAAGTTGCTGATGAGCTGGTAGACGTTTGAATACTGCTGCCAGTTGAGGACACACCAAAACTGCTTGTCGATTGCGACGTGCTATCCGACGGTGTTGTAGACGACGTGGGTTGGGTTGTCGTACTCGTTACCCCAGCTGTACTACCTGATGTAGAAGCTGATGTCGAGGATGTTGACAGAGCCTGAGCGGTGCTTGTACTCTGGGTAGACGTCGTTGTAGAGCTTGAAGCCTGGCTTGAACTTCCCACAGTCGAAGAAGTTGTAGCTGGACTTGAGCTAGTCGTAGTGCCGGTTGAAGTCGACAATGACGGGGTCGTTGTACCTGTGCTCGATGTGCTTGATGCAGATGAAGGTACAGATGTTGTTGATGTAGTTGCAGCCCCTGTTGTGCTCGTCGAAGCCGACTGACTTGTGGAAGCGCTCGAGCTTGATGTTACAGGAAGCAAAGTGCTGCTTGATTCTGTTGTTGTGACTGAAGCACCAGTCGTGCTACTTGTTGTTGAGCTTGAAGGCGCCTGGCTTGTACTTGAAGACAGAATGCTACTAGTTGAGATCGTTGTGGGAGCTGAAAATGAGGGAGTAAAGCGTCGCAATGCTGCGCAAAGGTTGCAAAATTATATGAACATCAAATTGTAAACGCTAAACTTGAACGCTCTCAAATATCTAGTAGTGCAGCACAGCCAACAAATACTGCAGTACTCCAGATAGAAGAAAAGAAAGATGAATAAGTAGAAATGCCATGGCTTCGGGTCGCTGCAAAACTTGCCAACTATCATGGAACGTTCTTACTAACTTAATCTATAATATCTACATAACTATGGAATAACGAATAACGGTACTTTAAATATGCTCGCTGTTATGCAAACCAAACAATTGTTTTAGTGCAAAGGCACAGCTGCAACCAACATAATAAAATGCCGCCATATAGCTGGGAGAGGGACCTGTAATTAAAACGCGCTAACTATTTTCCTGGCTCATTGCCAGACACCATCTAGGTGCTAACCTCAATAAAGGGAAGGGTACAAATGCCTTTACACACCTTCAGACGTTGAGGTACCGGTAGACGTTTGAACACTTGTGCTGCTCGATGTGGCATCAGAAAGCCCTGTAGACTGCGATGTGGTATCTGATGGAGTTGTGGCAGAAGTGGTAGAGCTTGTGCTACTCGTTATCCCAGCTGTAGTGCTAGACGTAGACACTGGCGTTGTAGAAGTAGTCACAGTTGAACTGGTACCTGTACTCAGGGAACTTGCAGTTGTTGAACTGGAGGCCTGGGTCGACGTCCCGACCGTTGACGAGCTTGAACTTGGAACTGCACTAGTCGTCGTACTAAGCGTCGATGTTGATGACGAAGGGGTTGTTGTGCCTGTGCTCGAACTTACAAGGGTGCTTGATGAAGGTACAGACGTTGTTGATGTTGGCACTTGCGTTGTGCTCGTTGCAGCAGACGCACTTGTAGAAGCGCTTGAGCCTGTCGAGCTGCTTGTTCCTATTGATGTACTTGAAACTCCAGTTGTGCTTGTCGTTTGCAAGGTCGAAGAAGACTGACTTGTGCTTGAAGTCACGACGGTAGTGGACGCGGTCGTTGTTGGGGCTGAAAAGAACAGAGCATAATTGTCGCAATGCTGCCAAAATAGCAATAAAAAAAGACACACCCGACCTTATACGTTGGCACCTAGCACCTGAAACCCTACATGGAAACTATCATTTTTAAATGATGCATGCAGCGCAGCCTGCCAAATATCTGTACAGCATAATTATCATAAAAAAAGCATGTATGTCACAATTACTAAACAGAAAGCTTTCGCATGCGCAAACGCAATTAAACGGTCTCAAGTTTAGCTGAAATGAAGGAAATGGGCGTCGCATCTACTTGGGTTGACACGAAAATCTCTTACACACCTTCAGAAGTTGATGATGAGCTGGTAGACGTTTGAATACTGCTGCCAGTTGAGGACACACCAAAACTGCTTGTCGATTGCGACGTGCTATCCGACGGTGTTGTAGACGACGTGGGTTGGGTTGTCGTACTCGTTACCCCAGCTGTACTACCTGATGTAGAAGCTGATGTCGAGGATGTTGACAGAGCCTGAGCGGTGCTTGTACTCTGGGTAGACGTCGTTGTAGAGCTTGAAGCCTGGCTTGAACTTCCCACAGTCGAAGAAGTTGTAGCTGGACTTGAGCTAGTCGTAGTGCCGGTTGAAGTCGACAATGACGGGGTCGTTGTACCTGTGCTCGATGTGCTTGATGCAGATGAAGGTACAGATGTTGTTGATGTAGTTGCAGCCCCTGTTGTGCTCGTCGAAGCCGACTGGCTTGTGGAAGCGCTCGAGCTTGATGTTACAGGAAGCAAAGTGCTGCTTGATTCTGTTGTTGTGACTGAAGCACCAGTCGTGCTACTTGTCGTTGAGCTTGAAGGCGCCTGGCTTGTACTTGAAAACAGAATGCTACTAGTCGAGATCGTTGTGGGAGCTGAAAATGAGGGAGTAAAGCGTCGCAATGCTGCGCAAAGGTTGCAAAATTATATGAACATCAAATTGTAAACGCTAAACTTGAACGCTCTCAAATATCTAGTAGTGCAGCACAGCCAACAAATACTGCAGTACTCCAGATAGAAGAAAAAAAAGATGAATAAGTAGAAATGCCATGGCTTCGGGTCGCTGCAAAACTTGCCAACTATCATGGAACGTTCTCACTAACTTAATCTATAATATCTACATAACTATGGAATAAGGAATAACGGTACTTTAAATATGCTCGCTGTTATGCAAACCAAACAATTGTTTTAGTGCAAAGGCACAGCTGCAACCAACATAATAAAATGCCGCCATATAGCTGAGAGAGGGACCTGTAATTAAAACACGCTAGCTATTTTCCTGGCTCATTGCCAGACACCATCTAGGTGCTAACCTCAATAAAGGGAAGGGTACAAAAGCCTTTACACACCTTCAGACGTTGAGGTGCCGGTAGACGTTTGAACACTTGTGCTGCTCGATGTGGCATCAGAAAGCCCTGTAGACTGCGATGTGGTATCTGATGGAGTTGTGGCAGAAGTGGTAGAGCTTGTGCTACTCGTTATCCCAGCTGTAGTGCTAGACGTAGACACTGGCGTTGTAGAAGTAGTCACAGTTGAACTGGTACCTGTACTCAGGGAACTTGCAGTTGTTGAACTGGAGGCCTGGGTCGACGTCCCGACCGTTGACGAGCTTGAACTTGGAACTGCACTAGTCGTCGTACTAAGCGTCGATGTTGATGACGAAGGGGTTGTTGTGCCTGTGCTCGAACTTACAAGGGTGCTTGATGAAGGTACAGACGTTGTTGATGTTGGCACTTGCGTTGTGCTCGATGCAGCAGACGCACTTGTAGAAGCGCTTGAGCCTGTCGAGCTGCTTGTTCCTGTTGATGTACTTGAAACTCCAGTTGTGCTTGTCGTTTGCAAGGTCGAAGAAGACTGACTTGTGCTTGAAGTCACGACGGTAGTGG
Organism: Tridacna crocea; assembly: GCA_943736015.1. Lineage (NCBI taxonomy): Eukaryota > Metazoa > Mollusca > Bivalvia > Cardiida > Cardiidae > Tridacna > Tridacna crocea. The sequence goes on along the minus strand of OX031057.1, from coordinate 47,858,902 downwards.
ACGCGGTCGTTGTTGGGGCTGAAAAGAACAGAGCATAATTGTCGCAATGCTGCCAAAATAGCAATAAAAAAAGACACACCCGACCTGATACGTTGGCACCTAGCACCTGAAACCCTACATGGAAACTATCATTTTTAAATGATGCATGCAGCGCAGCCTGCCAAATATCTGTACAGCATAATTATCATAAAAAAAACATGTATGTCACAATTACTAAACAGAAAGCTTTCGCATGCGCAAACGCAATTAAACGGTCTCAAGTTTAGCTGAAATGAAGGAAATGGGCGTCGCATCTACTTGGGTTGACACGAAAATCTCTTACACACCTTCAGAAGTTGCTGATGAGCTGGTAGACGTTTGAATACTGCTGCCAGTTGAGGACACACCAAAACTGCTTGTCGATTGCGACGTGCTATCCGACGGTGTTGTAGACGACGTGGGTTGGGTTGTCGTACTCGTTACCCCAGCTGTACTACCTGATGTAGAAGCTGATGTCGAGGATGTTGACAGAGCCTGAGCGGTGCTTGTACTCTGGGTAGACGTCGTTGTAGAGCTTGAAGCCTGGCTTGAACTTCCCACAGTCGAAGAAGTTGTAGCTGGACTTGAGCTAGTCGTAGTGCCGGTTGAAGTCGACAATGACGGGGTCGTTGTACCTGTGCTCGATGTGCTTGATGCAGATGAAGGTACAGATGTTGTTGATGTAGTTGCAGCCCCTGTTGTGCTCGTCGAAGCCGACTGACTTGTGGAAGCGCTCGAGCTTGATGTTACAGGAAGCAAAGTGCTGCTTGATTCTTCTGTTGTGACTGAAGCACCAGTCGTGCTACTTGTCAATGAGCTTGAAGGCGCCTGGCTTGTACTTGAAGACAGAATGCTACTAGTCGAGATCGTTGTTGGAGCTGAAAATGAGGGAGTAAAGCGTCGCAATGCTGCGCAAAGGTTGCAAAATTATATGAACATCAAATTGTAAACGCTAAACTTGAACGCTCTCAAATATCTAGTAGTGCAGCACAGCCAACAAATACTGCAGTACTCCAGATAGAAGAAAAGAAAGATGAATAAGTAGAAATGCCATGGCTTCGGGTCGCTGCAAAACTTGCCAACTATCATGGAACGTTCTCACTAACTTAATCTATAATATCTAGATAACTATGGAATAACGAATAACGGTACTTTAAATATGCTCGCTGTTATGCAAACCAAACAATTGTTTTAGTGCAAAGGCACAGCTGCAACCAACATAATAAAATGCCGCCATATAGCTGGGAGAGGGACCTGTAATTAAAACGCGCTAGCTATTTTCCTGGCTCATTGCCAGACACCATCTAGGTGCTAACCTCAATAAAGGGAAGGGTACAAAAGCCTTTACACACCTTCAGACGTTGAGGTGCCGGTAGACGTTTGAACACTTGTGCTGCTCGATGTGGCATCAGAAAGCCCTGTAGACTGCGTTGTGGTATCTGATGGAGTTGTGGCAGAAGTGGTAGAGCTTGTGCTACTCATTATTCCAGCTGTAGTGCTAGACGTAGACACTGGCGTTGTAGAAGTAGTCACAGTTGAACTGGTACCTGTACTCGGGGAACTTGCAGTTGTTGAACTGGAGGCCTGGGTCGACGTCCCGACCGTTGACGAGCTTGAACTTGGAACTGCACTTGTCGTCGTACTAAGCGTCGATGTTGATGACGAAGGGGTTGTTGTGCCTGTGCTCGAACTTACAAGGGTGCTTGATGAAGGTACAGACGTTGTTGATGTTGGCACTTGCGTTGTGCTCGTTGCAGCAGACGCACTTGTAGAAGCGCTTGAGCCTGTCGAGCTGCTTGTTCCTGTTGATGTACTTGAAACTCCAGTTGTGCTTGTCGTTTGCAAGGTCGAAGAAGACTGACTTGTGCTTGAAGTCATGACGGTAGTGGACGCGGTCGTTGTTGGGGCTGAAAAGAACAGAGCATAATTGTCGCAATGCTGCCAAAATAGCAATAAAAAAAGACACACCCGACCTGATACGTTGGTACCTAGCACCTGAAACCCTACATGGAAACTATCATTTTTAAATGATGCATGCAGCGCAGCCTGCCAAATATCTGTACAGCATAATTATCATAAAAAAAGCATGTATGTCACGATTACTAAACAGAAAGCTTTCGCATGCGCAAACGCAATTAAACGGTCTCAAGTTTAGCTGAAATGAAGGAAATGGGCCCCGCATCTACTTGGGTTGACACGAAAATCTCTTACACACCTTCAGAAGTTGCTGATGAGCTGGTAGACGTTTGAATACTGCTGCCAGTTGAGGACACACCAAAACTGCTTGTCGATTGCGACGTGCTATCCGACGGTGTTGTAGACGACGTGGGTTGGGTTGTCGTACTCGTTACCCCAGCTGTACTACCTGATGTAGAAGCTGATGTCGAGGATGTTGACAGAGCCTGAGCGGTGCTTGTACTCTGGGTAGACGTCGTTGTAGAGCTTGAAGCCTGGCTTGAACTTCCCACAGTCGAAGAAGTTGTAGCTGGACTTGAGCTAGTCGTAGTGCCGGTTGAAGTCGACAATGACGGGGTCGTTGTACCTGTGCTCGATGTGCTTGATGCAGATGAAGGTACAGATGTTGTTGATGTAGTTGCAGCCCCTGTTGTGCTCGTCGAAGCCGACTGACTTGTGGAAGCGCTCGAGCTTGATGTTACAGGAAGCAAAGTGCTGCTTGATTCTGTTGTTGTGACTGAAGCACCAGTCATGCTACTTGTTGTTGAGCTTGAAGGCGCCTGGCTTGTACTTGAAGACAGAATGCTACTAGTCGAGATCGTTGTGGGAGCTGAAAATGAGGGAGTAAAGCGTCGCAATGCTGCGCAAAGGTTGCAAAATTATATGAACATCAAATTGTAAACGCTAAACTTGAACGCTCTCAAATATCTAGTAGTGCAGCACAGCCAACAAATACTGCAGTACTCCAGATAGAAGAAAAGAAAGATGAATAAGTAGAAATGCCATGGCTTCGGGTCGCTGCAAAACTTGCCAACTATCATGGAACGTTCTCACTAACTTAATCTATAATATCTAGATAACTATGGAATAACGAATAACGGTACTTTAAATATGCTCGCTGTTATGCAAACCAAACAATTGTTTTAGTGCAAAGGCACAGCTGCAACCAACATAATAAAATGCCGCCATATAGCTGGGAGAGGGACCTGTAATTAAAACGCGCTAGCTATTTTCCTGGCTCATTTCCAGACACCATCTAGGTGCTAACCTCAATAAAGGGAAGGGTACAAAAGCCTTTACACACCTTCAGACGTTGAGGTGCCGGTAGACGTTTGAACACTTGTGCTGCTCGATGTGGCATCAGAAAGCCCTGTAGACTGCGATGTGGTATCTGATGGAGTTGTGGCAGAAGTGGTAGAGCTTGTGCTACTCGTTATCCCAGCTGTAGTGCTAGACGTAGACACTGGCGTTGTAGAAGTAGTCACAGTTGAACTGGTACCTGTACTCAGGGAACTTGCAGTTGTTGAACTGGAGGCCTGGGTCGACGTCCCGACCGTTGACGAGCTTGAACTTGGAACTGCACTAGTCGTCGTACTAAGCGTCGATGTTGATGACGAAGGGGTTGTTGTGCCTGTGCTCGAACTTACAAGGGTGCTTGATGAAGGTACAGACGTTGTTGATGTTGGCACTTGCGTTGTGCTCGTTGCAGCAGACGCACTTGTAGAAGCGCTTGAGCCTGTCGAGCTGCTTGTTCCTGTTGATGTACTTGAAACTCCAGTTGTGCTTGTCGTTTGCAAGGTCGAAGAAGACTGACTTGTGCTTGAAGTCACGACGGTAGTGGACGCGGTCGTTGTTGGGGCTGAAAAGAACAGAGCATAATTGTCGCAATGCTGCCAAAATAGCAATAAAAAAAGACGCACCCGACCTGATACGTTGGCACCTAGCACCTGAAACCCTACATGGAAACTATCATTTTTAAATGATGCATGCAGCGCAGCCTGCCAAATATCTGTACAGCATAATTATCATAAAAAAAGCATGTATATCACGATTACTAAACAGAAAGCTTTCGCATGCGCAAACGCAATTAAACGGTCTCAAGTTAAGCTGAAATGAAGGAAATGGGCGTCGCATCTACTTGGGTTGACACGAAAATCTCTTACACACCTTCAGAAGTTGATGATGAGCTGGTAGACGTTTGAATACTGCTGCCAGTTGAGGACACACCAAAACTGCTTGTCGATTGCGACGTGCTATCCGACGGTGTTGTAGACGACGTGGGTTGGGTTGTCGTACTCGTTACCCCAGCTGTACTACCTGATGTAGAAGCTGATGTCGAGGATGTTGACAGAGCCTGAGCGGTGCTTGTACTCTGGGTAGACGTCGTTGTAGAGCTTGAAGCCTGGCTTGAACTTCCCACAGTCGAAGAAGTTGTAGCTGGACTTGAGCTAGTCGTAGTGCCGGTTGAAGTCGACAATGACGGGGTCGTTGTACCTGTGCTCGATGTGCTTGATGCAGATGAAGGTACAGATGTTGTTGATGTAGTTGCAGCCCCTGTTGTGCTCGTCGAAGCCGACTGACTTGTGGAAGCGCTCGAGCTTGATGTTACAGGAAGCAAAGTGCTGCTTGATTCTGTTGTTGTGACTGAAGCACCAGTCGTGCTACTTGTCGTTGAGCTTGAAGGCGCCTGGCTTGTACTTGAAAACAGAATGCTACTAGTCGAGATCGTTGTGGGAGCTGAAAATGAGGGAGTAAAGCGTCGCAATGCTGCGCAAAGGTTGCAAAATTATATGAACATCAAATTGTAAACGCTAAACTTGAACGCTCTCAAATATCTAGTAGTGCAGCACAGCCAACAAATACTGCAGTACTCCAGATAGAAGAAAAGAAAGATGAATAAGTAGAAATGCCATGGCTTCGGGTCGCTGCAAAACTTGCCAACTATCATGGAACGTTCTCACTAACTTAATCTATAATATCTACATAACTATGGAATAACGAATAACGGTACTTTAAATATGCTCGCTGTTATGCAAACCAAACAATTGTTTTAGTGCAAAGGCACAGCTGCAACCAACATAATAAAATGCCGCCATATAGCTGGGAGAGGGACCTGTAATTAAAACACGCTAGCTATTTTCCTGGCTCATTGCCAGACACCATCTAGGTGGTAACCTCAATAAAGGGAAGGGTACAAAAGCCTTTACACACCTTCAGACGTTGAGGTGCCGGTAGACGTTTGAACACTTGTGCTGCTCGATGTGGCATCAGAAAGCCCTGTAGACTGCGATGTGGTATCTGATGGAGTTGTGGCAGAAGTGGTAGAGCTTGTGCTACTCGTTATCCCAGCTGTAGTGCTAGACGTAGACACTGGCGTTGTAGAAGTAGTCACAGTTGAACTGGTACCTGTACTCAGGGAACTTGCAGTTGTTGAACTGGAGGCCTGGGTCGACGTCCCGACCGTTGACGAGCTTGAACTTGGAACTGCACTAGTCGTCGTACTAAGCGTCGATGTTGATGACGAAGGGGTTGTTGTGCCTGTGCTCGAACTTACAAGGGTGCTTGATGAAGGTACAGACGTTGTTGATGTTGGCACTTGCGTTGTGCCCGTTGCAGCAGACGCACTTGTAGAAGCGCTTGAGCCTGTCGAGCTGCTTGTTCCTGTTGATGTACTTGAAACTCCAGTTGTGCTTGTCGTTTGCAAGGTCGAAGAAGACTGACTTGTGCTTGAAGTCACGACGGTAGTGGACGCGGTCGTTGTTGGGGCTGAAAAGAACAGAGCATAATTGTCGCAATGCTGCCAAAATAGCAATAAAAAAAGACGCGCCCGACCTGATACGTTGGCACCTAGCACCTGAAACCCTACATGGAAACTATCATTTTTAAATGATGCATGCAGCGCAGCCTGCCAAATATCTGTACAGCATAATTATCATAAAAAAGGCATGTATGTCACGATTACTAAACAGAAAGCTTTCGCATGCGCAAACGCAATTAAACGGTCTCAAGTTTAGCTGAAATGAAGGAAATGGGCATCGCATCTACTTGGGTTGACACGAAAATCTCTTACACACCTTCAGAAGTTGCTGATGAGCTGGTAGACGTTTGAATACTGCTGCCAGTTGAGGACACACCAAAACTGCTTGTCGATTGCGACGTGCTATCCGACGGTGTTGTAGACGACGTGGGTTGGGTTGTCGTACTCGTTACCCCAGCTGTACTACCTGATGTAGAAGCTGATGTCGAGGATGTTGACAGAGTCTGAGCGGTGCTTGTACTCTGGGTAGACGTCGTTGTAGAGCTTGAAGCCTGGCTTGAACTTCCCACAGTCGAAGAAGTTGTAGCTGGACTTGAGCTAGTCGTAGTGCCGGTTGAAGTCGACAATGACGGGGTCGTTGTACCTGTGCTCGATGTGCTTGATGCAGATGAAGGTACAGATGTTGTTGATGTAGTTGCAGCCCCTGTTGTGCTCGTCGAAGCCGACCGACTTGTGGAAGCGCTCGAGCTTGATGTTACAGGAAGCAAAGTGCTGCTTGATTCTGTTGTTGTGACTGAAGCACCAGTCGTGCTACTTGTCGTTGAGCTTGAAGGCGCCTGGCTTGTATTTGAAGACAGAATGCTACTAGTCGAGATCGTTGTGGGAGCTGAAAATGAGGGAGTAAAGCGTCGCAATGCTGCGCAAAGGTTGCAAAATTATATGAACATTAAATTGTAAACGCTAAACTTGAACGCTCTCAAATATCTAGTAGTGCAGCACAGCCAACAAATACTGCAGTACTCCAGATAGAAGAAAAGAAAGATGAATAAGTAGAAATGCCATGGCTTCGGGTCGCTGCAAAACTTGCCAACTATCATGGAACGTTCTTACTAACTTAATCTATAATATCTATATAGCTATGGAATAACGAATAACGGTACTTTAAATATGCTCGCTGTTATGCAAACCAAACAATTGTTTTAGTGCAAAGGCACACCTGCAACCAACATAATAAAATGCCGCCATATAGCTGGGAGAGGGACCTGTAATTAAAACGCGCTAGCTATTTTCCTGGCTCATTGCCAGACACCATCTAGGTGCTAACCTCAATAAAGGGAAGGGTACAAAAGCCTTTACACACCTTCAGACGTTGAGGTGCCGGTAGACGTTTGAACACTTGTGCTGCTCGATGTGGCATCAGAAAGCCCTGTAGACTGCGATGTGGTATCTGATGGAGTTGTGGCAGAAGTGGTAGAGCTTGTGCTACTCGTTATCCCAGCTGTAGTGCTAGACGTAGACACTGGCGTTGTAGAAGTAGTCACAGTTGAACTGGTACCTGTACTCAGGGAACTTGCAGTTGTTGAACTGGAGGCCTGGGTCGACGTCCCGACCGTTGACGAGCTTGAACTTGGAACTGCACTAGTCGTCGTACTAAGCGTCGATGTTGATGACGAAGGGGTTGTTGTGCCTGTGCTCGAACTTACAAGGGTGCTTGATGAAGGTACAGACGTTGTTGATGTTGGCACTTGCGTTGTGCTCGTTGCAGCAGACGCACTTGTAGAAGCGCTTGAGCCTGTCGAGCTGCTTGTTCCTGTTGATGTACTTGAAACTCCAGTTGTGCTTGTCGTTTGCAAGGTCGAAGAAGACTGACTTGTGCTTGAAGTCACGACGGTAGTGGACGCGGTCGTTGTTGGGGCTGAAAAGAACAGAGCATAATTGTCGCAATGCTGCCAAAATAGCAATAAAAAAAGACACACCCGACCTGATACGTTGGCACCTAGCACCTGAAACCCTACATAGAAACTATCATTTTTAAATGATGCATGCAGCGCAGCCTGCCAAATATCTGTACAGCATAATTATCATAAAAAAAGCATGTATGTCACAATTACTAAACAGAAAGCTTTCGCATGCGCAAACGCAATTAAACGGTCTCAAGTTTAGCTGAAATGAAGGAAATGGGCGTCGCATCTACTAGGGTTGACACGAAAATCTCTTACACACCTTCAGAAGTTGCTGATGAGCTGGTAGACGTTTGAATACTGCTGCCAGTTGAGGAAACACCAAAACTGCTTGTCGATTGCGACGTGCTATCCGACGGTGTTGTAGACGACGTGGGTTGGGTTGTCGTACTCGTTACCCCAGCTGTACTACCTGATGTAGAAGCTGATGTCGAGGATGTTGACAGAGCCTGAGCGGTGCTTGTACTCTGGGTAGACGTCGTTGTAGAACTTGAAGCCTGGCTTGAACTTCCCACAGTCGAAGAAGTTGTAGCTGGACTTGAGCTAGTCGTAGTGCCGGTTGAAGTCGACAATGACGGGGTCGTTGTACCTGTGCTCGATGTGCTTGATGCAGATGAAGGTACAGATGTTGTTGATGTAGTTGCAGCCCCTGTTGTGCTCGTCGAAGCCGACTGACTTGTGGAAGCGCTCGAGCTTGATGTTACAGGAAGCAAAGTGCTGCTTGATTCTTCTGTTGTGACTGAAGCACCAGTCGTGCTACTTGTCGTTGAGCTTGAAGGCGCCTGGCTTGTACTTGAAGACAGAATGCTACTAGTCGAGATCGTTGTGGGAGCTGAAAATGAGGGAGTAAAGCGTCGCAATGCTGCGCAAAGGTTGCAAAATTATATGAACATCAAATTGTAAACGCTAAACTTGAACGCTCTCAAATATCTAGTAGTGCAGCACAGCCAACAAATACTGCAGTACTCCAGATAGAAGAAAAGCTCTCAAATATCTAGTAGTGCAGCACAGCCAACAAATACTGCAGTACTCCAGATAGAAGAAAAGAAAGATGAATAAGTAGAAATGCCATGGCTTCGGGTCGCTGCAAAACTTGCCAACTATCATGGAACGTTCTTACTAACTTAATCTATAATATCTATATAACTATGGAATAACGAATAACGGTACTTTAAATATGCTTGCTGTTATGCAAACCAAACAATTGTTTTAGTGCAAAGGCACAGCTGCAACCAACATAATAAAATGCCGCCATATAGCTGGGAGAGGGACCTGTAATTAAAACACGCTAGCTATTTTCCTGGCTCATTGCCAGACACCATCTAGGTGCTAACCTCAATAAAGGGAAGGGTACAAAAGCCTTTACACACCTTCAGACGTTGAGGTGCCGGTAGACGTTTGAACACTTGTGCTGCTCGATGTGGCATCAGAAAGCCCTGTAGACTGCGATGTGGTATCTGATGGAGTTGTGGCAGAAGTGGTAGAGCTTGTGCTACTCGTTATCCCAGCTGTAGTGCTAGACGTAGACACTGGCGTTGTAGAAGTAGTCACAGTTGAACTGGTACCTGTACTCAGGGAACTTGCAGTTGTTGAACTGGAGGCCTGGGTCGACGTCCCGACCGTTGACGAGCTTGAACTTGGAACTGCACTAGTCGTCGTACTAAGCGTCGATGTTGATGACGAAGGGGTTGTTGTGCCTGTGCTCGAACTTACAAGGGTGCTTGATGAAGGTACAGACGTTGTTGATGTTGGCACTTGCGTTGTGCTCGTTGCAGCAGACGCACTTGTAGAAGCGCTTGAGCCTGTCGAGCTGCTTGTTCCTGTTGATGTACTTGAAACTCCAGTTGTGCTTGTCGTTTGCAAGGTCGAAGAAGACTGACTTGTGCTTGAAGTCACGACGGTAGTGGACGCGGTCGTTGTTGGGGCTGAAAAGAACAGAGCATAATTGTCGCAATGCTGCCAAAATAGCAATAAAAAAAGACACACCCGACCTGATACGTTGGCACCTAGCACCTGAAACCCTACATGGAAACTATCATTTTTAAATGATGCATGCAGCGCAGCCTGCCAAATATCTGTACAGCATAATTATCATAAAAAAAGCATGTATGTCACGATTACTAAACAGAAAGCTTTCGCATGCGCAAACGCAATTAAACGGTCTCAAATTTAGCTGAAATGAAGGAAATGGGCGTCGCATCTACTTGGGTTGACACGAAAATCTCTTACACACCTTCAGAAGTTGCTGATGAGCTGGTAGACGTTTGAATACTGCTGCCAGTTGAGGACACACCAAAACTGCTTGTTGATTGCGACGTGCTATCCGACGGTGTTGTAGACGACGTGGGTTGGGTTGTCGTACTCGTTACCCCAGCTGTACTACCTGATGTAGAAGCTGATGTCGAGGATGTTGACAGAGCCTGAGCGGTGCTTGTACTCTGGGTAGACGTCGTTGTAGAGCTTGAAGCCTGGCTTGAACTTCCCACAGTCGAAGAAGTTGTAGCTGGACTTGAGCTAGTCGTAGTGCCGGTTGAAGTCGACAATGACGGGGTCGTTGTACCTGTGCTCGATGTGCTTGATGCAGATGAAGGTACAGATGTTGTTGATGTAGTTGCAGCCCCTGTTGTGCTCGTCGAAGCCGACCGACTTGTGGAAGCGCTCGAGCTTGATGTTACAGGAAGCAAAGTGCTGCTTGATTCTGTTGTTGTGACTGAAGCACCAGTCGTGCTACTTGTCGTTGAGCTTGAAGGCGCCTGGCTTGTACTTGAAGACAGAATGCTACTAGTCGAGATCGTTGTGGGAGCTGAAAATGAGGGAGTAAAGCGTCGCAATGCTGCGCAAAGGTTGCAAAATTATATGAACATCAAATTGTAAACGCTAAACTTGAACGCTCTCAAATATCTAGTAGTGCAGCACAGCCAACAAATACTGCAGTACTCCAGATAGAAGAAAAGAAAGATGAATAAGTAGAAATGCCATGGCTTCGGGTCGCTGCAAAACTTGCCAACTATCATGGAACGTTCTCACTAACTTAATCTATAATATCTAGATAACTATGGAATAACGAATAACGGTACTTTAAATATGCTCGCTGTTATGCAAACCAAACAATTGTTTTAGTGCAAAGGCACAGCTGCAACCAACATAATAAAATGCCGCCATATAGCTGGGAGAGGGACCTATAATTAAAACGCGCTAGCTATTTTCCTGGCTCATTTCCAGACACCATCTAGGTGCTAACCTCAATAAAGGGAAGGGTACAAATGCCTTTACACACCTTCAGACGTTGAGGTGCCGGTAGACGTTTGAACACTTGTGCTGCTCGATGTGGCATCAGAAAGCCCTGTAGACTGCGATGTGGTATCTGATGGAGTTGTGGCTGAAGTGGTAGAGCTTGTGCTACTCGTTATCCCAGCTGTAGTGCTAGACGTAGACACTGGCGTTGTAGAAGTAGTCACAGTTGAACTGGTACCTGTACTCGGGGAACTTGCAGTTGTTGAACTGGAGGCCTGGGTCGACGTCCCGACCGTTGACGAGCTTGAACTTGGAACTGCACTAGTCGTCGTACTAAGCGTCGATGTTGATGACGAAGGGGTTGTTGTGCCTGTGCTCGAACTTACAAGGGTGCTTGATGAAGGTACAGACGTTGTTGATGTTGGCACTTGCGTTGTGCTCGTTGCAGCAGACGCACTTGTAGAAGCGCTTGAGCCTGTCGAGCTGCTTGTTCCTGTTGATGTACTTGAAACTCCAGTTGTGCTTGTCGTTTGCAAGGTCGAAGAAGACTGACTTGTGCTTGAAGTCACGACGGTAGTGGACGCGGTCGTTGTTGGGGCTGAAAAGAACAGAGCATAATTGTCGCAATGCTGCCAAAATAGCAATAAAAAAAGACACACCCGACCTGATACGTTGGCACCTAGCACCTGAAACCCTACATAGAAACTATCATTTTTAAATGATGCATGCAGCGCAGCCTGCCAAATATCTGTACAGCATAATTATCATAAAAAAAGCATGTATGTCACAATTACTAAACAGAAAGCTTTCGCATGCGCAAACGCAATTAAACGGTCTCAAGTTTAGCTGAAATGAAGGAAATGGGCGTCGCATCTACTTGGGTTGACACGAAAATCTCTTACACACCTTCAGAAGTTGCTGATGAGCTGGTAGACGTTTGAATACTGCTGCCAGTTGAGGACACACCAAAACTGCTTGTCGATTGCGACGTGCTATCCGACGGTGTTGTAGACGACGTGGGTTGGGTTGTCGTACTCGTTACCCCAGCTGTACTACCTGATGTAGAAGCTGATGTCGAGGATGTTGACAGAGCCTGAGCGGTGCTTGTACTCTGGGTAGACGTCGTTGTAGAGCTTGAAGCCTGGCTTGAACTTCCCACAGTCGAAGAAGTTGTAGCTGGACTTGAGCTAGTCGTAGTGCCGGTTGAAGTCGACAATGACGGGGTCGTTGTACCTGTGCTCGATGTGCTTGATGCAGATGAAGGTACAGATGTTGTTGATGTAGTTGCAGCCCCTGTTGTGCTCGTCGAAGCCGACTGACTTGTGGAAGCGCTCGAGCTTGATGTTACAGGAAGCAAAGTGCTGCTTGATTCTGTTGTTGTGACTGAAGCACCAGTCGTGCTACTTGTCGTTGAGCTTGAAGGTGCCTGGCTTGTACTTGAAGACAGAATGCTACTAGTCGAGATCGTTGTGGGAGCTGAAAATGAGGGAGTAAAGCGTCGCAATGCTGCGCAAAGGTTGCAAAATTATATGAACATTAAATTGTAAACGCTAAACTTGAACGCTCTCAAATATCTAGTAGTGCAGCACAGCCAACAAATACTGCAGTACTCCAGATAGAAGAAAAGAAAGATGAATAAGTAGAAATGCCATGGCTTCGGGTCGCTGCAAAACTTGCCAACTATCATGGAACGTTCTTACTAACTTAATCTATAATATCTATATAACTATGGAATAACGAATAACGGTACTTTAAATATGCTCGCTGTTATGCAAACCAAACAATTGTTTTAGTGCAAAGGCACAGCTGCAACCAACATAATAAAATGCCGCCATATAGCTGGGAGAGGGACCTGTAATTAAAACGCGCTAGCTATTTTCCTGGCTCATTGCCAGACACCATCTAGGTGCTAACCTCAATAAAGGGAAGGGTACAAAAGCCTTTACACACCTTCAGACGTTGAGGTGCCGGTAGACGTTTGAACACTTGTGCTGCTCGATGTGGCATCAGAAAGCCCTGTAGACTGCGATGTGGTATCTGATGGAGTTGTGGCAGAAGTGGTAGAGCTTGTGCTACTCGTTATCCCAGCTGTAGTGCTAGACGTAGACATTGGCGTGGTAGAAGTAGTCACAGTTGAACTGGTACCTGTACTCAGGGAACTTGCAGTTGTTGAACTGGAGGCCTGGGTCGACGTCCCGACCGTTGACGAGCTTGAACTTGGAACTGCACTAGTCGTCGTACTAAGCGTCGATGTTGATGACGAAGGGGTTGTTGTGCCTGTGCTCGAACTTACAAGGGTGCTTGATGAAGGTACAGACGTTGTTGATGTTGGCACTTGCGTTGTGCTCGTTGCAGCAGACGCACTTGTAGAAGCGCTTGAGCCTGTCGAGCTGCTTGTTCCTGTTGATGTACTTGAAACTCCAGTTGTGCTTGTCGTTTGCAAGGTCGAAGAAGACTGACTTGTGCTTGAAGTCACGACGGTAGTGGACGCGGTCGTTGTTGGGGCTGAAAAGAACAGAGCATAATTGTCGCAATGCTGCCAAAATAGCAATAAAAAAAGACACACCCGACCTGATACGTTGGCACCTAGCACCTGAAACCCTACATAGAAACTATCATTTTTAAATGATGCATGCAGCGCAGCCTGCCAAATATCTGTACAGCATAATTATCATAAAAAAACCATGTATGTTACAATTACTAAACAGAAAGCTTTCGCATGCGCAAACGCAATTAAACGGTCTCAAGTTTAGCTGAAATGAAGGAAATGGGCGTCGCATCTACTTGGGTTGACACGAAAATCTCTTACACACCTTCAGAAGTTGCTGATGAGCTGGTAGACGTTTGAATACTGCTGCCAGTTGAGGACACACCAAAACTGCTTGTCGATTGCGACGTGCTATCCGACGGTGTTGTAGACGACGTGGGTTGGGTTGTCGTACTCGTTACCCCAGCTGTACTACCTGATGTAGAAGCTGATGTCGAGGATGTTGACAGAGCCTGAGCGGTGCTTGTACTCTGGGTAGACGTCGTTGTAGAGCTTGAAGCCTGGCTTGAACTTCCCACAGTCGAAGAAGTTGTAGCTGGACTTGAGCTAGTCGTAGTGCCGGTTGAAGTCGACAATGACGGGGTCGTTGTACCTGTGCTCGATGTGCTTGATGCAGATGAAGGTACAGATGTTGTTGATGTAGTTGCAGCCCCTGTTGTGCTCGTCGAAGCCGACTGACTTGTGGAAGCGCTCGAGCTTGATGTTACAGGAAGCAAAGTGCTGCTTGATTCTGTTGTTGTGACTGAAGCACCAGTCGTGCTACTTGTCGTTGAGCTTGAAGGTGCCTGGCTTGTACTTGAAGACAGAATGCTACTAGTCGAGATCGTTGTGGGAGCTGAAAATGAGGGAGTAAAGCGTCGCAATGCTGCGCAAAGGTTGCAAAATTATATGAACATTAAATTGTAAACGCTAAACTTGAACGCTCTCAAATATCTAGTAGTGCAGCACAGCCAACAAATACTGCAGTACTCCAGATAGAAGAAAAGCTCTCAAATATCTAGTAGTGCAGCACAGCCAACAAATACTGCAGTACTCCAGATAGAAGAAAAGAAAGATGAATAAGTAGAAATGCCATGGCTTCGGGTCGCTGCAAAACTTGCCCACTATCATGGAACGTTCTTACTAACTTAATCTATAATATCTATATAACTCTGGAATAACGAATAACGGTACTTTAAATATGCTCGCTGTTATGCAAACCAAACAATTGTTTTAGTGCAAAGGCACAGCTGCAACCAACATAATAAAATGCCGCCATATAGCTGGGAGAGGGACCTGTAATTAAAACGCGCTAGCTATTTTCCTGGCTCATTGCCAGACACCATCTAGGTGCTAACCTCAATAAAGGGAAGGGTACAAATGCCTTTACACACCTTCAGACGTTGAGGTGCCGGTAGACGTTTGAACACTTGTGCTGCTCGATGTGGCATCAGAAAGCCCTGTAGACTGCGATGTGGTATCTGATGGAGTTGTGGCAGAAGTGGTAGAGCTTGTGCTACTCGTTATCCCAGCTGTAGTGCTAGACGTAGACACTGGCGTTGTAGAAGTAGTCACAGTTGAACTGGTACCTGTACTCAGGGAACTTGCAGTTGTTGAACTGGAGGCCTGGGTCGACGTCCCGACCGTTGACGAGCTTGAACTTGGAACTGCACTAGTCGTCGTACTAAGCGTCGATGTTGATGACGAAGGGGTTGTTGTGCCTGTGCTCGAACTTACAAGGGTGCTTGATGAAGGTACAGACGTTGTTGATGTTGGCACTTGCGTTGTGCTCGTTGCAGCAGACGCACTTGTAGAAGCGCTTGAGCCTGTCGAGCTGCTTGTTCCTGTTGATGTACTTGAAACTCCAGTTGTGCTTGTCGTTTGCAAGGTCGAAGAAGACTGACTTGTGCTTGAAGTCACGACGGTAGTGGACGCGGTCGTTGTTGGGGCTGAAAAGAACAGAGCATAATTGTCGCAATGCTGCCAAAATAGCAATAAAAAAAGACACACCCGACCTGATACGTTGGCACCTAGCACCTGAAACCCTACATGGAAACTATCATTTTTAAATGATGCATGCAGCGCAGCCTGCCGAATATTTGTACAGCATAATTATCATAAAAAAAGCATGTATGTTACAATTACTAAACAGAAAGCTTTCGCATGCGCAAACGCAATTAAACGGTCTCAAGTTTAGCTGAAATGAAGGAAATGGGCGTCGCATCTACTTGGGTTGACACGAAAATCTCTTACACACCTTCAGAAGTTGATGATGAGCTGGTAGACGTTTGAATACTGCTGCCAGTTGAGGACACACCAAAACTGCTTGTCGATTGCGACGTGCTATCCGACGGTGTTGTAGACGACGTGGGTTGGGTTGTCGTACTCGTTACCCCAGCTGTACTACCTGATGTAGAAGCTGATGTCGAGGATGTTGACAGAGCCTGAGCGGTGCTTGTACTCTGGGTAGACGTCGTTGTAGAGCTTGAAGCCTGGCTTGAACTTCCCACAGTCGAAGAAGTTGTAGCTGGACTTGAGCTAGTCGTAGTGCCGGTTGAAGTCGACAATGACGGGGTCGTTGTACCTGTGCTCGATGTGCTTGATGCAGATGAAGGTACAGATGTTGTTGATGTAGTTGCAGCCCCTGTTGTGCTCGTCGAAGCCGACTGACTTGTGGAAGCGCTCGAGCTTAATGTTACAGGAAGCAAAGTGCTGCTTGATTCTGTTGTTGTGACTGAAGTACCAGTCGTGCTACTTGTCGTTGAGCTTGAAGGCGCCTGGCTTGTACTTGAAGACAGAATGCTACTAGTCGAGATCGTTGTGGGAGCTGAAAATGAGGGAGTAAAGCGTCGCAATGCTGCGCAAAGGTTGCAAAATTATATGAACATCAAATTGTAAAAGCTAAACTTGAACGCTCTCAAATATCTAGTAGTGCAGCACAGCCAACAAATACTGCAGTACTCCAGATAGAAGAAAAGAAAGATGAATAAGTAGAAATGCAATGGCTTCGGGTCGCTGCAAAACTTGCCAACTATCATGGAACGTTCTCACTAACTTAATCTATAATATCTACATAACTATGGAATAACGAATAACGGTACTTTAAATATGCTCGCTGTTATGCAAACCAAACAATTGTTTTAGTGCAAAGGCACAGCTGCAACCAACATAATAAAATGCCGCCATATAGCTGGGAGAGGGACCTGTAATTAAAACGCGCTAGCTATTTTCCTGGCTCATTTCCAGACACCATCTAGGTGCTAACCTCAATAAAGGGAAGGGTACAAATGCCTTTACACACCTTCAGACGTTGAGGTGCCGGTAGACGTTTGAACACTTGTGCTGCTCGATGTGGCATCAGAAAGCCCTGTAGACTGCGATGTGGTATCTGATGGAGTTGTGGCAGAAGTGGTAGAGCTTGTGCTACTCGTTATCCCAGCTGTAGTGCTAGACGTAGACATTGGCGTTGTAGAAGTAGTCACAGTTGAACTGGTACCTGTACTCAGGGAACTTGCAGTTGTTGAACTGGAGGCCTGGGTCGACGTCCCGACCGTTGACGAGCTTGAACTTGGAACTGCACTAGTCGTCGTACTAAGCGTCGATGTTGATGACGAAGGGGTTGTTGTGCCTGTGCTCGAACTTACAAGGGTGCTTGATGAAGGTACAGACGTTGTTGATGTTGGCACTTGCGTTGTGCTCGTTGCAGCAGACGCACTTGTAGAAGCGCTTGAGCCTGTCGAGCTGCTTGTTCCTGTTGATGTACTTGAAACTCCAGTTGTGCTTGTCGTTTGCAAGGTCGAAGAAGACTGACTTGTGCTTGAAGTCACGACGGTAGTGGACGCGGTCGTTGTTGGGGCTGAAAAGAACAGAGCATAATTGTCGCAATGCTGCCAAAATAGCAATAAAAAAAGACGCACCCGACCTGATACGTTGGCACCTAGCACCCTACATGGAAACTATCATTTTTAAATGATGCATGCAGCGCAGCCTGCCAAATATCTGTACAGCATAATTATCATAAAAAAAGCATGTATATCACGATTACTAAACAGAAAGCTTTCGCATGCGCAAACGCAATTAAACGGTCTCAAGTTAAGCTGAAATGAAGGAAATGGGCGTCGCATCTACTTGGGTTGACACGAAAATCTCTTACACACCTTCAGAAGTTGATGATGAGCTGGTAGACGTTTGAATACTGCTGCCAGTTGAGGACACACCAAAACTGCTTGTCGATTGCGACGTGCTATCCGACGGTGTTGTAGACGACGTGGGTTGGGTTGTCGTACTCGTTACCCCAGCTGTACTACCTGATGTAGAAGCTGATGTCGAGGATGTTGACAGAGCCTGAGCGGTGCTTGTACTCTGGGTAGACGTCGTTGTAGAGCTTGAAGCCTGGCTTGAACTTCCCACAGTCGAAGAAGTTGTAGCTGGACTTGAGCTAGTCGTAGTGCCGGTTGAAGTCGACAATGACGGGGTCGTTGTACCTGTGCTCGATGTGCTTGATGCAGATGAAGGTACAGATGTTGTTGATGTAGTTGCAGCCCCTGTTGTGCTCGTCGAAGCCGACTGACTTGTGGAAGCGCTCGAGCTTGATGTTACAGGAAGCAAAGTGCTGCTTGATTCTGTTGTTGTGACTGAAGCACCAGTCGTGCTACTTGTCAATGAGCTTGAAGGCGCCTGGCTTGTACTTGAAGACAGAATGCTACTAGTCGAGATCGTTGTGGGAGCTGAAAATGAGGGAGTAAAGCGTCGCAATGCTGCGCAAAGGTTGCAAAATTATATGAACATCAAATTGTAAACGCTAAACTTGAACGCTCTCAAATATCTAGTAGTGCAGCACAGCCAACAAATACTGCAGTACTCCAGATAGAAGAAAAGAAAGATGAATAAGTAGAAATGCCATGGCTTCGGGTCGCTGCAAAACTTGCCAACTATCATGGAACGTTCTCACTAACTTAATCTATAATATCTAGATAACTATGGAATAACGAATAACGGTACTTTAAATATGCTCGCTGTTATGCAAACCAAACAATTGTTTTAGTGCAAAGGCACAGCTGCAACCAACATAATAAAATGCCGCCATATAGCTGGGAGAGGGACCTGTAATTAAAACGCGCTAGCTATTTTCCTGGCTCATTGCCAGACACCATCTAGGTGCTAACCTCAATAAAGGGAAGGGTACAAAAGCTATTACACACCTTCAGACGTTGAGGTGCCGGTAGACGTTTGAACACTTGTGCTGCTCGATGTGGCATCAGAAAGCCCTGTAGACTGCGATGTGGTATCTGATGGAGTTGTGGCAGAAGTGGTAGAGCTTGTGCTACTCGTTATCCCAGCTGTAGTGCTAGACGTAGACACTGGCGTTGTAGAAGTAGTCACAGTTGAACTGGTACCTGTACTCGGGGAACTTGCAGTTGTTGAACTGGAGGCCTGGGTCGACGTCCCGACCGTTGACGAGCTTGAACTTGGAACTGCACTAGTCGTCGTACTAAGCGTCGATGTTGATGACGAAGGGGTTGTTGTGCCTGTGCTCGAACTTACAAGGGTGCTTGATGAAGGTACAGACGTTGTTGATGTTGGCACTTGCGTTGTGCTCGTTGCAGCAGACGCACTTGTAGAAGCGCTTGAGCCTGTCGAGCTGCTTGTTCCTGTTGATGTACTTGAAACTCCAGTTGTACTTGTCGTTTGCAAGGTCGAAGAAGACTGACTTGTGCTTGAAGTCACGACGGTAGTGGACGCGGTCGTTGTTGGGGCTGAAAAGAACAGAGCATAATTGTCGCAATGCTGCCAAAATAGCAATAAAAAAAGACGCACCCGACCTGATACGTTGGCACCTAGCACCTGAAACCCTACATGGAAACTATCATTTTTAAATGATGCATGCAGCGCAGCCTGCCAAATATCTGTACAGCGTAATTATCATAAAAAAAGCATGTATGTCACAATTACTAAACAGAAAGCTTTCGCATGCGCAAACGCAATTAAACGGTCTCAAGTTTAGCTGAAATGAAGGAAATGGGCGTCGCATCTACTTGGGTTGACACGAAAATCTCTTACACACCTTCAGAAGTTGCTGATGAGCTGGTAGACGTTTGAATACTGCTGCCAGTTGAGGACACACCAAAACTGCTTGTCGATTGCGACGTGCTATCCGACGGTGTTGTAGACGACGTGGGTTGGGTTGTCGTACTCGTTACCCCAGCTGTACTACCTGATGTAGAAGCTGATGTCGAGGATGTTGACAGAGCCTGAGCGGTGCTTGTACTCTGGGTAGACGTCGTTGTAGAGCTTGAAGCCTGGCTTGAACTTCCCACAGTCGAAGAAGTTGTAGCTGGACTTGAGCTAGTCGTAGTGCCGGTTGAAGTCGACAATGACGGGGTCGTTGTACCTGTGCTCGATGTGCTTGATGCAGATGAAGGTACAGATGTTGTTGATATAGTTGCAGCCCCTGTTGTGCTCGTCGAAGCCGACTGACTTGTGGAAGCGCTCGAGCTTGATGTTACAGGAAGCAAAGTGCTGCTTGATTCTGTTGTTGTGACTGAAGCACCAGTCGTGCTACTTGTCGTTGAGCTTGAAGGCGCCTGGCTTGTACTTGAAGACAGAATGCTACTAGTCGAGATCGTTGTGGGAGCTGAAAATGAGGGAGTAAAGCGTCGCAATGCTGCGCAAAGGTTGCAAAATTATATGAACATCAAATTGTAAAAGCTAAACTTGAACGCTCTCAAATATCTAGTAGTGCAGCACAGCCAACAAATACTGCAGTACTCCAGATAGAAGAAAAGAAAGATGAATAAGTAGAAATGCAATGGCTTCGGGTCGCTGCAAAACTTGCCAACTATCATGGAACGTTCTCACTAACTTAATCTATAATATCTACATAACTATGGAATAACGAATAACGGTACTTTAAATATGCTCGCTGTTATGCAAACCAAACAATTGTTTTAGTGCAAAGGCACAGCTGCAACCAACATAATAAAATGCCGCCATATAGCTGGGAGAGGGACCTGTAATTAAAACGCGCTAGCTATTTTCCTGGCTCATTTCCAGACACCATCTAGGTGCTAACCTCAATAAAGGGAAGGGTACAAATGCCTTTACACACCTTCAGACGTTGAGGTGCCGGTAGACGTTTGAACACTTGTGCTGCTCGATGTGGCATCAGAAAGCCCTGTAGACTGCGATGTGGTATCTGATGGAGTTGTGGCAGAAGTGGTAGAGCTTGTGCTACTCGTTATCCCAGCTGTAGTGCTAGACGTAGACATTGGCGTTGTAGAAGTAGTCACAGTTGAACTGGTACCTGTACTCAGGGAACTTGCAGTTGTTGAACTGGAGGCCTGGGTCGACGTCCCGACCGTTGACGAGCTTGAACTTGGAACTGCACTAGTCGTCGTACTAAGCGTCGATGTTGATGACGAAGGGGTTGTTGTGCCTGTGCTCGAACTTACAAGGGTGCTTGATGAAGGTACAGACGTTGTTGATGTTGGCACTTGCGTTGTGCTCGTTGCAGCAGACGCACTTGTAGAAGCGCTTGAGCCTGTCGAGCTGCTTGTTCCTGTTGATGTACTTGAAACTCCAGTTGTGCTTGTCGTTTGCAAGGTCGAAGAAGACTGACTTGTGCTTGAAGTCACGACGGTAGTGGACGCGGTCGTTGTTGGGGCTGAAAAGAACAGAGCATAATTGTCGCAATGCTGCCAAAATAGCAATAAAAAAAGACGCACCCGACCTGATACGTTGGCACCTAGCACCTGACACCCTACATGGAAACTATCATTTTTAAATGATGCATGCAGCGCAGCCTGCCAAATATCTGTACAGGATAATTATCATAAAAAAAGCATGTATATCACGATTACTAAACAGAAAGCTTTCGCATGCGCAAACGCAATTAAACGGTCTCAAGTTAAGCTGAAATGAAGGAAATGGGCGTCGCATCTACTTGGGTTGACACGAAAATCTCTTACACACCTTCAGAAGTTGATGATGAGCTGGTAGACGTTTGAATACTGCTGCCAGTTGAGGACACACCAAAACTGCTTGTCGATTGCGACGTGCTATCCGACGGTGTTGTAGACGACGTGGGTTGGGTTGTCGTACTCGTTACCCCAGCTGTACTACCTGATGTAGAAGCTGATGTCGAGGATGTTGACAGAGCCTGAGCGGTGCTTGTACTCTGGGTAGACGTCGTTGTAGAGCTTGAAGCCTGGCTTGAACTTCCCACAGTCGAAGAAGTTGTAGCTGGACTTGAGCTAGTCGTAGTGCCGGTTGAAGTCGACAATGACGGGGTCGTTGTACCTGTGCTCGATGTGCTTGATGCAGATGAAGGTACAGATGTTGTTGATGTAGTTGCAGCCCCTGTTGTGCTCGTCGAAGCCGACTGACTTGTGGAAGCGCTCGAGCTTGATGTTACAGGAAGCAAAGTGCTGCTTGATTCTGTTGTTGTGACTGAAGCACCAGTCGTGCTACTTGTCAATGAGCTTGAAGGCGCCTGGCTTGTACTTGAAGACAGAATGCTACTAGTCGAGATCGTTGTGGGAGCTGAAAATGAGGGAGTAAAGCGTCGCAATGCTGCGCAAAGGTTGCAAAATTATATGAACATCAAATTGTAAACGCTAAACTTGAACGCTCTCAAATATCTAGTAGTGCAGCACAGCCAACAAATACTGCAGTACTCCAGATAGAAGAAAAGAAAGATGAATAAGTAGAAATGCCATGGCTTCGGGTCGCTGCAAAACTTGCCAACTATCATGGAACGTTCTCACTAACTTAATCTATAATATCTAGATAACTATGGAATAACGAATAACGGTACTTTAAATATGCTCGCTGTTATGCAAACCAAACAATTGTTTTAGTGCAAAGGCACAGCTGCAACCAACATAATAAAATGCCGCCATATAGCTGGGAGAGGGACCTGTAATTAAAACGCGCTAGCTATTTTCCTGGCTCATTGCCAGACACCATCTAGGTGCTAACCTCAATAAAGGGAAGGGTACAAAAGCTTTTACACACCTTCAGACGTTGAGGTGCCGGTAGACGTTTGAACACTTGTGCTGCTCGATGTGGCATCAGAAAGCCCTGTAGACTGCGATGTGGTATCTGATGGAGTTGTGGCAGAAGTGGTAGAGCTTGTGCTACTCGTTATCCCAGCTGTAGTGCTAGACGTAGACACTGGCGTTGTAGAAGTAGTCACAGTTGAACTGGTACCTGTACTCGGGGAACTTGCAGTTGTTGAACTGGAGGCCTGGGTCGACGTCCCGACCGTTGACGAGCTTGAACTTGGAACTGCACTAGTCGTCGTACTAAGCGTCGATGTTGATGACGAAGGGGTTGTTGTGCCTGTGCTCGAACTTACAAGGGTGCTTGATGAAGGTACAGACGTTGTTGATGTTGGCACTTGCGTTGTGCTCGTTGCAGCAGACGCACTTGTAGAAGCGCTTGAGCCTGTCGAGCTGCTTGTTCCTGTTGATGTACTTGAAACTCCAGTTGTACTTGTCGTTTGCAAGGTCGAAGAAGACTGACTTGTGCTTGAAGTCACGACGGTAGTGGACGCGGTCGTTGTTGGGGCTGAAAAGAACAGAGCATAATTGTCGCAATGCTGCCAAAATAGCAATAAAAAAAGACGCACCCGACCTGATACGTTGGCACCTAGCACCTGAAACCCTACATGGAAACTATCATTTTTAAATGATGCATGCAGCGCAGCCTGCCAAATATCTGTACAGCGTAATTATCATAAAAAAAGCATGTATGTCACAATTACTAAACAGAAAGCTTTCGCATGCGCAAACGCAATTAAACGGTCTCAAGTTTAGCTGAAATGAAGGAAATGGGCGTCGCATCTACTTGGGTTGACACGAAAATCTCTTACACACCTTCAGAAGTTGCTGATGAGCTGGTAGACGTTTGAATACTGCTGCCAGTTGAGGACACACCAAAACTGCTTGTCGATTGCGACGTGCTATCCGACGGTGTTGTAGACGACGTTGGTTGGGTTGTCGTACTCGTTACCCCAGCTGTACTACCTGATGTAGAAGCTGATGTCGAGGATGTTGACAGAGCCTGAGCGGTGCTTGTACTCTGGGTAGACGTCGTTGTAGAGCTTGAAGCCTGGCTTGAACTTCCCACAGTCGAAGAAGTTGTAGCTGGACTTGAGCTAGTCGTAGTGCCGGTTGAAGTCGACAATGACGGGGTCGTTGTACCTGTGCTCGATGTGCTTGATGCAGATGAAGGTACAGATATTGTTGATGTAGTTGCAGCCCCTGTTGTGCTCGTCGAAGCCGACTGACTTGTGGAAGCGCTCGAGCTTGATGTTACAGGAAGCAAAGTGCTGCTTGATTCTGTTGTTGTGACTGAAGCACCAGTCGTGCTACTTGTCGTTGAGCTTGAAGGCGCCTGGCTTGTACTTGAAGACAGAATGCTACTAGTCGAGATCGTTGTGGGAGCTGAAAATGAGGGAGTAAAGCGTCGCAATGCTGCGCAAAGGTTGCAAAATTATATGAACATCAAATTGTAAAAGCTAAACTTGAACGCTCTCAAATATCTAGTAGTGCAGCACAGCCAACAAATACTGCAGTACTCCAGATAGAAGAAAAGAAAGATGAATAAGTAGAAATGCAATGGCTTCGGGTCGCTGCAAAACTTGCCAACTATCATGGAACGTTCTCACTAACTTAATCTATAATATCTACATAACTATGGAATAACGAATAACGGTACTTTAAATATGCTCGCTGTTATGCAAACCAAACAATTGTTTTAGTGCAAAGGCACAGCTGCAACCAACATAATAAAATGCCGCCATATAGCTGGGAGAGGGACCTGTAATTAAAACGCGCTAGCTATTTTCCTGGCTCATTTCCAGACACCATCTAGGTGCTAACCTCAATAAAGGGAAGGGTACAAATGCCTTTACACACCTTCAGACGTTGAGGTGCCGGTAGACGTTTGAACACTTGTGCTGCTCGATGTGGCATCAGAAAGCCCTGTAGACTGCGATGTGGTATCTGATGGAGTTGTGGCAGAAGTGGTAGAGCTTGTGCTACTCGTTATCCCAGCTGTAGTGCTAGACGTAGACATTGGCGTTGTAGAAGTAGTCACAGTTGAACTGGTACCTGTACTCAGGGAACTTGCAGTTGTTGAACTGGAGGCCTGGGTCGACGTCCCGACCGTTGACGAGCTTGAACTTGGAACTGCACTAGTCGTCGTACTAAGCGTCGATGTTGATGACGAAGGGGTTGTTGTGCCTGTGCTCGAACTTACAAGGGTGCTTGATGAAGGTACAGACGTTGTTGATGTTGGCACTTGCGTTGTGCTCGTTGCAGCAGACGCACTTGTAGAAGCGCTTGAGCCTGTCGAGCTGCTTGTTCCTGTTGATGTACTTGAAACTCCAGTTGTGCTTGTCGTTTGCAAGGTCGAAGAAGACTGACTTGTGCTTGAAGTCACGACGGTAGTGGACGCGGTCGTTGTTGGGGCTGAAAAGAACAGAGCATAATTGTCGCAATGCTGCCAAAATAGCAATAAAAAAAGACGCACCCGACCTGATACGTTGGCACCTAGCACCTGACACCCTACATGGAAACTATCATTTTTAAATGATGCATGCAGCGCAGCCTGCCAAATATCTGTACAGCATAATTATCATAAAAAAAGCATGTATATCACGATTACTAAACAGAAAGCTTTCGCATGCGCAAACGCAATTAAACGGTCTCAAGTTAAGCTGAAATGAAGGAAATGGGCGTCGCATCTACTTGGGTTGACACGAAAATCTCTTACACACCTTCAGAAGTTGATGATGAGCTGGTAGACGTTTGAATACTGCTGCCAGTTGAGGACACACCAAAACTGCTTGTCGATTGCGACGTGCTATCCGACGGTGTTGTAGACGACGTGGGTTGGGTTGTCGTACTCGTTACCCCAGCTGTACTACCTGATGTAGAAGCTGATGTCGAGGATGTTGACAGAGCCTGAGCGGTGCTTGTACTCTGGGTAGACGTCGTTGTAGAGCTTGAAGCCTGGCTTGAACTTCCCACAGTCGAAGAAGTTGTAGCTGGACTTGAGCTAGTCGTAGTGCCGGTTGAAGTCGACAATGACGGGGTCGTTGTACCTGTGCTCGATGTGCTTGATGCAGATGAAGGTACAGATGTTGTTGATGTAGTTGCAGCCCCTGTTGTGCTCGTCGAAGCCGACTGACTTGTGGAAGCGCTCGAGCTTGATGTTACAGGAAGCAAAGTGCTGCTTGATTCTGTTGTTGTGACTGAAGCACCAGTCGTGCTACTTGTCAATGAGCTTGAAGGCGCCTGGCTTGTACTTGAAGACAGAATGCTACTAGTCGAGATCGTTGTGGGAGCTGAAAATGAGGGAGTAAAGCGTCGCAATGCTGCGCAAAGGTTGCAAAATTATATGAACATCAAATTGTAAACGCTAAACTTGAACGCTCTCAAATATCTAGTAGTGCAGCACAGCCAACAAATACTGCAGTACTCCAGATAGAAGAAAAGAAAGATGAATAAGTAGAAATGCCATGGCTTCGGGTCGCTGCAAAACTTGCCAACTATCATGGAACGTTCTCACTAACTTAATCTATAATATCTAGATAACTATGGAATAACGAATAACGGTACTTTAAATATGCTCGCTGTTATGCAAACCAAACAATTGTTTTAGTGCAAAGGCACAGCTGCAACCAACATAATAAAATGCCGCCATATAGCTGGGAGAGGGACCTGTAATTAAAACGCGCTAGCTATTTTCCTGGCTCATTGCCAGACACCATCTAGGTGCTAACCTCAATAAAGGGAAGGGTACAAAAGCTTTTACACACCTTCAGACGTTGAGGTGCCGGTAGACGTTTGAACACTTGTGCTGCTCGATGTGGCATCAGAAAGCCCTGTAGACTGCGATGTGGTATCTGATGGAGTTGTGGCAGAAGTGGTAGAGCTTGTGCTACTCGTTATCCCAGCTGTAGTGCTAGACGTAGACACTGGCGTTGTAGAAGTAGTCACAGTTGAACTGGTACCTGTACTCGGGGAACTTGCAGTTGTTGAACTGGAGGCCTGGGTCGACGTCCCGACCGTTGACGAGCTTGAACTTGGAACTGCACTAGTCGTCGTACTAAGCGTCGATGTTGATGACGAAGGGGTTGTTGTGCCTGTGCTCGAACTTACAAGGGTGCTTGATGAAGGTACAGACGTTGTTGATGTTGGCACTTGCGTTGTGCTCGTTGCAGCAGACGCACTTGTAGAAGCGCTTGAGCCTGTCGAGCTGCTTGTTCCTGTTGATGTACTTGAAACTCCAGTTGTGC
Organism: Tridacna crocea; assembly: GCA_943736015.1. NCBI lineage: Eukaryota > Metazoa > Mollusca > Bivalvia > Cardiida > Cardiidae > Tridacna > Tridacna crocea. Next base: position 47,832,140 of record OX031057.1, on the reverse strand, counting down.
TTGTCGTTTGCAAGGTCGAAGAAGACTGACTTGTGCTTGAAGTCACGACGGTAGTGGACGCGGTCGTTGTTGGGGCTGAAAAGAACAGAGCATAATTGTCGCAATGCTGCCAAAATAGCAATAAAAAAAGACGCACCCGACCTGATACGTTGGCACCTAGCACCTGACACCCTACATGGAAACTATCATTTTTAAATGATGCATGCAGCGCAGCCTGCCAAATATCTGTACAGCATAATTATCATAAAAAAAGCATGTATATCACGATTACTAAACAGAAAGCTTTCGCATGCGCAAACGCAATTAAACGGTCTCAAGTTAAGCTGAAATGAAGGAAATGGGCGTCGCATCTACTTGGGTTGACACGAAAATCTCTTACACACCTTCAGAAGTTGATGATGAGCTGGTAGACGTTTGAATACTGCTGCCAGTTGAGGACACACCAAAACTGCTTGTCGATTGCGACGTGCTATCCGACGGTGTTGTAGACGACGTGGGTTGGGTTGTCGTACTCGTTACCCCAGCTGTACTACCTGATGTAGAAGCTGATGTCGAGGATGTTGACAGAGCCTGAGCGGTGCTTGTACTCTGGGTAGACGTCGTTGTAGAGCTTGAAGCCTGGCTTGAACTTCCCACAGTCGAAGAAGTTGTAGCTGGACTTGAGCTAGTCGTAGTGCCGGTTGAAGTCGACAATGACGGGGTCGTTGTACCTGTGCTCGATGTGCTTGATGCAGATGAAGGTACAGATGTTGTTGATGTAGTTGCAGCCCCTGTTGTGCTCGTCGAAGCCGACTGACTTGTGGAAGCGCTCGAGCTTGATGTTACAGGAAGCAAAGTGCTGCTTGATTCTGTTGTTGTGACTGAAGCACCAGTCGTGCTACTTGTCAATGAGCTTGAAGGCGCCTGGCTTGTACTTGAAGACAGAATGCTACTAGTCGAGATCGTTGTGGGAGCTGAAAATGAGGGAGTAAAGCGTCGCAATGCTGCGCAAAGGTTGCAAAATTATATGAACATCAAATTGTAAACGCTAAACTTGAACGCTCTCAAATATCTAGTAGTGCAGCACAGCCAACAAATACTGCAGTACTCCAGATAGAAGAAAAGAAAGATGAATAAGTAGAAATGCCATGGCTTCGGGTCGCTGCAAAACTTGCCAACTATCATGGAACGTTCTCACTAACTTAATCTATAATATCTAGATAACTATGGAATAACGAATAACGGTACTTTAAATATGCTCGCTGTTATGCAAACCAAACAATTGTTTTAGTGCAAAGGCACAGCTGCAACCAACATAATAAAATGCCGCCATATAGCTGGGAGAGGGACCTGTAATTAAAACGCGCTAGCTATTTTCCTGGCTCATTGCCAGACACCATCTAGGTGCTAACCTCAATAAAGGGAAGGGTACAAAAGCTTTTACACACCTTCAGACGTTGAGGTGCCGGTAGACGTTTGAACACTTGTGCTGCTCGATGTGGCATCAGAAAGCCCTGTAGACTGCGATGTGGTATCTGATGGAGTTGTGGCAGAAGTGGTAGAGCTTGTGCTACTCGTTATCCCAGCTGTAGTGCTAGACGTAGACACTGGCGTTGTAGAAGTAGTCACAGTTGAACTGGTACCTGTACTCGGGGAACTTGCAGTTGTTGAACTGGAGGCCTGGGTCGACGTCCCGACCGTTGACGAGCTTGAACTTGGAACTGCACTAGTCGTCGTACTAAGCGTCGATGTTGATGACGAAGGGGTTGTTGTGCCTGTGCTCGAACTTACAAGGGTGCTTGATGAAGGTACAGACGTTGTTGATGTTGGCACTTGCGTTGTGCTCGTTGCAGCAGACGCACTTGTAGAAGCGCTTGAGCCTGTCGAGCTGCTTGTTCCTGTTGATGTACTTGAAACTCCAGTTGTACTTGTCGTTTGCAAGGTCGAAGAAGACTGACTTGTGCTTGAAGTCACGACGGTAGTGGACGCGGTCGTTGTTGGGGCTGAAAAGAACAGAGCATAATTGTCGCAATGCTGCCAAAATAGCAATAAAAAAAGACGCACCCGACCTGATACGTTGGCACCTAGCACCTGAAACCCTACATGGAAACTATCATTTTTAAATGATGCATGCAGCGCAGCCTGCCAAATATCTGTACAGCGTAATTATCATAAAAAAAGCATGTATGTCACAATTACTAAACAGAAAGCTTTCGCATGCGCAAACGCAATTAAACGGTCTCAAGTTTAGCTGAAATGAAGGAAATGGGCGTCGCATCTACTTGGGTTGACACGAAAATCTCTTACACACCTTCAGAAGTTGCTGATGAGCTGGTAGACGTTTGAATACTGCTGCCAGTTGAGGACACACCAAAACTGCTTGTCGATTGCGACGTGCTATCCGACGGTGTTGTAGACGACGTTGGTTGGGTTGTCGTACTCGTTACCCCAGCTGTACTACCTGATGTAGAAGCTGATGTCGAGGATGTTGACAGAGCCTGAGCGGTGCTTGTACTCTGGGTAGACGTCGTTGTAGAGCTTGAAGCCTGGCTTGAACTTCCCACAGTCGAAGAAGTTGTAGCTGGACTTGAGCTAGTCGTAGTGCCGGTTGAAGTCGACAATGACGGGGTCGTTGTACCTGTGCTCGATGTGCTTGATGCAGATGAAGGTACAGATATTGTTGATGTAGTTGCAGCCCCTGTTGTGCTCGTCGAAGCCGACTGACTTGTGGAAGCGCTCGAGCTTGATGTTACAGGAAGCAAAGTGCTGCTTGATTCTGTTGTTGTGACTGAAGCACCAGTCGTGCTACTTGTCGTTGAGCTTGAAGGCGCCTGGCTTGTACTTGAAGACAGAATGCTACTAGTCGAGATCGTTGTGGGAGCTGAAAATGAGGGAGTAAAGCGTCGCAATGCTGCGCAAAGGTTGCAAAATTATATGAACATCAAATTGTAAAAGCTAAACTTGAACGCTCTCAAATATCTAGTAGTGCAGCACAGCCAACAAATACTGCAGTACTCCAGATAGAAGAAAAGAAAGATGAATAAGTAGAAATGCAATGGCTTCGGGTCGCTGCAAAACTTGCCAACTATCATGGAACGTTCTCACTAACTTAATCTATAATATCTACATAACTATGGAATAACGAATAACGGTACTTTAAATATGCTCGCTGTTATGCAAACCAAACAATTGTTTTAGTGCAAAGGCACAGCTGCAACCAACATAATAAAATGCCGCCATATAGCTGGGAGAGGGACCTGTAATTAAAACGCGCTAGCTATTTTCCTGGCTCATTTCCAGACACCATCTAGGTGCTAACCTCAATAAAGGGAAGGGTACAAATGCCTTTACACACCTTCAGACGTTGAGGTGCCGGTAGACGTTTGAACACTTGTGCTGCTCGATGTGGCATCAGAAAGCCCTGTAGACTGCGATGTGGTATCTGATGGAGTTGTGGCAGAAGTGGTAGAGCTTGTGCTACTCGTTATCCCAGCTGTAGTGCTAGACGTAGACATTGGCGTTGTAGAAGTAGTCACAGTTGAACTGGTACCTGTACTCAGGGAACTTGCAGTTGTTGAACTGGAGGCCTGGGTCGACGTCCCGACCGTTGACGAGCTTGAACTTGGAACTGCACTAGTCGTCGTACTAAGCGTCGATGTTGATGACGAAGGGGTTGTTGTGCCTGTGCTCGAACTTACAAGGGTGCTTGATGAAGGTACAGACGTTGTTGATGTTGGCACTTGCGTTGTGCTCGTTGCAGCAGACGCACTTGTAGAAGCGCTTGAGCCTGTCGAGCTGCTTGTTCCTGTTGATGTACTTGAAACTCCAGTTGTGCTTGTCGTTTGCAAGGTCGAAGAAGACTGACTTGTGCTTGAAGTCACGACGGTAGTGGACGCGGTCGTTGTTGGGGCTGAAAAGAACAGAGCATAATTGTCGCAATGCTGCCAAAATAGCAATAAAAAAAGACGCACCCGACCTGATACGTTGGCACCTAGCACCTGACACCCTACATGGAAACTATCATTTTTAAATGATGCATGCAGCGCAGCCTGCCAAATATCTGTACAGCATAATTATCATAAAAAAAGCATGTATATCACGATTACTAAACAGAAAGCTTTCGCATGCGCAAACGCAATTAAACGGTCTCAAGTTAAGCTGAAATGAAGGAAATGGGCGTCGCATCTACTTGGGTTGACACGAAAATCTCTTACACACCTTCAGAAGTTGATGATGAGCTGGTAGACGTTTGAATACTGCTGCCAGTTGAGGACACACCAAAACTGCTTGTCGATTGCGACGTGCTATCCGACGGTGTTGTAGACGACGTGGGTTGGGTTGTCGTACTCGTTACCCCAGCTGTACTACCTGATGTAGAAGCTGATGTCGAGGATGTTGACAGAGCCTGAGCGGTGCTTGTACTCTGGGTAGACGTCGTTGTAGAGCTTGAAGCCTGGCTTGAACTTCCCACAGTCGAAGAAGTTGTAGCTGGACTTGAGCTAGTCGTAGTGCCGGTTGAAGTCGACAATGACGGGGTCGTTGTACCTGTGCTCGATGTGCTTGATGCAGATGAAGGTACAGATGTTGTTGATGTAGTTGCAGCCCCTGTTGTGCTCGTCGAAGCCGACTGACTTGTGGAAGCGCTCGAGCTTGATGTTACAGGAAGCAAAGTGCTGCTTGATTCTGTTGTTGTGACTGAAGCACCAGTCGTGCTACTTGTCAATGAGCTTGAAGGCGCCTGGCTTGTACTTGAAGACAGAATGCTACTAGTCGAGATCGTTGTGGGAGCTGAAAATGAGGGAGTAAAGCGTCGCAATGCTGCGCAAAGGTTGCAAAATTATATGAACATCAAATTGTAAACGCTAAACTTGAACGCTCTCAAATATCTAGTAGTGCAGCACAGCCAACAAATACTGCAGTACTCCAGATAGAAGAAAAGAAAGATGAATAAGTAGAAATGCCATGGCTTCGGGTCGCTGCAAAACTTGCCAACTATCATGGAACGTTCTCACTAACTTAATCTATAATATCTAGATAACTATGGAATAACGAATAACGGTACTTTAAATATGCTCGCTGTTATGCAAACCAAACAATTGTTTTAGTGCAAAGGCACAGCTGCAACCAACATAATAAAATGCCGCCATATAGCTGGGAGAGGGACCTGTAATTAAAACGCGCTAGCTATTTTCCTGGCTCATTGCCAGACACCATCTAGGTGCTAACCTCAATAAAGGGAAGGGTACAAAAGCTTTTACACACCTTCAGACGTTGAGGTGCCGGTAGACGTTTGAACACTTGTGCTGCTCGATGTGGCATCAGAAAGCCCTGTAGACTGCGATGTGGTATCTGATGGAGTTGTGGCAGAAGTGGTAGAGCTTGTGCTACTCGTTATCCCAGCTGTAGTGCTAGACGTAGACACTGGCGTTGTAGAAGTAGTCACAGTTGAACTGGTACCTGTACTCGGGGAACTTGCAGTTGTTGAACTGGAGGCCTGGGTCGACGTCCCGACCGTTGACGAGCTTGAACTTGGAACTGCACTAGTCGTCGTACTAAGCGTCGATGTTGATGACGAAGGGGTTGTTGTGCCTGTGCTCGAACTTACAAGGGTGCTTGATGAAGGTACAGACGTTGTTGATGTTGGCACTTGCGTTGTGCTCGTTGCAGCAGACGCACTTGTAGAAGCGCTTGAGCCTGTCGAGCTGCTTGTTCCTGTTGATGTACTTGAAACTCCAGTTGTGCTTGTCGTTTGCAAGGTCGAAGAAGACTGACTTGTGCTTGAAGTCACGACGGTAGTGGACGCGGTCGTTGTTGGGGCTGAAAAGAACAGAGCATAATTGTCGCAATGCTGCCAAAATAGCAATAAAAAAAGACGCACCCGACCTGATACGTTGGCACCTAGCACCTGACACCCTACATGGAAACTATCATTTTTAAATGATGCATGCAGCGCAGCCTGCCAAATATCTGTACAGCATAATTATCATAAAAAAAGCATGTATATCACGATTACTAAACAGAAAGCTTTCGCATGCGCAAACGCAATTAAACGGTCTCAAGTTAAGCTGAAATGAAGGAAATGGGCGTCGCATCTACTTGGGTTGACACGAAAATCTCTTACACACCTTCAGAAGTTGATGATGAGCTGGTAGACGTTTGAATACTGCTGCCAGTTGAGGACACACCAAAACTGCTTGTCGATTGCGACGTGCTATCCGACGGTGTTGTAGACGACGTGGGTTGGGTTGTCGTACTCGTTACCCCAGCTGTACTACCTGATGTAGAAGCTGATGTCGAGGATGTTGACAGAGCCTGAGCGGTGCTTGTACTCTGGGTAGACGTCGTTGTAGAGCTTGAAGCCTGGCTTGAACTTCCCACAGTCGAAGAAGTTGTAGCTGGACTTGAGCTAGTCGTAGTGCCGGTTGAAGTCGACAATGACGGGGTCGTTGTACCTGTGCTCGATGTGCTTGATGCAGATGAAGGTACAGATGTTGTTGATGTAGTTGCAGCCCCTGTTGTGCTCGTCGAAGCCGACTGACTTGTGGAAGCGCTCGAGCTTGATGTTACAGGAAGCAAAGTGCTGCTTGATTCTGTTGTTGTGACTGAAGCACCAGTCGTGCTACTTGTCAATGAGCTTGAAGGCGCCTGGCTTGTACTTGAAGACAGAATGCTACTAGTCGAGATCGTTGTGGGAGCTGAAAATGAGGGAGTAAAGCGTCGCAATGCTGCGCAAAGGTTGCAAAATTATATGAACATCAAATTGTAAACGCTAAACTTGAACGCTCTCAAATATCTAGTAGTGCAGCACAGCCAACAAATACTGCAGTACTCCAGATAGAAGAAAAGAAAGATGAATAAGTAGAAATGCCATGGCTTCGGGTCGCTGCAAAACTTGCCAACTATCATGGAACGTTCTCACTAACTTAATCTATAATATCTAGATAACTATGGAATAACGAATAACGGTACTTTAAATATGCTCGCTGTTATGCAAACCAAACAATTGTTTTAGTGCAAAGGCACAGCTGCAACCAACATAATAAAATGCCGCCATATAGCTGGGAGAGGGACCTGTAATTAAAACGCGCTAGCTATTTTCCTGGCTCATTGCCAGACACCATCTAGGTGCTAACCTCAATAAAGGGAAGGGTACAAAAGCTTTTACACACCTTCAGACGTTGAGGTGCCGGTAGACGTTTGAACACTTGTGCTGCTCGATGTGGCATCAGAAAGCCCTGTAGACTGCGATGTGGTATCTGATGGAGTTGTGGCAGAAGTGGTATAGCTTGTGCTACTCGTTATCCCAGCTGTAGTGCTAGACGTAGACACTGGCGTTGTAGAAGTAGTCACAGTTGAACTGGTACCTGTACTCGGGGAACTTGCAGTTGTTGAACTGGAGGCCTGGGTCGACGTCCCGACCGTTGACGAGCTTGAACTTGGAACTGCACTAGTCGTCGTACTAAGCGTCGATGTTGATGACGAAGGGGTTGTTGTGCCTGTGCTCGAACTTACAAGGGTGCTTGATGAAGGTACAGACGTTGTTGATGTTGGCACTTGCGTTGTGCTCGTTGCAGCAGACGCACTTGTAGAAGCGCTTGAGCCTGTCGAGCTGCTTGTTCCTGTTGATGTACTTGAAACTCCAGTTGTACTTGTCGTTTGCAAGGTCGAAGAAGACTGACTTGTGCTTGAAGTCACGACGGTAGTGGACGCGGTCGTTGTTGGGGCTGAAAAGAACAGAGCATAATTGTCGCAATGCTGCCAAAATAGCAATAAAAAAAGACGCACCCGACCTGATACGTTGGCACCTAGCACCTGAAACCCTACATGGAAACTATCATTTTTAAATGATGCATGCAGCGCAGCCTGCCAAATATCTGTACAGCATAATTATCATAAAAAAAGCATGTATGTCACGATTACTAAACAGAAAGCTTTCGCATGCGCAAACGCAATTAAACGGTCTCAAGTTAAGCTGAAATGAAGGAAATGGGCGTCGCATCTACTTGGGTTGACACGAAAATCTCTTACACACCTTCAGAAGTTGATGATGAGCTGGTAGACGTTTGAATACTGCTGCCAGTTGAGGACACACCAAAACTGCTTGTCGATTGCGACGTGCTATCCGACGGTGTTGTAGACGACGTGGGTTGGGTTGTCGTACTCGTTACCCCAGCTGTACTACCTGATGTAGAAGCTGATGTCGAGGATGTTGACAGAGCCTGAGCGGTGCTTGTACTCTGGGTAGACGTCGTTGTAGAGCTTGAAGCCTGGCTTGAACTTCCCACAGTCGAAGAAGTTGTAGCTGGACTTGAGCTAGTCGTAGTGCCGGTTGAAGTCGACAATGACGGGGTCGTTGTACCTGTGCTCGATGTGCTTGATGCAGATGAAGGTACAGATGTTGTTGATGTAGTTGCAGCCCCTGTTGTGCTCGTCGAAGCCGACTGACTTGTGGAAGCGCTCGAGCTTGATGTTACAGGAAGCAAAGTGCTGCTTGATTCTGTTGTTGTGACTGAAGCACCAGTCGTGCTACTTGTCAATGAGCTTGAAGGCGCCTGGCTTGTACTTGAAGACAGAATGCTACTAGTCGAGATCGTTGTGGGAGCTGAAAATGAGGGAGTAAAGCGTCGCAATGCTGCGCAAAGGTTGCAAAATTATATGAACATCAAATTGTAAACGCTAAACTTGAACGCTCTCAAATATCTAGTAGTGCAGCACAGCCAACAAATACTGCAGTACTCCAGATAGAAGAAAAGAAAGATGAATAAGTAGAAATGCCATGGCTTCGGGTCGCTGCAAAACTTGCCAACTATCATGGAACGTTCTCACTAACTTAATCTATAATATCTAGATAACTATGGAATAACGAATAACGGTACTTTAAATATGCTCGCTGTTATGCAAACCAAACAATTGTTTTAGTGCAAAGGCACAGCTGCAACCAACATAATAAAATGCCGCCATATAGCTGGGAGAGGGACCTGTAATTAAAACGCGCTAGCTATTTTCCTGGCTCATTGCCAGACACCATCTAGGTGCTAACCTCAATAAAGGGAAGGGTACAAAAGCCTTTACACACCTTCAGACGTTGAGGTGCCGGTAGACGTTTGAACACTTGTGCTGCTCGATGTGGCATCAGAAAGCCCTGTAGACTGCGATGTGGTATCTGATGGAGTTGTGGCAGAAGTGGTAGAGCTTGTGCTACTCGTTATCCCAGCTGTAGTTCTAGACGTAGATACTGGCGTTGTAGAAGTAGTCACAGTTGAACTGGTACCTGTACTCGGGGAACTTGCAGTTGTTGAACTGGAGGCCTGGGTCGACGTCCCGACCGTTGACGAGCTTGAACTTGGAACTGCACTAGTCGTCGTACTAAGCGTCGATGTTGATGACGAAGGGGTTGTTGTGCCTGTGCTCGAATTTACAAGGGTGCTTGATGAAGGTAAAGACGTTGTTGATGTTGGCACTTGCGTTGTGCTCGTTGCAGCAGACGCACTTGTAGAAGCGCTTGAGCCTGTCGAGCTGCTTGTTCCTGTTGATGTACTTGAAACTCCAGTTGTGCTTGTCGTTTGCAAGGTCGAAGAAGACTGACTTGTGCTTGAAGTCACGACGGTAGTGGACGCGGTCGTTGTTGGGGCTGAAAAGAACAGAGCATAATTGTCGCAATGCTGCCAAAATAGCAATAAAAAAAGACGCACCCGACCTGATACGTTGGCACCTAGCACCTGAAACCCTACATGGAAACTATCATTTTTAAATGATGCATGCAGCGCAGCCTGCCAAATATCTGTACAGCATAATTATCATAAAAAAGCATGTATGTCACGATTACTAAACAGAAAGCTTTCGCATGCGCAAACGCAATTGAACGGTCTCAAGTTTAGCTGAAATGAAGGAAATGGGCGTCGCATCTACTTGGGTTGACACGAAAATCTCTTACACACCTTCAGAAGTTGCTGATGAGCTGGTAGACGTTTGAATACTGCTGCCAGTTGAGGACACACCAAAACTGCTTGTCGATTGCGACGTGCTATCCGACGGTGTTGTAGACGACGTGGGTTGGGTTGTCGTACTCGTTACCCCAGCTGTACTACCTGATGTAGAAGCTGATGTCGAGGATGTTGACAGAGCCTGAGCGGTGCTTGTACTCTGGGTAGACGTCGTTGTAGAGCTTGAAGCCTGGCTTGAACTTCCCACAGTCGAAGAAGTTGTAGCTGGACTTGAGCTAGTCGTAGTGCCGGTTGAAGTCGACAATGACGGGGTCGTTGTACCTGTGCTCGATGTGCTTGATGCAGATGAAGGTACAGATGTTGTTGATGTAGTTGCAGCCCCTGTTGTGCTCGTCGAAGCCGACTGACTTGTGGAAGCGCTCGAGCTTGATGTTACAGGAAGCAAAGTGCTGCTTGATTCTGTTGTTGTGACTGAAGCACCAGTCGTGCTACTTGTCGTTGAGCTTGAAGGCGCCTGGCTTGTACTTGAAGACAGAATGCTACTAGTCGAGATCGTTGTGGGAGCTGAAAATGAGGGAGTAAAGCGTCGCAATGCTGCGCAAAGGTTGCAAAATTATATGAACATCAAATTGTAAACGCTAAACTTGAACGCTCTCAAATATCTAGTAGTGCAGCACAGCCAACAAATACTGCAGTACTCCAGATAGAAGAAAAGAAAGATGAATAAGTAGAAATGCCATGGCTTCTGGTCGCTGCAAAACTTGCCAACTATCATGGATCGTTCTTACTAATTTAATCTATAATATCTAGATAACTATGGAATAACGAATAACGGTACTTTAAATATGCTCGCTGTTATGCAAACCAAACAATTGTTTTAGTGCAAAGGCACAGCTGCAACCAACATAATAAAATGCTGCCATATAGCTGGGAGAGGGACCTTAAATTAAAACGCGCTAGCTATTTTCCTGGCTCATTGCCAGACACGATCTAGGTGCTAACCTCAATAAAGGGAAGGGTACAAATGCCTTTACACACCTTCAGACGTTGAGGTGCCGGTAGACGTTTGAACACTTGTGCTGCTCGATGTGGCATCAGAAAGCCCTGTAGACTGCGATGTGGTATCTGATGGAGTTGTGGCAGAAGTGGTAGAGCTTGTGCTACTCGTTATCCCAGCTGTAGTGCTAGACGTAGACACTGGCGTTGTAGAAGTAGTCACAGTTGAACTGGTACCTGTACTCAGGGAACTTGCAGTTGTTGAACTGGAGGCCTGGGTCGAAGTCCCGACCGTTGACGAGCTTGAACTTGGAACTGCACTAGTCGTCGTACTAAGCGTCGATGTTGATGACGAAGGGGTTGTTGTGTCTCTGCTCGAACTTACAAGGGTGCTTGATGAAGGTACAGACGTTGTTGATGTTGGCACTTGCGTTGTGCTCGTTGCAGCAGACGCACTTGTAGAAGCGCTTGAGCCTGTCGAGCTGCTTGTTCCTGTTAATGTACTTGAAACTCCAGTTGTGCTTGTCGTTTGCAAGGTCGAAGAAGACTGACTTGTGCTTGAAGTCACGACGGTAGTGGACGCGGTCGTTGTTGGGGCTGAAAAGAACAGAGCATAATTGTCGCAATGCTGCCAAAATAGCAATAAAAAAAGACGCACCCGACCTGATACGTTGGCACCTAGCACCTGAAACCCTACATGGAAACTATCATTTTTAAATGATGCATGCAGCGCAGCCTGCCAAATATCTGTACAGCATAATTATCATAAAAAAGCATGTATGTCACGATTACTAAACAGAAAGCTTTCGCATGCGCAAACGCAATTGAACGGTCTCAAGTTTAGCTGAAATGAAGGAAATGGGCGTCGCATCTACTTGGGTTGACACGAAAATCTCTTACACACCTTCAGAAGTTGCTGATGAGCTGGTAGACGTTTGAATACTGCTGCCAGTTGAGGACACACCAAAACTGCTTGTCGATTGCGACGTGCTATCCGACGGTGTTGTAGACGACGTGGGTTGGGTTGTCGTACTCGTTACCCCAGCTGTACTACCTGATGTAGAAGCTGATGTCGAGGATGTTGACAGAGCCTGAGCGGTGCTTGTACTCTGGGTAGACGTCGTTGTAGAGCTTGAAGCCTGGCTTGAACTTCCCACAGTCGAAGAAGTTGTAGCTGGACTTGAGCTAGTCGTAGTGCCGGTTGAAGTCGACAATGACGGGGTCGTTGTACCTGTGCTCGATGTGCTTGATGCAGATGAAGGTACAGATGTTGTTGATGTAGTTGCAGCCCCTGTTGTGCTCGTCGAAGCCGACTGACTTGTGGAAGCGCTCGAGCTTGATGTTACAGGAAGCAAAGTGCTGCTTGATTCTGTTGTTGTGACTGAAGCACCAGTCGTGCTACTTGTCGTTGAGCTTGAAGGCGCCTGGCTTGTACTTGAAGACAGAATGCTACTAGTCGAGATCGTTGTGGGAGCTGAAAATGAGGGAGTAAAGCGTCGCAATGCTGCGCAAAGGTTGCAAAATTATATGAACATCAAATTGTAAACGCTAAACTTGAACGCTCTCAAATATCTAGTAGTGCAGCACAGCCAACAAATACTGCAGTACTCCAGATAGAAGAAAAGAAAGATGAATAAGTAGAAATGCCATGGCTTCGGGTCGCTGCAAAACTTGCCAACTATCATGGAACGTTCTCACTAACTTAATCTATAATATCTAGATAACTATGGAATAACGAATAACGGTACTTTAAATATGCTCGCTGTTATGCAAACCAAACAATTGTTTTAGTGCAAAGGCACAGCTGCAACCAACATAATAAAATGCCGCCATATAGCTGGGAGAGGGACCTGTAATTAAAACGCGCTAGCTATTTTCCTGGCTCATTGCCAGACACCATCTAGGTGCTAACCTCAATAAAGGGAAGGGTACAAATGCCTTTACACACCTTCAGACGTTGAGGTGCCGGTAGACGTTTGAACACTTGTGCTGCTCGATGTGGCATCAGAAAGCCCTGTAGACTGCGATGTGGTATCTGATGGAGTTGTGGCAGAAGTGGTAGAGCTTGTGCTACTCGTTATCCCAGCTCTAGTGCTAGACGTAGACACTGGCGTTGTAGAAGTAGTCACAGTTGAACTGGTACCTGTACTCAGGGAACTTGCAGTTGTTGAACTGGAGGCCTGGGTCGACGTCCCGACCGTTGACGAGCTTGAACTTGGAACTGCACTAGTCGTCGTACTAAGCGTCGATGTTGATGACGAAGGGGTTGTTGTGCCTGTGCTCGAACTTACAAGGGTGCTTGATGAAGGTACAGACGTTGTTGATGTTGGCACTTGCGTTGTGCTCGTTGCAGCAGACGCACTTGTAGAAGCGCTTGAGCCTGTCGAGCTGCTTGTTCCTGTTGATGTACTTGAAACTCCAGTTGTGCTTGTCGTTTGCAAGGTCGAAGAAGACTGACTTGTGCTTGAAGTCACGACGGTAGTGGACGCGGTCGTTGTTGGGGCTGAAAAGAACAGAGCATAATTGTCGCAATGCTGCCAAAATAGCAATAAAAAAAGACACACCCGACCTGATACGTTGGCACCTAGCACCTGAAACCCTACATGGAAACTATCATTTTTAAATGATGCATGCAGCGCAGCCTGCCAAATATCTGTACAGCATAATTATCATAAAAAAGCATGTATGTCACAATTACTAAACAGAAAGCTTTCGCATGCGCAAACGCAATTAAACGGTCTCAAGTTTAGCTTAAAAATGAAGGAAATGGGCGTCGCATCTACTTGGGTTGACACGAAAATCTCTTACACACCTTCAGAAGTTGATGATGAGCTGGTAGACGTTTGAATACTGCTGCCAGTTGAGGACACACCAAAACTGCTTGTCGATTGCGACGTGCTATCCGACGGTGTTGTAGACGACGTGGGTTGGGTTGTCGTATTCGTTACCCCAGCTGTACTACCTGATGTAGAAGCTGATGTCGAGGATGTTGACAGAGCCTGAGCGGTGTTTGTACTCTGGGTAGACGTCGTTGTAGAGCTTGAAGCCTGGCTTGAACTTCCCACAGTCGAAGAGGTTGTAGCTGGACTTGAGCTAGTCGTAGTGCCGGTTGAAGTCGACAATGACGGGGTCGTTGTACCTGTGCTCGATGTGCTTGATGCAGATGAAGGTACAGATGTTGTTGATGTAGTTGCAGCCCCTGTTGTGCTCGTCGAAGCCGACCGACTTGTGGAAGCGCTCGAGCTTGATGTTACAGGAAGCAAAGTGCTGCTTGATTCTGTTGTTGTGACTGAAGCACCAGTCGTGCTACTTGTCGTTGAGCTTGAAGGCGCCTGGCTTGTACTTGAAGACAGAATGCTACTAGTCGAGATCGTTGTGGGAGCTGAAAATGAGGGAGTAAAGCGTCGCAATGCTGCGCAAAAGTTGCAAAATTATATGAACATCAAATTGTAAACGCTAAACTTGAACGCTCTCAAATATCTAGTAGTGCAGCACAGCCAACAAATACTGCAGTACTCCAGATAGAAGAAAAGAAAGATGAATAAGTAGAAATGCCATGGCTTCGGGTCGCTGCAAAACTTGCCAACTATCATGGAACGTTCTTACTAATTTAATCTATAATATCTAGATAACTATGGAATAACGAATAACGGTACTTCAAATATGCTCGCTGTTATGCAAACCAAACAATTGTTTTAGTGCAAAGGCACAGCTGCAACCAACATAATAAAATGCTGCCATATAGCTGGGAGAGGGACCTGTAATTAAAACGCGCTAGCTATTTTCCTGGCTCATTGCCAGACACCATCTAGGTGCTAACCTCAATAAAGGGAAGGGTACAAATGCCTTTACACACCTTCAGACGTTGAGGTGCCGGTAGACGTTTGAACACTTGTGCTGCTCGATGTGGCATCAGAAAGCCCTGTAGACTGCGATGTGGTATCTGATGGAGTTGTGGCAGAAGTGGTAGAGCTTGTGCTACTCGTTATCCCAGCTCTAGTGCTAGACGTAGACACTGGCGTTGTAGAAGTAGTCACAGTTGAACTGGTACCTGTACTCAGGGAACTTGCAGTTGTTAAACTGGAGGCCTGGGTCGACGTCCCGACCGTTGACGAGCTTGAACTTGGAACTGCACTAGTCGTCGTACTAAGCGTCGATGTGAATGACGAAGGGGTTGTTGTGCCTGTGCTCGAACTTACAAGGGTGCTTGATGAAGGTACAGACGTTGTTGATGTTGGCACTTGCGTTGTGCTCGTTGCAGCAGACGCACTTGTAGAAGCGCTTGAGCCTGTCGAGCTGCTTGTTCCTGTTGATGTACTTGAAACTCCAGTTGTGCTTGTCGTTTGCAAGGTCGAAGAAGACTGACTTGTGCTTGAAGTCACGGCGGTAGTGGACGCGGTCGTTGTTGGGGCTGAAAAGAACAGAGCATAATTGTCGCAATGCCGCCAAAATAGCAATAAAATAAGACGCACCCGACCTGATACGTTGGCACCTAGCACCTGAAACCCTACATGGAAACTATCATTTTTAAATGATGCATGCAGCGCAGCCTGCCAAATATCTGTACAGCATAATTATCATAAAAAAAGCATGTATGTCACGATTACTAAACAGAAAGCTTTCGCATGCGCAAACGCAATTAAACGGTCTCAAGTTTAGCTGAAATGAAGGAAATGGGCGTCGCATCTACTTGGGTTGACACGAAAATCTCTTACACACCTGCAGAAGTTGCTGATGAGCTGGTAGACGTTTGAATACTGCTGCCAGTTGAGGACACACCAAAACTGCTTGTCGATTGCGACGTGCTATCCGACGGTGTTGTAGGCGACGTGGGTTGGGTTGTCGTACTCGTTACCCCAGCTGTACTACCTGATGTAGAAGCTGATGTCGAGGATGTTGACAGAGCCTGAGCGGTGCTTGTACTCTGGGTAGACGTCGTTGTAGAGCTTGAAGCCTGGCTTGAACTTCCCACAGTCGAAGAAGTTGTAGCTGGACTTGAGCTAGTCGTAGTGCCGGTTGAAGTCGACAATGACGGGGTCGTTGTACCTGTGCTCGATGTGCTTGATGCAGATGAAGGTACAGATGTTGTTGATGTAGTTGCAGCCCCTGTTGTGCTCGTCGAAGCCGACTGACTTGTGGAAGCGCTCGAGCTTGATGTTACAGGAAGCAAAGTGCTGCTTGATTCTGTTGTTGTGACTGAAGCACCAGTCGTGCTACTTGTCGTTGAGCTTGAAGGCGCCTGGCTTGTACTTGAAGACAGAATGCTACTAGTCGAGATCGTTGTGGGAGCTGAAAATGAGGGAGTAAAGCGTCGCAATGCTGCGCAAAGGTTGCAAAATTATATGAACATCAAATTGTAAACGCTAAACTTGAACGCTCTCAAATATCTAGTAGTGTAGCACAGCCAACAAATACTGCAGTACTCCAGATAGAAGAAAAGAAAGATGAATAAGTAGAAATGCCATGGCTTCGGGTCGCTGCAAAACTTGCCAACTGTCATGGAACGTTCTTAATAACTTAATCTATAATATCTATATAACTATGGAATAACGAATAACGGTACTTTAAATATGCTCGCTGTTATGCAAACCAAACAATTGTTTTAGTGCAAATGCACAGCTGCAACCAACATAATAAAATGCCGCCATATAGCTGGGAGAGGGACCTGTAATTAAAACGCGCTAGCTATTTTCCTGGCTCATTGCCAGACACCATCTAGGTGCTAACCTCAATAAAGGGAAGGGTACAAAAGCCTTTACACACCTTCAGACGTTGAGGTGCCGGTAGACGTTTGAACACTTGTGCTGCTCGATGTGGCATCAGAAAGCCCTGTAGACTGCGATGTAGTATCTGATGGAGTTGTGGCAGAAGTGGTAGAGCTTGTGCTACTCGTTATCCCAGCTCTAGTGCTAGACGTAGACACTGGCGTTGTAGAAGTAGTCACAGTTGAACTGGTACCTGTACTCAGGGAACTTGCAGTTGTTGAACTGGAGACCTGGGTCGACGTCCCGACCGTTGATGAGCTTGAACTTGGAACTGCACTAGTCGTCGTACTAAGCGTCGATGTTGATGACGAAGGGGTTGTTGTGCCTGTGCTCGAACTTACAAGGGTGCTTGATGAAGGTACAGACGTTGTTGATGTTGGCACTTGCGTTGTGCTCGTTGCAGCAGACGCACTTGTAGAAGCGCTTGAGCCTGTCGAGCTGCTTGTTCCTGTTGATGTACTTGAAACTCCAGTTGTGCTTGTCGTTTGCAAGGTCGAAGAAGACTGACTTGTGCTTGAAGTCACGACGGTAGTGGACGCGGTCGTTGTTGAGGCTGAAAAGAACAGAGCATAATTGTCGCAATGCTGCCAAAATAGCAATACAAAAAGACGCACCCGACCTGATACGTTGGCACCTAGCACCTGAAACCCTACATGGAAACTATCATTTTTAAATGATGCATGCAGCGCAGCCTGCCAAATATCTGTACAGCATAATTATCATAAAAAAAGCATGTATGTCACAATTACTAAACAGAAAGCTTTCGCATGCGCAAACGCAATTAAACGGTCTCAAGTTTAGCTTAAAAATGAAGGAAATGGGCGTCGCATCTACTTGGGTTGACACGAAAATCTCTTACACACCTTCAGAAGTTGATGATGAGCTGGTAGACGTTTGAATACTGCTGCCAGTTGAGGACACACCAAAACTGCTTGTCGATTGCGACGTGCTATCCGACGGTGTTGTCGACGACGTGGGTTTGGTTGTCGTACTCGTTACCCCAGCTGTACTACCTGATGTAGAAGCTGATGTCGAGGATGTTGACAGAGCCTGAGCGGTGCTTGTACTCTGGGTAGACGTCGTTGTAGAGCTTGAAGCCTGGCTTGAACTTCCCACAGTCGAAGAAGTTGTAGCTGGACTTGAGCTAGTCGTAGTGCCGGTTGAAGTCGACAATGACGGGGTCGTTGTACCTGTGCTTGATGTGCTTGATGCAGATGAAGGTACAGATGTTGTTGATGTAGTTGCAGCCCCTGTTGTGCTCGTCGAAGCCGACTGATTTGTGGAAGCGCTCGAGCTTGATGTTACAGGAAGCAAAGTGCTGCTTGATTCTGTTGTTGTGACTGAAGCACCAGTCGTGCTACTTGTCGTTGAGCTTGAAGGCGCCTGGCTTGTACTTGAAGACAGAATGCTACTAGTCGAGATCGTTGTGGGAGCTGAAAATGAGGAAGTAAAGCGTCGCAATGCTGCGCAAAGGTTGCAAAATTATATGAACATCAAATTGTAAACGCTAAACTTGAACGCTCTCAAATATCTAGTAGTGCAGCACAGCCAACAAATACTGCAGTACTCCAGATAGAAGAAAAGAAAGATGAATAAGTAGAAATGCCATGGCTTCGGGTCGCTGCAAAACTTGCCAACTATCATGGAACGTTCTTATTAACTTAATCTATAATATCTATATAACTATGGAATAACGAATAACGGTACTTTAAATATGCTCGCTGTTATGCAAACCAAACAATTGTTTTAGTGCAAAGGCACAGCTGCAACCAACATAATAAAATGCCGCCATATAGCTTGGAGAGGGACCTGTAATTAAAACGCGCTAGCTATTTTCCTGGCTCATTGCCAGACACCATCTAGGTGCTAACCTCAATAAAGGGAAGGGTACAAAAGCCTTTACACACCTTCAGACGTTGAGGTGCCGGTAGACGTTTGAACACTTGTGCTGCTCGATGTGGCATCAGAAAGCCCTGTAGACTGCGATGTGGTATCTGATGGAGTTGTGGCAGAAGTGGTAGAGCTTGTGCTACTCGTTATCCCAGCTCTAGTGCTAGACGTAGACACTGGCGTTGTAGAAGTAGTCACAGTTGAACTGGTACCTGTACTCAGGGAACTTGCAGTTGTTGAACTGGAGGCCTGGGTCGACGTCCCGACCGTTGACGAGCTTGAACTTGGAACTGCACTAGTCGTCGTACTAAGCGTCGATGTTGATGACGAAGGGGTTGTTGTGCCTGTGCTCGAACTTACAAGGGTGCTTGATGAAGGTACAGACGTTGTTGATGTTGGCACTTGCGTTGTGCTCGTTGCAGCAGACGCACTTGTAGAAGCGCTTGAGCCTGTCGAGCTGCTTGTTCCTGTTGATGTACTTGAAACTCCAGTTGTGCTTGTCGTTTGCAAGGTCGAAGAAGACTGACTTGTGCTTGAAGTCACGACGGTAGTGGACGCGGTCGTTGTTGGGGCTGAAAAGAACAGAGCATAATTGTCGCAATGCTGCCAAAATAGCAATAAAAAAAGACACACCCGACCTGATACGTTGGCACCTAGCACCTGAAACCCTACATGGAAACTATCATTTTTAAATGATGCATGCAGCGCAGCCTGCCAAATATCTGTACAGCATAATTATCATAAAAAAAGCATGTATGTCACAATTACTAAACAGAAAGCTTTCGCATGCGCAAACGCAATTAAACGGTCTCAAGTTTAGCTTAAAAATGAAGGAAATGGGCGTCGCATCTACTTGGGTTGACACGAAAATCTCTTACACACCTTCAGAAGTTGATGATGAGCTGGTAGACGTTTGAATACTGCTGCCAGTTGAGGACACACCAAAACTGCTTGTCGATTGCGACGTGCTATCCGACGGTGTTGTAGACGACGTGGGTTGGGTTGTCGTACTCGTTACCCCAGCTGTACTACCTGATGTAGAAGCTGATGTCGAGGATGTTGACAGAGCCTGAGCGGTGCTTGTACTCTGGGTAGACGTCGTTGTAGAGCTTGAAGCCTGGCTTGAACTTCCCACAGTCGAAGAAGTTGTAGCTGGACTTGAGCTAGTCGTAGTGCCGGTTGAAGTCGACAATGACGGGGTCGTTGTACCTGTGCTCGATGTGCTTGATGCAGATGAAGGTACAGATGTTGTTGATGTAGTTGCAGCCCCTGTTGTGCTCGTCGAAGCCGACTGGCTTGTGGAAGCGCTCGAGCTTGATGTTACAGGAAGCAAAGTGCTGCTTGATTCTGTTGTTGTGACTGAAGCTCCAGTCGTGCTACTTGTCGTTGAGCTTGAAGGCGCCTGGCTTGTACTTGAAGACAGAATGCTACTAGTCGAGATCGTTGTGGGAGCTGAAAATGAGGGAGTAAAGCGTCGCATTGCTGCGCAAAGGTTGCAAAATTATATGAACATTAAATTGTAAACGCTAAACTTGAACGCTCTCAAATATCTAGTAGTGCAGCACAGCCAACAAATACTGCAGTACTCCAGATAGAAGAAAAGAAAGATGAATAAGTAGAAATGCCATAGCTTCGGGTCGCTGCAAAACTTGCCAACTATCATGGAACGTTCTTACTAATTTAATCTTTAATATCTAGATAACTATGGAATAACGAATAACGGTACTTTAAATATGCTCGCTGTTATGCAAACCAAACAATTGTTTTAGTGCAAAGGCACAGCTGCAACCAACATAATAAAATGCCGCCATATAGCTGGGAGAGGGACCTGTAATTAAAACGCGCTAGCTATTTTCCTGGCTCATTGCCAGACACCATCTAGGTGCTAACCTCAATAAAGGGAAGGGTACAAATGCCTTTACACACCTTCAGACGTTGAGGTGCCGGTAGACGTTTGAACACTTGTGCTGCTCGATGTGGCATCAGAAAGCCCTGTAGACTGCGATGTGGTATCTGATGGAGTTGTGGCAGAAGTGTTAGAGCTTGTGCTACTCGTTATCCCAGCTGCAGTGCTAGACGTAGACACTGGCGTTGTAGAAGTAGTCACAGTTGAACTGGTACCTGTACTCAGGGAACTTGCAGTTGTTGAACTGGAGGCCTGGGTCGACGTCCCGACCGTTGACGAGCTTGATTTTGGAACTGCACTAGTCGTCGTACTAAGCGTCGATGTTGATGACGAAGGGGTTGTTGTGCCTGTGCTCGAACTTACAAGGGTGCTTGATGAAGGTACAGACGTTGTTGATGTTGGCACTTGCGTTGTGCTCGTTGCAGCAGACGCACTTGTAGAAGCGCTTGAGCCTGTCGAGCTGCTTGTTCCTGTTGATGTACTTGAAACTCCAGTTGTGCTTGTCGTTTGCAAGGTCGAAGAAGACTGACTTGTGCTTGAAGTCACGACGGTAGTGGACGCGGTCGTTGTTGGGGCTGAAAAGAACAGAGCATAATTGTCGCAATGCCGCCAAAATAGCAATAAAAAAAGACACACCCGACCTGATACGTTGGCACCTAGCACCTGAAACCCTACATGGAAACTATCATTTTTAAATGATGCATGCAGCGCAGCCTGCCAAATATCTGTACAGCATAATTATCATAAAAAAAGCATGTATGTCACAATTACTAAACAGAAAGCTTTCGCATGCGCAAACGCAATTAAACGGTCTCAAGTTTAGCTGAAATGAAGGAAATGGGCGTCGTATCTACTTGGGTTGACACGAAAATCTCTTACACACCTTCAGAAGTTGATGATGAGCTGGTAGACGTTTGAATACTGCTGCCAGTTGAGGACACACCAAAACTACTTGTCGATTGCGACGTGCTATCCGACGGTGTTGTAGACGACGTGGGTTGGGTTGTCGTACTCGTTACCCCAGCTGTACTACCTGATGTAGAAGCTGATGTCGAGGATGTTGACAGAGCCTGAGCGGTGCTTGTACTCTGGGTAGACGTCGTTGTAGAGCTTGAAGCCTGGCTTGAACTTCCCACAGTCGAAGAAGTTGTAGCTGGACTTGAGCTAGTCGTAGTGCCGGTTGAAGTCAACAATGACGGGGTCGTTGTACCTGTGCTCGATGTGCTTGATGCAGATGAAGGTACAGATGTTGTTGATGTAGTTGCAGCCCCTGTTGTGCTCGTCGAAGCCGACTGACTTGTGGAAGCGCTCGAGCTTGATGTTACAGGAAGCAAAGTGCTGCTTGATTCTGTTGTTGTGACTGAAGCACCAGTCGTGCTACTTGTCGTTGAGCTTGAAGGCGCCTGGCTTGTACTTGAGGACAGAATGCTACTAGTCGAGATCGTTGTGGGAGCTGAAAATGAGGGAGTAAAGCGTCCAATGCTGCGCAAAGGTTGCAAAATTATATGAACATCAAATTGTAAACGCTGAACTTGAACGCTCTCAAATACCTAGTAGTGCAGCACAGCCAACAAATACTGCAGTACTCCAGATAGAAGAAAAGAAAGATGAATAAGTAGAAATGCCATGGCTTCGGGTCGCTGCAAAACTTGCCAACTATCATGGAACGTTTTCACTAACTTAATCTATAATATCTAGATAACTATGGAATAACGAACAACGGTACTTTAAATATGCTCGCTGTTATGCAAACCAAACAATTGTTTTAGTGCAAATGCACAGCTGCAACCAACATAATAAAATGCCGCCATATAGCTGGGAGAGGGACCTGTAATTAAAACGCGCTAGCTATTTTCCTGGCTCATTGCCAGACACCATCTAGGTGCTAACCTCAATAAAGGGAAGGGTACAAATGCCTTTACACACCTTCAGACGTTGAGGTGCCGGTAGACGTTTGAACACTTGTGCTGCTCGATGTGGCATCAGAAAGCCCTGTAGACTGCGATGTGGTATCTGATGGAGTTGTGGCAGAAGTGGTAGAGCTTGTGCTACTCGTTATCCCAGCTCTAGTGCTAGACGTAGACACTGGCGTTGTAGAAGTAGTCACAGTTGAACTGGTACCTGTACTCAGGGAACTTGCAGTTGTTGAACTGGAGGCCTGGGTCGACGTCCCGACCGTTGACGAGCTTGAACTTGGAACTGCACTAGTTGTCGTACTAAGCGTCGATGTTGATGACGAAGGGGTTGTTGTGCCTGTGCTCGAACTTACAAAGGTGCTTGATGAAGGTACAGATGTTGTTGATGTTGGCACTTGCGTTGTGCTCGTTGCAGCAGACGCACTTGTAGAAGCGCTTGAGCCTGTCGAGCTGCTTGTTCCTGTTGATGTACTTGAAACTCCAGTTGTGCTTGTCGTTTGCAAGGTCGAAGAAGACTGACTTGTGCTTGAAGTCACGACGGTAGTGGACGCGGTCGTTGTTGGGGCTGAAAAGAACAGAGCATAATTGTCGCAATGCTGCCAAAATAGCAATAAAACAAGAGCGGCAAATTGTCGCAAGATACGCCCGTCTTACCCCAAGTTGTAAAGCTGGGACATGCACTGGACAAAATTCAAGTATGAAAAACGACAAAGGGCAATAACTCAAAAATTAAGCAAGCTAGAGTTATTATTCCTGTGCACTGCACTCCCCCTTGATGAGATCTATCCACCCATGAAATTTCATAACCCTAGCTAGTATAGTTTAGGAGATATTCACCGGACAAAATTCAAGTATGAAAAACGGCAAAGGGCAATAACTCAAAAATTAAGCGAGCAAGAGTTAGGGTTCCTGTGCACTGCACTCTCCCTTGATGAGATCTATCCACCCATGAAATTTCATAACCCTAGCTAGTATAGTTTTGGAGATATGCTCCGGACAAAATTCAGGTATGAAAAACAGCAAAGGGCAATAACTCAAAAATAAAGCAAGCAAGGGTAAGGGTTCCTGAGCACTGCACTCCCCCTCGATGAGATCTATCCACCCATAAAATTTCATAACCCTAGCTAGTATAGTTTTGGAGATATACTCCTGACAAAATTCAGGTATGAAAAAAGACAAAGGGCAATAACTCAAAAATTAAGCAAGCAACAGTTATGATTCCTGTGCACTGCACTCCCCCTCGATGAGATCTATCCATTCAGGAAATTTCATAACCCTAGCTAGTATAGTTTTGGAGATATGCTCCGGACAAAATTCAGGTATGAAAAACAGCAAAGGGCAATAACTCAAAAATTAAGCAAGCAAGAGTTATGGTTCCTAAGCACTGCACTCCTCCTCGATGAGATCTATCCACCCATGAAATTTCATAACCCTAGCTAGTATAGTTTTGGAGATATGCTCCGGACAAAATTCAGGTATGAAAAACAGCAAAGGGCAATAACTCAAAAATTAAGCAAGCAAGAGTTATGGTTCCTGTGCACTGCACTCCCCCTCGATGAGATCTATCCACCCATGAAATTTTGTAACCCTAGCTAGTATAGTTTTGGAGATATGCTCCGGACAAAATTCAAGTATGAAAAACGACAAAGGGCAATAACTCAAAAATTAAGCAAGCAAGAGTTATGGTTCCTGTGCATTGCACTCCCCCTCGATGAGATCTATCCACCCATGAAATTTCGTAACCCTAGCTAGAATAGTTTTGGAGATGTTCACCGGACAAAGAAATGGACGCCGCCCGCCCGCCCGGACGCCCGCCCGCCCGCCACGGGTGATCCCATAATACGTCCCGTCTTCGACGGGCGAATAAAAAGACACACACGACCTGATACGTTGGCACCTAGCACCTGAAACCCTACATGGAAACTATCATTTTTAAATGATGCATGCAGCGCAACCTGCCAAATATCTGTACAGCATAATTATCATAAAAAAAGCATGTATGTCAAGATTACTAAACAGAAAGCTTTCGCATGCGCAAACGCAATTAAACGGTCTCAAGTTTAGCTGAAATGAAGGAAATGGTCGTCACATCTACTTGGGTTGACACGAAAATCCCTTACACACCTTCAGAAGTTGATGATGAGCTGGTAGACGTTTGAATACTGCTGCCAGTTGAGGACACACCAAAACTGCTTGTCGATTGCGACGTGCTATCCGACGATGTTGTAGACGACGTGGGTTGGGTTGTCGTACTCGTTACCCCAGCTGTACTACCTGATGTAGAAGCTGATGTCGAGGACGTTGACAGAGCCTGAGCGGTGCTTGTACTCTGGGTAGACGTCGTTGTAGAGCTTGAAGCCTGGCTTGAACTTCCCACAGTCGAAGAAGTTGTAGCTGGACTTGATCTAGTCGTAGTGCCGGTTGAAGTCGACAATGACGGGGTCGTTGTACCTGTGCTCGATGTGCTTGATGCAGATGAAGGTACAGATGTTGTTGATGTAGTTGCAGCCCCTGTTGTGCTCGTCGAAGCCGACTGACTTGTGGAAGCGCTCGAGCTTGATGTTAAAGGAAGCAAAGTGCTGCTTGATTCTGTTGTTGTGACTGAAGCACCAGCCGTGCTACTTGTCGTTGAGCTTGAAGGCGCCTGGCTTGTACTTGAAGACGGAATGCTACTAGTCGAGATCGTCGTGGGAGCTGAAAATGAGGGAGTAAAGCGTCGCAATGCTGCGCAAAGGTTGCAAAATTATATGAACATCAAATTGTAAACGCTAAACTTGAACGCTCTCAAACATCTAGTAGTGCAGCACAGCCAACAAATACTGCAGTACTCCAGATAGAAAAAAAGAAAGATGAATAAGTAGAAATGCCATGGCTTTGCGTCGCTGTAAAACTCGCCAACTGTCTAGTCGAGATTGTTGTGGGAGCTGAAAATGGGAGATTAAAGCGTTGCTCGCTGCGTAATCATTACAATGTTATAGAAACATTAAATTGAATTCCTTAACATTAAACTCCTGGTCACAGTGGACCCTGCATTGAAACTCACACTTTTAAATTTGTGTATTTGCACAGTTCGATTGTTATTTATACAGCATAATTGTCATAATAAATCTTTTTATGTCATGTCTTTACTAGGAACGCTGAAAATGAGGGATTAAGTACCACGCAATAATATGTAAATATTTTAACTTTTTTTAATGAACATGAAATGCATTTTTTACGCTACGGCCACGTGCACCTTAATTTATCTATGAAAGAACCTGTTGCGTAGCAAACTGCGCCAATACTGTTACGTTTATTCTGCTTGTACATCGTATCTTATGTAATATTTTTGTTCTCGAAAAGTTCGTTCCGGAAGTGCATAGCATAGCTTGAATTAATTGCTTATCTTTGGTAATCGAGTTAACAGAAGCGCACACTTAAATATTGTATTCAGCTTAAAGGTGGGTATTTAGATTATATATATATCACAGAAATTTATATAAGAAAAAAAATATAAATCATCAATAATTGTGAAACATTAAATTACAAAAAAATCTTGTTCCCTTAAAAAGCTACGTAGCCTCTTCAAGTATTTTTTAGATTTCGCGCCAGAAATCAAAAAAGCATTGTGGGAATGTCAAGAGACTGGCACATGACTAATGACGCTTCAATTCCATAACATAATAAGCATGTAATTATTTTTTTCATGATGTCTTCTTCAGACGCTTTGTTTGAAGATTCGTCTATGTATTTTCGGTGTGTAAATGAGCGAGTTGCTCATGTAAAAATAGAACGTATTTCCCGTCGGTCTCGACCTTTGCCGTAGTGAATCTCGAATTTGTCTTGTTGTAGGATGGTTTTCAACTAATGGGGTTTTATGAATGAAAATTAAAAGGCTTTGGGAGTATAAGGATGACTTTTTTTTTGTATTTTTGTAAAATTTTCGTCCCAAAATCTGAAGGGCCACCTTTAATCACTTTAATATCTTATGTAATCTTCTCCAAAAGTTTCATTACTATTTTTTTTTAATAAGAGAGGTAGGTTCAAAGACAGAAGAGATTTGGAATAAAATCAAGTTATGATGCATGATCTGACAAAAATGTGTTTAATGCATCTCCCTGATGCTTAACACCAAGTTAGCCATCACGTAATTAGGGATCAATGAAATCAAACTGATCGAAACATGAAATACACGGGTCCCGTAACCCTTTCCTCCATATATACTCACTTTAACACACTGAAGAAAAAAGCTTTGGGAAAACATTGTGGAAAAAGATGAAATTGCTCAAAATGAGCAATTTCACCTTTTTCGACAATGTTTTCTATGGAATCTGTATCTTAAAATCCTTTAATAGCCACATTTCAGTTGTTGCCTGCAGCTTCTTTGAATTTGGAACGGTCTCAAAATGGTGTATTAGGGAATGGGTTAAACTGTAGAAAGTTGACCATTAGCAAAAAGTTTCGACCTGTGTCAACCAAATTCCAACTGCGTATGCTGACATGGGTACACACTTATTGCATTAAGCTCCCCCCCCCCCTTTTTTTTTTGAAATAATATGCCTCAATGATGATTGTCTTTATACACTTATACTAAAAATTACAGTAACATACGGCCTGCAACACGCAAAAAAGGACATTCCGACATTAGCGTAAAGTGTCGTTCTGGATCAGCCTGCGCGATCCGCGCGGGCTAATCCGAAATGACACTTTCCGTTTTTATGTAATTTTCTGTTTTGCACAAGTCTACTTAAGCATAAAATCGAATGTAGTCGTAAAGTAACGTCTTGGATTGGCCTGAGCGGCAGGCTTATCCGAGACGACACTTTACGCAAATGTCTGAATGCCCCGTTTCGCGTATTGCAAGCCAAGAAGCATCGACTTGTCAATGATGTCGTAGAAACAATGAAGGTGCCAACGCAAGCCACCATTCTGCAACAAAAGAATAAACAAAGCATTCTCTATGTATATTTGTATATTTTACACACCTGGAGTTGTCGATGAAGATCTAGAAGAGGATTGAATACTTGTGCTACTTGTAGGTACGCCAGTACTGTCTATTGTTGAAGAAGTTGGGGAGGTCTGACCTGTGCTGGTCGTTGCTCCATTGATTGAAGTGACTGCTAAGAGAATAGATTATGTTCATTAAAGACTATTATCCAGATATAGGAATATTAACCCATATCCTACTCAATAGCTAACATTAAATTTTCAATCAGGATTTTTAGGCTGTTAATCAGAGCTCCAGATAAGAGGAAGTGATGGCATTCTAAATTCGTTATTTCTCTTCCAAACCCTATGTTGTGGGTACTCATTAGAATCGTCTCGATGAGACGATTCTAATGAGTACCCATAACATAGGGTTTAGTGTAGAATAATTAATATTTCCAGGTTTGAAATCGAAATCACCCCCTCTACCTGGAGGTCTGGTTATTAATTTCCAAACAATGATTTTAGAGAAAGTCAAACTCAAAGCTGTGTTACGGTGCATTATGTACATGTATTTGTTAGAAATTTTTAAATGATATACAATTCTTGCAGATGCGATTTCCATGATAAGTACTGTTCTTGGTTACCCATGCCTCAACTTAACATTTTACCAAACGCCAAAATTTTAAGACTAGTCACAACTGGAAGCATTTGTAGACGACAAAATAAAGTTGATTCAAAATTACAAATTTGTCTAGGGAAGGGGGAGAAATGTGGAAAAAGGAGAAAACACCGGTTACCATCATTTCTCCCTTTCCAAATTTTTGTGTTTTTTTTTTTCAAAAGGGTATTTTGATCGGGTCCTCAAACTCGAAATAGTGTGGTAAAGAGTTTACCATACAATGACGACTTGTAACGCCCCTGAGGAAGAGGCCTTTTGAAAACATTGTGGGAAAAGGAGAAAATGCTGATAACCAGCATTTTCTCCTTTTCCCACAGTTTTCTATCATACCAATGCAAAATTGCACCATTTGAGCCACTTTGAAAGTGTCGTCTGCAAATGCTTTTAATTTGGTTTGGTCTAAAATTTGCTGTGTGGTAACGGGTTAAAACAGACATAAATGATCGTTTTGTCAGTTTTTTTTTTTCCACGGGATAACGTGAAGCTCACGACATCAATCGTAACACGTTATCAACTTAGGACATAATTATAAAGTCATACAGAATTTAAAATGGCCAGTGAAAATACCGATTTTCATGTTCTTGTCGCCTAGGCTGATTGCGCGTGCCTCACAACCAGATCGAAATATGACATCATTTACCCTACATTTCACACTCTTGACGTAATAATGTAATGCGTTGCTATGCAAGAGGGGTACGCCACGGGAAATAATGGAAAACAAGAGGGCCAAAATGGCCCTGGATCGCTCACCTGAATTTTTGAAAGGAACAAAGCCTTTTTTTTTTTTTTTTTTAAAGATATTGAAACACTGGAAACAAAATCATCATTTTGACAAGCAATTTTTAAAAATTCACCTGTAAAAGTCCTTTCAAAATCTGACCAGCAGTTTCAAAGAAGAATTATCAAGAATTTCTTCATTTCCATATACATGTAGTGCAAGTAGCCCCCATTCACCAGAGCAATGTTTCTCGACGAATCAAACTTTCACGAACAATTTTTGAAAAGGGTCACCCAAGGAATATCTCTGTGAAAATTTTCCAAAATCTGACAAGCCGTTTCAGAGAAGAAGAATTTTTAAGAATTTCTTCATTGCCCTAAAGTGCAAGTAGCCCCCATTCACCAGAGCCATGTTTCTTGATGAATCAAAATTTCACGAACAAATTTTGAAAAGGGTCACCCAATGAACATCTCTGTGAAATTATTTCAAAATCTGACCAGCCGTTCGAAAGAAGAAGAAATTTTAAGAATTTCTTCATTTCCCTATAGCGCAAGTAGCCCCCATTCACCAGAGCCAGGTTTCTTGACCTATCAAAATTTCACGAACAATTTTTGGAAAGGGTCACCCAAGGAACATCTCTGTGAAATTATTTCAAAACCTGACCAGCGATTTCAGAGAAGAAGAATTTTAAAAAATTTCTTCATTTCTGTATAGTGCAAGAAACCCCCATTCACCAGAGCCATGTTTCTAGACGGATCAAAATTTTGCAAACAATTTTTGAAAAGGGTCATCCAAGGAACATCTTTGTGAAATTATTTTAAAATCTGGTTAGCGGTTTCTGAGAAGAAGAATTTTTAAGAATTTCTTCATTTCTGTATATTGCAAGAAGCCGCCATTCACCAGAGCCATGTTTGTTAACGGATCAAAATTTCGCGAACAGTTTTTGAAAAGGGTCATCCAAGGAACATCTCTGTGAAATTATTTTAAAATCTGACCAGCGGTTTCAGAGAAGAAGAATTTTTAAGAATTTCTTCATTTCTGTATAGTGCAAGAAGCCCCCATCCACCAGAGCCATGTTTCTTGACGGACCAAAATTTCGCGAACAAATTTTGAAAAGGGTCACCCAAGGAACATCTCTGTGAAATTATTTTAAAATCTGGCCAGCGGTTTTAGAGAATAAGATTTTTAAAGAATTTCCTAAAAAATTCCATTTCGTTACCATGGCAACCAGAGTTTTTGACGGAATCAAATTCTGTGAACACTTTTTAAAGAGGACCTTCCAAGGAACATTCCAGTCAAGTTTGGTCCAAATCCGCCCAGCGGTTTAGGAGGAGTTGATGTTTGAAGAATTGTTGACGATGCACGACGCACGACGCACTGACGCACGACGCACAACGGACGACGGACACCGGGTGATCCCAAAAGCTCCCCTTGAGCACGTTGTGCTCAGGTGAGCTAAAAAAAAAACTGTACTTGATTTTGATAAAGCTCCTCCCACAAACGGTTAAAAGCATGAAACAATTTTTTTTTTCGGTGAGAGATCGAAATTTATTTCATCTCGTG
Organism: Tridacna crocea; assembly: GCA_943736015.1. Classification (NCBI taxonomy): domain Eukaryota; kingdom Metazoa; phylum Mollusca; class Bivalvia; order Cardiida; family Cardiidae; genus Tridacna; species Tridacna crocea. The sequence goes on along the minus strand of OX031057.1, from coordinate 47,801,876 downwards.
AACACATCGGTAATATTTTCACTCGTAACTGCCCACTCGTGATAATATCTCCATTGGTGTCCACTTGATGAAATGAATTTCGGTCTTTCATCGAAAAAAGAAATCTCTATTTACAAAATTCTTATCAATGAATTACTGATACTTCACAATAAATACACCATTAGTGTTGATAAATATTGCATCTTATTTCATGCTTTCCGGTTGGATATCGAGAAATAGCAGTGAAAATATTTTTCGATCTTACACTGGTACCACCAGTGAAAATACCGATTTTCACGTTCTTGTTGCCAAGGTAAATTGCGCGTGCCTATCAACCAGATGGGAAATATGACGTCATTTACCTTAGATTTCTCGCACATGACGTAATACTGAAATGCGTTGCTATGCGGAAGGGGTACGCCACAGGGAAGGGTTAAAAGCATGAAATGAATAGAATATTTGTTCTTTTCGGTGAAAGATCGAAATTAATTTTATCTCGTGAACACCATCGGTAATATTTTCACTCGTGGCTGCCCAACTCGTGAAAATATTACCGATGGTGTCCACTCGATGAATCCTTCATTATTGATATTGCACCATTCTTGATGATATTTTGGGAAAAAAAACAGTGAATTAAGATGAAAATGATTAGGATAATCAACTAGTTGTGTATGATAATAAAAATCTGTCACTGGAATGGAGTTTGATGCATTTAGAAATTTGCTCTTCGGACTTATTTTTTCGACCGCATCACACCTAAGTCTAGTGACAGATTTTTAATATCAATACATAACCAGTTGATTTTCTCGATAGAATAAATACAATCTGCGTGTGGACGATTACAACAGTAAAACCCTAAACTTAACGCAAATCACAGTAAATTTTCCATGGTTCTTCATACTAGTTTATGGAAATGCGTGCTTTAAAGCGGTATACAACTAGACTGTCGTTCAGGCAAACAAATTCTATAAATCTCTATTCTACTGCCAAAATCAACTGTAAAATTTTCTTATTGCTATCAATTGTACCTATTGTCTCGATATTTAAAGACAGTGGTATTGTCACGTGACTAGTAACAGATACATTTCACTCCTAAACTACCAGATAAATTCCAATCGACAGTACACACCAAAACTATTGCCATTTCACTGTTCTTCTCAGAGGGCAATTTTCACCATGGCCTGGTTTTAGTAAAAATAAAACTTCTCTATTTTGGTTTGCTTACATCCGCTGACGCGCTCAGTTTCCGACTTAAGTTTAGTTATTTCTTTGAGACCTTTGAGTAACATTAACAGACGTCGGTGGCGTTCTCAAATCTTGAGTTGACACGTCGTTCCACACTTTATGCAGAAAAATAATCGATTTAATTTTGTTAACTAGGTTAAGTCAGCTCATGTTAAGACTGTTAAAATGCTGGTAAAATGTCTGTCACATAGGGAGCTGAAATTAATAGAGAAACTGAGTTGGCGGATTTAAGCAAAATAAGAGACATATTTTTTGTGAAACCGTTCCCAGATCGGACAATGAGGACACAATATTCGGCTGCATGTTTTCTCCATTCTGATATCCATTTAGATTGTCTGTAAGGACGCACGAACTGGCGCTTTGAAGCCTACAGATTCAGCAAATGTCTGATAATTTCACTACACGGTGACTGTGCTGAGAACCCTTTCAGCCAAAATTATAATTGTAAACTAGACCCCTTTCATCTACTGAAAATTCAATCCACTGTTTTCGCAAATGACGCTAAGAGGGTTAAGGGGTAGAATGCATTTATTTATTCTTAAAAGGTTACGTGTTTGAATCCCATAGAAATATAAGAATAAAAACGACAGTGGGCGGAAGATTGTGCTTCCATGTTTGCAATGATGTCGCATGGTCAAATATGGAGCTCTAGCTAGTTTCCAGTCAAAATCTAGTTGTAAGTTGCTTTAAATCAACAAAAGATACAAAATTACTGTTTGTACATAAATGAGTCATGCATTTCTTATTACTACAAGGTGCAGTGCTATTGGTTTGGGAAAATTTACGGAAGCAGATATTTTTTTCCCCAATCCATATCCAAGTCCAAGTAATATGTATATGTAAATATAAAGTTCGTATGATCAAAACGTTATGTACACATTTTACAAATGTTACTCAACGAAGCAGGAATATACATTTTTCTCTTGCAATCTTCAAGGGTCTAACATTAAGTTGGTTAAATGTCGGTGTATTGAAATACTCACGTGCTTAACTGTGGCGCTTTTGTAGTTGTATCAGCATGAGATTCGATGAAGTTACAGTACGTAATATTTGTTCGACACTAAATACATGAATCATACATGTACCTACATCTAAATACATTCCAAAAGATTAGAACACGTATAGGAGACAAAGGTGAATCACGATTTCTTCGAAGCCACAGACTTCAAAATAACAATGTCTTTTAGTTTTTGCAAATTCCAACAAAATAGATAATCCTACAAAGAAATTGAGCCAAGTGCCATACTGGAAGGCTGACGCTCTTAGTTCATAAAGAGAAGGAAATTATCAAACGGGACAGACATTCGCTGTATCGTTAGTATTATGTTTGTACTTAGACTGAATGAAAGTTTACACCACTTTTAACAATATTTCATGCCACTCATTCATTTTTTTCCTCTGTGTTTATCCTGTTATGGGCTGGGGCTTTGCATTACATTGCTCAAGGACTCCAAAAACGTGACTTTTGGTTTAAATTCAATTTTACAAAATGGAAATGTTACTTTACCATAAGTTGACGATGTTGGCGTATCAGGTGTGGTAGATGATGACGCACTTGTTGATACTTGTGAGTTTGTAGAAGATACCGTAGAGGATGTTCCGGCTGTAGAATCTGTTGTTGATAAAGGTGTGGAGCTCGAAGCAGAGGTCGAAGATAACTCTGCTGTGGAGGTTACTGCTGATGTGCCTGGTGTACTAATGTTGGCTGTTGAAGTTGCAGCAGAGCTTCCATCTGACGTTGTTGCTAAAAAAGAAGTTGTTGACGATACCGACGTAGATGTTGTCGCTGGGTTATTTGTTGAAGATGTAAATACACTTGTTGTGGAACCTGATGTCGGACTTGAAGATGCACTTACTCCTGAAGATGTAATAGGTACAGAAGTAGAAAGGGTTGTTTGCGGTGTCGACGATGATTGTGTAGAACTCTCTGCTGCAGTAACAGAAGTTCCAGACGAAGTAGGTGTAGATTGTGCAGACGTTATTCCTGCTGTTGATGCCGTCGTCGCATTAGTCAAAGCTGTTGTACTTGCAGTTGACGGCGTGGAGGAGGGCGTTGATGTTGTAGAAGATGTAACTGTTGACGAAAGTGGGGATGTAAATGGTGATGAGTTTGTACTTATGCTAGATGAAGATATGGTCGATGTTGATGAAGTAGAAGACGAACTGCTGGCTATCATTACTGAAAGAAAAAGAACAAAGCACTTACACAACGCAACTGATTTTATAAATAATATGTCTTTTTTAATGGAGGTCGTAATACTATAGTTACCATTAAATTTCAAATAGACTATTGTTTAATTCATGCCATGTCCGGAGAGCGAATTCATCTCGGTGCAATAGGAGAAAGCAGCGACCTTTGTGGATGACGTTCTGTGCAGTCTGATCTTTGATCTACACCGTTCGCTTGTATTGTCAAGCGGAGCCCCGGTAGCTTAGTCGGTAGCGTGCAGGACTTGAGAACACGGGACCCAGGGTTCGATCCCTGGCTACGACAGCTGGCTCGGCCAATTTCTGTCCGAGGATTGACGATAGTCACTACGACAGTATTCATTCCTCTCCCACCGCTGACCACTGTTACGACGATGATCATCTTGGAAAGCAGCCAGTGGCTAGGAAAGAAAAGTGTGCGAAGTACTGGCAAAGGAAACTCCAGGAAAGCATGGATAGGTGCACTGGCCACTGCGATTTAACAGAAATAATGTTGAAAACACCACTTTTGCATACAATCAATTGTGTTGTCAAATCTATACAATCAAAACATTCGTAAGTTTTATTGGATTGCATTTTAGCCGTCGCAAGAGGTCCTGTTTATTTATTTGGAACTGAACCCTTTTCTCCATAGATACTCATTTCTACGAATTGCTTGTAGGGGTCTTTGGAAAACATTGTGGCAAAAGGTGAAATTGCTCGTGACGAGCAATTTCACCTTTTGTCAAAATGTTTTCTATGCTATCAAAAGATGCCATATTCACATAAGAAACTGTTTCATCCTTTCTGTTATTTAGGGTCAATTAGAGATACCATTGAAATGCCTTATGGGGTAAAGGAGTTAACCTACAAAACTTGATTCAAACTAATTACCTTGTGACAAGATGATTATGGAAAAAGCTAACATCTGTATTACGGTCTTTGATAACGTCATTTTCATCCGGGTATGTTTCAACTTTGACCAGTCATTTTTCTGCAATGAGAACGAGAAATGCCATTCATGGGGTACAAAATAGTACAAATAAGCTGCATATACACCGTTTTTACAAAAACAGTTTGAAGTGGTCCGTCGTTCGCTCATGAAAATAGACAAAAATATAATTATATCCATTGTTGTATGTTTGGTTTCCCGAAAACCGAGAAAATGTACGTAACTGACGAGGCAATCTTAAATATTTATTATTATACTCATGCTTTTGAATATCTACGACATCTGCCTTACTGATTTTTTATCTCTAGGTATTTCCTGCATTCCATCGTTCTTTCTCTTCCTTTGTTCCTTCTTACACTCGGAAAGCTCTACTTTGAATGGTGAATCAATTGTTTAGGTCTTAAGGAACAAAAGTATATTTTCTGTTTTTTGTATACCTTGTATCGTTTAACACTGGTAAGTGTCTCTCCCTCTCTTTCTCTCACAGAATTTGCATATGATAGATATTATTCCAACCATAAAGCCTGATAAAATAAGATATAATTTATACACTCTGCATGATTCTAGGATTCATTTGGGTTGCAGTTCAATCGAAAAGTAAATTATCTGTACTTCGACTATCTGTTGAAAACTGTGAAAAAGAACATGAAAGTGCTGATTATCAGAATAATTTTGTAATGGTGTTTGTGATGGGTTATTTTTCAGGGTCTTTACAATCCGTGACTATCTGGTGAAGTTATTAACCCTTTACTCCATAGATACTCATTTCTACACATTGCTTATGGAAGCCTTTGGAAAACAATGTGGCAAAAGGTGAAAGTGCTCTCGACGAGCAATTTCACCTTTTGTAACACTGTTTCCTATGCTCTCAAAATGTGTCATATACACATAAGAAACAGCTTCATCCTTGCTGTTATTTAGGATCAATTAGAGATACCATAGAAATGCCTTATGGGGTCATGATATATAGTATGTACAGGAACGCTTACCTTTCTGGTTGGAGCAGGAGCATGGTGACCCATCGTTCCCGATATCCTATGTCCTTTAATGTTACGTGGATACCATCTGCAAAAACACAACAGAACAATTTTTGTTTGAATTTTGAATAAATGCTTATCTTGCTAGATAACTAGTATTAAATTATCAGTTCGATATTAATAACTCAAATATTGATGTTTCAAAGTTTAGGGAATAATATCTCCTTATCGGACAGTGTAGATCAAAGATCAGACCGCATGTTCTGTGCAGTCTGATCTTAATCTACACTGTCCGCAAAAGGTCAGCTAGTCGCGTGTACCAGCCAAAGTGTTAACCCTCTCTCTCTCTCTCTCTCTCTCTCTCTCTCTCTTCTTTGAAAAGTCTTAACTCTTAACCTGGTAAATAGGTGAAACAAAATTTTCTCAAGGTACTATTTTTTTTCGTGAAAATATCTCCTTTTCGGAAGTGTGGATACAGGATCAGACTTCGCTTTCTTTGCAGTATAAGCTTGATCTACAAAGTCTGCATAAGGTCCTTGAGTCTCGCTCAGCAAGTTAAAAACAATATACTAATTTTCATTGGGTGCAAAGATGGTGGTAGAATTAAGACCCAAGTACCGAGCTTATTGTAACTTTAATATAAATTTGCTGAAATCAGGCTGAAAACTGCTTTAAAAATGAGTAAAGATGTATTTCTAAATCACATTTGAATAATTTGTGCAAACGATGAAAACCAATTCCATACTGCTCTTGCTGTACAGGAAAGATCCAAATCTGATCTTAAATCAACGTTATCTGCTATTGCGTGAAATGTTGTGGCAAACATTGCTTTGGAAATGTAGTTAAGACATGTTTTATACGATATTTAACAAGAGTTGGTTATGTTGCCATTTGCTTAACATAGTGTGTTTTCAAAGAAGAGCCTTCTCGCCTGAACTACAATTTCAGCAGCTTTGCAGGAAAAGATTTTTTCACTTTTAAACAGCAATTAACGAGATGAAATAAATAAAAAGGTAAATAAATAGATAAATAGAATAATGCAATAAGAAGACAGTGCCAAGTGACATTTCGATTTCATAAATAAGAACAGCATCAACTACAACAACAACAAAGACGATATACGTTGCTTAACCCTTTCCCAAACCACAAAATTTTAGACTTGTCCAAACTGAAACCACTTGCAGATGACAAAATATGAGCAACTCAAAAACTGAAATTTGTTTCCAGCTGGGTAGAAAACGTTGTGGGAAAAGGAGAAAATGATGGTTACGGAGATATGTTGCCTGGTAATATATAAAGGGTTATTTTACTTTTGATTTCCGGTTTTATATAAAAAAAAATGACTGTCAGAAAGCAACGGGAAATCGCCTGACTGGTATCCGGGAGGTAGGCCGTATTTTTTTCTTTGCTTGTTACCTTTTTAGGTGGAACAGGGCTGGTATTCACAAAAAATTCTTAGTTTCATTATTAGTCTAATCTTAAATTGGGAAAGTAACACAACTTCTGACTGGCTTAACCTTTGGCTAATCCGAGAACGCATTTTACGACAACACTAGATTTTGTTCTTAATTAGACTTGCGCAATATAGAAAATTACATAAAAACTGAAAGTGTCCTTTCGAATCAGTCTGCGCGGACTGCTCAGTCTGGTCAGGAATGACGCATTACGCAGATGTTCGAATGCCCCTTTTCGCGGCCTGCAAGCCAATTATTTCAATGATCCGGGTTTGCTTTTTTTTTAGGATATTGGTTTATCTTTCTGTCAGTCCTTCTATATACTGCCTGCAACACGCGAAACGGGGCATTCGGACATTTGCGTAAAAGTGTCGTCTCGGATCAGCCTGCGTAGTCCGCACAGGCTACTCCAAAACGACACATTTCGTCGGTTCGTTTTATATAATTTTCTTTTTGGCGCAAGTATACTGTGCCACAAAAATCTAATGAAGTCGTAAAGTGCCGTCACGGATTAGCCTGCGCGGACTGCGCAGGCTGATCCGAGACGACACTTTACGCAAATATTAGAATGTCCCTTTCCCTGCGGCAAGCCATACAATACATATATTTTTTTCATTTCAATTTCTCATTTACTTATCAATTTGTTTGATTTCGTTTATGTCTACATAATTATATCCATATATCGATCAACGTATCAATAAACAAACACGTCCATTATTCATCACCATTACATTTCGACCAATCTAGCCAACGCCCGTATTAAAGTCTGCCTTGACGGCCCGTTCTTTTCAAACATCTGAATTAATTTGTTTAGAGTCAATGATTGCCGTCAATATAAGCCTTTCAAGTCCTTTACGACTAAATCTCGAGTTTAAATGATGCTGACAAAAGGGCTTTTGAGAACATTGTGGAAAAAAAAAAGGAGAAAATGCTGGTAACCAGGTTTTTCCCCTTTTCAAACAGTGTTTGCTACTCTTTCATAGGCAAATTTTACAATTTCAGCCACTCTTTGTCTGTTGTCTGTAGATGCCTTCATTACGCACTTGTCCTATATTCTGTTGTGTTGGGTAAACGGTTAAGGTACCTCCAAACAGGCATTCTTAGTCCTTTTCAGACCGAATTGTTTTGTACAAAGGGAAAGCAATTGGCAAATCGTATGTGGCTAAATCTATTGGACCTATTTTCGAAATGAAAGAAACCATTTTGAGGATGAGACAAACATTTTTGTCCCATTCCATTTTTTTCAAATGCCCTCTCTGGTAGGATTCATGAAAATACTAGATATAACTGGTTAAGAAATTCCCCATAAGAAAACAATTCCGTACAAAACGACTCTAAAAAGAAGGCGATAAAAAATTTAGGGAAAAGGAGAATAATCATGCTGGTCACCAGGATTTTGTCCATTTCCACAAGCTGTTTCCCAACACTTGAATAACAAATTCTGTCTGTTGAGTTTCTATTTAATTTGTCGCCTGCAAACGCCTTGAATTTCGATTAGTCTGGTATTTTTCCGTTTGGTAAAGAATTAACCGTTTACCACACATTCCAAAGTTTTAACAACTCTGAGGAAGAATCCTTATAAAACCATTTTCGGAAAAGTAGAAATGCTGGTAACCAGGATTTTGTTTGTTTGCCAAATCTTTTCTCTTACCCTTGAAAGGCAAGTTCTTTCAACTGAGTCGTACTGAATTTGTCGCTTGCAAATGTCTTCGATTTCGACGTCTGACATTTGTATGCTGACAGCGGCACAATACACTATACAGTTATTCAATCTAGACCTTGGTACAGCCCGAAAAGTCGAGCCTGGCAGCGTAGTTGGTTGTTTTTTATTCTATTTGAGTTTGACGCCGTTTTAACTTTTCTTCTGCTAAATAACTAACATAAAATTTCCAATTCAATCGTAAAAACAACTAAATATTGCCATTTCAGAGGCATGTTTTGGGGAATAACATCTTATCGGACAGTTTAGATCAAGATCAGACTGCACGTTCTGTGCAGTCTGATCTTGGTCTAAAGTGTCCGCAAAAGGTCAGCGGGTCTCGCTTAGCAGCCAAAGGGTTCACAGCTTATGCCATGTCACGGCGGTCAGTGCACCTACGCAAATGTTTCCTGGCTTTCTCATACCAGTACTGACTTAACTTTTTATTTCAAGTCGCACACTACTTTTCTCACATGCATCAGAGGTGAGAGACGAAAATTTGCTGGAAAAAAAAAACTTTGCCTGAACCGGGTATCGAGCTCAAAACCACCAGGTCAGGAGTCAAATACGCAAAGCGCTGAGCTACTCGTATAATTTATAGTCGGTAGAGGCTAGAAGTTGAAAGCAGGGGTCTCTGATTCGAATCTCCAAGTATGCCGATTTCTTTTCGAGAAATGTTGTTAGTCATTGCGACAGAATTCATATCTCTCTCATCGCTGACATTATTTAGACAATGGTTACGTGGCAAATCAGCCAGTTGCTTCGGAAGAAACCCTATGCCAAAGGAATGGTAGAATAAAAGTCTATTAAAGCATCGATATAATTGTGCACTTGCCGCCGCTATAAAACTGCAAAAAAATGTTGAAAACGGTGTTATAAATCTTATAAGTGATCAACAACCTAAGCAGGGTGACATCAATTTAAAGCCAATTTATGTGCTCCAAATGGAAAGGAAAGGTTCCCATATCCGCTTGATTTAATGCTAACGTAAGTTTACCCTTTACAGAGGATAGTACCGTGTTATTGCGACCCTGAAGAGAACGGCTTTTGAAAACATCGTGGGAAAATGAGAAAATGCTGGTAAACAGCATTTTCTCCTTTTCCCACGATGTTTATCTATTCTTTAATGGACTGATCAAGCTGTTTGGACCAGATTTACTTCATCTTTTGTACTTTTTCTTTTCATTATTGACACGTCTTAACTTTTGACGTCTAGTTCACCCTGTTGGGGCAGCAAGTGAAAACAATGGCTTTTTCGGGTTGCGTAAATCCAAGATCAGAGTACACAGAACATGCAGTCTGATCTTGGATCTTTATCGCGCTCTAATATGCGAAGCAGTTTAGATAAAACTATGTCTAAAATTTATTGGCATCATTTTTAGATCGTCCAAAGACGACAAGCTGTTATGTTTGGCGCTGAAGAGTGAAGTCCTCAGGGCGTGCCGACAATTCAGGATTTTTTTTTTTCAACCCTATTGCAGTAAGAAAAAGTTGAATGGCGTATTTTACATTACAATACGCGACTCACAGCGTTACACCACGAGACATTCATTCAAAATTATGTGACCCACGCTCTGGAAAAACGGGGGTTTAATGGCATCTCCGTGAATGCATTGTACCAAGCGAGTCAGCACACAATCGTTGACCCATGAAAATCCATAAAGTCTGATAACCACCTGAATCATGGGGTAAACCGGTCCATCGACTTGCAGAAAATTGACCCAACAGCAAAAAGGTTTCGACCCATGTCAGCCTGCGCAGATTGCGCAGGCTGACATGGGTCGATACTTATTGCAGATGTATAAAGCCCCCTTTTTACAGAACACGACTAAATATGAAAAGGATAAAAAAACATCGTTCTGAATAAAACTGAAATATCACTATATAAAAACATGATTACTGAAGAGATATGTTTACTTCCATATTCTGAGGTGCTATTTACATAATATTATTCACCAGGTTCTTCTTTTATTTACATAAGTTAGTTTTATAATCACGCGACCTATCTCTCTGCAAAGGTGTTGCTTTTTTCCCCACAAGCATTAGTTCCATCAGATTATCAATGAACTGTTACGTGCATGACTGTCGTCATAGTATGACATCAAAACCTGCATATTTACCCTCAAAATGCATCAACTCTTACACATCTACATAATTTACATGAGCGGATCCAGATGGGGGGGGACCCAGGGTCCGGACCCCCCTGGAATTTTGGCAAAAATGCGGTTACCGGATTCGTGAAATGGTTCTGGTTTGATATTGCACAGCATTTATGTAAAATACAGTCATAAATTTAAAAAAAAGGGGGGTTCTAAATGTGGAGACTTCCTCATGAAAATAAGACGAGTGCTTTTTCGGAGCCCCCCCCCCCCCCGAGAAAGATATCTGGATCCGCGCTTGATCTAGAAGACAATGTCTCGCGAATAACAAGAACCAAATCAATGCGATAGGCTGTGTGATAAGGTGATAATTTTTTGGTGACCTTAAAGAACTTGTCACCAAAGAAATTATCACCTTATCGCATAGTGTAGATCTACAGTATAGAACAATACAGATTGATAAGAACCAAATTAATGCGATAGGCTGTGCGATAAGGTGGTAATTTTTTGGTGACCTTAAAGAACTTGTCACCAAAGAAATTATCACCTTATCGCATAGTGTAGATCTACAATATAGAACACTATTGGTTGATGTACATCAAACTCCACGTTCTTTTAGACAATTAATATGAATAACTTCTATTGGCAGAAGCAGGCTTAGAATTTTATATTCTAATGGCCATTTCGTTTTAATATAAGTAAGTATGGAAAAAGGCAGGCGAGCAGGTACATAAATGGGTTGATAAGGCAGATAAGTGGGTTGCTTTTTTAAATATGACATCTGTAGAAATATTACATGATATTGCACTATGTTCAACTTAAATTGTATATTAAACAAGTCTGTGTGGAGCATATAAGACACTTCGAAGATTTTTTTTCCTGAAATAGGGGTCAAAATCAGACAATACAAAAGATCAGTTTGCACATTCTGTCCAGTATTATTTTATGTGCATTCTCCAGAACAGCATCCGAAGCTTTGCATAACTTCCGAAAGGTTAACGACCGCTTATGTTTCTTCCCCGGTTTTCCGTCTGCTTATGACCTTCGTTTCGACGACAATATTTGGTCCAGCTTATTTTTATACGAAAAGTCAATGTGACAATTATGAAAAATAACAATTGTGGATACATGCTCTTGTTACTTAAGTCTAATATCTGAAAACATATGGCAAAAATAGAAATTGCTCGTTAAGAGCAATTTCTATTTTTGCCACATGTTTTCACGTGTGTTCTGCAACATGAAAACAGTCAACCGTAGTTGGCGATTTGATAAAAAAAACCATCAATTCCATTGAGATGGTTTTAGAACATTGGGCTAACTTTCCTGTTTAGGATCAGATGGTATTTTTTCAGCCTTCCTGCAAAATTATCAATGGAGAACTGTTATCTGGTACCCACTCTTCATACGTGAAATAGTTCAGATTTATCAAGGGAGGTAACTTATGTGAGGCAGTTAAAGCTATATTTCTTCAAGTGACGCCGAACGAGTGCCAATAACTTTTATTTCGGTCTCTTTTGCGCTGGCTCACTTAGATTAACTTCGATTTGATTGATGTTTTTATAGAGTAAATCAAACGTTTCTGTAAAATATGGCTTGTTGATTCACCCTAGTAAATAAATTAGCAGAACATTTTGTCTTTTTTAAAGTTTTTCAAATACGAACAAAATTTATTTTTGTCAGATCAAAAGAAAAATCCTTCAGCTGCTAAGCGCGACTCACTGACCTTTCCCGGACAGCGTAGATCAAGATCACATTGCACAGAACTTGCAGTCTGATCTTGGATTCATACTGTCCGATAAGGTTAAATCTTTCCCTAAAAAACCCCCCTTGAAATCAGAAAACTTTGGCTTTTCCTATGGGCTTTAAAATTTCATTTATTTGCTTTAGCTGGATTGCTTAACAACGATAAGACTGAATGGTAAAAAGACTAAATACCAAGTTTTTGCTTTCCTTTTAACCCTTAGGCTACTCAAACACCTTTTGCGGAATGTGTAGATCAATATCAGACAGCACAAAATGTGTAGTCTGATCTTAGATCAGCAGAGACAAATTAGGAGGTATCCCCCTCTTCTTCTTCCCCCCCCCAAAAAAAAAAAAAACATTGTACATTGAAAAAACATCTAGAAAAAGTAGGATTCTGACTATCTACTTTTATAAAAAAAAATCATTTAACTTATCTAGTTGGTTAAGAGTTCAGCAATATATCGTTCGAGCTTGACGAAGTGGAAATAAAAAAAAACTTATATGATGGTGAATAAGTGTGTTAGCAGGTTGGAAATACAAATCATGCCTTGTCTGCAGTGTAAGTTTTTTTCGTTACCGGTCCGAGGGTGTGGTGGCACTGCTAAGTAAGTGAAGTGGTCAAAGCTTGTCAATAGTCCAGGGGATTGGCTTATCTGTCAAAGCTGCGTAAATTAACTCTTTTATTACTAAGCGCGACTCACGGACCTTTTGCAGACAGTGCAGATGAAGACATATGTGCTGCTAAAAGCATTTCAGTGTTTTTTTGAGCCGTTGATGATCAAGATCAGACTGCATAGATTGCTCGATCTGACCTTGAAATGGCACTGTCGAGGACATCGAGGTTTTCCCTATAAATAGAACCCTATAATCGCAATGATTTGAGTTTTTACTTTAGGCAAAGGAGTTTTGATTCACTCTTGTCCTGCAAAATAAGTGATACAAAACTTTCACAATCACTAGTAAAATCCAGATTTTGCTATTATAAAGGTATCTTTCGGAAATTATATTTCTTCATCAGACAGGGTAGATCAAAGATCAGACTGCACGTTCTGTGCAGTCTGATCTTCATCTACACTGTCCGCAAAAAGGTCAGAGAGTCACGCTTCGCAGCCTATGGATCAAGAATATATTGATATTACTAGTGAGACACTTCCTTAGCCATTTACCACACAGTCCAAATGTTGAACGACCTTGAGAAAGAAGAATTTTGAAAACATTGTAGGAAAATGAGAAAATGCAATTACGGTATACAGAATCTTCGTCCTTCCACAGCAATGTTTTTCCACCTTGTGAACGATAACTGTTAGAATTGTCGTCTGCATATGCTTTACGTGTGGACAGGTCTAGGTTAAAATTTTATTGTGAGATAAAAGAAGACAGACGACTTGTACTGGTAAAAATGCACTGAATAACAGTATGGTACAACAAAATTAATAGACTTCGATCTGGAAGCCGTAAAAACAACATATATCTAGTATCAAAGAAGAAACTGGCGATGAGCAATAATTTTTATCAAAATGTTTTCAAATGTCATTCGTGGGGAAGCAATTAACCATACGAAGAAAAAGAAAACAGTGTCACTGAGGTGTTTTAATCTCTTTAGTAAATATTTGATTTGTTTTCAATTATAGCTTATTTTGGTAACTTCATTGTTTAACACCCTTTGCCTCCAAAAACTTGTTTGGTTTGTATTGGAATTTAATGCCATTTTTAGAGTCATATTATGGCGATTAGTGAAGCACCTACTTGTTTCCTGGCTTTATCACACGAGCACCGACACAACTTTCTTTCCAAAGGTACTGACTACTGTTTTCACATACATAAGATGTGAGAGGACAAAAAATCGTCAGAAAGAAAGTTTGTCTAAACCAGATATAGAATTCACAACCTGGTATCACAGGTCACGAGTCAGATACGGTAACCTCTGAGCTACCCCGTCGGGCGTGCCGAAACTGTTACTACGATTCCTTCCCTCCTGGTCCACAACATACCATCCCTCTATCAATGAAGGTCCTTTCGGTCATATTGTACGTGCACCAAGGATTTGATAAATTGACTGAATAGTGCTTTTAGCTGCTTTCAAAATTACTTAAGCCACATATAGGCTACGGCTCACAGATCCATATGTTTCAAGGTATTCACCAGTACTGGGTTGGGGCTCTAAAGTGTCTTGCCCAAGGACACTTCCACGAAGGACCCAGTGGATTCAGTGCGACTAGAACTCGGCGCCTCTACGTCACGATTCCTATACTTTACCCTTGAGCCACACAAGACCCCTGCACAAATGTTGTTTTTTTTCCAGAGACAGAACCGCAGAATGTCGCACAAATGTCATTCATTATGATAGGGTGGAATCTAAAGAAAACCCCACAAAATTACCGCAAGTTAATTACCGTATGTGGACCACATTCTGTATTTGGTAGAAGGATGGGCTATACCCTTGAAATCTCCAATTATCCCTTTCCTACAGGGCAGAATTTTAGACCTATCCAAATTGAAAGCATATGCAGACAAAAATGGTATAGAGGCTGAAATAACGCAATTTTACTTTGATAGAGAAGAAAATTTTGTGGAAAAAGGAGAAAATGCTGGTGACCAGCATTTTCTCCTTTTCCCACAATGTTTTCTATCTTGCCGGAAACAAATTTCATTTTTTGGGGGGTCATGTTTAATTTGTCGTCTGCTACAGCTTCCAATTTAAACCAGTCTAAAATTTTGTCGTTTGGTAAAGAGTTAAGTGATGACTTGCTTGGTATCATACTTCAAGCAGATGCATTAAGCCCCCTTTTTCCAGAGCATGGCTCATTTGTCCGGAAGTCCATCTGCTACTTCATTTGTTCGTGCATTATTTTAAGGTAGTAGACCCCTAATACTTCTAGTGCTGCATTGCATAAAGTTTTCTTTATAGTTGATAAATACGGTTTTATACAGGTATAATACTTTTGCACATTTTTAACGGACCAGAAATTTCTTTGCGCCTGTCTTGAAATTATTTGTAGATACTAATGTTAGTTTTCAGAAAATGGAGGTAATTACTATCTCTCTTTGTAATGAAAATATAGTGGTTTTAGATTTATAAATGATAACTCTAGAAAAGACAAAAAGGGAAAAGTGGTTTGGTTAAAGCAGTACAATAACATTCTTTTTTAATCATAGCAAATTTTGTATGATAATATTATTGTGGAAATAGCTGTTTTCTATTAGGGGTCTACTACGTTAAGTACCAGAAAGAGCCAGATGAAGGGTACACTGATCCGTAAGTGATTAAAATGTATAATTTTACTCTTTTCACATAAACGTTTAACTCATTAGCAAACGACAAAATTTTGGGGTTGTCCAAATCGAAAGCAAATGCAGATGACAAAGTAAAAGTGACTGAAAATCTTTTAATTTGTTTTGTGAAGGTTAGAAAACATTGTGGGAAAAGGAGAAAATGCTGGTTACCAGCATTTTCTCCTTTTCCCACAATGTTTTCTACAGACTTCTTTCTCAGGGTCGTCAAAAGTAGGGATTGTGTGGTAACGGGTTAAAACGAGCACAAAAAATTAACTGTTCACAAATTTGACACACTGTAAAAAATTCTCATCAATCTATATCATCTTGCTCCCAGGACCTCGTTTTAATTATGAAAATACGAATTTTCAAAAAAAACTCATTGTGTTATTCTCTGGTAACATTTAGAGCGTAATAGAACCGACTACCTCTCTCAAACGACCCCGCAAATTAACGACCCTCGGTTAAAAGGCATACATAAAATATTGTAGGAGAAAGGAAAATGCTGGTAAAACAAAACATTGAAATTTCAATATTTGGGGTTTTATTATCGAATGGAAAATTTCATTTTAGTTATATAACAGGATAAGGTTTAATTCATTACCAGACGACAATATTTTAAGCTTGTCCAAATTGAAAGCATTTGCAGACGACAAAATAAAAGTGACTGAAAATTTGAAAATTGTTTTGTGAAGGATAGATAACATTGTGGGAAAAGGAAAAAAATGCTGGTAACCAGCATTTTCTCCTTTTCCCACAATGTTTTCCAAAGGCTTCTTTCTCAGGGGCGTCAAAAGTAGGGACTGTGTGGTAATGGGTTAAGGCAAATTACGTGTAAAAGGCACCGTTCACGTAGACTGGCTGCAACTCCCCATGACGCGTCCCCAATACTTATCCCTGACCACCCGGAAAGAAAATCGATTCTTATAGCAAGTGGCCAACACCCAAAAATTAGCATAAATTTTCATAAAAATAATTTTCAGTTGATTTGCCTCCCTCAAAGGAGTGATTGAATACGCGGACAGGTTGTGAAGAATATCTATGTAAACACGGGCGTTACAAAATAGACAGTGCCACTGAATTAATGGATTAAATTGAATGGTATATTTTACGGCTTTTGTACAGCTTGATTTCGTCTTTCTCAAAGTGAAGATGGGTAATCTTCAATACTGCGGTTAGGATTCCAAAATGTAAGCAATTTAATGTGGTTTTAACCCTTAAAGTGCTGAATTAATACGAGAGACATTTTTAAAAAGGAAAAAATTATCTGAAATATTGCTGTAATAAGGTTTTTCGTTTTGCCAGAATATGAAACAAAATAGAGGACAGTATAGATCAAGATCAGACTGCACGATCTGTGCAGTCTGATCTTGATCTACACTGTCCTCAAAAACAAGTTAATTCAGTTCCAGCGCTTTAAGGGTGCAATCCCCATTCCCACCATCCCCCGCCAAAAAAAGAAGTCCATGGTGTTTTCAGAAATAAGCTATGTACTCTGTAAAGGGGGATTAACCCTTTACCACACAGCAGAATTTCAAACTGGTCTTCATTGATGAAATTCACAGAGGACAATTCACACGTTCCTTGTTCCTGAACAGGTAGGAAACATTGTGGGAAAAGGAGAAAATGCTGGTTATCAGCATTTTCTCCTTTTCCCACAATGTTTTCAAAAGGCCATTTTCTCAGAGGTCGTTAAAGGTAGGGATTGTGCGTTAAAGGGTTAATGCGCCTGCAAATGGTATCGATTCATATAATCATGTCCAATCCGCGCAGGTTGATAAGAATGGAAACTTTTTTTGCTATTGATTAAAATTTTGCATGTCAAAGGACAATACTACCCCATGATCTAGTTGGTTTTTACATGCTTGTTACATGAAATAGGTTATATGGATCCATAATTATAAACAATATCTTGCTTGGCACGATGTACCATGGAGATGCATTAGGCTGCCGTTTGCCAGAGTACGGCCTAATGATATTGAGGTTATCAAGAAAAAGTTCGACCGCTTCAAAACCATCCCTGCGTTCAGAATGCTATGCCGGGTTAGTGCACGGTGCACTAAGATCGGACAGTTAGATTTAAACCGCTTTGTACAGGCTGATCCTCTGTCCACACAGTCAGGTATTTTTGGTGGAAAATCTACACAGTTGGGTGTTAATGGATTTGTAAGGATTGGTCTTTTCGTACTGCCTGAAAACGTCAAAATATATTTGAACCATGCCCTGTAAAAAGAGGACTAAGTGCATTTGCGAAAAGTATCGACCCAGGTCAGCCCGCGCAGGCTGACCTGGGCCGAAACTTTTCGCTATCCGCTAATTTTTTTGTATATCCAAGGACCAGTCTATCTCATGTTTAAGTTGGTTGTTATTTACAGTGGCTTGTACTCATAGACAAGTAGTTATCTGATGTTTTTATTGACATGATACTTCACGTAGACATATTTTTCCCTCTTATTCAAGAGTATGGCTCCTTTCTTTTTGCATCGCTACTTTGTTTGTGCTAGTTGTGCCCTAGGTTCAAGTGATAGGGTTCAATTGATTGAAAATAACGAACCTTTGAAACTATGAGAATTCTGGAGAAGTAGACCAGGAAAAAAAATTAAAGAAGAAGGGAAAGAAATTTTGGGAAGAAGAAGAAGAACAAGAACAAGAAGAACAAGAGAAGAAGAAGAAAAGGAAACAGTTCAATCACAAGCACAGAACCACGAAGAACACAAATTAAGTTAGATCAAGAACCCGGGCCGCCACAAATCAAGAAAACCGAAGCCAACTTTTCACGTTCAAATTATAATGGTTTCTGCAAGTCACATTACAAAAAAAAAATTCTTTTTGCAGGGTCTTTCATGATTTCGCTAAAAACGACAATTTGACACCCAAATGTGCTAAACACTTTTTATACAAAATGAAAACCGATATATTGCCCTTTAAATCTGTTCTGATAATATCAACTAAAGATAGAATTCTTTATTCTATTTCTTCCTGTTTCGACGATAAAGAGCTCTTGAAGGTCGGCGCCAGGCATTTCTATTCATAGAGGCATTCTATCTCTTATCCTACTGAATAACTAAAACAAAATGTGACCCGGCACGCAAAAAGGGACCTTCTGGGAAAAGCGAAAAGTGTTAACCCTGGTCAACCTGCGCAAATTGCGCAGGCTGACCAGGGTTGACACTTTTCGCTTTGATGGTATTTCCTGTAAGAAAAGTGGTCATTGTACCTTATTATCCCATTACCACACGAGAAAATTTTAGACTGGTCCAAATTGAAAGCATTTGCAGACGACAAAATAAAGGTGACTGAAAAATTGAAATTTGTTCTGGGAAGGATATAGAAAACACTGTGCGAAAGGGAGAAAATGCTTGTCACCAACATTTTCTCCTTTATGTCACCAACATTTTCTCCTTTACCCACAGTGTTTTCAAAAGGCTTCTTTCTCAGGGGCGTCAAGTGTAAGGATTGTGTGGTAATGGGTTATACAATCATTTTTGAATTATCAACTTAAACTGACCTGCGCTATCGTTGATCTGTTTTCATGTAATTGACATATAGAATTCCCACGTGGTCCCTTTTTGCGTGATGGGTAACAAATTTTAAATTGCACTTTAAAAACTCAAATATTGCTATTTAAGTTACGTTTTGGGGGAATGGTATCGCCTTATCGGACGGTGTAGATCCTAGACTAGACTGCATACATCTACAGTGTCCAATAAGGCACCTTTCTTGTCAGAAAATGCTTTACCAGACGAAATTTACTCTTGAGAAAATTAAAACCATTTGCAGACGACATTTTAAATTTGGCTTAAATGGTGCAATTTTTCCTGAATAGGGTAGAAAACACGATGGGGAAAAAGGATGAAATGCTGGTTACGAGAATTTCTCCTTTTCCAACAATGTTTTCAAGAAGCCTCTTTAACCGAATCGTTAAAAATCGTTAGTGTGTTGTAAAGAAATAAAATAGTAATATTTAGGTTTTTTGTACTGTCAGTTTGGAAGTTTCATTTCATTTGTATAGCAGGATCAAGATTAACATGCGGAATTGCGAGGTATAGGTATTTTAACTCATTATCGAGTTGATATAATGAAGAAGAAGAAGAAGAAGAAAAAGAAGAAGAAAAGAATTTAGGCTTGTCCAAATGGAAAGCATTTACAGATGACAAGATAAAATGGCCTAAAAATTTGAAATTTGTTTTGTGAAGGGTAGAAAACATTGTGGGAAAAGGAGAAAATGCTGGTCACCAGCATTTCCTCCTTTTCCAACAATGTTTTCTAAAGGCTTCTTCCCCCAGTGTCGTCAAACGTAGGGATTGTGTGGTATTAGGTTACAGAAGTCGAAGAAGAACCAAACAATAGGTGAGCTATCAGGGTGATACACGTATATAGTTAACAAAGTGTTGAGAAGTGCACAGAAAAACATTAGAGCCATGTTATGACAAAACAGGGTAAACTGCATCAATGTAATGCATGATTTAATCCTTTACCATCCTCGGATACCCCGGGGTCTCCCTATTTGCTACGCTACATCCTCGGATACCCCGGGGTCTCCCTATTTGCTACGCTACATCGACCCTGGGACAATTGACTAATAAAACTTTGAATCAGCCGCCGAAAATCGATACGAAACGTCATAGCGTACAGTCCACTAGCCCATCACAAAATGATGATGGAACCAATGAAAAGCCAGTATTCGGCCAGCGGTAGAGCGAGGGAAATTCAATTAATTGTCCCAGGGGTCGATGTAGCGTAGCAAATCGGGAGACCCCGGGGTATCCGAGGATGATCCTTTACCATACAATCCCGAATTTTAACAGCCCTGAGATAGAAGACCTTCTGAAAACATTGTGGTAAAAGGAGAAAATGCTGGTAACCAGCATTTTCTCCTTTTACCACAATGTTTTCGACCCTTCCCGAAACCAAATTTCAATTCTTTAGTCACATTGATTTTGTTGTTCTTCAAGTTTTTTTCAATTCGGACCAGTTTATAATTTTGTCGTTTGGTAAAGAGTTAAAGCAAAAAGTCACAGTAATATGAATCTATAGATTTTGTTTTTCTTTTTTTTTTTTCTTCTCTCTCTTTATTTTTCCAAACGCCTAGTCTCTATGATAATCCTTCTGTTTTTTTCCTACTATTTGTTGTTTCTTTCTCTGTGTGTATAATATTATGTGTGTGTATGTGTGTGTGTGTGTGTGTGGGGGGGGGGGTTAGGGGGTTGCGTGCTGGTATGCGTGCGTGCGTGTGTGTGTGATTGTTTGTTTGTTTGTGAATGACCTTGTTTATAAATTGTAGTATTTTCATATTGTGTTACTAGAAACTATGCATAGTTTACGTTACTTCAATAATCTATCTATCTATCT
The DNA here is from genome assembly GCA_943736015.1 of Tridacna crocea. Taxonomy (NCBI): domain Eukaryota; kingdom Metazoa; phylum Mollusca; class Bivalvia; order Cardiida; family Cardiidae; genus Tridacna; species Tridacna crocea. The sequence continues at coordinate 47,780,916 of OX031057.1, read as the reverse complement.
ATCTATCTATCTATCTATAAACATTTGACTGAGTTATTAGACAAACTGATCCTTTGACATACAGAACTTCGGATGACGGACAAATACTAAAAACATTTTAAGTCAGGTCCGCTGACCTGAATCGATACTTTTTGCGAATGCATAAAGTCTACTCCTACCCCTTTTCACAGAGCCCGGCTCAATCAGAACGAAAATGCTTACTTAGCTTAAATATCAGATGTCAAGATAGAAAGCAAGTAGGTGGGAGAGCATTTTCTTAAAATTTCTTTTTTAATTCTTTAATTTTCTATTTAATAAGTAACCCTTGTGAATCACGCGATCGGTTCAAGTACACAACATGAAAAAAAAATGATATTATTATATTTTATCACCTTGAATCAGGAAGTATTGGTCATAATGATGTATGCACAATTACCCCTTTCCATCGTAATGGTATGGAAAAGTAGCTTTTGTGGAAGCTGTACATTCAGATCAGACTGCACAGAACGTGGAGTCTGATCTGAGATCCACGCTGTCCGCTATTTATAAGTCATAATAAATCATAATCGAAAACGTGCGAGAATTTGCGGTGGAATCATGAATTTATGACTCACGACAGAGGAAAATATTTTAGGGGATGGTTAAAGAGTTATTTCTTTATCATACGATAAAATTTTTAGACTTGTCAAAATCTAAAACATTTGCAGACGACAAAATGAACTTGACTCAAAACTTGAAACTTGACTTAAGAAGAGTAGATAATATGATGGGAAAAAGACAGCACTTTCTTCGTTTCCCGGCACAATGTTTTCAGAAGGCTTCTTCCTCGGCGCCGTGAAAAAAGCAGAGGTTGTTTCGTAAAGAGTTAAAAATGCATATCCATTCGTGAGAAAATCTCATTTTTTTGTACCTGTCAAAATGAACAATGCTTGTAAAATTTATGCATACGCTTGAATCCTTTTAAAAAACATTTCAACATAGGAGGAGAAAACAAGGTGCTTTTTGCAGACGGCAATACTCAAGATCAGACGGCATATAGCGTGCAGCCCTATATCTTGCTTCAGTACCGTCTGCTAGTTCAGTAATATCGATTTGATAACAAAAATCTTTTTGAATTTCAGTTAATCCATTACCACTCAATCCCTACTTATGACGACCCTGAGAAAGGATCCTTTTTAAAATACATTGTGGGAAAAGGAGAAAATACTGGTAACCAGCATTTTCTCCTTTTCTCACAATGTTTTCTACCCTTCAGAAAACACATTTCAAATTTTCAGTCACTTATATTTTGTCTTCTGCAAATGCTTTCGATTTGGACAAACCTAAATTGTTGTCGTTTGGTAAAGAGTTAAGGATTATGACCCCCTTACTCATCGGTAAATGTCGGGTAAGATCGACATTTTTGCAAAGCTATTCGGTAGGTCTCGGCAGCTTCCGTCTTTAATATCAGAATTACGGGCTGTATTCGGCATAACTCGTACGATGGGAGCCATTAAATCCCTCGAGCTGTGACGAGTGTTAGGGGCTATATAGACTCACTAACTCATCGGTATTTTTCGTGAGACATCGACGTTTTCGCAAAGGCTAATCAGTAATGGTTAATCCCTCATTTGTCAGAGCATGGCCCTTTATGACAACGCATTTGAGGTTATTGACCTCAAGTCAAACCCTTAATTTTTTCACTACTGAATAGATAAATTGCATTTTCTGCCTGCTAATACAGTTCTGCTACAAGATCAAAAGGCAGTTCGGCCATAATCTAGAATAAATCAGTGGACAGTGTAGATCAAAAATCAGACTGCACGTTCTGTGCAGTCTGATCTTGATCTATACTGTCCACAAAAGCTTCTGCAAGAAAGAGTTAACTTGATACCAGAGGACTAATTTCCATCTTTTCCTGACATGCCTTGTTTTTGAAAATGTCGTGAACACACAGAAATTTGTTCAATACTGGATTTTTTTTTTTTTCATTTCTAAAACATTTACTGCTAGCTTATCATCATTTACTACCATTATATTATAAGACATCCATACTTTGAAATGAAAATGGCTCCAGAAACAAGAGTTTTCAAAAGGAACAACGTCAGTGGATCCTGGGCCACCACGTGACACATAAAATTAGGTGATTTTCTTTATTAAATTAGGTACAAAAAGTGTGACAAAAGCTGTATAGATTGAAATTACAAATTAATGAAAATACAACCGAAAATCAAATAATCGTACAAAAATATATATTTGTTCATTCTTAGCGAATTCTCGATTTTTATCACGATTATTATTTCATCTGGTCGACTTTCAGGCGACTAAAAAAGTATAACGATATCTGGGATAAGCTCAGTATTATATTGAATGTAACACACGAAAAGGGGAATTCGGACATTGCGTCAAGTGTCGTCTCAGATCAGCCTGCGCACTTCGCGCAGACAGATCCCAGACCAGACTTTACGACTGCATTCGACACATGCGAAAGAGAAAATGCATAAGGACGGAAAGTATTGTATCGGATCAGCCTGCGCGGACTGCGCAGGCTGATCCGATACAAAACTTTACGCAAATGTCCGAATGCCCCTTTTTCGCGTGATTCAAGCCATATTGAATGAGTTTTCAATTTCTTTTATGAAATATCAATGGTCCATAGTTCTGTCCATCCGAAGTTAGATATAGTTAGTATTATGTTTTATTGATGCAAAACGGTGCCCTACCCCGATCTATCAATTCACATAACATTATTCAAATGTATAATAATATTTATTTATGTACCGCGGGTTGTCATATGGAAAAATGATTTTCTTTAGCTTCCAGTGGCGGTATTTAATAACTTTTGTGGAGGGCTTAGATCAAGATCAGACTGTTCAGAACGTGAAGCGTGATCTTTCATTGTACACCGTCCGCTTACTCTTGTTTTATAACAACTTAAAATTGAACCACGACGATCTATACAAAGTTGATGAATGTTGCAATTATGACCCCAATGTTACCAAAGAGGTATGACCTCTCGAATATAGTGACTTCTCCTAGTGATTTCTTTATCCGTTTCAGAGCGATGGGCGAAAAATAAGTTGCCTTTGCTGACGGTATGGATCAAGATCAGACTGGTTAGAACCTGCAATCTGATCTTAAATCCACGCTGTCCGATTGATCAGGGCTAGACTAAAAGATAAAACAAGAAAACTCTGATTTGAAATATCTTTGGTCGTTAACATTTAATTCCTAACATAACAATTAACTATTTCGATCTATAAATATTCATGCACAATCAAATGGAGTAGCACGCAATTATCGGATGAACAAACCATGGGACGACCTTGTTTTGGAACGAAAAAGCCCAGGACCAAGCGATGGGTGGACAAATTTTGTATCATTGCGCCAATAGAAGCGAGTGAAGCTAATTTCAATCAAAAATCAGTATTTCCTAGTGTATTTTAACAGGCCATTGCCAAAAACATATCTGAATGCCACCAAAAAGTTCATTTGCCTGAGAAAAATCGACTTTAACTGGATTTATTTCCTTCGACTTTGCACAAAATACGATACATGGCCTTCAAAATTCAAAATTGAACTCATAGTGGTATTGTTTTCGACAAATATCACAAAAACCTCTTTCGGAGTTTAACAAAGCTGTTTAGTCACTCATCAAAAGAGATTGTTTTTTTTTTTCAAATTTAGGTTCCATGAATAGATACTTTTTCAGCTGTTTTGGAAAAGAAAATGAATGGCGTGTAGTCCTTTCCGTACTTTTTTTTTGACATAATTTTTCAAAATTTATAATTTGTATATTTTCTGTGTCCACTGTATTGTGTGCGGATAAGATGACGACCTTTCCATATATTCACACGGCTCTGTTATGGCCCTCAGCTACACTGTTATGATTTTTCAAGAACGAATAAACCCTGTACTACACAATTTATATGTGGTCTGCAACGCGCGGAAAGAGGCATTCGGACGTTTGCGTAAAGTGTTGTCTCGGATCAGCCTGCGCAATCCGCGCATGCTAATCCGAGACGACTCTTTCCGTTTTTATGTAGTTTTACTGTAGGACAAAATCTAATACACATTATAGTCGTACAGAGCCGTCTCGGTTCAGCCTGCGCAGGTTGATTCGAGACGACACTTTACGTAAATGTCCGGAATGCCATTTTTCGTGTGTTGCAGGCAATTTATTCAAAGGAACATAGTCTGATTTTCAGTCCGATCATTTTTTTCCTTTTATTAATTTAGACGTTATTTTGGCTGATTGGTAAAACATTATGGGGAATAGAGCAATTGTTTGATACATGAAATTAATCCTCGTCCAGAAATGTCCTCCATGTTTCGCTCATTTAAGTCGCATTTAAATAATTGTCTGATTTTTTTTTTTTTTTTTTTTCAATTTCGGACAAGTCCACATTTTTTCTCATGTTGTGAAGGGTTAAATGGACATAAACTGTACAATTTTCCAAAACTTAAAATTTGTTTAAGAATAAACAGTGAAATGGAGAATAAAACGTTGTCATCAGATAAACGGTTCACCTCAGTTCAAACGTTGCGTCAATCAAACTTTAGTTGTTCTTTTTTTTTTTTAAAGAAAACAATCATACAAATTTAGATAACTTAAGCTTTATTTCATAACAACCTTTTTCCACATAACCCTTAGGTTGCTAGAGGCGCTACACCGACCTTTTGCGGACAGTGTAGATCTAAGATCAGACTGCACTGAAGGTGCAGTCTGATCTTGGGTCTACACTTTCCAGTAAGGAAACATAAATTTGAAAGAGCAATATTTTATGTTTTTAATAGATATTTGCAAATTTTCATTTTAATTCTTAAGCTAGATCCGGGTTAACGACGATCCTTCCACTTTGAACTTGTTCACTGCAAAACGGGGGTTTAAGTCGTCAACTCAGATATCCAAGTTTTACCGATTCGGACAGAGAAGACTATTGAAACATTGTGAGAAAAGGAGAAAATGCTGGTTACCAGCATTTTCTCCTTTTCCCACAATGTTTTCTTCCATTTTTTTAGGGTAGAAATTTGCTTGTGAACTCGTTTGCAAGATCAGAGTGATTGTTAAAAAGAAATGCCAATGGAAATATCGCTGAGAAATCAATGACAGGATAACGTGTAAAGAGAAAGAAATAATAATTTTAGTGCATTGTTTATTATGAAAGCAGAATTTATTTCCTATTTCCTGAGTCAATTATAAACGAACACCGACACACGCAAAACAGAAGTCTACGTAATATGAGCCGTGAATTGTGAAAAAGGGGATTTTCAAAATATCGAACCCGGCCAGCCTGTGCAGTCCTTGCAGGCTGATCAGGGTCTAAACTGTTCGCTATCGGTCAATTGTCCGCAGGTCAGAGGACTAGAGTTCCTTGTGATTCAATCTGTTATTAACCCATTACCATACAATCCCTACTTTTGACGATCCTGAATAAAAAGCCTTTAGAAAACATTGTGGGAAACGGAGAAAATGCTGGTAACCAGCATTTTCTCCTTTTCCCACAATGTTTTCTACCCTTCACAAAACAAATTCCAAGTTTTCAGTCACTTTAATTTTTGTTGTCTGCAAATGCTTTGGATTTGGACAAGCCTAAAATATTGTCGTTTGGTAATGAGTTAAACAAAATGGATTTTGCAGATACCTAATTATGTCTAGACTATAACCTGACATCATGCACCATGAAGGTATATTAACTTTACCAAACAATCCCTGGTTTTTACGACCCTGGGAATGACGGCTTTTGAAAACATTGAGGGAAAGGGAGAAAATGCTGGTCACCTCCGTGGATGTCTGCTTATCGCTTCATGTGTATTCGTAAGCGGTTTGTACAACGATGTTTCATTGACTTTTAGAAATATGATGCAAAGGGGGGTAATAACCAGCATCCAATAGAGGGCGCATCGCAAGAATCTCGAAATCGGGCTCAATCAGCCAAGGTAAGATCCATGTAGTGATCATATCCTTGGCTCGCGAAGATGCGTAAAGGGTTAACCAGCCCAAGCTTTACGAACCCTGAGGATTGATTGATTGATTGATAGATTGATTGATTGATTGATTGATTGATTTATTGATTGATTTATTGATTGAATGGTACATGTTTAACACCGTTTTCAACATTATTTCAGTTACATCGCGGCGGCCAGTGCAACCATCCACGCTTTCCTGGAGATTCTTTTACCGGTACTTCGCACCATTTTCTTTCTAAGCCACTGGCTGCTTTCCCACATAATCATCGTCGAAACAATGGTCAGCAGTGGAAGAGGAATGAATCCTGTCGCAGTGACTATCATCAATCCTCAAAAAGAAATTGGCCGAGCCAGGGGTTTAGGACCCTGAGGAAGAATTATTTTGAAAACATAGCAAGGAAGGGAAAAGGAATACTAGTAACAATTAAGCCTTTTCCAAGTTTCCTGATTACAAAAAAATGTATCCTATTTTCTCAAGGATGTATTTCATTTGGATTTGGATTTGAAACACAATTCATTTATCGTTTGATCTTTTGTCGACATTGGCAGTCTACATTTTCATTACGTGGTGAAAACTTGAGCCCAGTAAACGCTCTATAGGCTTTCTGACAATATCAAATTCTTTTTTTTCAGAAATTAATCGCATTTCTATGCACAATTACGTATTTTAATCCTTAATCTGCTAAGTGCAATCCACTGACCTTTTGCGGACAGTGTAGATCCAAGATCAGACTGCACAGAACGTGCAGTCTGATCTTGGATCCACACTGTCCGATACGAAGATAATTTTTCCCCAAAATATATTTTTGAAGTAGAAATATTTAGCCTTTTAGAATCGGTCTGAAAGATTCCTGTAACAACTTTAGCAGAATAAGGATTAAGCGACAACAGCAGTGCACGAGATAACAGAACTAAACCCTTTTAAATTCTGAAATCAGTGAGCCAGACTTTTTCAATTAGGAAATCAGAAAACGGTTAGCTTGAAGCAAGTGATGACATTCTTTTTTTTAATTCTAAGTAAAGCCCATTTTTTCTTCCAATATTGTGGAGTGTAGATTTAAGATCAGACGTCGTGGAACTTATAGGCAGATTTTGCACACAAAAACAAAGTTAAAATTACCGCTAATAATAAAAAAAAAAGCTAAAATCATTGGGGTTCAAGTAGGTGCAACCTTTTAATATACCGTTTAATTGTTACGATCTTTTTGTTTTCTTGTCAGCTCTATTCCATTCCTCATTATCCCTTTAGCTGCTAGGCGCGATTAGCTGATCTGTTGCGGACAGTGTAAATCAAGATCAGACTGCACAGAACGTGCAGTCTGATCTTGGATCTACACTGTCCGATAAGGAGATATTATTTCCCCAAACATTAACTTTGAATCACTAATATTTAAGTTATTAATATCGAACTGATGATTAAATTTTAGTTTTTTAGCAAGACAAGGGTTATGAACTGTTCATTGCTTTTGATTCTTTACTACATGACAAAAGTTTTGACCCGCCAAAATTGAAAGAATTTGCAGACGATAAATTTAGTGCGGCCTAAATTTTACCAACTGAGATGAAAAACATGATTGGAAAATGCTGGTAACCAATATTTTTCGCTTTTTCGACAGCGTTTTCAAAGGCTTTTTTTTTTTAAACCCGGGGTCCAGTAACTCACAGAAGGGTATGGTAAAGAGTTGTCCGCTATATGTGCATTGTGTTTGTGCATGTGTTGGGGACACAATGGACTGACTGTCTGATACTTCCTGGTGCGGCTCTGAGCCAGAATTTCAAGTTTAGATTGGGTCAATCTCTGACAGAAGGGGTCTGAATGCATTTTACCAAGCAAGTCATCTTACAGAGCTCGATGGATTCATAAATTTAGTTTGTGTTTTGACAGTCTGACAGGGTTCGAATCCCCGACTGGCCTACTGAAATTACTAATAGTCTTTCGGATGAGACATTAAACCGAGGTCCAATGTGAAGGTGCTATACACCGAGCACGTTTAAGAACCAGGCGAAGCTCTCAGTAGTTTCGACCTGTATCCTTGCACTATTCCCCGCAACAACTAAGTGTCTTCTGGGGGCGTCGCTCAGATAGGCAACCGGTAGCGACGATAAATAAACGCAAATAACCAAACCAACAGATTGTATCGGAGTCTAAATGTATTCATTTCTGACGCAGCAATATTCATATCTATAGTTGACATGTCATTTGCTAAAATTCTACTTTGATAATTTAATAATTCAGTACTCTCCTTATAAGAAAGTTATTTTAATCCACAGCAAATGAAAAGAAAAAAGAAAACATCCTTTTTGCGAGATACAAAACATATTAGACGCTAAATAAATCTTTATCCTTCAAAAAGTATTTATGAAACATTCAAGCTGATAGTAAAATCAGAATGATCCTATTTCATTTTTTTTTTAAATGTCTCCCTATCGGACAATGTAGATCCAAGATCAGACTGCACGTTCTGTGCAGTCTGATCTTGAACATACAGTGTCCGTAAAAAGTCACTGAGTCGTACGTATCAGTTTAACTCTTTCCCAAACGGCAAAACTTTAGACTGGTGCAAATTGAAAGCACTTGCAGATGACAAAATAAACGTAACAGAAAAATTGAAATTTGATTCTAGCAGCGTAGAAAATATTGTGGGAAAAGGAGAAAAGGAGAAGCATTTTCTCCTTTTCTCACAATCTTTTCAAAAGGCTTCTATCTCAGGGTCGTAAAAACCAGAGATTGTTTGGTAAAGCATTCAGCAATACTTGTAACCGTTATGGCGCCAAATAAACAAAAGTCAAAATTTTCAGTCGAGAAAAACATTGGAATAACTGCTGGTCCAAGACTGCCTTTTTGGAAGAATGTGTTAGCATAATGGACAGTGTAGATCTCAGATCAGACTGCATATTTTATGAAGTCTAACCTTGCTCTGCACCGGCTGCAAAGCACCTTTAAATTTTAAAGGTACCGTATCGGCTATGCAAAATCCTTGGACAGAAGAGCGAGACTTCTCTGAGAATACTCGTGTCAACTTGCTTTCTAATATTTGACTGAATGTGACGCTGACCCTTTAACCCTTTCCCAAACAAGCCCTTGATTTTACTTGTCTGCACTAAAAGTCTTTTGAAAACACTGTGGGAAAAGGAGAAATTGCTCGTAACGAGCAATTTCTCCTTTTCCCACAGTGTTTTCTACCCTTTTTAAAAAAAATTGCCATTTTGTCCAAATCTAAAATTGTCGTCTGCAAGTTCTTCCGGGTTGGAAGAGTCCAAAATTTGTCGTTTGGGAAAAGGTTAAAAAACCATCTTTCAAATGATGGCTTCTTTTCCACGTTTTTTCCCCCTTAAATCAAGCATTGGAGTAAGGGAAAGTCCATCTGCGTCATCAAGTTATCAAAGAAAGGGATATGACCCGTAGATTCATGTCGTTTACCTATGATGGGAACATGTAAAAAGAAAAAGGAATCTACCCAGATCTATTAATGGATTTTTCAATAGAAAACGTTTTGAAGTTATTAATATTTATGAAGCTTTCATGGTGTTTGGTAAGAAAAATGCAGGGCGGGGTGACTTTTGGAATGAAAGGAAGGACAAAGGAAGCGATGGGGAGGTAATGCTGTTTGATGATTTGTGGACGACATGATTGAATATATTTTTGCTGTCGTTCTACACCCATATATTTCAATAACGATGATAATTTTGCAGTTGTGTAACAGCCATAAAATGTACTGATATATATGTGCTATAAAATACTATAGAAATTCAAATTTGTCACATCTTTTTTGCAATATAATCACAATTATTATCATTGAAACATACATAAAAAAACATTTTCGATAAAAAGTGAACTCTACTGTACAATTTTACGAAAGATTGATTTGAAATATTACATAAAATTATATAAATTAAAGTTAATCTTTTCTGATTTTTGTTTGTTTGGTGTGTCTCTTCGTTTCAACATTTTTTTTCCAATTTAAGCTTCGTTTTGTGGTATAATCGACAAAAAACACGCCGTTATAAAACAGAAATAAAAAGAAAATGGTATGTGGCTGCGGCTAGAGAACCTAGCCATGCTTTCCTGGGGTGTATTTTTCTATTACATTGCTCAACGTCCTTTCCAACCCACAGGTTGCTTTACTCACATCCAAATAGTCACAGCAGAAATGAAAAAAAAAAAAGCCGACTTGGTGCTGTAAAGGAGTAAACGTAATCACTGAGCCGGTGTAATGCAGAGAAATGACCCTCCCCTACAAAATGACCCGGGTCATTATTCTACGTAGAGAAATGACCCCTCGGGGTCATTTCTCTACGTAGAAAAATTATCCGGGTCTTTCCTCTACGTAGTGAAATGACCCATGGGTCGTTCCTCTACATAGTGAAAGGACTTCTGGGGTGATTTCTCTACGTAGAATAATGACCCGGGGAGGGCAATTTCTATGCATTACACCGGTCAGACCAACGTAAACTAAAGACTGTAGCAAAATAAGGCAATTGATTCAAAAACAACTTATCAAACATAGTATCGCAGAAGTCTTATCTGAGGGAAAATTTCTTACGTTCGGAGTTATTAACCATTCACCAGTTGACAAAATCTTAGCCTCGTCCAAACTGAAAGCATTTGCAGACGACAATTTCAGTGTGGCTCAAATGGTGCAATAGTTACCGGCATTTTCTCATTTTCCCACAATGTTTTCAAAAGATTTCTTTCTAAATGTCGTCAAAACTCGCCATTGTGTTGTAAAGGGTTAAATCTTGATCTACATTATCTTCAATATACCCTGAGTCAAGCTATGGGGCCTGAGGATGAACTGTCACTATTGAACAAAATATTTTTCCTGGGCAGGTTTCTCTTATTGTAAAACTCCGCATACTGCTACTCGTATTTTCAATTTCTCTGTCGAAAAAATATCCTACCATAGCGGACAGAGTAGATCCAAGACCAGACTGCAGGTTTTGTGCACTCTGATCTTAATCTACACTGTACGCAAATGCTCTTAAAGCAGTGCTAAGCAGCCGAAGGGATTACTTTTCATCGCATTTTTTTTCTAAACGGTAATTCGTCCTGCAACTTCCGGTGAAATATCGCTGCAATAATCTCGCTAAGAAGTGGTTAATTACTGGTTGATAGCGGTGTACCCAGACAAGAACAGCAGGTAAACGTTAGGACGAAACACGTTTTTTGTGATAAGAGGTCATTCCCATAGTAATTATTGAAGGGCACTGGTATGAAATTGTGAAAATATGACAAATTATAGCAAACTGTCCAATGTATGTTTATTTTTTTCAACTCATTACCAAACGACAAAATTTTAGGTTTGTCCAAATCGAAAGCATTTGCAGACGAGCGTATGAAAGAAACTGAAAATTTTGAAATTTGTTTTGTGAGGGTATAAAACATTGTGGAAAAAGGAGAAAATGCTGATTACCAGCATTTTCTCCTTTCCTGACAATGTTTTCTAAAGGCTTCTTTCTCAAGGTCGTCAAAAGTAGGGATTGTATGGTAATGGATTAAGAAAAGGACCAAGGTCCTATCACTTTCTATACTGTGTAATCCTAAGCACTTATAAACGAACCATTCTGAATAGCTTTCTTGGTTTTATAATGTACTTAGTTCTAATGTATTGGCGTTTCTGATTGCCTTTACTACTGAATTTAACCAATTAGAAATTAATTTCCTCTTAAATTTAAACAACTCTTTAGACTTGGACTTTTGTTAAGAATATTTGGTAAATATGATTTCCGAGGTTTACTGCTAATGAAAGCATCGGAGATAATAATTTAATATCCGTTTTTTCATGAACATTGGCGAGTTCTGATTGGCTGAAAATATTTTTTCATAGCTACATGAAAAAAATATTACCTTATGCCGGAACTACTATTGCATGCTGAAGGTTACTTTTGCGGGTCCTACACACTGCTCTGGTCCTTTATTTTCATTTTATTGGTTAATTTTCAGTATTAGGGATCTGGAAACTGCTTCCCTATTATATTCTTGCCCCATACAAAATATGAGAGGAAGGGACTTTAGAAACTCCAACATTAGATTTAAAGCTAAAGAAAATGAATGCACTTTGAATTTTTTCGTGGTTAAATGTTTTCTGTAATATTAAATTATAAGGAATGAAGAGAATTTGTTTTTTCATGGAGGTTTGGGAAAAAAACTTAATCAGACTAAACGGCTTCGCAGTTTCATACAGTGGTTAGGGTTTTTTTTTCACACCTCCATGAAAAAAAAAATCCTCTTCATTCCTTCAGTACATCACATTTTAATTTCGTTACAAAAAGTCTCATGATTTTATGAGATGAAGACTTTCGAAAATATAGTGGAAAAAGGATAAGATAGTGGTTACAATCATTTCCTTCTTTTCCCAACATGTTTTTACTATAACAAATGCAGAAATCATTAAAGTAATTTGAAATGCATTCATATTGTCGTCTGCACATAATTTCAGTTTGGTCGAGTTCACAATCTTATCGTTTGGTAAGAACTTTTTACAAATCACACTGAGAACGCCTATAAAAGGGATTTCGGTAAAAAAAACAACGCATAAATAACCGGCATTTTCTATTTTTCCCGCGATGCTTTCTTCCCTTTTAGAGACACATTGAATCGTGGGTACCACTATTTACCACATCACCTCCCGTTTTTATGTAATTTTCTGTTTTGCGCAAGTAGTACAAAAGCAAATGTAGTCGTATAGTGCCGTCTCGGATTAGCCTGTGAGGACTGCGCAGACTGATCCGCCCACAAAGTTATCTAACTTTTCTGAGACACAAACCACCAATTACGACAGATATTTCACTAATAAAACTAATGCTCGTCGCTGGACAATGAATCTAAAGGACATATATAATATTCGAAATTTCAAAAAAACAAAAAAAAAAAACGAATATGATTAAGTTTTTTCCTGCAAATATCTCATCATTTTTTGACGGTGTGGATCAAAGATCAGATCATGCGTTAAGTGCAGTCTTATCTTTAATTTACACAGTCTGCAAAAGTGCACTGGTTTGCTCTTAGCAGCTTACAGGTTAAACAAATAAAAAGTCCCAGTCGAGTCGCCTGTTTAATTGCATGTATGTAAGCATATTGAGCACACTCCTACTTTTAATACCTTTGCAGGTACAAGTCTTAAGTTATAATCCCAATGTTTAGAAATGCTAGATGTATCCCAACCCATTTAGCTCCATAGGCGAAAACATGACCTTATGCGGACAGTACAGATCAAGATCAGACTGCACGGAACGTACAGTCTGATCTTGGATCCATACCGTCCGCTTTTTGTTTTTGTTCAAACCTAAACAGAAATAAAAATCTGGCTTTCACGGGATTATGTTTTCAGTGTCGCAAGAGGACAAGTCTTTTTACAGTTGTGGCTGAAAGAGTTAAAGAGATATACAGATTCCGTGTCTGGGTAACTGTAAATCCATAATCCAAACGTATACACACATCTGATTAAGATGATTATGGTTACATTTCGCCGTTGTATTTTGCTTACTCCACGATATTTTCATGACGATGGCGCTGAAATGGTTAGCTACGAGTATATAAGAGTTACGCTCTGTGAGAAGGGGGTTTAAAATATATCAGCCAATGTCCTAGCAGCCTGCAACTCAGGCTGAGCTGGATCGAAACTGTTTTGCTGTTGGTCAATTTTTATGCATGTCAAAGTACCATTCAACCTCATGGTTAAGATTTTTATGGATTCATAATTACTAGATGACTTGCTTGGCATGATGCATCAAAGCTTCTTTTCCAAAATCATGAGTCATAACTATATGAGCCATCCTCTGTGTAACAGGGGGCTTAATGCATATGCAAAAAGTTTCGACCCAGGTCAGCCTGCGCAGTCCGCGGATGCTGATCTGGGTCGAAACTTTTTGATGTTGTAAATTTTTCTCCATGTCCAAGGACCACTCTAAACTATGATGCATTCGTTTGTTAGACACAATGGATCCTATTGGGGAAAGGGGGCAGTCTTGGAAATCAAATTATCTCCCTTGACAGATAAAACACTAAAGGTATCCAAAATAACTGATTGGTCCTTTTACCTGTAATCTTTTGTTTTTATCCTTGGTTCCCTTGGGGATGTTGCGATAAATATAACAGTGATTCAATGCATTATTATGCTTGTTTAAAGCCTGTGTAATGCAGAGAAATGACCCTGCCCAACAAAATGACCCATGGGTCATTTCTCTACGTAGAGGAATGACCCAGGTCATTATTCTACGTAGAGAAATGACCCTCTGGGTAGAGTAATGACCTGGGTCATTCCTCTGTGTAGTGAGATTACTTCTGGGGTCATTTCTCTACGTAGAATAATGACCCAGGTCATTCCTCTACGTAGTGAAATGACCCATGGGTCATTTTGTAGGGGAGGGTCATTTCACTGAATTAAAACATGTAATTCAATTCAAATTCTGTTCTTAATCATCAGGAACTGCACGCATAGTGCAAAAAAATCAAGGATAAAATCCAAGTAATCCACTTGTCGGGACCAATATACATTCGGCATACTTCGGGTGATGGGATGTAGGTACGGAATCGGCCGAGTTGTGACGAGTGGACCAATATAGTACCGGAGAAGAATCAAGGGAAATAACTGAAGAATGGCTCTCATTATGTGATTACTCACTGAGTATCGTGTATCACGAAGATGCATTTTGCACCCATTTTCAAGGTCTTGGTTCATATGACAGTGTTTTTGCTCTGACTTCAAATGTTTGCAACATTAGAAATCACCATTTCCCACTTTCCCCATGATATTTCGCTACCGTTCTGTCTAACCCTTAAAAAGATTAGCCGGCGTCGCTTCCAGGATCTTATAAGTACAGTGCAGATTTAGATCAGATTACAAAAAACGTGCACTTCGATCTTTGATCTGAAATATCGAAATTGGGCCATCTTTTCTACTGAAAGGACGTCCTTTGAAATTTCAAAATCTATGGTATGGCCGTCGACTGGATTTGTTCATTTAATTAGATATTCCATTTCATTTAACGCTTTACCATACAACAGAATTTTAGACTGGTCCAAATTCAAAGCATTTGCAGATGACAAAATAAATTTAACTAAAGGATTGAAATTTGTTTTAGGAAGGGAAGAAAACTTTGTGGGAAAAGGAGAAAAAGCTGGTTACCAGCATTTTCTCCTTTTCCCACAATGTGTTAAAAAGGCTTCTTTCACATGGTTGTTAAAAGTTAATCCTGACTTTGACGAACAAAAGAGAGAGATTGTTTTTTTGAAAAATATTGTTTTAGTTTTTTCCGTCATGTTTGAGCCAAGCTCTGTGAAAAGGGGGCTTAATCCATCTGCGACAAGTATCGACCAGATATTGCATTTTGAAAGGTACCTCTTGAGAAAAGACATCTCCTATTCGGACAGTGTAGCATCCAAGATCAGACTGCACGTCCTGTGCAGTCTGATCTTGATCTACGCTGTCCGCTATGGGTCAGTGAGTCGCGCTTTGAAGCCTACGGGTTCATTTGTCGTCTGCCTATACTTTGAATTTGGGTGGGTCAGATATTTCTGTCGTATGACAATGACTGATTATATCATGACTGTTTAACACCATTTTTCAACATTAATTCAGTTTATCGCTGCAGCCAGTGCACCTATATATCCATGATTTCCAGGAGTCTCTTTCACAAGTACTCCGCACTATATTCTTTCCAAGCAACTGGCTGCTTTCCCACATAACTATCGTCAAAACGAGGACCAGCGGTGAGAGAGGAATGAATCCTGTGGCAATGACTATATCAACAATCCTCGGAAAGAAATTTGGCCAAGTCTGGGATCAAACCCAGGACCTCCCTGTTATCAAGTCTGTACACTATCGACTGAGCTACCGGGGCTTGGCGACGTATGCCCAAGAGTTAAAGAAAAACCCAAAAAGGGATACAAAGCGACGCTTTCACACGGCCCCTGTCTAAATCGAGAACAAACATTTATAAACCTTTATCCTACCAAATAACGAAAATTGAATTTTCAATTCGATATTATTAACCCAAATATTGCTGTCTCAAAGCTTTTGTTTTGGTGGAATACTACCTCCTTCTCGGACAGTGTAGATCAAAGATCAGACTGCACGTTCTGTGCAGTCTGATCTTGATCTGCACTGTCCGCTAAAGGTCGGCTAGTCGCACCAAATAGCCAAAGGGTTAACTCCTAGTCAAATATTTTCCTATCAATACCAGTGGCTTTATCGAGTCGTAATAAGTCAGGCAAAATTACTGGGTCATATTTGATAACATAACAAACGAGCATTGATATGATCGTGGCCGTAAAGAATGTCCACCATTCAGAAACCTTCAGTAACTCTTTAGGATCCCAAACCCGAGTTAAAATGCTTCGACGGCCAGAGTAGATCAAGATCAGACTGCACAGTACGTGCAGTCTGATCTAAGATCCACTCTGTCCGCTGTGTTATAGGATAGGGACAAAACTCCCTTGGTAATACCATTATTTTTGCAGTCTTGCCAAAATGAGAAAGGTTAATTTCAATTATTCAGCGCTCCTAGGGTTTGAAAAGGGCAAACTAATCTTCGACCTGGGTGGACCCCACCCATTTACACAAATATTTCCGAAAACGTATTTGTTCATTATGAAACGTTAATGTTTGCTTTCGAAGATAGGTCGACATACGAAAATCTCAATGGGTTTTAATAAAAGCGAGACGGACTTCAAAAACTTGGGAGCGATAATGGCTCACCCAGTTGTAAGTGATTTTAACAGTAATCCTTTCGACATTTAAAGTTGAAATACACCGAAAGACACCGTTGAGAGTAAATACCACGGATTTTATTTAATAATAATTATAATCTGTATTCTAGATTCAGAAAGTAGCGCCATTTCCGATTGGTTAATCCTACTGTTTTAGCCAACCAGAAATGGTTTCACTTTCAAATCTTGAATATTCTACAAAGTCAAAAGACTTTTCTCAATTCCAAAGTCATACAATTTCTGATTGGCTTAACCAAATAGTTTATCCAATCAGAAATTACGTTTCTTTCTGCATCTAGAATGGAGACTGAAAATGTTGACAAGGGTCTGTAATCCCCAATCATTCAGCTATGAACAGCTACCATGTAACCTATGCACTGGCCATTTATTGAAACAGCCCCTACAGGCTTGGGTAATAGCTTCGGTGTATGTCTTACTTTTCCCTAGCACATGGGATCGGTAACGCCTTATAGCAGACAGGCCGAGTCCTCGAAGAATATGACATGCACAGACAACGTTTTGTAGATATATTGAACGCCATTTTCATACTAGAATGGCTGACATACGAGCACTAGTATGTTTACTCTAGCGAAGAGTAGACATTATAAGAATTGTACGGTCAGGTGGCAGGGGACTTGGAAACTTGTTCACGGCTGTGGTGAATCACGTCGCCCTGTACCGAAGGCGACATGATTCACCAACAGCCGTGAATAAGTTTCCAAGTCCCCTGCCGCCTGATTGTACAACGAATTTATTATACTGCGAAGTTTTACCCTCTCAAAGCGCGTTAAGTGAAATTCCCCTGTTTTATAATCTCACGAATCGAGTATGCTGACAAAATAGAAATTCCCGTTTGAGTGCCCCAACTCAATGAAAACTGGCGTCACTGGAAAATGACGTCACCAAAACGTGCAGTTTGGTGCCACTCTCTTGCACTCCGGATCATTACATTCACCTCTGTAGTGGGCTCAGAAAGTAGTCCGTCATCACGTCATATTTATGTCACATGACTATAACTCAAAATGGCTACACAAACGCCGGTGAACAGCATGGGACCAATCAGACTTAGTGATAGGAAATGAACAAAAGAGGGATTTTCTGAAAAGCCTAAATATCTTTAAAGGACGATAACTTGATTTATAATCGTACAAACTTAGATCCAGCGGTGTGTCAAAGCAGTTGTCATCATTCATGGGCGCAGCCATTTTTGTTAAGATTCTGAAAAGTGAAGAGGCTCGAAAAAAATAGTTCCATTTTATACAGGTAAATTCACCAGTTAGAACGCACCTATAATGTATCCAGAATCATATTTCCTTTGTCTAACTTACAATTTTACATATGAAACAGTTAAACAGTAACAAAACATCTTTTCCTCAGTTTGACAAGATTCTTGTCATTTAGCCCATCGCAGAGATGTATTGTGAGGTAACGAACGACAACTCTGCCCGGAGATTGGTTTGGTGCATAAACGTGCAGTCTGGTGATCGAATGACGCCGCCATTTTGGATGTTGTGTCGCACGTGTAGTGATGTATACGGGGCGCTCAAAAGGGAAACTGGTTTTACGTGGTCTTTGCCAGAGTACATGATATATGTTCCCGACATGTTAACCAATCAGATTACGAGAAATTTCTTTGCAGTATAATAATACGCGTTGCTATCAAAAAACTGTCACGTTTTCATCGGTGGTATTTTTCCCCTACTATATTTCTTTTTTAAAAAAATCATAATACATGTACAGAACGAGTACCATTTCTATCCAAACTCTTTCTTCATTTTGTCTATTTACCACTTTTTTAAATATTTTTTTCCGAGTTCAAAAGACCATTTTTCCTCTAAAATAGAAGCCTGCATTAGGTAACAGCCTTGAAATATAAATCAATGAACATATTTTGAGAATGGGGAAGGGCTTTTGTTTAAGGGAACCCGCCGGTTAAAAAGTTGAAAAGAAAACAAGATAGCAATCTGCTTTTTTGTCAGTGTTGATTACAAAAAAAAAACAGCGTTAATTAGTCTTGTTTTGAAAAATCGTTTGGCTTGCAACACGCGAAAAGGGACATTCGGACATTTGCGTAAAGTGTCGTCTCGGATCAGCCTGCGCAGTCCGCGCAGGCTAATCCGAGACGACACTTTACGACTACATTGGATTTTGTGCTACAGCAGACTTGCACAAAACAGAAACTTACATAAAAACGGAAAGTGTTATTTCGGATAAGCCTAACAGGAACTGCTCAGGCTGATCTGAGACCACATTTAACGCAAATGTTCGAATGTCCCTTTTCACGTATTTCAGGCCATTTAACTACCACCTTATTTTGCTCTTTATTTTGCTCTTAAAGATGGCCCTTCAGAATTTGGGACGAAAATTTTACAAAAATTAAAAAAAAAAAATCTTCCTCATATTACTCCGAAAGCCTTTTCATAGTAATACCCAAGTAGTCGAAAACCAGCCGACAACAAGAGGAATTAGATATGTATTACGGCCATGGTCGACACCGACGGTAAACACAGTGTATCTTTACGCGAGCAACTTGCTCATTTACAGACTGGAAACACACAGACAGCTTCAAACATATTCCGAAGAAGACATTATGAAAATAATTACCTGTTTGTTATGTTATGGAATCTAAGCGTTATTAGTTACGTGCCAGTCACTTGACATTCCCACAATACTTATTTGATTTGGCGCAAAATCTAAAAATACCTTAAGAGGCTACATAGCCTTTTAAGGGAATACCACCCAAAAAAGTTTTTTTTTTCTTTTTTGGTAATTATATGATTCTTAATAATTGATGATTTGTATCTTTATTAAATAGATTTCAGTATTATACATATTTCTTAATTTGGTGAGATGTGAAAAATCTGAATACCCAGCTTTAACACTTACGGCAGTAAAAACGCGACATTTATATTCTTAGTCGGTAATAATACCAAGTTATATCAACCGTTGGCCCTTTTGGATACAAAAGATTCAAGAAGTCCACTGCCTCATTACCCATTTTGCAACAGAGCAGATAATATTAAATCTTTACCAAAAGATAAGATTATAGACTTGTCCAAGTTACAAGCATATGCAGACGGCAAAATAAACGCTACTCAAAAATTGAAATTTGACTTTAGAAGAGTAGAAAACAGTGTGGGAAAAGAAGAAAATGCTGGTTACCAGCATTTTCTCCTTTTCCCACAATGTTTTCAGAAGGCCTTTTACACAGGGTCGTAAAAACCAGGGATTGTTTGGTAAAGGGTTAACCAAAATTTTCTCCTTTTCCCACAATGTTTTCTATCCTTTCTAATCAATTCCCACCGTTTAATTTGTTGTCTCCAAGTGCTTTGGATATAAATTTTGAGAATCATCCTATATTTTGTTATTTAGGGAGGAGCTGATCTTAAATTCCTCTCATGTTTTTAAAGTTTTTGTTTACATCAGGGTTACCAGGTCCACATTTGAAAGATGTGCATTTTACGACATTCATGAAATTTTTCACAATTTACGGCATCTGCTTGCACGACATTAACCCGGCATTAAGGTATAGTATGATGACCTGATCATAGATACGACTCATGGTCTGTGAAAAGAGGATTTTACCATTTACCACATAATCCAGACTTTTTAACGACCCTGTTAAAGAAGCCTCCTAAAAACATTGTGGGAAAAGGAGAAGATGCTGGTAACCAGCATTTTCTCCTTTTCCCACAATGTTTTCTTCCCTTCCCTAAAAAAAGTTAAAATTTTTAGACACGTTTAGTTTGTCGTCTGCAAATGCTCATAATTTGGACGAGTGTAAAATTTGATCGTTTGGTAAAGAGTTAATGCATCTGCAAAACGAACGACCCTGGACAGACTGCGCAGTCTAGCCAGGCTGAACTGTGTCGAAATGTTTTGCTTCTGGTAGATTGTCTGAAAGGACCGGTCTACCCAAGGACTGAGCCGGTTGCAAGGAACAAAAGAAATTATGGTTCCACGTAATTATGTGATGACTCGCATCAAATCTTCTTTTCCAGAGCAAAGCTCATAATATTATATCATTTTCAGATTGTTTGATATTTCATGGCGTATTGTCAGCTACGGCCATATATAACCCTTTAAGTACCATAGGCGAAAACGGTGTAGAGCAAAACTTGGCTGCAAAGGAGATGAAGTGTACTTGTTGGCTAAATAAACAGATTTAACAAAAAAAAAAAACTTTTTGTGGATTGTATTTGAAGCCGTCGAAAGAGGTCGATATTTTGTGCTATCTCATTTTGATCTACACCGTAAAGTGAAATGGTAGAAAATAATGTTGAAGAGAGTGAAAATGCTGATTAACAGTAATTCAGAGCTCGAGATAACAGAAAGTAATGGTGTTCTCAATCCGTTATTTCTCTTCCAAACCCTATGTTGTTGGTACTCATTAGATACGTCTCAATGAGACGATTCTAAAGAGAACCCTGAACATAGTGTTCACTGAAGAAAAATTAATATTTTCAGTTTTGAAATAAAAATTCCTTCCTCTAACTGTAGCTCTTAAGTACTCCTCTTTTTTCAACAATATTTTCCAGTGGGTTCCTCTATAGCGTCGTGAAACTTCAGGATTCTTCGATAAAATGTTTTATTTTCGAAAGAGAATAATGCAACATGAACAAAAAAATCTAAAAATGTTATTTTCCTCTTTTCAATGGACAAATCCTCTATTCGAGCCATATTTGATTTATGTATAGAAAAATGCCTTCGATGTGAACTGGTCTACATTCTTTTTTCTGATACATGACAAGCAGAAATATCAAATTCTTCCGCGATGGTTTCTTTACCTATTTTGCATGGTGCAAAAGAAGTGTTATAAACACTACTCGATGAATATTTAATGATATGCGTTGGCTCTCGTCTCGTGTCAAGCATCTTCTTCAGATTACATGAAAATACGTTTTACGACATTGTGCTTACGGCTGAAAGCGCAACAACTTATCATTATATGGGCCAAGCTATGGAAAAATGGGGCTTAATTGATCTCTGCAGTGCATTGTATGACGCAAGAGCATCACATTATCATTCCCTACCCATCCGCCGATTAACAGATACAGATTCAAAAGCTAATTCCATAGACATCGTTTGGAGACAACAATTAATAAAGCCTTCTCCTAAAATAAAATAAAAATTACTAAAGTCGAATCATAATGAGATCTATCCTTTCACTACATCTAGAGATATATATATATAGGAAAGAAAAGGGGAAAGAGAGAGAGAGAGAGAGAGAGAGAGAGAGAGAGAGAGAGAGAGAGAGAGAGAGAGAGAGAGACACAGAGAGAGAGACACAGAGAGAGAGAGAGACGGGGGGGGGGGGGTTGTGTGTGTGAGAGACACAGGGTACTTGCATTTTGTTATATAATTATGTATGATATAAATATACATTATATAAAAGGGAGAGAGAGAGAGGGATAGAGAGAGAGAGAGAGAGAGAGAGAGAGAGAGAGAGAGAAAAAGAACTGTACTTACTTTTTATTATATAAGTATCAACCATTAACTAAACAGGCACGTGCTTTTTAATCGCCCAGTTATGGGAGACTTTGAAAATATGGAAGAAAAAAGGAAAGCCGGTAGCCGGCGTTTTCTACTTCTCTTTACTATGTTTTCTACCTTTCTAAAGATAGATGGTTAAAGCCTTAAATTATTTGTTGTCTGCAAAAAACTTTCAATTTGGAGCAGTCTAAGATTCTGTTTCCTGACAAAATTTACTTGTCCAAGAACGAGAGAGTGCTTTGAATATTTTTGATGAGTAGTTTGAATAAATATACAAGTATTATGTAATTTTGAGAGCGAAAGAACAGTGACAGAAAATGAGAATGAGAGAGAAAGAGAGAGAGAAAGAGAGAGAATTGTATCACGTGGGGCATTTTGAAATTAATTTGGTTGTAACTGACTATGTACAATATGTATAAGTCAATAAAGACATTCATTCATTCATTCATAATTCGGGATCCATTTGAAACACCATTTTGTCCATCAATCGGCTACAATCACGACGAAACCTTGTCCTTTGACATGCAGGACCGACAGCAAAAAGTTTCGACCCAGGTCAGCCTGCGCGGACTGCGCAGGCTGACCTGGGTCGATACTTTTTGCAGATTCATTAAGCACCCTTTTCACAGAGCATGGCTCAATTATGCAGATTTCTTCTTATTTTTGTGGCGTCATGTTGCTGCGTTTGATATCATATTCGTGCTTTCATTTATCCGCTGAAGTTGATTTATAAAGTTTCGTTTTTATCCTTTTCAACCCAAATATTATTCAGTGTTGGTACTTCCTGGTTGACTTACGCAGTTTGAACAATTAACAATTTACCGGACAATCTTTTAAACGGTATTAACCATTAACCTGATAAGAAAAAAGATGAATGGAACTTTCGAGCCGATAGTAAGAACCTGAATGATGCCATCTGAAAGTTTTGTTTTGGTGAAAAATATTTCCTTATAGGTCAGCGTAGAGACAAGATCAGACTGCACTTTATGTGCAGTCTGATCTTGATCTACACTATCTGCAAAGGATTTTTGGCTCACATGTTCGGCGAGAGTACTGGTGAAGTTCCATGCAGGGAGCAGAGCCGAGAGGGAGATTAGTATCAGTTGTGAGAACTCGTTTCTCAATCGATGTAAAATGAATATGCTTAACCCTTTACTATACAATAACGACTTTTGACAACCCTAAGGTAGAAGCCTTTTGAAAACATTGTGGAAAAAGGAGAAAATGCTGGTAACCAGCATTTTCTCCTTTTTCTGCAATGTTTTCTATACCTTCCCAAGTCAAATTTCGGTTTTTCAGTCACATTAATTTTGTCGTCTTCCAATGCTGTCAACTTGGACCACTCTATAAATTATTCGTTTGGTAAAGAGTTAAAACTATAGTAAGGGATATTTGAGTCAAGTCTCGAACTCAAAAAGTTAAAGTTTGTTTGGAAATGGAGCCAGTAGTAGTTACAAGGGTTTTCTCTTCATTGATGTCTGTAGCTATTTCAAAAACAATCAACAACATTTGTGCCACGTTTACGACGTATCCGTTTGCAGATAATTCCAAATAATTTCAATATAGACAAATTTAAATGCAAAAGTGGTCGTCTGTTTAACATTCTTTACAAATCAAAGAGAATCGTTCAAGATCTAGCTGAAACGACAAACATGTTAATATTCGCTCCATCCTTTGCAATCAAAAGTCCCATGAAAATAAACCAAAACGTTTGATGTGCACAAGATAGCGTTGTTAGGTCTGATGGCAGGATATATGAAAATTTCTTCACGGCCATGGCGAATCGATGTTGCAGCATAATTCACAGCCGTGGACAAATTTCAAAGTACCCAACAACCAGGGCCCGTATTCACCAACCATTCTTGAGAATATTCTTAGGCTTATTCTTCAGAATTTTGCCAATGTGAAAGTAACAGAACGTCTGATTGGCTAAACCGGATGGTTTAGCCAATCAGACGTTCTGTTACTTTCACAGTCAGGAAATCTTGAAGAATAAGACCAAGAACGTTCTTGAGAATGGTTGGTGAATACGGGCCCTGGGCCTGTATTCACCAACCATTCTTGAAAATATTCTTACTTCTATTGTACGAATGAAGATTTTTTTTTTTCATGAAGGTATGAAAAAAAAAACCCTAATCACACTGAAAAGTGTGATTAAGAGGTTTTTTTTTTCATATCTCCATGAAAAAAATAAAAATCTGTTCATTCCTTATAATTTAATATTACAAACAACATCTCCCTGCAGAAATAATTCAAACTGCATTCATTTTCTTTAGTTTTAAATCTAATGTTGGAGTTTTTAAAGTTCCTTCCATCATATTTGTATGGCACAAGAATGTAAAAAGGAACTTGGCAGTTTTCAGATCCCCAATACTGAAAATTAATCAATAGAATGAAAGTAAAGGAGCAATGCAGTGTGTAGGACCCGCAAAAGTAACCTTCAGCAAAAGTAGTTCCGGCTCTGCTGATTTTTTTTTTCATGGAGCATGAATTTTTTTTTTTTTTTCAGCCAATCAGAACTCGCCAATTTGCATGAAAACAACTGATATTAAATTATTCTCAAATGTTTTCTACATTTGTAAGTAACATAACTTCTGATTGGCTGAACCGAATGGTTCAGCCGATCAGAGGTTGTGTTACTTACAAATGTAGAAAATTCTGGAGAATAAGACAAAGAACGTTCTTAAGAATGGTTGGTGAATACGGGCCCTGACCGTATTACACTGCCAAGTTTTATTATTCCGACGTTTACTCAGTGAAATTTCCATGGTCGTTTTATGGGTCTCGAAAAAAGAAACTTTATGCAAATGCACCTCGGTACCCCAAGTCAGTGGGGTTAGGAATACTTTCATTTCAACATGGATTTAAGCTTCAAGGTAAGTATTTATTCATTTTATGAGTTGTTGGCAAAAGTAAACTACTATTTGTTGCTTCGCATATGATACTTTTCATATGTCGTCGAGTGTTCTTATTCCGTGGGTGTCCTTACAGTTTACGGTCCCTAACTCATCGGTAAACATCGACGTCGTCGTAGAGGCTATTCGGTTGATCTGGACAGCTTCCGTATTAATATAAGAGTTAGGGCCGTATAGACTCAATAACCCATCGGTAAATATCGTGTAACATCGATGTTTTTGTAAGACCTATTCGGCTAATCTCGGCAACTTCCGGCTTTGACTATGAGAGTTAGGCGACGTAGACCTTAAACTGGTGATGATTGTTTACACCTCGATAACATACCAAACCATTTTCATTTGTTATAATAAAGAAATCCATAATCTTCCAGATTTAATGACAACTGTCAAGGGAAACAAGTGATTATGCATATTTGTCTCGTGGCCTGATATCGTTTCTATACCGTCTGCTTGTTTCGTCAAAGCTATCTGTCGAAAAATCATTCCGAGTTCAAGACCATGTTATTTTCACCAGTCGAAAGAGGTCGGGTTACTATAATTTGCGATTAGAGTGTTTAACTATTTTGAGTCTTTTGTCAAAATGCATTTTGCTCGTGCAATTCACGGTAGACGTATGGTGTCTTTTTTCCGTCTGAAAATATCATTTTAATTTCATTCAAGAATTTATGGGTATACTCAAAGTGAGATATGGTTTCAGTAATTTTTGGGGGATAGACTTTCCGCTTAAACGATGTATATCGTTGATTTACTTCTAAAACCTCGTAACAGCAGCTTGAAACAAGCTGTAGTTACGAGGATTTTGAAGTAAACCGACGATACTGCATTTCTTTTTGACCAATAAAAATTTTATGTCTGAGAGATCTATGAGCAACAAATTCAGGCCAAAAACTGTAGTTTTTTTTAACTCCCAGCCTGCTAGGCGCGACTCATTGACCTTTTCCGGACAGCGTAAAAAGTGCACTGTCTTGCTCCTAGCGGCCACAAGATTAAAAGTTAACAAGTTTAATGTCAACAAATTTATTGACAGAAACGATTAGCCTTCCTCTTTTTGTATAATGCCAACCGAACATTATAAACTTTACAATGGAAAAACAATAGATTAGTTTTTCAGTCTTTATGGCCATTACGCTTTTATAAGCCTCCATTGACAAAGTTAAGGTTTGTACCGTTCCAAATTTTAAGCACATGCAGACAACACATTAAATGTTTACAAAAATGACAGCTTTTAAAAGTGAAATGGTTGAAAACATTGTAGAAAGAATGAAATGCTGGTTACCAGCATTTTCTTCTTTTTTCCACTATGTTTTCATAAAGGGATCGTTCTCAGGGTTGTTAAAACTCGGGATTGTTCGGTAAACGATAAAACAAACTTTTTTTATTCGCCAAGATCAGTAGCTCATTTGATCATAAATAGGACTTGAAAGTAGAGCATCGCTTGTTCGAATTTTTGTTGAGTGGTCCATATTTCGGTCATGTCAGGGCGACAAATCGTTTATTCACGTAAAAAAAACTATGCCCTGTGTACTATCAGGACTAGAATGGAGATCGAAAGAGCCTCGCGCAAGAACACTCTCAGGGAAGATGCAGTGCTCCCAAAATGGCCCAGATCCGGGATCTCCGTGCTACGAATGGAACAAGAACGACCGTATAAATTATTTTACATATCACCGATGATGATAAGATGGAAATATTTCTTCAAGCCATTTCTTCTTCTGTGACACTGGTGTCAAACTTATAGTCTCCTAACCTCTTTTAGCAGATCAAGTGTCAGACCAATGTGGCAAAAGAAGAAATAGCTTGAAAAAAATATCCATCTTATCCATTTCTACCTCGTGATTGCATTCTACAAATACATATCTATTTAGTTTGGGCATTGTGGGGACAGAACTGGACTACTTTCAAAACGGCAACCGTTACTTTGAATTTCAAATAATTTGAAAATCAAATAAACGTTTACTCAATAAAACGCTACCTGGGTCTATATTCACAAACCATTCATAAGAACGTTCTTTGGCTTATTCTCCAGAATTTTCTATATTTGTAAATAATTCAACTTCTGATTGGCTAAATCATTTGGTTTAGCCGATCAGAAGTTGTGATACTTACAAATTTAGAAAATCATGGAGAATAAGAGTAAGAATATTTTCAAGAATGGTTAGTGAATACAGACCCCGGTGCGATAATCTCATGTATATTCAGCTAGCATGTAACCTATGCACCGACAACTTCCTCTACAGGCTTGGGCAACAACTTCGGTGTACGCCCTACTTTTCCCTAGGATATGGGGTCGGTGATGCGTCTAAGCAGACAGGTCGAATCTTCGAAGAATATGACATGCGCAGACGACGCAATCTTATCAGCATCTGTGATATGTAAAATATGTCGTTCTTTTTCCCTGATAATTATCTTTCTTTGAACTCCATGTCCACTGAATTACTTTCGTTCGTCGCAAAAGCAACATCTTTTGAAGGCCTCATACAAGTCATACAAGTTTCGACCATTTCCTCCTTCTTCCCCAAGAAGTTTTCAAAGTTCCAGTCTCCTTTGTCGTTCCAACACGGGATTGGTTGGTAAAAGGTCAAAATCAGTTGTTAGAAAACCAACAGATCCTAGGTGTGTCCCCCATTATATAATTACAGATAAAATTGTCGCTGTTAGTTAAGTTTTATATCTATTGATGCGCAATTAGACGGTATTTGTTACATATCAACTCTTTCACTATTGAACTACTTTGCATTTTCCCAATGGCTAAATAAATTGCCTCTGCAAGACCAAGAGTACAGTTCGGTTATAATCTAGACTATACCAGTGGATTATGTAGATCAATGATCAGATTGCACGTTCTTTACAGTCTGATCTTGTTCTACATTGTCCACGAAAACTTCTGGTGTGGTCTACGGTATTCGAATAGTAAAACCCTTGTAGCAATTCCGTGTTTAAACCGGTCCAAAGTCGGAGGGTTTTTGAAAACATTGTGGGAAAAGGAGAACATGCTGCATGGTTACCAGTATTTTTCCTTTTCCCGCAAGATTTTCTACCATTTCAAGAACAAATTCAATGACATGGTGAAAAATCAATTTATCATCTGCTCAATGCTTCGAATTTGGACAAGCCTAGAATTTTTTCGACTGGTAACGAGTAAAACGTCACAGCTGCTATACTCTTTTAACTCTTAGGCTACTAAGCGTGACTCAAGGACCTATTGCGCACAGTGGAGATCCAAATCAGACTGCACAAAATTTTCAGTCTGATCTTTGGTCTACACTATCCGATGCAGCATTTTCTTTACGTTGAAATACTCTTTGAAATTGCAATATTTGGAATTCAAATATCGAGTGGAAAATCCTGGTTTCAATTGCTGTGCAGTTTAACACTTTCCATGCCATAAATTACGCCACAAGTTTTTGTGGACAATGGCAATCAAGATCAGACGCCACACGGAACGTGCTGCCTGATCACTGATCTGCACTGGCCACAGCTTAGTTTAAAATCATGGCCAAGCTATCTTCTGATCTCAGTCTCAGAGACAATGTATTTTTATTCCTTGAGAAAATACAATTGAGCAGCGCTCTGTAAAAAAGGAGCTTAATGCATCTGCGAAAAATAACCATTTAGGCCAGCCTGCGCAGTCCGCGCAGGGTGACCTTGGTGGAAACTTTTCGCTATATACTGGTCAATTTTTTGTATAACCAAGGACCATTCTGCCGCAGGATTAGGTCATTTGATACTTTTTGATACTGATTAGGTCATATAGATGCTTTTTCCGGAAAGTTTCTTTTACTCTTCAATACAGTTTGTTTTCAAGCAACCGACTGCTTTTTCTCATAACCCTCTACAAATCGGTGATCAGTACTTCGACAAGTTTATCGACGAAAAGCAACACCGATCAACAACATCCAAATGCATCAACAATACATGATATCGATACAGCCAAGCTTTGAATACAAGCAAGACATTTATTTTCGTAAAATAAATACATCATGTAAAATCAAATGAAGGGCTAGTAACCAAGTGCAGTAAGTTCAGGCCATTGTATATGTTCTTTTCCAGGATTCACCAAAGTCGTTTCAGTCGGATACACTGCGATATTTGTTTGTTTGTTTGAATGGTGTTTACGCCGCTTTCAACAGTATTTCAGTCATATCACGGCGACAGTTCACACATTCATGTTTCCTGGGTTTCACCAGTACTAGGCTAGGCTCTGAAGCGTCTTGCCCAAGGACACACCTGTGAAAAAAAAAAACAGTGGAGCCAGCGAGGTTCGAACCTAGGACCTCCAGGTCACAAGTCGTTCACTTTACCACTGAGCCACATAGGACCCTACACTGCGATTTTGCTGATGAACCTGAATTAGAGCGAAAAAAACTTGGACGAACGGGGAAGCAGGACGAACAGAAGTAGGGGTGAACAGTCTTGACTTCAACAGACAGGTCTAGTTTCGTTTTCGCAAAAAATGACTGCACACCATTTTGGATTATCATGCAGTTGGTTTGGTTGTACCGAAATTACGTGGGGCTATAAAGATACATAATTATTATAAATGGCTATAAAGGGAAGATATTACAAAGTGCGCATTAGTTTACGTTGCATAAGTCTATTGATGTTTTCTTCCTTTTGTAAAGAAAATTGAAATAATTAGGTTTCAAATTTCATCGCCGTTTTGTTATGCACTTGTCAACCATCTAGTCTACCAGATAATAAAATTAAGCCCTTGTCAAAATTGGAAGCAATTGCAGATCAAAATTAACGTCGCTCAAATGATAGAATTGACATTCGAAATGATGATAAATATTGTGGGAAAAGGAGAAAATGCTGGTTATCAGCATTTTCTCCGTTTACTACAATGTTTCTAAATGGCGTTTTCATCAGGGTAAAAAATGAAAATATTGTGGAGGAAGGTTAGATAGAACGTTGTTGATGTATCATCTGAGCGAGTCAAAGAGAGCTGTTTACGATCTGCACGGCAAATTACATGACAAATTTGAAAATTGCTGTGATGTAGCGAAATAGCTTTTGCAGCTTCAAACTGCACCCATGTCAACATCGATTCTTTGTCCCCCAGGCTGCTAAAAGACTCCTTGCTAACAGTGTAGACAAGATCAGACTGCACAGAACGTGCAATCTGATCTTGATCTACACTGTCCGATGAGGGATATTTCGTCCCCCCCCCCCCCCCACACACACAATAAAATTGATATAGCAAAATGTATGTTTCTTAAGTCGAACTTTAGAGCATCATTTAAGTATAAGTAAATCAGCAGGATAACGGTTAAGTTTAGATCTCTACAACTTCAAAGCATTGACAGACCACAGATCTCATGTTATTAGATTGGCAAAATTCGTCATTGAAAAAGTAGAAAACATTTTGGGAGAAAAAGGCTGCCAGCATTCTCTCCTTCTACCCACAATGTTTTCAAAAGTTAACTTCTTCGTGGTCTTGGAAACACGAGATTGTTTTAGTAAAGAGTAACAACATCAAAGGTTATTTGGACTGCACAGTAAAATGTGAAGGGAGAATGTTTGACATGTTCGTAAGTTCAATTTTATTCATTTCATATTTTCTTCTCATGACGGGTAACCACAAATAGTGGCGGGTGTGGGTGAGCGGTTAGACGATCCTATCCTATAGCCTAATTCTGTATCAGGTGACAAGATTTTTAGACTGATCCAACTTTAAAGCATTTTCAGACGAAACAAAAATAAGCATATTCCCAAAAATTGAAATTCGTTTTAGGTAGGATAGAAATCATTGCAGAAAAATTAGAAATGCTGGTTACCAAGATGTTTTCTTTTTCTTATGCAACAGATCTTTTATCAGGCTTTTTTCATCAAGGTATTTAAAAACTCATGATCGCTTGGTAAAGGGTTAAACACCAGACAACATAATGGCGAAGGAATTTCTCCATTTTCGGAAACGGGTTTGGTATTTTGTATCGGAAATATTTCAAACTGAATAGCCTGAAATGAGCAATAGCTTTCCGGTATACTTATTATATAGAGGTGACAATCGTGACATGTCCGTACAGGGAACGCCATACAATTAGTCACTGGGCAAAGCTCCAGATAAGAGGGAGTGATGGTATTCGAAATCCATTATTTCTCTTCCGAACCCTATGGTGTGGGTACTCATTAGAATCGTCTCGATGAGACGATTCTAATGAGTACCCATAACATAGGATATAATTGAGAATAATTAATATTTTCAATTTTGAAATCAAAATCACTCCCTCCATCTGGAGCTCTGACTGAGGTAACAATATTAGACCATGCTATTAACATAACACCATTTAACCCTTTACCACACAATGACGACTTTTGACGCCCCTGAGGAGGAAGCCATTTGAAAACATTATTAAAGTTTTCTGCCATGTCAAAGCAAAATTGCAGCATTTGAGCCACTTTGAAATTGTCATTTACAAATGCTTTCAATTTGAATAGGTCTAAAATTTTGCTGTGCGGTAACCTTTCCGATTTGAAAACATTTGCTGATGAAAGTTTCAATGGGCTCATCTGAAGTTATTTTTCTTTGTAAGGGAAGAAAAAAATTGTGGAAAGAGGAGAAAATGCTGGTAACCAATATGTATCCTTTCAACATATTATATTTTTTTCTCCAGAAGTTCATAAAGGTTTGTGGCAATGTTACACGATCAATAATACGTGTCTGTTACCGGAACTTGGGGGTCATATAAAAATAGGTACACGGGAAATGACGTCATATCTGGTCGCATAATGTAAATGGATTGATTGCATTGCACATAGCAACCTCCTGAAAAATTCCATTATTGTACTATTCATGTATGTAACTGTCCAGAGTTTTCAACCAAGTTAACCCTTTGGCTGCTAATTGCGTCTCACTGACCTTTAGCGGACAGTGTAGATCAAGATCAGACTGCACAGAACGTGCGGTCTGATCTTTGATCTACGCTGTCCGACATGAGGTTTTATTCCCTGAAGCATAACTTTGAAACAGCAATATTTGAGTTATTAATATGGAATTGAAAATTTAATTTTATATAGTTATATAGCAGGATATTAATAGTTCCACAACTATGTGATGACTTGCTTGGTATATTAATAGATCACAGAGATATACTGAGTCCCACTTTGTCAGAGTATTGAACATCTATTGTAGTATTCATCAGAGTTTTAAAAGAAATTTTCATTCATGGCAAAAAGAAAAATTACATTATAGTCCTCTGTCAAACTTGACAGACAAGGAAATTATTCGATTCTTTATGACAATATATACCACTAGACAATTACATGTATGCGATAAGGACCTGACACGAAAACCTTTGACCCAAAATTTGACCTAATGGGTAGGATACCGCTTCTGTAAGAAAGAATTCAATAACATTCCCAATATCTTGAGCGACTTTCAACACAACTGATTTTGTGAATAGCAATGAGGTCTGTTTTAACCTTTATCCTAGTTAGTAAAAACCCAGTCATTGCTGTTTCAAAGTTATACATTAGGGATATAATATCGCCATATCGGACAATGTAGATCCAAGATCAGACTGCACGTTCTGTGCAGTCTGATCTTGATCTACACTGTCCGCAAAATGTCAGTGTGTCGCGCTTAGCAGCCGACATGTTAACCTTCAAATTTCTGTATCAACTGAATGAAAATTTATCTATAGGCAATAGCAATATCCTAACACTGCTTCTTCAAAGTCCCACAAAATCCACCATTACGGACAATGCTGGTCAAACATCGGATTGCATGTTCTTTGTGTTGATCCGCAATAGCCCGCTGACTCGCTCTTAGCAGCCTACTTTTTCCGTCTTACCAACATTATCTTCCGCTAGATGGCATTCTTCAAATACACATCTACATGTATCTAATTTGGGAATTCTGGGACAGAACCGGACAACTTTTCTATGCGACAACCATTACTTTTAATTCCAAACTAAAATTAACCTTTACTCAATAAAAGGCTACCTAGTGCCATTCATTCAGCTATGATCAGCAGTGTGGAGAAATCTGGAGCTAAAGCAGGCCTGATTTCTCCTCAAATGTAATGATATTTTAAGCCATTTTCTCTATTATTACTTTATAGCGCGTATTACTACAATCCCCCAACTTTGGGGAGAGTGGTGCGTCATATCAGACAGGTCGAATCTTCGAAGAATATGACATGCGCAGACAACGGTCTTACAAATTATGCGTACGGAAAATACATAGGAAAATTATTTGTAGAAAAGAAAGAAATTATTTTCTATAATTCATATGGCAATTAAACGCGTGTAAACGACGTCCCAACTCCTTACAAGCACTGGCCTCTCGTCGCATTTTTTTTCATCAGCTGTCTGTTGCAAGAATGGAAACTGTTGTTGCAGGCAATGGGCCAATGCAAATATATCCATACAGGCAGCGCAGTCACGCCTGTGTTCCTATAGTGGTATCGGTCACTAGCTTCATTTCAACTATAGTATATTTTATGACATTTCTTTTTCCTATTTACTACTGCAAAATGATACCCAGAGCTCCAGATAGATGGCGTGATTTTGATTTCATGATTGAAAATATTAGTTATTCTCTACTAAACCCTATGTTATGGGTACTCATTAGAATCGTCTCATCGAGACGATTCTAATGAGTACCCACAACATAGGGTTTGGAGGAGAAATAACGGATTTTAGAATGCCATCACTCCCTCTTATATGGATCTGTGATACCTTTATCCACAAGAATCTCGAGAAATTGGTCCGCCTACCTTAACAAGCTTGTAAATGTAAGAAGACCACAGAGTAAGCAGACTGTGACATATTATATATTTGCTTCATTATCTGCGTATGTCTTTAATTATTCTTCCACGATTCGACCTGTCTGCTATGACGCATCGACCCCCCTTCCACCCCGTATACCTGGGAAAAGTAGGGCTTATACCGTAGCTATAAGCATATTACCCAAACAGGTAGAGGCTTGTCGGTGCATAGGTTACATGCAAGCCGATCATAGCTGAATGAATGGCACCAGGTAGCGTTTTATTGAGTAAACGTTTATTTTATTTGAAATTCAAAGTAACGGTTGTTGTTTTGAAAAATTACTCCGCTTCTTTATCCAGATTGCCCAAATTAGATAGATGTGTATTTCTAAATTGCCATCTAGCGGGAGATAATGTCATTTGCTTTCCTCAGCTCAATGCATTTGCCGTTTATGGAAACCATTTGAAAGGGTGTTGCCCCACTTTTCAAAGCCTTTTCAATGGTAGGTTTCTTCACCGTGAAAGGGGAGACAGAAAAAAAAAATATTAATTTAAGATGAACGCTCCCCTGCAAATTCTATTACAAAAGAATCATATTTTTACAGAGGATGTATTGAAATATAACGCTGAACACTTATTCTCTGGGTTTCTATGTACGATTGAATAAAATTTAGCAAACTGTAGGTCAAGATCAGACTTCAAAAAACATGCAGTCTGATCTTGGATCTACACTGTCCGAAGGATAAGATTTTTCCCCCTGCACAAAGAGCTTTGAAAACGCGATTACACAAAGCTTAATTTATTCTATAATCGGTTGAAACGGTATGTTTGATTTATTGAGTAGACAAAATCTTTATCAGACAACATTTTCGAGTTGTCCAAATTGAAAGCACTTGCAGACGACAAAATGAAGGTATCTCAAATTATGAAATTTCTCTTTGAAACCGTTATAAAAACCATTGTGGGAATGGTAGAAAAGCTGGTTACCAACATTTTCTCCTTTGCTAATAATGCTTTCATAAACTGCTTTTTCTCTAGTTCATCAGAACCCGGAACTGTTTGGTGAGGGACAAACATTTAAATATTTCTCTTGTGTCATTCTCAATTCATTCCAAGGACCTCTGCATGGCGTCTACTGTGCTTTTGATAATAAATAACCGTAAATAATTCTTTTTAAATACAAAAAAATACACACACACACAGAAAATCATTATCACCTATCATATTAATTTACTCTTAACCATTTAACACACTCTCCTGAATTTTAAACGACCCTGCGAAAGAAGGATCGTTAAAACATTGTGAAAAAAAGAGAAGATGAACGTAAACAGCATTCTTCTTTTTTCTTGTACGATTTCATCTCTCTTAAAGATAAACTTTCGCCTTTTCAATCTTGATGAGTCTAAAATTTTTGGCGTCTGTAATGCCGCTACTGCTTTTTGTTGGTATCAACCACAAACATCGACCTCGAATGTCCTACAGCTTTAATTTATTCAGCAGCCATTCTTAAGAACATTCTCAGTCTTATTCTTCGGAGTTCCATCAATGTGAAAGAAACAGAACTTCTGATTGGCTAAACCATTTGTCTTAGCCAATCAGAAGTTCGGTTACTTTCACAAACAGAAAATCTTGCAGATTAAGACAAAGAACGTTCTTAAGAATGGTTGGTGAATACGGACGGTGGACTGTCCAATAATAGGTGATACACCCCAGCCATTGCATCGAATTTTCAATATTTTGATTTTTAATTGTCCTGTCTAAAACACCCACTTATTCGTTAATAATTTTACCCTTAAAGTACTAACTATGGTTTTAGGTGACTTTTTTGGATTGTGAGGCTCAGGACAAAACTGTAAGGAATCTCCAGTTATACCTTGGCTCTGCCATTCGCTATCAGGACCTATATTCATCAACCATTCTTGAGAATATTCCTAGTCTTAATTTCAAAGATTTTCTAAATTTGTAAGTAACATAACTTCTGATTGGCTAAACCATTCGGTTTAGCCAATCAGAAGTTTTGTTACTTTCAAATACTGTATAGAAAATCCTGGAGAATAGGACACACAGCGTTCTTAAAAATAGTTGATTAATACGAACCCTGATATTAGACTATGACAAAAAACCTTTTTTTTTTGGTCATAGTTTTATGCAGAGACACAATGTGTCATTTTGTTATAACATTTTGTTATAATTTTTCACAATTTTGTTGATAGATCTTTTCTCATCGTATGTATGAAATTTAAGCTCTGTTGGATCATATTTAATTTAAATTTAATTTAAACATATTTTATTCAATATATTGACATTTACATTTACAATACAAGAAATGATGTGAAAAGGATTGGAACGAAAGCATATTGCTTATATAGTTCCTCTCCCTAAACTGAAACACGTGATATTCCAATAATATCAAATGTCAAAAAAGAAAAGAATTTATTACAAAAGAACAGATAATAGGATTATAAACAAAAGGGCTGTTATCTGAAAAATTAAAAAGAAAAAAGGAAAAGGATCATATTTGTAACAAATCATATATGTAACACCTGTTACATATATGATCACATATGTAACATGTGTTACATATATGACTCGGAAATCAAGCATAAATGTAACATATTTTATGACGAATATGATCGATGCCGGTTTTTGATGTGACATGAAATCACAGATGTCACAGGTCAATTTTGATTTAAAAACAGTACAAAAGAATGCATATTTACATCTGAAACACATTTGTAGCAGGTTTTTATTCACCAGATGGGCCAATATCTTGATACTGATTTGTTGTGTCACTTTGTCCATCGTCGTCATCGGCGGTGACGTCGACGTCACTCTTTCGCGTCCGCTCCATAATTCCTCAACTCTTTAAAGGATATTCATGAATATAATGTCCGGTATCGTGGCTGCTCTCTGTTTATATATATAAACATATATATATGGGCCACAACGTGAGAAAATGTACCTTCGGACAATTGGTGAGTATTTGATAAACAACGTTATTTTGAATGTATAATATTTCTGGAGTATGTCAGTCTTTATTTGAACAGATTATTCAGGTTATTTTGTGAGTTATGACCAATTTACTATATGAACCCTACAAACGTCATCTACCTGAAAAATGAAGTCAAAGTTGCGTAATGCATTTCTGCGTGTTAGTAGAACCTACAAAACTCGATGCATTTGCTTAAAACTGTTTAAGCACTGATCAAACCCCATATTGTAATACAAATAGACAACTAAACCTGTTACATATATGCTTCTCATGTCAACCCCCATTTCGGACAAACACATTTGTAACACACTTTATCTGTTACGAATGTGATCATGTACGTAACAAATGTGTTACATATATGATTTGTTACAAATATGATCCAACAAAGCTCATTATGAAAAATTATAACAAAATTATGAAAAATTATAACAAAATGTTATAACAAAATGACACATTGTGTCTCTGCATAGACACAATGTGTCACTTGTTATAACATTTTGTTATAACAAAATGACACATTGTGTCTCTATAAAAATAGATACATGCAGATCTAGAAAATAGTTCAATTATTGTACCAAGCTATATGTCCTTACATATAAGTTAATAAAGGATGGTTAAATAATTTACCCCAGTCTTGTCTAAAACACCCATTTATTCGTTAATAACAATCTTAGTTTTTAACGACTCGAATTAAAAAACACCTCTTTGAAAATATTATAGGAAAAGAAGAAACTGCTTGTAATAAGCAATTTATCCTTTTCCCACAGTGTTTCCTTCCCTATCAGAGAATTTCAGCTAATCTTTACAAATTTCAACGTTTTATTCTGAAGAAACTTTCAAGTTGAGACAGTTGGAATCTGTTGTTTAATTTAACGTTGACCTTTACTAGGCTAATACGTGCGACTAGATAGCCTTTTGCGGACAATGTAGATCAAGATCAGACTGCGATATTCCTCCCTGCCTCCCCCTAAAAAAATAAATAAATAAATAAATCTGAGAAATAGCGAAATTTTGGTTATTACAATCGGCTGCAAAGTTTTATAAATGTCATTATCTCCCGCTAGATAACATTCCGACCTAAACACATCTATCTTATTTGGGCATTCTGGGAATTTTTTGAAAACGAAAGCCGTTACTTAGAATTTTAAAATGAAATAAAGGTTTACCCAATAAAACACTACCTGGTACGATTCATTCAGCTATGATTAGCTAGCATATAACCTATGTACCGACCATTCATCAAAACAGCCCTACATGCTTGGGTAATAGGCTAATAGCTTCGATATAAGCCCTACTTTTCCCAGGTATACGGGGGAGGGGATAGGTGAGGCGTCATAGCAGACAGGTCGAATCTTCGAAGAATATGACATGCGCAGACAACGATTTTTACATTAGCTATTACCTTTTAAGCATGAAAAGAGTTAATATATAGAAATAGTTTGGTATCATGCAGACAGAATTTCGATGTGTTTTTTGTTGTTTTTACGTGAAATGTAATACCCTAAAAGATAATGCAAATGCCCGAAAACCGCAGGGTAATGGCTTCTATTTTTTTTCTGCTGCCCATTTTCAATGGGTTATACGTCGCGTGATTAATTGTATTTCGCCACTCATTGACAAAGGGGAAACATGATGCTTCTCTTTTAGATTGAGATCAAAATGCATAGAATGAGGATTATAGGTGCTTTACCATGACTGGCTGGCAACACGCGAAAAGGGGCATTCGGACATTTGCGTAAAGTGTCGTCTCGCAATCAGCCTGCGCAGTCCGCGTAGGCTAATCCGAAACGACATTTTCCTTTTTCTATGTAATATTCTGTGTTGTACAAGTCTACTGTAGCACGAATTCTAAAGCAGTCGTAAAGTGCCGTCTCGGATCAGCCTGCGGGGACTGCGCAGACTGATCCGAGACGACACTTTACGCAAATGTCCGAATGCCCCTTCTTGCGTGTTGCAAGTCATGTGATCACTTTTCCTTTTTTCTTTTTAATTTTTCAGATAACGAAGCCCTTTTGTTTATAATCCTATTATCTGTTCTTTTGTAATAAATTCTTTTCTTTTTTGACATTTGATATTATTGGAGTATCACGTGTTTCAGTTTAGGGAGAGGAACTATATAAGCAACATGCTTTCGTTCCAATCCTTTTCACATCATTTCTTGTATTGTAAATGTAAATGTCAATATATTGAATAAAATATGTTTAAATTAAATTAAGTCATGTGATGTTTAATCCTAAAGCAACTATGCCCGACTCACTAACCTTTAAAGGACCCACTATGGAAATAATAAAACTATTCTATTCTATTCCATTATCGGACCGTGTAGAACGTGCGGTCTAATCTTGGATCTACACAATCCGATAAAAATAATTCTGTCGTTCTCCCAAAGTTACCTTTGGAATAGCAAATTTTGGCTTATTACTACAATACAAACCTTTTTTATTTCATGCTTTCCTGTAGGATATCGAGAAATAACAGTGAAAATATTTTTCGATCTTACACTGGTACCACCAGTAAAAATACCGAATTTCACGTTTTTGTTGCCTAGGAAAATTGCGCGTGCCTAACAACCAGATGGGAAATATGACGTCATATATACCTTACATTTCTCGCGCTTGACGTAATATTGAATGCACTGCTACTCGGGAGGGTACGCCACGGGGAATGACGGAAAGGAACTGTACTAGATTTTGATAAAGCTCCTCCCAGAAAGGGTTAAACGCATGAAATAAATAGAATATTTGTTTTTTCGGTGAAAGATCGAAATTTATCTCATCTCGTGAACACAATCGGTAATGTTTTCACTCGTGGCTGCGCCATTCGTGAAAATATTACCGATGATGTCCACTCGATGAAATAAATTTCGATCTTTCACCGAAAAAAAAAATATCCTCTATTTATTGTAACTGAAGACCATCGCTCTGAAATACAGCAATACAGAAAATATGTATATTTATAACATGGTATACGTCTGTTCAATAGTGGTTCTAACATACGTCCCCGTATACTTATTATCAATACATACGGAATATTATGTTGTAGGGATTTTCCTACTGCTTGTATTTACTTCCCGCAACGGGAAAAAAATTAATATTGAGCCGAAGAATCCCAGCAACATTGTAGGTCAAGATTACACTGCACAAAACGTAAGAGTCCAGTTATGATGGGCTTTATGAAGAAAAAATGGACATGTTACAAGCATGTTACAAGCAAATGTCTCTTAGCTTTCTTCAATGTCCAATGACTTACAAATAGCTGTATTGACCATTTCCCATATACATTAACTTAGGCTGCTATGCGCGACTCACTGACCTTCTACGGACAATGTAGATTAAGATCAGACTGCACAGAAGGTGCAGTCTGATCTTTGATCTACACTGTCCTATAAGGAGATATTATTTCCCAAAACATGACTTTGAAATAACAGTATCTTGGTTTTTAATATCGAATTGAAAATTGAATTTCAGTTAATCAGCAGGATGCATGGGATTGACTTTTAAAGACCCTTGGAGAAAAATCTTTTGAAAGTATTATTGGACGCCGTTTTCAATTTTTATTTCTAGATTTTCTACTTACCAGCACTCCAGACAATTTTCTTTCAAAGCCACTGGCTGCTTTCCCACATAATCATCGTCGAAACAATGATCAGCAGTGAAAGAGAGATCAATCCTGTCGCAATGACCTTCATCAATTCTCGGAAAGAAATTTGTCGCAGCGGAGATCGAATCAGCGACCCGCTTTTCTTGAATCCTGTACGCAACCGACTGGGGCTCGGCTTAGGGTTGTTTGTATAAACGTTGCTCCACCCAAACTTAACCCTTATCCTGCTAAATAACTAACATGAATTTTTCAATTCGATAGTAAAACCCCAAAAATTGTTATGTTAAAGGTATGTTTCGGAGAAAAAAATCTCTGGGTCGGACAGCGTAGATCTAAGATCAGACTGCACGTTCTGTGCAGTCTGATCTTGATCTACGCTGTCCGCAAAACGTCTGTGAGACGCGATAAGCAGTCAAAGGGTTAATAAAGACTGTTTGAGTTGTGCAATTCTTTCACTGATTTATAGAAAACTCAATATTTACTTAGCCCACAAGGAATAAAAATCTCATGCATAGAATTTAGGTTCATCAAAGTGAATATCTATTGGCCAAATGCAGTTCTTTGTGCACTATTTCAATAGGTTTTTGATCTGTAATTATCACGCTGCGATCACAATCTATTACCATCAGTAATATTCGAGTCATTTTTTTGCCTGACATTGGTT
Organism: Tridacna crocea; assembly: GCA_943736015.1. Classification (NCBI taxonomy): domain Eukaryota; kingdom Metazoa; phylum Mollusca; class Bivalvia; order Cardiida; family Cardiidae; genus Tridacna; species Tridacna crocea. The sequence goes on along the minus strand of OX031057.1, from coordinate 47,739,902 downwards.
CTATTCATCTGCAAAATGTACCGACTCTGGTCATCCTGTACAGTCTGCACCTTTGCATCATGTCAAAGGACCAGTGTACCTTATGATTTGGTCGACTGTTAGACAAAATTGGTCTTATTAGCCCATTACCATACAATCCCTACTTTTGACGCCCCTAAGAAAGAAACCTTTAGAAAACATTGTGGAAAAAGGAGGAAATGCTGGTAACCAGCATTTTCTCCTTTTCCCACAATGTTTTCTGCCATTCCAAGCCCCTTTTTGCAAGTCTACCGCTCAGTTCTACTCAACCGTCGGTAGGGAAATGCTCGGTCATGCAAGTGCAGCACTAAATAATGGGAAATTTACCCCTTAATCCTTAGACTGTTAGGTGCGAATCACAGACCTTTTTGCGGAAAGTGTAGATCAAGATCAGACTGCACAGAACGTGCAGTCTGATCTTTGATCTACACTGTCCGACAAGCAGGTATTTTTTTTTACAAAGTTTGAAACAGCATTATTTGTTGCTTTTTTACCATTTACTTGAAGGTTGCATTTACCTTATAAAACAGGAAAAAGCTTAATAAACAGGTATAACTCCCCACAGGAAAACAGAATCCCAGACTAGCAAACAGAAACATTTGCTTGAAATAAAATGGGTTAGAAATGTCGAGATTCTATGTAAGGGTAGAAATGTTTCTGGAAAAAAAGAAAAGGCTGCCTACAAGCGTTATAATTATTTCATTCCAGACTGATAATATTGTCTATTTTTTTACTCCGTGTATAATGTTTATCATTACTGGGTGCACTATATTGAATATTATGTTATGTTAAAATATATTATGTTGTTATGTTATGTTATGTTATTTTCTTTTCACATTGTTTTCCCCCATAGTCTTGTTCCATGGGGATGTTATGAAATGGGATTTTTTGGTCCATGGGTAAATTCCTTCAATTCTTTTTTTCTTTAATGTCTACCTCTTTACCACACAATCCCGACTTTAACGACCCTGAGAAAGAAGCCTTCTGAAAGCATTGCAGGAAAAGGAGAAAATGCTGGTGGCCAGCATTTTCTCCTTTTCCCACAATGTTTTCTACCCAAAACAAATTTCAAATTTTTAGTCACTTCTGTGTTGTTGTCTGCAAATACTATCAATTTGGACCAGTCTAAAATTCTGTTGTTTGGTAAAGGGTTGCAAGTAAAGTTCGAGTGAAGTATCAAGAGGCGTTTGGTTCATACACTAGAATAATGCTGTGTATAATGTTTATCATAGATCAGACTGCACGTTCTGTGCAGTCTGATCTATGATCTACATTGTCCACAAAACCCTCTGGTGTTGTCCGTGTTATAGAAAGAGTTAAAAAGCATATTTAATGAAGAGTAATCAAAGCACTGGAAGTAGTTAAAGTCTTGTTCAAATGGAAAGATTTTTCAAGCGGCAAGTGGAATGGGTTTAAATGCTGGATTTGTTTTAGAACGGATGGAACAAAAAAAAATGGTGGGAAAAGGAGAAAATGCTGTTTACCAGCATTTTATCCTTTTTCCTCATTGTTTTCAAGAGCCATCCTCCGCAGTGTGGTAAAATTACAGATACGGTTTGGTATAGGGTAAAACTTGCTGTATTAAGAGATATGCACCATTAATGCTTACGTTTATCAATGCAATAATCTGACCACAAATTACACCCATAATAAAACCAATTAGGTAACCGTGTGAATCAGGTCACGCAATGACGTTATAGTCATCTTCTAGCGCTTTAGTCAGGTATTGTCGCAAAAGAAGAAATAAGACATCAGTAAGTACAAATTGCATAGACTTCAATTCGCGAAAATGACACAAATTACAAAATAGACCGACCGACCGACCGGCGGACGGACGGACCGATCGACCACTTGATTCAAAATCAGACTGTACACTTTATGCAGTCTGGTATTAGATCTACTCCCTCTGATGCTGTAAGATTTTGAATTGACATTAAATGGGTTTTTAATGCATCTAATAGAAATTTTACCCTCTTACCATTAACTAAATTTAAATGATCCCCGAAGAAGTATTAGAAAACATTGTGGAAAAAGGAGAAAATGCTATTAAACATCATCATCTCCTTTTCCTACAATGTTTTTTTTTTGTATTCTTTAAAGGTGAATCTCTAATTTTTTTTTTTTATTGTCATTTGCAATAGCTTTCAATTTGGGCAAGTCTAACATTTTTATGTTTAGAAGAGAATTACCAAGCAGTTAAAGTGGAAATTTATGTTCGATTATAAATTTACAGACTCTGTAAGTTCAAGGCTGGGCCAAGCTTGATACAAGATCAGACAGCACGATCCATTGGGTCTGATCTTAATGTGTATTGCCTGAGAAAATTTAGAAAGTTTCGATCGGCATTACAACGCTTAGAAACTCATATTTTTGTACCCCTCACAATGTTTTTCGATGTGTATATTATGCATAATTTCACAGAGCCCTGGATCCTTTTTAGTCTATATCCTTCTTACATCATTGAAACATAAGTGAATTACTAAGCAAGTTACTAGCTTTAGATCTCTACCGAACGACAAAAATATGGACTGGCCCAAATTGAAAGCATTTGCAGACGAAAAAATAAATGTAACTGAAAAATTGAAATTTGGTTTGAGAAGGGTAGAAAACATTGTGGGAAAAGGAGAAAATGCTGGTTACCAGCATTTTCTCCTTTTCCCAAAATGTTTTCAATTGGCTTCTTTCTCAGGGTCGTTGAAATTTATGATTGCGTGGCAATGATGATTAATTTCGAGTATTCTTGTAAAAAAAAAAAGATAAAGATCAGATTGAGCATAATGTAAAATAAAACTATTTATTCACGCTGTATGATCTTAATTTTTTTGTAACATATTCTTGTATAGGCACTTTTGAGCTTTGGCTATTTTGCGATCTTTCTATTATACAGAGTTTTCTTTTTAATTTCTTAAAGTGTTTGAAGAATGAACTCTTTTATAATGTTAATTTTGACTTTATCGATAAATGCGATGAAACGCTCGTTGTGCTATAATATTAACTTTGCCATTATCTGGATTTTTTTAAATAGATCTCTTTTCCGGTATACCATGGTTGTTATATCATGTTGAATATATCAAGCTGACATTTTCCAAATAACCCATCCTTCTTTCTTTCTCTCCCCCTCCTCTGTCTTTCTTCTCCCCATCCTCTGTCTCTCTCTGTTTGTCTCTCTCTCTCTCTCTCTGTCTCTCTCTCTCTCTCTCTTCCTCGCTCTCTGTCTTTCTCTCCCTAAATTATTTTCACCTCCACAGGAAGTCAACCTATATAAATTTTTAAAGACTTAATTGGTACAATGTATATAGTTAGACATTGAATTAAGGTAGTACCATTCTAATAGAAAACATATATTTCCACTATATAATATTATCCTAAATAATTGCTATGATTGAAAATGAATATTATTGTACTACTTTGACAGAGCCACCTTTTCCATTTTTTTTTTCCTTCATAGAATTATCGTTTATAAATCTAGGACCACTCTATTCTCATTACAAAGGGAGATAATCATTACCTCCCTTTCCGAAAACTAACAAAAATAACAAATAATTTCAGGATGGACATCAGAGGAATTTCTGATCCGTTAGAAATGTGCAAAAATATTATATCAATATAAATCCGTATTTATCAACATTTAAATAATTTCATTGCATGTTGCACCAGAAGCGTTAGGATGGAGGATGGTAATACCTTAATTATGTGATGTTTAAGGCCGTTTCAACATCAATTCAGTGATATGGCGGCAGCCTGTTTACCATTACGTGCCTCCCTGGAGCTCGAGTTTCAATTACCAGTACTTTACGCAATATTAGTCCTGGGCCCCTGGCTACTTTCCCACATAGTCATCGTCGAAACAATAAGCAGAAGCGAGAAACGAATCCTGTCTCAATAACTATCACCAATCCTCTGACGGAAATCGGTTGAGCCGGAAATTCGATTCGGCACCCCCTAGTTCTTTTCTACCAGGGCTCAGTTTGGTGGCTATAGAGTTAATTATCAAATTTTATGTGTCAAACAAAAGTATAATTCCAGTCAATAGAAAAGATCCTGGCCCAGTGCTCACCAAGCATTCTTAAGAATCTTGTCGGTCTCAGTCTCCCGAATTTTCTGAATTTGAAAATAAACCGACTTCTAATTGGCTAAACCAAATGGTGTAGCCAATCAGAGGTCGTGTAATTTCCAAATTCAGAAAATCTTGAATAGAATAAGACTAACAATATTCTTAAGAACGGTTGGTTAATACGTGCCTCGTTTATAAAAAATTAGGACTGGTTGTCAGTTCTTTTACTCCATTTGAAAGTCTACAAGCTCGTAGATCAAAATTCAGAATATACGCTATATAAAGTCTTAATTTTGACCTACATCCGAAAACAAATACCCGCTCTGTACATTTTTTCCCATTTAAAGCGTGACTAATTTCATCAAACATCTGTCAAATTCAATTAAAGTATAAAGCGTAATTGATACGGATGTTTTCAATTTTTGCTCGGCCTGACGTGATTTTACTGCTGGCCTGCCCTCCCCCACGCTTGGGCAGATAAGCGTGATCAAATGTGTTTTAGCGGGCTTTGTAGATTCAGATCAAACCGCACAGAAGGTGCACTGTGATCTTGGTCTACACAATCCGATACTACGAAATATTTACCGACGGAAAAGAAAAAAAAGAATGGATTCGTTATACATGAGTTTGTATCGTTGGCTGGATATTTTTATTCAAAATATTTTCGCCCTGTCGGTGCCTTCGTTAAAAAACGCCGGCGTATGCCGACATAATATACCAAGATCAGACTGCAAAATAGTTGCAGTCTGATCTCGGCTACAAACGCATTTTTTTTTTATTCATAACTATTAAATACATGTTAAAAACACCTTCTGATTTCATCCGATTGTAATTTTCGACATAGAACGAGGTCACGTTTATATCTCTTTACCAAACAACCCCGAGTTTTATCGGATCTAAGAGAGAAGTCTATAAGAACATCAGAAATCCAGATAAAGAGGTAGTGATGGTATCTAAATCCATTATTTCTCTTCCAAACCCTATGTTGTAGGTACTTATTAGAATCGTCTCGACGAGACGATTCTAATGAGTACCCACAACATAGGGTTTAGTTAATAATAATTCATATTTTCAACTTTGAAATCAAAATCACCCCCTCTGTCTGGAGCTCTGAACATTATGGGGAAAAAAAAGGAGAAATTACTTGCGATCATCATTTTCTCTATTTCCCTAAATGTGTTTTACTCTCTTAGAGAATTTAGCATTTACCCTGTTTAAGAAGTTAAATGAAAATGTCAGGCCAACAGTAAACACCAAGGTAATGCAACTTCAAACTCCTTTTTTTTAGACAAGTATTCCCTTAATGGATAGTGTAGATCCAAGATCAGACTGCACGTTCTGTGCAGTCTGATCTTGATCTATACTATCCGCAAAAGGTCAGCAACTAGCACCTAGCAGCCTATGAATTAAGCCATCATTTTTACCTATTTCGAATTTGTCGTCTGCGTTTTCAATATAATTTGGATAAAACGGAAATAATGATGTTTTGGAAGGTGGTAATTGAAGAATGTCTATATATCGACAAATTTCAAGTTTATCAAATGTGAAAATTATAATAATAGAAATACGTCAAAGCGGTAAGAAAGGAAAACCGTTTATAAAACATAAATAGATTTAAAACGATGCTGTGAGAAAAGGGGGCTTAATACATTCCCCTTATGTAGGGTAGCAAGCAAGTTATACGATCGCAAAACGACTGGAAATATCATAATTCATAAATATTAAAATGTTCGCTATGTACTCTTTGTTTATTGTTTATTTCTAATCATGACACTTTTCAGCGTATGTTGTAGTGGAACTGACGATGTAATTTGTGCAAGTCAAAATAAAATTCTCTTCTCTTCTGTTATCATTCAATTGTGGATCCATCAAAGCCATTTTATCTTACAATCAACTGTATCATTAGATAGACTGGTCCTTTGACATGCAAAAAATTAATACCAAACGCAAAAGATTTCGGCCCAGCAGTTCGCGCAAGCTGATCAGGGTAGATACGTTTTCCAGATGCTTTAACCCATTACCACACAATCCCTTCTTTTGACGCCCTGGAGAAAGGAGCCTTTAGAAAACAGTGGGAAAAGGAGAAAATGCTGGTAACCAGCATTTTCTCCTTTTCCCACAATGTTTTCTACCCTTCACAAAACAAATTTTAAATTTTCAGTCACTTTTATTTTGTCGTCTGCAAATGCTTCAATTTGGACCAGTCTAAAATATTGTCGTTTGGTAATGAGTTAAACCCCCTTTTCACAGAGCGTGACTCATTTATAAATATAAATTGATTTCCGTCACGCAATAAGAAAGTGACTCAAACAATAATGGGAGTAAAAAAAGAAAAACCCTTTTTTTTTCCCATGATCTGTTTTAATACCGAAGATGAAAAATATGGCTTTTACCGGCGGAATAGATCAAGATCAGAATTCACCGAATGTGTGGAGTCTGATCTTGGATGTAAACTGTCTGTTTTTTTTTTTATAAGATTTAAATCTTTTTTTTTTCAGTGTATTGCATCATCAGACGGCGACAGAAGTGAACGTAAGTCCTAGGCCGCTAAATGCGACTCACTGCACAGTGTAGATCAAGATCTGACTGTACAGAACGTGCAGTCTGATCTTGGATCCACAATGTCCGATTAGGAAACACTTTTCTCCAAGACGTAAGTTTATAATAAGATTATTTGGGTTTTAAACGAACGGCTTAAAAGGTTGTATTTTTTTTAAACTTAAATAGCATGGCAATACTTGTGACACTAAAAGAGTGTAAAAACAGGAATTGCTTTTTTTTTTATTGGCCAAACCACTGAAAACATTTTGACAAAAGGAGAAATCGTTCAAATTTAATAAAAGAGTTGCTGTCTACAACTCAGTTCTTCACTTTACTGACAAAACTTAATTTGTTCGATAGCTTTATTAAATTTTGTCTACATCTCTCTTTTTTTGACTCAGTACTAGAAGTACAATTTTTAGGATTGTCCAAATTAAAAGTAGTTTTACACGTATAGATCAAAAGCGGCTCGTGTGATGGAATTAGTTTTTCACAGGAATTAAAACATTGTGAAAAAAGGAGAAAATGCTGGTTACCCGCATTTTCTCCTTTTCTCACGATGTTTTCAAAAGACTACTTCTTAACGGTCGTTAAAACACATTCCTTTGTAGTAAAGGATCAGACAGTATGTAAAAGTACAATTCTACACAACACCCCCGATCCTAGCCCATTTAACATCCCCAAATCTGGATAGGCATTCCGTCACCTGTTCATCGGAATCAAGTTTCATACCAGGTGCATTTTATTGTATCTTGGTCAGAAGGGCTTGTTTGTCTGGGAGTTTAACACCGTTTTCATTAATTCAATTTTATCGTACCGGTGTAATGCAGAGATATGACCCTCCCCTACAAAATGACCCAAGGGTCATTTCTCTACGTAGAGGAATGACTCGAGTCATTATTCTACGTGGAGAAATAACCTTCTGGGGTTAGTTCTCTACGTAGAAAAATGACCCTGGGGTTATTTCTCTATTTATAATAATGACCCGTCTGTAGATTCTTTCCATTTGGACCGGTCTAAAACGTTGTCGTTTGGTGAAGGATTAACAGATTTCATTAACTGTATGGTGTTTTAACCCATTACCACACAATCCCTACTTTTAACGCCCCTGAGAAAGAAGCCTTAAGAAAACATTGTGGGAAAAGGAGAAAATGCTGGTGACCATCATTTTCTCCCTTTCCCACAATGTTTTCTACCCTTCACAAAACAAATTTCAAATTTTCAGTCACTTTTATTTTGTAGTCTGCAAATGCTTTCAGTTTGGACCAGTCTAAAATATTGTCGTTTGGTAATGAGTTAATGATGTGGGCCCGTAATGCTTCTAGTACAGTATGGCATAAAATATCTTGACAGTTGATAAACACAGATTTATATAGATATAATACTTTTGCACATTTGTAACCGACCAGAAATTCCTTTGATGTCTATCTTGAAATTATCTGTTGATACTTTTGTTAGTTTTTATAAAAGGGAAGTAATTATCACATCCTTTTGTAATGAGAATATAGTGGTTTTGGAATTATAAATGATAATTCTTGGAAGGACGAAAAGGAAAAAGTGGTTCGGTGAAAGTAGTACAATAATACTCATTTTTAATTTTAGCAAATTTTGTAGGATAATATTATTGTGGAAACAGCTGTTTTCTATTACGGGTCCACTACGTTAAGCAGCTTTCAACATTGTGGCAGCCATGTCACGGCGACACCTTACATACTCGTGCATGCCCCGGGTTTCACCGGTCCCAGGCTAGAGCTCTAAAGATGTCTTTTTGAAAATCAATTTTGTGAAAAACCAAGCGCCTTGATTGAAGATCGAAGCTGGAGCCTTCGGATTACGGCTCTCACACTTTACCAGTATGCCAAACGGAACCTTAACCCTTTACCCCATAAGGCATTCCTATGGTATCTCTAATTGACATTAAATAACAGCAAGGATGAAACTGTTTGTTATGTGTATATGACACCTATTGATAGCATAGAAAACATTGTGACAAAAGGTGAAATTGCTCGTCACGAGCAATTTCACCTTTTGCCACAATGTTTTCCAAAGGCTCCTACAAGCAATGCGTATAAATGAGTATCTATGGAGTAAAGGGTTAATAACTGAACTAACATTAAACCCATCGGTAAAAATATCAAAATAAAAATAAAAAAACTGAAACCCGCCCACCTGGTAGGTAAAGGTTACATATGAAAATCTAAATTTACGATGAAATTATAGAATAATTACAAACATGTTTCATTGATATTTGCACAGGTCATGCCGGTCAATTGAATCGCCATTGCCAGTGGCAAGTGACCAAAAAAATGTGATCCCAACTGACCGACGATTTAACGAAGTTCCACCCTTCCTCCGGGGCAGCTTATAATACAAACTGTGTGTGATATTAATCAGACTTGTTTAACCTATTCCGTCGAAATAATCAAAATGTCTTAACTCTTTACCAAACAATCCCTGGTTTTTTACGGCTCTGAGATAGAAGCCATCTGAAAACATTGTGGGTAAAGGAGAAAATGCTGGTTACCAGCATTTTCTCCTTTTCCCTCAATGTTTTCTACCATCCCAGAACAAAATTCAGTTTTTGAGTCACGTTATTTTTTTCTTCTGCAGATGCTTTCCATTTGGACCATTCTAAACTTTTGTCGTTAGGTAAAGAGTTAAAATTCAAATTGAAATGCTCGAAGTTCCAGAACTTTTGTTCTGTTGTCAACGTTATTTCAGTCATATCACGACATCAGATCACTTATTTACGACATGGGTCAATGGGAGATCCCCAGATAAGAGGGAGTGATGGTTTTCTAAATCCGTTATTGCTCTTCGAAACCCTATGTTGTGGGTATTCATTAGAATCGTCTCATCGAGATGATTCTAATGAGTACCCACAACATAGGGTTTCAAAAAGAAATAATGACTTTAGATTACTACAGAGCTCCAGATAGAGAATTTGATTTCGATTTCAAAATTGGAAAATATTAGTTATTTTCTACTAAACCCTTATATTGTGGTACTGATTATAATCGTCTCCTCGAGACGATTCTAATGAGTGCCCACAACATAAGGTTTCAAAAAGAAATAATGACTTTAGAATACCATCACATCCTCTTATCTCGAGCTCCGAGAATATAAAACAACCAAGTGGAATAAATTAAACGAAAAAAAAATTGTAGGCAACGTCGGCGCCTCATTCACCCCGCCATCCAGATATTGAAAAGCGTCCGTCGTTGTTTGGTTTTCGTATTTACTCATAACCCCCCGGTCTCACAGACCCCGATTTAATCCCGATTTCGAAAATTTCAAAATCGGCGCGAAATCGGCCAGCTTCGGGACAGTCGTAGTGCCTCCTGGCTCAAATCGGCATCAATTCGGGATCAAAAATAAATCGGGACAAAAATTTCAACATGCGCAAATTTTTCTCCCGATTTGGAAAATCGTGCCGAAATCGGCGCACCTCGGTGTACCTCGTACTAAGTCGTCGTTGTTCGTAGTAAGCAAATCGGCGTTATTCGGTTCTATTTCGGCGTACCTACCTCGGCGATGAATCCCGAATAACGCCGATGCACTACGAGTAACTCCCGATTCTCGCCGATGAACTACGACGAGATACGCGACTAGCATCACGAGCTACACCGACCTACAACGATTAAGTACGGACTGCTAAGATATCATCCCGTAGTACTACGAAGTACCCCGAATTTCGATTGGTATAAAAAGGCAAATCAACTTTGAAAATGATTCATTTGCAGATTTTTTCCAGACCTTTGAACGAGACGCTTCCCTATACTTCGATACAATGGGACCAAAAAGGGGGCTTTCGAAGAAAAAGCAGTCAGCTACAACAGATATACCGCCTCCATCGAGCACCCAAGCTCCACCATTAAGCACAGAGAACTAACCTGACCCTGATTTTATGCCGGATCAGCCAGTTGTCCTGCAAAATGAGTTTGAGGATGACGACTAATATCAACATGATAACTGAGTTTTTTTGCTGTTAATCACGGAATTTATACCCATTGGACGAAGTCGGGGCATAATCCTGAAATAAGATTTGAAACTCGTAGTCGATTCGGATCTGTCGGCGTATGTCGCAGTAAATCTTTGTGCATCGTAGTCCATCGTAGTAAGAAATCGGGACAGTCGGTCTAGATCGTACTGTTTCGTAGTAACTCGGCTCCTAAACTCGGCGTACTTCGGAACAAAATCGGGGCAATAGCGTAGTAAATCGTATGGCATCGTAGTTTTTCGCAGCCCATCGGGAACACACCAATGTATGTCTAAAAATACCCCTCGTCCAAGGATGATCGGAGAAAAACGGCTTGAATTCGTGGTAAATCGGAGAAAATGCGCTCTCCCGAAGCACTACGATTATTTGGGAAATCGGCGTCTGTGAGACCGGGGGGTAACAAAACAGATCCAATTAACCATACGCTCAATCTATTGATAAAGTTCCTTGTTTACCATATCTGTTACAGAAGACTTGTTACGGCATCGCAAGAAATGGTGGTACAAAAAAAATGACAAATACATTATAATGCTTTTACCATACCTGTAGTAATGTGATGTGTAGAAAACAAAGCCATAGAATAAAACAGAAGAAAGGCCCTTTTTTACAAAAAAAATGAGGAAAAACGGAGATAGTACATGCACGTTAATTGATTAATTACAAAAACAAACAAAAAAAAAAACAGTACCCGAGGAATTTCTCAATTTGCCATATTTCTACGTTGACTGGTATGAATTTATATATATATATTATATAAAAAAAAAAACACAAAAAATATTTTTTCCATTTATTTTCATCTTGTAAACTCTGACTTATACTCCCAAGTGACTAATTTCGATTTGTTTCAAGGTTTAACACTGGTTGCTGAGCGCTACTTTAGGACCTTTTGCAGACAGTCTAGATAAAGATCAGACTGCAGAGAACGTGCTGTCTGATCTTTGATATACACTACCTGATAAGGACATAGCCCCCAGCCCGCATTACCCGAAAATATCTTTAAAACAGTAAAATCTGGATTTTTACTATTCGCTTATCTTCTTCACCTGATGACAAATTTTTGGACTGGACCAAATTCAAAGTATCTGCAGACGACAAATTAAATCTTTGTAATTTAATGATTTTTGACTTTGATAGGATATAAAACACTGTGGGAAAAGGAGAAAATGCTGGTTACCAGCATTTTCTCCATTTCCCACAATGTTTTCAAAAGGCCTTTTCTTTTAGGTAGTTAAAAGTCGTGCTTGTGTGTCGAAGCGTTAAAAGTTTAATTTTACTTGTTCAGCAAGATAAGTGTTGGAAGAAGATTCTTTTCATTATGTTAATTATACTCAAGCTTTCAGAATCGGACAATGAGCATACAAGATCAGACTACACACTACATGCAGTCTGATCTTGCATCTACACCGTCCGAAAAAAGCTATTGACATTTACGTCTGAGATTAGGGTTGGGAAGAGACCTCAATGGTGAGATTAGAAATCTTAAGTGATTTTCCAAAAATAATATTATCAGACCGACCCACCCGTGTTTTCATTTGTGATAATAACGGACACATATTATCAAGTTGCCAATCTTTCCCACCAAAAATATTTACAAATATGACTGGAGGCATAGGTTACATGTTTAAGTGCATATCGCTTTATGGTTATTAAAAAATGGCAGATTTAGTGTTGCTCCGATGAAATAATACTATAAATAAAACACAGACTTCAAGCTCTCTCTCTCTCTCTCTCTCTCTCTCTCTCTCTCTCTCTCTCTCCCTCTCTCTCTCTCTCTCTGCTTTTTGCTTTACATCTACATACAAGGATGACTTGGGTATGATCAAGACATGTCATGTATTTTTGGCCAGAGGCCTATTTTTACAGTCATAAACATCACGAGTTCTCTCTCTCTTTATATACTCTCTCGTTCTGACTTTTGCAAGGCGTATTTTCGCCTCTCACCTCTGCTGAAGCATGTGAGGAAAGCAGTCGGTGGCTTTGGAAACAAAGTTGTGTTAGTACCGGTATGAGAAAGCCAGGAAACACATGTGCGTCACCAACTGCCATGATATGACCTTAGCTGTTAAAGTGGCGTTAAACACCAATACAACCAACAAACTGACTTTTCCAACAAGGCACCAAAGAGACAATTTTACTTGAACGGTGTTTATTAAAGCATTTCATTGTTTCGACGTAAAAGAAATGATTGGTAACCAGCATTTTCTCCTTTTCCTACAGCGTTTTCTACCCTTCGCAGGACAAATTTCTATTTTTTAGTCACTTTTATTTTGTCGTCTACAAAGGCTTTCATTTTGGACCAGTCTAAAATTTTGTCGTTTGGTAAAGAGTTAAGGACACGACTAAACAAGCGAATGGTATAGATCCAAGATTAGACTGCACGTTCTGTGCAGTCTGATTTTTGACCTACATCGTCGGCAAAATCCCCCATTTTTTTCGCCTACGGCAAATAAAAGGTTAACCGATTAACGAAGGTGTTCTAGCTTATTCGCACAAACAAACATTCATGTTACAGAGCAATTAAGCGGGTGAGTCTGGGCGCTGCCCTGAAATATTGATGCCCATTCGTCTGTGGAAGCACGCACGTAGTGCGGAACACAAACAGAGCTCTGTCTTGCTTGTACCTGATGTGCACTGGGCTTCAGATAAAAAGAATTATTATGCGGTTTACCTTTTAAATAGCATGGTTAAAATTGAACGCATACTTCAAGTTAAAAGCTAAAAGTATATTCTGGTCATTTTATAGGGTTGTTTATTTAGTTTTCTCTCCAATTAATTTATTCAAAATACATCACTGATCATTGATCAGACAACAATCGGTCTGCAACATGCAAAAAAGGAACTTTCTGGCATTTGTGTACAATGTCGTCCTGGATCAGCTTGAGCAGTCCGCGCAGGCTACCCCGAGAAGACACTTTCCGTTCTTGTGTGATTTTCTGTTTAGCACAAGTCTACTGTAGGACAAGATCAAATGAAGCCGTAAAGTGCCGTTTCGGATTAGCCGGCGCAGGCTGATCCGAGACGACATTTTACGCAAGTTTCCGAATGCCCCTTTTCGTGTGTTGTAAGCCATATTCCATATAGGTTAGTATACACCGACCATCTTTCAGAACGTTCCTGGTCTTCTATAGATTCGAAAGTTACAAATCTTCTGATTGGCTAAACCAAATGATTTAGCCAATCAGAAATTGTCTTTCTTTTAAATTTACAAAATCTTAAAGAGTAAGACTTATTATATCCTACAGAATGGTGAATACCGACCTCTATCTAAGATCTACATTGTCTGTATAGAAACACTTTGTATCTCATTCCTATATAAGAAAATCTCGGTAGAAAACAGTGTATATAGACGATCAGTCTGCATGTTTTGTGCAGTCTGATCCATAGCCTGTACTGGTAACTATAGCAACGATAGCCGTTACAGATATTGAATCGTTGATGAAGGTTTTATCATTCTTTATTAATGTCCATTAGTGTGTTTTTTTCTTATCTTTTCGCATCCGTGAATTTCAAATCTTATATTTTGTTTTTGCTCTTTAACGATAAGAATAGAATACCCCCTCCCCTCTTTTTTCTCACTCTGAATTAGAAAGTGTTGAGACGACCTTTTTTTCTACCACTTAACCTGTCTACAACCTTGTGCTCTCTCTCAACATCGAGACTGTGTGACCCTGTGGTTGATATGTCGGTTCAATTCATTGGCTAATGTCTATAGTTGTAGGTTGAGAGATAAGACAGACAGACGGTCGGACGGATAAACGGACACACGGACGGACGGGTGGACGGACGGGCGGACAGACAGTCAGACAGACAGACAGAGAGTCAGGGAAATAAGAAAAAAAAAAATCTCTAGACTGTAAATAAAACACCAATAATTAATTAACTGACCAGGATTCACGTGACATATAAAATCAATGTATCGATTCTTGATCAATATTTAACCTTTCACCACGCATGCTTAACTCTTAACGACTCTTAGGGGGTGGGGGACCTTTCCGAAAAGTTTTGGGAAGTAGAAAATGCTGGTAATGCAAATCTTCTCTTTTTTCCCTCGACTTTTTCTACCCTTCCAAAATATAACTGCAATTTTTGAGCTCCATTTTTTGGTCGATATGCTTTGGTCGGAATGCTTTGAATTTAGACAAGTCTAAAATAAAGAGTTACACCTCTTCAGCGTATAACCCTATGATTACCAGAAAGCAATGGACATAGTTAATCATGGAAAAATGTAAAATATTGCTTTTTTATAGCTTTTTGGACGCTAATACTGAGAGAAAAAAGGATGTATAGATCTAGGATCACAATGCACGTTCTGCAGTCTGATCTTGATTATGCACTGTCCCCAAAAAAGAAACCTGATCCATGCTCTCACAAAAAAAAAAGGAACAGGTAGAATGATGCTTGGAAGTTTTACTGAAAGCAAGAAGTTACTGCCCAGGTCACTTCTGTTAATGAAAAAGTTTTTGTTGAAATCTTAGAACATTTTGTCCACAACATTTTAAAAAAGCGGATAGGGAAAATTTAACTCATTACCAAACGACAAAATGTTTGGCTTGTCCAAATCGAAAGCAATTGCAGATGATAACAAAAAAGTGACTAAAGAAATTTGAATTTGTTTAGTGAAGGGTAGAAAACATTGTGGGAAAAAGAGAAAATGCTGGTTACCAGCATTTTCTCCTTTTCCTACAATGTTTTCTATAGCCTTCTTATTCAGGGTCGTCAAAAGTAGCGATGTGTGGTAATGGGTTAATGTCATGCTTCACACTGTGCACATAGGCCTACTCTTCTTGATCAACGATGTGCGCTAAACACCAAAAATCGAACGAAAGAATTCCAAGTGTTGAAGATATCATCAAAATAAAACTGATATAAAATCGACGGTTCAATAGAACCTAGAGAATCTAATTTCATTGTAACAGAAGTCTTTTATTCACCTCGATTGTTTACTCGGTGTTTTTTTACAATACTTCTTCCTTTGAGAAACCCTGGCTGATCTGTATCAGAGCAAGCAGAGGCTCATTTAGTCAATAAATTTTCGTAGCAGTACGTTCATGCCCTACTTCACACATGTCGTTGTTGGCTGTTTGTGATGGTGCTGATCGGGCTGCGCACATAAGCTGACTGATCTGTACCATCACAACAAGATTTCAATCTATAACACTTAGAGTGGTTTGATACTTTTACGTCGTTTTCATGCTGTTGACGGTTACAACTGTATCACTTACTTTTTATTACTGTCTGTGATTTATATCAGAACAACAAAGGGCTTTATCGACAAATATTATGTATATTATTAGTCTGGTGCTATATTACTTTTCCAAAGCTACTACAGATTACGAGTTTCATCAATCTATTTATTGCTTATTGTTTGTGATTGGATTACGATGCTGCTCGTCACAATTTACAAATCGTTTGACGTTGCTGCTTGTGCTGACGCTGATCAGGCTGCACATGTGTACTGGCTGATCAGTATCATCACAGGCGGGGAGTAGATCGGTTTGCTATTGGCATTTGTGATTGGATTGCAATGCTGCTCGTATAAATTACAAATTGTTTTGCGTTGCTGCTTGTGCTGACTCTGATCAGGCTGCACATGTATGCTGGCTGATCTGTGTCATCACAGGCGGGGAGTAAATTGGTTTGCTGTTGGTGTTTGTTACCAAACACACGAGCTCTATAGACAAATATTATGTATATTTGTCTATTATTAACTTATTCTTCGTAAGCTGCTGCTGAGTATAAGTCTGCCAATTTATTGGCTGTCCCTGCCTGTGCTGACGCTGATCCGGCTGCACATGTGTGCGGGCTGATCTGTGTCAGCTCGAACAGAGGTTCAATCATGGAAGCTTATAATAGTTCACTGCTGTTCCATTTTTCACGCTGTGTTTAAATATTTGTTTATTACTTTTTGTTGCTGTTTGTTGTGGTGTTGATCAAATTGCGCTTTTGTATAGGCAGATCTATATCTCCACAAATATGGACACTTTTTATAAATATTAGTATATGTTAGTTTGTTGCTATTTTTTTCTTAAGCTGCTGCTGATTTATAAACTTATCAACTTAACTTGTTGGCTGTCCCTGCTTGTGCTGCTGCTGATCAGGTTGCACATGTATGCTGGCTGATCTGTATCAGAGCAAGCGGAGGCTCATTTAGTCAATAAATTTTCGTAGCAGTACGTTCATCCCCTACTTCACACATATCGTTGTTGGCTGTTTGTGATGGTGCTGATCGGGCTGCGCACATAAGCTGACTGATCTGTACCATCGCAGCAAGACCTTTATCTATAACATTTAAAGTTGTTCGATGCTGTCACGCTGTTTTCATGTTGCTGACGACTACAACTGTACTAATCAATGGGCTTTATTGACAAATATTATCTATATTAGTCTGATGCTCTATTACTTTTGCAAAGCTACTCCTGATTATGATTTTCATCAATATATCTATTATTTGTGCTTGTACTAATTCCGATCAGGCTACACATGTGTGCTGGCTGATCTGTATCATCACAGGCGAGAAGCAGATCGGTTTGTTCTTGGTATGTGTGCTCAGACTACGATGCTGCTCGTCATAAATTACAAATTGTTTTGCTTTGCTGCTTGTGCTGACGCTGATCAGGCTGCACATGTGTGCTGGCTGATCTGTATCATCACAGGCGGGGAACAGATCGGTTTGCTCTTGGTGTTTGTGAGCAGATTACGATGCTTCTCGCCATTAAATTACACATTGCTTGACGTTGCTGCCTGAGCTGACGCTGATCAGGCTGCACATGTATGCTGGCTGATCTGTGTCTGAACAAGCAGGGGCTAAATCATGAAATCCAATAATAGTTCACTGCTGTTTTTTTCCCCTCACATTACTGTATTTAAAACCCTGTTTATCATTTGCTGTTGTTGTTTGTTGTTGTGTAGGCTGATCTATATCACCAAATTTACGAGCTCTATAGACAAACATTATACAAACTAGTCTGTTGCAAATTTACTCTTCTTAAGCTACTGCCGAGTAAAGCCTTTCATTTTGTTGGTTTTCCCTGCTTGTGCTGACGCTGATCTGGCTGAACATGTGTACAGGCTGATCTGTGTCAGCTCGAACAGAGGTTCAATAATGAAAGTTAAAAATAGTTCACTGCTGTTTTATTTTTTTTTTCTTCTCTTTCATTCTGCTGTGTTTAAATATATGTTTATTATTTGTTGTTGCTGTTTGTTGTGGTGTTGATCAGATTGCGCTTTTGTATAGGCTGATCTATATCTCCACAAATAGGGGCTCTTTTTATTAATATTATATATATATTAGTCTATTGCTCTTTTTTTTTTTCTTAAGCTGTTTCAGATTTATAAGCTTATAAAACTTACTGGTTGTCCCTGCTTGTGCTGACGCTGATCAGGTTACACATGTATGCTGGCTGATCTGTGTCATAGCAAGCAGAGGCTTAATCAGGCCTAATCGGGAAATCTAATTTCAGTTTATTTCTGCTTTATTTTTACCATACTGCTTATTATTGCTGATCGAATTGCGCTTATGTGTGGGCTGATCTACATCACCACAATTATGGGCCTATTTATAATTGCTATATAAATTAGTCTGTTGTGATTCTTTTTTTTTATTTTTTAAGCTGTTTCTGATTTATAAGCCTGCCGATTTGTTGGTTGTTCCTGGTTGTGCTGACGCTGATCAGGCTGCATATCTATGCTGGCTGATCTGTATCATCACAGGCGGTGGTTCAGCCGATAAATTTTGGTTGGCAATTTCTTTCATGCCCTACTTCACATATGTCGTTTTTGGCTGTTCGTGATGGTGCTGATCGGGCTGCACGTAAGCTGTCTGATCTGTACCATCACGAATAAGACCTTAATCTATAACACTTTAGGTGATTTGATACTGCTACGCCTGTTTTTATGTTGTTGGCGGTTACAACTGTTCCAATTATATTTTACTGCTGTCTGTGATTTATATCACGATAACAAGGGGCTTTATTGACAAATATTATGCTTATTAGTCTGTTGTTATATTACTTTTCTAAAGCGGCTGCTGTGCACCAATTATTCTTTCATGCTGTTTGTGACGGTGCTGATAGGACTGCACATTTTGTACTGCTGATCCGTACCGCCATGAACAGAGTCCCAATCAATTAATCAAATAGGAGATTGCTGTTATGCTACTTGTTAATATGCCTTAACAGTTGTCCGTTGTCTCTGATTGTGCTGGTGCTTGTCGGATTGCATATATTTGCTAGCGGACCAGTTTCATTACAATCGGGGCTCACTCAACAAATCTTGATGTTTATATTGCTTCTCTACTTTACTCAATACTTCACCAACTACGTTCTGTAACTGTTTGTCATTGTGCTGATAAATAAATTGAGACACCTACTTAGACAAAAATTAATATTAATAATTGAGACACCCACTTAGTCCAAAACAAATTAAAACCTATTTTTGATGCATATGCTATCACTGATCAGTTTTCATTATGTGTGGACTGTATTTTTTTTTTTTTCACAATTGGAATACAAAGATCAATCAGGCTGGCTGTTAGATACCCTGACAACTCTCTATGTTTCGTTTCAATAGAGAGTTTTAGGGGTTACCTATTCAGAACTGAAAGTATTATGAGGAAATATCTCAATTATTAATAACCTCACACCCCAAAATCGTCATATCTGTCAACAATTGTCTAAATATTATTATGTTCATGCCTTCTTATTATTGCACTTTCTTATACACTCTATTCTCTATACTTCTAGATCTCTTTACTCTGTTTGGTGTCTCTGCGATTCGCGCGTGCTATGTGATTACTCAAGCCCGGATGGAGGTTCTCCTGGTAACCAATATCTTATCCCCTAATGGATAGTGACTTGGGTGCCTGGAGGGCTTCCATCGGGCTTTTCCAAAACAGAATTTATACTGGTTCTAAAAAAAAGCGGCATACCTATCCAAATAATTTCTGTTTGGTCTCGCATTTTATTAAGATTCTCTCTATGTGGTCAAGGACCCTAGATTTGAACGCACGGAATATTATGAATAACAATTTTCAGTCCATTTCATTCTCCATGTTAATCTGTGTAATCATTTTACAAGCTGGAGATATTGAGACCAACCCGGGGCCTGCTATATCGGAAGATAATTTTTTACTATCAGTACTCCATTGCAACATACGAAGCATCAGAAATAAGATTGATTATATAAAAGAAGAATTTTTAGATTTCAATATTCTATGTTTCACCGAAACCCATCTTAATGATTCAATTTCACAAGACAATTTGTTATTATCACAAGCATTTGATGAACCCTACAGGAGGGACAGAACTAACCATGGTGGGGGTATTCTTGTATATGTAAATAATGACCTGGCCCATTCTAGAGTTGCTGATCTTGAAGGCTACTGTAATGAATCTATTTGGGTTAAAATTATAGTTAAATCCAAAATATATTTGATTGGTGTTTTCTACAGTCCGAAAACTGCAGATAATATTTTTTTCAGAAACTTTGATATTAACATTGAAGCTGCCTTCCAAATAACTAGAAATGTAATTATATTGGGCGATCTTAATGAGGACCTAATGAATCAGTCGTTTCATAATCTTAAGGATATTATACTTCTAAATTCTATGATAAATGTAATAAATGTCCCAACGAGACAAAATGCCTTACTTGATCCAATCTTAATCCCGAATGATATGGAGTATTCGGACTCTGGTACGCTACCGCTACCACAAGTTATAAGTGATCATAGTGCTACATTTATATCTATTCCCTTCTCATATGAGCTCCAAAAGTGTTACGAAAGAAATATTTGGCTTTACAGTAGGGCCAACTTCGAGTCTCTTAATCAGAAAATAGAAAACTATGATTGGAGTATTTTGCATGTTGGTTCAGTTGATGATTGTTGTGAGACTTTTACTAGAACTTTTATTAAATTGATTAAAGAATGTATTCCGCACAAAAGAGTATGTGTTCGACCTGATGATCAACCTTGGTATGATAGTGCAATTAGACGGGTCTCCCGGAAAAGAGATAGAATGAAAAGTACTGCTAAGAAAACAGGAAAAATTAACGACTGGTCAAAATACAAAAACCTACGTAATACAGTAAATAATATGAAAAAACATGCCAAAGAGGAATTCTTCAATAACTTGGAGACAAATTTAACTGAACTTCATTGCAACGACAAGAAAAGGTTTTGGAAAAATATTAAATATTTCTTAAAAAAAGATTCATCTGTATCATGCTTCCCACCACTTTGCAAACCACATCCTAATGGGCAAACAGTCTGGTACACCTCCTCTCAAGATAAGGCCAACTGCCTAAATGATTATTTTACATCAATATCCATGGTAGTTGATACTAATACTATATTACCTGACATTCAGTTGAAAACTGCAAACAAATTAACAATCGACGGAGTAACACAATCCGAAATAGAAGATATCATCAAAACTATTGAGACAAATAAAGCTAGTGGCCCCGATGATATAAGTCACCGAATGCTCAAAGGATGTATCCATGCAATAAGCAAACCACTGTACATTTTATTTAATCGTTCTCTTTCTGAGGGTGTTTTCCCTGAATTATGGAAAAGAGCAACAGTAACGCCCATATTCAAAAAAGGCGACAAGTCTTTGCCAGCTAACTATAGGCCTATCTCTCTTTTGAGTAGTTGTGGAAAAGTCCTTGAAAGAATAATTTTTAAACATGTATATAATTTCCTAAATACAAATAAGCTACTATATAAATATCAATCTGGTTTTTTACCAAAACATTCAACCACCTACCAGCTTATAGATATATATCACCATATATGTCAAGCCATGGATCATGGTCAATTTTCTTGTATTGTTTTTTGTGATATATCTAAAGCATTTGATAGAGTATGGCACAGTGGTCTCCTATTCAAACTCCGAGAGCATGGCTTTAGTGATAGCCTTTTGACTTGGTTTAATAGTTATCTAAGAAATAGAAAACAGAAAGTAGTGATCCAATCAGCTGAATCAAACTATCTACCTTTAAGTGCTGGAGTACCTCAGGGTTCGGTTTTAGGACCATTATTATTTCTTATTTATATAAATGATATTACAGACTCTTTACTAAGTCTTACTAGGTTGTATGCCGACGACAGTTCCCTGTACTACTCGGCAACTTCTTTAAAAGACATAGAAGGTATAATTAATCAGGATCTGAAATCTGTATCGTCATGGGCAAAGCAATGGTTAGTAGATTTTAATCCAAATAAAACTGAGGCAGTCATTTTTTCAAATAAAAAAGATGTAGATGTACCACGGTTACTCTTCGGAAATACACCAATAAAGGTCGTTGATCATCACAAACATTTGGGAATTACTTTAAGTAGTACCGGTCAATGGAGCAATCATATAAATGACATTTTAGAATCAGCATCGAAAATTCTGCAAATTATGCGCAGACTTCAGTATACTCTTACAAGGGCAGCATTAAACCAAATATACTTGTCGTATGTCCGACCAATTTTGGAGTACTCGTCTATAGTGTGGGATGGATGTACTGTCGTTTCCTCCAATTCAATTGAAAAATTACAAAATGAAGCAGCCCGTATTGTAACAGGCCTTACAAGATCAGTATCTCTTGAAAATCTATACAACGAGTGTGGTTGGGAGGCATTATCAGTGAGACGGAAAAATTCAAAATTATGTTTTATGTATAAAGTATCAAATGGTCTCGTCCCACAATTCATAGAGGAACTAATACCCCCACTAGTTGGTAACAGGTCTCAGTATCAATTACGTAATAGCCAGAATTATGAACATGTTCAAGCAAGAACACGACTGTTTCAAAAGTCTTGTATACCTTCTTCCATACCGATTTGGAATGACCTCGAACAAGATGTTAAAAATATTACGACATTTAATTCTTTCAAATCAAAACTCATTAGTATGACTAAACCCAAAAGAATACCCAACCTATATTTTTTCGGAAACCGATATCTGTCGATAATTCATGCTAGAATAAGGAACAATTGCAGTAATCTAAACAATGACCTGTTTCTAAATCATCTAAAATCAGATCCAATATGTGCTTGTGGAACTGGTGCTGAAGATGCGGAACACTTTTTTTTTTAAATGTAATAGAAACACTGATAAAAGAACCATTCTTTTTCGATCGACAATAGCATTTCACCCTTTAAACACTAACAAATTGTTATTTGGCGATGAAAATTTAAATTACAACGATAACTGCTCGCTATTTGCATCAGTTCAGTTATTTATTCAACGATCCGGCCGTTTTACATAATTTTGATTTCAATCCAATTGCACGCGCGGATCCCAGAGTATCTCAATCGAGTATTTACCTATCCTTTTTCACTCCTGCTTTTCACAAGTAACTTAATTTTCATTTTTGTCTTGTATGTCCATTACCGAAATTTTTTGTCTCCTTTTTTTCTCCTTTCTTTCATCCCTCTATTTCTTTCTCTTATATTCAGTTACCTTTTTTAGTTTCCCTAGTTTGTTATATATGTTTTTTTTGTTGTTGTTTTTTTTTTTTTGCTTGTTGCCATAGAAATATTATTTTGTTCTTTTCATTGTAGGGGAAGGACCGATTCTAAGTTGGTAGAACTTGTGGTCCAACCCCATTTCACTTATGAATAAAATATGTTTAAACTAAGAAACCCTGCGGGGCTCATGATCGAAGGTTTGGTATATGCTTGATTGTGTGGTATTCAACGCCGATTTCAACATTATTTCAACTATATTCCGGTGGCCGGTGCCACTATCTCTGCTTTCCTGGAGTTTCTCTCACCAGTAATACGTGCAAGATTTTTCACAAGGCACTTGAAGCTTTAACATCTAACAAATATGGTGTCCGTGGCTGCGAGGTAGAGCGTGGGCCTCGTAACCACAAGGTCTTGAGTTCGATACCCGGGAGCGGATGTCAACTTGGGGATTTTTCATCGGCCAACACATGGGGCGAGGACTGGTGTACTTCCCAGGAAGCAGAATCGAGAGAGTTTAGTGTAAGTTGTTAGAACTAGTTTCTCACTCGATGTATAATAAATATGTTTAAACTAAATGTCGAAACAATGATAACCCTTACGAAAGGAATGGATCCTGTCAGTGACTATCATGAATCCTCGGAACGAAATTGGCAGAGCTTTGTGTTCTCAAGTCCTATATGCTAGCTACCGAATGCGCTGCCAAGGCTCGGTGGTTGTTTTATGCGTAACCTGGAGACCGAAAGTTCAATCCTATAATTCGAAGTGCTGTGAGTTTCAAGGAATTGAACTTTGCTAGGACATCTGAGCGCCCAAGCATGTTACTGGTTACAATTTTGAATTTTGTGCTGTCTACGTCATAAATTTGACTAGATTAAGGTTGAAACACCATCCAAGCATTCTTCAACATAGAAGAAACCCGAATAATATCAGAGAAAAAATGGCTGGAGTAACATAGATCAAAGATTAGACTATAGAGCTCCAGATAGAGGGAGTGATTTTGATTTCAAAATTGAAAATATTAACTATTTTCAACTAAACCCTATATTGTGGGTACTCATTAGAATCGCCTCGCCGAGACGATTCTAATGAGTACCCACAACATAGGGTTTGGAAGAGAAATAATGGATTTAGGATACCATTCACTCCCTGTTATCTGATGCTTTGTTAGACTGTGTGTTCCCAGCTCCAAAGCTAGTTATACGTGTGGCCTCAGACAGCACAGTCGTAGTAACCGTGGATGATCTATGGTATGTGTGTCTTTGGGTAAGCTGCACACCCCCGGCCTAGAACCCCTACCCTATGACGTGTACTTGTCCAGGGATTTTTTATATATGACGCCGAAGCACAAGACCCCATAGAGCTCTAGATCAACGGGAGTGATGTTATCTAAATCCATTATTTCTCTCCCAAACCTTACGTTGTGGGTACTCATTAGAATCGTCTCGACGAGGCGATTCTAATGGGTACCCACAACATAGGGTTTGAGTTGAGAGTATTTCATATTTCAATTTTTGAAATCAAAGTCACTCCCTCTATCTGGAGCTCTGCATGAATGTCCCCCTACAAGTTGTACTCGACTTAGCAGTTTTGTCATTTGGTAAGACAAAACGTCCTTGACCCCCCTTGAACACTAAGATGTGATCCGTGGGGGACCAGAGAGCGTTTTGAACTTGTTAATTGTTAGCTGGCCATCCTAAAACCCTTAGTTGACCAAGACATCGTGATTCCTTAGGCACGGTAATACAGATTGTCAAACTATCCTCGCTTGATTCTGGGAAATGGGTTAGTATACCTGTTTCCAAGTATACTTTGGGCTTAAAACGGCTAGGGGAAAAAAAACATCACTTCGAATTAAAATTTTGTCTCGGCGGTAATAGGCTAAATAGAATTTGACAACAATCGTTTATGTATAAATATGCTGAAGTACGGGTGTAATTAAATATTGATCGAACTCTGGGTCGCTCGAATATTGAAGAAAAGTGTGGGATGTCGTCCTTTAGGTAAGCAAGTGAATATTTCATTAGGCCTACATCCACATGTGATCACACGAAATTATGTACACCCAACTTCTATAGTGTTTAACTCTTTTTACCGAACGACAGAATTTTAGACTGGTCCAAAAAGCACGTGAAAGCATTTGCAGACGTCAAAATAAAAGTGATTGATCATTTGAAATTTGTGTGAAAGAGAAGAGAAAACATTGCGGGAAAAGAAGAAAATGCTGGTTACCAGCATTTTCTCCTTTTCCCACAATGTTTTCAAAAGGCCTCTCTTCCAGGGTCGTTAAAACACGGGATTATATCGACAAAATTTTAAACTTTAAACAAATCAAAACATTTGCAGACAACAAAGTAAATTTGTCTCAAGTGATAACTTCTGTCTCTGATAAGGGAAAAACATTGTGATAAAAGGAGACAATGCTGGTTACCAGCAAGGTCCTTGAAACTCGGATTGGAGTGGTAAAGGGTTAATTCTTTCGCTATCAAAAGGCAATATATATATATACATTTGGTACATTTGGTGGACGGCGTAGATCAAGATCAGACTGCATAAAAGGTGAAGACGGATCTTGTTTGAACACCGTCCGCTTAGAGCTTCTCAATTATCAAGAAAATCACTTAATTTCCGTCGAACTGTGAATTTACAGAACAGAACAGATTATATGTGGATGCATGGCAGCCGCTTTTTTCAACAACAGACTTAGTTATGAGGTAGACTGGGCCTCGGACATACACAAAATTGAAAGATAGAGAAAACGTTCGCCCAAGGTCGGCCAGCGGGGACTGCGCAGGCTGACCTTGGCTGAGACTTTTTCTGCAGGGCATTCAGCCCCTTTTTCTCAGAGCAGTGCTCGATTATGTATTTTGTAAGATCGAACAATTCCCATACACAGATCTTTTCATACCTCTGTACCAAGCGACCAAAATTCAGACTTGTTCAAACTATAATTTAAAAAAGGGGCACTTATTCCTTGATCTGTCCATGAAATGTTAGAAAACATTATAGAAAAAGGAGAAAATAGTGTTTACCAGGATTTTTTTCCTTTTACCACAATGTTTTCAAAAGCTGTCTTCGTAAGGGTATGTAAAACAAGGTACTTTTTGGGGACAGCGTAAAAATTACATTCAGTTACTGTCAACAGATAATCAGAAGAAAGCCGCAAACTGTGCGGTGGGAACAAGTCTAGACGAAGAAACTGCCCTTTGAAAATCTAAACTTTGTATAGTAGCCCGTAAGTGATAAATCGATTAAAGGAAAAAACTCCGAAATTTTACAACAGTCCAACTATGTCAACTTTATTTCAAACTGTTTAACTCTTTTACCAAAAGAGAACATTTTAGACCTGTCAAACTTGAATGTATTTGCAGACGACAAGTTAAATGTGCGTCAAAATGATTGTTTTTGTGTCTGATGGAGCAGAAAACGTGATGGGAAAAGGAGAAAATGCTGGTAACCAGCATTTTCTCCTTTTCCCACCATGTTTTCATTAATCGCTCTTCCTAGGGTCATTTTAAACTCGGGTAAAGGGGTACATCTTCAAATTTTCTACCAAACGACAAAATTTTGGCCAAGACCAAGTTGATGAAAGATCATTTCTACAAGCAGACGACAAATCAGGAGTGTATCAAATCATTGGATTTGTTTTGTATAGGAAAGAAAATGTTGTGCGAAAAAGAGGAAATGCTGGTTACTGGTCACAGTGTTTTCAAAAGCTTTCTGTCAAAAAGATGCGAAAAGCTTGGATTATTTGGTAAAAGGTTAAGCGGGTAGATTAATTAGATACAAATTTCCGGCAAAAAAACGTACGCAAAAAGACCTAACCCATAGGCTACTGAGCGCGGCTTAATTAACTCTTTACCACATAATCCAGAGTTTTCACGACCCTGGAGAAAAATAGCCTTTGGAAAACCGCGTGGAAAAAGGAGAAAATGCTGGTTACCAGCATTTTCTCCTTTTCTCACGAGGTTTTCTACACTTTCACAGACGATTATAATTATTTCAGATAAATAAGTGTCTTCTGCAATTGCATTAACTTTGGACCAGTCTAAAATTTTGTCGTTTGGTAAAGAGTTAAAAGGGATCTTTAGCGGTCAGTGTTTATCAAGATCAGACCTCACAGAATGTGCAGTCTGATCTTGATCTACACTGTCCGATAACGAGGTATCTTTCCACCCAAAAAGCCTTTAACATGGCAAAGGTTTTTCCTATCAGCTGGAAAATTTCCTTTCACTTATATGGCAAGATAAGGTTTTATAATGCTATCTGAAATTTGTTTGTGCAGGAAAACAATTTTACTGTATCGGAGATCGAACGCACAAGAATGGGCTGCACGTTCTGTGCAGGCTAATCCCAATCTACGTTTTCTGCCAAAGAACGCTGAATCGTACTTAGCAGTATAAATGAATTAATTGACAAAGAGAAGTAGATAAAACTCAAAAAAAAAATAGTTAAATAAATAAATAACAGATCAGAAAGCTGCTTCACTCTTTTCCATTATAATTATGCAGTCAGATAAATTGTCTTAACAATTTGTAACGGACGAAAAATGTTTAAGTCGATCCACAGTAAAGCATTATACAGACGATGAATAATAAATGCTTTAAAGGAAGAAATTTGAGCTTGAAACGATAACAAATACAGAGGGAAATTAACAAAATGCTAGTCACAAGCATTTTATCATCGTTTTCTACAATAGTTTAAAAGGTCTTTCACACAAAAAAACTAATTCATTTATACACCTTTTGACAAAAATCATCACACATACATCCTGTAACGGGGAAAAAACAGGAAACTCACCTTTTCATTCCAAAATAATAATTCCTAATCGAGCCCTTGTACCTCGTTTTCTGTTTCGAAAATAGAAAGGAATCCGTTGGTGTAAAATTTTCTACTATAAATTCCAGCTTCTGTTAAATAGAGGGATCTTTTTTTAAATATAATATTCTTTATATTTTTTTCGTCCACTCAATTTAATAATTTGTTCACTTTATTCCCTTTTTATCAAAAGTCCCTCTTCTTTTTATTTTTCTTTCCAGTAGATTCTTGTTACCTAATTCCTTTCTCGTGAACTGTAGTCTTTAAAATCCGAATTGGTGGCGTAGTCATTCAGGCTCACGGGCACTACTTTTTCGTATTTCATTTACAGGACCGGATCTACTTCTTCTCCTTTCAATGATTAGCTTATAGAATTCGAAAATCTTAACCAATGTCAATAGCGAACCCCTCCTTTCATTGAGAAAATTAACTCAAAACGAGGCGCGCTCTTTTGAACCGTATCAACTTCATATTTGTACACCCCAGACGTTGTCCATGTGAACCCTTGTCCGCTTACATCACAAGATAGTCTCGAGCTACCTGAACCATTTCACTACCCATGATATTTAGATTAGCTTTTGCAGACGGTTTATATCAAGATCAGACCACAATAAAGGTGCAGTCTGATCTTGGATCTACCCCTTCGGCTACCTGATACGAAACAAACATAAAACTCGTTTTTAACTTATATCCAGCTAAATAACTGAAACAAAATTTTCAATTCGACAGCAAAAGCTCAGGTATTGCTATTTCAAAGTTATGTTTTGGGGAATAATATCTCCTAATCGGACAGTGAGGATCCAAGATCAGACTGCACGTTCTGTGCAGTCTGATCTTGATCTACACTGTCCGCAAAAGGTCAGCGGGTCGCGCTTAGTAAACGAAGGATTAATTACAACGAAACTTTACGTGCGCAACTTGGAAAGGGTCGAACTGACTTTGCCGGTAGCGAAAGAGTGAACGAGATGCCGTAAAGGTGCCCAATACCAAAAACTTCCAAAACTTAAAATGTTTATAATACATCAATTATAGCAATACTGCGACTATTCCTGGATCTGCACAGGCATTGTTTATTTCTTTACCAAACAACACACTGTTTCAGACCTTTGCAAATTGAAGGCAACTCCTTGAATTTATCTAAGATGACTGGAGTCGTTTTGGAAAGTGTTGAAAACAATGTGGGAAAAGGAGAAAATGCTGGTTACCAGCATTTTCTCCTTTTTCCACACTGTTTTCAAAAGGCTTTTCTTATGGGTGGTTCAAACCCGGGATTAAGAAAATTAAATTTTACCGTATTCATACTGAAGAAAGGAGTAGAAAAGTAAGAGATTAGATAAAGTTATCCAGTTTTTTTCTCCCCCCCCCCCCCTTTCCCATCTCTGCGGTACACCTCGGATTGAAAGGACGATTTTCACAACAGCAACGATGGGTCATTATGTATTCAATACAATTCAAGGGCGTGCATCGATAAAAAATTACGAGTAGTAAAAAAAGATAGTTTATAGATAAATTGCTTTTGAGGTTAACGCCTGATTCAAGAATTTACAGATTTTATGGGTATTTTGTTTACAAACATTTGATAGAGGATCTCTGCCTTTGTCTGTCTCACTGTCTGTCTCACTGTCTGTCTGTCCGCCCGTCCGTCCGTCCACCCGTCCGTCCGTCCGTCCGTCCGTCCGTCCTTCCTTCCTTCCTTCCTTCCTTCCTTCCTTCTTGATCCTGAACAACCTGAGGTTTAGTTTCGTCGAAAAGAAGTACATGTATCTCAATTAGAGATATTTATTTTTTCGAAACGGAAACTATTCCAGTGGATGATCATTTAAAGACTAAAAAGCAGCGAGAAGTAAACTAAAGTTATCTCTAAAACGTGAGCAAGCTTCTTGTCACAAAACAGATCTTTGTCACAGAATACAACATGGTTTAGTAGAAAAGTAAGAGTTAAAAAAACTAGTTGGAATAGAGCTATGGTTCTTGTACAATGTACTTCTTGTTAATATGGTCTATCTGTATTTGAAGATTGAAGTTACTAGCTATTTTACTTTTGAAGTTGTACCGCAGACAAAAATCCACAATAAAAATTTACAAAGGGCAATAATTCTTAGGATAATGGGAATAGAGTTATGGTCCTTGTTCACTGCACTTCTCTTTAATTCGGCCTATCTGTATATGAAGTTTGAAATTACTAGCTATTTTACTTTTGAATGACATATTCTAATGTATGTGACCTTTGAATACTCGCTGTGACCTTGACCTTCGATTGATCGCATATATTGACGAATGCAGTTGAAATCTCGTACCTTCAATTTGGAAGCAGTTAATTAAGTAGTCGGTGTTCGGCTCTTGGTTACCCTTGGTGTGGTCGACCACGTTTATCGACTACCCAGACATAATGGAGCGAGAACCAATCCAGCGATACGGTAGGCCAGAGGCTCACGTCGTTACTATGACTAGCTTGGAGTTACAGCAGTGTGAGACAATGTTGTCTAGCATTGTCCTGCTGGAAACCTTATTGCTTGTGTTTGCATACAGGACTGAATGGTTGATGGAATGGTGCTTTACGCTACTTTCAACATTATTTCAGTCATATCACAACGACAGCTCACATATTCATGTTTTCCTTGGGTTTTCCAGTGATATGTTAGTCCTCTAAAGTTCCTTGCCAAAGGAAACTTCCACACAAAACCCATAGAACCCAATGCGGCTTGAGCTGCTCGGGACCTCCAGATTACCAGTCCCACAATTTATCACTGAGCGACACAGAGCACCCTGGCATAAACGAATGATGACGACTGTAAGTGCTAGAAACTCGTCTCATTAACAACCGATGGAACAAAAAAATTAGTTTTCCTACTGTGGCATACCCATGTTCTGTACCATAAATGCAAAAATAAACTCACGGCATAAAACTTAGACCAGGGCCCATATTCACCGACGATTCTTAAGAATGTC
The DNA here is from genome assembly GCA_943736015.1 of Tridacna crocea. Taxonomy (NCBI): domain Eukaryota; kingdom Metazoa; phylum Mollusca; class Bivalvia; order Cardiida; family Cardiidae; genus Tridacna; species Tridacna crocea. The sequence continues at coordinate 47,709,062 of OX031057.1, read as the reverse complement.
TTCTGTCTAATTCTTCACAATTTTCTACATTTGCAAGTCACACAACTTCTGATTGGCTAAAGCGAATTGGCTAAACCATTCGGTTTAGCCAATCAGAAGTTGCGTTACATACAAATCTAGAAAACCCTGCAAAATATGACTAAGAATATTCTCAAGGATGGTCGGTGAATAGGGGTCCAGACTACACTTTCTGTGGATTCTGATCTTGACCTTTGGTCCCCTTATCCCTTGGACCGCTAAGCGTAACTCAAGGACCTTTTGCGGATAGTATAGATCAAGATCAGATTGCACAGTACGTGCAGTCTGATCGTGAAGCTACACTTTCCGATAAGAAGATATCTTTCCCAACATCAAACTTTTGAAATAGCAAAATCTGGGTTGTAACTTTTAGCTTGAAAGCTTTATCTCGCTAATACAGTAGGATAAAGGTTAATATTTGACCTTTGGCACCCTAGAAATCTAGAGCTTACAAACGATTTCAGTGTAGAAAAAGGACACAAAAGGGTTTCTTTTGTCTTAAATGTCTCAGAAAAGCGGACACTGTGGATCAAATATTAGACTTCACATTTCTGTGCAGACAGAGCTCGATCTACACTTACCACTAAAAACATTGAGGCCATGCCTTGGCAAAAGGACGCTTAACTTATTACCAACGACAAAATTTTAGGTTTGTCCAAATGGAAAGCATTTGCAGACGACACAATAAAAGTGACTGAAATTTTGAAATCTGTTTTGTGAAGGGTGGAAGACATTGTGGGAAAAGCAGAAAATGCTGGGTACCAGCATTTTCTCCTTTTCCCATAGTGTTTTCTAAAGACGTCTTCCTTAGGGTCGTCAGAAATAGGCATTGAGTGATAATGGGTTAATCTATCTCTCTGACCCACTCTACCTGGCAAGTCATCACTTAATCAGAGATCCATAGAATCTATTCAGTATAACGAATGACTGGATCATGAGGTAGAATGGTCCTATGACATACAGAAAATTGACCGATAGCGAAAAGTATCTGCCCAGGTCAGTCTGCGCGGAATGCGTAGGCTGGCCTGGGTCGATACTTTTCGCAGATGCACTAAGCCCCATTTCCACACAGCATAGTTGTGACAGCTGCCAAATGAAAGTTATCATAAAGCTATAAAATAAGACGTGTTTTCATTTCTATCTCTTTCTACTTAAAAATGACTTTATGTGTCTTTTTATAGATACTTGAACGAAACTGTTTTTATGTACGTAGCATGAATATCGAAAGAGAAATGCATAATAAACGCCCATGCTATATGACAAATTTATTCAATAAATTATTTATTCATTTATTTCGCTTTTTGAAAAAATAAAGAATACTCTCCGTTTCGAAAAAAGAAGCGCTTTTTTTATCTTAAGAATTTTTAGGTTTGTCATTGTCGTGTTCACCACTTAATTCCCACAAGATATACGAGTATGACCAATACGAAGTGGTTTACTGAGGAAAGCCTTCTTTTCTTGTATAAATTTCATTCTCTCTGTGTACTTATATGTCCGTCTCTCCCTCCCTCAAGCTCCATTTGTCTCGCTGTCTGTTCGTCCGTCCGTCCGTCTGTCTGTCCGTCGACATGTGCATATATAAATTATTTCCCGGAGTAGGCGTCTCCTTCCTTCCTTCCTTCCTTCCTTCCTTCCTTCCTTCCTTCCTTCCCTCCCTCTCTCCCTCCTTCCCTCCTTCCTTCCTTCCTTTTCTCCTTTTTTTCCTTTTCTCCATCCAGTCCTAACCCTTTTTACATTCTATCCTTCCCTCTTCTCCCTTTTCTCCCTTTTCTCGGTTCAAGAATCAAACATAGTTCACATTTTTGTTGTGAATGACACATTGTATTTCAGAATAATATTACAGGCATATAGAAGGGAAATATTGTGGGAAATAATTTAACAAACGGATTTCTAAATCAAATAACAATACACTGTTTACATAGTCCCGGGTCATCTAGTCAAGTTTGTATGTTTAAGAATTACTTTCCACACCTTACTGGACACCTTCCATACCATTTATACTTTTTGGGGGCATAATTACATAAGGCGCACTTGTGCATGGTGAATACCTAGATCAGATTGTACAGAACTTGCAACCTGATAAAAGAACATAAATTTACCTGTATATCTATAAGTAAACGTAATTATTGCGTTTTGTGAACTCCCAAGTGACGAGAGAAGAAAACAGCAAGTGGTTATCATTTCTATATTTTGTTTTTGTCTTTATTTTCGGCATTTTATTTCATGCTTTCCGGTAAGATATCGAGAAATAGCAGTGAAAACATTTTCGATGTGACACTGGTACCACCAGCGAATACCGATTTTCACGTTCTTGTTGCCTAGGTAAATTGCGCGTGCCTAACAACCAGATGGGCAATATGACGTCATATACCTTACATTTCTCGCGCTTGTGCACACTGATCCTGATCTACACAGTCTACTAACGGTCGGTCAGTCTGCTGATTGTTTGGTTGGAGGGTGGATGGCTGGATGGACTGATGAGTGGATGGATGGATTGGGATGTCGATCGGTCAATCGGATCAACTGATCGATTGATTGATTGATTTACGCTGCTTTCAACATTGTTTAAGTTAAATAACGGCGACACCTGGGATAGCAGCGACGAGTAAAAATATTACCGATGGTGTTCACGCGATAAAATAAATTTCGATCTTTCACTGAAAAAAAAAATCTCTATATTTCGTGCTTTTAAACCTTTCTGGGAGGAGCTTTATCAAAATCAGTACAGCTCTTTACATTCCCGTGGCGTACCCCTCCCACATAGCAACACATTACAATATTACGTCAAGCGCGGAAAATGTAAGGTGAATGACGTCATATTTCCATCTGGTTGTGAGTCACGCCCAATTTACCTAGGTAACTAGAATGTAAAAACTCGGTATTTTCACTGGTCGTACCCGTGGAATATCGAAAGATATTTTCACTGCTATTTCTCGATACCGGCAAGCATGAAATGGAGTGCAACACGCGAAAAAGGTCATTCGGACATTTGCGTAAAGTGTCGTCTCTGATCAGCATGTGCAGTCTGCACAGCCTAATCCGAAACGACACTTTCCGATTTTATGTGATTTTCTATTTTACGCAAGTCTACTGTAGCACAAAATCTACTGTAGTCGTAAAGTGCCGTCTCGGATTAGCCTGCGCGGACTGCGCAGGCTAATCTGAGACGACACTTTACGCAAATGTCCGAATGCACCTTTTCATGTGTTGCACTCCAAATGGAGGTCAGCATTCCCACAAAGGTCTCAAAACCTGAACTAAAAGCTAGCGAGCAACTGTTATACAGCATTTTACAAAACTTAAACCTTGGGGTCTTGTAGGGTCGATAAAATATAGGATTGTGTCGCAAAAAGTTGAAAATTATGAAAAAAAAAAGAAAATTATGTTCAGAGCTGCAGATAAAGGGATTGATTCTGATTTCAAACTTCAAAATATTAATTTTTCTTCGCTAAACCTTATGTTGTGGTACTCATTAGAATCGTCTCGTCGAGACGATTCTAATGAGTACCCACAACATAGGGTTTCTAAGAGAAATAATTACTATAGATTACCATCAATCCCTCTTACCTGGAGCTTTGAATTGTTACTCAGGGAAACTATGACAAATACCTCTAAATATTGCTTCTTTGAAAATAGGGGATCTGATGCATTTCCAAAAGCAAAAGGTATCGACCCTTGTCAGCCTGCGCAGTCCGCACAGGCTGACAAGGGTCGAAACCGTTTGCTAATTGCAAGTTTTTCAGCATGTCCAAAGACCACTCTAGTCCACGATTTGGTCTATGGTAAGATTAATTAGGATTTATGTTTTGACGATCGTGTGATGCCTTTACATCCTAGATATTTATCAAACCCAATTAGTCACAGCATGGTCACACTGTTTGAATGTTACTTCATGTAGCTTTGAATAATCTTTCATATTTATCACGGGAATAGATCTTTTTTTCCCCCAACAATGCTTTTAAGACTCTGCTGATACAGGTGTGCCTAACTATGCACTGATATGTTAATAGAATTTCAATACATCCGGGTATCAGTTTCTGCCACAAATAATAGCCATTCCAAATGCAAAGACGTTTTATGTAATATGATTCGGGGTGTATGTCTTTTAGCACACTCTTTTGTTCTGCATGAATCGGCTGCCGGTGTAAAGCAGAAAAATGACCCCCATTACAAATGACCCCCGGGTCAATCTCGACGTAGAGGAATAACCCATGGGTCATTTTTCGACGTAGAAAAATGACCCGGGTCATTATTCTACGTCGAGAAATGACCCGGGGATCATTTCTCGACGTAGAGAAATGACCCATGGGTCATTATTCTACGTCGGGAAATGACCCGGGGGTCATTTTGTAATGGGGGTCATTTTTCTGCATTACACCGGCTTCCCGGATCGCAATTATGTACCTGTTTTCTGACAATCTATTGAATACGTCGATTTCTACACTATCTCTAGTCATATCACAGTGACAACCCACATATCCCCGTATTCCTTGGGTTCCACACCAGTGCTAGGCTAGGTCTCTGAAATGTCTCACAAAAAGACACTCCTACAACAACAACAAAAATGTGCTTCCCGTGAGGCTCGATTCTCGGTCGCCTTCAGGTTAGGCAGTCTCACACTTTGTCACATCGAAGCCCTGATTAACGGAATACCATTAGGGCCTTCGCCTATAAATATGTTGGTTATTTAACCCATTACCACACAGTCCCTACTTTTGACGCCCCTGAGAAAGAAGCCTTTTGAAAACACTGTGGGAAAAGGAGAAAACGCTGGTAACCAGCATTTTCTCCTTTTCTCACAGTGTTTTCTACCCTTCCCAGAACAAATTTAAAATCTTTCAGTCACTTTTATTTGGTCGTCTGCAAATGCTTTCAATTTGGAAATTTTCTCGTGTGGTAAAGAGTTAAAGCAATGCTCGATAGTACGATGGTGACCATCACGATAGGGCGATAGTGCGATGATGGAAACAGATATCATATTGCAATATCACCATCGTACTATCGTACTATCACGTTATCACCATCGTACTATCGTACTATCACGTTATCACCATCGTACTATCGTATTGTCACGTTATCACCATCGTACTATCGCACTTTCACGTTATCACCATCTTACTATCGTACTGTCACGTTATCACCATCGTACTATCGTACTGTCACGTTATCACCATCGTACTATCGTACTTTCCCGTTATCACCATCGTACTATCGTACTGTCACGTTATTACCATCGTACTATCGTATTGTCACGTTATCACATCGTAATATCGTATTGTCACGTTATCACATCGTACTATCGAGCATCGCCTTTTCGATAAAAAAAATCATAAACGATGGCCCTAATGATAAAGCCGTTACGCCCGTTGCATTATTATGGATTCATAAATATCCTTTATAGGCTAACAAATGACTGCACCATAAGGTAGAATGGTCGTTCGACATGCAGAAAAGTTGACCAATAGCAAATAGTGTCGATTAATGTCAGTCTGCGAGGACTGCAAATGCTGAAATTGGTCGGTACATATTGCAGATAGGTAAGGAATTCTCTTCACAAATCATAATTTGTAAAAGGAAGAAAAAAAGAAATCACTACATTATTGTGATATAATTATGTACATTTTTATATTCTGTTTCAAGTACATAAAACGAAATACGAGGTTCGTTCAATAAGTAATGCCCCTGACCTTTTTTCAGTTGTCTGATCTAGCTGAAATTTTGCATGTGCAATGATTTATATTTCTGTGGGTTATTTGGCAAGTTACAGCTCTGAACTAATTTCGGTTTTTGATTTAAAGATATTTGAACTGAGTCAGGTATGATTGACATCGGATAAAAAAAAAAGAGTAAAAATTACTTCTTGTGACCCAATGGTCATTTAAATTCTAGCACAGACTTCCGGCCATGTTTGAATTCACGATGCCAGGTTTTACAAGGTCATATGATGCGGCATTATCATCATAATTTTCTTAACCCTTTACCCCATAAGGCATTTCTATGGTATCTCTAATTGACCCTAAATAACAGCAAGGATGAAGCTGTTTCTTATGTGTATATGACACCTTCTGATAGTGTAGAAAACATTGTGGCAAAAGGTGAAATTGCTCGTCACGAGCAATTTCACCTTTTGCCACAATGTTTTCCAAATACTCCTACAAGCAATGCGTAGAAATGTGTATCTATGGAGTAAAGGGTTAAATTTCATAAAAAATCTCCTGTGGTGTGCTTCCTTTCAAATACAAAAACTGGACCACAGCGCGACACTAAACATTTCCCATTTCACACCCAACTCATTTCAAAGGCCTGTAAATCAGAAACCACAATTAGTTCAGAGCTATAATTTGCCATATAACCCATAGAGATATATTAATATAGATCATTATACACGCAAATTTTCAGCTAGATCACACAACTGGAACTGGGTCTTGGGCATTACTTATTGAACACCCCTCGTAAATAGATTATTATCATAAAGGTTATAACGGTTGCATTGGTGACAAAAAAAAGTTGCACATCACGAATTTAAACTTGTTCATTAATTATTATTGATTAGTTTCTTTATGCTTGCAGAGAAAAGAAACATACATATCATGCTTTGAGAAAAGGGGGTCTGATGCACCTTCAAATCTATCGATCTAGATCAGCCCGCACAGTCCTGGCCCGCGGATCCGGGTCGAAACTTTTCGCTTTTGGTAAATTATCTGCATGTCAATGAACCAGTCTACCTCAAGATTCTGTTGGCAGTTAGACCAAACAGATTTTATGGATCCAGAATTATGTGAAAACTCGCCACTGCATGGCTCGTGACTTTTTTTCTATCTTTATTGGTGTTTTATGAAAATACATCTGATGACACAGCAAAACAACAAACTACATATCATTGGTTTGCTTCCAAAACCTCATAACTAAAGCTTGAAACAAGCTGTAGTAACGAGGTTCTGGAAGCAAACCGACGATATGTCCCTTAAAAATGTACGATATGTAGAGTGAAGAAATTGGGCATGCTGAATCACTGAAGCAAAAGTAACACCAATACAACATTGTGAATGTAGCCACATTAGAAGTTTGACCTACCGTCGGGTGTCTATTATGTATATTCATTTTTACCATTAAATTTCTATTCGATATGGTTTGCCTTTGATCTAGATTTTCCTCATGAATTATACAGACTTTTTTTTCTATACAGTATAGTTAAATATACTCGTGGAAATATTGTTACAGATGAACAGACGTTACACAATGATCTATTCGACTATTTGCCATACTGTTTCCAAGACAAGGATGATTACCCAAACTACGTTCTGCTCTGACGTTGAAATTTGGCGAAGCTCATGACGCATGCATAGTGATGTACCCGTGAGGGAGTCAGTCCGACCATGTTTCGTGTATATAGCATCAGTACATCTGGGTCCGTGTTCAACAACCATTCTTAACAGTATTCTATGTCTTGTTCTTCAAGATTTTCCGACTGTGAAAGTAACAGAACTTCTGATTGGCTAAACCAAATGGTTTAGCCAATCAGAAGTTCTGCTACTTTCACAATCAGGAAATCCCGAAGAATAAGACCGTGAAAAATTTTTAAGAATGGTTGATGAATACGGGGCCCTTTTTGCAATCATTCTAGGTCAAGATCATATTGTAGCCCGATCTTTGATCTATGTTGTACGATGGAACAAAAAGTTTGATAAAGCCAAATTTATTGTTGTTTTTATTGACATTAATTCACTGGAAGTAAACGGTTATTTTGTTAATTCAGCAGCAGAGAGGTTAGAAGGGTAACAGTGGACATCTCTTGAAAACATCGTGAAAATTGATTACATCGCTCGTAACGAGCGTTAAAATTTTTATTGCTGCCTCATTGTTTCAGGATGTAAAGAGTATCAAAAGTGACATTTGATATAAGTAACCAAGTTATCAATAAGTGAAATAGACGATTAATATTTATAAGGACCATTGTCAAGAGACTCCCGAAAGGGAAATTGCTTTTACGTTTTTTTTATACACATGTTCGGGGCACATTATCCAATCAGATCACGAGAAATTTCTTTGTAGAATAAAATAGATTTAAGATTCATTATTTTTGCTAGTGGCTAACACTTTAACGTAGTGGACCCGTAATACAAAACAGCTATTTCCACTGTAATATTATCCTACAATATTGTATTACTTTCATTATGCCACTTTTATTTTACCTTCCTAGAATTGTGATTCATAAATCTAAAACCACTATATTCTCATTACAAAGGGATGTGATAATTACCTCCCTTGTTGGAAACTAACAAAAGTAACAACAAGCAATTTCCAGATAGACATCAAAGGAATTTCTGGTCGGTTAAAATGTGCAAAAATATTATATATCTGTATAAATCGGATTTTATCAACTGACAAGAAATTCTATGCCATGCTGCACTTGAAGTACTGTAGGTCCACTACCTTAACATACTTAAGAGAAACGCATTGTCAGAACAATAAATGATATTCATACATTAAAATCGGATATATCAAATTTGCTTACATTTATATCTTGGCAGCTAGATTCTTACAGGTATTGAAAGTGATATCTTCAAAATTTGTATACAAGACCACAATAGACATTTGCATAGCGTTGGTGGGTTGTGTTAATGTATTCATTATGTCATCGTTTCATTTACAGTGGTGAATATGAAACTGTGTGTTACAAAATACGGTTACAGAAGATCTAGTTTCATGCACGAGCTGGAAGATACTCGGCTACACGAAAAATATTGGATATGTCCATCTTGAGATACAGTAAAGAAATCGCCGGTCTGATAAAAAGAGATTTGATTATTTTGAAATATTTTATAAGTCTATCAAATAACTACATAATCACCCGTCAGTTTAGAAAACTGACTTGACCCCGTTGTCTGCGCAAATCATATTCTTCGAAGATTCGACTGTCTTATATGAAGCATCACTAGCCCCGAAAGCGGGCAGAATGTGATATTACGCTCTATAAAGTAGCAATCTTGAAAATAGCTTTTATCAATACGTTTGAGGAGAAATGAGACCTACTTTAGCTCCAGATTTCTCTAAATTGCTGATCATAGCTGAGTGAATTGCACGAAGTAGAGTTTTATTGAGTAAACGTTTATTTTAGTTTGAAATTCAAAGTGACGTTTGTCGCTTCGTTTCTGTATCCAGGATGCCCAAATTAGATAGATGAGTATTTATAGAATGCCATCTAACGGGAAATAATGGACTTGACCCATTCAGATAGTTTTTGTTATTCGTTTATTTATTGTAATTTAAATGGGCTTTTTTATGTAATTTCAACATTATAATGGTCCTATGACTACGGCAGCTAACTAGTTATTCTTGTGTTTATTGAGCTTCTTCAGTAAGGGACTGAGGTTCTGAGTAACCTTTCTCAAAAAGATTCGACGAAAAAAAACCCCACAATATTTGGGTGAGGATCGAACCAAGAGAAAAGTCAGGACGTCTCAGCACCCGAACCTGAAATATGCCTGAACGCAGAGCTAAACACAAATATAAACAAACTAAAGAAATCTGAAATGACTGACCGATTTCAATTAAAAAGAATAAATCGTACAACCACTCATAAATTGTTCGTTTATTTAACCACATACTGACCCACTAGCACCAAAGGTAGAAACAGGGATTCTGGCGGACGGTATAGATCAAGATTAGACTGCACAGAACGTGCACTCTGATCTTGGATCTATACAGCCTGCTTGTTTCGCAAGGCCTATCTGATTTTTTTTCTGGGTTTATGGGTCATACTTTTAGTCGTAGAATGAGGTCGACTTTATATATTGGGCTCTGAAGGAGTTAATTCTTTACCTAACGTAAAAAAATAGGTTTGGGTTTTCCAAATCTTAAGTATCTACAGATGACAAATAGAGCGTCGCCCAAAAGGCGAAAATAATTTTTGAAAGACTAGAAAACTTTGAGGGAATGGGTGAATATGCTAGCTTTGTTGGATCATATTTGTAACAAATCATATATGTAACACATTTGTTACGTACATGATCACATTCGTAACAGATAAAGTGTGTTACAAATGTGTTTGTCCGAAATGGGGGTTGACATGAGAAGCATATATGTAACAGGTTTAGTTGTCTATGTGTTACATATATGATCACAAATGTAACATGTGTTACATATATGATCACATATGTAACACATATATGATCACATATGTAACACATGTGTGTAATCACACACACACACACACACACACCCACACACACACACAAACGCATGAACCTCAACGTGACAAAATGTACCTTCGGACATTCTGTCATCACTAGTAGAAAGCTGCAAAAAGATGAAAAATCATGTAATATAAATGTTTTAAAAATATCACTGTAATTGTAATCTTTCAACTGAATGAGTTTTAAAACATATTTATTTCAATACTTGGAGTTATCTGCCCTTGTCTCAGCCCATTTTATATATTTTCCTATATCTATCGTTAAAAGGTAACCATAGCAACCACATCGCAATAAAATACACAAAATAATTTCAACATATTGCCGTAACAATACGGGGTTTGATCAGTGCTTAAACAGTTTTAAGCAAATGCATCGAGTTTTGTAGGTTCTACTAACACGCAGAAATGCATTACGCAACTTTGACTTCATTTTTCAGGTAAATGACGTTTGTAGGGTTCATATAGTAAATTGGTCATAACTCACAAAATAACCTGAATAATCTGTTCAAATAAAGACTAACATACTCCAGAAATATTATACATTCAAAATAACGTTGTTTATCAAATACTCACCAATTGTCCGAAGGTACATTTTCTCACGTTGTGGCCCATATATATATGTTTATATATATAAACAGAGAGCAGCCACGATACCGGACATTATATTCATGAATATCCTTTAAAGAGTTGAAGAAATATGGAACGGACGCGAAAGAGTGACGTCGACGTCACCGCCGATGACGACGATGGACAAAGTGACACAACAAATCAGTATCAAGATATTGGCCCATCTGGTGAATAAAAACCTGCTACAAATGTGTTTCAGATGTAAATATGCATTCTTTTGTACTGTTTTTACATCAAAATTGACCTGTGACATATGTGATTTCATGTCACATCAAAAACCGGCATCGATCATATTCGTCACAAAATATGTTACATTTATGCTTGATTTCCGAGTCATATATGTAACACATGTTACATATGTGATCATATATGTAACAGGTGTTATATATATGATTTGTTACAAATAAGATCCAACATAGCTTTAAATGTTTCATAAAGCCCTGTTCCTCAAAGCTGCATAGAGTTGGGATTACATGTATATGGTAAAGAGTTAAAATATCGGTATGTGGATTTTTAGGGCGTTGCAGCAATACCGGAGACCTGATTAGACAAACAGAACTCTACCGACAGGCCGCGGGTGTTGATTCAATTCCTTCAATCAATATTTGATTATGGATCAACCAAACTTTTACTGTACACATACCGGTCAGCTCACTGCTTCATCAAATTACAGATATTGATAAAAAATAAATCTTGGCAAGGTAGATGACTCCTCGCACAATTGGTTCTACGACATACACATGTACCACGATCTCTTTGGTTGTATCGGGGTTTAACGCCATTTTAACACCTTAAGGTCATATAACTGCGACCAAGGTACCTAAGCATAAGTTTCCTGGCTTTCTCACACCTTTACTGTCACACCTTCCTTTCCAAATCACTGACTACTTTTCTCACATGCATCAGAGGTGGGAGGCGAAAAATCACCAGTAAGAAAATTGCCTCAACCGAGTTTCTAGCCAGTAACAACCAGATCGCGAGTCAGATATACTAACCACTGAGTTCGTCAGCGAGACTATGTATCATGATAAAACTATGAAGACAAAAACAAAAAAGTAGCCGGAGATAGCCCCTCTATTCATACAAGGAGACTTGCTCACAAACTATTACAAGTTGGCTTCTTTAAAAAAGAAGCCAAGAGAGGTCAGCATCAATGTTTTCAAATAGTTTATTGGCTTTCAATTTCAATATATTTTGGTACATGTAAACAAACAAGTAAAAAAGCGGCCGCGTAGAAACCTCCTATGCTTTACATGACGGTAATTTGACCTTCTTGTGGCGTTTTCAAGTTGCATGTTCTTGTCCAGTGGTCTTCTTTCTCTTTTTTAACGAAATTCTTCTTATCTTTTCTTCTACTTGGAATATTTGCTTGATAAAAAAACTACAATTAGTAGAGAGGTTATTTGCAGCCATGGCAAATTACTAAATTAAATCTTTTCTGAAATTCGTCATTTGTGAAAATGAACCACGTCTTTTTACCGGTTTCGTTTTTTTTTTCGCTTTATTTACAAAACCATGATAAAACAGAATGTGTATCAGAACAATTACGCTAGAAGAAATAGAATTAGATAGCAAATTGTGTGGCAGTCCGGCGTTTAAACTCACCACTGTTTGAGAGGTCTTATGACCTCTCCAATAAATTGCATGTTAATCTTAGTGCCCATCCTTTTTTTTTTCTTTACTAAATTCAAAAAAGCGATTACTCAATAGGGAATATAGGGTATCAAATACTTTAGTTTTTTTTTCTGCTGACGGACTAAATCCTAAGCTAACATAAAATTCCACAGTCAACTTAGCAAAATAATGAACTTAAGTCCAGTATATTGCTGAATTGACTCTGAAAAGCTATGTCAACTTAGGATCTGAAAATGTTTCTAAAATCTGTTAATGTTAGTGAAATGCGTCTGAAATAACACGGTCAATTTAACCCATTACCACACAATCCCTACTTTTGACGCCCCTGACAAAGAAGCCTTTAGAAAACATTGTGGGAAAAGGAGAAAATGCTGGTAACCAGTATTTTCTCCTTTTCCCACAATGTTTTCTACCCTTCGGAAAACAAATTTCAAATTTTCAGTCACTTTTATTTTGTCGTCTGCAAATGCTTTCAATTTGGACCAGTCTAAAATTTTGTCGTTTGGTAATGAGTTAAAGTTGGAGAATGGGTCTGTTTGCTGTCTTTATAGGCTTTTTCGTGAAACAGGGCCCTGATTCTCAGACAAATCACAGCGAAAACTCACTTATTAATATGTTTCCTAGGTTTCACAAGTTCTCGGCTCTGACTATGAAGTGTATTGACCAACTATAGCCGTACAAATAATCCACTGCTACGAAGTAGGATTTAACCAAGGACTCCTGGGCCCGTATTCTTCAACCATTCTTAAGAACGTTCTTTGTGTTATTATCCAGAATTTTCCATATATCTTAAAGTAACACAACTTCTGATTGGCTAAACCAAATGGTTTAGCCAATCAGAAGTTGAGTTACTTTCAATTTTTGAAAACCTTGCAGAACAACACTAAGAACATCCCAAGAATGACTGGTGAATACAGGCCCGGATTACTAATGTTACACCCAACAACACCACTGAGCTACGGCGGGCCTGCATGGTTGGTTGTATTGGGTTTTAAAATGTCGCCACTATAACAGCTAAGGTCATATCATGGCGGTCGGTGACGCACATGTGTTTCCTTGCTTTCTCATACCAGTATTAACACAAATTTCTTTCCAAAGCCACCAACTACTTTTCTCACATGCTTCAGCAGAGGTGAGAGGCGAAAATACGCCGGAAAGAAAGTTCGCCTCAACCTGGTATAGAACTCACAACCACCAGGTCATGAGTTCGACCGGGCCTGCATGGAAAAAATGGATATCGTCGATTTACTTCAAAACAGCGTAACTAAAGCTTGTAACAAGCTGTAGTTACGAGGTTTTCGAAGTAAACCAACGATATGTCACTATGAACATGCAATTCGAACTCGTGTGACCAAAGGATACTTTGCGAGAAACAAAGAAAATGATTTCTACATAATACTCGCAAATATTCTCCATGATGGATACACAAAAAGTATTTTAATCTTTTGCCAGGCAGTCGCCCTTTTCAACCACTCTTACGCAAAAAGTTCTAAAAGCATCGTGGAAAAAGAAGACAGTGATGGTTACCAGCATTTTTTATTTGTCCACAATGTTTTCTACCCTTCTCAAATACAAATTTCGATTTTTCTGTCGCATTTGTTTAGCGACATGCAAATTATTTCAGTTTTAACAAGTCGAAGATTTTCTTCTCTCTTAGGTCTAACCATTTACCAAAGAATCCCTGGTTTTAACGACCTAAAGGAGGAAGCCTTCTGAAAACACTGTGGGAAAAGGAGGTGCTGGTAACCAGGTGCTGGTTTCTCTTTTTTCCCCCACAGTGTCTACTACTCTTCCAAAGAAAAGTTTCAACTTTTGAGTCATTTTTATTTTGCTATCTAAAAATTGCTTTGAATTTGGTCCAGTCTAAGGTTGTGTCGTGTAGAAAAGATTTAAAGAGTAAATAGGTAAGAGGGTAGCTTGGATTTTGATAAAGACTGCGAAATCTAGCTTGTCATAACGAGAGCGATTAACTGTATTGGTTTGTACGAGAAAAACTTTAACATTTTGTGTGTCTTCGTCAAATTTGGATACCTTGTTAATCTCCCTTACCCCTTCACCACACAATACCGACTTTAAACGACCCTGAGGTAGAGACCTTTTGAAAACTTTGTGGGAAAAGGAGAAAATGCTGGTAACCAGCATTTTCTCCTTTTCCCACAAAGTTTTCTACTATTTCAAAAAATTGCATCATTTGAGCCATTATGAAATTATCGCCTACATATGCTTTCGATTCCGATAGGTCTAAAATTCTGCTGTGTAATAGAGGTATTTTTGGAGGAAAGATGTCTCATTATCGGACAGTGTAGATACGAGATCAGACTGCACATTCTGTGCAGTCTGATCTCGATCTACACTGTCCGCTAAAGGTGAGTCGCACTTACCAGCCTAAGGGTTAATCTATTTACAGCGGATATTTAAAAAAAAAAAAGTATTTTTCCTAAAAAATACTTTTCAACTACACGTGTATGCTTAAATTCTTTATCAACTGACAGTGTTCCTACTTAAGACTGTTCCAAATTTGAATTGTTTGCGGTCCACAAAATAAATATGACATCAAATGATAGTATCTGATTCTGAAAGAGAACAAAACATCATTGAAACAGTTGGAAAAGGAGAAAATGCTGGTTACCGGGTTTTTCCTTTCTTCCCTTTCAGTGTTTTTGTTTTTTCAAAGCTATTTTCCTCACAGACCTTTAACCCTTCACTCCATAGATACTCATTTCTACGCATTGCTTGTAGGAGCTTTTGGAAAACACTGGGGCAAAAAGTGAAATTGCTCGTCACGAGCAATTTCACCTTTTGCCACAATGTTTTCTACACTATCAAAAGGTGTCATATACACATAAGAAACGGCTTCATCCTTGCTCTTATTTATGGTCAATTAGAGATACCATAGAAATGCTTTATGGAGTAAAGGGTTAAACAGAAGATTGCGTGGTAGAGGATAATTAAGATTGATATCAGTTTATTCTTTACCTTCTTAATATTTGGATAATGGTAAAGTAATTCTGTTTTATCATTAAAAAATCCACAATAAAATTTATTTTTCATATCAATAACTTTTAAAACTACCGCCCACTCTTAAATGTCTAAACTATATTTCACGCTTTTCGGTAATTCATTGAGAAGAAATGGTGGATTATAAGGTTTGATAATTCACGGTTACGAACTTAACGACCAGTGAAATTAATCGTAAAGATTTCCGTAACTCGTCAATCGAAGGTGAAAACAGTAGTTTCTGCGCGCTTGTTATTGTACAATGGGCCGATGGCCTTAGTATTGAATAAAGTATTGTATTGTATTGTATTGTATTGTATTGTTACCTAGCTATACAGAGCGCATTATCTCCCGCTAGATAGCATTCTACAAATACACATCTAATTTGGGCATCCTGGGTACAGAACCGGACTGCTTTTCTATGCGACAAGCGTTACTTTGAATTTCGAACTTAATTAAGCGTTTACTCAATAAAACGGTACCTGGTGCGATTCATTCAGCTGCTATCAGCAAAGAAATCTGAAGCTGAAACAAGTCTATTTTTCCTTCAAACGTATTGATAATAGCCATTTTCCTTATTGCTACTTTATAGCGCGTATTACAACAATCCCCCTAATATTGGGGAGAGAGATACGTCATATAAAACAAGTCGAATCTCTGAAGAATCTTACATGCGCAGACAACCGGCATTCTACAAATACACATCGATCTTATATGCGAAGTCTGGGTACAGAACCGGACTACTTTTCAAGATAACTGTTATTCTAAATTTCAAAATGAAATAAACGTTTACTCAATACAGCTATTCATTCAGCTATGATCAGCTGGCATGTAACCTAAGCATCGACTATTAATGAGAACAGTCCCTACATGCCTGGATAATAGGCTAATAGCTTTAGTGTAAGACCTACTTTTCCAAGATATGGGTGATGCACCATAGCAGGTCGAATCTTCGAAGAGTATGACATGCGCAGACAACGATCAAGTTCCAAAGTTATATCTATTACGCCATTATGCACGGTAACAATCTGCACGTATTCTATTAACCCTTATCAAAACGACAAAGTTTTAGTCTTGTCCAAATTGAAAGCATTTGCAGACGACGAATTCACCGTGGCTCAAATGGTGTAATTTTTTTGATGGAGTAGAAAACATTGTGGGAAAAGGAGAAAATGCTGGTTACCAGCATTTTCTTCTTTTTCCACAATGTTTTCAAAAGGCTTCTTTTCCAGGAGCGTCGGAAGTCGGCATTGTGTGGTAAAGGGTTAACTATTCGCTACTGTGTATAAATGAATTGCAATTCCTCAAAGGCTAAAAATACAAATCCTTTGAGAGATCAAGAGACAATTTTGTCATAACCTGGAATATAGCAGAGGACAGTGTAGATCACAGATCAGACTGCACGCTCTGTGTAGTCTGATCTTGATCTGCACCGTCTACAAAAAGCTGCTGGTAACGTCTATGGTAAGGAAAGAGTAAATTAATTCTATGTAAGTCCTTAATCGAGCACGCTAACGCATTGTGGTATCTATTAAACAACAAAGAGGGCCATTGGTCCTGGAACGCTCACCTTAGACTAAAGCTTATGAGTGAAATTCAATTCTTTGAACAACTTTGGTAAAGTTTCACCTAAGGATCATCTCTTCCAAGTTTCATCAAGACTGTCCTAGTGGGTTAGGAGAAGATGTTTAAAGAAATTCTTGACGGACGACAGACGCCGGACATAGGGCAATCAAATATCAAAGCTCTACATCTTCCAGTTTTAAAGAAGAATTTCAAATTTTCCTTCTTTGTCCTATGTTCGAACTTGTGGTCCCAGGGGCCGGGTCAGTTTTGACCAAAGCAGCATCCTTGGAACAAACTTGGTAGATGTCCACTCAAAAATGCTACATTCCAAATATCAAAGCTCTACACCTTCCCGTTTAAGAGAAAAAGAAATTTAAAATATTCCTAATTTGTTCCTATGCTCCAACCTATGACCTCCGGGGCAGGGCCAGTTTAAATGCCAGGGAAATCATATGACCAAACTTGGTAGAGGTCCACTAGACGATTTTGCATACCAAATATCAAAGCTCTGCACTTTCAAGTTTCAGAGAAGAAGATTTCTAAAGTTTTCCTTGTTTGTTGCTATGTTCGATCCTGTGACCTCCGAGGCAGGGCCAGTTTTGATCCAAAGGGCATAATATAAGCAAACTTGCTAGAGGTCCACTAGGAATTGCTGCATGCCAAATATCATAGCTCTATGCTTTCTAGTTTTAGAGAAGAAGAATTTTAAAATGTTCTTTCTTTGTTCCTATGTTCGAACTTGTGACCCCCGGGGCCGGGCAAGTTTTAACCCCACATGCATGATTTAAACACACTTGGTAAAGGTCCACTAGGTGATGCCACATGCCAAATATTAAAGCTCTACGCCATCTCGTTTCAGAGGATTTTTTTTTAAAGTTTTCCTTCTTTGTTCTTATGCTCAAACTTGTGACCCCCGGGGTGGGGCCAGTTTTGATCCCAGGGGCATCATTTGGACAAACTTGGTAGAGGTCCACTAGGAAATACCACATGCCAAATATCAAAGCTCTACGCCTTCAAGTTTCAGAGGAGAAGATTTTTAATGTTTTCCTTCTTTTTTTCTATGCTTAAACTTGTGACCCCCGGCGTGGGGCCAGTTTTGACCCCAGGGGCATAATTTGAACAAACTTGGTAGAGGTTCACTAGGAGATGCCACATAAGAAATATCAAAGCTCTACGCCTTCAAGTTTCAGAGGAGAAGATTTTTAAAGTTTTCTTTCTTTGTTTCTATGCTCAAACTTGTTATCCCGCGGGGTGGGGCCTGTTTTGACCCTTGGGGCATAAGTTGAACAAACTTGGTAGAGGTCTATTAAGAAATACCACATATCAAATATCGAAGCTCTAAGAAGATTTTCAAAGATTTCGTTTTTTTTTTTTCTTTTTGTTGCCATGGCAACCAGAGATATGGGTGGAATTAAATTCTTTGAACACTTTTGGTAGAACTTCACCCAAGGAACATTCCTGCCAAGTTTTATGAAGATTGGCCCAGTGGTTTAGGAAAAGAAGATAATTAAAAAATTGTTGACGGACGACGGACAGCGGATATAGGGCGATCACAATAGCTCACCTTTAGCACTTCGTGCTAAGGTGAGCTAAAAACAAAATCGAGGTATTGTAATCCCCCCCCCCCCCCCCAAACTAACATTTTCTAGGAATAGCGTGCAACTTTCAGTTGAAATCTAATTTCAATACCTTTATCAGTCCACCCCGACATATACATACCAGGGGCCTAGATATCCCTTCCCAAAAGGTTTATACTCTTAAGTAATATCGATGGTATTAATCATTCATACATTCCCGATTTTGACGACCTTCAGGGAAAGGGATCTTTGAAAACATTGTGGAAAAGGAGGAAATGCAGGTTACCAGCATTTTCTCTTTTTCCCAAAATCTTTTTTTATCATGTTGAGGAAAACTTTTCTAATTTCTGTAACATCTAAGCCATATACTGCTATACAATTAAAAGCAAATTTTACATTCGAAATTAATAATCCAAATATTGCTGCTTTTACCGTATATTAACCCATTACCACACAATCCCTACTTTTGACGCCCCTGAGAAAGAAGCCTTTTGAAAACACTGTAGGAAAAGGAGAAAATGCTGGTGACCAGCATTTCCTCCTTTTCCCACAGTGTTTTCTACCCTTGCCAGAACAAATTTTATTTTTTCAGTCACCTTTATTTTGTCGTCTGCAAATGCTTTCAATTTGAACCAGTCTAAAATTTCGTCGTGTGGTAAAGAGTAAATATTTCCAGAAATAATTATTATTTTATTGTTTTTTCCGCCAAAGTGGCAAGCATTATACAATAGAAATACAAGGAAACAATAAGAATGAAATAACAAAAAAAAGTAGGTATATGTCATAAAGAAGGAAAGCCAATGTACGGCCAGACTCCGACCCGAAAAAGACCCTTACAATATATAAAAGGACGAAAATGCAAAAGCCCTTTCCCTGGCCAGAATGCGCGAGCACATTATTCAAACTCAAAGTACAAAATAAAGAAGAGAAACGAGACAAAACCAGAGCTGTCACTGAATGTAACTTTATACCCCCGCCAGCGCTTCGATAGTATTTTGTACATAGACGGACGGACACACGAACGGACGGATACACGGACAGAGAGGCTGATTCCAGTATACCCCCGAAAACATTCGTTTTGAGGGAGTATAGATATGTAAAAGGAAAGTATGAATCAAGTAGGGGGACCTTGTAATGAAAGCGAAACACAAGGCAAACATAGGCAACACAATATTTAGGTAAGGAACACAATATTTAGGAAATAATTAATGAAGCAGACCCCTAGAATAAGTCCATTGATTGAATGAATGAGCGGATAGATCTATAGAAGAATTAACCTGACAATCATTCAATCAATCGATTAGAAATTGCTGGAGTTAACGGCGGATAAATAATAATATACAGTATTGTATCGAGGCAACAGAGGCAAAAAAAACGGATATGTCACAGCTGGTTGGGCATGGGGCTGAAGAAATTAAGATGATACATTAACGCTGTGGTGCATAGAGCATTGAGCTATTACACAAAGAAAAAATTCCAACGTTTTCCAAGGATAGGTATAATAATTAGCAAGAGCCTGTGGTTAATAGCATTATCTTCCAATGTTTCGAAGACCTGAGAATAAGGCTACAACAACACCGTTATTACTCAGGCTTCTAAACCTCTGATAGGTGCATTCATTTGTCTGCATTGAGATACAATGAAATAATTCAATCCGCCAGCTCTCTGTAGAAGGACTTTGTAAGAAAAAAGAGACAATTTGGTCATAACCTGGAATATAACAGAGGACATTGTAGATCAAAGATCAGACTGCACGCTCTGTGTAGTCTGATCTTGATCTGCACTGTGCACAAACAGTTTCTGGTAGCGTCTATGGTAAAGAAAAAGTTAATAAACCCTATGAACGTCCCTAATCGAGCACGCTAACGCATCGTGGGATCTGTTTAAAAAAAACCTCCAAACTCGCAGTTATGTAATCCAAAAGAAAAAAACCCTAGCATTTTCAGGGAATAGCGTGCAACTTTCGGTTGGAATCTACTTTCAATACCTGTATCAGCCCATCCCGACATATACATACCAGGGGCCTAGATAGCCCTTCCCAAAAGGTGTACTCTTATTTTAAGTAATACCGATGGTATTAATTAATCATACATTTTACCCATCATCTCGCGGTAGATGGCATTCTACAAATACATATCTCTCCAATTCGGGCATTCTGGGTATAAAATCGGACAACTTTTCTACGAGAAAACAATTTCTTTGAATTTCCAAGAAGAGTAAAGTTTACTCCATAAAGCGCTACCTGATGCGATTCATTGAGCTTTGTTGAGCTAGCAGGTAATCTATGCACCAGCAATTTATTAAATCTGCCCCTACAGGCTTAGGTAAAAGCTTAGATGTAAGCCCTACTTTTCCCTGGCATATGGGATCGGCGATGCGTCATAGCATACAGGTCGAATCTTCGAAGAATGACATGCGCAGACAACAGTCCTATACCATGAAGGAAACTTTGAATAAAATGGAATTGGTCCTTAGGCCGGAGAAGCGCAAATCATAAAGTCAATGACCACTTTTTATAGTGCAGTCTGATCTTGAATCTATACCGGCCGATAAAAATGTTTTTCCTTATCCAAAAATAGCTTTGAAATAACAATATTTAGGTTTTAACTATCTACTTGAAACGGTTTTTTCTCCACTTACTTAGCAGGCGAAAGGTTGGAAATAGTAAAACAATTCAGACAGGAATACAGATTTACCAGACTTTCTGAGGTACATGTAGCACGTCATCTTAAAACTTAGTCCTACTGAGCTAACTGAATTAAATGGCGTATTTCAGGCCATAAATTCCATGGATATTGCGATTTTAGAGCTGCCCCAGCCAAAAGTTTTATCAAACTGTCGAAAATTGTACAGTCAAGATTTGATTTCACAATTCGTGGAGTACGATCTTGGTCTTCAATGTCCGCAAAGGTCACTGAAATTGTGACTAAGTCCCTACAGGATTCGACCAGGAACTTCCATCCTCGGATACCCCGGGGTCTCCCTATTTGCTACGCTACACCGACCCCTGGGACAACTGACTAATAAAACTTTGAATCAGCCGCCGAAAATCGATACGAAACGTCATAGCGTACAGTCCGCTCGCCCATCACAAAATGATGATGGAACCAATGAAAAGCCAGCATTCGGCCAGCGGTAAAGCGAGGGAAATTCAATTAATTGTCCCAGGGGTCGATGTAGCGTAGCAAATAGGGAGATCCCGGGGTATCCGAGGATGAGCAACTTCAACCCGTACCCGGTACCAAATCGACACCACATACCAAATTGTACTGTATCGATATCATTATTTCCACTTCTGATAACCCTTGGGCTGCTAAGCGCGACTTACTGACCATTTGCAGCCAATGTAGATAAAGATTAGACTGCACAGAAACGTGCAGTCTGATCTTTGATCTAGACTGTCTGATAAGGAGGTATTTATTTGCAAAAAAAGAAACATTTGGACTAGCAAGATCTTGGAATTTTCTTGTAGGTTTGAACGTTTCATTTATCTAGAAGTATAATGGTTAGAATAAAACTTTTCTTTATCTTTAAGGTCTTTACCAAGACACAATTGAGGGGTAGAGGGGGTAAATGCCGTTTGCTTGTATTTTCTCAGTTTTGTCACAGATGTTTTACTTAATATTTTCTTTTTAAAGTAGATGGTCGGTTAAAAAAATCGTCCAGTAAAACATACAACTGCTTTAAAATTCGATGAAAAATTCTAGCTTATAATTAAACCCTAAATAATGTTATTTAAAAGTTCTCCATACCCGAAAAAAATCTCATCAATTAGGAAATTGATCAAAGAGCACCTACTTAACCCATTACTACACAATTCCTACTTTTGACACCCCTGAGAAAGAAGCCTTTAGAAAACATTGTGGGAAAAGGAGAAAATGCTGGTAACCAGCATTTTCTCCTTTTTCCACAATGTTTTCTACCCTTCACAAAACAAATTTCAAATTTTCAGTCACTTTTACCTTGTCGTCTGCAAACGCTTTCAATTTGGACAAGTCTATAACACTGTCGTTTGGTAATGGGTTAACAGACTGATTTTAATCTACACTGTCTGCATAGGTACATTGAATATCTCTTGGCAGACTGAGGGTCAATAACAGGATCGGATAGGCTAAATTTTACTCAACACATCTCTGTCACATGAATCGCTATCTTTTCATATCTCATACTCAGGATGTTACAAGTTTTGGGTTTTTCATTTTGACCACGTAATGGTTCCAAAGGTTTGAACCCACCCAGTTTCCATTCTGGCCTTTTCCAAACCTTTATAGGTCTACTACGCCTAATTTATCGATAAACATCGACGTTTTCGTATAGGCTGTTCGGCAAATCCCGGCAGCTTTTGTCTTTTAAAGTAATAGACCCGTAACACTTTGATTTCAACATGGAATAAAATTTCTTGATAATGGATTTATACAGACATAACACTTTTGCACATTTTCAAACGAGCAGAAATTCCTTTGATGTCTATCTTGAAATTATTAGTTTTCAGAAAAGGGGGGTAATTATCATCTCCCTTTGTAATGAGAATGTAGAGGTTTTAGTTTATAAATGATAATTCTGAGAATGGAAACAACGAAAAAGTGAATCGGTTAAAGTAGTACAATGATATTCATTTTTAATCATAGCAAATTTTGTGGGATACTCGTAGTATTATAGTGGAAATAGCTGTTTTCTATTACGGGACATTACCTTAATATGAGAGAGGCCGTAGACTCACCAACCCATCGGTAAATATCGCGTAATGTCGACGATTTCATAAAGTGGCCAATCTCGGCAGACTCCATCTTTTTGTGAGAGTAAGGGCCTTTGAACTTGAATATGTTTTTTTTTTACTTAAGGTAAGATCTGTGTAATGCACTTCCGGTGAAAATTACACTTGGTTGATAAATAAGGATAAAAAGGGATTTATACAGAAATAATATTTTTGCACCATTTCTAACGGATCAGAAATTCCGTTTATGGCTATCTTGAAATTATTTTTTGATATTTTTGTTCGTTTTCTGAAAAGGGAGGTAATTATTATCTCTTTTTGAACTGAGAATATAGCGGTTTTTGATTTATAAATGATAATTCAAAGAAGGAAAAAATGAAAAGGTGAAAGTAGTTCAATAATACTTATTTTTAATTACAGCTAATTTTGCAGGATAATATTTTAGTGGAAATAGCTGTTTTCCATTACACAGGTCTTAACTTAAATTCAATAAGTGTTCTTTGAATAAAGGTGTAATTCCGGTAATTTTTGGCTACATTGACTGTATAGTTCAAATCGGTCTTTGTCACCTTCAACTGCTCAGCTTGAATGTGTTTTTTTACTAAAATTCAGTAAGTGCTTTTTGCATAAAAGTGTAACTCTGGTAATTTTTTGCTACATTGACTGTATAGTGCAAATCGGTCTCTATCACCTTCTACTGCTCTTTCTGTGACAATAAAGAAAGTGTTTGAGCCATGCTCTGTGAAAAGGAGGGGGAGGGGGAGGGGGGGGTAAATGCATCTGCGAAAGGTATTGACCCAGTTCAGCCTGCGCAGTTCGCGCAGGCCGACCTGTGCCGAAACTTTTCGCTTTTTGTCAATTTTCTGTATATCAAAGGACTAGTGTACGTCATGATTCAGTCGATTGCAAGACAAAATGTTTTTTCATGAATCCCTGTTGACCCTGCCTGTTACAATTCATCACCAAGATGCATTCAGCCCCCTTTTTGTCGGAGAATGGGTCAAATATTTACTTGGCACTGAAAGAGTTAAACTAACATTACAGACTGTCTAAAGTGTCGACAATTTTGGTGTAAAATGGTCGGTTTATCAATGGACGGATTAAAACTAGATTAACTTTATCGGTTTTATAAATACCCCGAAATGGCCACACTTTCTTATCAATAGATAAACCTGTGGTACTGAAATCTATACTTCCCGCTGGGAAGGCAGTTTAGTTCTTATACTGTCTGATTAATTGACGTTTTGTTTGAGAAAAAAAAAGAAAGTATGAGACAGGCTCTGAAAAAAGGGAACTTAGTGCATTTCCGTGATACACAATACCAAGCAAGCTATCAAATAGTCATAGAGCCATGATAGCCCCTTCTAATAACATTCCACACAATGACGACTTTTCACGACCCTTTTGAAAAAGCCTTCTGAAACATTGTGGGAAAAGGAGAAAATGCTGGTAACCAGCATTTTCTCCTTTTCCCACAAAGTTTTCTACCCTGTCAAAGCAAAATTACACCATTTGAGCCACTTTAAAATTGTCGTCTGCAAATGCTTTCAATTTGAAAAGGTCTAAAATTTTGCATTGTGGTAACAGGTTAAGCACGAGGTACAATGGTCCTTGGACATACAGAAAATTGGCCAATAGCGAAAAGGTTCGGTTCATGTCAGCGTGCGCGGACTGCACAAGCTGATCTGCATCGATACTTTTCGCAAATTTGTTACGCCCACTCTTCACAGAGCGTTGGTTATATCTTGAACTACCTTAACTCCAAATAATATTTCAAATTTTAGATTCTAATACTGATAGCATTCGCAGATAACAAATTGGAAATTAGTAAAAGTACAGGAAACACTGCGGAAAGCACGGAGAAAAGTCAGGTAACAATCATTTTCTCCTTTTCTCACAATGTTTTCAATGACCATTTTCCTTTTAATTACAGGATTGTGAGTTGAAAGGGTTAAGATAATATGCTAATATTTTACAAGTCCGACTTTAACTACCCTGAGGAAGAAGACTTTTGAAAATATTCCGGAAAAAGGAGCATGTTCTCCTTTTCCCACAAAGTTTTCTTCTCTGCCAAGGACAAATGTCGTTTTTTTGGCCACATTTTTTAAAATTGTCTTGTGCAAACGCTCTTAACTTAGACCAGTCAACGTTTATTCGGATGGTTAAGAGTTTACAGTTACGGTGAAAAGATATCGTCACGACACTCCTGCTCATTCTAAGAAGCAGGGGTGAATGTCCTTCCTCATGCCACTGTTCAAAGTCGACCAAAGCATTATCGCCATCGATGCCGAAATAGACCTGCTCTAGTATGGTTCCGGTGTAATGTAGATAAATGACCCTAGATAAATGGCCCACGGGTAATTTTGTAGGGGAGGGTCATTTCTCTGCATTACACCGGCCACAAAACCTTCATCCGTATGCCAGTCCACACATTTTTCCTTTCTGAACTGAAGAATACAATTTGAACTCTTCCGTAAATGTTACCATCGTCCACATATTCACAAACTTAACTTTTTTAAAAATATCTTGGGCATTTCCAAGTTTCCACAGGCGGCAAAGTCTACTTTCAATGTTGTATAAACTGTGTACCAAAACAGTATATCTTCATTTTTACTGATGTAAATGCAGAGAAATGACCCTCCCCTACAAAAGACCCATGGGTCATTTCTCCACGTAGAGGAATGACCCATGGGTGATATCTCTAAGTAGAGGTATGACCCGGGTCATTTCTCTGCGTAGTATAATGAACTGGATCATTCCTCTACGTAGTGAAATGACTTCTGGGGTCATTTTTCAACGTAGAATAATGACCCGGGTCATTTTGTAGGGGATGGTCATTTCTCTGCATTACACCGACATTTTCCGGACTAAACAGCACGTATCTTCGAAGATACGCTAGTATTGCAGGTAGCGATACGACTGTATCATTTTATAGATTTGCAGGTTCAGATTGCTGTCTTTTTCCCCTACGATTTTTCCGTTTCCTTACCTTCAGGTTCATGAAATAAATTTTGGTTATAGTCAAATATACACGGGCAGTAGGTAAAGGTTTCATACATGTACGTGTATTTCTATCTCTCATTTGCAAAGTATGTTTTGTATCTAACTAATCTTGTTTTGACGAATGAAGTCAAAGAGAGCAAATTGAAAATGATGAACTATTCACGTTAAAAAGAGAATCAACTGAACCTTAAAAAGCCGTCCCATGATGAGAAAAGACCAACGTCCGAAACCTTATTGAATAACCCTTTAACCCTTTACCTGTTGATGAAACTTTCAAGCCAATAGCATAAAACTTAATTTGGCGATTTCAGAGTTGTTTTTTTTTTCCGGGGGAGGGGCTGGAAGGTTGAGTCTCCACGCTCTGTGCATCCTGCAGATCGTGATCTAAACTACCTGTCCGTAAAAACCCATTGAGTTGCTCTATCCAATAGAGAGAGGCTTTTTATAATGCAATTTCTAAGTTTATTTCATTGGATGAATCTCATCATATCGGCAGTGTAGATCAAAGATCAGACTGATCTAGATTTCTGCTGTCCGGAAGAGCATATTTAGTCGCCCTCAGCAGACGAAGGATTGATATTTTAGGGTAAAAAAAACGTTCATTCATAGATCTTTTGTGGGAAAATCTCGGAAGCCGATGATCGCCATGCTTCATTTCTAACAGGATTATTACATATCATATTTTGATTATGGATGCTTGGTTAGTACAACATTCCAACAAGCGAGGTTGATGACCTTTTATGATAATGAGAAAGATGGAAATACCAAAAATATTTTTTCTCGCTTTCTCGCGCCCACCCGCTTTCTAGCGCTTTCTCGCATTCTCTCGCTCTTTCCAAAAATAATGAATTACTTCGTTTGGTTTTAATATACCACAGGAAAAGTCAATCAATAACTGATTTTGCCTGTTTTTCAGCCGGATGATTAATCTTATTTTAAAACCAATCGAGGATGTGTGCTTTAAGAGAAGGAAGTGTTCAGCTTCCTTAAAATGGTAGGTCCTTATTCACCAAACATATTATTATACCTTATTCTTAAGAACTCTCTATGTCTAAATCTTCAAGATTTTTTTACTATGAAAGTAACAGGACTTCTGATTGGCTAAACCAATTGGTTTAACCAATCAGAAGTTCTGTTACTTTCACATTGACAAAATTCTGAAAAATAAGCCTTAGAATATTCTTAATACGGACCCTGGTGGATCTTACTTTGACATATTGCACGGCTACCTTTCACAAGAATATCTAAACCTCTGCTATTCTGATTTTTAGCATGTACATATCCGCAACTGATCCTCTTTGCATTGTGAGAATAAAGCGGTACACGCCTAAAAGATAAATATTTATGCATAATGCATGAGACTTGCTATGTGAAAATGCGGCCTAGTACATCTGCAAAAAGTTTTGATCCATGTCCGTGTGCGCGATCCGCGCAGGCTGACATGAATAAACTTTTTTGCTGTTCATACGTTTATTTTCAGCATATCCAAGGACCAGTCTACCTCAAGATTCAATCGGTTGTGAGACAGAATGAATTATATATTGATCAAAATTAAGTGATGCGTTTCTTGGTATAGACTGCACCTATGTGATTCATCTGATTCCCTTTTTATATAGAATGGCTTGGAAATGGCTTTTAACAGGCGGAAAGGGACATTCGGACATTTGCGTAAAGTGTCGTCTCGGATCAGCCTGCGCAGCCCGTGCAGGCTAATCCGAGACGGCACTTTACGACCACAGCAGATTTTGTGCTACAGAAAATTACATAAAAACAGAAAGTGTTGTCTCGGATTACCTTGCACCGACTGCGCAGGATGACCCGAGACGACACTGTAAGCAAATGTACGAATGCCCCTTTTCGCGTGTTGAAGCCCATCAATGTATATATTTAGTGTTGCTATGTTATGATAAATATGACTGTATGTAAACAACGCCTATTTATTTATTTGTCTATTTTGGTAGTTTATAATATTTCTTTGCATTATCTCTTGCAAAATATCTCAAGAGCCTGTGTAAATTTTTGGGCGTTTTCTAGTATTCTTTTTATTACTCTTGGCGGGAACTTTTTGTTCACGTGACACATAACCAACTACTGACTTCGAAAAATAAAAGTTTATGCTCTTTTTGATTTGTATAAAGTCTAAAAAAAAAAAACAAAGGAGTATTTCACCAGATTTAGACCCATGGACGAAGAACAGAAAGAAAAAAAAAGGTTTAATTAAATTTGGAAAACTCACATGGCCGATATACAGTAACTTGTTTTTGTGTACATTTTCCTTTTTTTTTTTTCTTTATTTAGTTATTTTTATCATGGTCTCTATGTGTTTTCTTTCCATTATCTCTCATCTGTTTTTAATTTGATTGTAGAGGAAGGGCCGAATCTAAGTTGTAAGAACTTGTGGCCCGACCCCATTCAGTTCATGAATAAAATAAGTTTAACCCATTCCCAAACAATCCCTGGTTTTTACGGTTAAGGAATAGAAGCCTTTTGAAAACATTGTGGGAAAAGGAGAAAATGTTGGTAACCAGCACTTTCTCCTTTTCTCACATTTTTTTCTAAAAGCTTCTTTCTCAGGTTCGTCAAATGTAGGGATTTTGTGGTAATGGGTGAAGAATTTATTTATATCTAACGAAATGGACAGAGTATTCTATTGTAAAACAACCACCATGTTATCGAAAGCCAAAATCAGTACAGTGACGTCATATCTAAAGTAACGAAATGGACAGAGTATTCTATTGTAAAACAACCACCATGTTATCAAAAGCCAAAATCAGTACAGTGATGTCATATCTGAAGTAACGAAATGGACAGAGTATTCTATTGTAAAAGAACCACCATGTTATTAAAAGCCAAAATCAGTACAGTGACGTCATATCTGATATAATGAAACATACACAGTTATCGACTGTAAAACAACTATCCCGTTATCAAAAGCCCAAATCAGTACAGTAACGTCATAACACGCCAAAAGGGGTATTCGGACATTTGCGTAAAGTCTCGTCTCTGATCAGCGTGTGTAGTCCGTACAGGCTGATCCGAAAGGACACTTTCCAATTTTATGTGATTTTCTGTTTTACGCAAGTCTACTGTAACACAAAATCTAATGTAGTCGTAAAGTGCCGTCTCGGATTAGCCTGCGCGGACTGCGCAGGCTAATCCGGGACGACACTTTACGCAAATGTCCGAATGCACCTTTTCGCGTGTTGCACTCCAATATTATATGATGTACTGAAACATACAGACGTATCTATTGTATTACGACTATTCCGTTATCAAAAGCCCAAATCAGTACAATGACGTCATATCTGATGTAATCAACCAGATAGCGTTATCTATTGCAAAACGACCACTCCGTTCTGAAAAGGGAGATAATTATTATCTCCTTTTTATAATGAGAATATAGTGGTTTCAGATTTATAAATGATAATTCTAAGAAGGAAAAAAGGAAAGAGTGGTTCGGTTAAAGTAGTACAATAATACTCATTTAATCACAGCAGATTTTGGAGGATAATATTACAGTGGAAATAGCTGTTTTCCAATAGGGGATCTACTACATTAAGTAGCCTTCATTTGCAAATGAATTATTTTAAGATTTCTAGCTAATTGTATAAGCTAAATTTTTATACTTTTTTATAATATATTTAGAACTTAAGGTCAGAAAAGGTTTCACTGTATCGGATAGGGTCCATTAAAGGTGGCCTTTCAGATTTTGGGACGAAAATTTTACAAAAATGCAAAAAAATCATCCTGATACTCCCAAAGCCATTTAATTTGCTCTCATAAAACCCCAGTAGTCGAAAACCATCCGACAACACAAGAAATTAGAGATTTATCACGGCCCAGGTTTACACCAACGGGAGTCACGTTCTATTTTTAGATGATCAATTCACTAATTTACATACAGGAATACACAGACAAAGCTTCAAACATAGCGTCCGAAGAAGACAGTATGGAAAGTTATCATTATATGCTTGTTATGTAATGGAATTTAAGCGTCATGAGCCACTTAACATACCCACAATGCTTTATTGATTTTTGGCGCGGAATCTAAAAATACTTAAGAGGCTACGTAGCCTTTTAAGGAAACACCATCCAAAAAAAATTTTTTTTTGTAATTTTATGAATTTTAATTATTGATGACTTGTTTTATTTTTTCATATCAATTTCAGTGATATATATATTTTTTATTTTGTTGTGATGTACAAATTCTAAATATCCACCTTTAAAGATCAGACTACATCTTTTGTATGGTCAAATCTTGATCCACCTGTCTGTAAGAGGGTATTGAGTCATACTTTGCAGTCTAAAGGTTAGACATTGTTCTGAGGTCATGATAAGGTTTGTAAAAGAGACTTTTCAATCATGGCCGTTCTCACAATACAGCCTTTGCCATTTTATCAGGGTAAATAGGCTGTTATAAAACGAAACAGCTTGACAAATGAAGGGCGTTCCGCCATGAACCACAGCAATTATCACATGAAAAGTGATAAAAATCACTCCCATAACAGGTTACCATTTGACAACATTTCTCTCCGCCAAATTGATCATTTGATGTCTTAATAAACACTTTTTTCTTTTCGGAAATAAAATGTTTGAGATCTTAAAGCACAATTCAATTTTGTAATTGACTGAAATCAAGTAACGGAAGATTAAGATCCAATATCCAATGAGAATGAATTTTTGTGTGGCCTAATCTTAATCAAAATCGTCCGGAAAAGCTAAAAATTGCGTTCTCGGTCAATAAAAAGTGTGCTGCCTGTACATTACAACGATGAACTTTCAATTCAAATCAAGTATTTTATTCAGAAACATAGGCCACTGGCCAATCTATAATATATACGTGTTTTGCAAGACCTTCCCATCTGTTCTGTTCTTTTCCCATACAGGAAGAGTATAGTTCACAATTCTTTAAAATGAGACATTAAACACTTTACTAGGTGAGACAGTTGTGGTATTGATCAGTTGAAATTGAACTGCTTCTATCTAATTGTGCTTTCATGGCGATCTGGTCCAACTGGGAAAGATTAAAATACCAGCTTGATAATTTTCAATCTAGAAGCGCACTGACCCAACATGGTTAAATACACTATATACTGGGGTTTTTTTAATTAGTGCAACAATATGAGCTATTGCGGACGGTAGAGATCAAGACCAGGGTATATATACAGGGCGTGCAATCTGATTCTGTATCCAGACTGTCTGCTTGTTGTTTACCTATCTCGAAATCCCGAGTTCTTTACGACTATGAAGAAATAGACTTTTGAAAAACCTTTTTGGAAAGGTAGAAAATGCTGGTAACTTATACAAGGTTTTCTACACTTAAACCCTTTACAAAACAATTCCTAGTTTTTACGACCCTGAGATAGAGGCATTTTGAAAACATTGTGGAAAAAGGAGAAAATGCTGGTAACCAGCATTTTCTCCTTTTTCCACGATGTTTCTACCCTGCTGGGTACAAATTTCAATTTTTGAGTTATGTTTATTTTGTCGTCTGTAGATGCTTTCAATTTGGACAAGTCCAAATATTTTCCGCCTGGTAAAGAGTTAACACAGACTTATCATCATTTCAGCAGCAATGAATTTGTCGTCTGCAAATGCTTTCAAATGCTGACGACTTGAAAATTAGAATAATAAAAAGATAAAGCTCAATGATTTCCATGGTAGTCTGCTGAAAACTGAATATTAAAGAGCATGCATGTGGTATGGATATAGCGTTTATTTCATCAGCTTATGGTTAATATGGGGAAATATTTGCCAAAAAAGGGAAAGGTATGCGTAAATAACGAGTGCCGTAAGGCATGCACGAGTTATTTTCGCGTAACTTTCCCTTTTGATGCAAATATTTCCCCATATTAACCACAAGCTGATGAAAAAAATTACATATTTCCTCTCATCATTTTGTCAACGAACGCCACTTTTAAAACTAGTGATCTCAAGTAGAACAAAAAAAGTTCCAGATTTTTCGGCAGGAGGAAAATATTCACTTTGACGAGGAAATAATTTCCCCCAGCTTAAATTACGACATTTCTTTACCCATAACACTTCTAAAAATAGAAACATGAAATGTATAATATAAAACCGTATGCAACCTACAATGGATTTTGAGGAAATGTTTCACGAATCCCATTGAGGTACCCTCTCTTTAAGTCTAAATAGATCCCTAGGCATTTACCAAACAATCTCTGGGTTTTACGACCCAGGGGAAGAAGACTTCTGAAACCATTATGGGAAAAAAAGAAAATGCTGGAAACCAGGATTTTCTCCCTTTCCCAAAATGTTTTTAATCTTTTCCAAAACAATTATCACATTTATTTTGTCGTCCTGCAAATGATTTCATTTTGAACATGTCTAAAATTTTGTCGTTTGGTAAAGAGTTAAAAGGTGGAATACATAACCGAAAATTATGACAAGCTCCTTTTCTGAAAATGTGTTGTTTTTTTTTAACTGTTTTCAATTATGTCAAAATCCGTCTTTAACTCTTTACCAGACGACAAATTTTAAACCTGGTCCAAATTGAAAGCCTTTGCAGACGACAATTTAAATATGACTCAAATAATGGAATTTGGTCTTAATGGGGTAGAAAACATTGTGGTAAAAGGAGAAAATGCTGGTTACCAGCATTTTCTCCTTTTCCCACAATGTTTTCAAAAGGCTTCTTCCTCATTGGTGTTAAAAGCGTCATTGTGTCTTAAAAGGTTAAGGAACTCAAAAATGGGACTTTCGGTTAAGAGTCATATTATTTATAATACATCTTTTGCACATTCGCATAACTGTACATTCACTGTATATTATCGCAAAATGTAAATGGTCTGATATTTATGGGTGTTATGTTAAAACTACAAAACACTGCCGCCTAATTCGTCATCTATACTACTGAAGCTAGTAAGACGACACTTGCAAGATAAATTATTTAAAGGATTTATTTGTAACTGAAAAGGAATATATACCTTGACGCAGCAAGTGTCTGGGTATGGGGGACTTCTTTGTGATACAAAGCAACAAGGAAGTCATTAAATAATGGATAATGAATCTATAAAATTCAATTTGTCTTGCAACTAACTAGATCATGAAGTAGATTGGTCCAGTGGTATGCAGAAAGTTTATAACTGGTAAAATCTATCGACTCATGTCAGCCTGTGCAGTCAGCGCAAGCTGTAATGGGTCGATAATTTCGCACATGCATTGAACCCCCTTGTATGGATCATCCGAGCCCCGATAGCTCAGTTGGTCGCGTGAAGGACTTTAGAACAGGGGGTCGAGGGTTTGATCCCTAGCTCGGCCATTTTTTTTTTCCAAAACTTGATGATAGTCATTGCGACATGATTCATTACCCTCCCACCGCTGATTATTGTTTCGACGATGGTTATGTGGGAAAGCAGCCAGTGGATTAGGAAAAAAAAATATGCGGAGTTCTGGTGAAAGAGACACCAGGAACACATGGATAGGTGTACTGGACGCGACGGTAAAACTGAAATAACGTTGAAAACGGCATTAAACACCATTAATCAACTGCTCTTTAACCCTTTACTTTTCATGAAGGAAATTCTCTAGAAATTTTATCATTTCACAAAAACAGATATCGTCTAATTAAGTAAGGACATAGCTAGGAAGTCGTGATAAAAAACCAAAGAAAAAACAAATTTCAAGTTGCTTCCGTATTTGGAAATATGGCTTCTTAGAATATTGGTGGAGCGTCAGCCTCTCCCGTTGGAGGTTTTTTTATTTTCTGATGATGAGTAAGCTCAACTTTTCGAAGTACTCACATAAGGCACACATACGCAATCATGGATAGTGACTGACACACGTAATGTGACATTTATTTTTTTTTTCACCATCTATGTAAAGCAAATATGTTCAGGACATCAATAGATTTCGTGTCATTTTATCCAAGACTTTTGGAAATATTAGATGTTAAAAAAATACGCGTCGATAACTTGTACGCATATTAGTATTATACAAATGTGTTCAGGATATCATTAGAATTCGTGTCATTTTATCCAAGACTTTTGGAAATATTACATGTTTAAAAAAATACTCGTCGATAACTTGTACGCATATTAGTGTTATACAAATACAAATACATCTACATTTATATAGCGCAAAATTTATACAATATATTCTTCTGCGCTTTACAATAATTCAAATATTCAAACCATATTGATGACGTCATATCCGAAATTATATCGTCAGTGGGGGGTCAAAACCTCGTAACTCCATATTTTTCAGAAAACGACTTTTTTACATAAAGAATTTCATTTAGAACTTACGCGCCATCCCTCAAATCGTCGTAACTCTACCCCAATCGGTTGATATTTAATCACCACGTGATGATTCCTCGTATACTGATTGCGCCACAATCAACATCATCAAAAAATCGTATTTCGTTTCTTGGAGGCACCGTTCCACGTATGAATCAATGAGGTTAGTTTTAAAACATTTTTGGTGAGAAAAATAGCATTCAAATACATTTTAGTGTTTTTGAAAAATACATCCTACTTAAATACTGAGGTCAGACAATTAAATGTGAGTTACAGACAATTATAAAAGTGTTTTGCCTTAGGACTAACCCAGTTCTTGTTCTTCGATTCACAATATTCTTTACAATCCCCTAGAATCCCAAAGTCTATTACGAAAGGTTTACCTTATATGACTAACTGAATATCAAAATGACAAAATTTTTACCAAGCCGCATTTCAATTCCATTTTATTTACAATTTAATGAGATACGAGTTTTTGATACAGCAGTTCAATCGACCAGATCTACCGAGTTACGATATTTTTACAGCAGCTATTTTAACTTATTTTGTTGAATGATGATGTTAACTTAGATCAACCAATATATCAATCATCTTTAATTCCTCCATATTTGGACAATCAACAAAGACATGAAAAAATCCTTCGAAGTTCTCTTATAAATAGTCTTATTGAGAAATTCTAAACACTGTGGACTGTCCTTAAAAAACGATCTAAAACAGCATTTCAAAGGTTTTTAACTCCACTGGCCGAAGGCCAGCGGGCTTATGTCATGGCCTGTTGTCCGTCGTGCGTCCGTCCGTCTGTGCGTGCGTTAACTTCTTTTTCTTTTGAACATCTTCTCTGAAACTACCCAGCCAATTTTGATGAAACTTCACAAAAATGATCCTGCCATGGTCCTCTTCAGAATTTCTTGAAAGAATTCAATTCGTTCAAAAACTCTGGTTGCCATGGCAACAAAACTGAAAAAAAATGAAAATCTTTGAAAATATTCTTGTCTGAAAGCGTAAGGCCTAGGGCTACCAAATTTGGCATGTAGCTTTATCTAATGGACCTCTACCACGTTCCTTAAAATTATAGCCTTGGGGTCAAAATTGGCCCTACCACAGGACTCACAAGTTTTACATGGGCTTATTTAGGGAGAACTTCAAAATTCCTCTTCTACCTAGGCATAGGGCCTAGGGCTACCAAATTTGGCATGTAGCTTTATCTAGTGGTCTTCTACCAAGGGAGTCCAAATTATAGCCCTGGGGTCAAAATTGGTCCCGCCCCGGGGGTCACAAGTTTTACATGGGCTTATATAGGAAGAACTTTAAAATTCTTCTTCGACCTAGCCATAGGTCCTAGGGCAAACGAATTTTGCATGTAGCTTTATCCAGTAGACCTCTACCAAGGGTGTCCAAAATACAGCCCAGGGGTCAAATCTGGCCCCGCCCCGGTGGTAAGAAGTTTTACATAGAGGGAAAACTTTCAAAATCGTCTCGAACTTGGCCATAAGGGCCAGGGCTATGACATTTTGCATGTAGCTTTATTTAGCGGTCCCTACTAAGGTGCCCAAATTATAGCCCTGGGGTCAAATTTAACCCCGCCCTGGGGGGGGGGGGGGTCCACAAGTGTTACATGGGCTTATATAGGGAAACTTAAATAATCTATTCGTACATAGCCACAAGGCTTAGGGCTACCAAAGTTTGCATGTAGCTTTAATATCTAATGGGCCTCTACAAAGAAGGCCCAAATTTTAACTTTGGCGGTCAAGTTTCACCCCACCCCAGGGGTTACAAATTTTACATTGGCTTTTATAGTGAAAACTTGATAAACCTGTCTCATGGGTCACATATTTTACAGGGCCTTTTATTGAGCAAACTTGTTTTACAGGGCTTTTTATTGAGCAAGATTCGAAAATGTTCTTGTTTATAACCACACATTCTAGACCAGTCCTGTTTAATTTGGTATGGGGCTGTATCTTGTGGACCTCCTCAAGGATTCAAGTAATTGTCGCTTTGTGACCAAAACTTGCTTCGCCCTTGGATCATAACTTTCTCGAAGGATTTTATAGAAGAAAATTCTGTTTAAACCAACTGGCCAAGTATTGTAATGTTTGGTTTGAACTGTTTTGACTTAGAAGCCAGTAGAGCGATACAGGGCCACCATGGCCCTCTTGTTTTTTTTTTTCATATTTTTGTTGAATAGTTCATAGTGTTTAAGATTTCTTTGTATACAGTGTGAAAATTACTCGTCTCATTGCTACAATCCCTCACACCATTTAAGTAAAATGCTATATTGATCATTGGGCTTAATCTTATTGCAAATTATTTAACGTAAGACTTTTTTTTTAATCTCAGATAGTAATGTCTTACTCAGGAGAAAGCGACACAGAAAGCCCAGACGAAACACATCTGCAACAATTTAAACGTCCATGTGTCAATACTTAAACCTAATCTTGCTGTACTGGTGCACATTTTATCAAAGATTCTCGTTGACGGACCATTCCTAGTTAGATATACCGATGTTCATTTGTTTAACTTTTGAATTTAGAGATGATTTTTTTTTGTTTTTGTTGCATGTTTATCGTAGTTTAGTCCCTGAAACGGGCAACAGATGTGTAGAATAAGCCAAGCAAAATGAAATTTCCGAAGATTATCTACAACTCTTCTTTATAAAGGGTAACATTTATGTATGTTAATGTTAGTACTCGGTCTAGGAAATAGGCTTTTAGATTGTTCAATAACAGTTTTGCTAGTTACAATTTTAGAGTATGTAAATACACTACATGTATAACTAAATATAGAAATAAATCTTACATAAAACGCTGGCTTGTTTCGTTCATACGTTTGCAGATGATAATGGTTAAAATTGGACTTTATCTAATGAAAGTAATAATAATAATAATAATAATAAAAATAATCAATGACAATAATAATGAAAATAATGATGATGATATTCACAGTAGATCTACTTCATGTGTACGTAATAATTTTCTAATAAGACAGAAGACAATTATTATCCACGAAATTCCTTTGTGCGTACAGAGCGAAATTATAAATTCGTTAAAAGTGTTACAAACGCTGCAAAAAATCACTGCAAAATGAGCATTCTGTGTGATTATTGTTATCAATCATTTCGTCAAGTTGTCGTAACTTGGAATAAATCCGAGCCAAAACCTCGTAACTCATGAATCCGACAGCAAGCTTCAACTACAATATTCGTTTCTATACGAAAAAAATACATCTATTGTGTCTTTTTTATGCTTGAAATATTAGATTGTTATGTAATATACAATCAGAGAAAAACAATTTTTTGCTTCTCCTGAAAAGTCGTAAAATATCAGATACGACAATTTGACTCCCCACCGACGATATTTGGGACATGCTTTGTGATACACAAGGGAGCTTAATCTTTCAACGAAAAGTATCCAGCTAGGTCAGCCTGACTAGGTCGATTGTAAGAAAACGTGGCTATTACAGATTCGTAAGTGTGTGAACCCTTGCTTGGTATCATACATCCCGGAGATTTCTCAAGTTCCCCTTTTCAAGAGCAAGGCTCGTTTATGAGGTGTTAACTATTGCAAAACGACTACCCCGTCATTCAAACACTCCCAATTGCACTTTTTGTACAGTACACAACTGAACAGTTACAATGCGGCTGTAAAGAGAAAATCTGTAGAACATGTATCTATCTAGTGTGTTTTTCCAAAAAATCTTAATTTAAGAAATAAAAAAGACAGAGCCCTTTTCACCAAGGGTCCGTATTCACTAACCATTCTTAAAAACATTCTTGATCTATTCTAAGGAATTTTCTAAATCTCGGCTGAACTATTTGTTTCAGCCAATCAAAAGTTGTCTTACTTTTTAAGTCTAAAATTAGATAAAGCATATCCCTACGAATGGTTTGGTGAATACGGAACCATGAGTAAGCACAGTCCAAAAACTCTCGACAAAGGGCAAAATAGCGTTAAAATCTTGCTTTATGTTCATATCCGGGTATCAATATATATCTCATTGATTTATAACTGAGTTTGATATCACACAAATTGAATGATAAACCGTGATTTTTTGCGATGATTTGATTATACGCCCAATTTCACACAAACATCATTCTATTTAACCCATTACCACACAATCCCTACTTTTGACGCCCCTGAGAAAGAAGCCTTTGGAAAATATTGTGGGAAAAGGAGAAAATGCTGGTAACCAGCATTTTCTCCTTTTCCCACAATGTTATCTACCCTTTTTTTACAAAACAAATTTCAAATTTTCAGTCACTTTTATTTTGTCGTCTGCAAAGAACAAACAAATTGATAGGAGTTAAGATGACTAAATAATTTTATTAAGATTGGTTCATGAGAGGTAAAAGGGCCCCTTTTTCTGTCTACTACTCTTTGTTAAAAAATTATCTGTGGAAAAAAAAAGAGAGAAAATGGTGACAAAGAGATTTTCTTTTCTTTTTATCCATTTTAATGATAAATCTCATTTCAGACAAGTCTAATTTGTTCATCTGTAAGTTCTTTCAATTTGGACCAGTTTAAAATTTGTTTTCCGATAAAGAGTTAGAGGCTTGTGGCTGGACAGTGTAGGTAGAGGATGAAACTTCAGTCTGATCGTGATCCTTACTTCCTGTAAAAGACTTAACACAAGCATAGCCCGTTGAATGATAGAAAAGTATTTCAGCTATTCGTCGGTTTATTTAACCATTTACTCCATAGATACTCATTTCTACGCATGGCTTGAAGGAAAACATTTGGAAAACATTGTGGCAAAAAGTGAAATTGCTCGTGACGAGCAATTTCACCTTTTGTCACAATGTTTTCTATGCTATCAACAGGTGTCATAATTATACACATAAGAAACGGCTTCTTCCTTGCCGTTATTTAGGGTCCATTAGAGATACCATAGAAATGCCTTATGGGGTAAAGGGTTAAAACACTTCGTAACTACAGCTTGTTTCAAGTTGTAGTTTCGCGGTTTTTAAAGTAAACCCACGCAATACCAATTCCAGTAAGCCCAAATTTTTTACGGTTTTGACATCCTTTACACCGAAAAATATCTGAGGACTGAGGACAGCCGTGAAAAAAAAATCAGATTTCAATTTCGGACTAGTCTGATCTTGATCTACAAAATCCGCAGGAGCGCATCCGCTCTAGCTTAGCTGCGCACAGATTAATGCGCCCTTGATGGCAAATGTGATAGGACGGAACTCTTTTCTTACAAGACATCAACCCCAGTCTGTGAAAAATAATCTTCTCTTCCCTATGAATTATAAATCAAAGAGAGGTTCTGTGCACATATATAACATGCAACAAAACCCATCAAAAAGTCTCCAGGGATAAATACCTGTCCGGGAACGTGTGAACATAATAATATTGAACATGTTCATGAAGCAATCAATTCATGTTCACTTATACAAGCAAGGGCGTAGCTACGTAGCTACGTAGTTTGGATTGGTATGGCTGGGGTAGCCTAGGCCCCTAACGGGTCCAGAGCATCGTCCTGGTATATAGGGAAACAGGGGGCCAAAGTCTTCCGAAAGCTCCCGTATTCTACAGATTGTTTATAGTCTCAAAGGTTTTTAACATTTTACCAAGCGACATAATTTTAGACTGGTCCAACTTGGAAGCATTTGCAGACGACAAAAATTAACGTGACTAGAAAATAGAATTATTTTTTTTGAGAAGGAAAAAACAAATTGGGAAAAGAGAAAATGCTGGTTACTAGCATTTTCTCCTTTTTCAATGTTTTCAACAGGCTTCTTTCTCAGGGTCGTAAAAACCTGGGATTGTCTGCGAAGGGTTAAGGTAAGACCTGTGTAATGCACTTCCGTTGAACACTTGGGAAAAATTCTAATTGGTTGTCAAATAAGGATAAATAAGGATTTATGCAGAAACAATATTTTTTTCACATTTCTAACGGATCAGAAATTCCGTTTATGTCTATCTTGAAACTATTTTTTGATATTTTTGTTCGTTTTCTAAAAAGGGAGGTAATCATTATCTCTTTTTCAATTGAGAATATAGCGGCTTTAGATTTATAAATGATAATTCAAAGAAGGAAAAAATGGAAAAAAAAAATGAAAAGGTGAAGGTAGTTCAATAATAGTCATTTTTAATTATAGCTAATTTTGCATGATAATATTTTAGTGGAAATAGCTTTTTTCCATTACACAGGTCTTACCTAAATCAAACAAATTAGACTTCTCACTTGGATGTTAAAAATAGTTCGGCCAGACAGCTTACAGTATTATTTCGGTCAGTAATATTTTTTGATTGGCAAACTTGGTGCGGCCAAAGCCATAGCGGCTGCACCATTAACTACGCCCCTTACATGTACATGGTACCAGTCCCCAAGCAATCTTATTTGTTCACCAACATGCTATAAAGTTGTAGACTGGTCACTAATGAAACCATTCAGCAGACCAAAAATTTAATGTTGCTAAAAATGATATAACCTGTATGTTATCGGATGGAAACCACTGTGGGAAATGGAGAAAATGCTGGTTACCAGCATTTTCTCCATTTCCCACAGTGGTTTCACACTTTTCTTCTTCAGAGCCATTAAAAACACTTGGTTCTTCAGAGACAGAAATTTACATGTTCACTCCGACATCCGAAATGTATAGATAGAACCATTCATATGCCAGCAAAGATACATGAACCATGCTCTGGCAAAAAGGGGTTTCAGGCATCCACGTGATGCATTGTGCCTGCCATCTTCGTGAGCCAAGGTTACGATCACTACGTGGATCTTACCTTGGCTGATTGAGCCCGATTTCGAGATTCCTGCGATGCGCACTCTATTGGATGCTGGTTATTACCCCCCTTAACATCATATTTCTGAAAGCCAATGAATTATCGTTTTACAAACCACCTACGAATACAATTATTCAACATGAAGCGATAAGCAGACATCCACAAGGGTTTCCATGTTTACATTCTATTCGAAAGGTCGTGACCTTGTTCCATTTTTCATCAAAGATGAAATGCTACGAGCGATTTAATTCGTTGCAGTTAGAGCTGGCTGCATTCAATTAAAAAGCGTATCGGGGGAACGTAAAAATCAAGCTCGATCCGCCAAGGGTAGGGTAGAGTATCGTGGTGAATCGCCAGCCTTGGCTTGCGATGATGTGTGCCTGCAAGCCATAACCTAATTATGGATCTACGTGTATTAAATCCACTTTGTTAACCTGTTGAATCATGGGTTAAACCTGTCTTTTGACATGCTTTAAAATAGACCATAGCAAAAACTTTCGATCCAGGTCAGTCAGTCTGCGCATGTTCATCTGAATCAATATTTTTTTTGGAAATGTATAAAGCCCCCTTTTCACAGAGCAAAATTCAAGAAAAAATACTTCTGAACCCTTAAGGTGCTAAGAGTGACTTACTGACCTTTTGCGGATAATGTAGATCAAGATCAGACTGCACAGAACGTGCAGTCTGATCTTGGATCTGCATTGTCCGATAAGGAGATATCATACCCCAAAACATAACTGAAATAGCAATGTTCGGATTTATACTATCGAATTGAAAACTTTACCTCAGTTATTTAGCAGCACAAGGGTTAATGATCTTCATTAGTTGTTGGCGGCAGGTGGATACAGCAGCGGACAGGCCCAGGGGTTGGGGGTGTTTTGAAACCCTCCACCAAAGTTGATTTTTTTCTTTGGGCATGATTTTTTTTTCTACATTTGAAATGCTCCTTTTGGCATAGTACCGTAAAACGCCCCGCCATAAATCGCGAAAACCCATGAAAATCAAAATTATGTGTCAAAAAATTGCAACTGGTTTATGGATTCATTTCGTATACATAAAATACAATATTTTTCAACTGAATGAAGCTGAAAATTTCATTAAATTTCTTCTTTAAACTCAAAAAAACAATGCTTTATGTAAGCATTGACTGTATAGCAGAGGGGCGTTTTACGGTATTATGCCCTCCTTTTTCGCCCGAAAATGCATCCTGCCCTTTCCGAAATGTCAGTTGTTAGACTTCCAGTTTCAGAACATCTGTAGCCGTCAAATTTAAATTGACACACAGCCATGATCTGGTACTTTCTGATATGGCTATAAACATACTGAGAAAAGGGAGATATTGTTGGTTGCAGACCAATTCTTTGTCGCCAACAATCTTTTCGATCTGACTGTTCACTGGAGATGTGAAAACAAAAGAAGTAAATATTACACGGCAGAGTAAAGTATACACTTCTATTGACAAGAAAAAACTAATTTTACTTACGGAGTCTTCCATTGGTATGTGCGTAATTCTCTTCAAATCTTTTCTTTTACTGGAACTCCGATGATTTTAATCCAGTGTTAATCGTTTATAAATCCACACAACACAGAATATTTCAAACATACACACACACAAAAACAATAATTAATCATACTAGACAATTGAACAAAGTTCCGAAAGTTTAATTCTTCATATACATAATACCAATTGCTGGATGCAAAAAGGCTCCAGGTGACACTACAAACTTTAATCACATGCCTCTGTTTAGCACATATCGTCTGGTATATAGGGCGTTTCTATTTCAAAAGCATGAGATGCACGTGCAGACGTCCGAGGATGGTAAGGACCGCATGGTCACTAAAACTACGTGTACAGTAAAACCTAACCAGCTAAATAACTCTAGGAAAACTCGAATAGAGTTACTTCAAACCTATCTGATGGATACAAATATCACACTATCGGACAGTATAGATCAAGATCAGACTGCTCGTTCTGTGCAATCTGATCTTGATTTACACTGTCCACAAAAGGTCTGTGAGTCGCCCTGAGAAGCCAAAGAATTTATTTGAGCGATGCTGTCGAAATTAATTATGGATATATATAAAAACAAATTTGTCTCACATTCGACAAAATCTTGAGGTTGAATGGTCTCCGACAATGCAGAAAATTTACAAATAGCCTTTTCGATTCAGATCAGCCTGCACATATTCAGTAGGCTGATATGAGCCGACACTTTTTGCTGATGCAATGGGCTCCATGTTCACAGAGCAAGGCTCATTTAAACCTTTGGCTGCTAAGCTCAACTCAAAGACTTTCTTGCGGACTTGCGGAACAAGATCAGACTGCACAAAACGTGCAGCCTGATCTTGGATCCACATTGTCTGGTAAGGAGGTAATTTTCCTCCATAAAGGACATTTTAAAGAGCAAAATTTGAATTTTTACTGTAGGCTTGGAAAGTTCAATTTAGTTATTTAGCAGGTCAAGGGTTAATTGATACATGGACTATAGACTGG
Organism: Tridacna crocea; assembly: GCA_943736015.1. NCBI lineage: Eukaryota > Metazoa > Mollusca > Bivalvia > Cardiida > Cardiidae > Tridacna > Tridacna crocea. Next base: position 47,665,241 of record OX031057.1, on the reverse strand, counting down.
TTTTTTTTTGTGGATTCAAATTTGACTCGTTTCACAGTCTAAATTACGAACTGTAAATAAACAAGAAATCTAAAATGACATCTATATACTATGTATATCGCATAACAAATAATGATAAAACTTGATATTCTTACAATGCACATGTAGTGTCATGCCTTCAGTTATTTACTAAAATAAAATGGGGATGGGGGTGGGGCCTTTGGTCCCATGTTACTTAAAATGTAAAAAAAATAAGAAATCGGGGCCCGTATTCGCCAGCCTTTCTCATACAGCTCTCCCACTATAGTGTATCAGTGGCGTATGCAACAAACTTTCTTTACACGGGTCATCATGGTCATTGCCAAGTACTAAGGCGTATTAGGTTGAAAATTAGACATGTATGTGCGACGATTCTGTAGCGTTCCTGTGACGTTTCTATGTTCTTATGGAGTTCAAGGGACGTACAGTATGGCGTACTGAGGCGTACGCGTGGCGTATGACGCGTTGCCATGGCGCAAATGCTTCGTAAGCACGAAGTTCCTTCAATATGTGCAGCCTTGACGTAAATACGGAGGTCAGAGACGGAAAACGGCTCTGCTTACCTCGCTGCTGTCATTCGTTCAAAAGAAGTTAAACCTATCATGCCAAGCAATACATTCGCAAGACGTTATACGTGTTCGAGCAACGTTCTCGCGATTCCAGTGCAGAATTGTTTTCTCTTAAATTACGGCGTATGTGTGACTTAGACATGACGTATCGCAGCTGCTATGTTTGTGCTACTTATTCTTAAGTGCGGACTTCCAAAAAAAAAAAGAAAGAAAAGTCGTATCTCCACGTAAAAGAAAATCGAACACTGTCAGTCTTACTCTAAAAATTGTCAAAACTTTGAAAGTAGCACAAGTCCTGATTGACTATACCAAGTGCATTAGCAAGAGAAGTTGAGTTTCTTATTTTCATCATCTACAATTAGACTTGGAATGAAATATGGAGTGGTTGATGAATACGGACCCTGCAATTACTTCAGTAAATTACTCTCAACATTATAAACATGGTGCATTAGCCAAGCTCTGTTAGAACCGCTTTTGTAATAAAGCGGCTTTTTTGTTTAAAAAAAAAAAGCCGTTTTATTACAAAAGCGGTCCTAACAAAGCTCACGATACTTTTCATGGTGACATTTTTTTATACAAAGATCTTCATATAATGGCTATACTCCAAGTCTAGGTCATTACAACTTAGAACAGACAGAACTCTTTAATAATTTCTTTTCTAAAAATGAGCTTTATTGGGTCGTCAAGAGCTCTTGTGTTCGTATCGCACGGTGTTCTAGTTATATGCCTATACATAAAGGTCAGAATCAGGTTAAATGAGGTATGTAATAAAAAACCAAAATCGGAATCCAGAAGGGCAGGTGTAATGCAGAGAAATGACCTACCCCTACAAAATGACCCGGAACATTTTTCTACGTAGAGGAATGACCCCAAAAGTCATTTCACTACGTACAGGAATGACCCGGGTCATTATTTTACGTAGAGAAAAAACCCTCTGAGGTCATTTCTCCACGTAGAATAATGAGCCGGGTCATTCCTCTACGTAGAGAAATGACCCATGGGTCATTTTGTAGGGGAGGGTCATTTATCTGTATTACACAGGTAAACCTTAAAGTGGTTTGACACATTTATGCCGCTGTTTCACTAAAGAATTTTTTATGAAGACCTTGGACCTACAAGAAACGATCAAAATTGAATGTTTGAGGTGCCAATGTCAAGACTGCCAATGACCAAAATATCTGTCCTTAAAATTCGAGTTTTGTAGATTGAACACCAGACTTAAGGATAAATGCAACCTGCTCAGTATTGTTACACGATATTTCCTCTAAATAGTTAAATTCCCATCTATTTTTAGTCGTATCTTTCTAAATTTAAAGCAACATATTCGAGGCTTGTTAATGATATTCAACGATACTAAAGTCTATTTAAAATACCGGCGCAAAATCTATATAAAAGATGCAAAAAAATGCTATGTGTCACTTTAAAAAAAGCATTTTTGCCCTTTCCCTAACTCTTCTTTTTCTAAGTATATAGTATATACTTGTAGCATGCAAACTATTGCAAAATACTACACTGCCAAATTAGGTGAAAAAAAAAAACGTTTTTGAAGTTGGGTATGATTGCAAATAAAAAATCCTAATAGCCCCCTTTCAGTTTAAATGCAGAAAACAGGTAATTTATGAACATAAGATATATTCTAAAAATCATAGTTCACATTATTTTAAAGCATGTCTCAAGAGGAAAGCTCTTAACACTCGCGTTCAAGATACTTGAAACGGTCACATTAACGCTTCACTACCAATGACGACTTAGAAGCTTTTGCGGACAGCGAAGATTAAGCTCAGACTGCACACAACTTGCAGTTTGATCTTGAATCTTCACCGTCGATACTTACCTATTCTTAAAGTAGGACAAAGGTCGTTTTCAATACCAGTGGAAATCTATATTTATTACACCGAAAAAAGAGGAATTTCAGGGGTGAGACGTAAGAGAATAAAAAGTTCAACCCCTTTACTAAACAATCCCTCGTTTTCACGACGCTGAGATAGACGCCTTATTAAAATATTGTGGGAAGAGGAGAAAATGCTTGTAACAAGCATTTTCTCCTTTTCCCACAATATTTTCTACCCGACTGGAAACAAATTTCAATTCTTGAGTTATGTTTACTTTGTCGTCTGCAAGGGTTTTCAATTTGAACCAGTCTAAAATTTTGTAGTTTGGTAAAGAGTTAAGTAGTTATCCGTCCTCTACACATATTTTATAGCATAAAAATTCAACGAATTTAGTGGAAAACATATCTGGGATGACCTAATTTTCTTTTCTTAAAGTAATGCTGTTTTGCGTTTTTTTTTCAAACTTTGCTTTTCAGTTCTCCAAAAAATGTCACCATAGAAGTTTCTCTTTTTTTTCTTATCGTAACATTACTCGTCTTTTTTAAAAAAAATATCTTAAAGCTGAACGGAGCAAAACTCGTAATGGAAGTAAGGGGCTAGATTTGGTTTAAACATTATCTAAGCAAGACGTAGGGGTCTTTTTTTTTTTTACCCCCCCCCCTTTTTTTTTTCGGGTAGCGGATGACAGAATTAAAAGGATATGATTAAATAATTTCGATCAAATACAGAAGAATGCTGATTCTTATGACGAAACCGTAAAAAATATTATTGAAAATTTAGGTCTAAATAGATCTGTGGCAATAAACTGTACATATAGATCTATCCCGAAATCATTGTGAAATTTTGACTTTGTAATGCCTTTTGTTATAAAATGGAGAAATTGAAAGAAAAAGGATGAGACAAGAGTCGTGGCTTCCCCCTAGGGTTTCCAAAGAGCGCACAGCGTTCCTTTTTCTTAAAATTGCTTTAACCCATTACCACACAGTTCCTACTGTTGACGACCCTGAGAAAGAAGCCTTTTGAAAACATTGTGGAAAAAGGAGAAAATGCTGGTAACCAACATATCTCTTCTTTTCCCGCCCGCCTTGGTGGCTCAGTGGTGAGCATGTTGGACTCATGATCTGGTGGTTGTGAGTTCTATTCCCGGTTGACGCGAATTTTCTTTCCGGCGTATTTTCGCCTCTAACCTCTGCTGAAGCATGTGAGAAAAGAAGTCGGTGGCTTTGGAAAGAAAGTTGTGTTAGTACCTGTGTGAGAAAGCCAGGAAACACATGTGCGTCACCGACCGCCATGATATGACCTTAGCTGTTAAAGTGGCGTTAAACACCAATACAACCAACCAATCTTATTTTACCACAATGTTATCTATCCTTCACAAAGCAAATTTAATATCTTTAGTCACTTTTATTTTGTCGCCTGCAAATGTTTTCGATTTGGACAAGCCTAAAATATCGTCGTTTGGTAAAGAGGTAAACATTTAAAAAAAAAAAAGCCCAACATGATACAACCTACAGATGTTTTTTTTTTTTATTGTAGCAAACCATCGTTTAAATACACTATTGCAAAACATAAAGAATTTGCTTGAAAGAAGCGATACGTCCTTTCTTCAAAGCATTTGTTAATTGATGTATTTATAAGTGTATGTAGTTCCTGTTGCTTTTAGCATATTTCATGTCAATGTTTCCTATTTTTACGTGGCTATATGAAAGTAGTCTGCCGCCCATTGTTTTAGAAGCCGATATGTTAACACTGTAACACACAACAATTTTTCAACGGGTTCGATTTTAAAGCTGTTTTAAACGACTAAAATGCTTAGAACAGAACACAATATCGTTTATTTGACAAAAACTGCATAAATCTTTAAAGTAATTGCATTTTAGTCACGCGTTTTCTTGCTACATTAGTTTACAATTCCAAATGATCTAATATGAAGCTCTAAATAAGTGAATGAGTAAATAGTAAATAATAAATTAATAAATATATATAGTAAATTAGATATGGCTTATTTGTTTGATGAATAATAAAATGTATATATTAAAAGGTAGAGCATATTTTGTGGAAACTAAAAATTCTGGTTACCAGCATGTTCTCCTTTTCTCACAATGTTTTTCAAACGCCATATTCCCTAGCGTCTTGAAAGGGTGGTTGCTTGGTAAGAGGTTTACAGAAAAGGGCGTGTCATTTTTCGAAGAATGTTTTATGGCTTAAAACGTCAAATTGCCAACAACAAGGTACACAAACACTCATTTGCACTCTTTATCCTGTAATATACAGACGTGTTTGCATCGAATTTTGAAAGGAAAAAAAGTAGATATAGAATAGAAATGTATTGAAGATGATAAAACCTTTCGTTGTCGAGTGAAACTCAATGACCTTTTGGAGACAGTGTAGATCAAGATCAGACTGCACGGAATGTGCAGTCTGATCTTGGATCTACTCTGTCCAATGAGAAGATATTAAAAATTCTAAAAATGAATTTGAAATAGAAATGTTCAGGTTTTTACTATACCGTTCACGCGTTGAAACTTTCATCGAACTTATCTTGCAGATTAAGGGTTAATACTAAGACAAAACTCGAAAATATTTCCACAACCAGAGAAACTGGAGATTTTCTCCATCGGCAACAATGTTCAGAAAAAACGTCAAATGTGCATGATTTTTCCGAAAACGCGTTCGAAAACGACAAGGGTTAAAGTCAACGGTCACCAAGTGGCTTATCACGTCTCTTTTCACTAATAATGAATCGAACTATTTACTGTCGTCTGGGTAACGACTTCAGGTGTCCGTCCTTTGATTAGCTTTATTATCAAACAGTCGGTGATCTTTATCCGAGGTTCAAAGATCAAACGTTTACACCTGAAATAGAGGTTTTATCGGAGGGAATAAATTGTTTTGGGGTTGCGAAAGGATCAGAAATATACAAGGGAGGGGGAAAAATGTTTATTATATCGATAGGTGAGAGCAGTACTATTGTAAGTGCTTATACCACACGTATAGGCACTTACAACAGTATTGCTCTCACCCATCGATATGAATATTTCTTTAGCCAAAAGGGACGTATTGCAACACTGTGATGATGCATCTATCGAAGCAAATCGTTGCATAATTATGGGTCCATAAAATCCATTTTATCTTTCCACCTACTGTTTCATGAGGGAGAATGATCCTTTGACAAGCAGAAGATTAAGCAATAGCATAAGTATCGATCCCTTTTCGCATTTTATGGCTTGGTTTTGATTAACCCTTTACTCCATAGATACTCGTGACGAGTAATTTCACCTTTTGTCACAATGTTTTCTATGATATCAAAAGGTGTCATATACACATAAGAAACGGCTTCATCCTTGCTTTTATTTAGGGTCAATTAGAGATAACATAGAAATGCCTTATGGGATAAAGGGTTAAACTGAAACTTCCACCTGATCCTATCACTGGAGAAATCTCAAAGTCTCAGATTCAAGATCATACGGGACAACAGAGACAAATTACCGGCGGAAGCTTATTTTTATATTGTTTTCATCATTATTTCAGTTACATCGAAGCAGTCAGAACACCTTTTTCTGATTTCCAGAGCTTCGTACAGTGTTATTTGTAATATTTTGGCTGCCTTCCCTCATAAACATCTTCGAAACAATGATCAACAGTTACAAGAGAAAGAACCTTCTTGCAATGATTATTATGAGTTTTGAGAAAAACATGATCGTGCTAAAAATTCGAACCGGCGACCTGATGGTTTCGTTTAGTGTACGCTACCGTGTGTGCAATTTGGATCTGCCCAGCGCCTACAATAGGCACTATGTGCAGAGAAACAAACTTTGGCATCCAAAATTTCTATTGAAATGCTGCAGCCTGAGCTGATATACCTGCACCAGCACCCCAACATGTTTTATAAAGCCTAGCCGATTTGCATTAATGAACGGGAGGTAATCACAATAGTGCTAATACTTAGTTACTTACCCCTATAAGAGGAAAGCGCCGGTTTGTATACAAGTGGCAAACACAACGGGTTTACAATCATTCTTAATTCTTTACCAAACGATAAAATTTTCGACTAGTCCGAATTGAAAGCATTTGCAGACAACAAAATAAAATTAATGTGAATCAAAATTTGAAATTTGATTCGGAAAGAGTAGAAAACTTTGTGGGAAAAGGAGAAAATGCTGGTTACCAGCATTTTCTCCTCTTTCCAAAATGTTTTTAAAGGCTGCCTTTTTCAGGGTCGCCAAAAATAGGAATTGTGTGGTAAAGAGTTAAACGAAAGACCACACTGTATTAGACAGTGTAGATTCAGGACCAGAGGATCGATGAGTTTCACAACGATGGGATTCATTTCCCTCTTTCGCTGCCGGTGTAATGCAGAGAAATTACCCTCCCGTACAAAATGACCCGGGTCATTATTCTACGTATAGAAATGACACCAGAAGTCATTTCACTTCGTAGAAAAATGACCCGGGTCATTATTCTACGTAGAGAAATGACCCAGAAGGTCATTTCTCTACATAAAGGAATGACCCGGGTCATTATTGTACGTAGAAAAATGACCACAGGTCATTTTGTAGTGGGGGTCTTTTCTCTGCATTACACCGGTCATAGTTTCAACGATTGTTATTTGGGTAAGAAGCCACTAACATGGGAAGCTTCTGATCGCAGCACTGGTAACACAAAATTCCATGAAAGACGTGAAAAGGTGCACTAGTTACCCCTATATAACCGAAACAATGCTGAAAATAGCGTCAAAAAACCGCACATGTAAGCAAATCGTCCTTAAATTCACAAGTAACAGCAGCAACGATTAACTGTGCCAAACACATAAACCTGACTCCTTCCGAGTGCTTTAAATACCATCCATTGAATTTGAGATAGATTTTTAAGACTGCACGTTTTGTGCAGTCTGATCTTGATCTATGCCGCCTATGGCGCTAAAAGGATTATAGTTATATCGTAAAAATTAAAGAGAAAAGAAAACGTTCCCCGATAATGTCTTTTAAATATTTTAGCGATATGATTCTAATCCTTCTTTTTTAAAAAGATGGCTACGGAAGGTTCTGCTTAATTATCGATTCTAAAGCTGAAAGCAAGTAGCTTGCCTTATCGGTTGATTGTCAAAGGGTAATAACTCATATTGTTATCATGAAGGTTATTGCCAGCAGTTATGTCCCTTGATTAGTAGCTAGATGCAGCTAGGAAAAGTATCGACTCATGTTAGCATACGCTGAAAGCGCAGGCTAACATGAGTCGATAATTTTTTGCTATTTTTTTATTACATTTTCTGCATGTTCAAAGTCAATTCGACATTTAGACACAATTACTTGTTAAACTAAATGGATTTCTTGGACCCATAATTATGTGACGAATAGTTTGAAATAATTCAATGTGGAAGAAAGACAATTCCAAAATAGCCAGAACGTCTCGCATTTATCTTAACTTTTTGGAGAGAAGTCGGGTACTTCGGTCAGGAATCAGCAGGGCTTATAATCACGTGGTGTCGAATATCAGTCTCTGTATGAACCAATCCTTTTTTGTTGTTGATAGTAAATGCAACAGGATTCATGCCTCTATTACCGCTGTTACGATGTTTTGACAATGTCCGAGCCATGCTCTGGCAAAAGGGGGCTTGATGCATCACCGTGATGCATGATACCTAGCAGGTGATCACGTGTTTATTGACACATAAAATCTATTTTGTCTAACAATCGACTGATTCTTGAGGTAAACTGGTACTTGGACATACAGAAAATTGCCTTGACAGCGAAAAGTTTCGGCCCGGGTTTGCCTGCGCGTACTGCGCAGGCTGACCTGGGTCGAAACTTTTCGCAGATGCATGAACTCTTTCCCAAACAATCCCTTGGGTCTAGAATAGCAGCCTTTTGAAAACATTGTGGGAAAAGGAGAAAATGCTGGTAACCAGCATTTTCTCCTTTTCCCACAATGTTTTCTACCCCATCATAGACAAAAATCATCTTTTCGGCAAGAGTTGAATTGTCATCTGCAGATACTTTCAATTTGGTCTAATCCAAAAGTTTGTCGTTTGGAAAAGCGTTAAGCTCCCTACTACACAGCACGACCTATTTATATTGGAAGGTAGCTGGGAAAAGACTGATATGCAAAGAAATAACAGAAGAAACGATATGAATGCATGGCTAGTAAATTGGACTTCTGCGATAGTTATGAGTGAAATAATGTTGAAAGCAACGTAAAACACTATCAAATAAGCTGAAAATTATCAGTTTGAGATTCCAGATCGGCAGGTGAGTGCAACACAATTCTAAGTGCCTGTACAATGTACAGGCACTTAGAATAGTGTTGCACTCACCTATCGAGATGTGTTCAAGACATCATAAAGTGTTTAATGTGCTTTTCCGGTTTTTTTTTTAAGATTGTTGAAAAAAAAAGAAAAAAAAAAAGAATGTTCTCTCTATATATAAAAAAGTTATAATGGGAAATAATTTTTGTCGGCGTTCACCCATATTTACACAAATATTTACAGGAGTGTGTCTATTTTATATCAGTAACATCTTCTTAATCTAGAATCACTACAATTTAATATAAAGCTTGGCTGCGATTAACAGAAGAAAGAAGAAGACAACAGAGTCAAGTTTCAATTCATTCGAATATTTATCAATATTCTAGTGACAAAGCAACACCCGGCAAAAGCATGATAATTTAGGAACTGTATCTTGTAAGATATACAAGAAATGCGAAACTTCGTAAATCAATCCAACGGAGAAATCCGAGATGTTGACCCAGGAGACAATTAAAACTATACCAAAGCAATACATCAATGTCCGAACAACTGCGAATGGCACTATATCGCTGCGGTTGGCGGAAATTTGATTTTACGATATAGCAGAAAAGAAAGAGCACGGTTGAAATAGAGAATTGACTCCAGTGTCCTGAATTGTCCTCTTTTTTTTCCTGTAAAGGATTCTAAGGTTTATTTCCCTCGGTGGAATGTTGTTTTTCCTTTCATTTCCAGTTCGTTTCACAGACAAAGACCGGAACGTGTATTATGCACTAAGTGGCTCGAGTACCGTTTGCAGAGATGTTTATATTGACACAGAGCTCCAGATAAGAGAGAGCGATGGTATTCTAAACCCTTTATTTCTCTTTCAAACCCTATGTTGTGGGTACTCATAAGAATCGTCTCAGTGATGAGTCGATTCTTCAACATAGGGTTTATTGAAGAACAATTAATATTTTCAATTTTGAAATCAAAATCACTCCCTCTTTATGGAGCTCTGTTGACAGTTAGTTTGATTTAACACTTTACTTCAAAATCCCGTTTTATAGACTCTGATACAGAAATCTTTAAAGATTAATGTCGTAAGCAGCATTTTCTCCTTTTCCCACAATAATTAAACCTCTCAAAACATCATTTGAGACATATTTCATTTATCGTCTGCAAACACTTTGAATTTGGACGAGCTGATTTTTTTTTGTCATCCGGTGAAGAGTTCAATGCCCTCAAAAGTAGCACAAAAAAGAGATATGTCTTCGAAAAATATCGCCAGAAAAGAAGCCATTGCTTATGACATGATCATGCTCTTTCTCTCACAACTTTTGTGCCTTATCAAAGTAGTAGATTTGCTTTCTTTTTGATTCCACACCTCACCCTGGATATTCGTGGGCATTCGTTCCCCACGCAAAATGTGCGTGGCTTACAACCAGATAGAAATATGACGTAATTAACCTTACATTTCTCGCGCTTGACGTAATATTGTAATGCGTTGCTATGCGGAGAGGGTACGCCACGGTGAATAACCGAAAAGAGCTGTATTAGATTTTGATAAATCTCCCCTAGAAAGCACGAAATTAATATTTCTTTTTTACGGTGAAAGATCGAAATTTATTTCATATAAGGGGGAACATCACCGGTGCACCACTCGTGAAAATATTACCGATGATGTTCATTCGATGAGAAAAATTTCGATCTTTTACCATGAAAAACAAATATCCTCTATCTCTTACTAGAACAGAGCTTACATTATACATTTATAGAGATTTTCTTTTTTGGTCGTGGGAAGTGTTTGAATAACATCTGGCATAACCGCGGCCTTAGCCTGCTGAGCGTGACAAAATGATCTTTTGCGGACAGTTTAGATCAAGATCAGACTGCACAGAATGTGCAGTCTAGTCTTGGATGTACGCATTTCGGTAAGGCGATCATGATTATTTCTCAAAACGTAACGTTTAACTCTTTACCAAACGACAATATTTAAGGCTTGTCAAATTCGAAAGCATTTGCAGACGAGAAAATAAAAGTGACTGAAAATTAGAAATTTGTTTAGTGAAGGGTAGAAAACATTGTGGGAAAAGGAGAAAATGCTGGTTACCAGCATTTTCTCCTTTTCCCATAATGTTTTCTAAAGGGTTCTTTCTCAAGGTCGTCAAAAGTAGAGATTGTGTGGTAGTGGGTTAAAAAGCAATATTCGTTGTTTTTTTTTTCTATCTAGTTGAAAATTTCCTCTTAGTTATTTGGAAGGGTTAAGGTTAAGATCTGAATGACAGATATTTGTATTCCAGCGAGGCAAGTCTTAGAAATTACATCGCTTCAGCTGGTCTCAAATCGCTCAATGGGATTATCGTGTATCTCTTTCGGAACCGCAGATTTTCCAGGCAAAGACGATTTAACTCATTACCAAACGACAATATTACAGGCTTGTCCAAATCGAAAGCATCTGCAGACGACAAAATTAAAAATCACTGAAAATTTGAAATTTGTTTTCTGAAGGGTAGAAAACATTTTGGGAAAAAGGAGAAAATGCTGGTTACCAGCATTTTCTCCTTTTCCCACAATGTTTTCCAAAGGCTTCTTTCTCAGGGTTGTCAAAAGTAGGGATTGTGTGGTAAAGAGTTTAATGTGAAAACCGTATTCGGCCGGAAGTAATGGCATGGTAACTGTGACCTATATCTCGTAATAAGATATTTCGTTGAAATGACATTCCCCGTCGAAAAAGACGTTTTTGATGGTCATGTGTTTTGCATATACACTTGGCCTTATTTTTATTGGCCCATAATGAAATTATACATTAAGTCACCCTTTTTTCAATAAAATTCCATTTCTTTTACATTTGAAAAAGATAATGGTTGTCTGTGGCTTAAGATATAGAGGATAATTAACTGGTTATTTTTGATATGAAAAATATCTCATGAGGATGCGTTGTTAGGCATGAAAAAATGAGTGCACAGCACGAGTTTTTTTAACGCCTTACGACGCATCCGAGTGAGATATTTTTCATATAAAAAATAACCAGTTAATTATTGTATTTATTATATACCTTTTTAACATTATTATTTTATCGTTTTCCAAGAATATTTTTGTAATTTTATTTTCTTTTTGTTTAGACAGAGAAAAGTAGTTGGATTGTCTGGTTGACAATATAGAAATTACAATTAACACTATCTATAAGTGCTTAAGGGGAAAAAAAGCAGTTCCTAAATTACGACAGGAAGTTAAAGTGAAAGTCGATATCGTCACTAGTGATGATATCAAAAGCAAAATTTATTATACTGGGAAATTCCAGGATTTCACTGCTAGGTATATAATAAAAACAATGTACAGTAAACATGAAATTTCATACAATTTTGTCTAGATGTTGGAGATATTGAGTAAACGTGATCCATATTTAGGCCAGACATAAATCTCCGGTCCGTTGTTCGACCAGTCTCCATTCAGAATACCTCGGTTGATTGTAGCCATCAAATCCCTCGACTGTATTTGGTAGCTTGATATGTACCTACACGCAATTGCGCAGTCTGACCAGGATTAAAACTTTGTCGTTTTTATGACATTTTCTGTATGAAATGTGGTCATTCTACCTTGTTATACAATTACTTTTAGCAATCAAGTTAAATTGACCTTCACTGTCGTTGATCTGTTTTCATCTAATTGATGTGCGGGATTCCCAGATAGTCCCTTTTCGCGTGACATGTCATATATTATTATCACTTGGACGCAGTCTATGGCCGATCTCACTTTGCGTAGAGGAGCTCAAATGTTCACCCTTTATCGAAACGACATTGTACTAGATCATTGCAATTTGAAAGCAATTTCAAATGACAATTTTATCGTGGCTGAACTGTAATAATGAAAATTTTCTGTTATGGTGTAGAAGAAATTGTGAGAAAAAGAAGAAAATGCTGGTTACCATGCAGCATTTTCTTCCTTTTCGACAATTTTTTTCAAAAGATTTTCTTACTCAGGGTCATTAAACGTCGGCTTTGTGTGGCAAAGGGTTAAATGACTTTTTAAAGTTATCTATAATTAGTGTACTACCATCTGGTACAATTAACAACCTGATATTGATCGTTCTGCCTCTATCTTTTGACTTTTCTGAACTGGTCTGTTTTTGCTTAAATGATGATTTTTGTCTTTAAAGGTGGGTATCTAGAATTTTCGCAACACACCAAATTAAAATTTATCTATATCGCTGAAATTTATATGAAAAAAACTATACAAATCATCAATAATTCAGAATCATAAAATTACAAAAAAGAAATGATGATATTCCCTTAAAAGGCTACATAGCCTCTTAAGGTATTTTTAGATTTTCCGTCAAATAAAAAAAAAGCATTGTGGGAATATTAAGTGACTGGCACGTGACTGGCTGAAATTCCATAACATAACAAACATGTAACTATTTTCCATAATGTCTTCTTCGGACGCTGTGTTTGAAGCTTCGTCGGTATATTTCCAGTGTGTAAATGGGCGAGTTGCTCATGTAAAAATATACCGTGTTTCCCGTCGGTGTCCACCTGGGCTATAGTAAGTCTCTAATTTCTCTTTTTGTCGGATGGTTTTCGACTACTGGGGTTTCATGAATGAAAATTATAAGGCTTTTGAAGTATTCTTGTAAAATTTTCCTTCCAAAATCTGAAGGACCACCTTTAATAGCTTAGAAAACTTTCCACAGTGTTGTGCAAAAGACTTTTCTTCAGGGGTTGTTAAAACTTGGGATTGTAGTACATGGCTAGACCATTATTTCAACACATTCTGAACGTTCACCCCCTTTTAAATATTTTTTCCTGAACGACATAAATCAGATTCAACCATTCTGAAAGCATTTGCAGACAAAACAATCAAATGTGGTTCAATGAATGGAATTTGTCAGTAAAACGACAAAAAATATTGTGGGAACGGAGAAAATGCTGCCTTGTATGGGTTTTCCCACAATATTTTCTAACGCCGTTTTCCTCTTGGTCTTCAATACTTTGGATTGTTAGGCAAGCTAATCCACTTTTTTGAACACGTTTTGAATTGTCATCTCAATGTCATAGACTGAAATAGCCTATTTAATCGCCCGAAAGAAGCCGAGAATATTTGCAAATGAACTGTCGTATTTAATTGGGTTTTTTTTTGCGTCAAAATGATAAGACAATGCTCGGGATAAAGGGTTTACATGCATTTCGATTATGAATTATACTAGGCAAATTATCTTATCAATATGGATTCATGAATTTTGTTCTACCAAGAGGCTAAGAATAAGTTAGCTATAGTCCTTAGATAAGCTGAAAATTGACCAAAGCAAAACGTTTCGACCCAGGTTAGGCTGCCCAGGCCGACCTGACTAGAAACTTTTTGCAGATGTACAAAAAAAAAACCTTTTCGCAGAGGACGACTCTGCTTAACTCTTTACCAAACGACAAAATTTTAGACTGGTTCAAATTGAAAGCATTTGCAGACGACAAAGTAAAGGTGACCGATATATTGACATTTGTTCTGGGAAGGGTAGAAAACACTGTAGGAAAAGGAGAAAATGCTGGTTACCAGCATTTTCTCCTTTTCCTACAGTGTTTTTAAAAGGCTTCTTTCTCAGGGGCGTCAAAAGTAAGGGTTGTGTGGAAATGGGTTAATTTGTTTGTTTTCTGAAAGTTGATTGAGACAGAAATGTGAAAAGAATGAATGAAATGAAAACAAAAATGAAAAAATAAAACGGGAAAAAATGGAGGAAAAAAGTTTTTCTTTTTCTTTTTAATTTTACCTGGCTGATGGAGATCGAAAAATATAATTATCATCTAATATCTGAACAGGATTTATCAAAAGTTCTGAAATATGTTTGTAGTTCTAGTTAGTTGCCTGAATCACGTCTGTCCCTTTACAACCTCTACACACCAAGAAACAATCAGTCTCTGTATCACAAACGGCGTGTTCCAGTGCCTTCTCACGATATACCATATGTATCAATATGCTTAGAACAGACTGATCAAAGCGATGACATCTGAAGTATAGCGCACCAAATTCGTCACATCGTTTAAGTTCGTCAGCATGTTCTGCTGGTACCATACATCCAAGCTTCAATGCACAAGAGATCCAGGGTCGCAGTATGTACTGCACTACATACGGTGTAGCTTGAATTACTACGAATGCAGCACCGAACATTGCTTTTCCATCATATAACCAGGGATCTGTTTTCAGCTGTTCAAATGTGGGCTTTACTGTATGCATCAATAATAGATTTTCAGTCCTCCTGGCTAAAACTCCCTCATTCTTTGCTCTATTTATTATACCGTCAACATTTGAAGTTGTAAATCTGATGGATGCATCCACCCATACAACAAAAGGATGTTCCTTGATGACCAACTGCGGGGAGACAATAAACGGAAGAAAAACATTACTTTTTTAACGTTCAACTTTAACATTAATTGCAAAGGTATCATAGTTTTGTTTGGTAAAGAATGAACGAAATATTTTCTTGTTATGACCTCGGAAAATACAAAAAAAAAAAACCACGAATTACTTGAAAATCAGTGTTTGAGCTTTATCCTGATAAATAACTAACAAACAACTTTTAAGCCGATAGTAAAAACCCAAATATTTCAAAGGTAGCTTTGGTAGACAAGTATCTCCTTATCGGAGTGTGTAGGTCAAAGATCAGACTGCACGTTCTGTGCAGTTTGATCTTATCTACACTGTCCGCAAAAGGTCAATTAGTCGAATATAGCAGTCTAAGGATTAAGGGAAATCTTACTTAAGTGCTTATTGCCACAATATCAAAAACTATGCATCCACTATTTTACTGAACATCAAATATAATCAAAGCTTTGAAAACGCTGCAGTGGTATTTGTCAAAGAGGCAGTTGTGTGGAATGAATAATTTGAAGAAAAAAGAGAAATATTATTCAAAAGATTGGCTTGAAAGTCTATCAAATAAGCAAATGCCAATTTGGTTGAAGGTGGACTTCTCATGAAAATGGATTATTTGTGGATTGGCGGTCTCCTTTTGATCATTAGGAGGAGACAGGAATAGCGTCTCCTAACAGTATGATGCATGATGGATAGAGAGAGAAACCATGTGAATATATCGAATAAAATTAAGTTTGTATCTGAAAAACTATAATTTTGAAAAATATCTTTGGGAGTTAACATTTAATTTACAACATTACAATCAGTTGTTTCGATCTAGGAATATTCTTGCCAAATCAAATGGAGTAGCGTGTAATCATGGGATGAACAAGTAATGGGACGAACTGGTTTTGGAGCGAAAAAGCCTTGGACCAGCGATTGGTAGACAAATTTTGTATCAATGCACAAATAGAAGGCTATGAGCGAGTGAACCAACTTTCAATCAGAAATTAGTATTTCCACGACCGATAGCCTCACCCACCGTATTTTAATATACCATTTCCAATTACATATCTGAGTGCGACTGAAAATCTCATTTGCCTGAGAAATATAGGATCTGACATGAGTTAGCTTTTAAGATAAGATTTTATTAAACGAGTCTAGGGAAATGTTATTGACCGAGCCTTTGGTGAGCTTAATAACATTTTCCTTAGCGAGTTTAATAAGAATTATTCTCAAACGCCCACGGATGTCAGATTCTTTTTACCACTGAACGACATTTCCTGAAATATAGATCAGATGATGCAAAAGCATTCATAAATGCACCCGCGGTATTTTCCATGAGACCCATTCACTTGTATGAAATGCGTACAAAATGACGTCAAAATGACGTCGTACTTGTAAATGTGATATCAAACGTTTATAAGATGAGAAAATTCGTAATGGGTATATTACACAGAAAAAAGGGAGGTTATGTGATAAAAATTGAGTTTAACTTGGTTTGTTAACACCTGGACAGACAATACAGTGATAGAGCGCCATCTTTATAATAGTTTCCATACTATTGAATGGTGTGATTTAACGACGTATATGCAAATATTCGCAAGCATCCTATTGCGCATGTAGGATATTTTTGTCGTGCAATTAAATCAAAAGTGAAGCCATGTATTTCTTTTAAGAGAATGATCATACTAGTAGTCCACTGAAACAAGTAGCACTTTCTTCGGGTAGTATTAATGGAAAGAAAAAAAAAAATGGATCTTTGAACTGTCAACGTGAAATAATTAAAATGCTGCTGTCAAGGCGTTACACACCAAAAAAATAGGACATAGGCAGGAAATCTAAAGCTGTGGTAGCAGAGTTGTTTCCACTTTAAAATTATTTTGGAAAAGAAGCCTTGTCCTTTTTCCGCTTTGTTTCCTGAGCTTTTATCAGGACTATCTTTCCATGAAAAAAAAAAAACCTCGCAGTGACATTCATTCTTGTTTTCTGACGAAATAAGCACGGATATGTGCCATTTTTTCTCTGATTGTTAACAATTTTATATACGAACCATAAATATGGAAATTTTATCAAAAATCGGTCCGTTAGACGGGTCCGTGAAGTTGGCTCAACGCCCAGTAATCGACATTCAGCTCAACACCAGCCTTGTTGAGCCAGCTCGACCTTCCAGCTCAACAGTAAAAATACTTATACGTATGTTTCGATCAATGTCCGTTGAGCCAGCTCGACATTCCAGCTCTACCACCAGCTCAACAGCGAAAATACATAATATGTCAAAATCAAAGTCCGTTGAGCCAGCTCGACCTTTAAGTTCAACCGACAGCTCAACATTAAACAGAATGTCTAGCTGGTAACCAGCATTTTCTCCTTTTCACGCAATTTTTACTGAAAGTTTCTTTCTCATGGTCTTTAAAATTCGGGATTGTGTGGTAAAGGGTTAAAGCATAATTTTCTGTATTGCAGCTCTTTCAAATGAAAAGACAGATAAAGCTAATCAACTACATCTAGAGTTGATCCATATATATCTCAAAGTCTAAATCCGTTGAGCCAGTTCGACATTCCAGCTCAACCAGCTCAATAGGATTCCAGCCCAACGGCCAGCTCAACAGCAAAAATACATATATATGTCCAAATCAAAGTCCATTGAGCCAGCTCGACATTCCAGCTCAACGGCCAGCTAAAGAGCAAAAATACTAGATCCATGTCCCTTGAGCCAGCTCGACATTCCAGCTCATCCGCCAGCTCAACAGTAAAACTACTTATATATGTATATATGTTTCAATCAATGTCTGTTGAGCCAGCTCAACATTCCAGCTCAACCACCAGCTCAACAGCAAAAATACATATGTATGTTAAAATCAAAGTCCGTTGAGCAAGCTCAAACTTCTAGCTTAACCGCCATCTCAAAAGTAAACAGAATGTCGAGCTGGCTGAAAGGACATTGATCGAAACATATGTATAAGTATTTTTACTGTTGAGCTGGCGGTTGAGCTGGACTGTCAAGCTGGATCAACTGACATTGATCGATACATATGTAAAAGGTTTGTTTTGCTGTTGAGATAGCCGTTGAGCTAGAATGTCGAGCTGGTTCAACGGACATTGAACGAAACATGTATATATATATTTTTTATTATGTATAATTATTTTTTACTGTTGAGCTGGATTGTCGAGCTGGCTCAATGGACATTGATCGATACATATGTAAAAGTTTTTTTTTTTTTATTGTTGAGCTAGCAGTTGAGCTAGAATGTCGAGCTGGCTAAACGGACATTGAACGAAACATATGTATAAGTATTTTTACTGTTGAGCTGGCTCAAGAGACATGGATCTAGTATTTTTTGCTGTTCAGCTGGCCGTTGAGCTGGAATGTCGAGATGGCTCAACGGACTTTGATTTTGACATATATATGTATTTTTGCTGTTGAGCTGGCCATTGAGCAGGAATGTCGAGCTGGTTCAATAAGGCTGTTGTTGAGCTGAATGTCGATTACAGCCAACTTCACAGACGTGTATTTAACCTAAATTCTGTCTAATTATCTGCCTTTTCACTCAATGATCCATATATAGCATGCACATTTGAACATTTAACTTAGCAAAACAAGACATCTCTCTCTCTCCCTATCTCTAAAAAATATATGATTTGTCATCAAAATGATGTATAATTGTATATTTTTCCCTCTAATTTTTCTGTTTAACTATTAATTGATCCAATATAAGCTGAACCTGAGATGTATATACATATATACCTTTTTCCTTCGCAAATTTCTCAGAAACGAACATGGTAACCCACATCCTGTTTTGCTGTAATCTCCTTGAGACATGATTAGCTTTGTTTGTGCAAAGATTTAATATAATCCGTCGGTTAGGAAAATCTGCAATGTACGTCGTTTATTTTAAAAGCATCTTAACACCTACATTTTTCCTTTTGCCGATGAAGAGCGTTTAATTTTTTCAGGTCCTTTTTTGAACAAAGGTACTGTTTGAAATCTTTTTAGCAGCATTAGACAGAATCTGTCAACCGAAAAGGGACCATCCAGGAACTGCAAAAAGTATCGACCCTGCTCAGACTGCGCTGGTTGCGCAGGCTGACCAGAGTCGACACTTTTCGCTTCCATGATATTTTGTGTATGAAAAGTAGTTATTTTACCTTACTGTACATGCAATCACTTTTGAACTTTCAAATTAAAATTACCTGCACTATCTTTGATCTTTTTTTATCTAATTGATGTACGGAAATCCCAGATTGTCCCTTTTCGCGTGACGGGTCCGATTCCAGCAGACATGCTTTAGCTTTAGGAGTCGACATCAAAATACTCCAACATATTCATGGATCTGATATGCGCTTATCTCAGATATGTCTAATAAAAAGACTGGCATAGGACATGTTAGAAGAGCATAAAGCCGTGTGTACCTGCATTGCGAGCGGTTTCCATGCATAACCCTTCAGTTCCTTGATGTGACTCGGAAAGTTGTCAAACGGGAATACCCGGTAGTCGCATTTGCATAAGGATCGAATCTGGAAAATAGATATATTTATTTCACACCTACAATTTAACGCCCAATGAAATCGCTTGAATTCTACCACGTGAGTTCAGAATACCTTAGCCCACTGTCACTGTGGACTCTTTTATCATAAATCTATCTGCAAATTCTGCGTTCCTAAACTTAATTATTCTGTTGCATGAAAGGTAACAAAGTAGTATTCAAGCGTATTAGAAGGACTTTTACACCTTGGTGACAATTGTAAGTCTCTGAGGATTAAAGTCCAGAATATTAGGTTAAGTTAGTGGATGTCTTGTTCACTGACAGGGACACGAATCCTCAGTATATACTCATGTCTCGGGTTCGTACTTGATCGGGGCAGTTTGTAAACAAGTGATTTCTTCATGTTCATTCGATAAATGGAGAGAAATCTTGAAAGCTTTTCCAATGCAATATTCCAGTGAAAGTGAACCTACCGGGTAGCTGTTTCTTTTGATTACTTTTTGCCTAATCTTAAAAATTATTTTTGTTTTTCTGCCAGTTACTAACATATGACCCGACCACAAGATCACAGACTTGTCATCACTACAATATTTTCCATTCTTTAAAATGGTATTATTTGAATTATATATATTATAAATGAATTATGAGAGCTGCTTTTTTATATAGTTAAGTGTAATACCGGGTTTTTCTTTTTTTTTAAATTCTATTATAATCTAAGTTCAGACTGCACAGAATAATTATGAGGTATGAGTTTGAAAACACATGGCCTAAGATTGTTTTCTTTCTTAAAGTTGCTCCAAAATAGCGGTGTAATTACATAATTTCATTCATTTATCTAGTAAGGTTCTTTGAGACTGAGGTTGATTAGTATCGGTCTAGGATAGACTATCCTGGGTTTTATCGTCACCTAGGTACCAGGATTTTGTAGGAGTGCCTATAGAAAAGACACTACAGAGAACTAGCCTAGTCCTAGTACAACAATAGATGTGCACAAATGAGCTGTTGTCACTGTACTACTGAAACAGTGTTGAAACTAATGTAATCACCAGAAATCAGTTATCAAATTACTTTTGACGGTAGTTACAACCAATGTCATGGTTTGTGGTACTGCATGAGTTGACTTTACTTTTCTTTTGTGAAATCATTATTTTCTTGACTTGTGTCTGTATGATGATACAAGGCAATTTTTTATTTATGCAACAGAAGCAAGGTACATCAATATCCATTAATTGAAAAGGCTTAAATCTTAAGGAAATACTGAAACACAGCATTTAGTTTTCATCTTTCAGACTATTATATAACATTCTTAAGTTCAGGAATAAAAACAAGAGCATTCTTTTCATAGGAAGGAAGAAATAATTGTATCTGAACAATCAAATATTGTTTCTAGTTTGACTTTTTATTTCATTTTACATCGAGGGGTGACTGCAAAACTATTCCATCTGCGTTTTGGAAAATTTTACAGGTGAGTGAAAAAACTTGTCATTTCTCTAAAAAGATTTGTTAGATCACTTTTTTATGTTATGTTGGATTAGGTACCTGAATTCAATACAACAGATCTAAGAAAGATGATCGAACAATGTTTTTCAGGGAAATGAGAGGTTTTTTCCATCACCACTAAAATTTTTCAAAATGCACATGAAATACTTTCGCATTCACCCCTCGACATGTAGTTTTAAGTTGTGCCGTAATAATGATCAACCCTTGAAGGGATTTCTGGGTATTAGAGTCATGGAATTGACAAGATATTCTCAATTAAGATTGCTTAGAAAATACAACTGTTCTATTTTTCATAGAGGACTCTTGTGTGTTTTTTTAACCTAACCCATAGTGATTTCAAAACAATACATACTTTATACCTCAGAATGAGGACAGTTCGTTTGTAATGTAGCAAAAGTAGATTAAGATAAGACAGCGTAGCATAGTAAAATTCCATTTCTATAGGCATACTATTTTGGAATTAAAATCTTGCAGCCTATATCATAATATCCACTATATTAAACTTTAGAAAGTGTTGTGTGTATAGTCTGAGCTGATTTGTAATGTTTTAAATGCTATGGAAAAGAAAAATAAAGTCATCATGTTAAGTGTATCTATTCAAGTTCACATGTTTACAAAACCTAGGGTGAGCTATTAATATCTTCAATCTGATTTATGCATAATTCAGACCAAAACCACCTTCACTACTTTTTTCTTGAAAATCCTTAATCTTAATGTAGCTAAATAAAGCTCAGCCAATCGGATAAGTTGTGTGAAATGCTTTTCGGAACATTCTTCAAATAGGATAATATAGCCACACTGACCTTAGTTAAAACATGTTGTATCCTTTATGGTGTTATTTAACGGGGAAATTTACTTTAGTAAGAATTAAAAAAAGAGAGAAAATTCTGTTGGTCTACCAATATTTTCAAAAATTCAAGAGCAACATTTTATAAGGCTTAGAGAAAATTCTAAGGTTAGATAAAGGTGACCCTTGTTTCCCTTGCAGGCCAATTTAATATTCACATTGACTGATTGAATGATGTTTTTTGTTGCTTTCAATATTCTTTCAGTCCTATAATTGCTACAGCTAGCCTAATTATATATGCCTGGGTTTCAGGAGTACTAGGCTAGGGTTCTGTCCAAAGTGTCTTGCCCAAGGGCACTCCCACAGTAAAACTTGCAGCTTCCAGTAAGGCTGGAACCTAGACCATCAAGTTACAAATCCTTCACATTACTGGTGAGCCACGCAGGACTCTAGATCCACATTTAGAGGAGATAAGTTTTGTAAAATTGTATAGATTAGTGTATGTCCACAATCTATGTATAAGTTACTTTTTATTTTTCAATCAAAAATGGTTATCAAATTGATGCCATTTCGTTATGTGCTATGTCCCATGTGTGTTTAAAGTCCGAAATACAATCATATCATAAAAACACGTCAAATCTTTGCATCAAATTACTATAATAAGTAGCAAAAAAATAAATTAATAAATAGATTCTGCAAAGCACACTTGGTAGTACAAATTAAAGCCCCATTGTCCTCGCTTACTCCACTAGTTACTTGCATATTATATATGTATTACGTGCGATATTTAAAAAAATACATGTACATCTAATTATAGCTGAAACCTGTTCAACAAGTCCGCTTTTCAGGACTTTCAGTCCTTTGATTTTAATGATTACTAAGTATCCCGGTATTTTCCGGTGTTTTATGTTACATGTTATATATATAGCCTGCAGAGTTCCAGGGGGAGTGATTGTTTTCTAATTCCATTATTTCTCTACTCCTGGTGTTCTGGAAAGATTATTTTCAATTTTAAAATAAACATTACTCCCACTATCTGGAACCCTGATATACATGAAGATGTTTCTTGTTATACATTGTAGACATGGTAAGATCACATCCATCATCCAAAGCAGAAGGATGTCATTGCGTAAAACCTACGGTGCAATGCAACTGACACGAGAATAAAAAGAAATGTTCGTCTCTAAACAAAACAGAGAAAATACCTGCCTCCAGTGCTTCTTCTCTTGAGAGTCCGATGTCAAAGACAAAGAGCCGTAAATTCGGATACTTTCCCATGACTGTCTGGTTAAAATGATAAAGCATTGCTCGCCCTTCTTCAAAATGGTTGGACGAAAAAGCAGTGAGAAAAGCAGGAAAGTTTGGAACTGTTGCTGAACTGCAAGTTGAAAATAAGTCTGAAAAAATTATGCAAAATTTATTCTTAATGATCTCGGTGTCATGAAGCATTTTAAGTCAGTTCCTAAAGGCCGATCAAGAACTAAATGCACAGGAAACCTTTAGACCTGGTTTGTTAAATTATACTAATTACTTTTTTAATATTCCCCGCAACTGATTATATGTGACCCATCATGCAAAAGGGGTACATCTGGGAATACTGTAAATCATTTAGATAAAAACAGATCAACGATAGTGCAGGCCAATTTAAAGAAATAATTCAAAACTTTCCTGCAGAAAATTTCATCAAAGCGAAAAAGTGTTAACCCTGGTCAGCCTGCGCAATTCGTGCAGTCTGACCAGGGTTGACACTTTTAACAGTTCTAAGACAGTCCCTCTTTTGCGTGATGGGTCACAATTTAACCTTTGTCCTGCTAAGTAAGTAAGTGAATGGAACTTTCAAGCTTATAATAAAAGCCCATATTTTGCTTTTTCAAAAGCATTTCGTGGGAAAAAAAAGATATCTACTTATTGGACAGCGTAGTTTCAAGATCAGACTACATATTCTTTGTAGCCTCATCTGGATCTACACTGTCAGCAAAAGGTCCTGCTTTGGTGTGGATGGAACATAAAAACCCCTAACCGCTATTTTAAAGAAACTGAAGTGTAAAGTCGAAGTACTTCCCGCTTTGTACCAAATCCTTTCTTATCTATAGTAAAGCATTTTGCGCAGTCTAGACGATACTTTACGACTACATTATTAGTTGTACGGTCAGGTGAGAGGGGACTTGGAAACTTCTCCACGGCTGTGGTGAATCATGACGCCCCGAGCCGAGCACGGCCGTGGTGAATCATGTCGCTCCGAGCCGAAGGGGTACTCAATTGTTTAAAAACTTGAGTACGCTGACGAAGTAGAATTTCCCCTCTGAGTGCCCCAATTTAATGAAAACTGACGTCACTGGGAAGTGACGTAACTAAAACCTTGGTATTACTTGCTAAAACGTGCAGCTTGGCGCATAATCTTGATGTTAATCTTGATCAACGCCGCCGCCATTTTCGATGTGTTGATAGTCTGGTCATGTTAACGGTGCTCCCAAAAGGGAATCTACTTTTACATTGGTTTTGCCAGTGTATATGATAGGCCTATATGTCCGGGACATATTATCCAATCAGAAAGCGAGAAATTTCTCTTCAGTATAATAATAGGATTTGTGCTACAATAGACATTAAAAAAGAAACAGAAAATTCCATAAAAACGGGAAGTATCGTTTCGGATCAGCCTGCGTAGACTGCGCAGGCTGATCCGGAACGGCACTTTACGCAAATGTCGGAACGCCCCTTTTAGCGTGTCGCAGGCCATATAAAATAATAAATGTCGTGCACTGTAAAGAGTTGGCTTCATGCATCTGCAAAAAACATCGACCTAGGTCAGCCGATGCAGTTCGTGCAGGCTGACCTGGGTGGAAACATCTTTGATATTGGTCAATATTCTGTGTGTGCAAGGATCTGTCACCAATAAATCGAAATGTTAAACAAAATAAATTTTATAAATCCATAGTTGTGTGATGACTTGCATCATGTAATTCAGCAAGGACGTGCAAGAAACCTCCATTTGCCACAGCACAAATAAGATATTTTCACCAAGAAAAGCAGGTTGAGGTACACGACTTGAAAGCACGTAAAAGTATAGTGACAATAGAAGAAATGTCTTTGTTAACATAGACTTTTCTGTGGTAGAAAAGGCTTCGAGCATGCTCTGTTGTGAGAGACAAAAACGATACATCTGCATAAGGTAATCGGTTAACCAAGAAACATGTACTCAGCATCAATGAAAAGTCATCAGGCAGTCAATCAAAACTTACTCTGCAAGGGCATAATTCCTGAAATAGATGTTTTTTTGTGGTGTTTGTCGAAGACAATACCGCTATGAGTTCAAGATTGAATTTTGATAACTATGTATCTTATTTTGTGCAAAGCCGAAGGAAATAAACCCAGTTAAACTCGTTTGTTCTCAGGCAGATGAGTTTTTCGGTAGCACTCAGATATGTAATTTGAAAAGGCATAGTAAAATACATTGGGCGAGGCCATCGATCGTTGAGATACTTATTCTTTTTTTATTGAAAATAGCGTCTTTCGCTCATAGCCTTTTATTTGCGCAATGATACAAATTTGCCTGGTTTTTCGTTCCAAACCAATTCGTACCATAGCTTGTTCGTCCTATAATTGTGCGCTTCTCCAAGTGATTGATCATGAATATTTATAGATCAAGGTAATTGATTGTAATGTTGGAAATTAAATGTAAAAGGCTAAAGTTATTTCAAAATTATAGTTTTAAGGTACAAGAGCACTCTGCCTTTTACCGAAAAGGTATTCATTAGCTTAGTGGGTTGACTTTTAAGCCAATATTTGGACAATATGTCTCCTTTTCTTTCAAACTATTAATTCCACACAATGGGTTTCCTTGACAAATACCACTTCAGCGTTCTCAAAGCTTTGATTTTCTATTACATTATTATAGTTTAAGCGAGAAACACAAAAGGCACAGGGGCATTCAAAAATTTAAGTTGGTAAATGACGTAATTGAAAATTTCTCTCTTGTGGCAAGGTGAAAATTTTTCAACTTTAGTACCTGGTGACTTTTCAATGACGCTGAGTAAAATTAAAAAAAAAATCCAGTTGATTAAGAAGTAACAGCTTGACTCTTACTGTCTAGGTACTTCTCTAAACCAGTGAAATTCAGCGATAGTATTATCCTTTCACCGGGATGTGTGGGTAACATTGGGGTCAACGAAAACAGAGCATTTAGTGCACGAGGTTCATCTCCTAAACGGATAAGATGAATAAATGAGACATCAATGCCGAAAATCGAATAACTTTATCAACCTAAAAGATAGAACCAATGACCACTTCTTACAGAACACATTAAGCGTCAAATAAAGAAACGATTTCAGTCAGAATAAATTTGCTGTATTGATGTGCGACCTCTATTTAATCATTAGGCTGTCAAGCACGACTCTCTGATCTTTTGCAAACAATGTAGATTAAGATCAGGCTGCACAGAAAGACCTGTTTCCTATGCGTAGCATGGGAATAGCCGAATGAGATGTTGAAAGTAATTATAAAACAGACATATAACTCATACCTATTATAGCCCGCTAGATGGCATTCTACAAATACACATCTATCTATTTTGGACATTCTGTGTATAGAAGCGGACTAGGTTTCTACGCGACAACCGTTTTCTTTTTTTAACTAAAATAAAATGCAAAATCTGTATGAAGCAGACTACTTTTCTACGCGACAACCTTTTTTTTTTAATTTCAAACTAAACTAAAATCAGCCTGGTGCGATTCATTCAGCTATGACCAGCTAGCATGTAACCTACGCACCGGCCATTTTATCAAAACAGATCCTTCAGGCTGGGGTAATAGCTTCGGTGTAAGTCATATGAGATCGGTGATGCGTTATAGCAGACAGGCCGAATCTTCGAGGAATACGACATGCACAGACAACGAACTTAAACCTACTTTAGGAAAATTATTTAAAGAACCGTACAAAGACGATGATCATAGTTTCAGTGACGAAAGCGCAATTTCGAGGCTGTTGCGCTGTTGAAATTCGCAGTGTACATTTTTTTTTTTTCATTTTGGATTTATGCATGAAAAGGATAGCAAATGTTAAAAATGTCCAATTTCAAAATTCATACAAAATACTAATGACTATGTTCTTTCACGCATCTGTCAAAATATATTATTTTCTCTATCGAGTGATTATTTTTTTACCAGACAGCTTGAACGACACACGAACAAAGAGTACAAAATAAATAAACACTTACTAGAGACAAATAGCCATGTAATTACAAAAGTACCAATGAGTAAAACTCCAAAATAGATCTTAAACTTTGTATTGTCAACTTTCATCTTGTAAAAAAAGAAATTGTGAAGAACTGGTTAAACGAAGAATAAATACAAAATACTCATTTCGGTTAAAAACTTTAAAAATTGAACTTCGTATGCCAATTTAAATGTAAATGCCTGTATTCCCTTACTTCTCTATGAAAATTTAATTTTGTAAACGGATTTGACTTAGATGACACTGCACAGATCATGATGTCTGATATGGAATCTACACCGCCCGATACTTGAGTCCACATGAAGACAATTTTGTCTTGTTTTTGCCAAAAAATTTAATTTTACTTGTTTGGAATAAACGGTTAAACTAATTCAAACTTTGACGACTGAATAAAGTAGTCTACACCTGTAAACATCTGTGTCTATATCAACGTTATTGAAAAAGCAAGAGGGTCATTGGCCCTGGAACGCTCACCTTGGACTATAGCTTATCATGAGTGAAATTCATTTCTTTGAACAACTTTGGTAAAGTTTCACCCAAGGAACATCCCTGCGAAGTTTAATCAAGATTGGCCCGGCAGGTTAGGAGAAGATGTTTAAAGAAATTGTTTACGAACGACAGACGACAGACGCCGGACATAGGGCAATCAAATATCAAAGCTCTGCACCTTCCAGTTTCAAAGAAGAATTTTAAATGTTCCTTCTTTGTCCTATGTTCGAACTTGTTGTCCCCGGCGCTGGTCCAGTTTTTACCAAAGCAGCATCCTTGGAACAAACTTGAAAGAGGTCCACTCGATGATTATACATACCAAATATCAAAGCTCTACACCTTCCCGTTTAGAAGAAAAAGAAATTTGAAATTTCCCTCTCTCTTCCTATGCCCAACCTGTGACCTTCAGGGGTAGGGCCATTTTCGACGCCAGGGACATCATATGACCAAACTTTGTAGAGGTCCACTAGAAGATTCTACATACCAAATATCAAAGTTCTGCACCTTCAAGTTTCAGAAAAGAAGATTTCTAAAGTTTTCCTTCTTTGTTGCTATGTTCGAACCTGTGACCCCGGGGCAGAGCCAGTTTCTACCCCAAGTACATAATATGAACAAACTTAGTAGAAGTCCACTAGGAATTGCTACATGCCAAAAATCATAGCTCTATGCCTTCTAGTTTAAGAGAAGAATAATTTTAAAATGTCCTTTCTTTGTTCCTATGTTCGAACTTGTGACTCCTTGGGGCAGGGCCAGTTTTGACCCAAAAGGCATAATATGAAAAAACTTGGTAGGGATCAACTAAAACATACTGTATACCAAATATCAAAGCTCTACACCATCTAGTTTCAGAGGAAAATATTTCTAAAGTTTTCCTTCCTTGTTCCTATGCTCAAACTTGTGATTCCCGGGGTGGGGCAAGTTTTGATCCCACGGGCATGATAACTTGGTAGAAGTCTACTAGGAGATGCCACATACTAAAAATCAAAGCTCTACGCCATTCAGTTTCAGAGGAGAAGAACTTTGTACGTTTTCCTTCTTTGTTCTTATGCTCGAAAATTTGAACCCTGGGGCAGGACCTGTTTTGACCCCAGGAGCATCATTTGAAGAAACAAGGTAGAGGTCTACTAGGAGATGCAAAAGACCAAACATAAAAGCTCTACGCTTTCTAGTTTCTGAGATCAAGATTTTTAAAGTTTTCATTCTTTGTTCCTATGCTCTAACCTGTGGCCCCGGGGCAGGGCCAGTTTCTTCCCCAAGGGCATAATATGAACAAACGTGGTAGAGGTCAACTAAGAGTTGCTACATGCCAAACATCATAGCTCTATGCCTTCTAGTTTAAGAGAAGAATAATTCTAAAATGTCCTTTCTTTGTTCCTATGTTCGAACTCGTGCCCCTCGGGGCAGGGCCAGTTTTGACCCCAAAGGCATAATATGAAAAAACTTGGTCGGGGTCAATTAAAACATGCTGTATACCAAATATCAAAGCTCTACGCCATCTAGTTTCAGAGGAAAAATATTTCTAAAGTTTTCCTTCTTTGTCCCTATGCTCAAACTTGTGACCCCCAGGGTGGGGCAAATTTTGACCCCACGGGCATGAATAAAATAAACTTGGTAGAAGTTTACTAGAAGATGCCACGTACTAAAAATCAAAGCTCTACGTCATTCAGTTTCAGAGGAGAAGACTTTTTTAAGTTTTCCTTCTTTGTTCCTTTGCTCGAACTTTTGAACCCTGGGGCAGGGCCAGTTTTGACCCCAGGAGCATCATTTGAAGAAACAAGGAAGAGGTCTACTAGGAGATGTAAAAGACCAAATATAAAAGCTCTATGCTTTCTAGTTTCTGAGAAGAAGATTTTTAAAGTTTTCATTCTTTGTTCCTATGCACAAACTTGTGACCCCTGGGGCGAGGCTAGTTTTGACCTCAGGGGCATCATATGAACAAACTTGGTAGAGGGCTACTAGGATATGCCACATACAAAATATCAAAGCTCTACGCCTTAAAATTTCAGAGGAGAAGATTTTTAAAGTTTTCCTTCTTTATTCTAAAGTTCAAATTTGTGACCCCGGGGTGGGGCCAGTTTTGACCTCTAGGACATAATTTGAACAGACTTGGTAGAGGTCCACTACGAGATGCCACATACCAAATATCAAAGCTTAACGCCTTCAACTGTTAGAGGAGAAGATTTTTAAAAGTTTTCCTTCTTTGTTCCTATGCTCAAATTTGTGACCCCTGGGGTGGGGCCAGTTTTGACACCTAGGACATAATTTGAACAAACTTGGTAGAGGTCTACTAGGAGATGCCACATACCAAATATCAAAGCTCTACGCCTTCAAGTTTTAGTGGAGAAGATTTTCAAATATTTCGTTTTTTTCCCCTTTTTATTGCCATTGCAACCAGAGTTATGGGTGGAATTTAATTCTTTGAACACTTTTGGTAGAGCTTCACCGAAGGAACATTCCTACCAAGTTTCATGAAGATTAGCCCAGTGGTTTAGGGGAAGATGTTTAAAGAAATTGTTGACGGACGACGGACGACAGACGACGGACCCCAAACATAGGCCGATCACAATAGCTCACCTTTAGCACTTCGTGCTAAGGTGAGCTAAAAACACAGTCTGGATGATTTACTCTTTCGCGCTACCAATCGTTCAAACTTTTAACACACAATCCCAAATTTAACGACCTTTTGGAAGAATGCCAATAGGGAAGAGGGCTTTTGAAAATAAAATGGTACCAGAAGCAAATGATGACAACCAGCATTTGTTCCTGTCCTTGGCCAACTACATGTACCTATACTGAAACCCTTTCTGGATGAGCAGGTTGCCCTCAAAACATTTTTGACACAGTTATGGGTATCTCTTGTCAGTAAAGACTTTGGTTTACTTTGGAAGCCTTTGTTACATTAAAAAATGCTGCAATAGGTATATGAGGTATATGATTTTCTTCAACTGCAGTGGAAAACTTCCACTACACTGCGAAAAGCGTAGAAACCTCTCGTACAGCACATGGCAGTTACGTGACCTTCTTTACTCGTTTCCTAGTCGCATGAACTTTTCCCGCTGTGTTCTTTCTCTTTTTTCTTTTTTTTTTTCTTTTTGGGTTAGATTATTTAGTTTAATAATAAATACAGCTATGAGAGAGAACGTTTGCAATCAAATCAATAGAACAAATTTCTTACGAAATCCGTCAAATAAAAACAAACACAAATACAAAAGACATTTATTCTCTCAGTTCCAGTAGAGGAAAACTTGAGGACAAACTTGTGATCAGAAAAAAAACAATACGTACAATAGTCGTTTAGTTGGATATGAGTATGGATCGTATATAGATAAATGTGTATACGATCCCTAGAATGAAAAGTATTCTTCATAAAGTTTAGATACTTAAAAATCTTTGCCACCCGGTGAATTTCAGGCTGTTCTAAATTGGAGGTGTCTGCAGACGACAAAATAAATATGACTAAGTAAGGGTAGGAAAGATTGTTTAAGAGGAGAAAACGCCGGCTAGCAGCATGCTCACCCTTTTCCCAGTGTTTTTAGAAGCTTTAATTTTCAGGGTCATAATCGATATTCTTTAGTAAACGGTAAAAATAAACAAAACTACTTATGCAAATGTTTATGGATTTGTTGTAATGTAAAATATCAGATTTGTGTAAGGTTTATGATTTTTTTTTTTATAAATTTACATAATCTAATTTACTCTTGGGTAGAACTGCCGTTAAGTAGTGAGTCAAATTTAATTACGTCATGGTCAATTGTATATTTAGCTGGTAGAAATGATTTTCGTTCTTCAGAGAAAGTTTGCATTCAAATAAGTAATGATATTCGTCACCAGTATTTTCCAGACAAAGATCGCATATTCTCTCTCTCAATTCGGTATTTGCCCACCTTCAACGCTCGACAGGGAGTCTGTGATTGTTTGGTCTAAATTTTAGTAAATAATGCATTAATGCTCGGGGGATTTTGATAAGGTAATTTTCAAAATCAAAATGTCTTTTTAGATAACTTGTATATTATCAGACCATGATTATTTTCTATATCACTAAACCATGAATTAACGAATAGATCCTATAGCTTTTGTTTAACAGTTCATTTTAACCAATTAGGGTTTGGAGAAAAATGATTAGTCCATATGTTTTTTTTTAACTTTAATTGCCACGTCTATCAGTATGTGAGGGTCGTGGCCATCCCCCAACATACCTTACATATCATTGTAAGTAAATATATTGTTAGTAGTACATGTTTACAAATATTGTTGTTTCATCATGTAATACAATTTAAATTGTTTTCCAATTTTACAATTTCCTCATTCCAGAATTTCAGGTTAATTAAAATGTAATTGATGTGCCAAATTACTGATCGAGTTGCGACAACAAACCCTATTTTTTTTTCTAAGTGGTGCAAAAGTGTGTGTGTGGGTGTGGGTGGGTGGATGGGTGTGTGTGTGCATGGGTGGGTTGATATGCTTGTTTACTCGCTAAAATGAACCAGGATAAAGGGAAAAGTCTTGTGTCTTGAAATCTTACTTTTTAATTGTTGATTTTTTTCGTGTTTTCTATGGTTTTGTCTTCGGTTATTGACTATCTTAATCGGCTCATGGGAGGTTTTGTATATGTTCTACAAAAGTCATGATATTTTCTCCTTTTTCAAACATTTCAGTATTTCTATAGATGTCTAAAATTTTGATGAGGTGGTTCCTTAATCCATTTATTGAAGGTTTATATAGTTTATTTCTGCAAAAATAGAGATATTTTTTTTTGTTTCCAAAAGAAGTATATCTAATAATATATTTGTTGTGTTTGAGCCCAAAAGTAAAATAAAGAGCCATTATTTGCGCAGTTTGATCAAATTTTTTTTATAATTTCTGTGATTCTACTTATCAAAGTTTTCGTGTATCTACATTCGTAGAATAAATGTGTGAATTTTTCATCATCTGTGCCACAAAATGTACATAAATTCGTATCTATCAGCTTCATTTTAAAAAGTAAGGCGTTTGTTGCAATAATCCGATGCACTATTCTTGTTTGTAACGATTGGGTGTAAGTATCTCGTATGTATTTGAATACGTCTCCGTGAATTTGTTTCCAATCTAAGTTTAAACCATTATAATATGTAGATTATTTGTTCCTACTTGTTGGTGTTTCATCGTTTTTTATAACAGTATTATAAACGTGCTTGTTTATGTCGTTTTTAGTTATTATATGAAAAAAATAACTGTTAATTGAAGGATTATGACATTCATTCAAAATTGTATGTGTAACTGGAAATGGAATACCCTGCTGTGAAAAGAAAGCTTTAATTGAATTTACAATATTATAATAGTTTAAAAAAATTATTCCATTCTTGGTTACGGTTTTGATTTCATTTAAACTTTTAAAACATCCGTCGTTGCTCAACATGCCTTTATCATATCTTATACCACATTCGTATAAGTTTGCGTTGTAGATATACTTAGAGTCTATCGTAATGTTCTCGTTATAAAATAGAGGCATGGTCATTATTTCCGACAAGTTTGTAAACTTATATTTGGAGCTAAATACCATGAATGATTTCAAAACATCTATCCAAAATTCATTCTTTATTGCGCCTAGAATTTTTTTGCAGTATAAAGTACCAAAGTTAAATACTCTCTCTGGATCAAATATGTTGGTTACAAATTTGTAGCAATCATTTTTACTGTTGGCAACTATTTTCTTCATCCATTTTAATTTCATAGTTGTATTAAAAATCTTAATATCTATCATCCTTAATCCCCCCCCCCCACATAATGTTTGATCATCACTGAATGTTTTATTTTAGCTGGGCCATCCCATACACATTTATAAAGAATGTCATGTATTTTTTTTTCAAAATTAATTGGTCGGTGATGGTAAAGAAATAAACAAATGTGTGAGAATTGGCACTAAGGTACTTTTGACCACAATTATTTTACCAATAGGAGTTATTTTTCGTTTTTTCCAATGTGAAATGCTATTTCCTATACTTTGTAATTTGGACTCATAATTTAAGTTTAACATTTTTTCCAAATCAACATGGAACAAGATTCCAAGTAATTTAAATTGTGTTTCCCCCATGTTAATTTCCATTTTGTTTTAATCGCTCGAATGCTATATTTCATGGAACCAATCCATATCAATTTGGTTTTATCAAAATTAACTTTAAGACCAGTAATGTGTGAAGAGTGTTCAAGCAGGTCCAAAGTACTATTGAGCGTTTTTTCTGACCCGTCTAGAAAATGGTTGTATCATCTGCGAATTGAAGTATTTTGTATTCTTGATTTTTATCTTTATTCCGGTGATATTTTTATCATTCTTTATCTTGATATTCAAAATCTCTGTGCAAAGAATGAAAACGTATGCAGATATTGAGTCCTCTTGACGACAACCCCTCCTTATAGTAAAGTACTATGATGAAAATCCATTTAACTGAACAGAAACTTCAGTATTATACAAAAATAACTTAATGCATTGTTTAAATGTTTCCCCAAAATTAAAATAGGTTAACGCATTTTCAATAAAGTTAAAAGATAAAGAATCAAATGCTTTTCCAAAGTCGATTAACATCAACAATCCAGGAATATGATGTTATTCGCATTGTGGCATAATATCATAAAACTTGTCGTGTATTTTCGCCTATAAATCTGTCTTGTAAAAAACCAGTTTGATCTCCTGATATGACGTGATGTAAAACATTTTTAATTCGCTTAGCTATACCACCAGATGCAAGTTTATATAAAACATTCAAAAGTGTAATCGGCATCCAGTTTTTTAGAAATTGTTTTGGTTTATCTTCTTTTGGAATTAGTGTAATACAAACACCTCGATCAGGCCTCCCTTATTTGGTTGTTTACTTCTCAGTCGTTCATCGTCACTAAAACTGGTCCCCTTTTTGCGTTTATTGTCCCCCGCCTCCACTGCTTCCCATACCAGCCCCACCCCCGTGTGACTTATTAAAACATGTATTTTCCTTGTTTGATCAAGAGAAATCCGTAAGTTGTTTCCGATTTGAAACAAGCTTTCTAAAGATTCATGTTTTTAGCCAGAAACTAAACTAGGTAGACATTTCAGCATGAAAAATAGTTTACGTGTAGAAACTATATATCACTTTTTTCCACCTATTTTTTATTCAGTGAAGAAGGACAAACATTATTTTCTCTTGGTATCGACTTAAAAAATATGTCGTTTAATAATTTAATTAAAGATAGAAAAGTGAGAGATGGTAAACAAGAAACAACTTAGACCATTATTGTTGATATTCGAAAGTTCAGACAATGTACCTACAGGATCAGCCAAAAGTTACCAGGCCACAATGAGACGAAAACTAAAAAAATGAGAGGGTCTACGCATGTAAAAAGGCAAGCTTTGAAAGCCTTTTTCTCCCAATTTCTTCTCTTCTTACCTGGCTCCCCTATTCTGAACAAAAAGAAAGGGTTAAGTCGCTCTGCATTAATCGCCTGCTCACAGTACATGACCCATTTATACGAAACCTCCAAAATAACAACACAATACATGTATTTGGAAATCAACAACGTTTAACGATTTTCCTTGTTTCATTTTTCAGATTTGATGGAATGGAATCTGAGTTTCTCTATACATTTCAAATCAAATTTATGAAATCTTAGATCTGTAGAGTTTTTTTTTTTTCTTCTTTTTTTCCAGAAAGAAAGTATGTCTCATTTTCTGACAGCATGAGGTATAAAAATATTTTTAACCATTATAAAGAGACAAATATCCAGGCACAAAACGGACGTGCACGCCTGATAATTGTCACTTTTAACAACGAGATCCCTCCGCTGGTACAAGTATCAGTTAATCATTGTGTGGTTAAGTACATGCTTTTGTGTCATCTGCCTTTTGTGAACTGGTAGTTTAGTTTGACGGCCATACTTAGGTTTATGATGAATCAACCAAGGCTCTTTCTTTCAATACATGCAATATCACTGGGATTAGTGACAAGAGTCATAACCCTTAACTTTTTACCAAACGACAAAATTTTAGACTGGTCCAAATTTAAAGCATTTGAAGGCGACAAATTTAAAGTTACTAAAAATTTGAAATTTTATTTGTGAAGGGTAGAAAACATTGTAGGAAAAGGAGAAAATGCTGGTTCAGCATTTTCTCCTTTTTCTACAATGTTTTCAGAAGGCTTCTTTTTCAGGGTCGTTAAAAGTCGGGATTGTGTGGTAAAGGGTTAAGCTGCTAAGTGCGACTCAGATACCTTTTGCGGACAATGTAGATCAAAGACCAGACTGCACAGGACGTGTAGTCTGATCTTTGATCTACACTGTCCGATAAGGAGATTTACCCCCCCCCCCCCCCCCCCTCCCTTTAAGAAAAATCAAACTGCAAATTTTCGGGTTTTGAGGTCGACTTGATAGTCTCATTTCACCGATTTCGCACCATAAGGGTTAAATGTTCTTGTTAGCATGATTCAACTTTACACACACTGCGAATCGTGATGTGGTTCTTAAAGGAGTATTAAGTAGATTTTAATCAGTCTTTTTCAGGGAGAAAGCTAAAGTTTTCTGAGAAGAAAAACACATGGACGTAACTCTGTACACTACACGATGGAGGTAGGGAGCGAAACAAGAAATTATTTCCTTCTTTGAGATTTGAACCAATAATCTTCAAACCTATAAATCAGCGACAATACTAACCGAGCTATAAGGGCAAGTTTTATATTTCTATTTTCAACGTATTTTTAATGCTTTGTTATTTAGCAACGGAGATAGCTAATGGAATAAGAAATAATAGTTCTTCCTGTTTTCTAGAGTTTTTAGCTCCACTGGCCGAAGGCCTGCGGGCTTATGTCGTGGCACGGTGTCCGCCGTGCGTGCGTACGTCCTTCCAATCGTCCCTGCATGCGTTAACTTTTATTTCAGACATCTTCTTCTCTGAAACTACTCATCCATTTTTTATGAAACTTCACAGAAATGATCATGCCATGGTCCTCTTCGGAATTTTTTAAAAAATCTTATTTCTTCAAAAACTCTGGTTGCCATGGCAACACAACTGAAAAATATTGAAAATTTTAAAAAATCTTCTTCTTTGAAACCGTAAAGCCTAGGGCTACCAAATTTCACATGTAGCTTTATCTAGTGGATCTCTAACAAGTTCCTTCAAATAATAGTCCTGGGGTCAAAATTGGCCCCGCCCCAGGGGTCACAAGTTTTATATGGGCTTATATAGGGAAAACTTTAAAATTCTTCTGGTGCCTAGCCATAGGGTCTAGACCTACCAAATTTTGCATGTATCTTTATCAAGTAGTTGTCTACCAAGAGTGCCCAAATGATAGCCCAGAGGTCAAATTTGGCCCCACCACAGGGGTCGCAAGTTTTATATTGGCTTATATTGGGAAAACTGTAAAATCCTTCTGGTACCTAGCCATACGGCCTAGGGCTACTCAATTTTGCATCTAGCTTTATCAAGTGGTTGTTAAGGTTGATAAGTTGGTCAAGGTGCCCAAATTAAAGCCCCGAGGTTAAATTTGGCCCTGATCTCGAGGTCGCTAGTTTTAATGGGCTTGTATTGGATTTTTTTTTTTTTAAATCTTCTTCTACCTAGCCATAAGGCCTTGGGCTACAAAATTTTGCATGTAGCTTTATCTAGTGGGCTTCTACCAGGGGGGCACAAATTATGGCCTTGGGGTCAAATTTGTCCCCACACCAGGGGTCACAAGTTTTACATGGGCTTTTGTGGTGAAAACATTCTAAGTCATCATAATAAAAACTGGGCCTACTAAATTTAGCCTTGTCTTATGGGTTTCATGTTTTACAGGGCCTTTTATTGAGAAAACTTTGAAAGTCTTCTTGTTTATGACCACACATTCTAGAACTGTATTATTTGGTATAAGGCTTTATATTGTGGACCTCCACCAGGATTCAAATAATTATAGCTTTGCGGTCAAAATTTGCTGGGTGTCACAACTTTCTCATAGGTTGTGATAAAAAAAAATTGTTTGTCCTCAAGGTTGAAACCAATTGGTCAAATATTGTAATGTTTGGCTTGTAGTGTTTTTACTTATTAGCCAGTGGAGCGATACAGGGCCATCATGCGCCCTCTTGTTTTAAAAGCAGTGTATGCAATCGAATGAAAATGTGCTGATCTCTGTTAAAATTTTCTGGAGAAAAAAAACTACAAGGCAAAATCTAGTTTAGTACGCCTCTAAATGTTCTTTAAAACATTGTTCAACTAAACGCACACTCTGAATCGTAATGTTGGTCTTGAAATATCTTGTGAGCATAGTTCAAATACATACATACTGGAAATCAAGATGCCAATCTTAATTTTCATATACAAGTTGACCTATTACACACACAAACACATACTTATGTAATGTAAAAAAGTTATTGACGAGCAAACAAATTAGTCAGGGTCAAAAATTTGTTTGCTCGTCAATAACTTTTTTATCAGGTGTTGTTTAAAAAATCTAACACATCAAGTCCTTCCGCCTTCTATGCTTCAAACCAAATTCCAATCGGTCATGTATTAACGGAATTATTGAAGATTTTCTTACCTGAAATCGGGGAATTTTTTCAAATAACGGTCATTGTTGTTGTTGTTGTGTCACGTGATTTCCCCGCCGTGATTTACAACGGAAAAACAACATGGAAGCCTGGGCCATAGAAATATTGCTATGCCCAGGGGTCATTTGTAGACGCAGACTTACTATAATTGGCCTGTAACACGCGAAAAAGGGCATTAGGACATTGGCGTAAACTGTCGTCTCGGATCAGCCTGCGCAGTCCGCGCAAGCTTATCCGAAACAGCACTTTCCGACTTTATTGGATTTATGCTACAGTAGACTTGTGAGAAACAGAAAATTACATAAAAACAGAGTGTCGTTTCGGATTGGCCTGCGCGGACAGCGTACAAATATCCGAATGCCCCATTTCGCGTTTTGCAAGTCATCTTACCTTGAGCCGTACTCTGGAAAAGTAGGTGTACCCCATCTCTGTGTTACAGGATACCACGTAAGAATTCAGCCGAGTGTTTATTTTTTTCACAGAGATAGAAGGAAATCGCCTCTCTTTATGAAAAAAAAAACGCGTAATAACATGCAGTGTGTGCTTTTTATTGTATTTATGGACTTGCTGTTTGATCAATTTGTACTTCGGAGAGGGACTTTATAAGCTTTCGTTAGCTTTCGTCCCAGTCCTATTGTAATTGATTGTTACAAATAAATATGCTTAAACTAACACGCAGTTAACTCTTTACTTCATAGATACTCATTTCTACGCATTGTGTCTAGGAGCCTTTGGAAAACATTATGGCGAAAGGTGAAATTGCTCGTGACAAGCAATTTCACCTTTTGCCACAATGTTTTCTATGCTATCGAAGGTATCATATACATATAAGGAACGGCATCATCCTTAATGTTCTTTAGGGTTATTTAGAGATACCACGGAATTGCCTTGTGGAGTAAAGAGTTAAGATAGATTTGAGCCATGCTCTTTGAAAAAGAGAATTCAACGCATCTGCCAAAAAATTTTCCCCTGTCAGCCTGTATAGTCTGACATGGGTCGAAAAATCTCGTTATTTCTAAATTTTCTCCATGTCCAAGGATCACTCTACCTTATGATTCAGTCGATTGTTTGACCAGACTCGATTTGATGGGTACATTTTTATGTGATGACTTCCTTGGTATGCAATACGCACAATGGGGCCATTCCTGTACATTAAATTACCTCCCTTGCCAGATAAGGTTGTAGGTAGCCAAATAACAGAGTGGTCCTTTTACCTGTGTTCCTCTGTTTTTTTATCCTTGGTTCCATTAGGGATGTTGCGATAGTTATAACAATGATTTTTTATGTATATTTAAGTTTCACATGTAATTAAAATCAAATTATTTTTTTAATCACCGGGAACTTCGTATATATAGATTTGTAAAACAATCTAATAGATTTACTTGAAATATTGTCTTGGGGGAAATAGTTGTTCAGTGCAAGAAAATCAAAGATAAAATCCAAGGAATTCCCTTATCAGGACCAGTTTAGTACTGGGGAAGCATCTAGATAAGTAACTGAAGAATGACCCTCATTGAGAGGTGTGAACCCCACTATTTGGGAGAGCACAACTGAATTAAAAATCTGCGACTGAAATAAAGGTAAAAGTGTAAAATTTTGCTCTTTTCCGTTCAGTTACTAAAAAAGTTTTTTTTCCCAAACAAGAGATTATATAGGATTACACATGCATTGCATTTAATTGTTCAAGTGCATTTGCCCCTTTACACCGTGTACACTTAAAGACACAGTTTTTCGTTTCACAAACTTCATGACTTGCTTCCTTTTCACGATATGCCATATGCATCAGTATACTCAGCACAGACTGATCAAAACGATGGCATAGAAAGATTGTGGAACTTGAAGTTTTGCACCATCTATATTCGTCAGCTTTTTCTACGGGCACCATGCACCCAAACTTAAGAGCACATTTGATCCAAGGTTGCATTATATACTGCACCACATACGGTGTTGCTCGAATTACTATGAATGCAGCTCCAAATATGACTTTTCCATCATATAACCGGGGATCTGTTTTGAGCATCTCAAAAGTGGCATTTGCTGTGTGCTCAAGTAACTTATTACTCCGTCTCCAGGCTAGTACTCCTTCAACCATTGCTTTGTTTTTTATGCTGTCAAAATCTGAAGTTGCAAATCTGATGGATGCGTCCATCCAAACGACAAACGGACGTTCCCTGAGTATCAACTGCGGGAAGAAACAAAATACATCTATAGCATTTTTCGTTTTAAAGTGTTCATCTTTACATATGTTACCCGTCAAGCAAAAAGGGACCATCTGGGAATAGCGAAAAGTGTCGACTCAGGTCAGCCTGCGCGGATTGCACAGGCTGATCAGGCTCGACACTTTCCGCTTTTATGATATTTTCTGCGTAAAAAGTGGTCATTCCACCTTACTGTACAATCATTTTTTAACTGTCATCTGAAATTGACCTGCACTATCTTTGATCTGCTTTCTTTTGATGCACAAAATTCCCATAATTTCCATTTTCTCGTGTCGGGTCACAATGACATATATTCGAAATTTTATCAAACAAATATGACATATCTGATTTAACAAAACTTGATTACACACCTTGATGATGATATTCGAAACATACATACACTTGTTTATAGTTACAGCTGTATCCACAAGCAAATGAAATTGTAAGTCAATAACTTTTGGCAAATACAGTTGTATGTTCATTATTAATATCAACACTCTACGGAAATGATAGTACGAATATATACAAATCTTACAACGAACGGTACTTGTATAATACCTCTTTACCACACAACACATTTTCAGACCTGTCCAATGTGAAATCGTTTCTAGGCAGCAATCAAAATATAGCTCAACTGACATTTCTCTCAGTTGGCGCAGAAAGACATTGTGAGAAAAGGAGAAAATGCTGGTTACCAGCATTTTCTTCTATTCCCACATTGTTTTCAAAAGGCTCCTTTCCTCAGGGTCTTTGAAATTCGGGACTGTGTAGTAAAGGGATAATCACCATGAATAATGTATGTAGCTAAAGATATGGTTTAGGCTACACCTTCAACCATGTGATTTGCATCAAGTCCATTTTGCATGTGCATTCATGAAATATGTACATGTAAGTTTGCGGTAAAATTGAACTTCTTCTATGAAACCACCATTTTAAAATGACATTGAAACTATGCCTACGAAGCGTTACAAAGTGCATTACAGATAAATTCCGAATCCTACGACGAGTCAAAATCTCTAATCTAATTATAAAACTCATTTCACCAGAAATTCCTCAACTCAAGATCTATAAAAATACCGTAATATACATGTCAGTAAAATTGGCATAATACGTGTTGGTATAGGGTTGAATGCAGATTTTTGTGTTTTCATCGAGATATAAAATGCAATTGCCTTATTACATGGCAAATAACGCCACAAGGGCGTTATGTTAAGCCATGTAATAAAGCAATTGCCTTTTATATCTCGATGAAAACACAAAAATCTGCACCCAACCCTTATAACTGCACTCGCTGTTCACTTAAATCACTTTTCGAAAATAACAGAGAGAAAAGAATCACGGACAAATACGACAGTAAATACAAGTTAATTTCCTTCGCGGATACTTGGTACAACGAGCTTAAATACACAATCTATTTTTAGGTTTTCAACATTTTTTTTTAAGTCGCAGGCGACCATTTTGCTGGCTTTGAAATCATACTTTCGATGATTCATCGAAGAAAATTTAAGAATAAAACAATTATGTAGATCTATATGAACAATACAATCAACTATCTAAACTTGAGGCTAAGCGGACGATGTGTTCTTTCGAGTGACCTTTTCATATAGATAATTTGTAAAGAATATGCGTACGTACCGTCGGCAGATCTGTTGTCGATGAATATCTATCTGTTGCCGATATAAGACTTGGTCTATCCTATGTTTCTTGTAAGATATGATTCGAATGACGCCAACGTTCTGTGACCCACTTATTAGAGCATTAAAAACGGTGTCGCAGCTGTTAATTTTTCAATATGTATTTTTGGTTTCCCAATTCTAGGCTTGTTTCTAATATCGTTCCTATCACGCCAACATTTCAAAAATTCTTAACACAGTGTATTCACTTCTTTCAAACCTTTCTCCAACAGTTCTTTCACTATATACATATACATTCCATCAAATCCACGATAACTTTTTTCTGGTCAATAGCATCTTTTTAACCTAATCCCCGCAATAAAAAAGTTTAACTCCGTCATGAAACAAATCAAATTCATTTATGCAATCTTGAGTCATTTTTCCGTTTACACAGTGTACTAAATTTAACTGAGTGACCTTGGCTTCATAGAAATCGATCACTGACGTATTGAATGATGTAACTGATGACGTCGACCATTCAGACCCTCTACTCACTGTTGGCATAGTGTATTTTTTTATTCGGGTGCAAAGAAAGTTAAACATGCATCAAGGATAACAACCTACGTCACAGGAAGTGATATCGGACCGGCGCATTTTCGTAACTTAAGGCCGCCATATTGAAAAGTAAGTACGATATGAAGATAGAATGAGGCTAGCTTGGGTGGAAACAAACGGACTACAAAGACTCTAATGTATTTATCAAAGACATTAGATGAATACATTTAATATTCTGATGTTTTAGACAGGAAGCACAAACACTTTGACCAAATATGAAAAAGTGATTGGGTTTTAATAGTTGGTCGAAGTCTATTCCATTATTATAAGTAGTTAACATTAGCTTTGACAAAAAACAAAGTCCCTAGGCATTGTACGCTTTGGAGGTCTAAAGACTTTTTTCAATCCATTTGAAGGAACGATTACAAAAAAAACAGGCTTACCAAACACGCACACTGACTTTATAACAAGGGTCCGATATCACTACCTGTGACGTCACACTGACCTACGTTGTGAGGGGTGATGCATCATTTTGTCAAGGTTTATTTGTTAGTTTCCTTTTTGCAAGTTTTTTAAAGAAAAAGAAATCGATCTTTTTGCATTTGACTGATTCAGCGATGGAACTCTAAATATAGCCCATAAACAGTTTGGATGAAATCTAAAATTAGATACCAACAACAATTTGGAAAAACCGAAAGTAGTGCTATTGCGTTCATCGAAAAATAACATGCAGGTTTTTTTTATCACATGACCCGATTCTGACCAATCAAAAAACGATTTTACACCATGAGTGCAATTATATGTGAAATGAAAACGAAAAAATGGTCTTTGATACCTGTATTGCTATCGGTTTCCATGCATAGCCTTTCAAATTTCGGACATGGTTTGGAAATTCATTAAACGGGAACATCCGGTAATTGCATTTACATACAGCTAGAATCTGGAATTATAGTGAGTGACAGCACCATTACATGTCTGATTTTTCTAAAATCATGTTTCTGACTTAGCGCCGGCTTCGTTTTAGTCTTAATCGTCAAGTGATCAGAAGGGATCATAGAAATTTCTCTTGATCTGATGTCTCCCAACACATATATCATGTAAACTGGCAAAGCTATCGCAAA
This sequence comes from Tridacna crocea, assembly GCA_943736015.1. Taxonomy (NCBI): domain Eukaryota; kingdom Metazoa; phylum Mollusca; class Bivalvia; order Cardiida; family Cardiidae; genus Tridacna; species Tridacna crocea. The sequence goes on along the minus strand of OX031057.1, from coordinate 47,621,760 downwards.
AGCAGTTTCCCTTTCGGAAGCCCCTTATACATGACTACACTGTTAATGCAACATCCATTTGGCGGCTTGGTTTCAGTGACGTCATTTCCCAGTGACGTCAGTTTTCAGTGTTACACTCAGGAGGGAAATTCTACTTCGCCAGAGCGCTCAATTTTTTAAAACAAAAACAGGTGAAATTACATTACAAACGTTGGAATAGTAAATCTTTTCAGTATAATGTATTCGTTGTACGGCCAGGTGGCACAATGATACAATATAAAACCTATACGCGTCTTTCTTTTATCAGAAAACAAGGGGTAAAGTACGAATGAAACATGGTTTTATGGAAGCACAAAAAACGTTTTCAGTATGTATCATTAGATAGAGAAAAACAAAAAGAGGAATAGGCGACAGAGAGACAGAGACAAAGACAGGGAGACAGATATACTCTTGTAGTTAGTTACACACAGAGCCAGAGCATGTAGACCTATGAAGCAGAAACTTACATGAAAGTGTCGCACCTCTGCGGGACTGCTTCCGGGTCGTAGTAGTAAAAAGTAGTCCCATGTGGAATTTTGGAGTAGCACTTTTATTGCATTGTTTCATGGAGTTAAGAGGACTGAGTGGTATATAATATAGATTTGCTTCAAATTTAGGCATTCGGGGACCACTTAGATGTGTGTTTTTGGTATATTGAGTGGACTATATTGTTGTCACTCGAGGAACAAACAAAAAATTGGGATCTTCATACCGGAGAGTGTAGATCCAAGATCCGACTGAGCGTTCGCACTTACCAGTCTAAGGATTAAGCCTACTTCACAAAAATGTATAAATCTAATTAATGCCCTTTCTCTTAAGACACCGATAACAAAGTCATGCATCTCTAAATTTGTATTCCTTTCCCGAACTGTTTGGTAAAAATACCCAGCATTCACCGTTCTTTTCCAATTGTATAACAGGAGATGATGTCAACGTATACCTGGCTCCGTAGTCACCAACTACTCTTGAGAACATTCTTCGCCTTACACCCCAAGATCTTTTTTAATTGTGAAAGTAACACCATTTGTAATTGGCTATACTATATTGGTTAGCCAATAAGAAGTTGTGTAACTTTCAAATATATACGTATTATCATGTTAAAGTAAGTTTACTAGTGGTTGTATTTAATTTGAGGAGCGTGAGGAATTTTGGTCGAGTGCGATGATAATAGAGAGAGAAAGAGAGAAATTCATTGATGCTTCTCAAAAATAAAAACCAAGAAAATACTACTTGCCTCTAATGCTTGCTCCTCTGAGAGCCCGATATCAAAGAAATACAATTCTACATTCGGATACCTGGTTCTTATTGTTTGGTTGAAATGATCTAGCAAAATAAGCCCTTCTTTAAAGTGATTCGATGAAAAGGCGGTTAGGAAAACCGGAAAATCAGGAATCGCTGTTGAACTGCACGGTGGAAACAACTCTGTAAAAGATTTGGATTTTTATCTCAGCTGTGAGAACGTTAAAGGAGTGCCATTCGATGTCTGCGCTTGCAATGTCGTCACGTGGAAGCTTTAACTCTTTCCATGGTATTTACTTCAAAATCGTGTTTGATGTGAACCATCCAAAGGCGAACCGATACCAGAAGAGAAGTTTCTGATATAATCAAAGTACTGAAAGTACTGACAGACTACAGGAGTATTTTTTTTTCTTCAAAGTAGAACTTGGACACAGTAATATTTAGGTTTTTACTATCGGCTTGATTTTTTTACAGTTTAAGCATTAAATTAAGCTGGATTATACAGTTAATCAACAGTACAAGATGTAAGTGTGTAGTAAACTATTTAACTCTTTACAAAACGAAAAATGTTTAATCGTTCAAATTCAAAGCTTTTCCAGACTATGAAGGTTAATGTTGCCCAATAGATGAAACATGATTCAAAAGGGGCTGACAACAATGCGGGAATAGGAGAAAGTGCTGATTATCGACATTTTTTTCCCGTACCCTCAATGGTTTTTGTTAAAAAGTGTGATTGCGTGGTACAGTGTTTTAGGTGGCCCTTCAGATTTTGGGACGAAAATGTTACAAAAATGCAAATGAATCATCCCCATACTCCCATTGCCTTTTGATTTGCCTTCATAAAACCCCACTAGTCGAAAACCATTTGAAATAAGAGATTTATTACTGACCAGGTTGACACCAACGGGAGACACGTTCTATTTTTAGATTATCAATTCTCTCGTTTAAATACGGGAAAACACAAAGTTTCAAACATCCGTCCAAAGAGACATTATGGAAAATAATTATTACATGTTTGTTATGTACTGGAATTTAAGCGTTATTAGTCACGTGCCCGTCATTTGACATTCCCACAATGCTTTATTGATTTTGGCGCGAAATCTAGAAATAGCTTAAGAGAATACGTAGCCTTTTAAGGGCAAAACCATCAAAAACATTTTTTTTTGTTTTTGTAATATTATGATTTTTATTTATTGATGATTTGTATTGTTTTTTCATATAAATTTCAAATATATATAAATATTTTTTTAATTTGGTGTGATGTGAAAATTCTAAATACCCACCTTTAATACACAGAGGCGTAAAATTACAGTTTAAGATCTCATTCTTGCACAATGACCAGATAATAAATAACTGAAGGAATGACAAGATTTCCCTGTCTGATGAGGATTATGTAGCTGGTACATGTTACCTAGGTGTATCTATTTTTAGATTCATTGATAATGTTACTGCCTTTTAGGAATACACGTATGTGTGTGAGCTTGATTTGAATAGGTCACTTAATTTACATATAAGCAAGCATCTCGTACCTTATCAGTGCCATAATGTTCAGTCTGTAACTTTTTAAGTAAACACGTTCAAATCAGGGGGTAGAGATTTTGTCGAAATGTTCATATATAATAGAATTAAGACTGCTATTAGAAAGAATTATTTCTCTATGAGGCAGTATTTGGCAATTGCATAAGTTTTTGTATGCAATGCATCTGGGTCAATCAGGATACCTGTAGACTAGCTTTGCTAGTCTGAAAAGCGAAAAGTTCTCTAAAGATCTCTTACTCTTGAGATAAGGGTAGGGATTCAACAAGGTCCGAGTTCTCAAGCAACGAGGTATATTATTGTATAAATGTGCTAGATGGTTGAGATGTGTTAAAACCGGCAATGTTTTAATTTTATTTAAGCTGAAAACCGTTTGTTGCCTCAAATTAAAAAGAAAACTGAAACATGATGGTGTTTTAACTTTTTCGCAGAACCTACCATATCAAGTTGAACTGTTTTGTTTGAATATCACTGGCATACCTATCTTGTTAAGGTATGAAACTGGAGGTCTTGAAGGGCCTGAAATCGCTCTAGTGGCAGTGATTTTGCTTTAATGCTAGCATGAATTATGAATTCACAATACAAAAAAAAAAAAAAAAAAAAAGAAGAAAAGACAAAAATGTGTTCTTGCAACTGGGCTTGAACCCATTAAAACAGCATATGTAGGCATGGTGAATGGAACAAACAGTGAAAAAAGTTGAAGTGAAATTTCTCAAAGCTAGATGTTTGGAATCCAGGCCAATTTGATAGCGTTTCAGGACGCCTTGTTTTAAAATATCCTGGTAAATTTCAAAGAAATTCGACTGACAATGTAGACTTTGTTGAGATACTAAGTCATCAAATGGTTACTTTTCATTAACAGTTTACATGATATCTTCACTTTTCATCCCTCGATGAGTCTTTGCAAAAGAATTAAATAAACACTGTGAACATCATTGCCTAAACAAGAAATGGGAATGTTCAACTTCAAATCGCTACTTTTCCCATACTGATAATCAGATATTTTTCAAAATCAATACGGTTCCAGATGTTGATGAGACAAAGCAAAAATGCAAGTTTCATGAAAATTCGACTACAAATACTGACTTCATCATGTACATAAGAAATCAAAATTTTCAACTTGAAATGGCTACTTTTCGATAACTGTTTGTTGGACGTTTTCAAAGTCAATGGGGTGAAAGCTATTGATAAGAAATGAAAATTTAGGACAACTTATCATTACTTACCTATTGAAACAGGTAGATGGAGCAAAATCCATGTAAGTGAAAGAAAATGTCCACTTTGTGTCCAAAATGACACTGGTGATGAAATGCATTATCTTTTGAAATGTCCATTCTTTAACATAAGCCGAGCTTCACTCATAAAAAAGTATTACTACAAAAGGCCAAACATTATTAAGTTCCAGCAGTTAATGAATTGCAAATCAGTTAAGCACTTGAAAAACTTGTGTAAACACAATAACAAGCTATTTTAAAAACTAAGCACTACCTCATCATTATCAGCATTGCAGGTTGGGATCAGACAACACTTATTATGCTGAAGGATCCTTACCTGCACTGCGATCTAGATCCGATCACAGTGGTGATTATAAACATTTGCAGATGTTCACGAAGCAGAAAAACACAGTTGTTCAAACAAACCTAATTTTCTTGCCAATCTATTACATAGTTTCCGGTAAATATAAATTATACTTATTTTATGTTTTTCATGGAGATATAATGAAATTATTGCACACAAATCATTCTTTTTTCGTAAATCCTGAGCAAGGTATCCAAATTCACGTGTACCGGTGTTAATCATCTTATTAAAAAGATATAAGCGACAAATCAGCTGTTGACAATGTCAAGGCCATGAAACGAGGGACTTTCTCAAGAGCATTTTGCATCTTTAGTCCACCCTATGTAATATGGGTATGAGTAAAGATTTAAAATGTTATTGAAAATTAGTGTCTCTTAGAAGAACTTTGTTCTATCTGCACATTCAAACTTCCCCTACAGTAGAAAAGAAATTTCTCGTTGTCACAATGAAATATTAGAGACTGTTAATTGCTCATATATCTTTTAACCTGAAGATTTGAGCCAATAAAGTATTTTGAATTGAATTGAATTGAAATAGGGTTCCAACTATTGATAAGATAAAGAAACTCTTCAAGTTCATGGATATCTAACCACAAATACAGACTTTAACACATAATCACTTGAAATGGTGACTTTTCCCATACTGTTTGTTCAATTGTTTTTCAAAATCAATTGGGTTAAAGCTATTTATAAGATAAACAAAGTTTCATGAAAATCTGAACACAAATACATTTATCTCGTAAACAAGAAAAAAGACTAACGACGGACGGACAAACGGACGGACGGACAGACAGACGACGGACACCATGCCATGTCATAAGCTCTTCTGGCTTTCAGCCAGTAGAGCTAAAAAGTGGTCTACAAAAATACTTAATATGAAGTTATTACATTTTTTAAATCGGTTTTAAAGTTATATTAAGCTATACTGCTACAGTTACATTTGTGTAGTGATAATTCTTATGTAATGACAAAAGGATCATGATGGCCCTGAGTCGCTCACCTGATCCTTTTGACCCATTTCTAATCTCTTCCGAGATAAAATGACAGCTTCTAACAACCTTTTTAACAAAATTACAACAAGCTTTCATAAGCAGTGGAGTGAAAAATTTTGCCTTTGTGAGAAATTAAGATTTCAAAGAAAATGTATCATTAACCTACTTTTTATCCCAACACAACCCTAAAAAGCCCTTGGGCGGCACCTAAAAAAGAACACAGGGGAATGAATAGCAAAATAGTATTTGACACATAGCCAATGCCAAAAATTGAGGATGTTCTAAATTAATTAGCAGGAGCAAACTCTGAAGTACCCTTGATCTACCACAATGGAATTGGCAAATTCCATTGGCTGAAAAAGCAAAACCATTGTCTTTGTAACCTCATTTGACCAGTTTCAATTTTGCGTGATGCCTTTTAGGATGGTTAACTCTGGTGCAAGTTTCCTATGATTGATAAAAAAGATACTGGACTGAAAAGACAAGATCGCAAATTCCTTCATAGATGACATAATCATTTTTCAGTGAATCATGTTTTTTTTTTTTTTCATATGAGACATTTGGAAATTGTATCAGAAATGCAGGTGTTGCAGCTAAACCTTCTGAATATTACTTCACACAACAGTATATATATATACAGAATATAACAGTTAGGTGAAACCTACCGCAATGAAAATCAAAGCAATCAAAGACATACCCATTCCAAAAACAATAAAATAAAAGGTAAGATCTCTTATAGGATTGGCGAATTTTAACAAGCGTTTTATTCTAAATATCGCCGAAATAGCTGCACCTTTGACTGACCTTACCAGCAAAAACGCCACAAATAAGGTCAAATGGACAGACGTGCACTCACAGCTTTGATAAGCTGAAAGAAGCAAAAGCTATAAATACATATCCAATAGTCATAAACCTGATTTCTATAAAACATTTATTGTTCAAACCGAGAGCAGTGATAGGGGGTCGGTGCAGTACTGTTACAGGAAAAAGAGGGTAAGCGTTACCAGTAATATTTATCAGCAAAAAATACTGTCTCGGGAAAGACTTTACAGAGCAATAGAAAAAAATTGTCTGGCTATAACGAGAACGGTCTCCCATCTACGAGAATACTTAGAAGGGAAGCAGTTCATAGTCGAGTCCGATCATTTTCCTCTGCAATAGCTAAATAAGGTAAAGGGTCAGAATAAGAGACTGTTAAGGTAGAACCCACTCCAAGAGTTACGATTAACTGCTCGTCACAGCAAAGGGAACGAAAATGACATAGCTGATTACTTATCAAGACAATTTGAGACATGTGTTTTATAAGGTGATAAATATAATTTTACATTTATCAGCATTTATCAGGTGTGTAACATTGGCCTGTTGCAACTACCATACCTTTGATTATGTATACATAGTAAACCGTGTCCCGCATGTTTTGAAAGGGGTTTGGGGTACCCACGTGTGGTAAACAGAGTGTTATGAAAGGAGAGCATTTTTCTGTTTGTTTGAATGGATGCTTGGTATGTTTGTAGCCTGGTCCCCGTTTTTTTCTGAAATTTATTAGTCGTCTAAGTTATCACTGAGACTGTAGAATACGTGAAGATTTAAGGCTAATTTCTTGGGAGGACTAGAAAAATTTGTGCTGGAGAAGAGAAAAGTCACTGTGCTATTTCTTAAAGAAGTATTCACCCTTGTTATTCATATACGAATATTTTTTTTTTAATTCTTTTTAAATGATCCATTAAAGGAAAAAGTTTTTTTTTATAAAGTGAAAGCCTTTCAGACTTTGATTACATGTACCTCATCAAGGATACAAGTGACACAAAATAACTCGAGAGAACAGTACCTCTCTTTTACACGAGACCGCGCAGGCTGATCCGCTTAACGCAGATGTACGACTGTCCCTTTATGTGTTGCAGGCCATTTTATCTCTTGACCCCTTACTCCATAGATACTCATTCTGACGTATCAAAAACAGACAGCTTTTGAAAACATTGTGGGAAAAGGAGAAATTGCTCAGACGAGCAATTTCTCCTTTTCCCACAATGTTTTCCACTCAATCAGATATTTGTATCCTCATTTGTCAATATTTTTGACATCTGTATTTGCTGCTGAAATGGAAGAGCCTCAAATTGGCATATCAGGTAAAGGGTTAAAGACATATTCTACGATCTTGGACATTCAATTCGTCATCTTTTGCTCTTGCTAAACGGGGTCACGTGCACGTCCGTGATGCATTATAAGAAGCAAATCATCACATGATTAAAGATCTATAAAGTTCCGTTTTTTTTACAACCGACTTAATGGCGGGGTACAATGATCCTCGCAGTAAATTTACCAAGCAAAGGTTTCGACACAGTTAAGGCCGTGCTGACGAGTGTTGATACTTTCAGCAAATGCATTGATACTCCATTTTCACTGGATATAGCTCAAGTGCTGTTAAGTTGATGTCCACAAGTTAAACTCCTAATGAATGTCCTAGTTTTTTTTAACGTCTTCTATGACGAAACCTTTTCGGAAAAAAAAAAAGTGTGGCGAACAATATTTTCTCCGATTTCTAATTCGTCCTCTGCAGACTATTGCAACTGCGACAAAGGCCACACATGCCTTAGGTTTGTCGAACGGTACTTTCCTGCTGGGCACTAAGAAACTGTGTGCGTTAGGTATAGTTGTAAGTACGCGTATGTGTAATGTAAGGCTAAGAACAAAATAAAAATGATATTAAATCTCGTCACCTACTGTCTAGGTACTCATTTATTCCGCTGAAATTAAGCGATGCTAGTGTTCTTTCACCCGCATGTGTAGGTAACGGTGGAGACGTCGAACACGGTTCAACCAGTCGAGGAAGTTGATCTCCTACATAGAAAACATGAATAAAAATGCTGTTGATGTTGAAAATGGCTTGCAACACGAGAAAAGGGGGCATTCAGACATTTGCGTAAAGTGTCTTCTTGGATCAGCTTGCACAGGTTAATCCGAGACGATACTTTACGACTACATTTGATTTTGTACTACAGTAGTCTTGCACTAAGCAGAAAAATACATGAAAACGGAAATTGTAGTCTCGGTTTAGCCTGCATGGAATAGGCCGAAGACACGCAAATTTCCGAATGCCTCATTTCGCGCGTTGCGGGCCAAATACTAAATAAAACACGCTTTGTTGAATGGAATGGGGGAGGGGAATGGCGATGAAAGGAATTTAAAAAGGTATCGCCACATATAAGCCTGAGCAGTCCACACAGGCTGACCTGGAATGAAAGCTCTTGCTGTTCGCAAATGTTCTATTTGCCCAGGCACATTTTTAAATAAGGCTTAACATAAGTATAAAGGGTTACAATTATATGATGACTTAAATGGTCTAATGTATCAATATTGTATCACAGAGATGCGATACACTCCAATTTTGCCTTAAGGCTACTCATATATTTGTCGACTTATTTTTTTTTTAAGCTTTGAACATCCGATATTTGTATTAAACGAATTCATCAATTAATTTGTTTTCAGAAATGTCAATTTAAAGGTTACGGTTACGGTTTCGATATTAGCTTCACTCCAACTAATGTCCACATTCCACTATGCGGCGAATTATATACACTTCGAAGTTTCGGTCAAAATACCGTGGATATTATGAAAAACGGCAACAACGCAGTAGAAATGCCTTGACCGTAGTAGAAGCATACCGGAAGCCTAATGTTCGCCACTTTAAACACCCATTGTACCAAACGGAGATTCCGCCAAGCCCGGAAAATTTTATTAGAAACGTCGAAAGGCGTAGCGGGAACGTCAACAGTGCAGTAGAACCGCCTTGATCGTAGTAGAACGGTATCGAAATCTTCATGATCGCCGCTTACCCTAGGCGCTTGTTTAGACCGACCTTGCTTAAAACTGATACATGTAGCCGGGTCGCCAAGGGCTCAGAAGCAGTATGGTAGCCGCAGCGTATCGTATTGTAGCCGCTGCCGCAGCGCGAGTAACGTGGCGCATCCCCAGTGCATCGAAACAAAAGCATTTTTTGCAAGATCGTGTTTGACGCTGTGTGCGTACTTAAAACTCTAAGTGCATTAAGTTCAATACTAGAATAAATATTAAGCAGTGACAAGGGGAGACGTTGGTTGTAACAAGCATTTTCTCTATTGGTAAAATTTCTTTCTAGAGTACTTTGCTGCTAGGCGCTAGGAGATCATGTATCTTTGGTATAAGTACGAGTTATATTAAGCTATTTGAGAACAAAACATGAAAAAGTTAAATCTTGTCACTTACTGTCTAGATATTCTCCTGTTCCGCTGAAATTAGGCGATGGTAATGTTCTTTCATCCGCATGTGTGTTTAACTGATGAGACGTCGAACACGGCTCGGTTACTCTACGAACTTGATTTCCTAAATAGAAAACATGACTATACATGGGGAGCTGTTGATTTGTGAAAATACACGAAAAAGCGGTAAAAGTGTCGAATGAATTTTCAAACAATATCGACACACATAAGCCTGATAAATTAGTATAGCCTTAGCTAAACAGAGATTTCACCATTTGTAAATGTTGTGCTTGCCCAAGCACCTGTCTTTATTCATAACCCAATTCCACTGAGCAGCGATTCCGCTACGCTTCGAAATTTTGGTCAAAACGCCGTGAATAGTAGGAGAAATGGCTATAGCGCGGAAGAAACGCATTGCTGGTAGTAGAAGCGTATCGGAAGCTTCATGCTGGCCATTTAAACCTACAATGCACAAAATGGAGGTTCTGCTACGCTTTGGAAAACGCCGCAAAGCGTACCAAAAACGGCCACAGCGCAGTAAAAAAAAACGCTTTGATGTTAAAGAAACGTATCTAAAACTTCACCTGCGCACCTTCCCGGCGCTTGTTCTGATCTTGCTTGAAATATACGTAGTGCGATCGCATTGGGCTCATAGCGCCACAAAAGCTTTATAAAAACGTAGAAAAAAAATGGTGGACGTGGCAGATTTGAAGTCGCAGCTCGAGTAACTTAGTGCAAGAGCAGTTCATCGTTACAAACTCAGCACCCAACCCTTTCGATCTATTGCTCATAACCGCAAGCTGGAGCATAGCGACTGCTGCAGTTCGATCCATGGTTTTTTTTTAAAAAAAGACCGATGGTTAACTAATGCTATACCATTATCTCCTTCTAGATGGCATTCTACAAATACTCTAATTTGGGCATCCAAGGTACAGAACCGGACTACTTTTCTACGCAACAGCCGTTACTTTGAATTGCAAACTGAAATAAATGTTTGATCTATAAAACGCTACCTGGTGCGATTAATTCAGCTATGATCAGCAGTTTAGGGAAATCCAGAGCTAAAACAGGCCCGATTTATCCTCAAACGTATTGATAAAAAGCCTTTTTCTCCATTGCAATTTTATAGCGCGTAATGCTACAGTTTTCCGAATATCGGGGAGAGTGATACATCATATAAGACAGGTCAAATCTTCGAAGAATATGACATGCGCAGACAACGAATGCCGTACAGAAACCTTCCGAAGGCGCAACAAGTCCTGTATATATATATATAGGTCGTAGCAAAGTCGCAGCAACAACGTAGTATGCCTGAAATCCTGTTCCCTAGTGCAAGCGTAGAAGAAGCGTCCTGTAAGCGCTGTAGAAGCGCAACAACGGCCTGAGAGGATCGTGACCAGCGCATCGAGATCGTGACTGAAGAGTATTAGACGCGTCCTGGAAAGGCTTACGTCCCAAAATGTTGCACATGTTGATGAGTCTTCAGCGATTCGGAAGATCTATGATAACGCAATCACGGCTATGTGCACAGTGGAATCGCCGTCCATTGAAATGGGGGCATAAATAAAGTAGAGTTTATAGATTCGGGACGTGCGTAGTACATATAATGCATCTCGGAGTTGCATCAAAACCTTTTTGCCAAAGCTCTGCTCACGTGCTTGCCGACTAAATACCATTTACCTTTTTTTTTCTCTTGTTTGCTAAGTTTTAAATATCCGGTGATTGTTTTTATCCAGTTTCAGCAATTAAATTTCCCGAGGTCTGTTCATTTTAAGGCTACGGTTTCGAGGTTAACTTCATTCTTACTTTATATTCGTAGTTTTGGCATCTCTGTATAAAAAGTACTAAATTAGACCTGAGTGTACAAGACTACCTAGATAGTAACATGTGAGCTATGCTTTTCGGAAAAAAAGGGCTTTATGCATCTGCGTGATCCTGTATATCAAGCAAGTCATCACTGCACTATAGACCCATAAAATCCGTTTTCTTTAGCAACCGAATCATGAGGTTCACTAGTCATTTAATATGAAGGAGATTAACCAAAACTAAAATGTTACGGCCCAGATCAGCTCGTGTAAGCTGACCTGAATCGGAACTTTTAGCGGATGCCTTTAATCCCCTTTTCACAAGCATGGCTTATACCAGTGTGTTTTCAAACATTCAACAATACTGTGACCAGCAAGTTGAAACAAAATTCACATAAACCAACTTGGAAAAAAACATCGCAAAGGTGCCTAGAGGGGGCACTTTATGTAAAACAACAGAGTGAGGTATTCAGCAATTCGGTAAAAAAGATTAAGATCACATGTATGTTGATAAACCCACAGCCTTACCTGTCTCATTTGCTTTTATAAAAGGATGGAAATACTTCTCTCAGTAATACCTTCAAAATGTAACCTTTATACCACAAAACAGAAGTTTAGACTTGTTAACAACGAATAAATAAATCATTCATATACGATTTAATGTGGCTTAAAAATAATTTCCGCCTTTGATATGAGAGAAACATTTTGAAAAAGGAGAAAATACTTGTTACCAACAATTTCTGCCCACCCGGGTGGCTTAGTGGTGAGCGTGTTGGACTCATGAGCAACAGATTTGAACACGCCACCTCTTGATCTTACCCTACCGAGGCCCGGTTGATGGACGTTGACTGATACATGATAGCAATACAGTGGTAAAAAACGCACACCATTTTAAAGATTATTTCAATTAAGGCTCGGCGGCCTGTGCACTTATCCATACTGTCATGGTTTTCAGTACAACTTTGCACACCATCTAATCATCGTCGATTACAGGTTACAGCAGAATGAATCCTGGCACGATGGCTTAAATCAATCCTAGATGAGAAACTGGCATAACTTAGGTTTTGAACATGCGTCCCTTAGGCTACCGGGGTAAGCATACGCAAGGTACAAGAGAACGTTGGTCTGTTAGTCCTGCCGTAGAGCAATTACACAACCTTATAACAGTTCTGAGCGCCTATTTTAGAGAAGAAATTGTCATCAGTGTAAAGGCCTCTTATCTTTTGATTGAAGAAAGATTGGAGTTGTAGTTATTTACCCGGCTTTCGTTGCAATTTTGGAGCCATTAAGTTCATTTCTCGAAATTGAATTTCGTGAGATCTGACGAGATCGAATTTTGCAAAGACAATCTGGTCAATGCACGACTACACGTACGATTTATTTCATAAACCTCGACTGTTTTTATCCATATGTCCGACAAAACTTACAGTTTGGCAACTAATTGAACGACGATATAATTGATCCAACCAAATTTATGGTTAACACAGTATTAATCGCGTTTAAACTGTGAAACACATATTTAACGACGTATGCTGCATTTGTGAAGGCTATGTTGAGTCCAGTTAGTAAACGAAATAGTGTGACAAACGAAGAAATAAAAGGGGTGCACAAAGTTCTTGCTGAAAAAAAAAAAAAACTAAAAAGTGATATGGTCACTTAGAGTGCGGTTTTTTCAGGAATTACAATTTCAAATGTCTTAAATATGACATGTCTTCAACTTCATAGTGAAAGAATGAAGAACTATTTCAATTAAATGCTTTTTAAAGTATTAAGATGCGTTAAACATGAAATGAATGCTTTTGTGCAGCAAAGGTATAACGCCTAAGCCGTCAAAAAATCAAGCAAACTCGACATGCGTAAACACGTGTTTCCTTCAGTTAGGGACTTTGTAATTAAAAGTTTACAAATGAACATTCACTGTAGTATGATTTTAATCTGTGTGTCTGAAATAAAAACCTAAATAAAAAAAGATAAATAAATCATTTTTAGCGCTGAAACAGTCTACATGCCGAGTAATCCTAAAGTTTGAAACGCTCTAAAAAATTGTTTTAAGTATGCGGTTTATATCTGATGTCACGTGAATTCTATATATGCAGAAAAGGAAAAGTTCTCTTTAGGTGTGAATTTTCTATATTCAAAACTTTCAGCTAACATGATATTCCCTAATACAATAACGTTCAAAGTCAGATGAACATCTTTTTATCAGATGTAAGTGTAAAGGTCGAACGACACATAACTAGAACCAAAGATAAGTTAACCTCTTTCGAGCATTAGCAGCCATGTAAATAGTGAAGCTCCCATTAGTAATGATACAAAATATCCTTTCAAGTTTTTGCCAGCCATGCTTATCTTCTTGTTAAACAATGGGTAAATGAGCAAATATCGAGATCGGCATAAGCTGAAGTTGCAAATTCAACAGTTGGTTCACAAACATATAAACATTGCATTAATTATTCCAGTTGCCCTCATAGGATTCCTGAATTGTGATAAAACGCGATGTTAATCAAATTGAGACTGCATAGAAATATTAGTCCAATTTTCAACATACAATGTCATATACAAGAATTTAACTCTTAAAGCAAACTCGCTTTCTTTCTCTGCAAGCTGCTGTATAGTTCGACCTGGAATAAATGCGATCACGGTATTTTGCAGAGTCAGGGTTATAATTCAGCTTGTAAACATTTGCGTACACGGTACGATCATCGACTGAATTCGGCAGTCTCGGTACTGTACTTTTTCGCTGCAAATAAATTAGTTTAGATTTTCTTGATTTCTAGAAGTACATTTCACTGCACCTGAAGATGACCTTAGTGATGGTGATAGTTATAATGGCTTAACGTCAGGTAGGTGTGTAAAAATGTTTTAGTACAGTATCATTGAATTAAGAGTTCTCGCCAGTCATCACACGTATGCTATAAAAATGGGATTGTGCAAACAGTTACAGCTGATACATATCAAGTTATTAATCTTCAAACAACAAAGTTATTGGGCAACTTATAGGACCATATCAAGAATTGATTTTGGTTACTATCTAGTAAATTTATCATCTTCTGGTCCGATCAGTTTTACATTTTAAATATTCAGACTTTACCGTGTCAAAAACCTCATTTTTGCCAAAGTAGACTCCTAATGATCTGCAGCACGTGAAAAGGGGTATTCGAACATTTTTGTAAAGTGTCGTCTAGGATCTGCCTACTCAGTCAGCGCAGGCTAATTTTATGTTTCGCGCAAGTCTGCTGAAGAACGAAACCTAATATAGTCGTAGAGTCTCGTCTCTGATGAGCTTGTGCGGACCCGCATTCATCCTACAATTCTCGTAATGTTTTATATGGAAGAGTAGGTGGTACCACGGACAATGTCCGAAAGCAACCAAACTGGATTTTGACGAAAGTCCCAACAAAAAATGGGCTATAAGAAGCTGTTACACACTTGAAAGAAGAATAAAATCTAATATAGTCGTAAAGTGTTGTCTCTCATGAGCCTGTGCGGACCCGCATTCGTCCCACAATTCTCGTAATACTGTATAGCGGAGAGTAGGTGGTGCCACGGACAATATCCGAAAACAACCGAACTGGATTTTGACGAAAGTCCCAACAAGAAATGGGCTATAAGAAGCTGTGATACTCATGAAAATATTACTGACTCAATGAAATAAATTTCGACCAGTCACAAAAAATAGTTCATCATCTATTTACATAATTAAATTTGTCTAAAATGTGTTTTAAAGTATTCTTCGTCACTACTAATGCTGCTTAATATCATGGCAATCAGTTTCAATTTTAAACGAATCTATGAGATAATATTTTTTCATAAATAATTCTTGGTATCTATGAGTGTAATGTTTTTCTGTAAAACTGTAACCGGTAATTGCACTAGATTTTGCAGTGGCGAGTCATTTGTAATCAGTGTTTAGAGATGGCATTTTATCTCAACAGCAAGAAATAAAGACAAGCAATTTCGTTGAAAAAGACCTTTTTTGATACAAACATATACGAGGTATTGTGTTTTGCATGTACATGTGGCCTTTTTGTTATTGGTCCAAGATGATATTATACATTAGGCTCCCTTGTTCCATGGCACAGGATTTCATAACATAAAACAGGTCAATAACTCAAAAATCATAAAAAGCAGAGTTATCATTCTTGTACATTGCAGTCCTCCACAATAAAATATATCCCCGTATATAGAAACATGTCATTGACTGAAATAATTTTTGAGTTATGTCCTGGACAAAAATTGAGTCTGAAAAATAATGAAGGGCAATAATTCAAAAATCATATTGCCAGAGTTATTGTTCTTGTACACTGCACTCCCCACAGTAAGATCCATCCACCGATTAAATTACATGTTCATATCTGAAATAGTTTTTCAATTATGCTCTGGACAAAGTTAAGCCTGAAAAATAAGAAGGGGTAATAAAGATAAGAGTTATTATTCTTGCGCACTGCATTTCTCCTTATTGAAATCTAGACACATACAAATTTTCAAGTTGATATGTGAAATACTTTTCAAGTTATGTTCTAGACAAAAAAAAAAAAAAAAAAAAGAAATAGCCTGAAAAATAACAAAGGGCAATAACTCCAAAAAATTGAAGGACAGAGTTGCCATTTATGTACACTGAACTCCTCCTTAATGAGATCTATCCACTTTCGAAATTGAAATTGGTATCTGAAATACTGTTAAGTTATCTTCCGGATAAAAATGGGGGACGGGAGGAGGGACTGCCAGAGACTATTACCATATCCCCCCCCACCAGGGGGATAATAAGTATAATAAAAAGAATTAGCACTTGTCCCAGAACAGGATAAAATCATCAAAGGGTAATCAGTCAAAAAAAGCTTATGAATCTAAATGGAAATGTGCGAACAAAAATCGAGTAAACATTTACAAACTGTAATAACTCCAAAAATACTGAAGATAGAGTTATGGTTCTTGTGCACTGCACTTCTCCTCAATTAGTTCTATATGTGTGTGAAGTTTCAAGTTCCTAGCTGTTATACTTTTGGAATTATACGCCAGACAGAAATCCATGGTAAAAATGAACAAAGGGCAATAACTCAAAAATTACTGGAGACAGAGTTTTGTTTTTTGTGAACTGCACTTCTCCTTAATGAATTCTATAAGTGTATACAGTTTAAAGTTCCAAGATATGCTCCGGACAAAATTCCAAAGTGATAATTTACAAAGAGCAATCACTCAACAATTACGGAAGATATGATTCTTTAGCACTGCACTTCTCCTTAATTAGTTCTAAATGCGTATTATGTTTCACGTTCCTAGCTTTCACGTTCCTAGCTTTCATACTTTTGGAGATATGCTCCGGACAAAAATCCAAAGTTAAAATTTACAAGGGGCAATAATTCCAAAAATACTGAAGACAGAGTTATGGTTGTTTAGCACTGCGCATTTCCTTAATGAGTTCTATATACGTGTGAAGTTTCAAGTTCCTAGCTTTTATACTTTTGGAGATATGCTCCGGACAAAAATTCAAAGTAAAAATGTACAAAGGGCAATAACTCCAAAAATACTGAAGACAGAGGAATGGATCTTTTGCACTGCAAGCCTCCTTAATGAGTTCTATATGTGTGTGAAGTTTCAAGTTCCTAGCTTTCATACTTTTGGAGATATTCTCCGGACAAAAATTCCAGAAAAAAATGTACAAAGGGAAATAACTCTAAAAATACTGAAGATAGAGCAATGGTTCTTGTATATTGAACGCCTCCTTAATGAAATCTATCCACATGTGAAGTTTGAAGTTGATATCTCAAATACTTTTGGAGATATGCTCTGAACCAAAATGTGGGACGGAAGGACGGACGGACGGAATGACGGAAGGACGGACGGAGACTATTACAATATCCCCGCCGCCTTTTCGGCGGGGGATAAAAATATTGGAAATCTTCCACGGTTCTTAAGTGAGCACGAATAAGTTTGATGATCCAAGTTTTTGAGTGATCCATGTTTCAGTATAAAAACAGGAAAAAGCAAATAAACAAAGTCAAGATAAGAAACTATGCTCCAGTAGAGCATTCGGGACCGTACAGGACTTGACAACACAGGGTCATTTCTTTCGGATTGATAATAACCAGTGCGACAGCATCCATTTCTCTCGAACTGCTAATCATTGTTTCACCGACGGATATGAAGGAAGCAAGTGGCCCGGTAAGAATGATTTTCTCGTCGCTGGTAAAATAAGTACAGGAGGGTATGGATAGGTGAAATGGCTGCTACTTTTTTAACTGAATAATATTAGAAACGGCTTAAAAGACCTACGTAAATCATTTTATCATGTAAGGAAACTTTTTTTTCTATTAAAAAAGAAATTTAGTGCATACAAATGAATGCCTGTGGTCATAAATTATCCAGCTTGGTCACTTGAAGGCTAAGCAGTATCGCCTATGAACAATGAGACAAATTGTGTGGACACCTTACGAAAAGAAAAGTAGATTGGTGCATTGATTGGCGCGTTATAAATGAAAAAATGTTGAAAACGCTATTCAAAAATACATATAATCAGTCAATATATCTATTATGATAGGATTTTTTTCCCTTAAAAAATTGAGATTTGGTACATGGTCATATAATATCGTATTAGGTTAAACGATCAAACAAAAGTTAACTTTTAAATGAAAAGTAGTCGAAAAAAAGGCGTAAATAACTTCTTGTGCATATCCCACTTTCGGTTCTTGTTGGCCAGGTCTGTACCTTACAGTACAGTTACAGTGCTAACAGGCACTTGATTTCTTGGAACTTTGTTTGATTTTGTCTACTCTGTATCTTTAGACCACCTGAAAATAACTTTTTGGTTTATCAAGGCAGGGTGTGTTGACAATATCGACGAATAGGGTATAGGCTATATCTTTAGCCCAAAGTAGAACTTATATGTCAATTCATAAAGGTTACCTCTTTATCTAGCACTAGACAGTCTAGATTCTAAACAAACAAAGTTGAACAAGATAAGGTGAAAAGAAACATTTATTTCTAAAATGGCATGTCTTTATCCTGCACCAATCTTGTCAGATGCAAATTTTTCAGTTTTGGACTGGACAATAGTCTTAATTTGTTTTTTAAGAGCTGGAATGTTCTTGCGGATTTTACGGACATAAATTCCTCAAAATAATGAAACGAAAAAATCTTTACTATTACAAAAAATAAATCTGCTTGTCACCCTTAACCCTTGTTAAGTTTTCTTCCCCTATAATGCTTCTATTTTGTGTCACCAATATAATGTACAGCTAAGATACAATTGTCTTCAAAGGAAATGGGATACTAGCCATTAAATGAATAAAGGGAAAAAGGAGAAAATTTCCATCACAGATTATCCGGATCACCCTCAATAGTAATTCCAATATACCATTTAAGCCCTGATAATCCCGTGGAATCACGTTGATCTCTTACAATAAATTTTTCGTGTTTTCTTCTAAATGTAAGGTCGTGAAAAGGTCGTGTAGACGATAGATAGTCAACGAAATTTGTTGATTAAACTTCGTCTGATAATAGCAGTCAGATATTCGCTTGTAAAACTAACCAGTTATCTAATATGGATTTAGTCATATCAATGAACCCTCCGTTGATGTAATAAATAACTGATCGACATCGATCTTTGTACTGTTTAAAGAATATTTGAATTTGACAAGTCAGGGCTTAAGAATATGTTGTATTATTTCTCCCCACAATATACTTTAGGCTCTTGACTAAATTTGACGGATGATGTCATAGAATCTACGTCTAGTGTGTATCGTTTCATTGATACAGCACAATATACAGGCGGGAACGTCTTTTGTACTTATTGTTAAGGCAGTTATTGTAAGTCGCTAGAAAACGGAAAAACTGAAAGGCGAGAAAAAATTGTCCTATGATAAAAATGTTTTGGATCGTGTTTCAATTTGCTTTCTAGGCAAGCTAAAGATAAGCATCGGTTACTGATGTCTCTGTTGGAGACAAAATTACATACATGTAGATATCCATAGCATCCACGTCCTTGCAATTATATAAGATACAAAATGTATCGCTCACTCGTATTACACATTTCAATTTGAGATATTTTCCATTATTTCATTTGATAACACCTCCAGAAATCTTCGACCCTCATAGATAAAGACACAAAAATAATTATATTCGGAAGGAGAACGGAAAACACATTAAATCTAATCAAAATTAGTACAAGTTCAACTCGTTTTAATGTTGCTGGCGTAACTTTCTTTCTTTTCTATCTGTGCGAAGCTCATCTGTCTCCCAAATGAAGTCGGTGTAATAACAAAAATGTGTGTCATCACAAGTGACTATTACAGTTTTATTGAAAGGGACGAAAAGTTAAACAACCTTGTTCTCAGTTTGGTATGAATAAATAAAATTACTCTTACAAACTTGGCTATTGTTCCAAGCCTGGTTGGACAGTCGCTTTATAACTTCTTTCTTTCTTTGACTTGTTGAGGCTTAAGAGAAACTAGAAAACAGTCACCTAAAATCTCTTGAAGCTCAAAGTGGAAAAAAAAATAATAGTAGTAAGAATAAAATGGACAGGAATTGTCTCTTTTCTTTTTTATTTGTTTGTTTCATTTTTATTTGATTTTGGAAGCAAATATTTGGAAACTTGTTTACATCAATAGAACTTATTCGTCGTGTCATGCCAATACATAGCGTCGGTATAATTTATCAAACAGATTATTGCTGTGACATTTATAAATGACCATAATGGCCTAACATGACATATCCAATTGTTCTTTTCCTCAATAACTACAATAGCGAGCCACATTAGTTGACCGACTACACACCACTTTTCGATAAATAAATGAATTTGGTAATGAATATCCTATGGGTAGAAAAATTCGATAACTTAAAACCAATTCTAGGTTTAGTCAGAATTTCTGTGAAAATCAGTCAACCACTTATGTTTTACGGACTGAAACAAAACGAAGACTTGCTCCACCACAGACATCTAACACGTAAGCACTTTAAAATTTACACGTTGTTCTGTTTCGATAATATGTAATATAATGTAATCAATTCCATCATTTAACGATCTTTGCATTACCGAATAATACGTCATGCCGTATTTGCATGAAATTACATAACTGACACTCTTTCTCCTGAAAAAAAAAATGTTTGTGTAATATATCCTAAAACTTCAATTATAGAATTTTAAAAGTATTTCAGCTTGTTCACCTAGCAAATAGACAAGTGGTTCAAGTCAGTACCAGACTGCACGACCCCGCGATTTTTGCATTGAGTGCAAATAATATTTAATTTGATGTTATTTTGTTGATCTTCAACACCGGTTGCCCATATCGATGAAGCCCAGATTTCCAAGGCTATTTGTTACATGTATGTTATTGAGGATGATGAATAAATTAAAACGAAGCGAATGATATGCTTCAACTTAGATTTAATTATCTATATAGTACCCCAACATGTGACCTATTTTCAACGATTCATCCGAAAGACTGTATGTATGGGAGGTCAGCCGTTGGAATCGAACCCATCCCCTCAATTACCACGAGATTCGTCGATTACATTTGCCGTGACACACAGTAACCGCACCACTTAACCTAACCCCCACTTAAAATGCTAATTGACAAATGTATGATACATGCGAACTATGATCTGAAAGCCTAAATATTTATTGGATATTGTTATTTTCACGCTGTAACGAATACGGTTCATTCCTTATTTTTCCGTTTTAATCAGGTGCTTATTTCGTAACATTATTAAAACTGAGCCCAAGTAGTGATCTACAAGTCAGTCGTTGTAGGTTTGATTAATTCTTTCCCAGACGACGAAATTTTACACTTTTCATAATGAACGAAACTGCAGATGACAAATTAAATATGGCTTGGCTCGGATTAGTCTATAAAAGGGAAGATAACAATTTTGGAAAAAAAAAATTCTGCAATGGAGAAGACCGGATTGTTTGGTATAGGCTAAAGGTATTAAAGGGTGGTGAATTCTGGTATTTAGTAGCTTAGGTTAAAAAAAAAAATAACCCGAAGGCACAGCTCTAGAAGTGTTCTGATGTCTGAACCAAGGGGGTTATTGCTTCGACATAATAAAGACTAGATTATATGAAAATAAATAAATAAACAAATGAACAAATAAAGTCTGGATAACGGTAACAATGAATTTCCAACTAGGCTTGAAACTATTATCCAACCCGTCAAAGTTCTTTTTTATTCATTCCAACAAGGCGGCAAAAGATAATAAACCTGTCATACATTTTAACACGTAAACATTTACAAGTGAAAGACATAATTGACACCCTTTGAAGACAGATGGAATTCGCACTGATAGGAGACCTGGAAAGTCACTCCCGTAACTGTAAAGCGACATGTACTAATTAGACTTGTAATACGATTAAATATATCTGCTTTTCCTTCCGGCGCCATATATTATTTTTGTTTGTCTTCCTTGATAAAGGTTTTAGATTCCTTGGGGTTTTATCAAATGGAGAAAAAGAAAACTTCTACAGACAAGGAAAATGGTAGACAAGTATTTTGTTACTCATAGATTTGTTCCATCCAACACTGACTGTTGTTTAACTACGCCTTCTACAACGGTAAACTAAAAGAAAACCGATTGGGGACATCAGTTACCGGTGTTATTTAATGCTTGTCTCTAATGCAAATCCTCTAACACGATCCAAAATTCCTTACTCTTTTCCTGTTTTTCTAGTCCTTCATATTTCATAGCCATGCTTATTTAGTTACAGCAATGCATTAGTGAAAATATCATCGCACAGTAATGGACAGCTTGAATTAGGCACAAACAGTGACTTAAGACATCACAAAAATGGTTGCAGGTTTAAGTAGTTTTCTGTCCGACCTTGTACAAGTATATATTCCCCAAGGCACGTTTTGCCATGTCTGATTTTGATATAGCCAATCTGCATTTGCTCGCTGTATCGTATCTGATCATGGTCTACAGCGTCCGCAAAAACTGATTTGTTTGATCTTAGGTTGTATCGTGTTGTGTGCCTTTCTCTTTTTGTTCATACTTGCCTGTGTTGTTTACACTTTAATTCTATCCCTGAAAGCATATTCCGTTCTTTCTGATACTTTTTTGTCACTGTCTGCGACAGTGCACTCCCTTATGTCTGATTGCGTTCTACATTACTTTAACGCATAGAAATGACCCTCCCCTACAATATGACCAGGTCATTATTCTACGTATGGAAATGACCACAGAAGTCATTTCACTACGTAGAGGAATGACCCGGGTCATTATTCTACGTAGAGAAACGACCCTCTGGGTTAATTTCTCTACGTAGAATAATGACTTAGGTCATTCGTCTACGTAAAGAAAGGACTCATGGGTCATTCCACTACGTAGAGAAATGACTCATGGGTCATTTTGTAGTGGAGGGTCATTTTTCTACGTTACACGTATGAGAAGGTCATTTCTCTGCATTACACCGGCAACAGTACTTCCTACTTTGCCTTCATCGGTTTAAATTCTTCTGCAAATGCTCAAGTTATGCTGTCCATTATGCTACATGGCTGTCTACACGTTTTTGTACGTTTCGTGATGACGTCATTTTGATCCACTTTGTCTGCAAAGGCACGTTATGTGCTATCTATGCATGTTCTATTTCGTGTACAAGAGCGTCTTTCTAACCAACTGATCTTCTTCTAACTTGGCGCAAAAGCAGCGAGGAATTTAAAACAAATGTGAACACGTACAGAGCATGTTAACATTGTATTCTGGACATATAGCGATAGGGGATACTTTTAGATTCTTATGAGACAATGTGACATTAACCATCATATTCAAATATAGTAAAACCTTTTTATCACACTCCATCTTATTCCTCATCGCATAACGCGACGATACCTGTAATCGACTGAGAGCTTGAACGTAGGGAAACATGCTACGTTAAAAAATCCAGGGAGTCTTCATACTATATTAAAGTTATGTAAATATAATTATGTTTATGACCTATTTACCACTGCAAACGATTTTTTTTCAGTTCACTGCTGTAACATGTGAAACATGTAGCAAAAGATCAGCTAAATCAAACGATATTATCCTGCACACATGGTTATCGTAGGACAACTCTGTGATACATATAAATTGTCATATAACACGATTTTTTTTTTCTTTTCAGCAAGGCTTCTTTCTGCTCTTCACGTGACCTTCAGCATGTAGTGAACACAACTTTCCTGTCAACATGGTGTGCTTTAGCAAAGGGAGATAGTATACAACATGACATAGATTGTGGGAAAAAGAAAATTACCAAAGTATGCTGCATGGAGAAAGGGTTCCCATGGGGTTACGAGGGTTTTATAGATTTACCGGTATTACTATAGGGGCCGATCTGGATAATCTGTGACAGATATTATGTCTTTTGACCTTTGTTCACTTAACCGCTTATATCCCATTACCATTTAAAGACAATTTTTAACAGCTTCTATCCACAATTGTGAAATAAGGAAGGAACACTTTTTTAGAGAAAGAGAGAGAAAGAAACACGTGTTCCTAAAAAGCTCATAGCGCTCCAACACTCAAATCAGGTATTGAAAGACCGTGATTAAGATTTAAACCATACCATTCAACTCTTTACCACATAATCCTACTTTTAACGACCCTGAGAAAGAAAGCCTGTGAATACATTGTGAAAAAAAGGAGAAAATGCTGGTAACCAGCATTTTCTCCTTTTCCCACAATGTTTTCTACCGTTTCCAAATCAAATTTCAATTTCTATTTCACCTTTATTTTGCCGTCTGCAAATGTTTTCAATTTGGACCAGTCCAGCATTTTGTCGTTTGGTAATGAGTTAAAGATGCATATTGACTCCTAGTCATCCAGTTTTTTAGCCAATTTTATAAGTATTCTATACTTGTATCTTTATATCAAATGTTGTACCTGACGGTTGCAATGTTGTACAGATTACAACAATAGAAAATGCATTTCATTCTATGTAGGTTATCCAGAATACTACGGTGGTTGTTTTGGGTTAATCTTAAAATAAATCTTTTAAGATTCTTTAACCCGTACACCCTCTATATTTTCTTTTATCTAAGTTTAAACATTTAATTCGTCTTCAAAACACCATCAAGCTCAATAGCGTTTTATTTTTGTTTCTTTTTCTTTTTAGCTTATACAATGATAACTGTCCTTCAGGTATCAAAATGGATACCGATCATCTGTTTAACTTGTGTCGGTGAGATATACCTATAGCTTGATAACCCAACTTGTTTCAGATATGGAAAATAAATCCAAATACCGAAAGAAACCTCGCACATAGTCAGATGTAGCAATGGCATCAGCCTTGGGAGAAGTCAAATCTGGGCTTATTGGAATATCTGCAGCAGCCAAATCATTTGATGTGCCAAGGATGACTTTGTCGGACAGAGTGATTGACAAAGTACCTATTCATAAATCAAAAATGGGGATAAAAACTGCCATGACTGAAGAAGAAGAGCTAGCTCTCTGTAACTTTATTTCGGACATGACAAACCGAATTAACTTTTAATCTTTGATAAATGCATACTGTCTAACAGGCAGATTTTTCTTTAAATTTTCACACTTAAAGTATCTTTAACTCTGAACGATAGGAAAAAATGACACCTATCCGTGCTTGTTTCGCCAGAAAACAGTGACGAAGGTCACTGTGGAAGTCACCTGTTTAAAGAAAAATATTGGATAAAAGCTCAGCAGACATAATGGCACAAGGAGAAATGATCATTTTAGTAGAAACAGTTCTACCTCAACAGCTTTCAATTTGCAGCTTTCGTATGCTTGTTTAGTGAGTACCGTAGTGCCAACAGTATTTTGGTTATCCCACAATGACAGTTCACAAATCCAGCTTTTTGTCTCTATGCTAACACTAACAAAGAAAGTGCTATTTGTTTCAGTGCTGCAATAGTATTTCCATATGAGCGAAAAAAACATTGGTGCACTTTTGATTTACTGTTCATGATAAAACGCACGCGCAGTAGGATGCGCGCCACCATTTGTAATATACGGCGTTAATACAAAACAAGAGGGCCATGATGGCACTGTATCGCTCCACTGGCTAGTAAGTCAAAATACTACAAGCCAAACATTACAAGACTTGGCCAATTGCTTTTTAACTAGAATACATACAAAATTTTCTTCTATAAAATCCTATGAGAAACTTATGACCCCAGGGAAAAGCCTTTTTTGGCTACAAATCTACACTTAATTTAATCCTGGTGGAGGTCCACAAGTTACAGCCCTATATCAAATAAAAGGTCTAGAATGTGTGGTTATAAACAAAAAGATTTTCAAAGTTTGCTCAATAAAAGATTCTGTAAAACTCAAAACCCATGAGACAGGTTAGCCCTAGGTCTTATGGTTAGTCACAAGAAAATTTATCAAGTTTTCACTATAAAAACCCATGTGACCCCTGGAGTAGGGCCAAACTTGACTCCAAGGTTATAATTTGGGTCTTCAATGTAAACACTATGACCCCAGGCCAGGGACAAATTTGACCCCAAGGCTTTAATTTAGGCGTCGTTGGTAGACATCAACTAGATAAAGCTACAACATGCAAACTTTGGAAGCCCTAGGCCTTATGACTGGGTGCGAGAAGATTTTGAGAGTTTTCCGTACATAAGTCCATTTAAAACTTGTGACCTCCCCCCCCCCGGGCTGGACAACTTTGACCCCGGGGTTTGACCCCGGGGCTATAATTTAGACACTCTTGGTAGACAACCACTACATAAAGCTACATGTCAAATTTGGTAGCCCTAGGCCCCATGGCTACATAGAAGAAGAATTTTAAAGTTCTCCCTATAATAGCCCATGTAAAACTTGAAACCCCTGGGGCCCGGGGCAATAATTTGGACAGCCTTGGTAAAGGTCCACCAGATAAAGCTTTTGCCAAATTTGGTAGCCGTAGGCCCTATGGTTAGGTAGAAGAATTTTATAATTCTCCTTATATGTAAGCCTATGAAAAATTTGTGCCCCCGTGGCCAGGCCAAGTTTGATCCCAGAGCTATAAATTAAAGAGACTTTGTAGAGGTCTACTAGATGAAGCTTCATACCAAATTTGGTACCCCTAGGCTCTATGGCTAAGTAGATGAAAAATCTTGAAGGTCTCCCTATATAAGTCCATATAAAACCTGTGATCCCCCCAGGGCGGGGTTAATTTTGACCCCAGGGCTATAATTTGAAGAAACTTTGTAGAGGTCCACTAGATAAAGCTACATGCTACATGATTGTTGTAAGGATAGAGGAGGATGGCCACGACCTCCTCTATTCAATATATGTGGCTAATAAAGTTATTAAAAAAAGAAAAGCTACATGCCAAATTTGGTAGCCCTAGGGCTTACAGTTTCAGATAAGACGATTTCATAGATTTTTTTAAAAAATCAGTTTTGTTTCCATCGCAACCAGAGTTTTAGAAGGAATCAAATTCCTTCAAGAAATACTGAAGAGAACCATGGCAGGATCATTTCTGTCAAGTTTCATCAAAATTGGATGGGTTGTTTCATATAGGAAGATGTTTGAAATAAAAGTTAATGCACGGATGCACGATGGACGCCGGGCCATGACATAAGCCCGCTGGCCTACGGCCAGTGGAGCTAATGAATATTAATATGCTGATACATAGATACATAGATATAAAACTTTTTTTTCACAGAATTTGATTCCATCAAAAGCTCCGGTTGCCATTGCAACTGAATGGATTTTTTTTAATGAAATTCTTAAAAAATTTTCTCCTCTGAAACCATGTGTCCGATTTTGAAATAATTTCACAGAAATGTTTCTTGGGTAACCCTTTTCAAATAATGTTTGAGAAATTTTGATCCGTCAAGAAACATGACTCTAGTGACTGGGGGCTACTTGTACTATACTGATACGAAGAAATTCTTAAAATTTCTACTCTAAAATGGCTGGTCATATTTTGAAATAATTTCACGGATAATATGTTCCTTGAGGGATCCTTTTCAAAAATTGTTCGCGGAATTTTGATCCGTCAAGAATCATGACTCTGGGGAATGGTAAGACATTTAAGAGTTGAACCTAAGTATTGGTGAAACCTTTACAGTATAATTATGCGAGTTGTCGTCGTGATATGACTGAAATAATATTAAAAACGGCATTAAACATGATACACAGACTATTTCATAAAAATACCAATAAAAAGCAGATCCTTTCTATATGTGGCAGTACTTAAATTCAAAATGTAGAATACAAAGTTTAAAGAACTCGTAGCTTTTTTTCATAGTATTGACTGACCAGATAGTTTTCGCTCTTAAAGTTGGGACAGGAAAAGAATATGGAACTGGCAGTTTTCAAGATTAAAGTCTTGTCAAACGCGAAACGTGAAGAATCTAAAGGGTTTGTCATTGTGTTTGTCAGAGTATTTGTTATTGGAATACTACAATAACCATTGGGCATCCAGTATAATGCCTTTAAAGGATTTCTGATATCCCTTCTGC
This sequence comes from Tridacna crocea, assembly GCA_943736015.1. Classification (NCBI taxonomy): domain Eukaryota; kingdom Metazoa; phylum Mollusca; class Bivalvia; order Cardiida; family Cardiidae; genus Tridacna; species Tridacna crocea. The sequence continues at coordinate 47,593,952 of OX031057.1, read as the reverse complement.
CTGTGTCCTCACACTCATACTTAGTTGGATGTTGTTTCTGTAATCTTGGAAATTGTTCTATATACTTATTTCATTTGCAGGGGTTAATTTGAGGGTAGCCTCTAAAGCCTGAGGCAGTCGAGCCTTATCAGTCGTTTCAAAATGAGTCATAAATACATGTACTCGTCATTTTTTTAAAATTTGAATTCAGAAACAGTTGTGCACCGTATTTTTTAATTCAATTAGAAAAAAAAAAATAAAGTCTACAATGAATTTGTAAACTATCTGCCCTGCATTTGTTCCTAGAAATTTGAAAAAAAATGAAAGAATTGTTCGATACTTGTGGCACGTGTAATCCAAACTTTTGTGTGGTCACGTACGACCTCGGGATATCTATGATATATTTATATTTACAGCTTCAGATCTTTCTGTAAATGCCAGTTCAGATCACTGATAAGAAGCGACAACATTGAGTCGACATCCATGATTTAGTTGGAGGTGCCTCTCGATGCCCGGCTGTTGTTTCACAGACTGGATGATGAAGTGACAACATTGCAACAATACATCTACTCATCCATCAAAAACTCTAGCTGCCATGACAACCAATTGGAATTTTCTAAGAAAATCTTTAAAAATCTCTGAAATCGCTGGTCAGATTTTGAAATAATTTCACAGAGAAGTTCCTTGAGCGAAATTCTGACCCGTTAGGAAACATGGCTCTGGCGAATCGGGGCTACTTGCTCTGTACAGAAATAAGGAAATGCTTGAAAATTCATCTTCTCTGAAAAGAGTTGTCAAATTTTGAAATATTTTCTCAGAGATGTTCCTTGGGTGACCCTTTTTTGAAAATTTGTTGGCGAAATTTTGATCCATAAATAAACATGGCTCTGGTGAATACGGGCTGCTTGCATCATACGGAAATGAAGAAATTCTTACAAATTCTTCTATGAAACGGCTCATCAGACTTTGAAATTATCTCACAGAGATGTTTCTTGGGTGACCCTTTCCAAAAATTGTTCGCGAAATTTTGATCCTTCGAGAAACATGGCGCTTGTGAATGGGGCGCACGACATAGAAAAGATTTTTTTTTAAATTCTTCTTCTCTGAAACAGCTGGTCAGATTTTGAAATAATTTCACAAATATGTTTTTGGGGTAACTCATTTCAATAAATAACCAACTTTCGATTCGTCAAGAAACATAGGGGCTACCTGCACTATAAGGAAATGAGAAAAATTCTAAAAAATTTTTCTTCTCTCAAACCGTTGGTCAGATTTTAAATACTTTCACCGAAAAAAAGTGACTCTGTGCAAATTGTTCTAGAAACTTCGATCCATCAAGAAACATGGCTTGATGGCTGTGAACTATTTACGCTAAACATAAACGAAGAAAATCTTCTTCTCTGAAACTGCCGGTCAGATTTTTAAATAATTTCACAGCAATGTTCCTTGGGTGACTCTTTTCAAAAAATGCTCACAAAATTGTGATACGTCAAGAAACATGGCTGTGGTGATGGCGGTTTTTTGCACTACAGCGACATGAAGGGGAATTACTTAATTCTTCTCTGGAACGGCCGGTCAGGTTTTGAAATAATTTCACAGAAATGTTTTAGGGTGACCCTTTTAAAAATTGTAACGGAAATTTTTATCTGTCGAAAAACAATAGTCAACTGTTGGCACTTGCATGTGGTTCTCTTGTTGGACCTAATGCTTTTAGTCACTACCGAGCACGTGCTCTTCTTCAAGAAATTGTCCTTGGGTGATCTATCCAAAAATTAGTTAGAGAATTCTGATTCATCAAAATCATTGCTGTTGTGATGATTGCAGAGACAATGAAAGATTTGAAATGACTTTTGCAGGTGACCTTTCAAAGTTGTTTGGCAAAATAATGATTTTGTTGCCAAAGTTTCAATACCTCAAAAATAGCTATGGTCCTATCAAAAATTCAGATGAGCGATCCTGGGCCCTCTTGTTTAAATTTCATGTCTTTAGTGAAAACGTCATCGTTATCAGAACGATGACATGTAGATCTACATGTTTATATGTTTTCATCTCTTCATCTGAAATTAACAGCCATATTGTACGTGTTACCCTACTTTCCGGACACCTTGTACATGAATTTTCATTAACAACAAAAGACAAAGAAATGCACTGTCAGGCCTGCTGTATTCAAACGAACCATCCGAGCATCGAATTGGTTGAGATTCAGTACAAAAACATGCTCGCGAACTATGATATAGCAAGCCGAACTTTTTCTTTTTTACCCAATCTTTCTTAACATCGCTTCCACTCAGACGCAGTGCCACCAGTGGGGAAAAAAAGAACACTCTTCTCTGCTTACATAGTTAAACGCAGAAAAGAGCCGTATCTCGGCAACGTAGCAATAAAATATATATTCAACATTCGTATGAGACAGTGTGACAATAAGTTTCATATTTGAGAGTGACAGCAGCTGGTTTGTATACATTCCTGACGCACGCTCATACACAGATTTACCAACTGCCAAACGTTTCATCGCATAGTGCGACTTCTGGAGTGCTTGTATAGAGGGTAAACATACTCTAAATCTACTTTTGGTCTACACACTGCTGATCGACATCTGTTTTTTTTCTAGCACCCACAGAGGCTGAAAGTGGAGTCCAAACGGATGTTAAAGCGATACTTTAGAATCGAAAGGATTGGTGTATACGATTCCAGGGAAAAATGTTATCCCATAAATCAAATATACTGGTTATACTCCTGTTTCCTCTCTCATGATGTTGGATTCGGATGGCATTGTCTTGCAGAAAACCATTTCGCATGTTTTTGTCATTGTGATTTTTATTAATGTTATTTTCCCCAGTCTTTGTGCTATGTGATGTTCGTGCTACGGCACTGTTCAATTCGTCTCTTTCTTTTCTAAGCTCATTTGGTGATAGGTTTTAGAAATCGTCATGGAAGGAAATTTGTTTATCTTGTCTGCTCCTTTGTTTTCAACATGCAAAATACCGTACGTTTCTTGCCTAGAAGATAAAAACCAGATCGTATCCCAGATGGCCCATAGTTTGAATATTTGTAAGGGAGTACTACGACGTAGACCTCAAGTTTATCCACGTGATGCCCTCGGGGAAAAAAATTAATTCGCTGAAATGTGCCCTTCTCACAAACAACTGATTTGCGGCAACTTTGATGTTATGCATCAGTATTTTCTTGTTCATTCATTAAATTGCAATAAAACGGGGTTATTTGCCACTGTATTACAATAAATTCCATTTGTATCAAAATATTGTATGATGGTATTAAATCACGCTTTTAAATCTGCTGCCTAGGAATTAATGCTGTACGAATCGGCAAATTTGCCGTAATATTGTGATCTTTGGAGAGGAACTCTGCATTATGTATCGTTGAAAAATTTTTCAGCACGTATGTAAACGCGTCCGGTTTTGGCAGTTGAACACGTGAAAACACAAACTAATAAAAATCGGGAAGGTTTTTATCTTACATGCTTGACAATACAAGAGGATGGTATAGGTCATTGGTAAGCATATACCGTTCTTTCTGATACTTTTTTGTCACTGTCTGCGACAGTGCACTCCGTTATGTCTGATCGCGTTCTACATTGCCGGTGTAACGCATAGAAATGACCCTCCCCTACAATATAACCGGGTCATTATTCTACGTATAGAAATGACCACAGAAGTCATTTCACTTCGTAGAGGAATGACCCGGGTCATTATTCTACGTAGAGAAACGACCCTCTGCGTTCATTTCTCTACGTAGAATAATGACTTAGGTCATTCGTCTACGTAAAGAAAGGACCCATGGGTCATTTCACTACGTAGACAAATGACCCATGGGTCATTTTGTAGTGGAGAGTCATTTTTCTACGTTACACGTATGAGAAGGTCATTTCTCTGCATTACACCGGCAACAGTACTTCATATTTTGCCTTAAACGGTTTAAATTCTTCCGCAAATGCTCAAGTTATGCTGTCCATTATGCTACATGGCTGTCTACACGTTTTGTACGTTTCGTGATGACGTCATTTTGATCCACTTTTTTTGCAAAGGCACGTTATGTGCTATCCATGCATGTTCTATTTCGTGTACAAAAGCGTTGTTCTAACCAACTGATCTTCTTCTAACCTGGCGCAAAAGCAGCGAGGAATTTAAAACAAGTGTGAAAACGTACAGAGCATGTTAACACTGTAGAGCTTTATTCTGGAAATATAGCGATAGGGGATACTTTTAGATACTTATGAGACAATGTCACATTAACCATCATATTCAAATATATCAAAACCTTTTTATCACACTCCATCTTATTCCTCATCGCATAACGCGACGATACCTGTAATCGACTGAGAGCTTGAATGCTGTCCTATTGCGTAGGGATACATGCTACATGTACGTTAAAAAATCCAGGGAGTCTTCATACTATATTAAAGTTATGTAAATATAATTGTTTATGACCTATTTACCACTGCAAACGATTTTTTTTTCAGTTCACTGCTGTAACATGTGAAACATGTAGCAAAAGATCAGCTAAATCAAACGATATTATCCTGTACACATGGTTATCGTAGGACAACTCTGTGATACATATACATTGTCATATAACAAGATTTTTTTTCTTTTCAGCAAGGCTTCTTTCTGCTCTTCACGTGACCTTCAGCATGTAGTGAACACAAATTTCCTGTCAACATGGTGTGGTTTAGAGATAGTATACAACATGACATAGATTGTGGGAAAAAGAAAATTACCAAAAGTATGCTGCATGGAGAAATGGTTTCTATGGGGTTACGAGGGTTTTAAAGATTTACCGGTATTACTATAGGGGCCGATCTGGATAATCTGTGACAGATATTATGTCTTTTGACATTTGTTCACTTAACCGCTAATATCCCATTACCATTTAAAGACAATTTTTAACAGCTTCTACCCACAATTGTAAAATAAGGAAGGAACACTTTTTTAGAGTAAGAGAGAGAAAGAAACACGTGTTCCTAAAAAGCTCATAGCGTTTCAACACTCAAATCAGGTATTGAAAGACCGTGATTAAGATTTAAACCATACCATTCAACTCTTTACCACATAATCCTACTTTTAACGACCCTGAGAAAGAAAGCCTGTGAATACATTGTGAAAAAAAGGAGAAAATGCTGGTAACCAGCATTTTCTCCTTTTCCCACAATGTTTTCTACCGTTTCCAAATCAAATTTCAATTTCTATTTCACCTTTATTTTGTCGTCTGCAAATGTTTTCAATTTGGACCAGTCCAGCATTTTGTCGTTTGGTAATGAGTTAAAGATGAATATTGACTCCTAGTCATCCAGTTTTTTAGCCAATTTTATAAGTATTCTATACTTGTATCTTTATATCAAATGTTGTACCTGACGGTTGCAATGTTGTACAGATTACAACAATAGAAAATGCATTTCATTCTATGTAGGTTATCCAGAATACTACGGTGGTTGTTTTGGGTTAATCTCAAAATAAATCTTTTAAGATTCTTTGACCCGTACACCCTCTATATTTTCTTTTATCTAAGTTTAAACATTTAATTAGTTTTCAAAACACCATCAAGCTCAATAGCGTTTTATTTTTGTTTCTTTTTCTTTTTCTTTTTAGCTTATACAATGATAACTGTCCTTCAGGTATCAAAATGGATACCGATCATCTGTTTGACTTGTGTCGGTGAGATATACCTATAGCTTGATAACCCAACTTGTTTCAGATATGGAAAATAAATCCAAATACCGAAAGAAACCTCGCACATAGTCAGATGTAGCAATGGCATCATGCAGCCTTGGGAGAAGTCAAATCTGGGCTTATTGGAATATCTGCAGCAGCCAAATCATTTGATGTGCCAAGGATGACTTTGTCGGACAGAGTGATTGACAAAGTACCTATTCATAAATCAAAAATGGGGATAAAAACTGCCATGACTGAAGAAGAAGAGCTAGCTCTCTGTAACTTTATTTCGGACGTGACAAACCGAATTAACTTTTAATCTTTGATAAATGCATACTTTCTAACAGGCAGATTTTTCTGTAAATTTTCACACTTAAAGTATCTTTAACTCTGAACGATAGGAAAAAATGACACCTATCCGTGCTTGTTTCGCCAGAAAACAGTGACGAAGGTCACTGTGGAAGTCACCTGTTTAAAGAAAAATATTGGATAAAAGCTCAGCAGACATAATGGCACAAGGAGAAATGATCATTTTATTAGAAACAGTTCTACCTCAACAGCTTTCAATTTGCAGCTTTCGTATGCTTGTTTAGTGAATACCGTAGTGCCAACAGTATTTTGGTTATCCCACAATGACAGTTCACAAATCCAGCTTTTTGTCTCTATGCTAACACTAACATAGTGCTATTTGTTTCAGTGCTGCAATAGTATTTCCATATGAGCGAAAAAACATTGGTGCACTTTTGATTTACTGTTCATGATAAAAACGCATGCGCAGTAGGATGCGCGCCACCATTTGCAATATACGGCGATAATACAAAACAAGAGGGCCATGATGGCCCTGTATCGCTCCACTGGCTAGTAAGTCAAAATATTACAAGCCAAACATTACAATACTTGCCCAATTGCTTTTAAACTAGAATACATACAAAATTTTCTTCTATAAAATCCAATGAGAAACTTATGACCCCGGGGAAAAGCCTTTTTTGGCTACAAAGCTACACTTAATTTAACCCTGGTGAAGGTCCACAAGTTCCAGCCCCATATCAAATAAAAGGTCTAGAATGTGTGGTTATAAACAAGAAGATTTTCAAAGTTTGCTCAATAAAAGATTCTGTAAAACTTAAAACCCATGAGACAAATTAGCCCTAGGTCTTATAGTTAGTCACAAGAAAATTTATCAAGTTTTCACTATAAAAACCCATGTGACCCCTGGAGTGGGGCCAAACTTGACTCCACGGTTATAATTTGGGTCTTCTTGGTGGAGGCCCACTAGATAAAGATACAACATGCAAAATGAGATAGCACAAGGGCTTATGGCTACATACGAGTAGATTTCCAGTTTCATTTCATAAGCCCAATGTAAAAACTATGACCCCAGGCCAGGGACAAATTTGACCCCAAGGCTTTAATTTAGGCGTCGTTGGTAGACATCAACTAGATAAAGCTACAACATGCAAACTTTGGTAGCCCTAGGCCTTATGACTGGGTGCGAGAAGATTTTGAGAGTTTTCCCTGCATAAGTCCATTTAAAACTTGTGACCTTCCCCCCCCCCCCCCGGGCTGGACAACTTTGACCCCGGGGTTTGACCCCGGGGCTGTAATTTGGACACTCTTGGTAGACAACCACTACATAAAGCTACATGTCAAATTTGGTAGCCCTAGGCCCCATGGCTACATCGAAGAAGAATTTTAAAGTTCTCCCTATAATAGCCCATGTAAAACTTGAAACCCCTGGGGCCCGGGGCAATAATTTGGACAGCCTTGGTAAAGGTCCACCAGATAAAGCTTTTGCCAAATTTGGTAGCCGTAGGCCTATGGTTAGGTAGAAGAATTTTGTAATTCTCCTTATATACATGTAAGCCTATGAAAAATTTGTGCCCCCGTGGCCAGGCCAAGTTTGATCCCAGAGCTATAGATTAAAGAGACTTTGTAGAGGTCTACTAGATGAAGCTTCATACCAAATTTGGTAGCCCTAGTCTCTATGGCTAAGTAGATGAAAAATCTTGAAGGTCTCCCTATATAAGTCCATATAAAACTTGTGATCCCCCCGGGGCGGGGTTAATTTTGACCCCAGGGCTATAATTTGAAGAAACTTTGTAGAGGTCCACTAGATAAAGCTACATGCCAAATTTGGTAGCCCTAGGGCTTACAGTTTCAGATAAGACGATTTCAAAGATTTGCAAAAAAAATCAGTTTTGTTTCCATGGCAACCAGAGTTTTAGAAGGAATCAAATACCTTCAAGAAATACTGAAGAGGACCATGGCAGGATCATTTCTGTCAAGTTTCATCAAAATTGGATGGGTAGTTTCATATAAGAAGATGTTTGAAATAAAAGTTAATGCACGCACGGACGGATGCACGATGGACGCCGGGCCATGACATAAGCCCGCTGGCCTACGGCCAGTGGAGCTAATGAATATTAATATGCTGATACATAGATATAGTGTAACGTTACATATGTGTATATATCGAATACATTAGGTGTTTAGCATAGTCTACCTTAAAGCAATATACAAACAACATATTTGAGAAGAATATCCTTAACAATAAATAGCATTTTTCATGTAACATGTGGCAGTTTTAAGATTATTTACATGTTTATTGTTTAAGAGCTATTAAAAATAAGTGTTTTCCTAGATTTAATCGAACTGCTCTGAACGTTCGTTCCTGTTTTTAGCTCACCTCAGCACAGTGTGTTCAAGAGGAGCTTTTAGGATCACTCTGTGTATGTCGTCGTCAACAAATTCTTTAAACATCTCCTCCTAAACAGCTTGGCCGATTTGGATCAAAATTGGGTGGAATGTTCCTTGAGTGGTCGTCTTTAAAACTTTTTTTTCACAGAATTTGATTCCATCAAAAGCTCCGGTTGCCATTGCAACTGAATGGATTTTTTTTAATGAAATTCTTCAAAAATTTTCTCCTCTGAAACCATGTGTCCGATTTTGAAATAATTTCACAGAAATGTTTCTTGGGTAACCCTTTTCAAATAATGTTTGAGAACTTTTGATCCGTCAAGAAACATGACTCTAGTGACTGGGGGCTACTTGTACTATACCGATACGAAGAAATTCTTAAAATTTCTACTCTAAAATGGCTGGTCATATTTTGAAATAATTTCACGGATAATATGTTCCTTGAGGGATCCTTTTCAAAAATTGTTCGCGGAATTTTGATCCGTCAAGAGTCATGACTCTGGGGAATGGTAAGACATTTAAGAGTTGAACCTAAGTATTGGTGAAACCTTTACAGTATAATTATGCGAGTTGTCGTCGTGATATGACTGAAATAATGTTGAAAACGGTATTAAACATGATACAATAGACTATTTCATAAAAGTACCAATAAATAGCAGATCCTTTTTATATGTGGCAGTACTTAAATTCAAAATGTAGAATACCAAGTTTAAAGAACTCGTAGCTTTTTTTCATAGTATTGACTGACCAGATAGTTTTCGCTCTTAAAGTTGGGACAGGAAAAGAATATCGAAATGGCAATTTTTTAAGATTAAAGTCTTGTCAAACGCGAAACGTGAAGAATCTAAAGGGTTTGTCATTGTGTTTGTCAGAGTATTTGTTATTGGAATACTACAATAACCATTGGGCATCCAGTATAATGCCTTTAAAGGATTTCTGATATCCCTTCTGCCTGTGTCCTCACACTCATACTTAGTTGGATGTTGTTTCTGTAATCTTGGAAATTTGTTCTATATACTTATTTCATTTGCAGGCGTTAGTTTGAGGGTAGCCTCTAAAGCCTGAGGCAGTCGAGCCTTATCAGTCGTTTCAAAATGAGTCATAAATACATGTACTCGTCATTTTTAAAAAAAATTGAATTCAGGAAACAGTTGTGCACCGTATTTTTTATTTCAATTAGAAAAAAATTAAAGTCTACCATGAATTTGTAAACTATCTGCCCTGCATTTGTTCCTAGAAATTTGAAAAAAATTGAAAGAATTGTTCGATACTTGTGGCACGTGTAATCCAAACTTTTGTGTGGTCACGTACGACCTCGGGAGATCTATGATATATTTATATTTACAGCTTCAGATGTTTCTGTAAATGCCAGTTCAGATCACTGATAAGAAGCGACTACTTGCATGTCCACTAATCCTGTGGTTGAGCGGTCACAACATTGAGTCGACATCCATGTTTTAGTTGGAGGTGCCTCTCGATGCCCGGCTGTCGTTTCAAAGACTGGATGATGAAGTGACAACATTGCAACAATACATCTACTCGTCCATCAAAAACTCTAGCTGCCATGACAACCAATTGGAATTTTCTAAGAAAATCTTCAAAAATCTCTGAAATCGCTGGGCAGATTTTGAAATAATTTCACAGAGAAGTTCCTTGAGCGACCCTTTTCAAAAAGTGTTCGCGAAATTTTGACCCGTAAGGAAACATGGCTCTGGCGAATCGGGGCTACTTGCTCTGTACAGAAATAAGGAAATGCTTGAAAATTCATCTTCTCTGTAAAGGCTGGTCAGATTTTGAAATATGTTCTCAGAGATGTTCCTTGGGTGACCCTTTTTTGAAAATTTGTTCGCGAAATTTTGATCCATAAATAAACATGGCTCTGGTGAAATGGGGCTGCTTGCACCATACGGAAATGAAGAAATTCTTACAAATTCTTCTATGAAACGGCTCATCAGACTTTGAAATTATCTCACAGAGATGTTTCTTGGGTGACCCTTTCCAAAAATTGTTCGCAAAATTTTGATCCTTCGAGAAACATGGCGCTTGTGAATGGGGCCTACTTGCACGACATAGAAAAGATTTTTTTTAAATTCTTCTTCTCTGAAACAGCTGGTCAGATTTTGAAATAATTTCACAAATATGTTTTTGGGGTAACTCATTTCAAAAAATGTTTACCAACTTTCGATTCGTCAAGAAACATAGGGGCTACCTGCACTTTAAGGAAATGAGGAAATTCTAAAAAATTCTTCTTCTCTCAAACCGTTGGTCAGATTTAAATAATTTCACCGAAAAAAAAGTGACTCTCTGCAAATTGTTCTAGAAACTTCGATCCATCAAGAAACATGGCTTGATGGCTGTGAACTATTTACACTATACATAAACGAAGAAAATCTTCCTCTCTGAAACTGCCGGTCAGATTTTTAAATAATTTCACAGCAATGTTCCTTGGGTGACTCTTTTCAAAAATTGCTCACAAAAATGTGATACGTCAAGAAACATGGCTGTGGTGATGGCGGCTTTTTGCACTATGTACAGCGACATGAAGGGGAATTACTTAATTCTTCTCTGGAACGGCCGGTCAGGTTTTGAAATAATTTCACAGAAATGTTTTAGGGTGACCCTTTTAAAAATTGTAACGGAAATTTTTATCTGTCGAAAAACAATAGTCAACTGTTGGCACTTGCATGTGGTTCTCTTGTTGGACCTAATGCTTTTAGTCACTACCAAGCACGTGCTCTTCTTCAAGAAAATTGTCCTTGGGTGATCTATCCAAAAATTAGTTAGAGAATTCTGATTCATCAAAATCATTGCTGTTATGATGATTGCAGAGACAGTGAAAGATTTGAAATGACTTTTACAGGTGACCTTTCAAAGTTGTTTGGCAAAATAATGATTTTGTTGCCAAAGTTTCAATACCTCAAAAATGGCTATGGTCCTATCAAAAATTCAGATGAGCGATCCTGGGCCCTCTTGTTTGAATTTCATGTCTTGTAGATCTACATGTTTATATGTTTTCATCTCTTCATCTGATATTAACAGCCATATTGTACGTGTTACCCTACTTTCCGGACACCTTGTACATGGATTTTCATTAACAACAAAAGACAAAGAAATGCACTGTCAGGCCTGCTGTATTCAAACGAACCATCCGAGCATCGAATTGGTTGAGATTCAGTACAAAAACAACAAAAACATGCTCGCGAACTATGATCTAGCAAGCCGAATTTTTTCTTATTTACCCAATCTTTCTTAACATCGCTTCTACTCAGACGCAGTGCTACCATTGGGGAAAAAAGAACTCTCTTCTCTGCTTACATCGTTAAACGCAGAAAAGAGCCGTATCTCGGCAACGAAGCAATAAAATATATATTCAACATTCTTATGAGACAGTGTGACAATAAGTTTCATATTCGAGAGAGACAGCAGCTGGTTTGTATACATTCCTGAAGCAGGCTCATACACAGAGTTACCAACTGCCAAACGTTTCATCGCATAGTGCGACTTCTGGAGTGCTTGTATAGAGGGTAAACATACTCTAAGTCTACTTTTGGTCTACACACTGCTGATCGACATCTGTTTTTTTTTTCTAGCACCCAAAGAGGCTGAAAGTGGAGTCCAAACGGATGTTAAAGCGATACTTTAGAATCGAAAGGATAGGTGTATACGACTCCAGGGAAAAATGTTATCCCATAAATCAAATATACTGGTTATACTCCTGTTTCCTCTCTCATGATGTTGGATTCGGATGGCATTGTCTTGCAGAAAACCATTTCGCATGTTTTTGTCATTGTGATTTTTATTAATGTTATTTTCCCCAGTCTTTGTGCTATGTGATGTTCGTGCTACGGCACTGTTCAATTCGTCTCTTTCTTTTCTAAGCTCATTTGGTGATAGATTTTAGAAATCGTCATGGAAGGAAATTTTTTTTATCTTGTCTGCGCCTTTATTTTTCAACATGCAAAATACCGTACGTTTCTTGCCTAGAAGATAAAAACCAGATCGTATCCCAGATGGCCCATAGTTTGAATATTTGTAAGGGAGTATTACGACGTAGACCTCAAGTTTATCCAAGTGATGCCCTCGGGGAAAAAATTAATTCGCTGCAATGTGCCCTTCTCACAAACAACTGATTTGCGGCAACTTTGATGTTATGCATCAGTATTTTCTTGTTCATTCATTAAATTGCAATAAAACCGGGTTATTTGCCACTGTATTACAATAAATTCCATTTGTATCAAAATATTGTATGATGGTATTAAATCACGCTTTTAAATCTGCTGCCTAGGAATTAATGCTGTACGAATCGGCAAATTTGCCGTAATATTGTGATCTTTGGAGAGGAACTCTGCATTATGTATCGTTGCAAAATTTTTCAGCACGTATATAAACGCGTCCGGTTTTGGCAGTTGAACACATGAAAACACAAACTAATAAAAATCGGGAAGGTTTTTATCTTACATGCTTGACAATACAAGAGGATGGTTTAGGTCATTGGTAAGACTACACGTTCTCTGAAGTCCGATCTTGATCTATGCTGTCTGCAAAAGTGCCTATATTTGCATGTGACCCGGAAAGTTTTTTTTTCAAAATAAACTAATCGTTACAATGTCGTTTTTCCCCGTTTCTTGCTATTTTTGTGTATATCAGCGCATTATTAATGATAGTTAGTGCCAGAAATTGCATTATTCGACATTTCACATGAGAATGACGTCGTCGTTGTGAAAAAAGTTACGATTTTCATCTTTAAGAACAAGTTTTAACCGAAAATCCAGCATATGCTTTTTAAAGCTACACAGGGGAGAAAGACTGGTGCATACACTCAGAAAAATTTGTAAAACTTTTCTCTTGCTAAAAATTCGACAAGTAATAAAAAGTTACATAAAATCAAGTTGCAAAATATATCTGGACCTTACCTTTGATATTGTTAAGAAAGTGTTATCGATTTTGCAAACTGAAAGCATATATTTTTTCTAAAAAGGGAAAACCACGTATTTTGCGCATACATAGTGTCCATCAGCCAAAACAGAGAGATCTGAATTACTAGAGGTTTCTCAGAAATGTGATAACAAAATGACTTAAAAAATGATTTTCCAATTTTTAGAGTTCAGTAAATGTAGCTTAAATACATGTCTTACAAAATAGGTCAAAAAATATTTTCAAAATCAGGCTGAGGTATGCTTTTCCACAGGTCAGTGATTCTAATAAAATCGAACTAATGAACGATCTCTTGTCTTTACAGAGGATGCAAGAACATATGTTTGGGATAATCCACCTTGGAAATGGCAGTTAAGAAGTTTAGTTACGTGTATATCTAAAACTATGGAAAAAAATGTCTTTGCAGATTGTGTGAAACAAAACCAAATTGTGCACTCTAAAATTAGATGTAGACAGTCCGATGCTCTAAGACGTAGTGATCTGCTAAAACAAAAAAAAAAAAATCTAAAACAAAAGATATTTTGTATTATTGGAATCTTTACTTCTTTTAATTTTACAGGTCATTTGCCTTTGTAAGCTTGACTCCATGAGAATGTTAGAAAATACATTTGTTCTACTGATTAAATGAATTACCATTCTTTTCATCAAACTCGGGCACGCTACGTGAGGTCTGGTGTAACTGGCGTATTAGTGGATCTAAATGAAAGTTAATACCCTTATTTGGATTTGGATTTCTGTATGTTTATTGCCTTCAAATACGATTATGAGGCTGATGCACAGATCTTTTTGTTCAATAAGCATCATAAATATTTCCCGTAGAACCATTAAAAAGGCAAACATTTTTGCTGCTTATGTCAGTGATAAGCTAATTGAGTTGTCCATCATGCCTTGTACAAGTTAGAATAGCTATTCCAAAAATTATAGTCCATGCAACTATTTTGCTGAGAATCATTTACATGTCTAAGAGGTAACGAGAAACATATAGATAAAGCTTGGTTATTCTTGTAATTTTCAGAAGTTTGAACTAACTTTTCAAATGTGTCAAATTCGTGTTTTTGTGGTACGCTGTTTTGACGCACTGTAGGGAAGTATATGTCAAACTCGGGACTAGGTTTGTCACTTTGTTAAAATAATTTGGCAATGTAACTTGCGATGTGCTATTTTCCTTTCACTCTTTACCAAAAACTAAATTTAAAAATATTTTCGGGAGAAAAATACTGGTAAGAAGCGCTTTCCCAATTTGCCACCATGTTTTCTACCTTTCTACAGACATCTAATAGTTTTCGAGTCTCATTGTACGCTGAACTCATCTACTACAGTTGCTTTTTTATGTGGACCAGTCTTAAATCGTGTCTTTTGGTAAAATGGCAACGTAGCATTAGAGTATTATTTGCACTAATCAAATGTTGCTGTTCCTTTTGTGTAAATGCGGTGTTTTTGTTGTTCTTGTTGTGGGGAGGAAAGGGTGTGTCTGTGTATCGATGGGCAACAAAACAACATTATTTTTTGTGATTTGAAATAATGTGAATTATTCTCTGTACATTCCTTCATTATGTACGAATGTAAGATTATGCCGTGTAGTAAAGGGTTAAAAGGGCTTTAAAGGTAAAGCTAAACCACAGCATTTTTGGTGTATGAAATGAATTTAGAAACAAGGTAGTCGTTTCCAAGTTTTGACCTTTCTTCTTGCCGAGATCGTTTTCGGCGAAGGAAACATTGTTTTTGTTTTCTATAATCGTACTGTTCATGTAGAATGCTCACTGAATTCAGTGTATATAACAAATGCCTGCTTCTCAAAACCTCTTTATACCCTAAGTTTACTTCAGCTAGCTTTCTTTCATAATGAAAAGCACCTAAATAGGGTCGTCAAGAATACATTCCACCATGTGCTTAATGATATTTTTATGCAATTGTTGTTTGCATTTATATAGATACAAAAAAGTGATAAAAAAATAAATTATGAGTAATCTGCGATGTAGTTATCATTACTAGATTCAACAAATGAACATACATAAGCCAAACCGTTCAAAAAATACGTTTCATGGCATGTTATATAGATATGACATGTACAACACATTAATGAAATAACCGGATGAGAGGACATATGAAGTGAATATTTTTTGTCTCTGTGTGTCGGTGTTCACAATACAATAAACGGCACTAAGGCTATCGCTTGAACCTAAAATACAAATTTAAATTTTCACAGCGTGCACTAGAAAAATAAATCAATTGAACAGATTTGATGGTAATGATATGTATACAAGACACATATGCCAGACAGAAAAGAAAAATGCTCTATAATTAATTTTTTTTCAGACGAAAAGAACTGTTTGGGAGAACACTATTTTCGTTGCAGCATTTTACACAGTCTGACAAAACTTTAAAAATTTGCTGTATTCGTATGAGATATAATCTTATCGTTTTTGTCGGAGCACCACACATGAAAGTAAGATTTAAGACTTTTTCAAATGGAAAGCATTTGTAGGGAACCCTGAATGTGTGACAAACGATTGATAGAATAGAAAGCATTTCTTGAGTTGAAATTACACTGCATCAGTCGTAAGATGTAAATTCCATTCAAGGGATGATTGAAGGCGATTGCTAACATTGCGAAAGCCGAAGGACGGTTTCTGGTGTCAGACGTCAATGTGCTTCGTTTCTGACTACCGGCCAGGGTACAGTAACGAGCAAAGATTATACTGATTTTCAAGATAATTGATTGTTTTTTTCCATCATAAATACAATAACAAGAAGAAAACCTGCAAAGAAAAATACAACAGTAGGTTTTGGCAACTGTGCACAGTATTGCGAATGCTAAAACATATCGTTTAACTCAGCGGTGGAAAATCCGAGAAAACTAAATATTCTTACCGAAGCAGCTCTCCCCAAAAGTGAAATGAAAGAAACACTAGGAAGAGATACAAAAAGATGAGTCTAAAACTGATGGAGAACTGTACCACATCTTTCAAGTTTTGTTATAACATTTGAATTTGGTATTTTGGATTCAAAGTAGCTGTCCATAGTGTCTATTTTATGTAGTCGTTCATTTAATGTCATATGGCTTATAATCATCTCTTTGTTTATTTGCAGTTTACCTATCTAAAGAATAAAAGTGAGACATGGTTTTACTTTCTCATTGCTTCAATGTTTGAAATTAAGCTCAATATAAAGTATATGTACTTTCTAAGATTTTGTTCTCATCTGGTCTTCAACCCTCTTAACCACCTTCACCACGAAGCCTAGACCTGAGGTTAGTACTCTGTTGATGAAAATTCGAGCAAGGCTGTTTGACCATAGCAGACATGTAATCGCTTGAGCCAGATAAAAAATCCTATTTGTATACCTACAGCTGATCGAATAAGAATTCCTATCGGATTTAGGCCAAATGTGAATTTCTATGTGGTCTAGCGAGATTCCGATTTGTCCTATCTGGCCTATAACATTGACGTTCCATGTATACCTTTTCTAGCTCACCTAAGCACAACGTGGTCAGGGGGAGCGTTTAGGACCACCCAGTGTCCGTCGTCCGTTGTCCACAATTCTTTAACATCATCTCCAATTTGGAACAAACTTGGCTCGGATGTTCCTTGGGAGGTCCTCTCTAAATCTGTTTACAGAATTTGATTCCATCTAAAACTCTGGTTGCAATGGCAACCAAATGAAATTTTCTAAGAATTTCTTAAAAAATCTACTAGTCTGAAACAGCTGATCAGATTTTGAAATAATTTCACACAAATATTCCTTGGATAACCCTTTTCAAAAACTGCAAAAAATTAATCCGTGACGAAACATGGCTATGGTGACTGGGGGCCACTTGCACTATATGGATATGAAGAATTCTTTAATAATTATTCTTCTCCGAAACCGCCGGTCAGATTTTGAAATGATTTCACAGAAATGATCCTTGGGCAACGCATTTAAAAAAAAAAATCGCGAAATTTTGTCCCTGGTGACTGGGGGCTACTTGCAATATACGGAAATGAAGAAATTCTTAAAAATTATTCTTGTCTGAAATCGATGGTCAGATTTTTCAATCTAAAAATCTGGTTGCAATGGCAACCAAATTGAATTTTCTAAGAAGTTCTTTAAAAATCATCTCTGAAACCGCCGTTCAGATATTGAAATAGCTTCACAGATATGTTTCTTGGGTAACCGTCCTTAGTAACGTGTTCAAGAAATTTTAATCCATCTAGAAACATGGCTCTGATGGCCGTGGGCTATTTACACTGTATGGACTATTAAGAAATTCTTAGACAGAAATCTCTGAAATCGCTGGTCAGATTTTGAAATAAATTCACAGAAATGTTCCTTTCATGACTCTTCAAAACATGTTCACAAAATTGCCATCTGCCAAGAAAGAAGGCTATGGTGGTGGGTGCTATTTGCATTTTACGGACACGAAAAAGTTTTTTTTTAAATTTTTCTTCTCTGGAATGGCTGGTCGAAATAATTTCACAGAAATGTTCCCAGCCTGACCCTATTCAAGGAAAACTTTTATCGGTCGAAATTGTTGGCACCTGAATGTTTTGCTCTTGTTCGACTTTATGATTTTAGTCACTATCAAACATGTGGTCTTCTTCAAAAAAGTGTCTTTGGGTGATGAGTTGGGTCACTAGGTCAACAAACAGAAATTCCTTGTGGACGCTTTAGAGGCCACATTTTAAGCTTAGTTGACCTGAGAATTGGTCAGAAATTAAATTACTCGGAGTGGATAGAATGACGCCTATTGACTCAGATGAGCGATCCAGGGCCATCATGGGCCATCAATGTTCTGTTCTGTTCTCTTTTTCCCCGTCATTTTGTAGGGTAATCCGAGTATTCCAGTTTAACAGGAGTCATATTATAAAAGTATTGTACTGTACAGCCTTTTCCGTTGTAGCAATTTTAATTTCCCCTCGCTGACTTGATTGTAAAGCAACCGATACTTTGGAAATATTTATGGACTTGTTTGTTTCTATCCCTGGAATGAAAATATAAACAAGATAAAGCGGTTAGTTTTGTAACGACTAGGGCTGTAGTCACTAACCTTTTTTACTCTTAGTCTGACTTGGATTAAGTAAGTAATGCAGTCTGTGATATGCTGAACCCTTTTCGTTTAGTCAATCAGAAATATAATCACTTTTTAATTCAGAAGGTTCAAGTATTTTGGGGACTGGCCGGTAAATACGGGCCCCAATAAACTAAGCTACTGTGGACACTTCGATTTTTACTGTTCCTTTATTTGCTTACCAGCATTTTCTCCTTTCCACATATTTTCAGAAACTTTTTTCCGCGACTATTATCAGGGGGTGAGGACGACGTGTTCTTATATTTAATCCAGGCTGCGTTAACCGCACATGCTACATGCTGATTGCATTTTTAACTTAGGACAAGAACGATGATATGATAATGACAAGAATATATGTATGCAAACTGAATTATGCCATGTGAAATCAAAGGACTGAAAGTCCTGAAAAGCGGATTTGTTAACCAGTTTTAAGTTATGATTAGATTGAATAAAAAAAAAAATCACACTTAATATATGTATAATATGCATTAAATAGAAGATTAAGCAAGGACAATGGGGGTCAAAGTTGTTTTACCAAGTGTGCTGTGCAGCAAATTTATTTTGCTATTTATTAGAGTACTAACTTGATGCAACGATTTGATCTGTTTTTTCATGATGTGTTGTATCTAAACTTGCATATGACCGTATATCGTATTTGAAAAAAAAGTGAAGTTGGGGTGAATCAGCTAAAAGTTAAAGTAAAATAGTAAGTACGCAAACGTGTACACATGTCAGTATCTGGTTAGGGTCAAACCGATAACAATGTACAATCTTTAAAAAAAAGAATATTTTTCAAGGCTGACATCAACATAAAATGAGGACGTTTGGGAGGTAATCAAAAACAGTTTTTTATTTACACGTGCTTGTTTCGTCAGAAATCTACGGTCTTTCTAAAACTTTAAAATTCATCCTAACATTTAACTATTTTTTTTTGTAGTAGAACGGTGTAGTGTAGCTCCATGTTAAGATGCTAGAAAGTAAAAATATTATAATTCTGTTATAACAAAGTATTAAGGTGTACAATTGTCAATCAGATTCAGCAATAATGTACAAATTTGATCAAAGAGTACAAGATATTGCTGCTTGCACATCCATTCAATATGAATTGTTTGTGCCTTCTTGTTAGCTCTTTACCAGAGGACAAAACCTTTTACTCCCCCCCGACCATTCCAATTTTAAAAAAAAAATCTATTCAGATTTTCATACTTCCACCAAACTCGAAAATGACTTATCCATGAATTTTAGCAGAGAAAATCATTAGTAAAGAAGAAAGATAGATTTAAAATTGATTAAAAAGAAGATTTAAAAAAAGAGGTATTTACTTAATGGGCTACATAGCCTCTTTGGTATTATTAGATTTCATGCCACAGTTCTGGAAAGCCTTGTCTGAATGGTACATTGTACATAATCGATTACAAGCACCGTCGACAACGATTCATTTTCAAATCGGTATCAAGACACAGTGCCAGGGTCCGTATTCACCAAACATTCTTAAGAACATTCTTGGTCTAATTCTTCAGAATTCTGTCAATGTGAAAGTAACAGAACATTTGATTGGCTAAACCATTCGGTTTAGCCAATCAGACGTTCTGTTACTTTCACAGTTAGAAAAAGTTTGAAGAGTAAGACAAAGAATATTCTTAAGAATGGTTGGTGAATACGGACCGTGGTGTAACAAAAAATAAACAAAGTGACCCATCACTGAGGTACAATTCCATGATAAAACGCCTAAAATTGCATCATTTTACTTACTATAACCGTATGCTTTGTATGAAAAGAAATATATATTTAGTCATATTTATTTGCCTTCTACAAACAAACAAAAACTGATTTGAGGCATATAATTTTTACAGCTCCTTTTTTTGAGTATTAAAAAATATTACCATAAATATGGCTCAGAATATGTGGTTTGTATTGGTAAAGGGTAGAAAAATTGCTGGAAGAAAAAAATAAAGAAATACTGATGTCTTGCTATCCAACAATATTTTCATAAACTCTTTCACACAGAACTCATAAAACATGCGATTCTCAAAAATTCTCAGAATTTGACTTTGTATGATGCAGAATTCAAGGGTCAAATAAAGGTCTTATGGACAAACCATTATGCATTCTGAATACTGATTACATGAACCAGTGACTGTGAGTTCTGTGAAATGGCAACCCAGGGCTGGGATTGAGTCCAGAACCTTCAGGTCCTAATGCAAATGCTCTACCATTTTGCTATAAAAGCTCGCTTTGTAGCAAGACATTATGAGTGTCCCATTATAGGTCTAAATTCTGGTAATAACTTTTTTCTCCTGTTCTAGTTTTTTCAGTCACATAGGTAGAATTCAGCCCAATTTATATCAGTTTCTGACTTGTTGTCCGCAGAATCATTTAAGGAGCCTAAAATCTGTCATATGGAAGGAATGAATAATGCAATGGCATCAACTTGGTGACCATTTCTGATTAAAACAAAAAGTAACTTATGCACAGTTTGTGGACTAATCTATACAACCTTACAAAAATTAACTCGCCTCTAAATGTGGATAGTTTAGGTTCAAGCCTTACTGGAAGCTGCATGTTTTACTGTTGGAGTGTCTTTAGGCAAGACACTTTGAACAACGCCCAGTACTGCTGAAACCTAGGCATATCTAATTATGCCAGTTTTAGCAGTTATGTGACTGAAATAATATTGATAGCAACATTAAACATCATTCAATCGGTCGATGTGGATCTGAAATTAGCCTGCAACGGTAATCTTTATCTAACATTTCCTAAAGTCTTACAAAATGTAGCTCTTAAGTTTCTGAAAACATTGGCAGACCAAAATAATTTAAATATTTTTTTTCATGCTCACTAACGTCATTTTGCCCGTTCCATTACACCATATAGGATGCAAAGGGTGCTACTAAGGTAAGTTAGGCTATATTATCCCATTTTGAAGAATATTCAGAAAAAAAATTCACGCAGCTGATCTAACTGGCTGAGCTTTACTTAGGTACATGGAAATTTTAGGGTTTTCAGAAAAAAAAAAAAAAACTAGGAAAGGTGGTTTTGGTGTGAGATTATGCATTAAATCAGCTTGAAAACGTTAATAGCTCACCCTTGGTTTTGTAAATATGTGAACTCAGATACACTAAACATAATGACTACATCTTCCTGTACCATAGCACTTACAGCATTACAAATCTTCTCAGACCACAAACACAAGACTTTCTAGAATTTTATATAGTGGACATAATGATATAGGCTGCAAAGAGTTCAATTCTAAAATAATATGCTCATATGAATGGAATTTTACTATGATAGGGTGTCTGATCTTAACATATTTTTGCTCTATTATAAACTAAATTTCCTCATTCTGAAGTATAAAGTCCATGTATGTATTGATTTGAAACTTCAATAGTTAGGTTAAACAAAAAAACCTAACACGCAAAGAAATCTTCTATGAAAAAAATAAACAGTTGTATTTTGTATGTAAGTTACACACAGTGTGATGAGCAAAGTAAAAATTGACTTTAAATAACCAAATTGAAACTTTCACGTAGCCAGTAAAAATCCTACTATTGTTATTTCAATGTGTGTGTGTGTGTTTTCTTTTCTTTTTTTTTTTTGGGGGGGGACCCCCTTACAAGGCAGTATCTGGATTCAAGATCAGACTGAGTACTCAGTGCAATATGTACCTGATCTACACTGTCTACTGTCTGCAAAATGCCCTTTAGTAGCACTTACCAGCTTATGGATTAAAGGAATTCTGTCCATCTATAAAGATTTAAAAAAACTGTCGACACACTTTCATCCTATGGTCTAAATTATTGGCTCTTTGCGTGAAGCACAGTTTCTAATTTGGGTTGAGCAGCAGTTCATCATAAACATTTATATTATGAAACGAAGTGTACATATTCTAAATATGCTCTGTACATGTACTTCAAATTCCAGTCATCAATAATAATCGGGGAATTTAAATCTACATGTCTAAACAGTGAAACGTATGATTGATTTCCTGTGGATACTTTGTCAAAAATCTACTTGCAAATTCTGTATTCCTGATCTTAAAATCTTTATTCTGTTGTATGAAAGGTAACAAAATAAAATTCAAGCGTATCAGAAGGACTTCTACTCCTTCATAACAGTTTTTAAGTCACTTAGTCTTAAAGGTGGGTATTTAGAATTTTAACATCACACCTAATTTAAAAATATATGTATAACTGAAATTTATATGAAAAAACAATACAATTTATTAATAATCAAGAAATCGTAACATTTCAAAAACTTTTTTAGTGGTATTCCCTTAAAAGGCTACGTAGCCTTTTAAGCTATATTTAGATCTCCCGCAAAAAATCAAAATAGCATTGTGAGAAGGTTAAGTGAGTAGCACGTGACTAATGACTTTTAAATTCAATAACATAACAAACATGTAATTATTTTCCAAATGTCTAGAACTATGAACGCTACGTTTGGAGCCTCGTCCATATATTTCCGGTATGTAAATGGGCGAGAATCTGATTTATAAATAGACAGTGTTTCCCTTCATTGTCGACCTGGGATGTAGTAAATCTCTAATTTCTCTTGCTGTCGAATGGTTTTCGACTACTTGGCTTTTATGAATGAAAATTATAAGGCTTTGGGAGTATAAGGATAATTTTTTGTATTTTTATAAAAATTTCTGAAGGGCCACCTTTAAAACCCATGCTATATAGTTAAGTTAGTGGATGTCTAGTTCACTGAGAAGGGCACGAATCCTCAGTATAAATTCATGTCACGGGTTCGTACTTGATCGGGACCGTATGTAACGAATAATTCCTTCATTCGATAAATGGAGAGAATTTTTTTCACATGCAATTTTGTATAAATCAAATGTCATCTAGATTCCTGTTAACCCATTACCACACAATTCCTACTTTTGACGCCTCTGAGAAAGGAGCCTTTAGAAAACATTGTGGGAAAAGGAGAAAATGCTGGTAACCAGCATTTTCTCCTTTTCCCACAATGTTTTATACCCTTCACAAAACAAATTTCAAATTTTCAGTCACTTTTATTTTGTCGTCTGAAAATGCTTTCAATTTGGGCAAGCTTAAAATATTGTCGTTTGGTAATGAGTTAATAGACCGCAAGTTCTCCATTTCTTTTAAAGTTTCACAGAAATGTTTCAAACAATTCCGATATTCATCGATATACGAAAAGCGGTAAGAAGGTGCCGAATTGACATTATGGTTTTTTGAAATGGCTTTAAATTCTTTATGGTCAAATTCTAGCTAGCTATCTGAACAGCTAATGATATAATACATAGTTGAAATTTTTAAGAATTAAGTGCTTAAAATCTCATTGTTTATTTGGCAATGGACGGCACAAGGTTCTAATGAATATTTTATCAATGAAAACGAGGCCAGTCTGTAAATAAATATTATTTAACACGCGTTTGGCAAGATCTATCTTTTCAATCATTAAAACATCAAAGTCTTTTTTCCAGGACTCGGCTAAGCAGTATTTGACACACTTTGCGCAAGATCAGACATTATTTTAACAACTACCAAACCCTATCAACGACTACAAAACCCTAAGACGTTCTATCTTTAGAACAAGATATTTAACAATTTCAGCATCAAAGTAAAACCGGAGACTTTTGCCACCACTGTAGATCAAGATTTTAGCTCTTTACGGTACGCTCGTCTTGTTGAACCTACAGTGACAGAGTTCGAAAATACCGCATCAGGTACATTTGTTAAGTCGTCAAAAGTCTGAATCACCATCGCCCATTGCTTTGCCAGAGAAGCTATGGATGAACTACGAAAGAATAAAAAAGAAAAAAAAAGACATGAATATACATGTATACACGTTATCTTTTCAAGGCACGGGAATGTACATGTATATGTATATCGTTCTAAATCAAAGACTTGCATTTAGCAAAAAAAAAAAATATTACATAGATTGAACTAAACCTATTTTTGTAATGAGAAACATGATAAAAATTCAGTCGACTAAGGCTAAAATCATTGTGACAAAACTGTACACAATGCATATGGTAAAAGTCAAAATTAGATGATGACCGCAGTGACTTTCTAGCGCATGTGATCAATGCTCTAATGAACTCATATAATACTGTTTCTCTGTGACATGTCGAAAAATCCTTTTAATATCACACAGTTTATATTTCCGGTCGTAAGCCTTCCTTTTCTTCCCCAGACGATAACAGTTGATACGTGTCTTTATTACAAGTATGTGTAGGTGACAAATTAAACGTTGTTGAAATGATGAATTTTGTCCTTGAACTGACGGGAGAAAAGGATGAAAATGGAGAAAACACTCTTTACCTGTGAAAATCGTTATGGGAAAAGGGGAGTACCGATGATATTTTGTCTCTTTAATCAAACTTGTATTCGTAAGAAATGTATAACTACAAGGATGTTTGATATAAAGTCAATTCTCTTTGTATAGTGGACCGTTTGTTATTTCGTTGGCTACAATATCGAGTCGAAAACCGACCAAACTTCACAATGATAAAAATAATAATAATGAATAAGAATGATAATAATAGACCTTGCCACAAGTTCCTTTTGCACGGAACCATAAATCTTCTCGGCTTTATAATCGTAAACAAGCAGCAGCTTGTAGAGAGTGTTTACCGTACCTGCTGAAACGAAAGTCGAAAAGACACCGATATAAATACTTCCATCTACATGACTGGTAATTCAGTTTAGTTTGCAACTCGCAAAAAGGGACATTCCGAAGGTCCGGGCAGGCGAACCCAAGACGGCATTTTACGACTGCATTGGATTTTGTGCTGCAGAAGACTTGCGCAAAACAGAAAGTGTGGTTTCCTATTAGCCTGCGTGGACTGCTTAGGTTGATCTAAGACGCTACTTTACGCGAATGTCCGAATGCCACTTGTCGAGTGTTGCAGGCCACATTTCTTTAACAGCAAAGGAACGTATCAAGCAAAAGCAAACCATTTCTTTGAACGAGAAAAATATGCTGTAGAATTTGAATCTTCAACTGAAATACTAGTATATAAATGTAAGACCAAATATTTGGATTAAATTGTAAGGTCCGAGGTCGTAATTCTGAACTAATATAAATAACATTGTTATTTTGACCTGGTCCTAATCTACACAATGAATAGAAGAAGCGTGATCGCAACCTATACAAGGAATAGACATTACTCAAGTGGTCATGAGAATATAAGGGCAAACTATTTTCTTAATTTCCTTGAAAACCGTGGGAGATCGTATTCTACTTTCCGGATAAAGACACTTTCCAAGTACATGTTGTTCCACTCCGAGATACTGGACATATAGTTCATTGAGTCTAAAACTCTTTACCAAACGACCGAATTTCCGATTCAAAATAAATAAAAAAGCAAAACAAGACCAAAAAAAAATAAAAGGATACAAAATGTGACTGAAATAATGAGATTTGTCTTTCAATGATACAGACAAAAATATTCGAAAAGGATTAAAATGGTGGTCACAGGCAATATTTCCTTTTTTTCTACAAGCTTTGCTACATTATTCATCAGGGTACTAAAACTCTAAATGGTTTGATAAAGAGCTATTGGAACAAATGGACATATTGAACGTGGCACTGTTGGTCAGAAATACCAGATGAACGCATTGTTAGGAAATGACAGTGGCACACATTTATTGGACACACGTGTTAGCTTGTGAGATTATTTTTGATGGAGCATTAATTGACTTGAGGAGGTTTACAAAATACTCGTGAAGTAAATAAATTTCGTACGCTCCAGTAACTGAAGGGTCAGCAGGCCTATGCCATGGCCTTCTGTGTCCTTTCTGCGTCCGTCCGTCTAAGTATCTATATATTCCCGTTTTACTATATATCAGCTTTCATCTAAAACATCTTCTTTTAAAACTACCCATCTAATTTTTATCGAACGTCGCAAGAATGGTCCTGTCCTGGTCTATCGGTCTATCTCAAAATTACTTTAAAAATGATTTTGGTAAAAACTCTGGTTGGAATGACACCAAAAACTCAAAAAAAAAAACCAAAACAAAAATACATTAAAAAAGATAAATTCCTTAAAATTAAGCATGTGTTAACATCTATGGGGGGTATCGCTTTCTTCCCCTAAACAGCCCTGGGGCCACAGAATTTAGATCTAAATGAGCTAATCACGGTGAAACATAACCTCCTTGTTCCTATTTGGTCCCTGGCTACCAAATGTGCAATGTTAACTTTTACCTAGACCGTCCCAACTATAGCTGTAGGGTCAAAATTTGTCCTGCCTCAAGCACCACAAATTAAATACATTGGCCTATATGGTGAAAACTAAAACTGATCCTGTTTTCTAATTAGAGCGCGTTCAGCTCTACCGAACGTCGAGTTAAGATTTGCCCAAACTGTGCATCACAAATTTGTCAGATGTATATGGTGAAAAAATTAGGAAAAAAATCTCCCTGATCTGACTTCTAAGACCTAATGCCACCTCTACCACTGTCCATAAATTTTGTAAGTCGGTCGGGATGTGTTTAAATCTGGATAAAACAAAAATCGTTTTTTTTTTCCAAAAAGGAGGAATTTTGAAGAACGAAAAATGATTTTATGATGGAAAAGAAATTGAAACAGTTTCCCTTCAAAAGTATTTGGGATCAATAATTACGTCTAGGTTATGTTGGTCAAGTCCTAAGAATAATCATGCAGCACAAGTAATAAAAGCTTGTTACAGTATATACAGTTATTAATTTAAATTATTTGACTCAATGGTAAAACCTATTCTCTGTTTTTCCTCTGACGTCTTGGGTTATGAATATAGTCAGTCTATTGGAAAGGTTCACATTGATTTCTGCAAACGTGTTTGATGCCTTAATCAAAGTAGCGCAGTTTTTTTTTTCATAAACAGAATGTGGAAGATACTCTACAGCAGTTACAATGTACCTATATTTCAAAGCGTAATTGGCTAAAATTAACAGAAATGTTAAATAATAGATACCCAAAACAGTGTTATGATATGCTTAGGATACTAGATGAAAGTGGAAAAGTGACAAGGGCATCAAAAACTAGACAAGTACTATTTGAGTATGGATTTGGATTTGTTTGGATATCTAACGTTGTAGGTGATCCTTGCCAATTTCTAAAATCTTTCAAACAACGTTTAATTGACTGTTCTAAGCAATGGTTGCATGAGAAAATTATTAACTTACCAAAAGCTTAACACTGGACTACCAACATTTTTACTCATTGCTTAACGTAGAGAAATATCTGTTAACAGACATGTCCCCGCAAAGTCGCCGCATATTATCTAATTTTAGATGTTCTTGTCATAATTTGAACATAGAAATAGGTGGGAAGAAAAATATTGACTCTAAGTTCTATTGATTTTGTGACTCCTGTTTGAAACGTAACGTGTTCGTAATTGAAGACAGGGATGTAAAAATTTTTTCTTTTTCAACTCGTCCTGTAGGACGAGTGGGTAGAAAAAGTTACTCGTCCTTATGGTATTATCACTTGTCCCAACTTTCGGACTTGAATGACCATTTCTTCTGCATTATTGCTATAATTATGCCAAATTGTTTGGTGTATTAGATTGATTGCTGCATGAAACTTGAATAAAGTTATACATATGTATATAAGATAATGATCAATTACATTTGATCATTGTTTTGCTTGAAGTAAGTCTTATTATTACCACTTTAATCACATCAAAACCTAACTAGTTGAGTTCGGTGCTTGGGACTACAACCCAAAAATTCAGTCATTTCAGACAAAAGACTAAAAGTAACTGAAATACATGTATACCTAATCTTGTTCATGTACATATCAATTGGCCATTGAATTAAAATCAACAAATAAACTGAACTAAATGAATGAACTCCGACATGTTTATTTATTCTGATTCATATCCTGATATCCATCACTTGAACTGCCAAATAAAAAAACTCTGAATAGAACTGTTATGATGCAAGATTATTAATCCTGATCCGAGTTGGTGTCCGACATAGCTACATTTGCTGCCCTGGGCCTTGGGCCTTTAAAACTGGCTCTAGGACCAGAAAGCCTATGGCCATGTATGTGGCGATTTCCACTCTCTAACCATTCTCTTAAGCCTTCAGCAGAATTAAAGTGTTCAAATTTAGGGCCATCAATTTTAATTCTCATTAAAGAACCTAGAGTATCTTGCTTCATAAGAGTTCGATTCTGAGTTTTGAGACCATTCATCAAACTAAAGCCCCTTTCACACTCTGCTGTTGTAGGTGACAATGTTAACATAATATTGATTAAGGGAAGCAAGCAGCTAATATGATCTGTGGAATTATTAGGGGACAAAATACTTTCATATGCTTCCAATAATGTCCTGTCAGTATTTCTTGCTATAAAAAGTTTGAGATCAAACCATTGATCAAGAGCATTTTCTCGTTCCTTTTCACTCAAAAGGGGCGAGAAAGTCTGTATCAATCGCTCAATCTCTTCATCCCCATATGACTTGAACGATGGACTAGACTATCTTTATCTAGCCAACAGTGAAAATCAAATATGTTAAAAAGAGAGTGGGGCTCTCCACCAATATGCTTAATAAACCTTTCCTCCAAGAAAAAGATGGAATCATTCAGGAGATTGTCAATATCAGAGTTAATTATGTCCATAACATCTTCCTGCCTGACACTCCTTCTACACGTGTCCCCAACACCAGTTACAATCTCAACACCTTTGAAAATACCATCCTCACTTTCTCTAACAAAATCTCTCAAATTTCTACCTCTTCGGATTTTCATTCTTGAAAAATTTTCCTTCAAATCACCTATTCTTTTACCAACTTCGGATATCAAAGATTTTTTATCCTGAAAAAGCTCAGAAACATTCCTTACGAGATTAGTCCAATCTAACATGAAGTGTAAAAAACATAAGAACTTCTTTGTTTTCAGCTCATGGAGATAGCCCCTGGACTTTGCAGCATCTTCACTATTACTTGTTCCAATTTCTCCTAAATGAATGCAAGTGACTTCATAATTTTCTAGTAAAGACTTTAAAGCTCTATTCTGACTGGCCACCCATCTCACTTGCTGCACTCCACCATAATGTTTTAACTCTTTATCTAAATTTGAAGCAATTTCATACAGCTCTCTGCGTTTCTTTGGAGAATAATAATAAAATCTGAATATTCCTTTTATAGTTTCTTCAGATTCAAACGGTTCTCCTTCACAGGCAATATAATAGGCTGTGTTCATCAGCTTTTCATATATTTCGTGATTTTTCTTATCAACTTTTTTGACTGATTTTGCTAAAGAAGAGGTTGAGGGGTTTCATTGACTTTTTGGTGGTCTACACATTTTCTATGTTTAAAACTTTTATCGTGGAATTTTAATGTGTCTTTTCTGAAATTTGACGAAATGCCAATAGATTCTATATAAGGAAGACTTTGTGTCGGCCAGGTTAGGATATTTTCTACAAACTTTACAGAACAACTTCTGATCGTCTTTTTCGGCCCATGGAAATTCATCAAACCAAGCTTCCTGCAAACTACGCTTTCTGCGCTTAGACTCGTACTTTTCGCGGATTGGATCTAGATCTAGTTTCTCTTTTTGTTTCATACCTCCATGAAAACAAAAGAATAATCTCTTCATTTCTCATAAGTCAATATCACAGGCAACAAATATGAGGTTGAATAATACTAACTGCTTTTTTCATCGAAAATTCAACATTGCGTATTTATTTAATGTCCATTTCATTCATAATTCAACTACTGGTAAAACTACTGGTTCATGACTTAACAATGACGTAACTTCGTGACGTCACTATTGTATTGAAGATTCAAAGGTTCAGTAGATCTATTATTAGAAATTCATCAAAGATTTAACGTAGTAGACCCCTAATAGAAAACAGCTATTTCCACAATAATATCATCCTACAAAATTTACTATGTTAAAAAAGATTGTTATTGTACTGCTTTAACCAAGCCACTTTTCCCTTTTTGTCTTTTCAAGATTTATCATTTATAAATCTAAAACCACTATATTTTCATTACAAAGAGAAATAGCAATTACCTCCCTTTTCTGAAATCTAACAATAGTATCTGTAAATAATTTCAAGACAGGCATAAACAAATTTCTGGTCCGTTGAAAGTGTGCAAAAGTATTATACCTGTATTAGATCCGTGTTTATCAACTATCAAGAGAACTTTATGCAATTCAGCGTTAGAGGTATTAGAGGTAGTAGAAAAGCATTTGGTTACTCTCCATGCAGAATGAATCGAAACAGGGTGAACGAGGATGGTTTAAAATAAGATCGTTAAAACCCGGCAAAGTGACAATGAATTTTCTGTTCCCTCGTTGAATTTTTTTTTTTCATTATTTAGAGAAAATAAATTCAGCTAGCAATTTGAACTTCGGACACAAAAAGGTAAAGTAGAAATCCCAAAGAAAACCATTATGAAATCTCGAATGTCATGTTTGTTTACTTTACTTTTCACTGCTGATTTTTTTTTTCATGAAAGTATGATTTTTTTTTCAGCCAATTGAACTCGCCATTGTTCATGAAATATACTTTTATTGAATTATAGCGATCGACGAACAAGAGGCGTCGCTTTGCCACGCTTCGCGTAAGTGGTCTACACGCAGCAGTGACTTTTGCTGATTTTCTTTTCACAGAAGGAATTTTGTTTCTTTTATCCTTTTTGGTTTACCTTTGAATTGGATCTAGATGCCATAATAATCGATGTTGTAAATTCTAAATCTGATCAAACTCTGTAAGCATTCACTTGGATATTTTTTGACAGTATAGATCTAGATTTCACTTTGCATAGAATATAATTTTTTGTGCAACCTATTGTTGTACCCACAAACGTAGCATTCACTAAAGTGAATCTAGATTGTCGGATCCTCTGATGGTAATTTCAAGAGAGTTTCACTTTTAAGATAAATGTCTTTTCAACAGAACATGTAACTTTTTTTACTGTCTTAACAGTAGCCGTGATTCATGTAAATGTGTCAAACCAGATGAAAGAAATATTCCTGTTCAGAAAGTTTGATAATACCACCTTGAAACGACAGAAGCCAGGATGAGAAAACAGGAGGGCCAAGATGGCCCTAGATCGCTCACCTGAATTTTTGAGAGGACCATAGCCATTTTATTCGAAATCTGATCAGCCATTTCAGAGAAGAAGAAATTATAAGAATTTCTTTACGTCTGTATAGTGTAAATGGCCCACAGCCATCTAAGCCATGTTTCTTTATGGATCAAAATGTCTCGAACAAAGATTAATGAAATTATTTAAAAATCTGATCAGCCGTTTCAGTGAAAAAGAACTTTAAAGAATTTCTTCGTGGCCATATAGTGCAAGTAGCCCCCATTCACCAGAGTCATGTTTCTTGACCAATCAGCATTTTGCAAACAAATTTTGAAAAGGCTCACCAAACGAACATTTGTTATGAAATTATTTCAAAATCTGATTAGCCATTTCAGAAAATATTTTTTTAGAAATTCTCTATGGCCATATAGTGCCAGTAGCCCCCATTTACTAGAACAATGTTTCTTGACAAATCAAAATTTCGCGAACAATATTTGAAAAGGGTCACCAAAGGAATATTTCTGTGATATTTTTTTCAATATCTGACCAGCGTTTTCAGAGAAGAAGAATTTTTAAGAATTTCTTCATTTCCGTAAACTGTAGTGCGAGTAGCCCCCATTCACTAGAGCCTTGCTTCTTGACGGATCAAAATTTTCCGAATGATTTTTGAGAAGTTTCATCCAAGGAACATCTTTGAAATTATTTCAAAATCTGAGTAGCTGTTTCAGAGCAGAAGAATTTTTAAAAATTTCTTCATTTCCGTTCAGTGCAAGCTGCCCCCATTTACCAAAGGCATGTTTCTTGGCGGATCAAAATTTCACGAACAGTTTTTGAAAAGGATCACCCAAGGAGAACCTCTTTGAAATTATTTCAAAATCTGACCAGCTGTGTCAGAGAAGAAGAATTTTGAAGAATTTCGTCATTTCTGTACAGTGCAAGTAGCCTCCATTCACCAGATCCATGTTTCTTGATTGATCAAAATTTCACTGACAGTTTTTTTAATAGGGTCACTCGAAGAATATCTCTGTGCAATTATTTCAAAATCTGACCAGCAGCTTCAGAGGAGAAGATTTCAAAATAATTTCCTAGAAAATTCCACTTGGTTGCCATTGCAACAAGAGTTTTTTATGGAATCAAATTCTGACAACAATCTTTACAGAGGACCTCCCAAGAAACATTTCTGCTAAGTTTGGCCAAATGGCCCTGCAGTTTTGCAGGAGTAAATGCTTAAAGAATTGTTGACGACGGACGACGGACAATTGGTGATCTTACAAGCTCCCCTTGAGCATGTTGTACGTAGGTTAGCTAAAAAGACACCACAAATATTGTCAGCACTAATGCTCAAACTAATAACCAATCAGAATGCTTTCATTGACTGAGTGAACAATTCCTGATCATCTAATTTGAGATTCAGATCTATATCTAACAAATTGAAATGTACTAGTATT
Source organism: Tridacna crocea (assembly GCA_943736015.1). NCBI lineage: Eukaryota > Metazoa > Mollusca > Bivalvia > Cardiida > Cardiidae > Tridacna > Tridacna crocea. The sequence continues at coordinate 47,561,177 of OX031057.1, read as the reverse complement.
TAGAACTAGAGTTTACAAGGGGTCAGAATTTCAAACATTTAAATCAAACAAGAGGACCATGGTGGTCCTATATTGCTCACCTGAGTACTAAGTAAAAAGGTCTACAATGAAGATGAATACCAGATACTGAGGTTCAAGGCCAAATGATAATGAAACAAGAGCGGCAAATTGTTGCAAGATATGCCTATCCCGCCGCCAGTTATCGAGGAGGTATGATAATTGCAAAGGGCTGGTAATGCAACAAACATGTTTATCATTTCTGTAATCAGTTTGACTTGAGACTTCAAAGTTCCATTCCGGACAATAAAAAAATACAGTGAAAATGAAAATCAAGGATGAATAACTCAAAAACCGTCCTAGGTAGAGTTACTGTTCTTGCGAACAGTACCGGGTAATATTGCACCAAACACGCATACCAAGTTTGAAGTCCTTCTTACTCGAGAAAGTTATATTTCGGACAAGCACTAAACACTGTTAAACTGACGATCAAAGGGAAATCATTCAAAGACAGCATGAGGTAGATTTACATTTCCTGCACTGCACTTCGAAATATTGCAACAAATAAGCATACCATAATAATATTACAATTCGTTCCTACTTAACCCATTTATGTCTAATGTCTACTTTTGTAGATTTTCTCTTTCTGGCCACATACTGACAGGTACTTGTGTGTATTCATGAAATTTGACGTCCTGTCCCTAATAAACCTTTGATAAGTCCTAATTAACCAATAAATTTGAGAAAATGCAGATGAATGTAAGACACACAAGATTTTACTCATGGAGACTGACGATTTTATTCCTATGTTCAAACTTGTGACACCGAGGGCGGACCACTTTGAAAGTAGGGGCATTATATGAACAAGCTTTGCTGAAGTCTACTAAGAGATGCTACATACAAAATATGAAAGCTCTATGCCTTCTAGTTTCAGAGAAGAAGAATTTTAAAGTTTCCCTTCTTTGTTCCGATGTTTCGAACTTGTAACCCCCGGGGCAGTGCCAGCTTGGACCCCACGGGCATCATATGATCAAAGTTGGTAGAAGTTCAGTATTAGATGCGACATACCAAATATCAAAGCTCTACACCTTCCTGTTTCAGAGAAGAAGAATTTTAAAGTTTCCCCTCTTTGTTCCTATATTTCGAACTTGGAAGAGGTCCAGTAGGAGATGCTACACACCAAATAACAAAGCTCTACACCTTCCTGTTTCAGAGAAAAAAGATTTTAACATTTGTTCTCGTGGTCAAACTTGTTACCCCTGGGGCGGACAAGGTTGGACTCCAGGGGCATTGTATGAACAAGCTTGGCAGGAGTCTGCTAGGAGATGCTACCTACAAAATATCAAAGCTCTACGCCTTCCAGTTTCAGAGAAGAAGAATTTTAACGTTTCCAGTCTTTTTTCCTATGTTTCGAAATTGTGAACCCCCGGGACGGGGCCAGTTTGGACCCCAGGGGCATCATATGAACAAACTTAATAGAGGTCCAGTAGGAGATGCTGCATTCCAAACATCTAGATTCAGAGAAGATTTTCAAAGTTGCACCCTTTTGAGCCACACTGAAATTGTCGTCTGCAAATACTTTCATTTTAGACATGGCTGAAATTTTGTCGTCTGGTAAGGGGTTAAATGCCTCTCACAAACAGGTTTAAAACCATTTAGGGAAATGGAGAATTCGTTGAATTGGAGACCAAGATATTCTGAAACTGTATCTAATTATAAATACCATGAATGTCAGTTGTAGGCAAAAACGTAAAGAAACTGTGATAACAGTGAGAATTATCAGCTATGTTTTCCGTGAAGTAGTTCTCTCAAACTAGTCCAATAAATTTATTTTGTATCTTGTGGCAGATATATGCAACCATACAATTAAATACAAGGCGAAGGTGCAAACTTTGTGTTAAAATAATAGAGGTGATTTGCAATATGTTACTCTGTTTACTGTTATGCTATTAAATAATGACATCATCATACTAAATTGAATACGATCTAGTACAATGAATGCACATTATTGATCAATTCACATTCCCTTATACCTTTGCCTCATTCTGAAATGAAACCTGCCTGGCCAGGTAGCTGAATGGTTTGTCATGTACCTGACCCATGACATAGGCTAGTAGTTGTGGGTTTAATAATCAGCTGGTATGAGAAAGACAGCTGACACCCCAGGCTTTGTACTTTCTTTTTTGTTTTTTTTTTTTGGGGGGGGGATTATTTTATTCATTTGTCTTTGGTTTTTCTGCTGTTTTACCTGCAGTTGCTTTGCTTACCGTTTATCTTGCTAAATAACTTAACTTTTCGCTTTGTTAGTAAATCCAATTATTGCTATTTCAAAGTTATATCTTGAGGAATGATAACAGAGCAGAACTGAACAGATTAGAACTTTGTTTCAACTTGAACTACATTGCAGTTTATCGTTATATACAAATGACAAAAAAGCATATATGCAACAATGGCATAATAAATTTTAAAAAGAAAGAAAAATTTGGTTTGATCTACGGAAGTAACATCAAATCGGAGGTTTTAAAATTCAATTTTCACGTTCCACCTATATATGCATGCTCGTTCACTCAAAGTGAAGAGTTCATGCAGACATAAATGGAGATCAAATGGAATTATGGGTTGTTAATATGAAACAAATATGCAGTAGTCATCAAAAGTATTAAATCGTATATGAGAATTGCAGGCTTGAAAACTAATATTCAAGGGACGGCTTAAAATTTCCGCAAATAATAACATCAACTTGTATTGGCGTACAATATCTAAATCATGCACACACAACGACATATATAAACATACATAAACATACATAATCAACCGAAACTTGTGCTTTAAATGTAAGAAATATAAAATATGGATACGGTTCTGGGCTTCTATGCTTTTAAATTAAGGCAATTCTGAATTTGGGAATAATACATAATGGAGTTTTATGAAACAAAATTGCAGCACGTGGCCCTTGAAACATTATCTACTAAATTTAACGTATATTGAACAAAAACATGTTATCTTGAGACCTATGTTGAGATGAAATCGTTCAAATCAGTGCAGGCAAGATTCCGAAGGGATTTAACTTCAACGACTACCCTGATGAAAGTCAGATTTACTGGTAGGCTCAGTTTTTGCACAGTCCCGATCTCCTGGACTTATTTACCCACCGGTAAATCTGACTTTTTTCAGGATAGTCGTTAAAGTTAAACCCCCTTCAACTGATTAGAGCGACTTCGTCTCAAAATATGTCTTAATACAAAAAGTTTTCTGTTCAGTTGTCCAAGGCATTTTAGTACTGGCTGTTATTTTCTCTTGTTGTTATTCACTCCTCTAGTGGAATCTGCAACATAAAACGAATTCGATTACCTTTCACGATTTTATTCGCTATGGTATGGGCTGCACTCATGGTCACCCTGTACCACTGTATTAGCATGAAGTGATACCATAGTAACGTAGAATAAACTCGGATGTTTGCTTTTACAAGGTAATAAAGCTTTAAACGTCCTTAAGGAAGGCGACAGGGGATTTGCTGTACTGACGAACAAAATACGTTTTTCTTTTAATTCCATAGGAATCTTCCCCGTGGTTCTTAAAAGGCTGCACTGTTCGATAAAAGGTGCAACTCAACAGATCTGTTGTTCGTTTAAACATTTATGTCACAGCGATTGAGAAGAGAAGTTTTTACAAGTTGTACTCATCTCTCTCTTTTCTGCTTTCTTGGAACTGCACCAGTACTCGAACAGATTGTGTGGTCCACTGGAGGGTCCCAACGTTGATACCCGGTTCCGGGAATCGACCTCGGGGCCTTCTGGTTACGAGGCCGATGCCCTACCTCACAGCTACGGACACCACGGACAGTGCAAGTAAAATAAGACTGAACAAAATGTAAAGTGTGATCTTTGATCCACAAAATTTTGTTCTGCAACGTTCTGATCAAATTAAAGATATTCAAATTCAGATTTTACTATACACTGAACCAACGTCCTTCCTTTTCATTCAGTTGACTGACTAAACATTAACGCCGATCAGTAACCCAACACGATGATTTAAAATAAGACTTTTATAGAGTACAAATCCTCTTTAAAGTACACATTCAGGGACGAAATTTAATGCTCTTAACCTATCTCAGGACACATATGACATCTTTACACCGCTTTTTAAACTAGGTTGAAAAAAGGAGTGGTTCGTTGTTACAGGTCAATACTCCTTTTTAGCTCACCTGAGCACAACGTGCTCAAGGGGAGCTTTTAGGATCACCCAGTGTCCGTCATGCGTCGTTCGTCGTACGTAGTCAACAATTCTTTCAACATAAACTCCTCCTAAACCGCTGGGCCAATTTGGAGTCTGAAGCACAGGCGTTCGTTTTGTGACGAACTTTGCCAACTATATGATGTAATATATAAGACAAGGTGTCCAACTCTATTCCGTACCGAACACCACTAGTCCTCATTTATCGGTAATTTTCACATTTTCTGCCACCGGAATGAAAATGACGATGGTTTTGTCGTATTCTACGGTGATTTATCTTTCCACTGGTATATAGGACGTTAGAAATAGGTACGTATGAGAAGAGTTACAGAGGTCTGAACTTGGAAGACGGACAATTTTTCTCTCTTACAACTGAGCGACAGCAATTACGAATCCGCTGTGAATATATCTAACGAATTTGATTGGTTAACGAAGCATTACACCCGGTTCTTAAAATAACCGTGTGTCTCTAAAAATAGATTTATCAGCAGACCTTCACCTTTACAAATGCTTTCAGTTTGGACAAGACCAAGATTTTGTCGTGTGTAAAGAGTTAACCCATAAGATTTCAACTCAACTTTTCCATGGGATTTTATACTTAACAGCTTTGAGGAACATTGTGGGAGAAGGGAGCAATGGCTTGTTAAAAGCAGTTTGATGCTTTTTACGCAAGGTTTTCCAAACTGTTTTTATTCCTATTACAGTATATGTCAACACCCTTTTACTGTGTAATTTGATGCTAAACCTGTAGAGTATTGCTTTATTACATACTTCTGGTAAAGATCATAACTGCTATCATATTAAAAACTGACAGAAGATAGACAGCAAAAAAAATCTTTATACGGTACACAAAGGATAACAATTATCGACATGTATCACTGATATTCATGAAAATGTTTTGACCCAAAACATTAAACTTCTGGTGCTTTCGACATTTCACCTTTTCTGTTTTAAATCTGTACCAAAACAACCCAATTCCAGATGAGATATTGACGATTACCTGAAGATGTGCGAATGTACATTTTTTCCTGAAAAACCTAAATTTGGGCAAAATGATTGCATTTCAAATACAAACAAGGATGGTAAGTTATAAGTATGCAAGTGGCATAAGTTTCCATTGCTCTGAGTGAAATAAGATTGATTGTATTGATTGATTGTATGGTGTTTATTGTCGTTTTCAACATTATTTCAGTTATATCACAGCGGCCAATGCACCTATCCATGCTTTCCTGGAGTTTCTTTTACCAGTACTCTGCACAATATTCTTTCCAAGCCACTGGCTGCTTTCCCATATAACCATCGTTGAAAATTGTTGATCAGCGGTGAGAGAGAAATGAATCCTGTTGCGATGACTTATCATTAGTCCTTGGAGAGAAATTGGCCAAGCCAGGGATCGAACCAGCGACCTCCTGTTCTCAAGTCTTGTATTCTACCGACTGTGCTATGGGGGCTTGGCTGATTGAAATAAGAAATATAAGATAAAAGGCAGGCAAGGGTGATGATCAGTAACAGGTCACATGATCCAGATTTAGATTAATGTAAAAAAGATTGCTATCTATTCTATCAACACTCTTGTCCTTTCCTTCTTACAACCAAAATGATGCAGAGGTGTGGATCATGATCAGACAGTTCAGAACTTATGGACTGGTCTCAGATCAACATGCACCAATATTTACAAGTCCTTGCAAAGGTGGCGCTATAATTTGTATTAGTCTGGAAATTTAAAATGTATCTAACTCCCAACAGCATTTGTCATCATCTTCTCTGAACCAAAATTATAATTTGGATCAATATCAGAATGTACATTCCTATCTTAGATAATGACAATTTGATATTTACATGTCCTTAACATAGCATATCCATAGTCTTATCTTAGATCAGCACAATTCAATCTTTATCTTTTCAATTTTAGTGCAGCATTGGTTCTGAAATTTATTTTATTACTTTTCAGACTCTTGACTCCCCACCCTCCCGGCATCTCAAATTTAGTGGTTTGGCTTGGGATAAGGCTACATCGTACAGGTCTGTTCTTAGTCCCAAACACCTTAACCCTTAAAGCCCTGGAACCAACTTACGTTGGGATTGAAGTGTCAATCAAGATCAGACTGCAGAGAATGTACAGTCTGATCTTTGATCTGCAGTTCCTGCCACTATGTTACATATTCTAACAGAAACAACCTTGAAGTAGCAATATTTAGGACAGTTTTCCCTAATTAAAAAGTCCAAATCATTAATTCAGCCCTTTAAGTGTTAACAATAGTGCATAACTATGTGGACAATAACTGCTAAATGGCAAGATAATGATTTGCCTGTTAACACTTTACTAAGCAAATCTTAATTCTTTACCATCCTAAAGTGCTTTAAAGTAGAAAACTTTTGAAAATAAATAAATGCTAATGACCAACAGTTTTACCATTTCCATAATGTTTTTACTTTTCTAACAATAAATAGAAATTATTTAGTCATATTTACTTTTTGGTCTGCTATGTTAACATTTGTACAAGTCTTAAAATTTGGTCATATTGTAAAGGATTAATTGATAGGAAACACCGAAGGAAACGGGGACCAGATTGATTTTTCTTTTACCTCAACGCTTTCACAAGTCCTTCAGGATGGTAAACACCTGGCATTGTTTTAGAGGGTTAACTTGTTTTTTAAATAGCTGCGATTAAATTTGACAAATGCTTCCATGTAAAAAGTTTAATATGAATTCTTTTACATATTTGAAAATAAAACACAAGGATGCGCAATAACCACGGTCGAACGTATTTTGGGCCGAACTTACCCGGGTTCATGATGACCCGTATATTCTTATGCCATTTCAATCAGAATAAAGCTATTTTCTAAATACTGATTATATTTCTAATACTGTACCAGGAACACAACGTTGTCTCCATTGTGTTAAAATTTTCGGGTACTCAATCATTCTTTTTTTTCGTAATGCAACCGCCGGCGGAATACAGACGTTTTATTTTCAGTTGTAAATATAGCGCAAAGACTTGGATTTTTTGCTGTTCTAAAAATAAGCCTGACCTGGTAGATTTATTGAAAATTAAATGAAATACAAATGAAATTTTCAATTATGTTACTTTATATAAAGTTTAAATAATTGGGAAATAAAAATAATTGAGTTACTGTATTTTATGTATTCTAAATAGCATTCTTCGTCCCTTACCCAATGGCCAATCAAGAACGAGATTCGCTTTCACCCCGATGAAACTTGCTGTCGCTCAGTTGTAAGAGAGAAAAATTGTCCGTCTTCCAAGTTCAGACCTCTGTAACTCTTCTCATACGTACCTATTTCTAACGTCCTATATACCAGTGGAAAGATAAATCACCGTAAAATACGACAAAACCATCGTCATTTTCATTCCGGTGGCAGAAAATGTGAAAATTACCGATAAATGAGGACTGGTGGTGTTCGGTACGGAATAGAGTTGGACACCTTGTCTTATATATTACATCATATAGTTGGCAAAGTTCGTCACAAAACGAACGCCTGTGGTCTGAAGGCCGCAGCTTAGCGAAATGTATTTTCTATCGACCGTAATCTAAGCAATCTTGCAACCGTCAGGCGTAATATTTGGCATGAAGATATAAAAATGACTGTATTTTGATAAGACAAAATAATTTAAAACTAACTGAAAATGAGGGCCTCTTTAAAAACTGCTTGCGAAGTTTTGATCCGTCAAGAAACATGGCTCTGGTTAATGATGGGGAGGGGGGGAGTTATTTGACCTATATAGGGAAATGAAGAAATTCTTCTTCTAGGGAACCGCTGGTCAGATTTTGAAATAATTTCAGGGAGTGTCCTTGGGTAACCCTTTTTATAAACTGTTCGTGAAAATTTGATCCGTCAAGAAACATGGCTCAGGTGAATGGGGGCTTCTTGCACTGAAATAATGGAATTCTTAAAAAATTGTTTTTCTCTGATACTGCTTGTCAGATTTCGAAATAATTTCACACAGATGTTCTTTTGGTGACCCTTTTAAAAAACTGTTCGCGAAATTATGATCCGTCGAGAAACATGGCTCTGGTGAATGGGGGCTACTTGCACTGTAGGGAAATGAAGAAATTCTTAAATTCTTTTTTAAGAAATTCTTTAGAAATCTTCTCTTCTGAAACCACTGGTCAGATTTTTAAAATAATTTCACACCGATGTTCCTTGAATGACCATTTTCAAAAATTGTACGCGTAATTTTGATCCGTCAAGAAACGTGGCTCTGGTAAATGGGGGCTATTATTGTCGATGTTGGGGTCAGTCCTAGCAGACCTCGATCGTCCACTGTGACCTTTATTCTTATCTTGAACACTTCCATTTTCCCTAAATTTATTCAAGAGGCGCAGAATAATGGCTCTGGTTTGATCATTTCTGCCAGTTAAATCTCCACGAAATTGTCTCTGTGTTTGGATGAGTGACCTAGTCACGAAATAGGCATCCATGATCTTGATCCTCTCCTGCACCGAATATCGAGTTGCTGGATCCGTTATTGCTTGGAAACAAAAATCGAATGTCGCAGATACAATTCACCTGAAATTCAGAAAGGAATGTAGATTTTCCTGGAAATGACAAGCCTACAAAACTGTTTACATTTTTTTGGACCACCCTGTACTTACACTAAAGCGAAATGAAGAAATTCATAAAAATTCTCTGAAAGGGCTGGTCAGATTTAAAAAAACAATTCACAAAGATATTCTTTTCGTGACCCTTTTCAAAACGTGTTCGCAAGATTTTGATTTGTCAAGAGACATGGCTCTGGTGAATGGCGGCTACTTGCAGCATACAGAAATGAATAATTTCTTAAAAATTCTTTTTCTCTGAAACGGCCCATCAGATTTTGAAATAATTTCACAGAGATGTTCCTTTAGTGACTCTTTTAAAAAGGATGTGGATAAACTTATGAAGAAGAAAGACCCCTCGAGAACACACATGAAATTTATATGAAAGAATGCTACACATGTGTACATTATCCATCCGAAATATTTAAGAAATTAACAGAGTCCAGAGCTCTAAAGTATGGAGGGCTGGATGGTCATAATTGCATAAATGATTTTGCTGTATCATTTGGATCCGATTTCTTTGTGAATTCTACGAGAAAATGTTTGAATATCCAAGAAACAATAACAATGAATCATTTTTGATCCGTCAAGAATCATGACTCTGGTGAATAGAGGCTACTTGCACTAAACGGCAAAGAGGAAATTCTTAAAAATTCTTAAAAATTCTTCATTCTTCTTTGAAACCACTGATCAGACTTTAAAAGAATTACAGAAAGATGTTTCTTGGATGACCATTTTCGAAAACTATCCGCGAAACTTTGATCTGTCAAGAAACATGGCTCTGGTGAATGAGGGCTACTTGCACTATATGGCCATGTAGAAATTCTTAAATTCTTAAAAATCTCCGACGAAATGGCTGATCAGATCTTAAAATAAATAAAGGACATGACACGATGAAAACACATCATTTAATATTAATACCTTTACCACACCAAATCGACTTTTATCGACCCTGATAGAAAAGACCTATGGGCGAAAAAAATCATTACAGGTAAAGGGGAAATGCTGATAACCAACATTTTCTCCTTTTCCAATAATATTTTCTACTCTTTCAAAACAAAAAAACAACTTCATTATCTGAGAAATACTTAATGCAATGTCCATGAACCCATTACCACCCGACAAGAATTTAGACCTGTCTGAATTCAAAGCATTTGCTGATGATAGTTTCAATGTTGCTCATATGAAATGAATTTTCTTTGAAAGGGAAGAAAACATTATGGGAAAAGGAGAAAATGCTGGTAACCAGCATTTTCTCCTTTTCCCACAATGTTTTCAAAAGCCATTTGTTATAGGGATGTTAAAAGTCGTCACTCTGTGGTAAAGGGTTAATGCTTTTAATTAAGATGAGTCTAAATTCTGTCAATTGTTTTAAGAGTTAACCCATTACCACACAGTCCCTACTTGTGACGAACCTGAAAAAGAAGGGATTCTGTAAACATTATGGGAAAAGGAGAAAATGCTGGCAACCAGCATTCTCCCCTTTTCCCACAATGTTTTCTGTCTTTCACAAAACAAATTTCAAATTTTCAGCCACTTTTATTTTGTCTCCTGCAAAAATATTGTTGTTTGGTAGAAGTTAATACACCTTATTAACACTTCGCACAGATCAAGGTAATTAAGCTATCTCAACGATCGGCAAAGGTATTTTTTCTATGATTATAAACATTAAGCGTAATGACCTCAACACATGCAATTTGGCGCCATATTCATTTTTCCGTTTCCTCCCAGTGACAAACTTTTTTCATCATGCGCCATGGAGGTTTTATACAAGCGACCTTTAGGAACAGAAGAACAAATACACCTCCGTAATACAGTATACACAGGCAGTTGTTGCATTAACACGCATTTAAGGATTACCTCCCTTAACTCACCGGTAAATATCGTGTAACATCGGTCGGGTTTTTAAAGGCTTTTCGGAAAATCTCAGCAGCTCCGGTCTTTAATCCTTATCCTGCTACGTCACTAAAATGAAATTTTCAATTCGATAGTAAACCCCCCCCCGAAAAAAATTATATTTCAAAAATATGTTTTATGGAATAAAATCTCCGGATCGGACAGCGTAGATCCAAGATCAGACTGCACGTTCTGTGCAGTCTGATCTTAATCTACGTTGTCCGGAAAACGTCTGTGAGTCGCGATAAGCAGCAAAAGAGTTAAACTTGACAGTTGGGGGTCATAGACTCACTAACTTGTCGGTAAGTATTGTGTAGCATCGACGTGTTCATAAAAGCTTTTCGGCCAATATCGGCAGCTTTCGTCTTCAAATATGGAAGCAAGGGGGGCGTTGATCTCAATTTGTTTAGAGAGAAAGCTGAAGCATGGTCAAAAAAGGTCCTTCGACAGGTCCAAATTTAAAAGAAAGCGAAATGTTTAGATCTGGGTTATTCGCGCGACCTGCAGATGCTGGAATGAGTCATTTTAATTCAGACATATCCCACCACTTTTTTTTACTTAGCTTGACTCATTATTTAGCCATGACTGTGAAAAGGGGGCCTAATACATTTGGGATAAGAATCGATCTAGATCAGCCTGCGCAGTCCGCACAGGCTGGCCTTGGCCGATACTTTTCACTATCAGTCAATTTTCTGTATGTCAAAGGACCATTCTTCCTGCAGATTCAGACCTACATCAGACTACGTGGATTTTATGAATTCCTAAAAATGTGATCACTTGCTTGGTATAATGGTTCAAAGAGGTGCATAAAGCCCACTTTTGCCGGAGTATGGTTCATATCGCCGGTTTACTTCAAAAAGCTAGTAACTACAGCTTGTGTCAAGCTGTAGTTACTAGGTTTTTGAGGTAAACCGACAATATGCCTGTCTACTTCATTTACCAGAAAGAAAAAAGAAATGATTTAAACTTGTCAAAAATCAAAGCATTGCAGACATGTCAAATATTGTTCATGTTATAAGATTTGTAAGTACTAAGGGGAAAAAACATTGTGGGATATATAACTTTGTATCAGCTGTTTTTCCTCCCGTCAGGATCTAGCTAACACCGAATTGCTTTGTATGAGAACTAAGAGCAAATTCATGCGCATATCCCACTATAACGACTATTACTATGAAACTTTTAATGAACCATTCTCTAGCAAAAGGGCATTTTCGTAATGCATTATTCCAAGTAAGCCACCAAGAATTGTGGTTCCATACAGCCCAATTTGTCTATCAACCAATTGGAATATGGGGTTAAATGGTTTGTAACAGGCGAAAAGGGAAATTTGGACATTTGCGTAAAGTGTCGTCTCCGAACATCCTTTGCAGTCCGTGCAGGCTGATCCGAAACGATATTTTCCATTTTTATGCAATTTTCTGTTTTGCGCAAGTCTACTGTAGCAAAAAAATCTAATGTAGTCGTAAAGTGCCGTCTCTAATTAGCCTGCGCGGACTGTGCAGGCTGATCCGAGACGACACTTTACGCAAATGCCCGAATTCCCCTTTTGTTATAGGCTATTAATGGTCCTTTGATATCCAGGAAAATAACCAGTGGCACAAAGGTTTCAGGCAAGGCAAGCTTACGTGGGCTGTACAGGCCGACCTGAGCCATTAATTTTTGCATATGATTAAGGTAAGACCTGTGTAATGCACTTCCGGTGAAAATTCTAACTGGTTGATAAATAAGGATAAATAAGGATTTATGCAGAGATAATATTTTTACACATTTCTAACGGATCAGAAATTCCGTTTATGTCTACCTTGAAATTATTTTTTGATACTTTTGTTAGTTTTCTGAAAAGGGAGGTAATTATTATCTCCTTTTGAATTGAGAATATAGTGTTTTCGATTTATAAATGATACTTCAAAGAAGGAAAAAATGAATAGGTGAAAGTAGTTCAATAATACTCATTTTTAATTATAGCTAATTTTTCAGGGTGATATTTTAGTGGAAAGAGCAGTTTTCCATTATACAGGCCTTACCTTAAGTTCCCTTTTGACATTGCGTAGCTTTTCTAAAATCCATTGTACGTGATGAAGAAAAGGTTCTTATTTCAAACAGAAATTTGTTTTCAGATGTCAACATGATAAACGAATTTACATTTCCGGTAAGAAGACAATCAGCAAGTGGAAAATCAGACTAATCAGCTACTTGCTGACGCCTATTTTGCAGGCAACAGACCGAAACAACCGGAATTTCTGTTTCCAAATGATCCCGTATGCTAGCAACACTGAAATTGATTGATTGATTGTATGGTGTTTAGCGCCGCTTTCAACATTATTTCAGTTTTGTCGCAGGGACACGTGCGCCATCCTCAGAACCCAGGTTTAAGCTCTAAATTACTCTCCATGCATTATCCCTGGGAAAATTGAATGGCAAATCGTTGTTTCTAATGAATTTTCATACTGTCGGGAAGTACCCTAATAGCCAATCGAAAAATCGATAATTAAATGATTCTCTCTCGTAGAGGGGGTATTTTCATTTTGTCAGTTAGTAGATCTACAAATAACATAAGAAAAATCCCAAGGTTGCCAACAGATATGCGGCGGCCATCGGTGATTGGATATCGACAAGCGAAAATTAGAAATGACAGCGTATTTGTAATAAAAATAGTTTGAAAGAAAAACTGAGATAACCAATCAAAAGGCTTCATGAATGTATGAATGAATGAATACTTCATGAGACTGACGAGGAAACGACATCCAAATAACACTGGGTCGATTACAGAATGAATCGAAACTGTTTAAACGAGGATGACGGTTCACATATCCGTACTTTTCTGTAGTTTCTTTAACCAGAACTCCGCACATTTTTTCTTTCCAAGCCACTGATGGTTTTCCCACATAACCATCGTCGAAACAATAATCAGCGTGAGAGAGGAATAAATCCTGTCGCACTGACAATTATAAATCCTCAGAAAAAAAAGGTTGGCGGAGCCAGGGATCAAACCCTTGACACCCTGTTCTCAAGTCCTGCACATGCACTACCACTGAGCTGCCGGGACTCAGCACTAATACTGAGAAATAAGGCATATTAACCTATCATCGGAAAATGTGAAATCCTGGTAAACATTTGTATCATTTATGGCTTAATTAATTAATCTCTCGTCTTAACCCTTTGGCTGCTAAACACGACTCGCCGACTTTTAGCGGATAGTGTAGATCAAGATCAGACTGTACAGAACGTGATCTACATTGTCAGATATGGAGAAATAATTCCCCAAAACATAATTTTGAAACAGCAATATTTGGGTTATTAATATGGTATAGAAACTTTAATCTTAGTTGTATAGCAGGATAAGCGTTAAAAATTAATGCTTTCAAGTTGGACTTGTCCATAACGGTGTTGTTTGATTCAGAATTATAGGAGCGGACCCCTTTCACACATTAAGGCTAAATTGCTACACAGGGGATTCGTCTGTAACAATACTATATGGCTTGCAACACGCGAAAAGGGGCAATCGGACATCTGCGTAAAGTATCGTCTCGGATCAGCCTGCGCAGACGACACTTTCCGTTTTGATGCAATTTTCTATTTTGCACATGTCTCCTGAAGGACAATATCTAATGTAGTCGTAAAGTGCCGTCTCGGATTAGCCTGCGCAGATTGCGCAGGCTGATCCGAGACGACACTTTATGCAGATGTCCGAATGCCCCTTTTTACGGGTTGCAAGCCATATTGCAGTGCTCAGTGAAAAAGAAGAGGTAGGTGTAAACCCTTAAGCCACTGAATAACTTGACAAAACTTTCAAGGTGATAGTAAAACCCCAAATTTTGCTATTTTGAAGATATTTTAGAGAGAAAATAAAGAAATCTTATCGGAGAGTGCAGATTCAAGATCAGACTGAACGTTCTGTGCAGTCTTATCTTGATCTACACTGTCCGTAAAGGTTCAATGAGTCGCGCTTAGCACCCCAAGTGTTAATTTCATGCTGACCGAGGTCGATACATTTTGCTGAATCCTTGGTCCAGATACTCTCTTTTCAGCTCACCTGAGCACAACGTGCTCAAGGGGAGCTTTTAGTATCACCCGGTGTCCGTTGTCAAAAATTCTTAAAACATCAACTCCGCCGAGACCACTGGGCCAATTTGGACCAAACTTGGCTTGAATGTTCCTGGGTGGTCCTCTTTAAACTTTAATTCTATTCTGTCAAAAATTCTGGTTGCCATGGCAAACAAATGGCATTTTCTAAGAAATTCTTCCAGAATCTTCACTGAAACCGCGAGCCAGATCTTAAAATAATTCCACAGAGATGTTCCTTGGGTGAACCTTTTAAAAAAGTGTTTGCACAATTTTGATCCGTCTCGAAACATGGCTCTGGTGAAGGGGGGCTACTCACACTATACAGAAATGAAGAAATTCTTAAAAATTGTTCTTCTCTGAAATCGCTAGTCAGGTTTGAAATAATTTCTCAAGGATGTTCTTTGGGTGACCCTTTTCAAAAACTGTTCGCGAAATTTTGATTCATCAAGAAACATGGCTCTGGTGAATGGGGGTTACTTGCACTATACGGACATAAAGAAATTCTTGAATATTCTTCTTCCCTGAAATAGCTGGTCAGATTTTGATATAATTTCACAGACATGTTCCTAGGGTGACACTCTCCAAAACTTGTGCGTGAAATTTTGATTCGTCGAGAAACATGGCTCTGGTGAATGGGGGCTACTTGCACTATACGGATATGATGAAATTCTTGAAAACTCTTCTTCTCTGAAACACCTGATCAGATTTTGAAATAATTTCACGGAGATGTTCCTCGGGTGAACCCTTTAAAATTGTTCGCGAAATTTTGATATATCAAGAAACATGGCTCTGGTGATTCGGGGCTATACTTGCACTATACGGACATGAAAAAAATCTTAAAAATTCTTCTTCTCTGAAACGGCTGGTCAGATTTAATTAAAAAAAAAAAAAAAAAATCACAGAAATATTCCTTAAATGACCCTTTTAAAAAAGTGTTTGCAAAATTTTGATCCGTCAAGAAACATGGCTCTGGTGAATGGGGGCTACTTGCACTTTAGGGAAATGAAGAAATTGTTTAAAAAAAAGATTTTCTGAAAGTAACGGTCTGATTTTGAAATGACTTTTACAGGTAACCTTTCTTTTGAAAATTGCTTTGCAAAATAATGATGTTTCCAATGTTTCAATACCTCCAAAAACAGGCTATGGTCCTCTAAAAAAATTCAGGTGAGCGATCCAGGGCCATCTTGGCTCTATTGTTTCGTAGAGTTATTCTCTTATATCAATTGACTGTTCTCATTAAGCAGGATCATAGCGTCGGCTCAGAACTATTACAATCAGGTAGGAACACAACCCCAGTAGTTGCCATATATAGATATAGCTTTGTCAGTCGAGTTAATTAAACTTGACGCACTGATACCTTCGTCATTATAAGATTCTTGACTTAAGTCGATCCCACTCACCCTAGTAAATCAATAGGGTTGGTTCGTTGTCTCTAAACTAGAGCACTACCGAAAAGGTACAGTAGTAGTTGTACGGTCAGGTAAGGCGAGGTAGCAACATGATTCTCCCAAGTCGTGAACAAATCTCGAAATCCCTTGCTACCTGACCTTACAGCAAAGTTTTACCATTCCAATGTTTATTCAGCGAAGTTTTTCCGTTTTATGTCCTCACAAAATGATTACGCTGCCAACACAGAATTTCCTATCAGGGTGCCCCAAATAAATAAAAACTGACATCATTGAACACTGACGTAACTGAAACCTGGGTAAAATGTTCAGTTCGGTCGGTGAACATGGAAAAATCTCTACGATAGACATTCGTCATATTTTCACGTAACCATGGATTTAAACAAATTCAATGTAACTAATAGTGCATTTTAATCATTTGTTGTCAAAAAGTAAAAACGAACATTTAGTACCTTAAATGATCATTAGGTTATCGATTTAACGTTATCCTGAATGAGTTTCGACACATTTCAATTTTCTTACCTGATGAAGAAATGGCCATGTTAATCCCGTGTATTTGTTTTCAAACGATAATTTTGTAACTATGTTCATCTATTTTAAAAAATATCCATTTTTTTCCATATTAATGACAACCATCAAAGGAAACTAGAAATAATACGGCGCAGGCTACTCATTGTGCTTGTCTCATGGGCGGTTCGTATCGGTAGACGCTGCCACTTTAGATGCTGTGTTGAAAGTGTAGTCATGTAAATGGGGCCTTTAAAAAGGAAAATGCTTTTACTTGGACTTTGCCAGAATACATGACATATGTACGGGACATGTTATCCAGTCAGATCGCTAGAATTTCTTTTTTTCATTATGATAAGTATGGCTCAAGGGGTAAAATCACCGACGTTTTATGGAGAAAGCGCGTTTGTATATCCATTTTCAGCAGCAATGTACTTTTTTTTCTGACAGATAATAGTTTTTGACATCACGTATTACACAATAAATTATGTCTAATGACCACCACGATAAACTAAGTTACCTGTAACAAACCTAGATAATCACCGGTTCTCAAATTGTTGAAATGTGTCTGTGGGCTAAGCAAGTATCTGTACTAGGCAAGCACATATCAATCGCCTTGGAAGTTTACTGTATATTGGTTGGACTATATTGGTTGGGCTGTATAATAAGTAAAATTGTCACCTGCATAAAGAAGAATGACCTGACATCTATTTTTGTTCGTGATCGTATTATTATATCGTTCGATATGAGTTAGCATACACTTACCTCGATCAACCAAGCAATGACGACGGCATCGCCGATATAGGACACTCAAAGAAGGCAGTAGACTGCTCAAGGGTTTCAGAAGCATTGCTTTTAACTCAAATTACATCCACGTCTTAACTCTCCTATCTCTCTGAAACTTGTTTAATATCCTTGGTTGCCCTTGTAATACAGGTCGTCTGTTTCTACTTGTACTGATTTGCATGTAGTAAAGATGCAAACAGAGTGGCAAGAGATTTTTCCATGGCAGCACGGTTACAACAAAGCATAGCTGACAAAATGACCCTCCTCTATAAAAATGATCCATGGGTCATTTATCTACGTAGAGAAATGCTCAAGGGTTATTCCTCTACGTAGTGAAATGACTTCTGGGGTCACTTCTCTACGTAGATTAATGACCCAGGTCATTTTGTAGGAGAGAGTCATTCCTCTGCATTGCACCGGTCGGAAAATACGGGCTTTCTAAAATGGAGGCAACTGACTTAGTCTAAGGCCTGGCCAGCTGGATTCAATTTTTTTTCAATCCATCTGGTAGAAAAATTTCATTGGTACCAGGTGATAGTACAGCTATATAGAAGTCAAATTAGGGTGGATGCCAGAAACAAAAGTGGTGCAGATTTTTTTCAGACGACATTTTGTTACCCCACCCACTGAAAATGCATTGAATTAAGCTTATGTGTACAAACCACAAAATTTCAATATCTGCCTGAATATATTGATTGCAAATAGTTCTAATTGGCAGTGAAGCGCATAAGTAATGGTAAAATTAAGTTACATGCGGAGAAAATATAGATTGGGCGCCTTGGTGTTACCCCACCCACCAAATTTGCATACATTTACTGAAAATCATGAGCAACTTAATATCATTTAAGACCTTTGGGTTTCAGCTTCTTATAGAAGGGTTTGATGAGAACTAAATGCTTACTATTGTACTAAATTGCTGCATTGTATTTATGTTTTGGTCTTGCTTATCCTTTACCCCACCCACTATGAGCTAATATATAGTTATGGCAGATTGTAGGAGACATGATTTTTGAAAATGAAGTTGGATTTTTTTTTTTTTTTTGTTTGATAAGGTTTCTTATATGTACAAATAGAATGTACTGCACACGGAAAAATGCATATTCCACACTTGAATATTGTTTACGGTGATGCAATACAAGTCATAACACATTGACATGTCCTTCATGTAACGAAATTGTAAAGTAAAAGAAATCCCATTCTAACTAAGAAAATTAGATATTTTTTAGGTCAGATTGCACTTCGAATCATCTGTATAACGCATATTTGTTTTATTTGAATTGAGTATTTTGGAACAAAATTTTGGCACATTATATGTGGAGAAAATCATTTTTTTGCAACTATTTTAATTCCTTGAAAAAGTTATATAGATTTAGTAAATAGCTGTTTGTAATGAAAATGAAAATGTGACTGTATTTTCCGTTTTGTTTCCAGAATGTTCTTTATTAAATTAAATGGCGTGGCTTCATTTTATGAGCAGTTTTTATCATTGTTATAATAAACGACACATGTGTTACGGCAATGACACAAAATGTTACAGTGCAGACACATAAAAGTGTTAATAAAAAAGTTTTGTACTTAGTGCCTTTATTTGAGAAAAAATAAACTAAACAATTATTGAATAGTTATACATGAAATGAAGAAAAGTCATTTGCACAATAATACTGTCTTGTTGACTAGTTAAGATTTGTTATGTAGGAAATAAATCCGTTACATCATGATATTTCGAAATAAGACAGAAAAACACCCACGTCTACACCCCACACACACAAATATATATACACACACAAAGCAGCTGTACTGTCAATGCAGCAAACAAAGAAGCTGATGATTGATCACACGTCACAATTACGCTCAATGAACTGCGCATTTGTTTACTTTAAGTCATCAAGAGGTATTTAGCTCCACTGGTTGAAGGCAAGCGCGCTTATGTCATAGCCCGGTGTCCGTTGTGCGTCTGTCCATGCGTGCATTAACTTATATTTCAAACATCTTCTCTGACACTACCCATCCAATTTTGATGAAACTTAACAGAAATGATCCTGCCGTGGCCTTCTTCAGAATTTCTTGAAAGATTTTGATTCCTTTAAAAACTCTGGTTGCCATGGCAACAAAACTGAAAAATATTGAAAACCTTCGAAAATCCTCTTATCCGAAACAAAAAGGCCCAGGGCTACCAAACTTGGCATGTAGTTTTATGTAGCGAACCTCTACAGTGTTCCTTCAAATAATAGCTATGGAGTCAAATTTGACCCCTCCGGGGGGGGGGGGGGTCACAAGTTATATATGGGGTTATACAGGTAAAATTTTAAAATCCTTCTGATCCCTAGCCATAGAGCCTTGGTTGGTTGGTTGAATGGTTGGTTGCATTGGGGTTTAACACTACTTCAACAGCTAAGGTCATATCATGGGAGTCGGTGACGCACATGTGTTTCCTGGTTTTCTCACACCAGTACTAAGCTTTCTTTCCATAGCCACGGACTATTTTTCTCACATGCCTCACCAGACGTGAGAGGGGAAAATACGTCGGAAAGAAAGTTCACCTCAACCGGGTATCGAACTCACAACCATCAGGTCATGAGTCCGACACGATCACCACTGAGCCACCAGGACGGGCCATAGGGCCTTGGGCCACCAGATTTGGCATGTATCTTTATCAAGTGGGCGTGTACCAAGGATACCCAACTTATAGCCCTGGGGTCAAATTTGGCACGGCCCCGGGGGTCACAATTTTTATACATATTGGCTTATATTGGGAAAACCCCTACTTGTACATAACCACAAAGCCTTGGACTACCAAATGTTGCATATAGCTTTATATAGTGGGCCTCTACCAGGAGGGCCTAAATTATAGCCTTGGGGTTAAGTTTGTCCCAACACCAGGGGTCACAAGTTTTACCTGGGCTTTTGTGGTGAAGACTTTTTTAATGATCTTTTTACGAACTATAGTAAGGCCTAGGGCTACCAAATTTAGCCCTGTTTCATGGGTCTCATGTTTTACATGGCATTTATTTTAGGAAACTTTGAAAACCTTCTGGTATACCACACATCCTATATTATGTAATATGGAACTTTATCTTACGGACCTCCACCAAGTTTCATGTAATTATAGCTTTGTGGTAAAAAATGGCTTTGCCCAGGGGTCAAGGGGTCATAACATTCTCGTAGAACTTCATAGAAAAAAATGTATGCCTTCAAGTTTAAAACCAATTGGCCAGAGTTGTAAAGTTTGGCTTGTAGTGTTTTCACTTATTAGCTAGGGGAGCGATACAGGGCCATCATGGCCTTCTTGTTTTAAGTTAGATCCCCTATTGCATCAGTGAACTAAAGTAACAGATGGATGAAAAAATGGATGGATGAAAAAATAGGGCCTTTTTTGACCTGGGCCTTACCCTATTGTATGTCTTCAAGTTTGAAACTTGTTGGCCAGATTTGTAATGTTTGGCATGTTGTGTTTTCACTCATTAGCCACTGGAGCGATACATGGGCCATCTATATCCCTTATTGCATCAGTGAAATAGAGTAACAGAATAGAAGAGTAAAAATAACAAAGGAAATAAAGAAACTTAAGTAATGAAAATATCCAAATCTTAGTATTGGCATACTTATGGTTGGACATGAATATATAATGAAATAACGAAATCAAAGGTTAGTGTGCAACAATGAATTGTACTGTGGCACTCATAAATGGATCATTTTTGAGGTACTAAATGCTATAACTCAGTAAGTTTTCTTGATTTTTGTCCTGTTTGTCTGTCCTAGTAGGTCTAGTCAAAATTGTGAATAAATCTAGCCAGAAATATAAACAGATTCAATGTGAAGACTGAAAATTCAGAGATTGGTTCCAATTAATTCTGCAAGGAACATTTATTAGGTGAATTATGGTATGTGAAATTAGTCAGACTTGATTTAATATACATTGTAAGTCTTACATAAATGTGGATTTTTATGAGCACCTTAGATTAAAAAGATTTGTGAAAAAGATTGCATTGTATCATTGTCTGCTTCATTTTTGTGAACATAGGAAAAGTCTAAATTACGTTATAGGCAAATTTTGGGTAGGCGCGTTTATTAGCATATAAAAAAAAGTCTGCACCACTTTCAGATCTGGCATCCATGCTTAAAGTGACTCTAATAGGCTATCCTAATTCACCAGATGGATTGAAAAAAGAATAAAAAAGGGCTCTTTTTTTATCTGGGCCTTAGCCTATAATGTTTGGCTTGTAGTTTTTTCACTTATTAGCCAGTGGAGCGATACAGGGCCTTCACGACCCTGTTGCTTCAAGTCATATCCCCTTTTGTATCAGTGAAATACATTAACAGAGTAGGAGACTTAGAATAACAAAGGAAATAAAGCAGCTTTATTAATGAAAATAGCCAAATCTTAGTGTTGGCATACTTATGGTCACAGTTGTGAATATATAATGAAATAACGAAATCAAAGGTCAGTGTGCAACAACAAATTATACTGTTGCACTCATAAATAGATCATTTTTGAGGTGCTAAATGCTAAAACTCCATAACTGTTCTTAATTCTGGTCCTCCATGTCTGTCCTAGTAGCTCTAGCCAAAACTGTGAAAAAATCTAGCCAGAAATATTAACACATTCAATGTGAAGACTGAAATTCAGAGATTGTTTTCAATTCATTTCTGCTAGGAACATTTATTAGGTGTTTTACGGTATGTGAAATTGGTCAGACTTGATTTAATAAAAGTCTTACATACAGGCAAATGTGGATTTTTATGAGCATCTTAAATTCAAAAGATTTGTCAAAAAGATTGCATTGTTCCATTGTTTTTTCCATTATTGTGAACAGAGGAAAAGTTTAATTTTTGTTTTTGGCAAATTTGGGGTAGGCGTGTTTATTAGCATATAAAAAAAATCTGCACCACTTTCAGATCTGGCATCCATGCTTAAAGTGACCCTAATAGGCTATCCTAACTCACTGTACCATTTGAATTTTTCTACCAGATGGATTGAAAAAAAATTGAAAATAGATCCCTTTTTTGATCTGGGCCTTAGCCTAACTGGAGTGTACTGCGTTCCAAAAGAAAATCTCTAACTCTGGGTAAACCTTTCGCATGTTACGAAATTAAACCTTGAATTTTTTCCTAATCATTTTATATATATTTTTACTTATCTTTAATTTTTATATCCTTTAGTATGATAAAAAAGTGAGAATAAAAATGACCCCTGTTTGCGTATTACAAGCCATAACAGAGTGTATTCGTGAACCGTAACAAACGACGTAATAATTCATGTAAGAAATAATGCTGTAACAGCTATTAGTCCGGACAACGTTGTAAATATAGAGATAAAGTACAAATTTATTACACCACGATTTATTTCCCGGATCACTGTTTCCTTTTATAGAACAAAATTAGATAATAACCAGTGTTCCGCATATTGTACGGTGACCTTTGACTTTCTTTGCGAGGATCGTGGACAAAGATCAACCTCCATATCCATTCAGCCTGATATTTGTCTACGTTCTATTTTTCCAATTTAAATATTTAAGTTATCGTCCTGTCCTCTGGAAATGAGAAAAATGTGTTTATCTTATGGTTGGTTACGTTAAGGATGTAAACTTGGCAGGATGAAGGCTAAGAGTAATTATTGTGCTACAGGGGGTATAAATTCTCGTTCAAGGCTTTATATAATGAATTCTTTCGCTCTAAAATTATTCAGTTTTGGTATATTTTCCAGGATCTTAAGGATACAATTTGTCTACAACTGAAGAATAGGCTTTCTGGTCATAGAGTTGAACCCATCAGCGCGCTGTATGGATCCAAGATCGGTGTCCGTATTCACCAACAATTCTGAAGGATATTCTTAGCTTTACTCTTCAAGGTTTTCTGAATTTGGAAGTACACAACTTCTGGTTTAGTCAATGATTCCATTTGCGAACTCTTTTGTTACACATCATGTACCCTTGTGAAAACCGAAGTTTATTGCAAATGCTAGTGCTAGTGAGATAACCGCTCAAACAGGTCATAGTCTTTCCGCCTTTCACAGCTATAGTTGTTTTTACAGACAATGTATATCAAGATCAGACTGAAAAAAACGTGAATTACAAATACGCTTTAAAAGGCTAATGCAAACACGACGTTGCAATTCTTTTGAGGCTCATTTCTTGATTTATAAAGTTTTTTTTTTCAGCCCTTTCAGAGCTAAACTCTAATTTGTTAACACTTAGTTTAACATTTACATAGAGAATACAAGAAATACATGTGAAAAGGATCGGAACGAAAGTATGCTGCTTATATAGTTCCTCTCCCCAAGTTGAATCACGTGAAACGCCAATAATATCAAATTTATCAAGAAGAAAAATTTATCACAAAAAAAACCAGGTAGTAATGATTGTAAAGAACAAAATGGTTTCAAAACCAGGGACTGATTTTGCAAGTAGCTACTTGCAAAAACAAGACCTGGTGTTCCAAGTGTTGACAAAATATGAAAACTTTGAGACGCATATCAAGAAGCATTTTAGAAAGAAAAGAAATGTTAAATGGATGGAATTTAACAAATATTTACTTTGACAAATTTGCAATAAAAGCCTGTCACTAATGAAACTAAATTCAACAAAGTCTTCGTTATTAACAAATACTTTCGAGGGGAAAAAACAAGATCAATGACATTTGATCATTAGCCTTTGAAGTTGCGTATATTTTAATTAATACTTGAAAACTAGTAATTCGCAATTAATTAGTTATCTTCTTTGTAAATGAGTCGTGATCTGGTTAAAGGGGGCTATTACATTTCGAGTTTTCACATAATTTGGAATCTCTACAATGCATTTTGTTTTAAACCGATTAAATCATTTGTTAGAATGTTCCGTTGACATGCATAAGATTTAAGGATATCATAACTATTCGGCCATTGACAGCCTGTGCGGACTGGTCCAGCTGACTGGAGACGATGTTTCTTGCAGATGTATTAACCCATTACCACACAATCCCTACTTTTGATGACCCTGAGAAGAAGCCTTTAGAAAGCATTGTGGGAAGAGAAAATGCTGGTAATCAGCATTTTCTCCTTTTCTCACAATGTTTTCTACCCTTCACAACACAAATTTCAAATTTTAAGTCACTTTTATTTTGTCGTCTGCAAAATTAATGCTTTCGATTTGGACAAACGTAAAATTTTGTCTTTGTTGGTGCGAACCCTTTCAAAACATTAGTTGAATCTTTTTGTATATTTTCATGCTTTTATAATTGTCTTCAGATTGACATTAATACACTGGAATTTGACCACCCTTAAAATGGTTTTTATAATAAAATGAAAAAAAAAGATATCCATTTATTATCAGAGAAATGAAGCTTTGACAGTAAAGAGAGACAAGAACGTAAAACAAATTGAGTGGTGTTTGGCAAAGGCGTTTCGAACCTGGGTCCGCATTCACCAACCATTCTTAAGAACATTTTTAGTCTTATTCTTCAGAATTTTGTCATTGTGAAAATAACAGAACCTTTGATTGGCTAAACCATTTTGTTTAGCCAATCAGAAGTTCTGTTACTTTCTGTTACTTTCACAGTCAGGAAATCTTGAAGTATAAGGCCAAGAACGTTCTTAGGAATGGTCATTCTGGCCCCGGTCAGACTCCCTAGTCCCCGCATATGGCTTGCAACACGTTAAAAGGGGCATTCGGACATTTTCGTAAACGGTGTCGTCTCGGATCAGCCTGCACAGTCCACGCAGGCTAATCCGAGACGGCACTTTACGACTACATTAGATTTTGTGTGTTAGCAGACTTTCGAAAAACAGAAAGTTATAAAAAAAAAACGGAAAGTGTCGTCTCGGATTAGGTGCACATATGCCCGAATGTCCGTTTGGAACGTGCGTTGCAGGCCATATGGAAACTAGATCAATTCTTTTTCTTTCATTGGTCAATAAAAGATTATGCGAAGTAATGTCTGGTAAAACACACAATGAAGATGCATTGAATTCCCTGTTGCCATGGCCTACGCATTTCATTTGTTTATATATAAATGGTTATAAGAATTAAATCATTAATTAGCGCCAACTGCTTTTTCATGTCGAAACCGTTTAAAGGTGAAACAGAGTTCAGCAGAGACCATCGGCGATTTTATTTTTGCTCTTCATGTCATTAACCCTTGGGATGATAAGTGTGACTCATTGATCCTTTGTGGATAGTGTAGATCAAGATCAGACTGCTCAAAACGTGCAGTCTGATCTTAATCTACACTGTCCGATGAGGAGATATCCTCCCAAATTTTATTTGAAATAGTTAACATTGGGTTTTCACTATCGTTTTAAAAGGTTCATTTTATTTGTTTAGAAAGCTAAAGGTTAAATGATTAAAGCTATTCATTAACCGCCCAGTTTCTTTGATGTTCTGTCTGAAATAAAAGAAGGTCGGAATTTCATAGGCTTATAAAATTCAATCGATATGAACTCATTACGGCCTATAATCTGGGAAAAGATTTAGCGAATGTATAGCTTGATAAGACACCGTGTTACTCCTGTTCTTGTTCGAATCCATAGTATGATCCCGGGAAAGAGAAACATCCTCTACAATGAAATAGTGAGTCATTCTCTGCGAAATGGGGGTTTAAATGTGGCCCTTCAGAGTTTGGGACAAAAATTTTACAAATATACAAAAAAAAAAATCATCCTTATACTCCTTAACACTTTAAACTTTTATTCATGAAACCCTAATAGTCGAAAACAATCCGACAACAAAAGAAATTAGAAATTTTCTACAGCCAAGGTCAACACCGAACGGACACACGATATATTTTTACATGAGCAAGTCGTTCATTTACATACCTGAAATACACAGACGAAGCTTCAAACATAGCGTCCAAAGAAGGCATAATAATTATGGGAATTAATTACATGTACATGTTTGTTACGTTATTGAATTTAAGCGTCATTATGGTCACGTGGCAGTCACTTAACATTCCCAAAATGCTTACCCGATGTTTGGCCCGAAATCTAAAAATAGCTTAAGAGGCTCTGTAGCCTTTTAAGGGAATACCATCATTGTTTTTTAGCTCACCTTAGCACAAAGTGCTAAAGGTGAGCTATTGTGATCCTTATCTCCGGGGTCCGTCGTCCGTCAACAATTTCTTTGAACATGTTCCCCTTAACCACTTGACCAATCTTAATGAAACTTGACAGGAATGTTCCTTGGGTGAAGCTCTACCAAATTTGTGCAAAGAATTGAATTCCACCCATAACTCTGGTTGCCATGGCAACAAATAGAAAAAAAAACAACAAAATCTTTGAAAGTCTTTTTTCTCTAAAACTAGAAGGCGTAGAGCTTTTATATTTGGTATGTGGCATCTCCTAATGGACCTCTAACAAGTTTGTCCAAATTATGCCCCAAGGGTCAAAACTTGCCCCATCCCGGGGGTCACAAGTTTGAGCATAGAAGCAAAGACGGAAAACTTTAAAAATCTTTTCCTCTGAAACCTGAAAGCTTACAGCTTTGATATTTTTTGAGCCTTTGGGTCAAAACTGTTCCTGCTCCGGGGGGGGGGGGGGTCACAAGTTCGAACATAGGAACAAAGAAAGAAAAATTTAAATATTTTCTCCTGTAAAGCTAGAAGGCATAGTGCTATGATATTTGGCATGTAGTAATTCCTCGTGGACCTCTACCAAGTTTTTTCATATTATGTCCTGGAGTCAAAACTGGCCCCTGCCACGGGGGTCACAGGTTCAAACTTTAGTAATCTTCTTCTCTGAAACCTGAAGGCACACAGCTTTGATATTTGGTATGCAGAATCTACTAGTGGACCTCTACCAAGTTTGGTCATATGATTTCCCTGGCGTCAAAACTGGCCCTGCCCCGATGGTCAGAGGTTGGAACATAGAAACAAAGAAGGAAAAGTTAAATTTCTTTTTCTCTTAAACGGGAAGGTGTAGAGCTTTGATATTTAGTATGTAGCATCTTTGAGTAGCACCTCTACCAAGTTTGTTCCAAGGATGTTGCTTTGGTCAAAACTGGCCCAGCCCCGGGGACCACAAGTTCGAACTCAGGACAAAGAAGGAAAATTTAAAATTCTTCTTTGAAACTGGAAGGTGTAGAGCTTTGATATTTGATTGCCCTATGTCCGGCGTCTGCCGTCAAGCGTCCGTCGTCCGTCAACAATTTCTTTAAACATCTTCTTCTCCTAAACCACTGGGCCAATCTTGATGAAACTTGGCAGGGATTTTTCTTGGGTGAAACTTTACCAAAGTTGTTCAAAGAATTGAATTTCGCTCATAAGCTATAGTCAAAGGTGAGCGTTCCAGGGCCAATGGCACTCTTGTTTTTGTTTATACTTTCATGATTCTTAATTATTTATGAGTTGTATTGTTTTTTCAAATAAATTTCAGTAACATATATATTTCTTAATTTGGTGGGATCTGAAAAATCCAAATACCCACCTTGAAGACATTTGCAAAATGTATCGAAACCAGTCAGCCTGCAGACCTATTTGGAAACTTTTTGTTATTGATTATTTTTCTGCATGCCAAAGAACAATGACGCTTTCTTCCGGAACATTAAACTCAGCTTAAACTTTCGGTATTTTGGGGTTTAGTTTATTATGCGGGTTTATGTTGAAATAACATTAGTCACTGTAAAGTTTGACTTCTCTATTAACCCATTACCACACAATCCCTACTTTTGACGCCCCTGAGAAAGAAGCCTTTTGAAAACACTGTGGGAAAAGGAGAAAATGCTGGTAACCAGCATTTTCTCCTTTTCCCACAGTATTTTCTACCCTTCCCAGAACAAATTTCTATTTTTCAGTCACCTTTATTTTGTCGTCTGCAAATGCTTTCAATTTGGACCAGTCTAAAACTTTCTCGTGTGGTAAAGAGTTAAACGACAATATCTTAGCCTTGTTTAAACTAAAGGCATTTGCAGACAGCAAATCAAATGTGATTCAAAACTTCACACGGAAGAAAACGTGGGGAAATGGGAGAAAATGCTGATAATCAGCATTTTCTCCTTTTCCCACAATGTTTTCAGTAACAATTTCCCGTAGGATCGTTAAATGTTGGGACCGTGTGGTAAAGAGTTAATTAGGTATAGAAGGGATTCAGATGATTATCAGGCTTCACAGATTTGCAGATTTTTTATTGTTCTACCCTCTCGACAGAGAAAATCAGACAAGGTCGTATTAGGAATTTGGATACAATTCTGTATTTAGGTTACCTGAGGCATGGATTGATAATGAGAACATGGTGGCAGGTTCGGCCCCAGGCTTGGCTAATTTTTTTCCGATGATTGATGATAGTCATTGACACAGGATCGATCATTGACACAGGATCGATTTCTCTCTCGCCACTGACCCACTGTTTCTACGATGATTATGGATGTGAGGAAGCATCAGTGGCTTAGAAGAAATATTGTCTTTAGTACTGGGAAAAGACACTCCAGGAAAGCATGGATAGGTGAACTGGCTGCCTCCATATAATTAAAATAATGATGCAACGGTGTTAAACTAGACAGAATCTAACTTAGATTGATGGATTCAGTGGTGTTTTACGCCGCTTTTGACGTTATTTCAGTCATATTCCGGGGACAGCTCACATATTCATGTATGTCCTAGGTTCTACCAGTGCAAGGGCACTACCACGATATACCCATGCAGTCTTCACAGTGCTATCTTAAACAGAAAGGAACTGAGCACTGTTGTAGACAAGATGTGCTACATAAATACTGCAATACTGTAGAACAGTGTGATGTACATAGCCCTAGGAACAAAACAGTGGTTTCGAAATTAATCTCAAATAATTTAGTATCAATTGACTTCATCAGTATTGGCGAGTTCTGATCGGCCGAACAAATATTTTCATTTATTGCATGCTTTCCGGTAGGATATCGAGAAGCAGCAGTGAAAATATTTTTCGATCTTACAGTGGTACCACCGGTGAAAATACCGATTTTCACGTTCTTGTTGCCTAGGTAAATTGCGCGTGCCTGACAACCAGATGGGAAATATGACGTCATATACCTTATATTTCTCGCGCTTGACGTAATATTGTAATCCGTTGCTGAGGGGTACGCCACGAGGAATGATGGAAAAGAACTGTACTGGATTTTGATAAGGCTCCTCCAAGAAAGGGTTAAAAGCATGAAATAAATAGAATATTTGTGTTTTTCGGTGAAAGATCGAAATTTATTTCATCTCGTGAATACCATCGGTAGTATTTTCACGCGTGGCTGCGCCACGCGTGAAAATATTACCGATGGTGTCCACTCGATGAAATAAATTTCGATCTTTCACCGAAAAACACAAATATTCTCTATTTCCATCTTTGATACACCTACGAACAGGCCTCCAGATAGAGGGAGTGATTTTGATTTCAAAATTGGGTTTGGAAGAGAAATAATGGATTTCGATTACCTTCACTCCCTCTGATCTCGAGCTCTT
Source organism: Tridacna crocea (assembly GCA_943736015.1). Lineage (NCBI taxonomy): Eukaryota > Metazoa > Mollusca > Bivalvia > Cardiida > Cardiidae > Tridacna > Tridacna crocea. Next base: position 47,531,337 of record OX031057.1, on the reverse strand, counting down.
TACATCTAAAAGAAAACTCTGTAGATCTATATGTTTTATATCTTTAATAACAAATATTGACATAACTTTAACATCACATAACTCTGGCATCACGATATCGACACTTAATTCTGGCATTTTCGTCTGAAGTACATTAAACAAACACAATAATGCAACAGGCAATACCTCTTTCTGGAGACTATTTTCGTCCTTTCTTAGACATCTTTTGAGCTTGTTTTTGAAAACGGAAATAATCGCTCGTTACAAGTAATATCTGTCTTTTTTCCACTGTACTTTTATGGCATAAGACGTTTAGTCTCATTAAAGATCTGCATTTTGCGACATCAGTACTTACAAATAACCGAAAATCGTTGATATTCTGTGCCTCTTTTTGTTCACTGAGAGCATTTATCCACTTTAGCCATTTAACCCTTAATCTACTAGATAACATAATCGAAACTTTCGAGATGATAATAAAAACCCAAATACTGCAATTTCAAACTCTTTTGAGAGAGAATATTATCTCAATATCGGAAAGTTTAGGTCGAAGATCAGACTGCACAGAAGGTGTAGTCTGATCTAGATCTACTCTGTCTGTAAAAGGTCAGTGAATCGCGCTTAGCAGCCTTGGGGTCAAGGTGCGAAAAACCAACACTTTCCAGCAAGACCAATTCCACTGGTCCATGAATCTCACTGATAAATTTGACAGTAATTACAGTACTTTTAGAGATTATGGGGAGCAAAATTATTCTCTTTCTGCTATACGCTAAAAGCTATCACACCAATATTTAAACCCTCCTGGCCTTCAGTAAATGACACGGGCGGTCTCATTCAGAACAACACACCCAGATTATGCAGGTTTATCAATTTATTTTTTTCTTTTGCAAGAAGGTAATTATTAAGTAAGTTGCAGGCAGGATATATCAAAGATTAGCTGGATTCAAACATTCTGTGCTGTTCTAACTGAAATGTTCCGTTCTAGGGCTACGTTTTCTGCAAAAGCAATGCAAATTCTCCAAGGAGCTACAAGAGTTAAACTCTTACCGTTCCTTACCAACTCCTTAATGCATAGAATAAAGAACAAGATAAGCATGCCCATACAACCATGCAGTCCGTTCTTGAACGACATTTTCTTTAAGTTTACTAAAGTATACGAAAATCCCCCATTGAACATTTATAAGGTTAAAATTTGTCTATGGTACTTTGAGTGCAGGAACAATTTTGTGATGCATAAAAGGGGAGTCAAGGTAAAGCTGCATTAAATTTATCTCAGAAAGTATCTGTAAGTAATTAATAGACTTTATTTCATCAGCTTGTGGTTAATATGGGGAAATATTTGCCGAAAAAGGGAAAGGTATGCGAAAATAACGAGTGCCGTAACCACAACCTGATGAAATAAATTATATTTCCTCTGAGTATTTTATCAGCGAATGCCACTTTTACAACTAGTGATCTGAAGTCAATTAACCGGATAACCGATATTTTCAAAATAAGTAGTTCCAGATTTTCGGAAAATATTCATTGTGACGGGGACCCCCCACCCACTTGAATTACGACATTTCTTTACCCATAATATTTCTAAAAATAGACATAATTATGAAATATAACAAACAAGCCAAAGACGGTTGAATGCATCTCCGTAATGCACCAATTCAGGCAAACTATCACATGACTATATGACCATAAAATCCTGTTTGTCCAACAAGAGACTTAACTCTTTACCACACGAGGAAATTTTATACTGGTCCAAATTAAAAGCATTTGCAGACTACAAAATAAAGGTGACTGAAAAATTGAAATTTGTCTGGGAAGGGTGAAAAACACTGTGGGAAAAGGGGGAAATGCTGATTACCAACATTTTCTCCTTTTCCCACAGTGTTTTCAAAAGGCCTCTTTCTCAGGGGCGTCAAAAGTAGGGATTGTGTGGTAATGAGTTAATCTTGGAGTGGAATGGGCCTTCCAAACGCAGAAACTAGAGCTGTTACTGAATGTGACTTAATACCCCCGCCAGCGCTTTGTCAGAAAAAAAGTGTCAAGTTCAAGGGGAGATAATTCCTCAACTAGGAAGAGTTGACACTTAAAAAATTGAGTCTTGCAAATCTTCAATATATATTCAGTATATGTGCAAAGTGTCATTAGAATTGAAGGAAAACTGTAGGAGGAGTTTGCGACACAAAATTGCTAGTACTTTGTACATAGACGGACACAAGGACGGATACACGGACAGACAAGCCAATTCCAGTATATCCCCGAAAACATTCGTTTTGCGGGAGTATGAATAGACCTATGGCAAAAAGTTTCCCACCCTATTCGCACGTGCTGAAATGGTTCTATACTTCTTTTTGCACATGCATTAAGCCTTTTTTTCCTTTTTCATAGAGCATGACTATTATCATTTCACTCTAAGAGCACACGCTACTCGCAGAAGGCTGTTTACGTTTGGCAGATCATCTGCGAATACAGTAAGAATAAGAATAGTTTTCCGCATTGGGAGGGAATATTAACTCTTAGGCTGGTAAAAGCGACTTACTGGCCTTTTTACGGACAGCGTAGATCAAGATCTTGGATCTATACTGTCCGATAAGGAGACCCCTTTCCTCCAAAAATACCTTTTCACACCGCAATATATTGGATTTCACTGTGGACTTAAAAATATCATTCCTTTTATTTAGCAAGATAGAGAGGATAATGCGCCGCGAGTGACAATATTACCGATGGTGTTCACTCTATGAAATAAATTTTGATCTTTCACTGAAAAAAAAAAAGAAGTATTTTATTTATTTCAGGCCTTTAACCCTTTCTGGGAGGAGCTTTATCAAATTCCAATGCAGTTCTTTTCCGTTATTCCCCGTGACGTACCCCTCCCGCATAGCAACGCATTACAATATTACGTCAACCGCGAGAAATATAAGGTATATGGCGTCATATTTCCTATCTGGTTGTGAGGCACGCGCAATTTACCTAGGCAACAAGAACGTGAAAATCGGTATTTTCACTGGTGGTACCAGTGTAAGATCGAAAAATATTTTCACTGCTATTTCTCGATATCCTACCGGAAAGTATGAAATAAAAGGATTAACTCTTACAAAGTACATGGCAGCTTCGATAACTTTGCTGATGGCTTAGGTCAAGCCAGATGGCGTAGTCATAGAACGTGCAGTCCAGTCTTAGACGCTCAGAGTCTATCCCCTGCAGTTAAACTATGACCAAAAAAACAAAAAAGGGCTTTCATTTGCGGTTGAACTGTGCACTGAACTTCTGAAACGGGGGATTTCTTTTGCTAAGAGCTAAACGCTTGCACTACTGACCCACTATGTGCTTTGAAAACGTGTATTTCGCCAGTTTCCTTTTAATTCTAATTTGTCTTGTTACTTCGGACTCTTACTAAATACCTGAAGGGTCCCTGCAGGCCCAGTTATTATGCTGTTAGAATCCTTATACGGTTTTACTAAGTCGGTACCGCTTGTCAGGTTGGATTTTCCCGGGGTAAGCCAACGCTGAGCACCTATCTAGCACTTATGGAATCTGAGAAACAAATGACCATGTCAACTACCGCCGTGATATACTGTAATACTGTTAAAAGAGACGAAGAACACCGTTCAAAAAAGCATACGGTATCATATAGGACATATGCCCCTTTTAATTGTAGGCCTTTCCTCTCCTCTATATAAACAATTGATTATTAAAAAAAAACTGTAGAGTAAATATACGGAACGTGTTCCGATGGAGCTTACCGTTACTGGACCAGAAGCCTCTCAGCAAGTATAAATATTTAGCTAAGCTCTTCAAAGTGACGTCTAAATAAAAAACAGTTGATCCATGCCTTATAAAAAGGGGGCCTAATAAATCTGCAAGAAGTGTCGACCCATGTCAGCCTGCGCAGTCCGCGCAGGCTGACATAGGTCGACACTTTTTGCTTTTTGTAAATCTTCAGCACTGTGAAGGGCCATTCCACCTCCTGCTAAAGTCGATGATTAGAATAAATTGATTGTATGAATCAAGAACTACGTTATGACTTAGAACAATGCATCAGGTAGATAAATTAAAACCTTGTTTGTTAGAGTATGGCTCATTAATTAGTCAAAAATTACCTAAAACGCGACATGATATAATTAAGAGTCAATAGCCATTAAAATGTATTATGGAAATTTGAATCTGTGATGAATTGTAAACATCAATTAACACATTTCAATCTGAGGAATAATTTGTCATTTTCTTCAAGTAGGTTTCTTTTGGTGCTAGCCATATCAAACTATAAAATTTTTTTAATCCATTAATACACCAAACCTTAATCTTTGTTGATTGTCTACATTGTATGAGGGTGTCCTTAAAGTCATCTGCAGAAAATTTCTTTCAGAAGATTATAAGATGTGTGACAAGAGCTGGTCTTTCAAATAAAATGTTATTGAACGATTCTACAAAAAATTATTAGGCGTACTTTTGGCTTAATAACATTTTTTGTAGATGACTTTAATATTTACTCAAAAGCCAATGAATGTCAGATTCTTCCAACGAATGTCAGATTCTTTTTATCACAAACCATTATTACAAGACTTGTAGTCCGTAAAGAACATTGGCAAACATGTTTAATGTGTAATGAAATTTACATGAAGCTTATTCGCTTTCCTTGAATGAGATCCATAGAAACGTCTATATATTTTGTTTTGAATCTAAAAGTATTGAAATTAACGAGTTTATCAATGTTGATGAAGTTTGACCAAATGTAATTTCACTCAATAATGAGATGTATAATAACAGAGTGTTAACCAAATAGAGTACTGTCATGGCAGTTTGATGCTGTGATGGATCGAAAACATCTATGAACACATTTCAACCTGAGGAATACCATTTTCTTTGAGCAGGCTTCTTTCCGTGCAAGCCACATCCCCTTTATCAGATTTTTTTCACGTGTGTGAGACAAAAAAATTCGTAGTAAAGAAAACATTGAAATCTAGGTGTGTTATTGTGATAAAACAAGTCTCATTGCATCTTTGCAATCCAAGGGTGACGATCCACTACGCTACTCTACCCTTGGCGGATCGAGCTTGATTTTTACATTCTCTCGATACACATTTTCATAGGTTGCAGCCAGCTCTAACTGCAACGAGTGAAATCGCTCGTAGCATTTTATCTTTAATAAAAACCGTTCGAATAACAATAGAAGGTAAACGCGCTTCCCTCCCTGGATGTGGGCAAGATCTATAATGATTTATAGCCAAAAAACATTGACGAACAATAAGTACAGAAAGTTTCAGTTTGACCAATCAATTATCGGAGGTTTTAGGAAATCTTACGGAAATTTTCAGAAGTAAGAGCAAATAATTGAAATTTTACAGATGCTTTGGTCTATAATGTGTCTTCAGCAGGCATCCGACAGTGTATATCAAGGTGCAGACTGCACCTTTTTGTGAAATATTACTTTGAGCTTCATGTACAATAGTCGAAAAGACAACTACTATTATGAAATGCGTTTTAATATAGGAATAAATGCTTTAACCCATTACGACACAATCCCTACTTTTGACGACCCTGACAAAGAAGCCTTTAGAAAATACGGTGGGAAAATGAGAAAATGCTGGTAACCAGCATTTTCTTTTTTTCCCACCATGTTTTCTACACTTCACAAAACATATTTCAAATTTTCAGTCACTTTTATTTTGTCGTCTGCAAATTCTTTCGATTTGGACAAGCCTAAAATTTTGTCGTTTGGTAATGAGTTAAAGTACGAGCAGCAGTTACCTCACTTGTTTTATCAAGTAAAACCATTTTCATGCATGAATGAAAACTCAAGGACTAGTCAATCTTGGTAACTTTATTTTAATTGATATTGAGGAGTCCCTAAATATCTCGTTACTAGATGGCAGTAACCACAAAAGATGCTTGCATCTGATTTTAGTTCGTAAATGTGGCTTTTGATTTTCGATTACGCGTTGTCCGGTAATTGGCCTGAGCACGCTTGTAACTTGAAAAGTTCCATTGATGCATCTAAGAAAGATTGTAAAAAATAAGTTAAATCTAGCTTGGGTTGTGATTGAAACATGATTGAAATATTAAAAAAATTACGACCTCTGCTGAAAAAAAAAAGTTCTTGAAAGTTGATAAAAACAGCTGATATCGTAAGTACACAAAACTACATTTATTTATCTTGGATACTTCATGGTGGCTACATTCAGCACGAACAAAGTTCTGTTAACACTAAACCGGGTCTTATCGTATGTCGAGTTTTTTTTTGCTCCTAACATTGGCAATCAGAATTTTGTCACGGTGTTTTCACAATAGACGTCTGTTGCAACAGATTTCAAAATTATCGATACTTTTGAATGATTGAGTTATTTATATTTCATTCTGCAATAACGGATCCATGTTCATCCGTACCAGAAAATCTCAATGAAAAAGTGAAAACAACTATCTATTTATCGACCGGAATTGGCCAATATAAATCTCCGGTCACACTCAACAACCAGTGACCTTGGACTTGACCTAGAGTTCATTCTCGTCAGATGAAAGCTTGTGGTCGTCGTAGTAACATGTTTTCTGTCTTTAAAGAGCGTTGTCGGCTTCTTGTTACAACAGTGACAAAGCATCAGTTTAAATTGCTTTCGAAACTTCCTGCCGGTAGCGCAGTACAGATAGAAGTTGATACTGTGGTTTATATACATCAGAAGTTCAACGACGGTCCGAGCTAAATTCAGTTCAAAGATGTACTCTTTCTTGAATTTGTCGTCCATAAAAGCTGATACGATCGTGAATGTATTCATTGGTAACGTAGTCAAAAGGAATGTAAATGAAACGGCTAGCAACATACATGTTAGCTTTTTACTGCTTTCATTCGTTTTCTTTGCCTGAGATTGGCATAACAGTCCAACGCTAGAAGAACAAGCTTGGGCATGTTGCAGCTTTGTACGTCGTTTTCTGGCTTTTAGAACCTGGTAGATGATAAGGCAATTAAGGATAGTTATAGTAACAAATGGCACAAAGGAGTAAAGTGCTGCATCTACCCACGGCCATACATCCTGTACCAGTAATTCAAATCCGTCTGCGGCATCACACGTGACGATTGTTGTTTCGTTTTTGGTATCGTGACGCAGTTCCACTGTCCACATGATGTGAGCATTCGTGACACAAAAGGCAGATACAACGCAAAATATGACGTAACGAGCCCGGCGTGCATTACACATCCTAGGGGCTCTTAAAGGGAAGTTAACGGCAATGAATCGTTCCACAGTAACAGCGATGATTAACCACACTGATGTATCGCTGCTTACGAAGGCAAGAAAATTCACAGTTTTACACATGGAGTCTGACACGAGTAGAATGTCAAAAGAGAAGTTGCTAATCCAGAGTCTCAGAAGGCCAATGTATAAAACCAGCATGTCCATTATGGCGAGCACGGCTAAATAACTGTATGTACTCACTTTAAACATATTCTTTGCCAATATTATGAACGAGAATATGTTTCCAAACGTTCCCAGAATCAGCAACACCGGGGGAATGTGTATCAGGAGGAATTTATTTGCCGCAAGATAGTTGCCCGACTCTACCTTATTGCCCTCGTTCCAGTCCTCAGATTCGTCACCAGAACAGGCTTTGTGTAAAACTGATTTTATCACTTGTTCCGACAGTGACCCAAACTCTTGCATTAGCGTATTCGAAATGTTCTGGCATTCTGACGCTTCCCTTGACTCAGTTGTAACTTTTGTTGATGCCATATTGTCACAATTCTACCTGAAAATAAACAAAACATACTACATGAAAAGCTTTCTCTAATTTCATCACCATATTCGAAAGAAATCAGAGCGTTGAGAACGCTGATGTGGCATTTGTCAAGGAAGCCACTGTATGGAATTAATAATTTGAAAACAACAGGGCAATGATGGCCCTGGATCGCTCACCTGAGACCATAGGCAAAATTCATTTCACTTGCGTAATTCAATTTCTGACCATTCGTCCGATCAATTGATCGGGGCATAATGCTTAAAATGTGCATTCTATCTGAAGCGTCCACAAGGGATTTCCTTATGTTGACCTAGTGATCTAATTTATCACCCGACAAAATCCAATTTAGAATTCATTAAAAAAAATCATGTTTTCAAGGTATTTGAGCAAAACATGTGGCCTCTTAAAAGCCCACAAGGTATTTCTTAAATTTGACCAAGTGATCTAGTTTATGACCCTTAATTTGACCTAGTGAACTAGATTATGAACCTAGGTAACCCAATTTTAGACTCATCCTAGATTTTATCAAGAAAAAATATTCTGACTAATATTCAAGCCAATTGAGCAAAATATGTGGACTCTAGAGTGCCCACAAGGAATTACTGTACTTTAATCTTACCTTGAGACCTAGTTTATGACCCAAGGTGGCCCAATTTTGAACTAACTGAACATGTTGTGCTCAGATGGGCTACAGGTTCACTACATACCAAATAACAAAGCTCTATGCTTTCCAGTTTTAGAGATGAAAAATTTTAAACTTTTCATTCTTTGTTCCTTTATTCGAACTTGTGACCTCCGGGGCAGGGCCAGTTTTGACCCCAGCGGCATCATTTGAACAAACTTCGTAGAAATTCACTTGAAATGGCTACATACCAAATAACAAAGCTCTACATCTTCCAGTTTTAGAGAAGAAAAATTTTAAAGTTTTCTTTCCTTGTTTCTATGTTCGAACTTGTGACCCCTGGGGCGGGGCCAGTTTTGACTGCAGGGTTATCATATGAACAAACTTAGTATAGGTCCAGTAGGAGATGCTAGATGTCAAATATCAAAGTTCCATACCTTACAGTTTCAGAGAAGAAGAATTTTAAATTTTTCTATTTTGTTCCTATGTTCGAACTTGTGAACCCCAGGCGGGACCAGTTTTTACCCTAGGGGCATAATATGAACAAACGAAATGTTGAAGCTCCACGCGTTTTAGTTATAAAGATGAAGATTTTCAAAGATTTTGCTTTTTATTTTCTTTCTGTTGCCATGGCAACCAGAGTTAAAGGTAGAATTCAATCTCTTGAACAACTTCGGCAGGGCTTCGCCTAAAGAACATCCCTGCCAAGTTAGATCAAGACTGGCCCAGTAATTTGGGGGAGGTCTTTAAAGGAATTATGGACAGACGGACAGATGGGTGCCGGACAATGACCGATCACAATACCTCATCTTAGCACTTCGTGCTGAGGTGAGCTAAAAGAAGAAAGGAAAAATTCTTTGACTATTAACTTTAAAATCAACCTCCTAAGCAAGTTAATATGTCTCTTTGGTTACAGGGAGATTACTGGTGCCTAGGTTTGCATTATTTGCGTATTGGTGGTTTCCCTTTGATCTTTCAAGAGGGGTCAGGAGTAACGTCCCCTGAAGGAATGATGCATGATGGGTAGAGAGAGAAGCCATATAAATATATTGAATTAAATGAAGTTTATACCTGAATTCTATGATTTTGAGATATCTTTGGACGCCAAGATCTAATTCCAAACATTGCAATAAAGTATTCTACTTGTAAATATTCATGTACAATTAAATGAGTAGCGTGCAATCATGTTACGAACAAGCCCAGTGACGAACTGGTTTTGGAACGAACAACCCCGGAAGCAAAGCGGTCAGTGATTTTTTTTTTCATATCATTGCGCCAATAGAAGGCTATGAAGAGGTAAAGCTATTTTCAATCAAAAAGAAGTATTTTCACGATCGATGGCCTTTTACAGTGTATTTTATTTCAACACGCCATTTCCAATTATATATCTGAGTGCCATTGAAAAACTCATTTGTCTGGTAAAAAATTAGTTGAAAAACAAGACTTTGGTTGCTTGTGAATTGCCGGTCTTCTCAACTGTTTCTTGTACATGTATATGCCAATGTATGCGCTTTCCACTCTATCAAATAGTAATGAGTTTACTTAATCTCTTGTTTGAGCAATTTCAGTCAGTGTTCAGTACTTCTGAAATTGCATCCAATGACCAGTTTAAACGTTCAGTGTAAGTTTTCATCAATCAACAAATTTTCATACTCAGCCAATTGGAAAGAATTTGCAGATGTCAAATTGAGTAAAACTCAGAACATTATTATCATTATTCGATGATTTTCACGAGATGAAATAAATTTTGATCTTTCGTAGATTTTTTTTTATTTCATGCTTTAAACCCTTTCTGGTAGGAACTTAATCAAGTTCCAGTACAGATATTTTCGGTGTCTCCCCGTGGCGTATCCCCTCCGCTTAGCAGTGCATGACATTATTACGTCAAGGGCTAGAAACTATGTCATACTTCCAGTGGCTGTGGTTGTGGTTACCTAGGTAACAAGTGCGCGACAACAACTGCTTCCGCCTTCAAATGAAGAGTTAGAAGACAAAAATAATTGTTTTCTCTTGTCGTAACCATGAAATATCGAAAAATATTTCACCGATATTTCTCTAAATCCTGCCGGTGTAATGCATAGAAATGACCCCCATTACAAAATGACCTAGGCTCATTTCTCCACGTAGAATAATGACCCGGGTCATTTTTCTACGTCGAAAAATGACCCATGGGTCAATCCTCTACGTCGAGAAATGACCCAGGGGTCATTTTGTAATGGGGGCCATTTTTCTGCATTACTCCGGAAAGCATGATATAATGAAAATTAATCGCTTGTATTTCACTGATGATTAACAAAAAAGACTGACCCGTTGGCTGCTAAGGGCGACTCAACAACCTATTAAGGGCAGAGTAGATCAAATCAGAATATGCAGTTTGATCTTGATCTACATTGTCTGATAAGGAGATATTTTCACTTCCAAAATTACCTTTGATACCAAATTTTTGATCGTTACTTACAAGTTTCGTTTAACATACTGAGCAAGAGTTTATGATGAAAATGTGAGCAAAAAGCTAGGAAATATAAATACAATTTTCACTCTCCATACAACGATTACACACAGCTACATGTATATTGCCGGTTTGCTTCCAAAACCTCGTAACTACAACTTGTTACAAGCTGTAGTTACGAGGTTTTGGGAGTAAACCGACGATATGCAGTTATGGCAGAAACGACTGAGTTTTGAGTCATATTTACATGCATCAAGCGTTCAAAATATTGATCTAATTTTGGTTTTAAGTCAGGCAATCTGATTGATTGGAAAAAAACGAAACATTTCAAATAGCGAACCAGACGGCTATTTTCTTTTTCAAATCAGAACCGAGTTAAGAGTATTTGGTATATACTGTTCCTTATTATAAACTAGAGACGACATCTATACAGTCAGACAGAAGTATCACTAAAACTGACCCGCAATAGTCCATGTGCTGCTACCAGCATTACTCATGCCCACCTTTTGTCATTTCTGGGCTTCGTAAAGTTTTCCTTTCATTTGGCTCATGAATCAGCCTGCTACTTGTCTAGTGGGTCCGTGCATAGCTTGAAAATATACCAAATAAAAGGTTATCCATTAAAAAAAATGACTGAATTTGTTCTGGTGATGCCTAACTTATGTCTGACTGTATATTTTCTAAGTATCTCGGACGGTGTAAAATCATGTTCTCCCGCCAGCTGGTATTCTACAAATACATATCTGTCTAATTTGGGCATTCTGGGTACAGAACCGGACTACTTTTCTACGTGACATTTGTTAATTTGAAATTCAGACAAAAATAGACGTTTACCCAATAAAACGCTACCTGATGCGATTCATTCTGAAATGATCAGCTAGCACGTAACATATGCACCAGCCATTTATTAAAATAGTCCCTACGGGCTTTGGCAACAGCTTCAATGCAAGCCCTACTTCTCTCTAGCATATGGAATAGGTGATGTGTCATAGCAGACAGGTCTAATCCTCGAAGAATATGACATGCGCAGACAACGGGTGTAAAGCATTTACTTTTCATTTTGGCAGAGTACGAGTATTTCGATGGCGATTATTGGCGCTTCTTCTCTAATTAAATACCGATAGCGAACTATAACATAAGTTACCTTTCGCTTTCCATTTGACACAAACTCTATAAATGTCTTGGAAGAAGTAGTAATAACATCTATTACAACACTGACAGGAAGTGGCACCAGCGAATTCACACTTAACAGAAAAATAAAAAAAATCACAATAAACAATAAACAACCATTAGCTTTCGGCACTGTCAAATAAAAGACCATTTATTCCATCGCAACAATGATAATAATTATTATATTCCACAAAGCTATTTAGGCGTATCGTGATTTTGTCTTTTTTTAAGCTCGTCGTAACTTTATAGAATTTTGTTTGCACTAAATATATAAAAAAATGTTCTGGAATAAAGCAATTGATGGCAGTGACCCAGTTTCCTTGAAGGGATGTTTTAACAGTGCTTAACCCTTTACCAAGCAATCCCTGGTTTTTACGACCCTGAGATAGAGGCCTTTAGAAAACATTGTGGGAAAAGGATAAATGCTGGTAACCTACGGCGAGGGATAGTAAGGTTTTTCAAACGTACTGCTGGAACTGCTATAGTAAATTAGGATTAGAAGCTTAAAAAAACGTACTGAAAACATGCAACATAACGAGTATCTCTCCCCAATAGAGTCTGTATCCACCAACAAATGCAGGCAAAAATGTCAGAGGTAAAAATGTCATAGGTAAAAACGTCACAGTTAAAGTGGTAAATATGCCAGAGGTAATAATGTCATAGGTAAAAATGTCTCGTGTTAGCCTGTGCGGCCTGCCCAAGCTGATCCGAAACGACACTTTACACAAATGTCCGACAGTCCCTTTTTGCGTGTTGCATGTCATACGAGACCACGTCAGGCTGGATTTTTGGGAAAAAAAGTGTAAATCTAGGTTGGAGCACACTTGAAGTCTTGGTCTACCTGATACTGAAACTTGAGGTGAAAGCATCTCAGTTGCAAGGAACTTCTAATAAATCTGTTAACTATTGACCTGCCAAACGAGTTAACCCTTTACCAGACGACAACAATTTAGACCTGTCCAAATTGAAAGCATTTGCAGACGTCAAAATAAACATGACTTGACTCTATAAAAGTAGAATAAATTGTGGGAAAAGGTAAAAATGCTTGTTATCAGCATTTTGTCCTTTACCGACAAAGTTTTCAGAAGGCTTCTTCCTCTTGATCGTAAAAACCAGGGATAAATGAAACCTTCAAGGCAATAGTAAAACCAAGATGTTGCTATTTTATAGTCACGGGAAGGGGGATATCCCCACAATGTAGATCCAAGATCAGACTAAGGTTAAGTTACAAAAAAGTTTTGGCCATGTGCTATGAATGGTGCAAGGGACTTTATGGAACTTCTTTCTTCTTTCGCAGCGCCTACATGTTTATTTCTTCAGGAAACTGTCATACACAGTGACAGATAATTATATCTTGTAGAAACTGTTCCAAGTTAATGTATATTAAATTGCACCAGAATGACCTGAACGCCTGCATCCGGTTTGTAAGATTGTGTTGTAAATTTCATGGAAGTGAGAATACGTGTCAACTCATGGCACTGCACCTGGACCTTAATAAAAGTACACTGCACAAAAGAATTAAAGGAACACAAAAATAAGAATGACCTGAACACCTGCATCCGGTTTGTAAGATTGTGTTGTAAATTTCATGGAAGTGAGAATACGTGTCAACTCATGGCACTGCACCTGGACCTTAATAAAAGTACACTTCACAAAAGAATTAAAGGAACACAAAAATGACGAAATTCAAATCTTCCATTTAGCTAAAGACTCAATCTTTGTGTCCTGAAAACCATCAGCATACATTCTTGCCAGACAAATGGCTCAGTACTTTTGTTGTTTGTTTGATTATAATGCTGATAAGCCATGTTAAGAAGAAAATCAAGTTTTTTTTCTCGTTCTTTTTATTAACCCTTTACCTCATAAGACATTTCTATGGTATCTCTAATTGACCCTAAATAACAGCAAGGATGAAGCCGTTTCTTATGGGTATATGATAACTTTTGATAGTGTAGAAAACATTGTGGCAAAAGGTGAAATTGCTCGTCACGAGCAATTTCACCTTTTGCCACAATGTTTTCCAAAGGGTCCTACAAGCAATGCGTAGAAATGAGTATCTATGGAGTAAAGGGTTAAACAACTCGTATTTTTTCTTATCCTTTGTTGATACTTTTGTCGATCATAATATTATGAAAGAAGAGATCAAGAATAAAGAATGACACCTTCGGTTCTCTGAAAAGCCCGTGTGGCATATCAGAAAGATGGTTCTCAGAAACAAAGCCCATACATCTTTTGCGCAAGCCAAATCGTTTTGCCTGTTCTGAGATTTTTGTAGTCTAAGGAGTGAATTAAGAGCAGAAAATTATTTGCGTTGTCTTGTACTAAATAAATTATCTTGTGATCAAAATCGAGGACATGATTTTCTTTAATTTTTTTTTTTTTTTGAGCAGTGTAGATCAGCCTATGGGAGTAGTCTTACCTCTGTCTACACGGTTCAATGTTAAAATAATTACTTTCGATTTCATTAACCCATTTTAACCTTTAGGTTGCTAAGCGCGACTCGCTGACCTTTTGCAGACAATGTAGATCAAGATCAGACTGCACAGAACGTGCAGTCTGATCTTGGATCCACACTGTCCGAAAAGGAGATATTATTCTTCAAAGCATAACTTTGAGATGGAAAATAGTTCTGTTCTTTTTATCGCATTGAAAATTAAATTTGGTTTTAATAATTTACCAAGATAAGGGTTAATGAATCATAAAAAAAATATCTTTTCACTTTAGAAGGATTATACTCTTGACAAAATCTACCATACCCACACACTGTTGCTTCTTGATGTGCCAACTCCGGGTGTAGAACAAAAGTTCACTTGGGCAAAAACCTACTAGGACAAAAGGGCACTTAGGCAAAAGTCCACTAGGACAAAAGCCCACTGGGACAAAAACCCACTTTTACTTATGATCATATATCTAATTTAAAAAGTTCGTATATATAATATGACTTGTCTTTAGAAGAGTAGAAAAACATGTGGAAAGCAGAAAATGCCGGTGCAATGCAGAGAAGTGACCCTCCGCTACAAAATGACCCGGGTCATTATTCTACACAGAGAAATGATCCATGGGTCATTTTCTAATGGGGTCATTTCTCTACATTACACCGGTCTCTCAAGAATGATAGAAAATATTGATCTTCTTACACTTTGTTATAAGCAGTGGGCTTTTGTCCTCCCTGCCAAAATTAGCTGTGGGCTTTTGTCCAGTGGGCTTTTGTCCTAGTGGGCTTTTGTCCAGTGGGCTTTTGTCCTAGTGGGCTTTTGTCCCAGTAGGCTTTTGTCCCACTTCTCCGCCAGCTCCATAATAAGGACATAAAACCGTCTTTACTGAATGAGCAATTCTCTGGCAAAAGAGAGCTTAATGTATCCTCGTGATGCATTATACTTCGCAAGTACTCACGTTATCATATGATTTAAGTCCATAAAATGCATTTTCTAACAAATAACTGGGTCATGTTGAGGAAGAATGGTCTTTTGCTGTGCAGAAAATTGACCAATGGCAAAAAAGTTTCAAAGTGTCTGCCTGTGCGAAATGCGCACACTGACATGAATCATTGCATTTCGCAGATTAATTAAGTCCGCTTTTCGCAGAACATGGCTTACATACATGTAACTATTCAAAGCGAAAACTATGGTTGGTTCAATTAATTATTGGTAATTAAGTAGGCTTATGCTTAAGGCAGAACCTGTCATCCCTACAGACAGTCATTATGTTTTTCCTGGCTTTATGACTTATTTATCCAACGCCCTACGTAAATAAAACTAGTCGAATCATGCTCCGTAAAAAGGACGGTTTCATGCATCTGCAGACAAGTATCGACTCGTGTCAGGCTGCGCAATGTGTGCAGGCTGACCTAAGTCTATACATTTCGCTATTGATTAAATTCACTGAATTTCAAGACAAATCTATCATGTGAGACAGTTCCGAAATTTATTTCATCGAGGGTACACCATCGGTAATATTTTCACGAATGGCGCAGCCACAATTGAAAGTATTACCGATTGTGTTTACGAGATGAAATAAATTTCGATCTTTCACCGAAAAAAACAAATGTTGTATTTGTTTTCATGCTTTTAACCCTTTCTGGGAGGAGCTTTATCAAAATCCAGTACAGTTCTTTTCCGTTATTTCCCGTGGCGTACCCCTCCAGCATAGCAACGCATTACAATATTACGTCAAGCGCCAGAAATGTAAGGTATATGACGTCATATTTCCCATCTGGTTGTTAGGCACGCGCAATTTACCTCGGCAACAAGAACGTGAAAATCGGTACTTCCACTGGTTGTACCAGTGTAAGATCGAAAAATGTTTTCACTGCTATTTCTCGATATCCTACCGGAAAGCATGAAATAAGGATCGATATTTACATGAGCCGTGCTTTGTGAAAGGGGAAATTAATGCATCTGTGGAAAAGTATCCGCAGTCCGCGCAGGCTAACCTGTTCGATATCTTTTTTTCAGATGGTCAATTTTCCGTTCGTCGATACTTTTTTTTTCAGAAGGTCAATTTTCTGTTTGTCAAAGGATCAGTCCACCTCATTATTAATTCGGTTATAATAAAGGTAGTTCTTATGGATCCATGATAGTGTGATGATCTAGTGGGCATTTCACCGTTTGGGCTTTTGTTCGGTGGGCTTTTCACCTAGTGGGCTTTTCACCTAGTGGGCTTTTCACCCAGTGGGCTTTGATCCGTACCCTAGTCTTTACTAAACCAAAATATTGCTGTCCAAATTTATGTTTTGGGGAATAATATCTGTCCTTATAGGACACTGTAGATCCAAGATCAGACTGCACGTCATCTGCAGTCTGATCTTAATCTACACTGTCTGCAAAAGGTCGGTGGGTACGTTAGCCTCACACTGGTTTTTGCTGTAAATGAGATTTTGTAATATACATGATTTGTTTGTCAGGCCTCAAGTTTTGTTACTCTTATATTACTTTCCAAACGGAAAGTGACCGCAAATCCTGAAAGCATGGCATGAGAGCACAGAAATAAGTAATCCAAACATAGCAACGCCTTAATTAGAGAAATGCCACAGGCAACTTTTTATACCTCTTCAAAACGACAAGTTTCAGTCTCTTCTAACCTGAAAGCATCTGCACATAAAGTATTTCAAAAAACAATACAAATGAGTTGAAATTATCTGATCAGTTGGTAAAAATAATGTATTTTAAAATGAATTAATTGCTGGTTGATAACATTTCCTTAAATTCTAACGATGCTTTTTATAGCTTTCTTTTTTGTGGTCGATAAAACACTGAACTGTGTGGTAAAGGGTAAAGGAAGTCTATAGACATCTTGAAAGGGATCAATGGCTGTAATATTTGAGCTGTTTACAGATCATTAACCCTTATCTTGGTAGAAAACGAAAATGAATTTTCGAGTCGATAGTAAAATCTCAAATATTGCTTCATGTATTTGCAAGTTATGTTTTGGGAAATGTTGTCTCCTATCGGGCAGTGTAGATCCAAGATCAGACTGCACGTTCTGTGCAGTCTGATCTTGATCTACACTGTCTGCTAAAGGTCAATCAGTTGCGCTTGGTAGCTTAGGGGTTGGATTTTAGTCTATCTGAAAAACAACAAAAGTTACAACAACAACAGCAAAAAACATAACTTAACCTAGTTATACCAGTTCAAGATATAATATAGTATTACAAAGATACATGATTGTCAAATTTCAAGATTGTATTGAGTACTCCATTTCTTTTGAAAAATGTCTTGGACAGAGATCATACTTTATTTCATGCTTTCTGGTAGGATATTGAGAAATAGCAGTGAAAACATTTTTCGATCTTACACTGGTACCACCAGTGACAATACCGATTTTCACGTTCTTGTTGCCTAGGTAAATTGCGCGTGCCTCACAACCAGATGGGAAATATGACGTCATATACCTTACATTTCTCGCGTTTGACGTAATATTGTAATGCGTTGCTATGTTGGAGGGGTACGCCACGGGGAATAACGGAAAAGAACTGTATTGAATTTCGACAAAGCTCCTCCAAGAAAGGGTTAAAAGCATGAAATAAATAGAATATTTGGGTTTTTTTTTCGGTGAAAGATCGAAATTTATTTCATCTTGTGAACACCATCGGTAATATTTTCACTCGTGACTGCACCACTCGTGAAAATATTACCGATGGTGTCCACTCGATGAACTGAATTTCGATCTTTCATCGAAAAAAACAAATATCCTCTATTTATGATCTGATTTCGTTCTTTCACTGTCAGCAGAAGTCCTTGCAGCCAATGTCGCTATATCAAAGGTAATAAGTGACAGAACTCTCGATGTCCTTTTTACGAGTCCTTTTCCAGCATTTGAACATACCCTCAGTCCTTTTTTTTAAATATTGTCAATGTCTTTTTGACGTACCTTCATTTTCCTTTTTTACATGAGTCTAACATTTTCTTTGAAATACTCTCAATGTCTTGCGACCAAGTGCCCTCAACGTTCATTCATGGCTTCATTGTTTGTACATTTCCTCCATTTTCTGTTAATCTTAAGGCTCTTTTGTGCCACTCTATGATATTTCGCGGAGAGTGTAGATCAATATGAGACTGCACAAATAGTACAGTCTGATCTTAGATCTACATTTTTCGATAAAGAGACATTTTTTTACCATTAAAACAACTTTGGAAAGGCAATATCTGAGTTTTACTAACGCTTGAAAGTTTCACTTCATCGGGTAGGTTAAAATGTCGTCAATGTCCTTTTTACAAACCATCTATGTTTTTTTCTTTCGTTTTCATTTCATTTCTGTTTTACGCAAGTCTTCTATAGCACAAATCTAATGTAGTCGTGAAGTGCCGTCTCGGATCAGCCTGCGCGGATTGCGTGATCCCAGACGACGTTTTACGCAAATGTCCGAAAGCCCCTTGCGTGTTACAAGCCATTTGTAACAAGAATTCAAATAAAGCGGTTTCATTTTTTTTCGGGGAAATGTTAGCTTATCTGACAACCTAGAAAGAAGATCAGAATGTGCCCCCCCGCCCCGCTTAGGACATACAAATTTCAATCTAGTTACGTGTCTCGTTAAATCTGAACCAGACGACAATAAAGCTGAATTCTTGAAAATATTCGCAGAGGAGAAAATAAATGCGCTGCAAATGACAGGATTTATGTTTGAAGAGACAACATAACTCCAGAAATGAGAAAATGCTAGCTAACAGTATTTTCTCCTTGACCTTCAATTTTTTTCAAAATGCCTTCCTCTTGAGGTTGTCGAAAGACGAATTTGTTTGGCTAGGGCATATGAGACTTTGATGGTCTCCAGGGACAAACATATGTATATTTGGAAGGTGCCATAATACAGTGTTATTTACCTACATAATTGGTGTTATTTACAACTATAACGTCTGAAGAACGTGTTAAGCTAATTGAATTTATCTAATTTGTAGAGTATGACAAAATTCTTCCAGGTTAAAACCTTCTTTTCTTTTTTTCTTGTAGAAATATTTTAAAGATCAATCTCTAAGCAAAAACAAACATGTCTTTTTGTACGCATTCTGCCGCTAAGCGCGACCCATTGTGCTTTTGCGGCTATTGTAGACATCTGAGAGCCCACTGATATAGTGTAAGCCTCATACGAAGAAGGTGTTCAGCTAACTGAACACTTCAAAGCTGTCTAGCTAATTGAAGCCTCGTATACGTATGCTTTGACTTTTGGCTGACATATTGCTACATGTATATTTTTCAACATAATTCCATTCATTATCTGTACGCTTTTGCCTCGATGCCACACTCAAAGAATTCCTTTTCTTCGATCGTTTAGAAAGTCTTCGAATACATATATTTGACACCTGACCGAGAGAGCAAAATAGAAATGCCTTTCTTTTTCAATTTTGGAAATAGATAAGTCTGTTGGGACGACACCACGCAAATAAGGCGGATTTCAGTCAACTCAAAGTCTTAATTGTTAATGGCAGCAATGAAAATTACATACTCGTGAACAAGAGCATTTACTTATTTTATTCCGGTACGCTTCAGTTTTATATTTTTTCTTATCAACCTTAGGAGTAATACATGATATGTGCCATTTATGTTAGTCCATTTGGCAGACAATCTACCTCCAGAATACCTACGGTATAGTAGAAAACCGAGGCCCAAGCCTTCATTGCTAGGAACAGCAGTGAGGCTAAACCAGTTTTTTTTTTAGATAAGACTGTTGCTTGTCATCTGGTGTGAAGTGATTGACCAATGTTTTATCAACAGTCTCAGACCTTTGTAGACGGTTGGTAATATCTGCTTATAAAAGTTTCAGACTTCTACGCACCGAAATCCGCCTGTTGTGATTCTGATCAACTGTTAGACGCCTCACTACGCAAGGGGCTGGGCGCTTTCTCATTGTAAGATTTTCTTAAGACTGGAATATATTCTTTCGTGTAAAATCAAAACTCTACTGGCTATATAGCACGCTTTAACTCGCCTTTCAGCGTCATAACAATCTCATGGACTTTATTGGCCTTTTCTGGGGTTGCAAAATGGACAGCCTTTCCAGGACAGGTGTCATCCTGAAGGCTCCGCCTGCCCTGCTCAAATTCCGCTCTTTGCTGTAGCATATAAAAGGAAATCATTCCCTAGTGTTACTGCCATGTCATGTATATCCTTAGGTGCCATAACCTTAAGTTATGAAACTACATGGAAGTATGTTGTTAATTGAATCTCGTAGATCATTATGGCCAAGCACTAACAATTCGAAAGATCAAGTCATTTTTAGCTCTACTAGCTGAAAGCTAGCAGAGCCTATGTATGGTTTTCGTCTGTTCGTCCGTGCGTCCTTGTGTCCGTCCCGCTGAATATCTCCAAAACCAATGGACAGAATTTAGTGAAACTTTATTCATGTGTACAATAACCCATACTGTCGAGACACTGTTTTTTTTTATTTGATGCAAAATGGCCGATTGTGAGCGATTTTAAGTTACGCAGGTCTTTTTCGGCGGGGGATATCATTTTAACGAAAATTGTTTTTTTTTCTTGTTCAATTTTATCCGCGAGCGATATCGTTATTGAGCCGGTGCAATGCAGAGAAATGACCCTCCCCTACAACATGAACAGGGTCATTCTTCTACATAGAGAAATGACACCAGAAGTCATTTCATCACGTGGGGTCATTTTTCCATGTAGAATAATGACCCGGGTCATTCCTCTACGTAGGGGAGGGTTATTTCTCTGCAGTACACCGGAAATGTTTAGGTATATTATAAAACAACATATTTGTCAGTGTGTGGTATATAATTTTTCTGTAATAATACCCATTTACATCTAAGAAAGGAACAGAATTAGCAACACTGTGTGGGAGAGGGAGTGATTGTTTGTTACAAGTTCCTTTTATCTGAAAAGCAAAATTAGGATTTTTTTTCCATTAATTAGAATGATCTTGAAAGAGGAATCAGCTGTTTACCTCTTCATTTACCGATACCCTTGCAAACATCTATTTAATAATTATGATTCAGATCTGATTATCCTTAAAAAAAAAGCTTTGGAAACCCATCCTAAAAGCGGGCCTATTTAGATTTTTTTCTCTGATTTAAAGTGATCGCCATACTATAAAATAGTATGGAGGAATTTCGCTTGTATCGTATCCACTGAATCATTTACATTTCGCTGAAATCGGGCCTGTAACCTTTAAACTGTCTAAGATGTTTTTTTTTAAATGTGCATAAATACCAAAATATTTGGTTTGGAGTTCATTTTTGGACATCATTTAACCGGAAAACTCTCATAATATATACTACTCAAAATTTGCTAGGGATCGCCCTAAAAGATTCATCCTAAATATATATGTGGCATGTATCATGTATGTTTGTACAATATGTTATACTGCCACGCTGATCAATACAGTAGAAACGGATCTTTAAGGCTTTACCTCACAATGCCGACTGCTAAAAAAACTGAGAAAGATGCCTTTGGAAAATATTGTTGGAAAAGGAGAAAATGCTGGATACCAGCATTTTCTCCTTTTTCAACTATGTTTTCTACCATATGACAGACAGTATCGTGCACGTTGCATATGGTTTTTGGTCAGCATATGCTTTCAACTTGGACAAATCTAGAATTTTACAGTATGGTAAAGAGTTTATGCAAAACTGTTGTAACATATAAGCCAATACAGCAATATGGAAGTGATCCCTATCAAAGTTTGAGTAGTACATGTATATATAATGCAGAATAAGATTTTATTTCATGTTCTGTGCAGTCTTACATGGATCTTGATGTACACTGTCTGCTTTTGACAGTGCATGAAATCGGACTGAATAGCTCAACGGTTAACAATATAAATCTTAGAACGGAACAAGAGGGTCATGATGGCCCTGTGTCGCTCCACTGGCAAATAGGTAAAATCACTACAAGCCAAACATTACAATACTTGGCTAATTGGTTTCAACTTGAAGACAAACAATTTTTTTTTCTTTAAAATCCTACGAGAAAAAGTCATTTTGACCACAAAACTATGAGTGTTTGAATCCTGGTGAAAGTCCACAATGTAAAACCCTATACCAAATAATACAGGTCTCGAATGTATGGTTACAATCAAGAAGATTTACAAAGTTTCCACAGTAAAAAGGCCCTGTAAAACATGAGACCCATGAGACAGGGAGGTAATAAGTAACAAACTCCATCCTTTATAACAAGGTTTATTTCCCTTGATTAATGATTAAATTGAAGTAACTACATATGGAAGCCCATGTTAAACTTTTGATCCCTGGAATGAAGCCAATGTTTACCCTAGGCCTATTATATGAAGAAACTTGTTAAAAGTCCATTAGATAAAGCTACATGCCAAATTCAGTAGTCCTGGGCCTTGTGGTTTCAGAGATGAAGATTTTTTAATAACATTATTTTTTCAGTTTTGTTGCCATTGCAACCAATTCTGAAATGAACAAAGGCAGGATTATTCATGTGAAGTTTTATCAAATTTGGATGGGTAGTTTTAGAGAAGATATTTAAAATGAAAGTTAACGCACGGACACACGGACGGACGGACGCACGACGGAAACCGGGCCATAACATAAGCCCGCTTGTCTTCGGCTGGTGGAGCTACAAAATAGTTCAGCCATAAGTGACCAAATGAAATAGGTCACGAAATTCTCTGAGTTAATCCAAGATCGGAATCTCGTCACATTATTCCAGTGCAGTAACACTTTTCTTTCTCAACAACAGTGACCATGTCACATGGAGAGAACATTTTAGAACTGGAATTAAATGTTAGAAGGAGAATCTTAATCAGGTACGTATTGGACTGAAAAAAGGTGATAAGAAATTTGTCAGTAAAAACATACTTGCACATTTGTTGTATTCATCGCAGTATGTGTGTTAACAGCGTGAAATCGTTCTTTACATGAAATAAGCAGTTTACACAAAATGGCAGTGTTATTCACATAGTTTGCTAGGAAACTCTGACATTTTGTCGTGTTTGAAACTTTCAAAAATTGATTTTCGAAAGTGGACAGCGAGTGCAATCATACGGGTTGAGTAGCTAGTTTAGTCCTGCAATCGAGAAATAAAATGCAACTGTCTTACAACATGTCTTAACATAACGCCCTCTTTGGGTATTATTTGCAGTTCAATAAGGCAGATGCATTTTATTTCTCGGTGGAAACACAAAATATGTACACAAGTCTTAATTGGTCTTCGGTGCTAAATGCGGTCAACGGTCAGCCACTTGAGAAAGTAATGGTTTATAAATGTTGCTGTAACTGTCAAGAAGCCAACATCATCGCCAATTATCACACCCTTTTTGGTTTCTCATTGTTAAAACGGTATTGAGCTACAACTATAGAACATGATATCAATGAAGACATTACCATGTAATAAGGTGTAATTTTCGCCGTTATCAAATAGCTTTTATAATTCAGCCTATATCGAGTTCCTGCAGTAATATCATACATGGATAATAGATAAAGCAGAAGGTTGTTAAGCTTTTTAGTTGGATTCCCAGGCTCGATTTTTTTTACCATCGCTGAAATTGAAAAATAAAAATCTCTTTGCTCCGATCCTTATGTCATCTTTCGCCTTTGTTTACGAGGCAAGCAGACTTGGCAGGATTTTTATGCACAGTATATTAGTAAAGGAATTCACGGAAGTATGCATGAGCCACCGCGACGTATATAAAATGCAAATTAAATGACGTTAATAATATACAAACAATGTTTTAGATGATCAAAACAAAAATGGAATGAGAGCTCTCGTGATCTGGCTATATAAACGCTCAGTGCATGTGTTTGCACTCCATAAATGGTTATATACGATGACGTGTGAAACCGAAATGCCATGTCTGTTTGCCGTATATCAATGGCGTAATCTCAACGGAAATGTGGATGTGTTCCAGAACTGTCATGGAACAGTAATATATCTAGTCTTATCTTAAAACCACAGAGTAAACACAGATTCATATGCATATAAGTACCGTGAAGGTCAAGATCAGACTGCACGAAATAGGTTAAGTTTTGTATTATAATATTAATTACCCAAAATATTTTACGATTTTAACAGCAAGAGAAGCATTGAAATCGCAAGGTTCAGAAATTTGTTAAGATGTAAAATAGCCAACTAATTTACTAAGCGACCTATGAGTTAAAACAGTCAACGAACAGTCGATATCTACTTGATCTGCAGCTCTTTAATTTAATCCTTTCGGCGCCATAGGCTACTGACTTTTGCGGATGTCACAGGTCAATTGATCAGACTCTGATCTTATATTTATACCGTCCGCTTATTTAGTCAAGTGTATGTGACAAATGTCTTTCTGTAACTCAATGGATGTCAAGGATCAAGTTTATATACATGTATTTGTCACTGAAAGAGTTGAAAAACAACCGTTACTTTAAAAGTACCAGAGAAAGAAAGATTTTGAAAAGATCCCGGGTAAGTGTTTAGCCTTTGTGATGTTTAACACAGTTTGAGCTGTATTAGCTGGGACCGGTCAGCACCAGACTGTACAGCCTGCACGATACGATAAAGTGTTAGATAAGCGCAGTTCGATGGTTCTTTTTATAGCCTCACTATTTTGTAAATTAAATTCGATCGAACCCTGTATTTTTCTTTAAGTATAACACTCTTTCACTTCTGAGGATCACCCGATAGCTAGTTTTGGGTAGCAAGGCCTATCACAACAAAAACAAGCGCTTTTTTTGGCAAATTCGTCTTTCCTATCGGGTTATTGGTTGTAAAGTTGTACAACGCTGACACTACCGAAGGAACGCAGTTTTGTTTTTTCGACCACTGCGTTCGCATACCGTCGCTTCAAAGCTTTGAATATATTGAAAAAAATGACTCGACCAGCTGCGACCGCCAGAATCTCTGGCCGAGAAGCTGCAGTATGTCCTGCATTTGCAACACTATCAATTTTCTTTAGGGCGGTGGCTAAAAAAAACCTCTCCAGGTAGTAATAAAAGGGATATTAAAATTTCAGCGTAACGTCATATTTTTATCCATGCCTAGATGAATAAACTAGGACCTTGCGCTTTTAAATCTCTATATTAACAATGTTATTCCAGCTTAAAACAAATGTCCATGCCCGTACCATTACCAACTTGTTAATCATAAATGCGAACAATATCCTTCAAACACGTGAAGTGTTCATTTTTTTTCCAGTTGACACTTAAAAACAAAACGAGCACATCATGCAGTCATCTACAAAAACGAAAACGCAATTCCGTGGTGCGTGTATCTTTTTAGTAGCAAAATAGACCTCGTTAAGCGTTCTGGGTTTAAGTTGAGCTGCATGGTAGAAACCTATCAAGTATCAGAATAGTATGTACATGCTATTTGATCTTGGTCAAAGCGAAAGATATAAAACTATTGTCGCCTATGCAACGATCAGAAAACGCTGTTTCAAGTACACGTTTTTACTTCCACAGATGCTCTGCAGATGTAAAAGAACAAATTAAACGAGGTGTTATGACTTTCTGTATACTGGAGATCATTACTCTAATTAAAAGGTCACAAGATCCGAAATACCTGTGCCATAAACAGAATTTAATTTGATTTTCTGCTTCTATAAATACATCTCTAGGTGGGTCTTGAAAGCGTAGGGGAATTTCCGTACACTTAGTAAATAAGACTGATCACCTTATGGTGCCATCAGTCCCCTTTGTTGGCTTTGTGGACCTGTAATTTTAATAAAACCTGTATGACGTACACAGATAAAGAATAATTGTAACGTTCTTCCTTATTGTCACCAAAGCTCGCTTAATACAGATGTATTCTTTTTGTGAACAAGGAAATGTGGTGTTGATCTGTTTATGACATAAATAAGTGATCAATTAGAGAGCTTTGATTTTAAAATAAAATTCATGCTACAACTTTTATATCAGAGCTCCAGATATGAGGTGGTGATGGTAAATCTAAATCCATTATTTCTCCTCCAAACCCTGTGTTGTGGGTACTCGTTACAATCGTCTCAATGAGACGATTCTATAATGAGTACCCATAACATAGGTTTCAGTGGAAAATAATTGATATTATCAGTTTTGAAATCAAACCACTTCCTCTATCTGGAGCCGTTTTATATCGTTATGTTCGGGCAGATGGGATTGCCAAAGGCTTGTAATGACGTTTGTTGTATTTTGCAGCTACAAAGCATCTAATGAATAGAAAAGCTGTGAGAAAAAAGAGGTTTCTAAATCCCCGTGAACGCATTATACCAAGCAAGTCATCATGGATGTATAGAATCAAATTTGTCAAAAGCGATTGAATTATGATGGTAGAACGGTCCATTGTCGAGCAGGAAATTGTCAAATAGCAAACGGTTTCGACCAAGTCAGTTTGCATTGACTGCGCGAATTCATCGGCAGACTTCTTCCGGTAAAGCAGAATTTTCTAGGCTGACAAGAAGATGACTTTTTTTATCTTAATTTTTTTACATTTCAAATCTCTTGACAACTCTTTTATACACTAGTTGCCTTTAGCCATGTTTCATAACCCTTATCCTGCTAAATATTTGAATAAAACTTTCAAACTGATAGAAAAAACACACACACAAAATTCTGCTATTTGAAAACATTTTTGGAGAAAAGATATCTCCTCATCCGATGGTGTAGATTAAGATTAGACTGCACGTTCTCCTAAATTGTCTTATTTGGAGGTGAAACAACTTTTGATTGGCTAAAACATAGAATGTTCTTAAGAACGGTTTGTTAGTACAGATCCACATCTGGAAAGAATCTCCAGTTGAATGACCCTATGATACAGGGTTAACTCTCATTTCAAGTTGTCTCATCCACTAACGTTCTGTGGAATTGATGTAACAAGCGTAAACATATTTACAAGGTCTACTACTTTCTCGAGGACATCCTTCTAATTGTACTGAAATGTCACAAGACCTGAAATTCCTAGAGCATAAACAATATTCTAATTGACTCGCTGCGTCTGTAAATACTTCTCAAAGAAAACCTTGATATTCGTGGGGAACCCTCGTAACAATAGCATTAATCACTACACTGTAAAAACAGATGTTTCACCTTTGCACACATATTGAAACACTTTTTCTGTTACACTTTTTAAACACATTAAAATAGTACGTGTCACATGTTCACTTCTGAAACACATGGCGTTCAAACGGGAAAACATTAGTGTTCCAGTTTTAAACACCTCACATGTTTAAAACTGAAACATGTGACGCGTTTAAAAGCGAAACACATGCCTTGTTACACTTTTTAAACACATGAACACTTCGGGTAAACACGTCCAGCGTTTCACGTGTTTACTTTTGAAACACATGGCATTCAGGCAGGAAAACATTAGTGTTTCAGTTTTAAACATGTCACATGTTTCAAAATTGAAACACGTAACACGTTTCAAACAAATGGTGTGCCGTTTTACAACACCTTAAGTCCTCTCCAGATGAACACTCCATGTGTTTCAATTCCAGGGCTGTGTTTTTGGCCTGAATATAAAAGGGTGAAACCAGAAACATAGAATGATTAAAAATTTTTCCCCATTTATTAAAGATATGTCTAACAAATAATATCAGTAATTCACCAAAATCAAACCATTACCATTACTGTATCACATTAGTTATCACATTGTTTTTGAACCACTGTCTACTGTAAAAATCCTTCAGGTACTGTACACCAGTTAAATAATAAATCCCTATCAAAATAACAACAGCCAATACTGACTATCAAAAGCAACTGCCGTGTTTGCACCTGTTTCTCTCCAGCTACTAATCTGGGTGCCCACAGTGGGGACTGGTGAAGATTTCAAAATCTGCTCAAGTGTTCTCACTTCTTTAATCTGAAACAACCAGAGAGAACATTGTGTTACTGTACGCAAAGCTTAACCACTTTTGCAAATTTGGTGTACGATCACCCAAGTAACATGTCTGCTAATATTTTAAAGTTCTCCATCTATTTCAAGAGGAAGATTTGTTAATACGTTTTCAATATTCAGCTGTAGTGGCCATCTTGTTAACTCCTGCAATTTTAGGTAAATGGAGATTTAGAAAACATTTTTGTAAAATATTTCAAATATCCACACTGTTTTAGCTGGAAATAAATTACCCTATTACCAATTTAACAAAATTCTAGACATGTCCAAATTAAAAGCATTCACAGACCTACCCCCACCAAAAAAAAAAAATGAGTGAGATTAAAAAGTTGAAAATTGATTTTGAGGATTGAAAATTGGTTTTGAGGGAGAGAGAGCTTCATAGGAAAATGACAAAATGCTAGTTACCAGTATTTTCTCCTTCATCCACTATTTTTGGAAAGGCTTCTCTCTCATGGTGGTTAAAAGTTTAGGTTTGTAGTAAAGGGTTAAGATTTCTGTAATTAGCTCTGGTGGCTATACCATTTAAAGGAACTCAACAATTCAAGCAATATGACAAAGTTGAAGCATATTTGAACACTCTGCTTAGGTGAATTTCAGACTGTATAGCAATTTTATTTTGAGAGGGACTTAAAATAACAGCAAACGAATGATTCCTTACTCTTTACTAAATTGTACTCTGGTCGAAATTGAAAGCTATGAAAGTCTAAGAAAAATAATCATTTGGCTTCAAATAATTACATCTGATTTTCAAAATCAAGAAACCTCTGTGAGAAAGGATAAAATGACTAATACCAGCATTTTATCCTTTTCCCACAATGTTTTCAAAAGTTTTCTCTATAAAGGTCAACAAAAACTTTGAGCTTTGGGTTGAAAAGTTCAGCTACCACAAATTTTGCAAGATATTTTTCTTCAATTTTAATGGTAAATGAACAATTACTATGTGCTTTAAAAGTCTGGATGTAGATCATAAAGTGCTGTCACTACCAATACTTTAATACCAACATAGGAAAGAGTATAACAATGCTTAAACTTTATGCAGCCTTGCTGTAAAAAGGTTTGATAAAATACAGCACATACCTTGCTACCTTAGCAAAAGGCTTTGTCTTCTGACAATTTCCCTGTTTATAGGCAACTTCACACTCAATTGCTTGATCAGCACAGCCAAACAATCTGTGTTATCCTATACAAGGTACATCATTATCCATATGTCAAATAACCTGTCGTTTTCACCTAGGGAGGAAAACCACAAAAAATATGGGAAAAGGAGAAATGTTGGCTACCACTTTCCCACAGTCTTTTGTTACCCATTCATCTATCTTTTGTAGCTCCATCATTTGAAATTCATCTAATTTGTCCAGTGCAAATGCTTTACATTATGGGAAATTCTACATTTTATCATACAATGACAAATTTTAACGACCCTGAAGAAGAAGCCTTTGGAAAACATTGTAACAACCAGAATGTTCTCCTTTTCCCAAAATGTTTTCTACCCTTCACAAAACAAATCACAAATTTTCAGTCACTTTTATATTGTCATCTGCAAATGCTTTTAATTTGGACCAGTCTAAAATTTTGTCTTTTGGTAAAGAGTTAACTCATTACCAAACTGGTCTGAATTTAAAGCATCTGCAGGTCACAAATTGAAAGTAGCTCAATGATGATTTTGTCTTCGTGATGATAGAATACATTGTGGGAAAAGGAGAATATTCTGTTACTGGCATTTTTGTCCTTTTCCAACAATGTTTTAAACGGTTGCTTTTGCAGGGCTGTTTAAACTTGTGATTGCAATTTAGAATCTTACCTAGGAAAAAATGTGGATTTCAAAAGAATTTTAAGTCTAATGGTAAACAGCAATGTAATCTTCAGCTACATGTACCTACAGGCTGCAACAATGTAATCTTCAGCTACATGTACCTTTCTCTATGCTCAACCTTTATACTCAAAACAAAACTAGACAGCAATGAGACGAAACGATCTGAAAAAATATCGAATTCAAACTCTTGAACACTCAAATTCAATTTCTTATTTACACTTCCAAATAGTGGTCCAATTAAATGAAGAACGCAAAGTATAAAAGAAAGCTTCTGTGGTTAAAGTTGCTTCTGCCATATCCTGTAACTTGAAAACAATTTTAAAACAGAGTGTCAAACCCACACAATCTACATGTATCAGGGCTTTCCCCTAGATCTACTCCTTATTTTTTTTTAAATTGGTACCCTCAAATTTTCTTTAATATATAGATCTAGATCTATCCCCCAAAATTTAATCATTTTCCTTCCTTCAGTCATGTAAATAGGATCAAATGACCCCTGTTTGAGAAAGTCAAAGAAAACCCCTGATGTATTTTACAGAAACCAAACAAAATTTAGTTCACTCACATTTACCGTGTTACTCAATCTTGTTTCTGCTTCAAATAGGGTCTCAAACCTCTTCATAACTGGTAGTAGGTTACTAGATCGTATCCATTTTCAGTGTGAGCAAGCATTGTAATTCAGCCATAATCTGTAAAATTTGATGACAATCATCATTTCATGCAGCCAATGAAAACTTTGGCTCTAACAACTAAACAGAGAGTTATTTTATTCCAAAGAAGCTATAAATCTACTGCAATACAGAAAAATAAAAAAACCTTTTGATGAGGACAATCCTTACAGTACTAAATTAAAAGCTTTTCCCAGATAACTTTACTATTTATCACGCAGATTTATTATTGTTTGTTTATGTTCGTGTGTCAAATTATGACCTCTGGCAGACATATTTTAGATGACGTCAAACATGACATCATCTGACGTCATCAATAATATAGACAAATCTATTTGCAGTAAGGCTAGATTTTATTATGAAACGTTTTATATTCCGTGTTGAAGGAAGACAGATAACAATGAAATAAACACAAACTGCAAGACATTATTTTTTTCCAAATAGTTAACTCTTACGTTGCGTAGATCTACAGCGCTCTGCTTTATTATGCTCACGCACTGAAGAAAGGTGCCTAAAAAAATTGCACATTTCATTTGTGGATCTGCATCCACTTTTTAAACATTCTTTTTTGACAATACTTGATCGATTTTGTTGACAATGTCTCTACACCGTGTCCCTTGTGTAGACCCTACGCATAATTATGTAAAAGACATTTTTTTTTCAAACTTACCCGCATCTGTATCTTTCGGCTTCAAAATGGCGGTTGTTGTTTCGTCCTAGGATAGAATCGCCCAGTTCGAATTTCGGCCTATTACAAATTCGCCCCATACAAAATAAATCTATAGTCTAAACACCATTTGTCAGACTTCATTTGTAGTGTGACTCTTGTTTGATGCATAAATCGAAACTTTCGAATTTTCCTGTTTGAATCTATATTTAATGTCTATACAATTATCGTATGAATCGTGGGCAAATGAAAAGCGAAGTTTCTATTTACATAAATTTTAATTATAGAGAAGTAGTAAATGATTTGTATCGAAAGCAGCTGGAAGGAATTCGATGTCGCCTACACCAGAGGGTGGGGGAAAATAATAGACCTAAAAGGGCATCAAAACTCTTGATCGCCAATACACATGAGCGGACGGTAACTCTCGACTGAAACGCCTAAGTGTGCATAATTCGCTGGCAAGAGAACACCAGCGTTTCAGAATGTAACACCTCTAACACAGTTTTGTGTTTGAAGTCATCAGAACTCACTCGAAGCTATTTATTACAATGAAATTTCAATATAATTAATGAGAAATTGAGTTAGTATGATTTACTTCACATTTTTTAAACTTTAGCCCAAAACACTGGTGTTTAATATTTGTACGCCGGCGTTCTGAAATAAACACATGCGTTTCATTACGGAACACATCCATTTCAGTTTGAAACGACTGTTTAATTAATGAACGTCATGTGTTTTGGTATTGCACACCTCGAAACGGCAATGTTTCGCTATGGAACACTTTCGAAACGCGTCACGCGTTACCATTTTTTACAGTGTATATGGCTTCGACAACCTCCATTGTTGTCTGAGTGCAGCATTGCAGTAAGTAACAAATACAATCCCAGTAACTTGAAGAACTTTGAAAGTGACAATAATCACATTTACACGAATACAGAGGCGAAAGGAATCCGTGATTAGATATTTTAGTTATTTCTCACTATTTGCATGTCGTTCTTTCACAGAATTAGTCTTTTTAAAGACACTTAAACAATATAATTATCAAACTAACGGTTTTTATTCCAGAACTAGAAAACTCAGTCTTGTGAAGAATTTTGTTATTTCTAAAGGTTTCAAAAGAAATATTCTCAAAGATCGATTCAATTTTGTTGCTTGTATAAGTTAGTGTTTTTTAATGTTGTTTTGTTTTTCACGCACATACATGTATATATAAAGGTACTTATCGCCTTAAACTGTCAACTCAATCTATTTGACTGCCGCCTTAATCATTCGTCTTCATTATAAATTCCATAGAAATCGACACTACCACGCAAAAAGTATAGCTCATGATCATCTTTATATTCATCTTATCATCGATTTTAACAATTTAAATGCTAATTGTTAGGGAAACAAATGCATTATTTTCCCGTATAAATCACAGCACAGTAAATGAAATACAGGCCCAAAAGTCAGGCTCATTAAAACGTTAACTTTTTATCGATGTGATTGCATTCTATGAAATGCAAGAACTTGTTCCTTCCTAGAGGTTCCATGGGCTGTTATTTAAAGGGAACTTTGCACAGTAAAGGGTCCACGCAGCAATGATTAACCCTTTACTCCATAGATACTCATTTCTACGCATTGCTTGTAGGAGTCTTTGGAAAACATTGTGTCAAAAGGTGAAATTGCTCGTGACGAGCAATTTCACCTTTTGCCACAATGTTTTCTATGCTATCAATAGGTGTCATATACACTTCAGAAACGGCTTCATCCTTGCTCTAGGGTCAATTAGAGATACCATAGAAATGCCTTCGGGAAAAGGTTGAAAAATATATGAGGCATGCTTTGGAAAAGGGGGTTTAATGCAACTATTTGATCGAAAGTTATAATGGACCCCCTTCATTGTTTTCCCCCTAACAACCAACTGAAGCATATAGTGCTCTGGTCTTTGAAATCCAAAAAAAATGACCAATAGCAAAAGATTTCGACCCAGGTCAGCCGCAAGCTGACATAGGTCGATACTTTTTGAACACGCATCAGCATCACCTTTCCATGGAGTACGGAACACATCTATTTGATGTTTAAAGTTTTGAAATAATGTGATCAGAGATTGTTATTGACTATTACATTTCTTTGTATCTTAAATTCTCAACTCTCTATGTGGCGCCAATTCCTTCTAATGCCATTAACCCTTTCCTTGCAGGTTTTGACATCTGTAGCTTTCGTAGCACATTAAATGAAGATCAGACTACACATACTGTTCAGTTTTGTACTACTTCTATAGTATCTTACTGATATTACACTACCTTGAAAATACTCTTTATTTGATGTGATTTTGTATTTTGTTTTACCGTACATGAAGATGACTATTAGTACCTGGTAATTCAAGAATACCAGGAATGTATTTGTAATGGTTTCCCAAGTGCTTTGAAGTTATAGTTTACTATCAAAAAATAAAAAAAGAAAAAATATATTTGAAATAGATATTTGAAATGAATAAGATAAGCAAGATAAACAAATATTTACAAAAAAAAAAAGATATGTCCAAGAAAAACAGGAGAATCCATGTCGTAGAGTGACTCACTTTCGTCATAGAGTTAAGTCGTTTTCCTACTATTTACAAGCATTCTAAGTTAATAATATATCATTGTACCATTTACACACACTTATGCACATACATATGGTGCATGACCAAATCCCAATTTTGTCCCTATTGACAAAATAAGGCGTTATTCCTACACCTTATTTAATGAACTCTGGTGGAAAACAAGTAACGAACTAGCATAAAATCTAATGCAGTCGTAAAGTGCCGTCTCGGATTAGCCTTCGCGGACTGCACAGGCAAATCCTAGACGGCACTTTACGTTTCATGGTAGTTTCTGTTTTGCACAAGTCAACTGTAGCACAAAATCTAATGCAGTCGTAAAGTGCCGTCTCGGATTAGCCTGCGCAGACTGCGCAGGCTAATTCGGGACGACACTTTACGCAAATGTCCGGATGCCCCTTTTTGCGGGTTGCAAGCCATATTACCCCTATTCTAGTTGCCTGTTTTGTAGATAAGAGCTAAATTGAAGCTCAGACATTTGCCGACAAACAAACATTTTAATCCGTCTCGATAATTGCCCCCAAGAAGGTTTGCTTTGTTATGACCATTAGAATTAACCATGAATCGGAGACCGGTGTCTGTTTACAAATGTGGCAAAGATACATTAATCCTTAATTCTTATGAATAAGCCAAACTGGCGTATTTACACGACGGATGAAACGAAATTGTTCTTATTATAACGGTACTTTTCCTTGATGTCAATGAACACATTGCCCAGTAATGATCCAAGAGCATGATGCACGTTTTGTGTGATCTGACCTTGACCCAGGTTGTCTGAAGGAGGCAACCTAAGCTTTGTATAACCGGTTAGGGATCAAGTTAAGACCATGCATGGATAAAAATCATAAATACGAAGGCTGAAGACTAGCTATAGGGCCATTCAAATGTTGTCTCTGACATTTTAAACTTCTCGATTTACTTCATACGCTCGTTTATCAACGTTCTTTCCTACCGAGAGATGTTTGACCAACTAGACACTACTACCACAGAATGTTGGTCAACATTACAAGACTTCGCCAAGCCTTTCTCATGATTTAGCATGTCTTTGAATATAGAATTTGACTACTTGCCCTGTGTGCAAAATTCGAAGATTTGCCAGGGTTTTGGCTTGCAGCGGTCGATTCAGTTCGCTCTTGTAGAAGAATTCATAGTTCACCATAGACAGGTTTTCGGATTTATTTTGCGAAATTTTTTGTGGTCGATATTGTGACTTAACTATCGCTAAAGGTGGCTCCACGATTTCGAAAAGAACTTAAAAACTACCCTTCAAGATAGTCGTGTCGGCGAAATAGCACTTATTATAGTAGAAACAAAATTAGTCAATCCAACAGGATTTAAGTTCTAGCAGTAAACATAACCACTACCATGTACTTGTATCAGTAGCGTGCCTGACCGACATTACATCCCATTTTATACTCCCAACAAGTACATTTAATTGCACTTTTTGATTCGTTTTCTTCACTTTATGAGATTTCGGATTTCAAGAAGTTTTCCCCGTGGCTTAAACAGTCCAATAAATTTGTCAAATGTTGAATTTGTCAATGGCAACACACACAGCTTTTTTGCAGATAAAACACGGATCAGTCATCCTCTGTGAAAAGGGGGTTTAATGCATCAATGGAAAGTATCAGTCAATATCAGCCTGCTCAGTCCGCGCAGTCTGATATTGATGCAAACTTTTTGTTACCTGTGAATTTTATTCATATTGAAGGCCCATTCTAACTCAAGATAGTCTATTGTTACACAAACAAGGTTTTACTTAAAGTTTTTTTCATGGATTGCTTATCATGATTGGCTGTCAACACGCAAAAAGGGACATTCGGATACTGGCGCGGTCCGCGCAGGTTAATCCGAAACCAGACTTTCCGTTTAAATATGAACTTTTCTGTCTGACGCATTGCCAAGTCTACTGTTGTACAAAATCTAATGTAGTCGTATAAAGTGCCGTAAAGCGCAGGCTGATCCGAGACGACACTTTACACAAATGTCCGAATGACCCTTTTCGTGTGTTGCATGCCATATGTTTTCTTGCTTAGTAATACATTACGAAGATGAATTAAAACTGTCAGAGAATGGCTAATAATTATTTTGGTTCAAATCAGAGTGCAGCGCTATAAAGACCGATAACGTCAGTATTTTCTTAAAAGAAGAAGAAGAAAACAGAGAACGGAAGTAACGCGCACACATTCACAGGAAAGAAAATAAATCGAATATATTGAATTGACAGCGAGAAAGATAAAGCCCCTGAATTGTTGCAGCAATTCCATCCCGGAGACAGGCAGGTTGTTTATTGGTGCTGGACCACGGTACCAATTTCCTATTAAACTGGGATTCGCAAATTTTAGTTTAATCACGTTTTATCACTTGAAATCGTTACGTTCTTTACAGTTTCTGACTGTTACGCCTAGAAAGCTGACTGAATTTGGGATTGTACAGTACAGACAATTTTATAGTTTTTCTTTTCGCTACAAATTTGAATTTTTAATACCAACTTTAACAGAGGACACAATTTTAGACCCCTTTAAACGAAAAGCTTCTACATACGACAACTCAAAATCAGCTAAGCTGATGAGACTTATGTATAAAAGAAGAAGTAGCAGTTTTGATCATTGACATTTTACATAATATGAACAGCAATATTGAAGGAATTTTTACACTGGATGATCTCAAATTATTCATGTTGTTATTCGCCGATGATGCCGTAGTATTTTGTCATGAGCCGAAATCACTTCAATCTATACTAAATGACATTGAAATCTACAGTAACGTATCGCGTCTCAGACTAAACGTAACAAGACAAAAATTATGATCTTCGAAAATAACAGCCATAGACCAACGACATACGACTTTTTCTTGTATAACAAAAAAATAGAAATTGTACAATCTTTTAAATATCACGAGTGGCGCAGCCACGAGTGAAAATATTACCGATGGTGTCCACTCGATGAAATAAATTTCGATCTTTCATCGAAAAAAACAAATATTCTATTTATTTCATGCTTTTAACCCTTTCAGGGAGGAGCTTTATCAAAATTCAGTACAGTTCTTTTCCCTTATTCCCCGTGGCGTACCCCTCCCGCATAGCAACGTTACGTCAAGCGCGAGAAATGTTAGGTGTGTGACGTCATATTTCCCATCTGGTTGTTAGGCACGCGCAATTTACCTAGGCAACAAGAACGTGAAAATCGGTATTTTCACTGGTGGTACCAGTGTAAGATAAAAAAATATTTTCACTGCTATTTCTCGATATCCTACCGGAAAGCATGGAATAATAATGTATAACAAGAATTATTATTATATTGCAAAGAAATTTTTCGTGATCTGATTGGTTAACATGCCGGGAACACATATTATGTTCCCTGGCAAAACCAGGTAAAGCCAGTTTCCATTTAAATGCCCCGTAAACATCACTACACGTGCAACACAACATCCAAAATGGCGGCGTCGATCGATCACCAGACTGCACAATTATGCAGTCACTAAACTGCACGTTTAGTGACGTCAGTTTCCAGTGACGTCAGTTTTCATTGAATTAGGGTACTCAGAAGGGAATTTCTATTTCGTCAGCACACTCGATTCGTCAGATTATAATACAGGAAATTTCGCTTAACGCGCTTTGAAAGGGTAAAACTTTGCAGTATAATAAATTCATTGTGCGGTCAGTTGGTATCGACTTGGCTCACTTGTTCACGGCTGTGTCGAATCATGTCGCCACCTCTCCTTCGGTTCGGGGCGACATGATTCATCACAGCCGTGAACAAGATTCCAGGTCCCCTGCCACCTGACCGCACAACTAATAATGTTGACGTAAAGTGCCGTCTCGGATAAGCCTCTGCGCAGGCTGGTCCGAGACGACACTTTACGCAAACGTCTGAATGCCCCTTTTCGCGTTTCGCAGGCCTTATATCAATTTAGAGGCGTCCCGGCAAAAGTGAGGGTTTTTTTTTCGTGATGACAGGAAGTCATCACATAATTATGGATCCATGGAATCCATTTTGTCTAAAACCCGGCTTAATGCTACGGTGTATTTTTACACGAAATGGAAAATGACTGGTCGTCAAATATTGGTTGAATGCCTGATATGGTATGTATTGATCTCAAGAAAAGTCAACGGTAAGTGTGACTTTATAAAAAAGAGATGAATAATTGTTCAGATGACATTTCTTTATCATAATCATACCGACAGTTATAGTAACAGAAAATTGAAGTTTATGTACAAGAAAGCAAAAAGCATGATACAATCATGTTGGTGGTGATACATTAGGGATATTTGGGTTTTTTTCGGTGAAAGATCGAAATTTATTCCATCGGTAATATTTTTACGAGTGGGAGGAGCTTTATCAAAATCCAATACAGTTCGTTTACGTTATTCCAGTAGCGTACCCTTCCCGCATAGCAACGCATTACAATATTACGTCAAGCGCGAGAAATGTAAGGTAAATGACGTCATATTTCCATCAGATTGTAAGGCACGGGCAATAAACCTAGACAACAAGAACATGAAAATCGGTATATTCACTGGTGGTAACAGTGAAAGATCGAAAAATATTGTCACTGCTGTTTCTCGATAGCCTACCTGAAAGCATGAAATAAATATTGCTCACACTTCACCAGTAAATGAAAATATCGTTTACCACGACCAAGAAAACGTATCGATTTACATCATCACATGGACAATAATAAATAAAAGAAAAGATGGTCATACGAACGACTATGGTCAATTTCGAGACAATGTCAATATCTCTTCTTTTATCATAATCATAACGACAATTTTAGTGAAGGAAAGTTGAAAGTTATGACAACAAAACATGACACAACCATGGTGATGGTAATACATATTGCGCACAATTCACCAGAATATGAAAAAGTTCATGTATTACATCCAAGAAAAAAGTGTCGATTTACATTAATCCTTATCCTGCTAAATAAATAAAATGTAATTTTCAATTCGATAATAAAAATCCAAATATAGAAATTTCTAACTTATGTTTAAGGGAATAAAATCTCCTCCAAACAGATCAGACAGCGCGTTACTTGTAGTCTGATCTTGATCTAAACTGTCCGCAAAGGGTCATTAGGTCGCCCGTAGCAGCCTAAGGATTAACACATGTACCATAAAAAACATTAAAAATGATCATACTGATAACTAAATAGTCAATTTCAAGACAACATCAATACCAGTTTATAGATTTACATAGATCCATAAGAAAAAAAACATACTTACATGTACGTAAATGATATACCTGTTAAGGTTCTGTTAAGTAATCTTCAATTTGGTGGATCTAGATCGAGAAAAGAAAATTACTCTCAATTAAACGGGCGCCTTGCAAAGGGCAAGAATTGAATAACGTATGGCAAAAATCACGGCAATTTCTATCAAGAGATATTAAACTATATTCTCGTAAATTAAAGAGAGATAGTTGATTATGAATCTGGGAGTCACTTGTGGACTACGTAGCGTGGGTCGGCATGACTTATGATGCTTGTGTTACATAAGCAGTTCTGGCAGACCATCCTGTACTTTAGGTTTCCGGTATCGGTGTATTTACGTCAAAACCTTTTCACCGAAAACGATTAAACCTTTCCATAACAACATATTTTCAATTCTTCAAAATTCGAAACTTTTACAGAGGACAAATGCAAAATTGGTACAAGTGAACTATGTTCTAAAATAGGGTTCACAATATGGTAGAAAGGAAAAAAAGGTGGTTATTACCATTTTTTATTCAAAATACTTTTTTTAAAACACTTTTGTTAAGCGTCCTTAAATCTAGGGATTGTGTGAATAACTGTGAATAACTGTTAAGCCATATCATGCAAACTATTTTTTCTTTTGCAAAGACAGCATACATAGATCAACTTGTACTTCTTTTCTGTTAGATCTTGGCCTGCTCTTTCTGTTACAAGTGTACCATCTACCAAGGAATGAAAATATGTTTGGGTACATTGTAAAGTTAAAACAAATGATAAACAAGCGTATCGTACCCTACTGGTTTACAGAAATAATCTTCTTTCTAACGTAGTTTATCGCTCAATAATCACGTTTGGGAAGGATAGCCCTTGTGGTTTATTCATTGTGCCTCATAACTCAGAAACGTGGTTTATTGAACAACAGAAAAAGATAGAAAGAAAAGGGTCCGTGAAGTTGACTCAATGCTCAGTAATCGACATTCAGCTCAACACCAGCCTTGTTGAACCAGCTCGACATTCCAGCTCAACGGCCTGCTCAACAGAAAAAATTCTTAAACCATCAGTGTCCGTTGAGCCATCTCCACATTCAAGCTCAACGGCCAGCTAAACAGCAAAAATACATATATATGTCAAAATGAAAGTCGGTTAAGCCTGCTCGACATTCTACCTCAACCGCCAGCTCAACAGCAAAATTACTTATATATGCCAAAATCAAAGTCCGCTGAGCCAGCTCGATATTCCAGCTCAACCGCTAGCTATACAGTAAAAATACTTACACATGTTTCGATCAAAGTCCGTTGAGCCAGCTCGACATTGCAGATCAACCGCCAGCACAATAGTAAATTAATAGTTATACATATGCTTCGATCAATGTGTGTTGAGCCAGCTCAACATTCCAGCGCAACGGACAGCTCAACAGCAAAAATACATTTTTATGTCAAAATCAAAGTCCGTTGAGCCAGCTCGACATTCCAGCTCAACAGCAAAAACACTAGATTCCGTTGAGCCAGTTCGACATTCCAGCTCAACGGCCACCTCAACAGCAAAAATACTAGATTCATTTCCGTTGAGCCAGCTCGACATCTCAGCTCAACCACCAGCTCAATAGGAAAAATACATACATAAATCAAAATCAAAGTCCATTGCGCCTGCTCGACATTCCAGCTCAACCGCCAACTCAATAGTAAAAGTACTTGTACATATGTTTCGATCAATGTCCTTTGAACCAGCTCAACATTCCAGCTGAACAGCAAAAAACATATATAGTCAAAATCAAAGTCAGTTGAGACAGCTCGACAATCCAGCTCAACCGCCAGCATAATAGTAAAAGTAGTTATACATATGTTTCCATCAATGAATGTTTAACATTCCAGCACAACGGCCAACTCACCAGTAAAAATACATATATACGTCAAAATCGAAGTCTGTTGAGCCAGCTCGATATTCTAGCTTAACCGCCAGCACAATTCCAACTCAACGGCAAGCTCAACAGCAAAAAAAAAAAAAAAACACACACACACACATATATATGTCAAAAGCAAAGTTCGTTGAGCAAGCTCGACATTTCAGCTCAACGGCTAGGTCAACAGCAAATATGCATTTATATGTCGAAAACAAAGCTCAACGACAAAAATACCAGATTCATCGCCGTTGAGCCAACTTGACATTTCAATTTCAGCTCAACCGCCAGCGCAACAGTAAAAATACATATATATGTATGTCGAAATCAAAGTCCGTTGAGCCAGCTCAACTGCCAGCTTAACAGACAAAAATGTTATACATATGCTTCGATCAATGTCCGTTGAGCCAGCTCGACATTCCAGCTCAAAAGAAGCAAAAATACATATATATGTCAAAATCAAAGTCCGTTGATTCAGCTCGACATACTAGCTCAACAGCCAGCTCAATAGCAAAAATACATGTATATGTCAAAATGAAAGTCCGTTGAGTCAGCTCTACATTCCAGATCAACGGCCAGCTCAACAGCAAAATTACTAGATTCATTTCCATAGAGCCAGCTCGATATTCCATCTTAATCGCCAGCTCAACAGCAAAAGAACATATATATGTCAAAATTAAAGCCGTTGAGCCAGCTCGACATTCCATCTTACAGGCCAGCTCACATTGTTGATTCATTACTTTGATTTCCACATATATATGCATTTTTGCTGTTGAACTGGCTGTTGAGCTGGAATATCGAACTTGCTCAACGGATATTGATCGAAACATATATAGGTATTTTTGCTGTTCAGCTGGCGGTTGAGCTGGAATGTCGAGCTGGCTCAATGGACTTTGAGTTTGTTATATATATTTTTTTTACTCTTGAGCTGGCCGTAGAGCTTGAAAGTCGAGCTGGTTCAACGAACATTGATCGAAACATATGTATAATCATTTTTATTGTTGAGCTGGCGGTTGAGCTGGAATGTTGAGCTAGCTAAACGGACATTGTTCGAAACATATGTATAAGTATATTTACTTTTGAACTGGCCATTAAGCTGGAATGTCGAACTGGCTCAGCGGCCATTGATCGAAACATATGTATAAGTATTTTTATTGTTGAGGTAGCAGTTGAGCTGGAATGTGGATCTGGCTCAACGGACATGGTGGTGGTATTTTTGCTATTGAGCTGGCTCAACGAACATTGATCGAAACATATATGGATTGCAACACGCGAAAAGGTGCATTCGGACATTTGCGTAAAGTGTCGTCCCGGATTAGCCTGCGCAGTCCGCGCAGGCTAATCCGAGACGGCACTTTACGACTACATTAGATTTTGTGTTACAGTAGACTTGTGTAAAACAGAAAATCACATAAAATCGGAAAGTGTCGTTTCGGATTAGCCTGTGCGGACTGCACATGCTGATCAGAGACGACACTTTACGCAAATGTCCAAATGACCCTTTTCGCGTGTTGCACTCCATATATAAGTATTGAGCTGGCCGTTGAGCTGGAATGTCGAACAGGCTCAGCGGACGTGGATCTGGTATTTTTGCTATTGAGCTGGCGATTGATCGAAACATATGTACTGTTGAGCTAGCAGTTGAGCTGGAATGTCGACCTGGCTCAACGGACATGGATCTGGTATTTTTGCTATTGAGCTGGCGATTGAGCTGGAACATCAAACTGGCACAACGGACATTGATCGAAACATATGAATAAGTATTTTTACTGTTGAGCTGGTGGCTGAGCTGGAATGTCACGCTGGCTCAACGGATATTGATCGAAACGTGTGTATAAGTATTTTTACTGTTAAGCTGGCGGTTGAGCTGGAATGTC
The DNA here is from genome assembly GCA_943736015.1 of Tridacna crocea. Lineage (NCBI taxonomy): Eukaryota > Metazoa > Mollusca > Bivalvia > Cardiida > Cardiidae > Tridacna > Tridacna crocea. The sequence goes on along the minus strand of OX031057.1, from coordinate 47,488,433 downwards.
GAGCTGGCTGAGCGGACAATGATCGAAAGATATGTATAAAAAATTCACTGTAGAGCTAGCGGTTTAGCTGGAATGTCGAGCTGGCTCAACGGACTTTGCTTTTTGGCATATATATGTAATTTTGCTGTTGAGCTGGCGGTTCAGGCAGAGTGTCGAGCCACCTTAACCGACTTTCATTTTGACATATATATGTATTTTTGCTGTTAAGCTGGCCGTGGAGCTTGAATGTCGAGATGGCTCAACGGACACTGATCGAATCATATGTATAAGTATTTTTACTGTCAGGCTTGCGGTTGAGCTTGAATGTCGAGCTGGCTCAACGGACTTTGATTTTGACATACATATGTATATTTGCTGGTCAGCTGGCAGTTGAGCTGGAATGTCGAGCTAGCTTAACAGTCATCGATCGAAACATATGTATAACTATTTTTACTATTAAGCTGGCCGTTGAGCTTAAATGTCGAGCTGGCTTGACGGATTTTTATTTTGACATATATATGTATTTTTGCTGTCGACCTGGCTCAATGGACATTGATCGAAACATAAGTATTTTTACTGTTGAGCTTGCGATTGAGCTTGAATGTCGAGCTGACTCAACGGACTTTCATTTTGACATAAATATGTATTTTTGCTGTTGAGCTGGCTGTTGAGCTGAATTGTCGGGCTTGCTCAACAAACATTGATCGAAACATATATATAACTATTTTTACTGTGGAGCTGGCGGTTGAGCTTTGATGTCGAGCTGGCCGAACGGACTTTGATTTTTACATATATATGTATTTTTCCTGTTGACCTGGGCGCTGAGTTGGATTGTTGATCTGGTTGAACAAGGCTGGTGTTGAGCTGAATGCCGATTACTGAGCGTTAAGCCAACTTCACGGACCCGAAAGAAAATTATTTCGATTCTAACATACCCAGGTTTTGAGCAAAGGAAAGAAAGTTCATACAAAGTGAATGCGGATTAAATCCCCTGCATAAACCTAGACTGTTCCATTTAATAAACAAATCAAAGCTCCACAGCCCAGTCGGTATATATAGAGGAAAAAAAAAAGAAAATTCAATAAATCGTTAGGGACATGTATCTAAAAAAACAACAAGAAACACAGAGTTTTTAATATCTTTATGTCCCACCTTTCAAACGACAAAAAAGAATGAATGCATCCTCTTGAATCGGAGTCGCAGTAGCTTTTAAATGCTCTGAATAGTATCCTTCCCACTCCCAATCCCGTTTCCAATGCCAGTTTTGGTGTTAATCCTAAACAGGAATAGATACTTGATTTAAGCATGTTTAATGGTGATATTTCAAGTAGCTCCATCGTTTTCAATTTTAATCAAAAACAGTAAATATCGGTAAATCTGAGTTTTTCTCTAGGTATCGAACGACTTATTCACGTCAAGTGAATTTCGTTTCAGAATATGTGATGTCGGACAACCGGCCCGGGCTATTTGCTACATAACGATGTGGATTTTACCACGCTTCCGTTGCCCTGTGTTTATAAAGCCGTATTCACAAATCATGCCGGTAATTATCCTTTTGCAGTCTTTCATCCCTATCCCCCCGAACAAAAATACAAATCCAACGTATCGGATTATGTTGATATAAAATCTGAGAATAGACTGAATTTAGACTACAAAAATAACTATCTTGCTGACAAGATTGAAATATCACAACTTTCAGCATGCTGATGGCTAAGTTATTGCTTTTGCAGACAATGCTCATCGAGATAAAAAAAAATCTATCAATGCTCTAGTGATCTTGGAAATGCCCTGTCAAAACATCACAACAATGTTTTGGTTATTAAGATCCACTAGGTTCTTTTAATAATTAAACATAATATGATTGATTCTAACGTATACCATCTCACAGGAATACGGCATGCATAACGGGTAATACAATCAATCAACAAAGACAGACCTGTAGAAATGGATTGGAACGGAATCAAAGCTCCTATATGATTGCAAAGAAGGAGATGGTAATACTGTGAAAATGCAAATGTGGGTAAAATAATCCGAACATAGCTTTTTTAGCTTCTCTGAGAAAGAAGCGCTCAAGTCGAACTTCTGTGATCGTGCTTTGTACAGTCTGTCGTGCTGTGTCCATTGTCCGTCGTGCGTCGTTAACTTTTTCCTTGTGTTATCCCTGAAAGCTGCATTTTTTCCCGATATTCATGAAACTTAGACAGAATCTTTGTCTTAATAAAATCTTTGATGTGACTCGCGTAGGGTCAAAACCATGGTCACCATATCAAAGAGGAAAGTCATTATGTACAACCTATAGGCTACACTTGCTTTCCAACACTCATAAAAGTTAGACAGAAAGTCTGTCTTAGTGGTATTTGAAGTAGTTTGTGAGAGCAAAGGATAGGTCACCAGATCGAATGCATGAAAAAGCTTGTGTACACTAAAGAGGCCACATTTTCTGCCCCAATACTCATGAATATTGCATAGAATATTTGTTTTTTGGTGATATCTCGGTCGAATTTGAAAAAGGGTCACGAATGGTCAAAAAGATGTCAACAGGTCAAGTATTACACTTTACATGCCATATTTCTGTCCGAAATCGGTGGTCAGAATGTTTGTTTTTATACTACATGTATATTGAACGGCGCTGATAATGGGTCTAATAATGTCAAAAAGTAAGTTTCTAGGTCGGATCTAAGAAAACTTGCGTGTAAATTGTAGAGGTTACATTTACGACAAAGTACCCGTGAATGTTGCCCAGAATACTTGTCTTCATGGTGTTATTATGACCTCATATTTGAATTGGCAACGGTCAGAATGTTAGGCCGAAATGATTACTATAATGGGTCAGATACCAGGACACTGAGACAAATTCTAGACAAACATTGCGAACATTTTACAGGCCATATTTTCAGTGCAATATTCATGAACTTTTTTTTTTTAGGTTCCTCTTCATATCTCGGAAGAGATTTAAAATGGGTCGCGTTGAATAAATAAAGTTCAGGTGAGCGACTCAGGGCAATTATAACACTCTTGTCTTAGAGACTAGAACAATATTGTACATCCAATGTATATTGCTTTTTGCATGACATCCATAGGCAGCTACATATGCTATTACCCTAATTTACCCAATTTACCTTAGTAGTATCCGGTTTAACGCATCCACGTGACAACGTAACTAAAGTTACTCTTGTTTAGGAAGTGTGCTTATTCAAGAAGGGGATATTTTCTTGTACCCCAGATTTTGTAGGCGGCTATAGATTTCCAGTTTTTGAAAGGATCATTATCATATCTGAAATTATCGAGACGAAATCTAATTTCGTGCAAATTTTAACATCACGAAATTTTAATCTCTGTTGGGAATCAAACAGAAAACTAAATTAAGAGTATGAAGGAGATAACTTATTTAACAGAAAATGACTAAATTGTCCATCATGTTATCAAAATATCATCAAAAGGCATGACCTTAGTTCTATAATTATTTCGTAGCAGTGTATATTTAGGATGATCCACAAAACCAGTGAAATTGTGGCGCTTCAACACCGTGATAACTTAACCGAAATCGAATTCCTAACAAAGATTAATAAACACTGCTTCATCGAAACGGCCGTTTCGAAATACATGCTAATGATCTGTATTTATTAAACAATCTTTTTCCAAGCTGTTAGCCAAAACGGAAGAATTCCAAATATTTAACCCACATTAAGCTTACTCGGGCTTCTTCTGGCCTTACCGTAAAGTTACATGACATTGGACAAGATCAGACTATGCAGAAACTATATTGTCAAAAGTTTTTCAGTTTAGCTGATTACGCTGGCTTTTGATTTACTTTCTGGTATTAAATTCGAATGAATAAAAAGAAATTTGCGATTGGTCAAGAGCAAGGACATGTTTATTCTGCGGATCCTGCAGACCTACTAGTGTTTGCAAGAACGCTATCTTTTTAAAAGATATTTCTTGATAAAAATAACAATGTTTTTGTGTTTTAGTTGACTGTTTCCTCAGTACGGACTACAAAGACTGACCTAGGTCGATACTTATTGCAGATACACTAAATCAACCTTTTACATGGCATTCGCCGATGACAGAAAAAACGGCTATTCATACGAGTGGCTCATACAAATAAGTGTATTCAAGTCATTACGTAGACCAAAACTCCAAACAAATTACATAAACAGACATAAGTTGCAAGCACAAGACATTTAAACCAAAAATAACACGTTCTAAAGTCAAAATTGACAGATATTAGTATGTCATCCTGTCAGCCCATGTGTTTGTAAATCATATACATCAGTAATTACCATTTAGACAGAAATGCAAATTCTCATGCACTGGGAGGTAAATTTGTCGAGTATTCGTCTGAAGACGGTGATAACATTAACATTTCTGTTGAAGAAAGACACGTGAGTAAATTTTCAGAGAATTTGTTTTGTTGGTGTTTTTGTTTTCTCTATTACATTGTTCGTATTGCGAATAAATGAATGCACTCTCTCAATCGCAGGAAAAAAATAAATACAGAAATGTGTTTTTCAACTTGCCAAAGATAGTGTATCAAAACGACTTATTCGAGGTAATCCAAGTTGTCACAAAAAGATGAGTACATTACGTTCTCTCAGGGTAGATATTTGAGCCATGCTCTTTCAAAAGTGCTTTAACCCTTAAAGTGCTGAATTAATACAAGAGACATTTTTTGAAAATGAAAAGCATCTGAAATATTGCTGTACCAAGATTTTTTTCCCAGAATATGTAACAAAATAGTGGACAATGTAGATCCAAGATCAGACTGCACGTTCTGTGTCTCATAGTTGACTAAATCATGACGTTCACTGGTCCTTTGACATTCACAAAATTGACTAGTAACAAATAGTGTTGATCTGGGTCAGCCGGCGCGGATTGCACAGGCTGAACGGGATCAATACTATTTTTGTAGGTGTATTAAACTCCGTTTCACAAAGAATAGTTTATCTGTTTCATGTCGATGGCTTTACATCAGTTACATAGCCATCAATGCTTCCGAGTCGTCTTGGCTAAAAATTGTAAAGTTGTTTTGCCAGACGAACCCAAAAGTTCCACTTAAGTATCAAAACAACCTTGACAAAATAGAAAAAAATTAATACGCTCAGAGTTCTCACTGATAGAAAGTTTATCCTAGATAATCCAAACACGCGTTTGTTTGTGTTAATTATAAAGCAATAATTTCCATATAAAGAGAAATGCAAATCGGTGTGCAACGAGACAGAGGAGATGTCAAGTTGTCTTCTGAGGAATATACTAGCAAAAACATTGCAATTTGTTCAAAAACGTATAAATTGTAGAAAATTGTTTTTTTCTTTCAGTAAAGCGTCGACGATGGTGTATGGTATTATTCTAAACTGCAGTTCGACAGCTTAGGATAACAAGGACGAAAGTGGAAAAAGGTACAGTTTTGAGATAAATTCGACAAAATATAGTACTACAATAAAAGTTAATTTATTGCCCATTTCGGCTTCGCCTTATAACAAGGACGAAAGTGGAAAAAGGTACAGTTTTGAGATAAATGCAGCAAATTATAGTACTACAATAAAAGTTAATTTATGTCCCATTTCGGCTTCGCCTTACAACAACATAAAAGTCCTTATCAACATGGTCCGATTATGATAGCGTTTTCACAAAAAAGGTAGAACATTTATTGGTTTCGGAAAGTCTATGTATTGTATAAGGTCATTAGTAGAACTTGCGACCTTAATTCTTTAGGCATTACTTGGAGAAACAAAAAATGCAAAACTACAACTACCTATAATTGCTTAAGAAGAATGGGCCTATCTATGAACACTTAAACACTTTTGTTCTGTTCTGTTCTGTTGTACTTAAACTTTATATTTGATCTGACTTGTACGTTTTAGGTTATAAAAGCTTTATGAAGATTTGCTCCTTAGTGCGACAAGTTTAGCATATGTTTATCAATTGCGCCGCATTGTATTTTTACGTCAACAAATGCTTGCAGTTTAAACGAGTCTTAAATTTTGATGTATTGTAAAGGTTTTATCAGACTGAATGGATTGTTTTAGAAATCGCAGAACCTAGAAAGGAGACACTTTTTAAAGAAAGAGAAATGGTATTTTTCAGCATGATGAAAACTATTGTGAATTGTTGCAAGTACTATCTTCTTTTTCGCACTACTTGTCGAACTCTGTGAACTTCTATAGCAGTAAGGGATCAAAATGAAATAAATGGGAAAAGTAATTCTGTTTTTAATCCACCTTGCTTTATTTAATCAGCAATATTTGGATCTATTAAAAAAACAAGAAAGATCCATTTAATCTTTGTCAGGGAACTTCAACTCTAACCAAACTCGTTTCTACTACATTCTTCAATTAGACGGAGTTACAACTTGCTTAAGACCTTAGATTTCGGAAGACCAAACTTTCGTTCGAAGCTTATAAGAAGCAACAGCAGTCGGAAAATTATACAGCAGCACTGTTCCGTATGTATAACTACGACAACAGTCATGCACATGAAGATTTATTGAACTTGGACCTGCACCATAGTAGCAGTACGATCTGTCCAAAACCCCTTTCCACGTTTTACTTGATCCTCTTGTTTTAACCTGCATTTAATATGCACTGGTTCAATTATACCTGCCGAATGGACATTGACCAAAACCAAAATATAAATGAATTGCTTATCATGATGTCATCGCACAGTATTTTCTTTTCTTTAAACCAATTTCATATAAAATCAACTATTTCACATCAAATACCGTGAACTTTATCCAGAATTCGTCTACAATCCCACAAATATCTTCAACAATATATTATATGGTATTGAGGGTGCTCTGACATAAAGCTGCTTTTAACTGAATCCTGCAGTCCGATTCAGCATTGAAATTGCTGTATTTTCCAAACCTTTACACGGAGCAAGTAGAATGAACTATTTCTCTTTTATCAGAAAACAATAGCATGTACTGTAACTGAAGCATGAGGTGAATCTGTGGAGTCACTTCTTTCTGAAACATGTGTATGATTATAAAGACAAAAATATAGTGTTCAGAAGCGAATATTACCTTCGTGATAATTGTAGGTGGTTTTTAGGTTGGTCTACAAAATGAAAACCTTGTGAGTAACAAACATATGGGCTTTCTTTTTTCTTTCCAAAAAGATATATTGATCTTCGCTAGATCAAATTTAGCGACGAAAGCATAAAAACTAAAATACGAGTAACTTTATAGAAATCAAAATTTAAACTACTCAAGTTTAATAGATCAGAAGCTTTTTAACTGTTGGACACCGTGGTTAAACTGACTTTATCATATGATTCAGAAATCTGGAGAGATAAGTAATCGAAATAGATCAAATTTGTACTAGAACATTTTTGAAAAAGATATTTTAAACTGATCGATGCATACCAAAAGTGTCTTGGTAAAAGGTATATGCAGAAAATATCCTTTAATTGTTTACTTATATTACAGGGCGTTAAGTTAATGCAATGTTAAAAGTTCTTAAAATACCGAACTATTAGTATATCTACGCGCTATCAGATGACGGAGTGATTATGTAAAGTTGGTTGTATTACATGGGTCCCAGAATTAAAAATATAACTATGCAGAGGTATTTGATTAAAAGAAATGTAGGAAATGAAACTTAAACGACAATTAATTGATATTTCAAATTAGGAGTGGCTTGTACAGAGTTCTGAAGCATAGAAATGAAAATTTAACCAAACTCTTATGCTAAAGTTAAAAGGTAATGCATACCTTTCTTTTGAATTTCATCTGTTCCAGACGTGCACGAGTCAAGTGAATATGCTCTCTTCACAAACTCTGTGTTGAACAGAGAGATATATGAAACTTCTGTACAAATGAATAATTTGTAACCTCTGCAATATAAATGTATTATTGACTAGCGGCCTAAATTACCGAAGAAATTACTTTGTCTTGAACGTAACGTCGTACTTGTCTTGAATGAAATTCAAACATTGCCCAAAATGTGTAATTGTCCTGCTGTGCACTTGCAGTCACATTCTTTTTGGAAATAAGCAGATGTCAACAACCGGAAAACTGTGTTGTATTTCTACAATAACTGATCATTAATATGAATTTTCAGGCTTCATACGACATGTTTAAACTACGCTTTATGACAAGCAAATGTTGTATACTTAAACATATTTGAATAACATAGACAAAGCAATGGCAATGCTACTACCAGTGTATAAGAAAAATAGTAATGAATCAAATTAATGAACAAATCTTCAATAATTACGTATTTGGGTATTTTAAACCATACGTTTTGTTGTTGTTGTTTTTTTAGTACTTTAAAATGATATTTTATTTTCTTACATTAATTCATCCAATACAGTTGTACATACTGACACATTTTTTTAAAATCTCATTTAACCCTTAAGCTACTCATTAATATGCCTACAGCCTTAAAGTTTTGGCTTGAAGATCCTTGGAGAAACTTGTAAAATTATTGTTACAATTATTGTTAGCATTTCTTTTTAAATCTTTATTTTCCGGTACTTTATTTGTTTCTTTTTCTTCACATATCCCGTGTTGTGTACCTTTTTTTTATTTTTTTTTCGCGGGACATCCATCTTGAATATGACAGAATTAGAAATAAGGATCAAAATCTTAATTTAATTTAGTTTTTAGTACTGTAGTATTCGTTTTACTTGGTGCCAAAAGATTATTCAAAAACACGTTAAATGCTCGTATCGTCCTTTTTCAGTGCATGTTTATCTATTTGTATCTATGCGACATGAGGGTCGATGCTTCCAAAAAAGAAGACTAATCGAAATAAATTATGGCGACACTTTAAAACCTTGAAAATGTTTGAGAAACTCGAATTTTACATTTATGTGCAAGGGTTCACTTCATGTTATAGTTCTTCATTACACTTCAAAATACACAGAATTACTGCAACTTACCTGGATGGGTTCAACTGTAAGCCCACTATTTCGGTCTCGAAACAAAAAGCATCATTTTAACGCAGTTCCAATGCCCGTAACCAGGTCGCTTTGAACTATGAATTCAGCTGTTCGTTTATTCCTCTATTCGCGTCCACGTAATCCTATTACACGGTTATTACTCCGAGAAACAAATTGGTTTTCTGTATGAATATTAAAGACCGAAGAACATTTCATCGACTGTTTGTCCCATAGATCTCTTACAATTCAATCTCCTATCTAAATATCACACCCGTCAAGCTGATTAACGAGAGCTGAACAGAAGCATAGAAATTCATTGGTAAAATGAACCAACAAAAAAAAATCGCGGCCTTTTTAAGACTGGAAAATGTTCCATTCATTGAAAATCGCAGGGAATAATGTTATAATAATCTAATTGCCAATAGAGTTTATTTTCAACAAAGTTTTATTAATTTGAATAATGTGGATCTAAACGACTCACCAACAATCAAATCGATTAAAACATCCAATTAGGCTAGTGTTTTGTGCAAAACGTTCGACACACCATTTTCTAATAGAATCAGGTGTACGCCCAGTTGTTTGCTCACAGAAATGCAGCTGCCACATTTAATCGCATTTATATATCAGAGGGAGAGCGAGTAAGTTCTATTGCTAAACAAGCAGCCGATTTGTCCAGAGCTGCTCCAGATATTTTGATATTGGAAAAAAAATCACGTCTCTCGGTTTTAACCAGTTCACGTACTTGTTAACAGCTACGTTTATATTTGCACGCCTTTATTTAACAGACTTTTTTTTTTTCATTCAAATGCCAAAATTTCAAAACTATTCGAGTCAGAACGGCTAAAAAAGAAGCTCTATTGATATGTATGAAGACGGATGCAAAAACAATGGTTAAAGCATGCTATACATTAACCTGGTGTTACATAGTGTTATGTCCTTATTTACGGGCAAGCAATTTGGGAAGCAGCATTTTCGGCCATTCAGATAGCTAGGGCTTGAATTTTACCATGAGTTATACTACTATAGTACACTTACGTAAAAAGCGTATTTGATTGAATTACAGAGCGGCAATAAAGCAATTATTGGTAAACTTTTCAAATAGACAATTGTTTAACATTAATTACAAGTGATCAGTTTAACATCTTTGTGTAATTTCATCTGGGTTGGGGATATTTCTGTAATACCTGTAAAATGAAAAAAGTAGTGGTATTATTTTACACAATCCAGTAATTATAAAGGCTATTCAAAAATCGTTGCTTAGTTAAGTTTTCTGCAAACGTTGCAAATATTTATCATGTCAAAGGCGCAGGTTTTTTTTTTTCAAAATGAGAACTGTAGCTACCGGGTCCGTGAGGTTGGCTCAACGCTCAGTAATCGACTTTCACCTCAACACCAGCCTTGTTGAGCCAGCTCGACATTCACGCTCAACGGCCAGCTCAACAGAAAAAATACAAATACATGTCAAATCAAAGTCCATTGAGCCAGCTCGACATTGCAGCTCAACGACCAGCTCAACAGCGAAAATACTAGATCCATGTCCTTTGAGCCCGCTCGACAGTAAAAATACTTATAGATATGTTTCAATCAATGTCCGTTGACCCAGAACGACATTCCAGCTCAACCACCAGCTCAACAGCAAAAATACAAACATGTATAAATACATGTCAAAAACAAAGTCCATTGAGCCAGCTCGACATTCCAGCTCTACCACCAGCTCAACAGCAAAAATACATACATGTACATAAGTAAAAATCAGAGTCTGCTGAGCCAGCACGACATTCCAGCTCAACAGAAAACTACTTATACATGTCAAAATCAAAGTCTGTTGAGGCAGCTAGGCAATCCAGCTCGAACGCCAGCTCAACAGCAAAAATACATATATATGTCGTAGGCCAATTGGAATCTAGGCAGATCCGGAATCTGCCTAGACCAAACTAGAATTCAAATTTTGTGTAGACCATAATGCATTGTTTTCTAATATTTTTTTTAATACATTGATTTAATTATGTTTACAATTGAGAGGTATTTTCATTTAAAGCATGTTACATGATTTTTTTCCACAATCACTCTTTTTTTCCACCTTTTTTATTAGTACAAACATTCAAAATTTATATTTACTCTGAATTTCTGACTAAAAATTCTTTTATTTTGGGGTTTACATTTAAAAGTAAGATGATTCATATGTAGACGCCCTATATTCAACGAGAAATTATTAAAATTTTGTTTAGGCAGATTGTAGAGTTGCAAAGCTAGACTGGAATCCTGATTTGTTATAGACAAATTCCAGTTTGGTCTAGGCAGATTCCGGATCTGCCTGGATTCCAGTTTGGACTACGACATATATGTCAAAATCAAAGTCCGTTGAGCCAACTCAACATTCTAGCTCAACCGCAAGCTCAACAGCAAAAAAACTTATACATAAATGTCTCAAAATCAAAGTCCGTTGAGCCAACTCGACATTCTAACTCAACCACCAGCTCAACAGCAAAAATACATATATATGTCAAAATCAAAGTCAGTTGAGCCAGCTCGACATTCCAGCTAATATCCAGCTCATTCTGCAAAAATACATATCATATATGTCGAAATCAAAGTCCGTTGAGCCAGCTCGACATTCAAGATTAACGGCCAGCTCAACAACAACAATACATATATATGTCAAAATCAAAGTCCGTTGAGCCAGTTTGACATTCCAGCTCAACGACCAGCTCAACAGTAAAAATACTTATACATATTACTTCGATTAATGTCCGTTGAGCCAGCTCGAAATTCCAACTCGCCGGCCATCTCAACAGCAAAAATACATTGTATAAGTATTTTTAATGTTAAGCTAGCGGTTGAGCTGGCATATCGAGCTGGCTCAACGGACATTGATTACAACATATGTAGAAGTATTTTACTGTAGAGCTAGCGGTTCAGCTTGAATGTCGAGCTGGCTGAACGGAATTTGGTTTTGACATATATATATGTATTTTTGTTGTTGAGCTGGCCGTTGAGCTGGAATATCAAGCTGGCTCAACGGTCATTGATTGAAACATATTTATAAGTATTTTTTTCTCTTGAGCTGGCGGTTGAGCTGGAATGTCGAGCTGGCTCAACGGACTTTGGTTTTGACATATATATGTATTTTTGCTGTTGAGCTGACTCAACAAGGCTGGTGTTGAGCTGAATGTCGATTACTGAGCGTTGAGCCAACTTCACGAACCCATAACTACCCTCATTATCTAACCTCATCTCAACCTTTCATCTGTTATAGAAATTATGAAACTTAGCAAGTTCAAAGTATTGTTATTGTAGGTTTTAGAAACCAGAAATGATTTCAGACTTTTTTGGTCTATTTGAAAGTTCAAAGTATTTTTATTTTAGGTTTTAGAAACCAGAAATGATTTCAGACTTTTTTGGTCTAAACACAATTCTTCATTTTGAGGGACTTATTCTGTTTCTTCATCTAAAATCTGAAATTGTCTGAACTTCATTGAAACTTTTCTTTTGATGGATAAATTCTGATTAGTAAACCATCTTGAATACTGTTTCCTCCATAGCGTGTGTTTGACTTTCCAAGCTTATATTATCTAAGGGAGCTAAATACTGCCTTCGAATCGACCCACGTTTACATGAATTTTAAAATCGTAGAAAATCAAGTTTCGTAAATGATTTATATGATCTAAATCCAGTACCAATTTAGTTTAAACCTAATTATTTTACATCGATTACAAAATCAGTTCTCATATTTTATGTGACGATGCAAAACCTATTAATTGAACTTTTCTGTTGCCAGATTCAGAAAATTGCCTTCCGTGTCTCAAAATAGATGTTCACTGAGAGTGAATGAGCCCCTGTTCATGATTTAGCAATCATGCCGGACGGTGTTTATCAAGCATCAACTTTTTCATCCCACGCAGAATATCTTTATCTATGCCACTTGCAAATGCTGTTTGTGCAGACATTAATAGGAAAAGAATGAATTCATCTTTTCGCTTTTCAATCGATCTAAAATTGAGAGTCTCTGCTTTGGATCATTGCCTCTAACGAACTTGGTGCTATTATTTGTCACTTTGTTATGTTCGAAATCAATAAATCCCCTTCCAAAACCAAGTACCTCTTACCGAAATAAGTATGGCAAATACAATACTATTACGATTATAGCGTTTTTTTTTTTTTAAAAGTCTATCTTGCACATGTGTCTAAAACATATATGATAAATAGCACATTTTATTATTATTATCATTATTATTATTATTATTATTATTGTTGTTGCTGTAGTTGTTTTTACGAAGGATCGAAATATAGTTCATCTCGTGAGAACATCGTCGGTAATTTTTTTACGAGTGGCGCCGCAACGAGTGGAAATATTACCGACGATGTGCACGAGATGAAATAAATTTAGATCCTTTACTGAGCAAGGACAAATGTTCCATTTACTTGATGTTTTATCCCCTTTTTGGGATGGGTGAACTTTCATCAAAATCCAGTGCAGTTTTCCGATATTCCCTTGGCGTACCCTATCCCCTTCCGTCATGGAAGAACGGATTACAACATTACCTACAGAGAGAGGAATGTAGGATAGATGCGTGTACATTCCGTTATATTTCCCTCTGGTTAAATGACACGTCTTGTTTACCTCGTTTACCTTGTTTACCTCGCTATTGTTCCAGTTTCAATTGATGAGTTACGGAAACATTCAGGTTAATTTCTCTGGTATTAACCAGGAATTATCAAACCTTTAAATCGGGTATGATTTGCTTATAGCCGAGTTAGTTCCGGAATAATGCAGAGAAATGACCCTCCCTAAAATATGACGTTATTCTACGTAGAGAAATGACCCCCAGAAGTCATTTCTTTACGTGTAGGAATAACCCTATTATTCTACTTAGAGAAATTACCCTCTGGGTTTATATTTCTACGTAGAATAATGACCCTGGTCATTTCTCTACATAGTGAAATGACCTATGGGTCATTCCTCTGCGTAGAGGAATGACCCATGGGTCATTTTGTAGGGGAGGGTCATTTCTCTGCATTACACCGGCATTCCTCGTGCCCTTGTCTTGCTTTTATTTGTATGAACCTGTTTGCACATGCGCCTCTGAGTTGAGGACATGTAAGCACCAACACCTTTCCTTCACGGTGAGGTTGTTCAGCATTAGAGTTCCCATGTTATTATCTTTTCGTGTTGTTGTAAACATGCAGACATAATGACCTTTAACCTATTTTCATGATTTGCGAAGGTCAGGAGAAAAGCCCAAGGCGTTTTTCAAAACCAGATTTATGGTTCTTTAAAATGATACATTTAGAAGTAAAAACATTGATATCCAGCCAGAAATTGTCAAATATTTCTTTCTTTTTTTCATGAAATATGGGTATTCTAGCCACATATAATGGGAACCATTGCTTTCCTCAGATCACTAGGTATTACAACAGAACGAAATGCTTCCGGGTCGTAGAAGTCAAAAGTAGTCCCACTTGAAAATTTGATACCAAACACTTCTGCCACACTGTTATATCATGAAGTATGAGAGGATAGGTCTGTGTTTCTGAAACTAATATGATATCGTTTATAATCCGAGACGACACGCAGTTGTCTGAATGCCCCATTTCGCGTGTTGCAAGCCATCATAGATCAACAGTTATTTAGTACAATGCACAACACAGATGTATTTTAACCCTTTGGCTCCTAAGCGCGACTGAAAATCATATTGTGGATGGCATAGATCAATATCAGTCTACACAGAACGTGCAGTCTGATTATTGATCTACACTGGTCAATAAGGAGATATCTTGCCTCAAAAAATACCTTTGGAATAGCAAATTAAGGTTCTAATTGCCGGTTTAATGCAGAGAAATGACCCTTCTCTACAAAATGACCCGGGTCATTATTCTACCGAGAGAAATGACCCATGGGTCATTCCTCTACGTAGAGAAATGACGCATGGATCATTTTGTAGGGGAGGGTCATTTCTCTGCATTACATCGTCTTTAAAGTTTCATTGAACTTATTTATCAGGATAAATGTTAAATCTTCTTTTTACAAAAACATGGCTTTGTTGAATATTCTATGATACTTGGTAAGGCTATATATTATCTACTTTACCAACGCAAAGCTTTGGCATTACAACCATTTCGACTAACTGATTTATTGTACTCGCATCGATTTCGCTCAAAACCGATCTCTTATCAAGTCTGTCTTGCATGTGATGTCTTTTGTATGACAGTCAAATTGTGCTTTGATGCAATCACGACAAGGCTGAATGCCCATGTCAGTTCCCTTATCTTTCCTCGTGTTCTTCTTTTGCGTATTTACATGTATCATAGTGTACGACCGGAGCAATTAAATGTGTGTGACTTGGGAATTCTGTACAGTGACGGTCACCTGGTGTTAAAAATTGTGTACACTTAATAAGTCATGCTACTTTGTCTTTAGCTCACCTGTGCACAACGTCCTCAAAGGGAACTTTAAGGATCACCCCGTGTCCGTCGTAAACAATTTCTTTAAACATCTTCTCCTCGTAAACCGCTGGGCCAATTTGGACAAAATTTGGTTGGAATGTTTCTTGGGAGGTCCTTTTTAAAAGCTGTTCACAGAATTCGTTTCCATAAAAAAACTCTTGTTGCCATGGTAAGCAAATGAAATTTTTTAAGGAACTCTTTAAAAATCTTTTTCTCTTAAACCGCTGGTCAGATTTTGAAATAATTTCACAGAAATGCTCCTTGGCTGAGCCTTTCAAAAGTTGTTCGTAAAATTTCGATCCTTTGAGAAAACATGGCTGCGGTCCGGAAGAGGGTGGGGGTGTTCGCATTCCTTAAAAATCTTCTCCGAAGAAACCGCTGGTCAGATTTTGAAATAATTTCACGGTAATGTTCCTTGAGTGACCATTTTTAAAGATTGTTCGTGAAATTTTGATTCGTTTAAAACATGGTCGTGGTGGCGTGGGTTTGGTGGGGGTGTTGGGGGGGGAGAGAAAGGGGAGGCTCTTTGCATTATGTGGTGTCAACTGTCAACAATTCTTTACAACTTCTCCCCTTATACATACCGCTTGGCTGATTAGAACTAAACTTTCTTTAAAAAGTCATTGGGAGGTCCTTTTAAGAGATTGTTAACAGAATTTGATGCTATCAAAAACCCCTGGTTATCATGGCAACGACAGGGACTTTTTAAAGATATTTGTTTCAAAGTCTTCTCATCTGAAATTGCTGGTCAGATAATTTCACAGAATGTTCCTTGGGTGACCCTTTTCAGAAATTGTTCATGAAATCTTAATCCGTTGAAAAACATGGCTATGTTGGGGATGGGGAATGGGGAGGGAGCTTTTCGTATTCTTTTAAAATGTTCTCCTCTGAAACCGATGGTTAGATTTTTAAATGTTTTGCAGAAATGCTCTATGGGTGACTCTTTTCAGAAAATGTTTGCAAAATTATGATTATCGCAAGACATGACCAGTGCGGAGAGGGGGCCTCCTTGCACTGTATTGACTTTAAAAAAAATATTTTAAATTCTTTTTCTCTTAAACCATTAGTCAGAATTGGAAATAATTTCACAGAAATGTCCCTCAGATACCCCTTTTGAAAATATATTGGCGAATTTAGATCCATCCAAAAACAAGGCTGTAATAGCGTGTGGGGGGGGGGGGGGGGGGCGGCTCTTTGCACTTTACGGACATGAAGAAATTTTAAAATCTCTTCTTTGAAAAAAACTGTTCATATTTTAAGATAATTTCATAGAAATGATCCTTTAGTGCCAAAATATACCTTTTCTGTGCAATTACAATTTCAACTTAATATCCAGTGCCAAATAATTCTTGGCACCTGCATGCGGTGCTCTTATTCTTTTTTATTGAAGAAAACGTTTTTGAAAAAAAAAAAAAAAAAAACTGGCTATGGTCTACTCAAATATTAAGGTGAGCGAACCAGGGCCATCTTGGCCCCGATGTTTTCTATAATGTTTATATTTATCATTCAATATTCATATCCAGTTATGTCTGAACATATCAGGACCACGCATACAGGGCTCTGTGAACATTCCTTAGAGTAATGCCTTTATCATTTGACCGTGCTAAAAACTGCAGATGACTCTGTCCGAAAACAATGTCGTTTTTACTCGATTACTCAGTGTTAAAAAATTGATTTATTATATTCCTATCAGTGAATTACTAAGATTTCTCAGTGTATATATATATTTTTACCAGTTTTCACATTGAATAACATCACTGATGATGATATGGTATCATCACTAATGACGATACAGTTTTAGAATGTTTGCCGGAACCACTTTCTTCCACTCCACCTGTCACAATCCAGCCGATTCCGTACCCACATCTAACCTCGTTTGTGTTACGGTCGTTTCCACTTGAATCGCATTTCACGTGATCTTTTACATGGCGAAGCCACTGAAAATCGTTTAGCAAAGATATAAACAACTTTGATAAAGATATTCACACCCATTTCTCTGTCGGTGAAAATTTCAATCGGAATTGAAAATTCACATTAAAAAATGAATATATGAACTAAATGTCAACTAAAGTATTGTAAGAAAGATTTCGATAGAAAACTGAGACTCACATTTTCCTTTTTAGGAGAAGCCCTGCAATTTTCAGAACGGTGAACCAGCGAATTTCCGGCAATGAAATGTATATAATCTTTTATATATAATCTTTATTTCCTCCATGAATGAAGATTGCAAAAGAATACATATGAATAAACAAACAAAACATACATAGTGCAGTGCAAATGAACAATAATGTGATAGTTTGGCCACATCGTCTGTATGTATGACATATAGCCGATATGTATAGTAAATGTATATACAGTTACAACCAATATTTCCTCCATGAATGAAGATTGCAAAAGAATACATATGAATAAACAAACAAAATATACATAATGCAGTGCAAATGAACAATAATGTGATAGTTTGGCCATATCGTCTGTATGTATGACATATAGCCGATATGTATAGTAAATGTATATACAGTTACAACCAATATTTCCTCCATGAATGAAGATTGCAAAAGAATACATATGAATAAGCAAACAAAATATACATAGTGCAGTGCAAATGAACAATAATGTGATAGTTTGGCCACATCGTCTGTATGTATGTCATATAGCCGATATGTATAGTAAATGTATATACAGTTACAACCAATGCTATGTCCCCTTAAAGATCAGAGTGAGGGATTTTGAAAACATTATGGGAAGAGCAGAAAGCGCTGGTATCTAGCATTATCTCCTCTTCCTACAATGTCCTCTACCATTTCAAAGACAGATGCTTTAACATTAGGCATTTGTGATTTGTCGTCTGCAACGGCCTTCAGTTTAGTGCGGTCTAGAACGCTGAATTTCTGGTAAAGAGTTCAATCATTAAAAATTCAGGTCCAAATTTTAATTTATGTGCATATCAATCCACCAGATACAGCCGAGGGATTTGATGGCTGTCTACACCTATCTATCTGTCGGTGAAAACATCAATTGCAATTGATAATCCACGTTAAAAAATGAATGTTCGAACTATTTGTCAACTGAAATGCCCCTTATATCTCTCACTTTGTTGGTTTGTCATGTAATCACATGTATTGACACAGACAGGCTCGGTTTTTGAAAACAAAGTGTTCTTTCATAAATGGATGACTGGACTTAGAATTGATTACCCGTCATCTATGTAACGCGAAAACAGCATTAACCAGTCTCTTGGCAAAAAGATCCGTCTATCTGTCGACTACATGTACTTAACATATTCAGGTTAAATAGCATAATAGAGTTGCTCAGATAAATCCTTAACATGGCAAACTATATCAAGATAAGGCGGGCTTGTACATATATTTCAAATAGGTTCAGAATCGGCGATTCGAAAGAATCAAATAAAGAGGCCATAATTTGTTTGGGATATCTTTACCCCTAGTAATCGAAGTAATGCATTCATTGCCCGCAGTGCTTTACCTGTGTACGTTTGTTCGGTATTTATTAATGATTCGCAACTTGTGAAAACAACCCCTAAATCGCTAAATGATCTTACGGTCTCTATCCTAGTGTTTGAATAAGTGAAAGTAGCTTCATTAGCAATTTTCCTTCATTCTTAAATATCATACGTTTTGTTTTGTCGGAATTAACAGTCAGTTTCCATTTTTTATGACTCAAATCTGTTTAGATCTTGTAAGCTGTCAGCAGTTTCTGAGATAAGTACCGAGTCGTCTGCAAAGAGCAATAAATATATGTTAAGTTGGTCTATTGTTAACCCTGTAATATTGTCATTCTGCAGGAATAGCTGAATGTCATTTACAAATAGAGAGAATAAGATGGGCGAGCTGATTTCGCCCTGTTATAATCCAACATTGCAATCTAGGAGATCCGAAATATTACCCAAATGTTTGACGCAGAGTTTTATGTCTTCGTACATAGAACACAAAAGGGCAAACAGTTTAAAATTTATTCCCTGCTTTAAAACTTTACACCATAGGGCATTTCGATAGATGGAATCAAAACATTTGTGAAAGTCTACAGAACAGCAGTAAAGCTTATTTTTATTTTGTAACCGCTACAAAACAGCAGTAAAGCTTATTTTTATTTTGTAACCGTTTTTCAGTAAAAGCGTTAAGTAGGAAGACCGTATCGATTGTACTGTAATTCGGTTTAAAACCGGATTGTACGTCCCTTATAACATCATTTTCAGCAGTCCATTTTTTACGCGTTCATTCAGGATAGACATAAATAATTTACAAAAGCAGCTTATGAGGGATATACCTCTGTAATTGGTTGTGTCAGATTTATCCCCCTTCTTAAAGACTGGGATGATTACGCCACGTGACCAGGATCGCGGGAATGTTTGTTTATCTAATATATAATTAAAAAGTTTCTCCAATGGGCCTTCTAAAATATATATCCCTTCTTTGAAATATTCATAGATAACATTGTCTAAAGAACACGATTTATTTCTATGTAGAGCTCCACAAGCTTTCCTTATTTCCTCTGTAGTAATCGGACAATATAATTCTTCGAACGTACATTGAAGGTTTGGATCAGACGAATATTTCAAAGAAAGAATAGACGTAGATATTCCAGGCACTCTTCGTCCTCTTCGTGATTACTTTGTGAACATAAATGGCTAAAATGGTCATAGAATGTGGTTGTGCTTATATTTTCTGGCTCCTTGAACTTTTTCTTATTTCTAAATAGGTTCCAGAAGTCTTTTGGTTTTTTACATTTAAGGTAATTTAATGTTTTTGCAAATTGTATGTTGTGTACCCTTTTTTTTCTGTCTGCAGAAAGTCTTGTATTCATTCTTTTTTGATAAAAAACATTTTCTTTTTTCCTCTGACATACAGACATTACACATTCTTAATGCGTTCTCATAAGTATGTTTACGTATTTACTCTCGGATTCAAACCATTTCTTATCCTCTTTGTTGGAATCGTTAAAGTGATTCTTTTTCACAATATGGGTTTTTTAAAAGTAATTGTTTCCTCTGCTTGTGAGATATTCGGTAAAAATGGCAACCAATGTATCTGTATCACAGTTATTGTCAATGTTATTTTGGATATAATTGCACAAAGAGTTAACATCTTTATTAATATCATTGACAAAATTATCTCTAAATGCCTCATCCCATCTGTATGACGTATACGTATGTGGCTGAGCCTCACATTTTAATAATTTGGTCCTAAAACTGAAGGTAATTGGTGCATGATTAGAATGGATTGTAAAATCTTTTAAGTAATGAGATAATCAACTATACTCTCCCTATTATGCATGTAGCAAGCAAATCTTCCTGTATTCTGATCGGAGCCTCTACGTCCGTTCCTAATCCTGACATTCAAGGATTTGCACAAATCCATTAATCGTTCACCAAATCGATTCGAACCGTTATCAGACGATACACGAGGTAAATGCCTGTCTATATCAGACTGGTCAGAATTGTCCAATAACGTCCCGTCATTCACAATGAAGCCTGACCTTTGACCCACGCGTGCATTCATATCGCCGAATACGAACAATACACGATACATGTCAGAAAATCGTCTGCTTTATGACTCGAGCATATAAAAATATCAAAGTCATATATATTGTTAAGTGGTGAATTCTCTGGGTTAAACAGTAAATAACGCAACCACGCCGCTTTTTATCTCTTACCAATCAAAGTACTTTAGCGGTTGAAGATTGAGTGTTTTTTTTTTTGCAGTATGTGATTGATTGTATTTAGTCGACGCATACTTGAAGATTTGTCGAAACCCAAACCATTGGTAAACGAAAAATTAAGTACCGTTATGGTTTATTATGTACATGCTTTTTCTTTGAAAGGGTTGATAGCAGTTAAGTAAAGATAGTTTTTGCTACTTATCAATATTTTCTCCTTTTCAGAAATCTTTTTTCTTGCAGTCATCAAAAAGCACGACTGTTTGGTAAAGGGCCAAATCAAAAGAAAAAAACTACCATATTGTCACTAAACACGACAGAGAAAATGAAAGTCCAAAGATTATTTCATGAATTTCTTTTAATCAAACTTTGGATCATAATTAACCAAAAAGGGAGAATGACGATTAATTTGACACAAATACGATACCATCTCTCTCTGACTTTATATATGTTTTATGCCAGTCTGCAGACAAAACAAGTTCTAGATCATATAGGGAGTAAAGTTAAATTGCCTCTCGGCTGAGATGCTGAATTTATGATTGTGGTGATATATAGCAAGGAAATTCATCTTCACAAAATATTATTGTAGATTGCATCTCAGAGTTAGACAAAAATAAACAAAGGCAAAAAAGTAATCATCAATGTTATCACTATTACCATCTGTTGGGTTTTTGTTGGTTTGTTTTTGAAAAATGCAGTTCAAAATTGCAGCTTTCCAGTCCAGATATCGATTATTACTGAAGAATGTGAAAAAAAGCACTCTTAGTTCGTTTCCATGCAGGTTTACTGTTATGATCGAAATGTTTGTCAACTTCAAACACACACACACACAAATGTTTCAGCGAAAACTTTATGTCAGTTTTACCTCAAAACAAATAATTATCATCGATATTTCTTCCAGTTTAAGATTCTATAGGATTAGATATAATGTTGGTGATGTTGTCGTTCTAGAGAGAGAGAGCTGTCAGATCTAATTCTCATAACTGCATCTAAGTTTTGTATAATGCGCTTTTATTTTCATTTTCCTAAAATTTATTTGTTTATGGGATTTCCTTTCACCTTAAGAGTACTTTTGTTGCCAATATGCACGGCATACAAAAAGAGAAAATGTGCACAGTTTTTGTATTTTTCAAAGTTAAGTCGTTTAATTCATTGACAAAGACATAAACTTAAGCTCCCGCATTACAAGCCTTTGAGATCATTGTGGGAGAAATGAAATGTGTCCAATTCTTTAAAAAAAAAAAAAAAAAAAACATACTTTTTGTTCTTCAGCTGTTTTACTTTTGTTCGTTTTTAATAGTTTGTAGAAAATAAAAATATGAAAGATGAAAGGAAAGCAAAATCTAGACATTGTGGTGAAGTAACGGGTTTAAAACCCAACGGATATGATAAAATAAAGGATCAAAGTAAACAACACTGTGCATGTAGCGACCTGAGTCGTCTGTTGATAGGAATCAACCTTGAATACTTTACACATATATTATGCATATTTGAATTTCCATCACACTATACAAACATTAAGGTGCTTTTCGCCATTGTTTATCTAAAGTAATAATGCACTTTCTGTGCAGTATATAACGAGGTATACACATTATGCGCGATGATTTTACCAGTGCAACTTCAAAGTTAGGCCAAACCGACATTTCGATTTTAATTTCGGATTTGCCATGTAATGCGCGGTATCTTTATTGTATTCCACCGCGAGTAATTCACTTTGTCCACCCTCCTGTGAATTCTTCTCCAATACAACGTTCAAAACCCATGCGAAGCCAATGACTGCACTTAAACTGTCTTCGTTGGTCATCTTCTGTATTCGTGTACAGCATAGAAATAATTCTTAAATTCTACTCTTATTTTATATCTCAGTACTATTCACCTGATTGGCTGAACGTTATTTTCATCATCCACTATTCTATTATTCTTTCCAAGTAGTTTTTCAGTTTTGAAATTCGATCCAGAACTATATTCTATAAATGAAAATTCGACCACAGGTGTAGAACCATTAAAGGA
Organism: Tridacna crocea; assembly: GCA_943736015.1. Classification (NCBI taxonomy): domain Eukaryota; kingdom Metazoa; phylum Mollusca; class Bivalvia; order Cardiida; family Cardiidae; genus Tridacna; species Tridacna crocea. Next base: position 47,465,438 of record OX031057.1, on the reverse strand, counting down.
TTTAAAATGTTTTGGGTAAACCATCATTAAAAGAAAGGACCTCAAATATTAATACACGATCCTTCCCTAGTCTACTTTTCTTAATGAGCTTGTCAAGCCCTCGATATGTATATGCAGTTAAGTTACCCTTTCACAGCTCAATAAAAACGAAATAAAGTTAAACTGGTACAGATTTCATCTTTGCCTGAACAAGTTTTGGGCCGATTTAATAACATTCTAGGAATATCACTGAGACAGCTTACATATTCATAGTCTTCATCACTAATACTAGATGAAGGTTTAGGACCAGCAGGGACTTTGGCCAAGACAATTTCCACATAGCTAGGACTGCCAGCCTGACCTAATAACCACGGTTGGTAATAGACCTTTTGTAAAAAAATAAACACAGATACAAGTAAAACCGTGTAATGAAAAATAAACACACGCACATACAATTTAAGGGCGTGTGAGTGTTTCCCCAGCGGAATTAAGTTCTTGAGGTTTATCATGCAATAGAAACACTGTATGAAACTTATCTACAACAATGAAAAGATTAGAATTATTAACGTGTTTCAAAAACTGCTGTGTACACAAAATCTTGGAAAGTATATCGGTTTGCTGCCACAACAGTTCAGTAATATAATCAATCAGTTCTATAGCGCTTTATCCTTGTTAATTATGGCTCCCCTTTATCTCATTGTATCCGGTGAATCATTTTAAAGACACCACATTTAAATGGAGATTTCTCGGAATCACATTGATGTTTTTTTTTTACTCTTTTTACTGATTCGTCATTAATCTTTGACGGACTCGGAGCCCTCAGAAAATCAGGGAAAAAGAAAACAAGAGGGCCAAGATGGCCCTGGATCGCTCACCTGAATTTCTGAGAGAACCATAGCCATTTCTTTCAAAATTTAATCAGCCATTTCAGAGAAGAAGAATTTTTAAGAATTTCTTCATGTCTGTATAGCGTAAATAGCCCACAGTCATCGGGGCCATGTTTCTTGGTGGATCAAAATTTCTAGAGCACTTTTTGAAAAGGGTTAGCTAAGAAACATTTCTGAGGAATTATTTAAAAATCTGATCAAAGAGGATGTTACACGCTGTAATCCGCTCAGGTAAACAAGCAGAGTTTATTTCATCAACTTGTGGATAATATGGGGAAATATTTGCCGAAAAAGGGAAAGGTATGCGAAAATAACAAGTGCCTGACGGCACTCGTTATTTTAGCGGACTTTTCCCTTTTGAGGCAAATATTTCCCCATATTAACCACAAGCTGATGAAATAAATCATATATTTCCTCAGATTATTTTGTCAACAAATGCCCCTTTTAAAACTAGTGATCTAAAGTAGAACAAAAAATGTAGTTCCAGATTTTCGGCAGGAGGAATATATTCACTGTGACGGGGAAATAATTCCCCCCCCCCAGCGTAAATGACGACATTTCTTTACCCATAACATTTCTAAAAATAGACACATGAAATACAATATGCACTTTTAAAGCGACTTTATAATAACTTATTTAAGATAAGATGCATGTATCTGACATATATCAAATATTAACGCTTTAAAATGTGACAAATGAAGAAATTACTCGTCACGAGTAATTTCGCGTTTTGCCACTTGTTTTTCATATGTGGTCAGCAATAGACAAGAAGTCAGCAGTCGGCACTGTGGTAAAAAAAGTGATAATTTCATTTCAGATGATATTATTCTATTATGCTGAATCCCATTTCGTGGGCCATTACCACCATTCCATACTTCCCATGTGTTCATAGTTGACCTTGGTAAATTTGATATAAGCTGTGCTCTGTGAAACGTATCGATTCAGGTCAGCCTCTAAGGGACAAGCAGCCCAACCTGAGTTGAAACTTTTCACCTCCGGTTAATTTTCTTCCCGTCAAAGGAACAGTCAAAGGACCAGTCTACTTCATTATGTATATATTATGATACTTGTACAAGTTGTATTATGAAATCTAAATACACAAAAAGGATGAGAACGACAAATATAATCTTAAAAAGTTTCTCTACTGTGGAGTTTGTCTCTGTCAGTTACTTACCACTATATAAAAACGAACAATAACGTTCGTCTTTGCCAGTTTGTAGCAGTATATAAATTTATAGATTTACAACAAAGTTTAAATAAAATGTGTGTTTGTGTGTGTGTGTGCGGGGGAGGGGGGTAGGTCGTGCGGGAAAGAAGGAGTGGAAGTTGGGAGCCGTGGACTGTACCAACATCAGTTGCTGTTCTTATTTTGATTAAAGGAACAGGAGCGGCAAATTGTCGCAAGATACGCCCGTCTTACCCCAAGTTGTAAAGCTGGGGCATGCACCGGACAAAATTCAAATATGAAAAACAACAAAGGGCAATAACTCAAAAATTAAGCGAGCAAAAGAGTTATGATTCCTGTGCACTGGACTCTTCCTTGATGAGATCTATCCACCCATGAAATTTCATAGCCCTAGCTAGTATAGTTTTGGAGATATGCTCCCGACAAAATTCAAGTATGAAAAACAACAAAGGGCAAATAACTCAAAAATTAAGCGAGCAAGACTTATGATTTCTGTGCACTGCACTCCCCCTTGATGAGATCTATCCACCCATGAAATTTCATAACCCTAGCTAGTATAGTTTTGGAGATGTTCACAGGACAAAATTCAAGCATGAAAAACGACAAAGGGCAATAACTCAAAAATTACACAAGCAAGACTTATGATTTCTGTGCACTGCACCCCCCCTTGGTGAGATCTATCCACCCATGAAATTTCATAACCCTAGCTAGTATAGTTTTGGAGATATGCTCCGGACAAAGAACTGGACGCCCGACCGTCCGCCACGGTTGATCCCATAATACGTCCCGTTTTCAACGGGCGTATATAAAGGGGACACATGAAAAATTAATCAGTAATCTACAACAGGTTCTAACCCAAGAGGTAAATTGAATGAGGAAGGAAAAAATGTAGGAAAAACACTTCTCATTTAAGTAAATCATATTGTAGCCAGAAGATGCAACGTGTTGATACTAGCATATCCTAATGAAAAGTGAGGTGAAACTATTAAACTGTTAGTCAAAGCTCAAATCTTGCTACTTCAAAAATACTTTTTGAGAAAGAATATCTTCATATCGGACAGAGTAGATCCAAGAACAGGCTTCACATTCTGTGCAGTCCGATCTTGATCTACACTTTCATCAAAAAGTTTTTGACTCGCACTGGATTAGGCGTACACATGTCAAGGGTATATGTGCAGACAATAAATCTCTATTTTGAAGACTAAAATCTGTCTAGATGTACAGAAGTGTTATATTTAAAAAGAAGTTCTTCTCGAACAAATTTGTTCCCATATATAATAATACCAGAAAATCCTTAATAGCATACGAAAATGTCCCTTAAGGCGCATAGAAAGTTACAGACGTAATTGGATCCACATCAATTTTCACTCTTATCATATATCCAGGTTAAACCTCTGATGTACTTTACACCGAGTCTTTGCCTATAGACACGTTTGTCAACATTTAAATTCGCATGCGCTCTTCGCTACACTGTCAGTTGGAGTTTTTACAAGAAACATCACGCTCCAAGAGGGGGCAGCGCCAGTAGGCCATACGCTGGACGGGTTTCACAGCCGTCTATTTTGGTAGGAGTCTGGGGCCAACTGCAGAAAATTTGGTTTTCTTCCAGTATGATCGTGGTATTTCTTATGTCTTTATACTCCCCGGAGTATTTGACCTTTTTGACACTAATTTACAATCAATAAGAGACGGATTTCTTTTTTAATTTGTTTGTTTAATTCGACATGATTCAGATAGGCATGCTGAGAATTTCTTATGATTTATATGCGAACGTTGGGTATCCAATTTTGCAAAGAACGCCCAATCTGATCTTGATTCTATGCCGTCCGTAACTAGAATTTGTTGAGAAGATAGAGGACTTAAAGTTTGAAAAATACAGTTATTTTTTAGAAGATTTAGGAATTGAAGCCTAAGAGGTACTAGTTTTTGTTGAGAACATCGCAGAAATAAAGCCTGGAAGTTACATTGTTTCCTCGGAATTTTAAAAAGGTACCCTCCTTTAAAATAAAAACGCAGGAGCTCCGTTCGTCCTTTTTTTATCCTATACAACTAGATTCCGAGTTCTAACGACTGGGGAGGAGGCATCCTTGAAGCATCGTGATGAAACTTGCATTATTTCCTTTTTTCTATTTTCTTCTGTCTTTTCACTGAAAAGAGGGAAAAAAATAAACTTTTTATCCAATTGAATTTGTCGACTGCAAATGCTTTCAAACTCGCCGAGTCTAACATTGTATTATCTGGTAAAGAGGTGACCACAACCTCCATCGCACTACTGGTGACTGTTTGGTCCACCTGGGCCCGTATTCACCAACCATTCTTGAGAATATTCTTAGTCTATTTCTACAAGGTTTTCTAAATTTGTAAGTAACACAACTTCTGATTGGCTAAACCGAATGGTTTAGCCAATCATAATTTGTGTCACGTACAAATGTAGAAAATTGTGGAGAATAAGACAATGAACGTTCTTAAGAATGGTTGGTGAATACGAGACCAGGTATAACAGTCTGTGGTCTTACATGCTTGACAGTGGTGCTCTTATCCAGTTTAACTCCGACCAAATCATTCAAATATAGCAAAATGTTCTAAACTATAACCGTAAAGCTTTTTCCTATAAAAACTACAGCCGCCCTAACACGGCCGAATTATTACTGAAAAAGTTCGATAAACCAAGCAAACGAACAATAGTGTCCCTAGATGTATTTGTTTACATTTTTTCCTTGGTAAAGCTGTCCAAGTTGTGATTATACACTCAGTACTACTTAGAACACAACACTAGATGTAGGCTGGAAATCATCCAAAAGGTTGCATGTTTTGATCTAATTTAATTCAATGGTTTTCAGTTGGATGATGCACAAATTCAATGAAACGATTTGAAAAACTAATAAAGTATTGTATACACAAAATGGTACAAAAATTTCAAATTGCTGGAAATAAAAAAGTCACAAGGTTGTTATAGAGTCTGACCATCACTTAGAATTATTCAAAGTTTCTATCTTCGGCTCACTGACAAAATCATGAAGTAAATCCCCGGTGCAGGATGTTCTCCCGTTTTGCCTGATAACCTGCGAAGTTCAAGAACCGTTGTCTGGGGTTAACCCTGGTATGCACTCATCTTTTTCAAGTAACCCAGACCGACTTATTTATTGCATATAAGAAGATAATTAGCCTAGTCCGAAATTTTATCCTATTGCTGATTACGAAAGTTTCCGTTCACTTTATTAACTGGGTAAGGTTTAAGGCGATAGTGTGATTTCATAAGATAAGGCTCGACATGCCCTCTGTGTTTGATATTCGTTTAATGTCCCTGAGCCATTATTACTCAAAAGCCGTCACGAAAGTAAATGGTCGGCAAGTTGAATATTGTTTACAAATAACAAAATTGTTGTTTATACAAACATAGTCGTGTTTTATTGTTAACAAATAACGTCATTAAAGACTTCAGGAATACGTTTCATATCCTTTGTTTTGACAGCTATTTCCGTTGTTGATGCCTGGGCATTAATTTCTGTATTTCTCGACATAGATAGTCTAAATTCCTTTAACACTTATCCTGCTAAATAAGTGAAATGTAACTTTCAAGTTGATAGAAACAATGTCATTTCAAAGACTTTTTGGGAGATAGCGTCGGTCTCCTTATCAGACAGAGTAGATCCAAGATCAGACTGCACGTTCCGTGCAGTCTGATCTTAAATCTACACTGTCCGCAAAGGTCAGCAAATCGCGCTTAGCAGATACGGGTGAACCCTTTCCACGTCATAGAAGACAGAACGTACAGACCGACTTTTATGTCTTTAAATCCGCGCGTTCTTAATAGGTCCCATCAGAAATAAGCTATGCTCTTAGAAAGGGAGGTTTAATCAGAAAAAAGAATTGACCAAGGTCAGCCTACATAGTCCACGGGACCTAAGGTGACTTGAGTCACAGTCGATGTTATACATGTATATGCCGTAGGACCAAATACCTCTACTGACCACACTGAGAAGAAATAGATTTTATATACTGAGTGCCAATGAAAACGCAACACTTTTTTTGTTTACGATGTTTTACAGAAAATAATCATTTTAATTTTCTAAGTGATGTATGTAAGTTCCATACTTACAATAAAGTCCTTCATCAACTTAACGATCTGCTGTTTTTTTAAATTCTCTTTCCATGTGCCTTTTTCTATCAATACATGTGAAAGTCATCTTGTCACAAAAACGTGCATGGTTGGGTTTTGAATTTGTTTTGTTGTAAAGCCTAACAACGGTGTTTAATTTTCCTACCTTAATTTCCATATCTTCAGCAGTAACAAATGTGAATATGCCAAGGCTTTCAGACAACCAGCGAAATGAGGTGTTTGGTATCATTCAAGGAGGCATGTATCAGCGAGAAATTGCGCGTAGAATGAGATGTTCACCTTCCACTGTTACACGTTTGGAACAAAGATTTCATCAGACCGGATCCTTGAATGACAGACCTCGTCCCGGGAGGCTTCGAGTTACGACATCCCAATAAGATGTTATATTCTTCTTGGTGCAAATACAGTCCGCCGATGTCTTCGGAGTAACGGTCTTAGAGTAAGACGGCCTTTTGGTGATAACATGTTGACGCCTCACGCCTCGGAGACGCCTAAACCGTCTATTATGGACACAGCAACGTCAGCGATGGTCACACAGAAGTAGGGCATCAGTGCTGTGGTCCGAAGAGTCACACTTTCATTTGCGTCACAGTGACGGTCGAACGCGTGGAGACGTAGAGGAGAGCATCATTTGGATCCTTGCGTTCAAGAGACTCGTCGTTGGCTTGGAGGCAGTCTAATGGTATTGGAGCCATAACATTGAATCATCGGACACGTCTTGTTGTAATTACGTAACGGCACTCTAACAGCTCAACGGTACATTGATGAAGTATTACGGCCCAACGAGCTTCCGTTTCTTGGCAGACATCCGGGAGTTTATTTGTTTCAACACGAAAATACCCGTGCCCATTTCTTTCCTTAATGCCAACAACGTAATGACACTTTCATGACTATCTTTCTCCCCGGATTTGAGTCCGATCGAACATCTTTGGGGTCAACTAGGGCAAGCTGTAACAAGACGTTATCGTGTTCCCATAACGTTTCGTTAGCTTGACATCACTTTTTTATAAGATGAATGGAATAACATTCCATAAGGTTGAATCCGTCGTCTCATGCATTCCATGCCAAGGAGACGCAGATCATGTGTAGCTGCAAACAGAGGACACATTCGGTAATGATACTGTGAGTTAGCGTTTAACTGTGGTTCGTTTAACGTTTCATTTAGTGACAAAGACCGTAATTAATAATCCACTTTTCACATTGATTCGTTGGTGATAGATGTGACATTTTTAAAACAAAAGGTTTTACACGGCATACATTACAAGTTGTACGGTCAGGCGGCAGGTGGTCGAAGGTGAGGTGGCGACATGATTTACCACAGCCGTGAACAAGTTTCCAAGTCCCCTGCAATCTGGTCGTACAATAAATTTATTACACTGCAAAGTTTTACCAACGTGTGTTAAGCTAATTATACTTTCTTCTTTTAAAGAAATTGAGAACACTGACGAATTAGAATTTCCCTCCAGAGAGCCCCAATTAAATGAAAACAGACGTCACTGAGACATTGGTAATATGTGCTAAAACAAGCAGCTTGGCGCATAATGTAAGGCAGCAGGACAAAGTTTCTGTGTGAAACGTTGTGTGTACGAAGGACGTCGCACCAAATTCTGTCAAAAATTAGACCTGAAATTATTTAAAAAAAAAAAAAACCAGCACTTAAATACAACAGCACAATCCTATTTCTCCAGATTTCATCAATAAATCATGTTCAACTTGTGACATAATGAAATTACTGATCAATACAGACAAGTGGGGTGGTCGTAAAACGCTGGCAAAATATGCCATTTTAGCCTATATTCCAAAATTCACAAAATGCAAACCCAAGACGCTAGCCGGAAAATGAAAAGGTAAATTGAAACTGAAACAAGAAATAATCTGGAGTTAAAGTCCAAAATAGAACGCTACCATGTTGTTGTTTTTTTGCAATCTTTCTTGCCTTTACTTTTGCCGCTAAAAATAGCTGCTAGCTCCATGAACCCTCAGATTCGCATTTGGGGTCAAAGCTATAGAACAAAGAAGGAAAAGTCATGACCTCCTGTATCATAAACAAACTAAATGCTCTTTTCCTTAATCTAACACATTCCATGGGTGAAGTAACTCTTCTTCTTATCAAAAATACAGTGAAAACCTACCTTTCTCAATTATTTCTAATTTAGACCCAGGCCAATTCGAAACAAAGTGCCTTGATGCTAATCTTGGTTGACGCCTCCATTTTGGATGTTGTGTTGATAGTGTAGTCATGTATACGGGGCTCCCGAAAGGGAAACTGCTTTTACGTTAGTTTTGCCAGTGTACATGATATATATGTTTTGGGTATATTATCCGATCAAGTTACAAGGAATTTCTTTACAGTATTATAAAAACCTCTTTTCAAGCAACTATGTATCACCTTAACGAGTTTTTCCCCATCTTTCATTAAGTTGCGATTTTTTGTAGCAAAAAAAAAAAGGTTTTGTAAGAAGCTTTGCACAAATTGTTTATACATTATTCCTGTACATGTATCTAGTGCTGACAAATGTTGGTTATCCATTTTGTTTCAAATAAGAATTCAGTGCTGTTTGTCTCGGATCTTTCGAAAGGTTTAGAGTTACCTCTTAATCTGGCAACAAATGTTTAGATTCGTTTATAATGAAAGCGTTGGCATAATTACTGTATTTTTTTTTTTAGATTTGTAGTAGAAGAGGTAGAAAAGGAGAAAATGGTCGTGACTAGCACTGTCTAAATTTCTCAGAATGGTTTCAAAAGTGTCAAACTCGTGGTCATGAAAATATGGGATTGTTTGGTAATAGGCTTATTTTGTACATAACTTTCTACTTTCCGCAAAACTTTAGCAAAAGTCTTCCTTTGAGAAAGGTCAAGTATCGACTCCCTCTTGGGGATACTATGGACACATTCAGACAATAAGACACGTTTCCGAGGTCAACACCGTCCCTGCGAGATATTCAATAGAACAGCCTTTGAGTTGCGATACTTGATTTATGTTCGCCGTATAAAAACGCTTATCTAATTTATTCAGCAATTTTAGGATGAATGTATTGAATAATACATAATAAATGACAGAAATGAAAAAAAAAAAATGACTTCACATTCGGAGTGACTTCCTATAACTTTATTAGATTTCAGTTGTTTCGTTGTAGCGAGAACCGATATGATTAAAAAGAACTCTAAATTTTAGAGTCACTTCTCAACCCTTCCTGCGACCTAGCTTGCTAGTCAAGCTTATTCCATTCAAGTATTTCTGCATTAAAAAGTAACCGGCCGTATTAATATGTTTGTCACTGAAAGAGTTACTGATTTTACATTTGAACACGTTGATCTTTTTACCATTAGAGCTTCAAATCTGTTCGTAAACGATTTATATGAGCGAAGGACGTTGGCAGTTCTGAGAAATACTCATATAAATGCCCGTTTTGATCAACCAATTCAAGCTATCAAATGAATTAAAAAACATCATGCAGAAAGTTGATGATTGCGTCATGACAGCTTCATATGTTTCATATGTTTTATAGGATTGTGTGCTCAGTCGTCGAAAAGGTCAGCGTTTACATATATATACTCGTATATTAGAGCTTTATACAAGAGTTGAGTGATGTAGAAACCCTTTATGAATGCCTAACACATCGGTTTCTGAGTATCATTTTGACATTATGGCTTAAATATTTGTCTTCGTCAGGCAGTGAAAATCTTAGATCAGATTGCATTGTATATTATATATCTGATTTAGACTTGTTTTCCGAGCAGTTATCCAAAAATGGAACTAAAACCCAAGAATGGTAAGCGTATTTATCACTTTGGCATTTCGAAGCGAATTCTTGTTATTTTTAGCTCCAGGGTTTCAAGCAATTAGCACCCAAATAGATACGTCAGCAATGAACTATTGAATTTGCAAGCACTGAAAAAAATATCAAATGTGTTTGTATTAGATGCGTCATAACTGGTTGCAAATGTTAAGTAGTTTAACTCTGATGGAGTTGAGATAACGAAATCTCATTGACCCCTTCCGACAGTTTTAGCTGATCATGATCCATATTCAGAAAGAATTACATGAGAACACTAAAGGTTTAAAGCCCCCATGCCCTAAAAAGCTGTATCTGATGTTAGTCCACAGTGTTTAAGTTAAGATTGTACTTAATTCATGAAGTGTGTTCTGGGTTGTCAGCAGAAAGGTTGGATCAATGCTCCAATGATGACGAAGAGACTAACTAAGTCCTGAATTCGAATAATACAATTACATGTTATCATTTAGCCTTAAACTGCTTTTCATCCCTTTCAACGCAAGATGCAAAGCAGGGCTTTTTCCTAGCGACATACGGCGCGACCAGGCCATACAGATTTTAGGAAATTTAACCCTTTACCACACGACAAAATTGTAGACTGGTCCAAATTGAAAGCATTCACAGACGACAAAATAAAAGTAATTGAAAATTTGAAATTTACTTTGTAAAGGGTAGAAAACATTGTGGGAAAAGCTGGTTACCAGCATTTTCTCCTTTTCCCACAATGTTTTCTAAATGCACTTTTCTCAGGGGGCGTCAAAAGTAGGGATTGTGTGGTAATGGGTTAAACCATCATCAGATATTACGATCAACTGATTGCATAAATCAAATTGTTGACGTTGTGGCTTACTATGGTTTGGTGTTCAAAACTGAGCGACTACACTTACAGCCAGACATTACAGAACACTGGAATAGGTTTGTATTCGACGAAACTAGCAGGTCTCCAGCGCGGAAAAGGGATTCAAGCAGCTACTGAAGGATGATGTCATCCTTACGGTTCCTGAAATATGACATTTACGGTTTCTGACGTCTGTTACAACTACTGCTGTTAATAGTCGGACAAACAACAACAAAAACTGTTGGAAAAAAATATCGGTGTAATATGGTTAACCTAACGCCAGGCATCTATTTAAGCTGAGAAAGAAGCTTTAGAAAACATTGTGGGAAAAGGAGAAAATGTTGGAAACTAGCATTTTCTGCTTTTCCCACAATGATTTCTACCCTTCACAAAACAAATTTCCAGTCACTTTTATTTTGTCTGCAAATGCTTCCGATTTGGACAAGCCTAAAATATTGTTGTTTGGTAATGAGTTAAGAGAATGAAGAAATTAACGGATACTATCGACCCGGTGCAGATGCCACTTACAGAGAAAACAAAAAAACAACCCTAAAAATTATTCTTTTGCATTCTCCTGATCGACGAATGATCCGATTATCGGTGTTTATATTTTGTAATGGCAAAAATAGCTCTTCTTCAAACTAGTTGTCCAAAGTAAAAACATTTCTATGCGACAAATTTGCTTTGAAATGTCAGAATACGTTGAGGGAAAAAGAAAAAAATGCTAGTTACTAGCATTTTCTGCTTTTCACACAAGTGTTTTATAAAGCTGTCTTCCTCATGATCGCCAAATTGCTGAATTTTTGGTAATGTTTAAACCCATAGGTTCTCCTATGCACCATGTGTACTGGTGCGGCGATCATAAATCATAAACTTTCGACCGGAAGTGTCAACGGCAATTTATCCCCCAAGAATTAAACCAAATAGCTCTTTCAAAATTCTGAGTCATATTTTCATTCGCATATATCTGCAAAAGAAAAAGAAAATAATAGATCTGATCTCCATTTCATCAGGATAGATATTTGAGAATACCAGATCAATGATGAAATACGAAATAAAAACATATCTTGTGGTAATTCTGACGTAATTATGAGTTCAATGGCACGCCGCTACTAAATCAGATTTGGTCGTGATATAATACGGTTATGTTAATGGTATTTTTATGTTTTCCCTGTATTATAATGGATATCATCTGCACCGTTTTCGAGATCAATGACTCTGTCAAATTTCACGGCCATAATTTCCATCAGTGCCGAAAGATCGCGGGTTATTAGAAAATGGAAGAAAATGAGAAAATGCTTTAGACAGCTGTCATTGATAGTGCGTCTCGTACCAAACACCCTGGTTTAAACTCAAGGTCGTTGATCTATGCCTAAATACTGTCTGAAACCTTTTTCTAAACCAAGATTGATATTTACAGAGTGATATGTATATAAGATAGGACATGAGTTGGCTTTTGATATAAGATTTTATTAAACGAGCGTAGGGAAATGTTACTAAGCGAATCTTTGGCGAGCTTAATAACATTTTCCTTGACGAGTTTAATAAAATTTCTTATCACATAACCTCCGCTGTTTTCAGTGTAATATACCCATTATGAATTTTCTCATCTTATACTTTTGATATCACTTTTGTGTGACGTCATTTTTGACGTCATTTTGTACGCATTTCATACAAGTGAATGGGTCTTATGGATAATACTGCGGGTGTTTTATGAATGTTTTTGCATCATCTGATCTATATTTGTAAAACATTGTTATGTGATTAAAAAGGATCTGATATTCGTGGGCTTTTGAGATAAAATTGTATTGATAATGAGGATACTGAACATGATCTTCACGATAGTAAGCCGTGTGTTATCAAAGCGGAAAAGGGAAAACAAAGAGACTTATTCATATTTTACCAAGAAGTTTTCTGGGATATCTACCTGAGAGCTTAAGAGGATAATGATGAGATAATGTATTCTTCAAAAAATGTTTGCATTGGCAATCTATGCATCTTTCGTGCGCACAACAGCGGTAAAATACCCTTGTGCAATAATTCTCAAATGATAAAAAAATACACATGTATGTGTATTTTTACATGTTATCTCATTTCACATGATGTTAGTGAGAATAACTAGAACTTCTAAACGTGTAGTGTAATATTTCGTATTTTGTTTTAATCAAACAAATTAATAACTGACATTATGAGCAATTCTTGCTGCTTTTGCGTATAGAAAAAAAAATCAAGATCATATTCTGCACAGTGTGGTCTCTGATCTAGGATTAACACAGTACAAACGGTTCTAAGAAAGATAAGCTCAAGTATCTTTGAGACAGTACTTTATTACTTCAGTAAATTCATCCATTTTTACAACAAAATAAATCTGAAAACAAATCCCTTTTCTGACAATAAATGTGAATAAATGCTATTGCTCTAAAGGATGGTGTCATGTTTTAATTGCACAGATCACAATAAGGTACAAAATGTATTGATTAACGGTAACAGCTTTCTGTCATACAAACGATAAAAATGATGTTATCTAAATTGATTGTAAACCTATTAAAGCAAAACGTTTAACCACCTACCAGTAAACCTCTTCTGAAAACACTTTACCAGAGAGACAAACTCCCTGTTACAGTTATTGCACACTTTTCAAACAATATCTTCAATGTCATTCATTTTTTAATACCCTTGAAAAATTAAATTTATATATTTAATTTCTTATTATTATTTTTCTTTTTACTTCAGTTTTTGCATTGAATTCACTTGTCTCCTTTTACCTTCGTAAGGCCATCATGATGATATTTTGTCAAATTGTGTCATCCTCGTTTTTACCTTGTTTAATCATTATCAGTGCAGTGGGATATTCTTTGCCTCTCGAACACAATACCAAGATACGAAGAAGATGCAGAACTGCCTAATGAAGGCAACGTACCACGTTCAGGAACGTTGTCGTGCAGCCATCGTATAATAGTATAATGAAGTCAGGGTGGTAACACTCTGTTGGCCAAGAAAGCCGAATAAAAATAGCTTTTAAAGCGTTTCACGAGTATCATGCTAACATGGACACATTAAGAACACGGGCGCAGTTGCATCTTCCCCAATGAGTGCTTAACAACACTACAGAGCAGAGCTTATGTTGCTCCAACAGTTTCAATTATCATTAACTAGGTCTGCGGATCAGTAAACTTTAATGGTAAGACAATCAGCAAACAGCAAGCAGTAAAACTGCTTCTTTCACCACTGAGAAAAAGATAAATAATTTTAATAGGCTTACAACCTACCTACAATAAAAGTATCTTATCTTATTTTGACATTCTTTGATTTTTATCTTCAAAACATTCAACTATAAACTAATTTCGTTTTGTATTTTTACATGTGTAGTTTTCAGGATGGGATCAAACCAAAATGAAGGAGGAAACGAGGTCTATGTGGGTCAGGAAAACGTCTCGTCATGGCACTCCGCTGAACAATTAGGGAAATGTGACTTTTGGTCCTGCAAGGATAGAAGGTAGAAAGGCTAATGCTCTTCAGCTATCCACTACACTACCACATCTCGCCGTGACAATTATCAAAGCTGTTCTACAAACTCGGGTTTACTCCATCCACAATCCCCTGAGTATTTGTAGGCTGCACTGCAACCAAAGCCAAGTGGTGTCCTCGGTTGCGAGTACTTATGTAGTTCCCAGGGAGCAGAATCGAGGGAGATAAATTAGAACTTGTTTCTAAATCGATGTAAAATCAACATGTTTAAACTAAACTTACCAAAGCCAACTTTGCTTTTGAGGTGATCCAGTGTAGTAATATGTACTTGCTAATGCACCACCATGTGTAAGCGCTTTGAGAAGAATTTGCAATTTTATTTGTTAACACCACATCGCAGTTATGCTTTGCACGACAAGCATTTTTTTATTGACGTCAGATCATTGAGGGAACGCCTGGAGAGTCCGAAATACATTTTCCTCAAAGCGAAGCCTTTGCCTAGTGAGACGTGTCTGTCCCATACTATATGGTAACAGACGATGCTTTAGGGATAAAAACAAGCTAATGAAACCATTTTGCACCAGAAACATTGAATACCATGAGAGAGTATTTAACTACAGGCCTTCCAGAGCGAGGCAGATAGATTTTATACCGCAGAGAGATCATGTCACACTTTCTTGATCTAGTCCGCGCGCGTCAGACTCTCATTATAGCTTGGTATGGCCATCGTTCGTGATCTTCCTGTGTCATTCGTGTGTCCTCCAGGTAATGCAGATGTCACACTGTCCCGAAATTAACATCAGATGGCCATACGAATATGGAATTTTTAAGTTCGCGCGAAGATCGCCCCCAAACTTGGTAAACGGCCAAGCGACAGCGGAAGCAAGGACTGTGCCTTCCGAAAGCCATGCGATGGCAACCGAAGAAGCCACGAACACAGTTATGTGAATTTTATAAATATATTAAGTAGCTTACGAAGACCACACTATGGCTACACAGCTTCGTGTTGACAGTATAATTCGTTCGAACTGGTTCACAAAGACGTCACCTGACCTGTCCATGGTGTAAAACCTTCAGCCGACAGTGGAAAACTTACTTGGTAATGCACCACCATGATCAGAGATTATTAGGGTAGAATATGCAGTTTTCTCTCTTTATTCGAACATGATCAATCTTTTATTCAACTTAATCATGCCACCAAAAGTAGGAAAGGGCAAGGGAAGAGGCTGCCCATCATGTTCACGTAGATATGGGCCTATTAAAAGAAGCAATGCTGCTGCCTCCATTTTCCTGCTTGTTTCATCTTCAAAGTATGCTATTCTGCTAGCAATGGATTATGCTTAATTGTAATTGCAGCTTTAGAACCGTTGCATAGGACTGACTGAGGCAAAAAGCTGCCCTTTTACATATCCACATGATACATGGGAAACGCTTCAGCTACTTGCATGTAGATTCGGTTGTCTTCGGCCGCACCGAGATCCCATTTCGATGTCATCGGCCGCATTACGAGGACTTCACGTAGTCATGTTGCCTTCCTAAGACAATCGGGCAGCTTCTTACTTCCTTCGTATTATCTTCAAGAGGCCCGATTGCACCGTTGATCACACGAAGTAAAGACGAAGATCACACGATTTGGTAAGATGCCTTCAGGGTGTCATTACCACGGACACGCGAGTTCAACAGGAAAATGATCCTTTGCAAGGTCTTCTGGCAATTTTTGAAATGCCAAAGATTTTGTCACCATTCATGCAGACGTCACATTGTCCCGAAATTGATACCAGATGAACAAACGATATATGAAATGTTCAAATTCTGATCGTAAAAACATCGGGCCATTCGTGAGGACATCTTAAGCCATTATATGACCGCCGGTTGAGTTCCTCAGGCTCCGGCAGAAACTTTTTGAGCAGTGACAAAATCTTTGGAGTGTCAAAAAATATCCGGAAGACCTTGCGAAGGTTCATTTTCGCGAAGAATTCGTGTGTCCATTTTGTTCATCGTAATGAC
This sequence comes from Tridacna crocea, assembly GCA_943736015.1. Lineage (NCBI taxonomy): Eukaryota > Metazoa > Mollusca > Bivalvia > Cardiida > Cardiidae > Tridacna > Tridacna crocea. Next base: position 47,449,177 of record OX031057.1, on the reverse strand, counting down.
ATCGTGAGGGCATCTTGTCAAATCTCGTGATCTGTTCTTCCTTACTTCGTGTGATCATCAGTGCTATTCGCCTCACGAAGATAATACGAAGCAATGTGAAGTCCTCACAATGCCGTCGTGTAGCCATCATATTATAGCACGATGACATCGTGATTAAACCAAGGTGTGGGCGAAGACAGCTGAATTTGAGTAGCTGAAGCGTTTTACACAGACAAAGCAGCTATTTCCACTATAGTAGAATCCTTAAAATTTGCTATGATTAAAAATGAGTAGTATTGTACTACTTTAACCGAGCCACTTTTTCCTTTTTTCCTTTCTAAGAATTATCATTTATAAATCTAAAACAATTATATTCTCATTACAAAGGAAGATGATAATTACCTCCCTTTTCTGAAAACTTACAAAATATAAACAAATACTTTTTAGATAGACATCAAAAAAATTTCTGGTCGGTTGAAAATATGCAAAATTATTTTATCTGTATAAATTCGTATTTATCAGCTATCAAAACATTTAATTCAATATTGCAATAGAAGTATTACGGGACTACTACCTCAAAAACGTGCGCCTTTATGCTTATAGTCAACAAAATTAATGGCCTTTCAAAAAGTGGAAAGCCTAAATCAGCAATCACAGACACAAAAATGGAGGAAAATTTATGTATGAAAGAAATAGCTGTGTTTCTATTTTTGAAACAGTGGTTGTTTAGGGGAAATAAATATTGCAGAATTATTTTTGAGGAACTATGGTTCTAAACTGATTTCATCACGCAAAACTTGCATCTGATCATCCCTCATAATTGAGATAAATGTCAACATTTTCGCTCACTTTGATTCACTTGCATGTTTGTGTACACATTTTTATTTCGAACAAGCCACTGAGTTAGGCTAATTAGTATCTGTCATTTGGAACAGAATCGGTATTCTATTCAATTTTATCATGTCACCAAAGGCAGGCAGGACGCAGCAAAGGGAAGAGGCTGTCTGCACCTGCAAGCGTTGCTCATCATGTTCTCTTAGGTGTATCAAAAGAAGCAATGATACTATCTTCTTTTTCCTGGTTGTCTTATCATCAAAGTGCGCCATTCTGCTTGAAATGAATTATGATTAGTTGTGATTAAAGCTTTAGAACAGTTGCTGTGAGAGATAGATATATATATATATATATAAAATAAAAGAGATATTACACTACAAATAATTTTTTAACGTGCCAACCAGTTTCGCTTTCGCTCATCAGGGCAACGCTTTAATGAAACATTAACTAACGTCATTTTGACGTCATAGAAGAATGGTTGAATACAGTTCAGTTTTTGACGAAAATGTTTATGAAATATTTTTCCTTTGTTAGACTAGCTGAAACGACGGGTGATTTGCATTTAAAAAATAGAAAAATTGAAAATTTTGGATCTGTTTTACAGCAACTATGTAAATGAGAACTCAATGGTATTTGTCTTGTTGAAGGGAATTAAAAAGATAACAACAATAATGTTTTGAAGCGCTAATCAGAAACGGAGATGTAATGTAGAGAAATGACCCTTCCCTACAAAATGACCAGGGTCATTATTCTGCGTAGAGAAATAACTCCAGAAGTCATTTCACTACGTAGAGGAATGGTCCGGGTCATTATTCTACTTAGAAAAATGACCATCTTGGGTCTTTTTTCTAGTAGAATACTGACCCGGATCATTCCTCTACGGAGACAAATGACCCATGGGTCATTCCTCTGCGTAGAGAAATGGCCCATTTGTCATTAAACCGGCTCCAACAACTTATAACTCGACGAGTATTTCCTTGGCAAAGGAAATGTATAGAAGTGTTGTCCGTATATATTTTTTTCGTTCAAACAAACCGTAACGTGTATGAATTACAGAAAAAAGTCTGCGGATGTGTTGTCTCAAAGTATTTATCCTTGTTTCTTCATATAGTTTATTGCCCTGCATTACCTTCCTTTAACGTGGCGCTGTTGCAAAAGAGAAAAGACCAACTTTATTTAATTGGTTTGATTAATTTGTTTGCCTTCTTATTTAAGCATATAAGAGCAGTATGTTAAGCTCTGATAAATAGGACTTGAGATAATTCTCCAATTTAAAGCAGCACAAAATACATAGAAGTGATAAATTACAAATATTTAATACATTTGGTTGTAGTTTCTATCTTTCACCAAGCTTGTTATGTAAATATTTTCTAAATTGAGTAGTTGCATGAATTAACGGGCTCATCTAATTAAAATAATTTCGAAAAAATGGTTCTAATTACAATTATTGTTATATCGTAACTGCATTCTAGCAACCTATATCTATCTTGCAAAATTTTGGTGTCTAATAAAGACTGAAAGACAATATTTCATTTACTGGAGCTTTCGTGCATTTAGTCTCATCCATGTTATAAAATATTCGAAGCTCACGTAATTAGACTTTACAGAGGCAAATAGTCCTAACTTCCATTAACTCATTACCAAACGACAAAATTTTAGACTGGTTCAAATTGAAAGCATTTGCAGACGACAAAATAAAGGTGACTGAAAAATTGAAATTTGTTCTGGAATGGGTAGAAAACACTGTGGGAAAAGGAGAAAATGCTGGTTACCAGCATTTTCTCCTTTTCCCACAGTGTTTTCAACAGGCTGCTTTCTCAGGAGCGTCAAAAGTAGGGATTGTGTGGTAATGGGTTTATTGTGAATTGATTGCCGTATGTTTATAACATATTCCAAATTAAACAAACCTTAAAAACCAAAGAGGTTTTGTCACGTACTTAAAATCGTTCCCTTCTTTTTTTGACATATATCACATTTACCTGCAACAGAGGTACTCATATGCAACAAAGTGTAGTCAAAACAATATGTCTTCTATTGCCACATGTAAAGCAAACCTGCACAAATGACTCCTATTATAACGGAGTTGTCTGACTTTAAAGAATTACTTGTATTTCCCCCAAAAAATGAGAAATAGAAATGAAAAGGTTCCGATTTTGAAAGCAGCTTAACCCTTATACATGTACTGCTAAATAATATAAATGACAATTTCAATTCAACAGTAAAAATCCAACTATTGCTATTGCTGTTTGGGTGAACAATATCTCAATATCGTACAGTGAAGATCTAAGGTCAGACTGCAGGTTCTGTGCAGTCTGATCTTAATTTACGCTGTGCACAAAAGGTCGGTGTGTCTCGCTCAGGAGCAAAATAGTTTTAGCATTGGTCAGTGTACCAAATTAGAAACAAAATGGCCATAATAGCCCTAGAGTCGCTCACACAAGTCATTTGACCAAATACATGTATGGTCCATTTCGGATCGTTACCGAGATATTATGACAAACATTCTATCAAACTTATATAAGTATTAACCATTCACCTGATATGCCAATTTGAGGCTCTTCCATTTCAGCAGAAAATAAAGAGATGATGTCAAAAATATCGACAAATGAGGATAGAAATATCTGATTGAGTGGAAAACGTTACGAGCCATTTCTCCTTTTCCCTCGATGTTTTCAAAAATCTGTCTGTTGTTGATACGTCGAGTATCTATGGAGTAAAGGGTTAAACTGAAAATATGGCCTCTAGTGTGCACAAAAGCCTCTTCTAGAATTTATGTCGTGGACCTACTTTTTAGCAAAACATATCCCCGTTATTGTTTCTTGTAGATATTATCAAAACACAGATTCTTTGGACAGAAAATGTAGCCTCAAGAATGTATACAAGATTTTCCAACATTTCTATATGACAACTTTTTTTATTTATATAATGAGACCCATTTACAATCTCATTTATCATCAATTAATTTTTTCTGAATATTTTCCTCAAGTATTGGGCAGAAAATGTGGCCTCTAGAATGTTTACAAGAAAAAAAGGAGGGCCATCATGACCCTGAAATCACTCACCTGAGTCTTACGACCAAATATGACCCATTTTCAATCTCTTTTAAGATATTATGACAAACATTTTACCACGATTTTCATTAGTTATTGACCCAAAATGATCCACTTGCAAACCGCTGCAAGACCAAAATTCTGACCAAGTTTCATTAGTAGTGCATGTAGAATGAGGCCTCTAGACAGTAAACAAGGTTTAAAGAGAGCTGACCTAGTTTTTGATACGACACTACCCATTTTCGAACGCCTTCAAGATATTATCAAGACAAACATTCTGACCAACTTTCAAGAGTGTTGGATTGTAAATGTGGCCTATAGAGCGTACACAAGGTTTTTCCTAATATTTGACCTGGTGACCCATCATGACCCGTTTTCAAACTCGTCTAAGATATCACCAGGGCTAACATTCTGACTAATTTTCAAGAGTGTTTGGACTGAAAATGTGACCTCTAGAGCGTACACAAGTTTTTTGTAAGACTTGACCTGGTGACCTAGTTTTTGACCTGACATGACCCATCTTTCGAACTCAACCGACATACCATCAAGACAAACATTCTGATCAACTTTTATGAGAATTGGTCTCAAAATGTGACATCTACAGTGTACACAAGGTTTTTCTAAGATTTGACCAGGTGACCTAGCTTTTGATCTGATATGACCCATTTTCGAACATGTCTAAGACGTTATCATTTGTTAAATATTTTGAAAATTTTTCAGGAGTATTAGAAAGAAAATGTGGACTCTTAGAGCGTAAACAATATTTCTATAAGATTTGACCTAGTGACCTAGTTTCTGATCTGACATGACCCATTTTCGAACTTGGCTGGGAATTGATGTAAACAAATAATCTGACCAAAATTCACGAGTATCGAATTGAAAATGTGGCATCTAGAGGGTACACAAGGTCAAAAGTTGACGACGGACGACACACGACGGACGCCGGGCACAGCTCAATCTCAAAAGCTCACCATGCTCAGTTGAGCTAAGAAATGGCATGTTGACGTAGTTTTAGAGCCGACATGACCCATTTTGAATCACATGCGGAATTTTATTAAGCCCAAATTCTGACCAAGTATCATAAGTATTTGATTGGAAATGTTGCCTCTGGAGTGCAAAAAAATTCTTCAAAAAGTTCACTAAGTGACTTAGTTTTTGACGCAAAGTGACCCATTGTAAAAGTTGTATGAGATATCCTCAACATAAAACATTTTTACAACTTTCAAGAGTATTTGACTGCAAATCTGGCCTTTACAGTTTTATTTTACAGATTTCTTCTTCTGGCCTAGTTTTTGACCTAATGTGACCCGTTTAAAGTAGTTTAAGATATCATCAAACGAAACATTCTGACCAAGTTTCAACTGTTTTGGATTATAAATCTGGGTTTTAGAGCTTGCAGAAGTTTTACCAAAGATTTGACCAAATGACACATTTCCTTTTACGCGACGGGACTCATTTTCAAACTTGTCCGAGATTCTATTAAGATGAACACGCTGACAGAGTTTCAAGTATTTTGGACAGAAAATGTATACAAAGTTTTTCAATAATCTGACGTAGTGACTTAGCTTTTTTATTCCACGCAGCCTATTTATGAACTCGTCCAAGATATTATCAAAACAAACATTTTGATCAATTTTCAAAAGTTACGGATTGAAAATGTGGTCTTTATAGTGTACAGCATCAAGACAAACAATGTATCACGAGAATCAGATTTAGATTGTGATCTCCAGAATTTGATTTAGTGACCTAGTGTTTGACCCCACATGACCCATTTCCATTTTTTTCCTAATATCGCCACAGTATTATCAATACAAACATTTGTACCAAGTTTTATGAGAATCAGACATAAAATGTGGCCTCTAGAGCGAAAACAAGGTAAAAGGTGACGACAGACTACGCATAGACACAGCACGATCATAGGAAGCTGACATTGAGCACTCTGCGCTCAGGTGAGCTAAAAAAATCTAAGACATTAGGGGCGCTCGGGAAAAAAAGTATACGTATCGCCCGAGAGCAATATGCGACGCAATTCTTCACATAATATGGACAAAAAATTGGCTTAAAACCTCGACTGAGTCACGAGGGAGAAAGGTCCTTCACTTGCAGATAATTTTCTGCTGGCAAAAAGTATTATCCCCGGTTGGCCAGTGTTACCTTCCTCAGTATTTCTTGCAGATGCATGAAACCAGACTATGACTCGCCAATTATTACAATTGTTAGAATTAACTCTTTACCAAACCACAAAATTTTAGACTGGTCCAAATTGAAAACACTTGCAGACGACAAAAATAAACATAACTCAAAAATTCAAATTTGTTTCCAGTACGGTGGAAAACATGTGGAAAAAGTACAAAAATGCTGGTTATCAGCATTTTCTCTTTCTCCCGTGATGTTTCAAAAGGTCTCTATTTCAGGGTCGTAATAACCAGGGATTGTTTGGTAAAGGGTTAAACAAGTGCATTTTTTACGGCGTATATGACATCTTCTTCAAACGAACATCTTTTTAAACTCTGCAATTTCAAAGCTCATAATATTTTTAAGACATTGCCATAAAAAAAGTTGAGGGTCACCGTCCTGGTTTCTTAGAAATTTGTCGTTGAAAAGGTAAAAACAGTTCCAAAATATCCAGCCTATATTCGAATTTACATGCTTTTCTTTATTAGTCAGTTAAACAGGAATATTGCCGGAAAAATATTCAAAGATATATCATTATAATATAAAAAAATTCACTTAGTTTTGCACAAATATATATACTCGTATACATATATTAATAAAAACCTGGTTTCGAGTATAGTAAGTGTACAGTTATGCATGTTCTATATGGAATATTGAGGTAATAAGGGGATAATTATTTTACCGAGTTAATGGTTAATGAATCTATAGTCTTACCATGTGTGCGAAAAATACATAGGTGCACATTTGACTCACTATACATGACAAAAATGCATGTGCAATAGGATGCGCGCGAACTTTTGTGATATACGTCGTTAAGATAAGAGATTTCAGGAAAACACTGATTATACTATTTGCGTCGTTAAGATAAAAGATTTCAGGAAAACAGTGTTATACTATTTGTGAGTTTACTAGGTTCGCGCACCCTGAGGGTGTAAGTGTAAATTAAATAAAGAGACCGTATAGGGATTTCAAGTAATGATCGGGTGATTGTGTAATCGAGGACAGTGGCAAAAATGTTTAATGATCATTATGCACGTAAATCCCTATGGGCAGTAGAGTATGGAAAGGGGTGAATACATTTAATACCCTTTGTAAATGTAAATCAAGACTGAGGTAAATTTTATAGACGCTTCTGTGATTTTCTACATAAATCACATTAGTCTGTGAACTAATTATTTTTCTAGCATCACAATTCATAAATTTACACGCTAGCTGATAGCCAAAATAAATGTTATCAATTAAGTATAAGAACGCCTGATCTTTTTACTACATTTAGAGGATTATAGGTTGTACTTTATACACTTGTATGTTTTATGATCTTAAGGATTGGATGTTCCTGCTTTTTTGCCAACCAGTTGAGACCGGTGACATATAAGAACTTGGATTGATATTTTATTTTATGAGGTAAGAGGAAAGTCAAGTGACAATTTGAATTTGTAGATATCGACCTCACTCCTAAACTTGTAATATATGAAAAAATATCCGGGATATTTTCAGATTTCTGTAATTATAAATGACACATTTGTGTGTTTAATTACACGTAGGACGCATTAATCCTATAAAGTCGTTAACAAAAATCTAGTAGATGGGCTCCAGGGCTTTCAACTAAATGGAGGCCTAGTATAATACTTGAAATAAATATACATTCGACAGGAAAATCTTTCAGTTACCCACACAAAAAAATCCAACAACAAACCATAGAAGCTGTATCCAATATTTTTTTTCAGTCTCTCCTTAGTAATAAGATTAAGTTCTTCTTGCCTTTTCTTTAAAAAACCTCAACTATCTTACAAACTACTCTATTCAGTCGCTGGCTGTTAAGAAATAATGTCATACCATACATATATAGTGCTAAAAAAGGAAACCCGTACACTAATGTATGGCTTTAGGTATGACACAATTAAATTTAAAATTCGTAATAACTTATAGGTAAGTGATACATTCTTACGGCCAACGAAAGCATTCATGTGGTAAAACTTTTCGAATACCTTGTTGCAAGGTTGGTCCTTCGCGCATTAAATACTTACATGGACTTTGAAGCTACATTAACTTACTCTAGAAAAAATATCAGCTGCGAATGAGAATAAAGGTTTAGTTGGTAAACGCTGACCTACGAAGAATGAATTTCGAGGTTATTTAAGAGCCCGGTATGAGGTTGCAACGTGACAATAAGTTCTTTAGACCAAAGTAGAGTATTACGCCTTCCTTATCCCACCTAGAAATATATTAGTATTTTGTCTCGCAGTTGGTTCAATCAGTAATTTCAAATTGTGTTGAAAATTATATATTATATTTCATGAGTCTATTTTTAGAAATTTTAGGGTAAAGAAAAGACGTAATTTAAGCTGGGGAAATTATTTCCCCGTCAGAGTGAATATAATTTCCTCCTACCGAAAATCTGGTTTATTGACTTGAGGTCACTGATTTTAAAAGTGGCTTTCGTTGACAAAATAATCAGATGTAATATGATATATAATTCATTTCATCAGCTTGTGGATAATATGAGGAATTATTTGCCTCAAAAGGGAAAGGTCCGCAAAAAATAACTCGTGCCTTACGGTACTCGTTATGTTCGCGTACCTTTCCTTTTTTCGGCAAATATTTCTCCATACTAACCACAAGCTGATGAAATAAACTCTAATTATTGATGTACTTGACACATCCTTCAAAAACACCATAAACGAGCACTCCATGTATTCTCAAGCTTATGTAATTTATTAAACTTTTGGATCGAGACTATTAACCCTAACATTGCTTAGCGCGACTCACTGACCTTAATCGGAAAGTGTAGATTAACCCTTTACCTCATATGCCAATTTTAGGCTCTTCCGATTCAGCAGCAAATAATGATATGATGTCAAAAACATGGACAAATGGGGAAACAATTATCTGATTGAGTGAAAGACATTGTGGGAAAAGGAGAAATTGCTCGTTACGAGCAATTTCTCCTTTTCCCACATTGTTTTCAAAAGCTGTCTGTTGTTGATGCGTCAAAATGAGTATCTATGGAGTTAAGGGTTAAGAACACGCATCTTTGACCTACACTGCCTGATATGGCCATGGTTTACCCGCAAAAAATAATACCCTTGAAAGAGCTAAGTTTGGGTCTTTGCTACAGGCTTATTAGTTTTCATTTCATTTATTCAGAAAAATATGGGTTAATTAACCTGATATTTACTTTTTTGCTATATTTTTAGAGTCTTGACTGGGGTACTGACAAATAATTTTCTATGAAATTTATGGTGTTACCTAGATGATCTTCAAGAAACGAGTAGCAGACCGAAGGTGGTAATTTATCAATTTTCGCAAAAAGTCACACATGTATTCAATCAAAATCTACACAGAATCAGAATATTGTTCTCGCGATGCTGTAGCCCGAATATCCCAGGAAAAGAGTAGACAGCATACGATAAAAGCAAATTCTGCGCTGTCGAATCTTGATCATCGTTGTCCTAAAAAGAAACTAAACTTGTGATTGGTTCCCCTTTGGATTTATCACTAATGTTTCCATGAACCTGAAAACATGTACTTGCACAAAGAGTATAGACAAATTTTCAAAAGAACTATGATGTGAATTAAACCAGACGGAGCATGCGCAACTCTGACTATTTCCGTATCGCAAAGTAAAGGTGTAATGTTAGACTAATTCTGTTGGTTACCGAGACAAGTTAGCGACAGAATATTATCAATTATACGATGTGGAACTAAAATCACATCCGGCAGTATAGAAAGCTTTTAGCACTTAGTTTTCGTAAATAGATTACTGCGAAATTGTAGCCGCTGGACAAATATTACATGAAGTAGTGATGAAACAAGCGTCGCGACTGGTCAGTACTCAAAAATGAGTGACCATTTGAGTCGAAGAAGTATACTACGATTCCGGACCGTTAATTTCATTTCTTTATGGTGTAAGATTAGGTCACTTGGACTATAAGTGCAGTAAGTTAGATATGGTGCGTAAAGACATAGCCACAACTAACCCTTATTTCTCTTCAAGTAAACTAACTTTCTGTAGGTCGAGGACAGACAGAAACACTGAGAAGTTTGTATATCTAATAAATTGTACACGCTCTAGCATAGTGGATCTTACGCCGAAAAGGGACAACAGAAGTCGAGTTCAGGTTAACATGTTTTGTGGTAGAGAAACTTATGACTTGTCAACCAAGGATATTTAATCTTTAGTGAAGTTTGACTGCTATTACTTGGTAAAACTGATGTTACTGTATTTTGACCTTCGTTATAAAGAGCCAATAAAATTTTACAAATAACAGTGGTACCACAGTAGCTGCCTTGTTGGTTGGTACAAATAAAACTTATTTGTTTGACATTACAGCCTATTCAAACAACAGGAGCTTCCAATAAATATCTTTACGTGACGTATGAATTTAATCTTCCTATGCAAACACGAGAACCGAGTGTTGAAAATTAATTACTTTGGTATTGATTTATGAATAGTGTTTGGACAGCACGATGTTCTACAGACTAACAAGAAACAGAAATGAGATGATTTGCGAAAGCGTACTACAATTTGCAGTATTCCATCTCGCCTCCATTAACTATTTTCTGTGGTCTGACAGATATAAGGAAATGTGTAATTTCTCTCTTTTTTACCTAAATGATTAAAACTTCATTGCTGCACTGACTGGTTATACATAGGCTGTGTTTTTAAATAAGATAGCTTTAATCAGCGTCCAGCTATTTAATCAAAGATAAGTTCAAATAACGATGTGTCGGTCATTGTGCTACTATCTGATCATGTAAAAGGTGAAACACAGAGGTTTGGTCACACTGCAACTATGGATCAGGGAAAAAATTAGACTAGGTTTTTGTCGCTCTACGTGATTGTTTAATTGGCAAAAACTTAGAATAGCGTGTTTTTCGTCGCTGTGAAATTAGCTATTTGATTTGCTTAAAAGTTAAAATACCGTGGTTTTCGCCAACGTATAACTATTTGATTGAATAAAAAAACAGTTTCTGGTTACTGTGCAACTATTTGATCAACAAAAAAAAAAACAGTTAAAAAGAGAGCTGTTATCCCATTTTATAACATTTTGATAAAAAATTTATATATTTTTTATGAATTTTCTTTTTTGTCTCAAATGTGAATAGAATTGACTTCACCTAAATCAAAAACCCACTGACAATCAAAACAAAGCTCCTGTCGCACATATATCCTCGTGTGCCCAAACTGCGCCGCTCTAAGCTTTGTCTTGGAACAAAAATATAAATAGAAGATATACGAAAAGAAAAATAAATGCAAAAGTCAAATGCGTTTTCTTCCCACCAATCTCCATCAAAATTCATGTGTACAATAATTTTAAACGTCCAAAACTTAATCAAACTTAACTGCATGTCAAACAAACAACCGCCTTTTTTTTGTGTGCCTAACTCTGCCAGCTGGCGTACCATGACAAAATCTCTCAAGTCTCGGAAGAATTAGGCCAAATTATTAGGGTTATTTTTTTTTTCAACAAATTTAACTTCAACATTGAGTTGTTTCAAAGTAAATAACTTCAGGGGTTTGTCATTGCTTTCATATATTCGACTAGTTCTAGTAGCGTCCATGAAGGTGATTTACCGGTGGTTATTGTTTGAGGATGCACTTTTCTTGGTAACCTGTGCCTGAGAGTGGTGCGAGGTACATTAAATATATTGTGGCCCAGTTAATTGTCATGTTCTTCCCTAAAATTTTTCGTTAAGCGTTTTTAGGTGCAACATGAGAAAATTGTTTATTTGTTCATCTGATCGTTCATGAGTTGGGCTTTAATTAAAATGGTGAAAGCAAATATCAGTTAAGGACCATGGAACCAAAACCTATCTATAAAGATTTGTTTGGCCTTAGAAAAATTCGTTTTGTCACATGATTTTCATTCATAAAATGTAACCATTTGCAGATGAAATGTCTCAGACGTGTTTACAGTTGTATTTCGTGATTTTAGAGGTGATTTTTTGACGAAAAGAAATTGCATTACGAAAATACATAGGAAAACAGTGAGAGGACATAAAAATCAAAATAAATATCTGCTTACATTTCAATTTGGGGTGAAAACCATAGGAATGTATTTACTATGATTTAGTAAAAACTTTTCGCACTGTCAGTCTCGCGCACTCTAAAACATCGTGAGATTTTGATGAAAATAAGAAAGGTGGCGTAGTTATGGCAGTGGCGCAGTTAGGGCACTCGACGATATGTCATGTCAACAAAATGGCACAAGCTTACGTTTGTAACTTTTCCGTCGTTTTAAAAAGTTGTCTACTCGGGTATTTCCTCGGGACATTCCTACAAAAACATGACGACAGAATGTAACCTTCATTTCATCATAGCACACCCAATACTTTAATGACTCACTATAATAGAGTTTTTTCGTTAATTCGAAATTGGTTGTAATTGTAACAACAATGCTGAACAAAATATGACAAAACAGTGTTTTCAAGTTTTAAGAATGAGTACGTTGTGTGGGCATTAAAATACTATGTCAAGGAATCGAGGAGGGTCAAAGAAACTGCTGTGAAACGCAGAGTCAAATTACAAGACCAAATACACGTACATTATATATCATATCTGCAGCAAAAGAGATTTAGTAATAGTAACTATACGGTGACTTGTAAAGGCAATATTTCACTCGAGTAAAATAAACAAACGTTACTCTGGTTCCATCCATCGCCCAATTGTCATTAACAGAAGATGCATCAATCGATTAAATTAATTCGATAAAAATAATTCAAACAGGCTCCCCAACTTCTTGTTTTTAAGTCGATGTTTTTACATGAAAATTCTTTAAAAACAAGGTCGCTGATGATCCAAACTTCAATGTGTGTCCATTCATTTATAATGAATTCTTTATCATGCTGACTTCGCTCCAAATGAAAGAGTGGTTTTGATTTTGAAACTGAAAATATTTATTATTCTCCACTAAATCCTATGTTATAGGTCCTAATTAAAATCGTCTCACACCATGGGGTTTGGAAGAGAAATAAAGGATTTAGAATACCATTACTCCCTCTTATTTGGAAGTCCGCTTTACTCAATGTTAATTGTATTGTTTTCTTAGGGGTGGGGTTGGGGGGCTACAGTTTGATGCTCTTTAAGGGGAAAAATACGGATGATACTAAGAAATCTCCGTGTTTACTGTGACCTTTAGGCCACGGTGTTAATCGAATGATTTGCCTACTTAATTAACTCTGTAAAAATAGTATATTTAAAATGTATTTATTTCTTTTGAGAGTATTTTACAGAAAATACCCTGTCACGACCTTGTTGTGCTTCCACAGTGCATCCAATATGCTTTTACTATGTTTCGAAAACGATGCGGGATTTTAGGCTTACTACGTTGGTGCTGCGACCTTGCGATCTATGGGCAGGAGCTGCGCTTAGAACTGCTGTGCTTTTGAAGCGTTTTCTTTTTTCTTTTCTCTATAGAATCGGTGATTTCACTGATTCGGCATCACCTGACCATCATCCTTCGAAGAAAATGGATCGAAATGTTGCAGTTCCTGTGCTCCAGCCTGGGGTTTCGAATAATTGATTAACATAGTTGAGTTTTACTTTTTGGTACTATGCACTGTACTTGTAATGCCCAACGGCGATCCTGTTGCGTATATTTTGAGCAAGGTGAAGAACAAATTATACTGAAGTGGCGATCATGAAGCTTTCAATACGCCGCTGTTACGATCATGGCTTTTCCACTGCGCTGTTGCCGTTCATCCAACAATTCCCGGGTGATGAGACAAAATTTCGAAGCACAGCTGATTCGCTACTCAGTGGAATGGAGAATTAAAGTTGTGATCATGAAACTTCCGATATGCCTCTACTACGACTTACCTGTTTTTACTGTTCAAGTTTCTCCTATGACACACGTTTTGCCAAAATTTCGAGGCCCGGTGGAGTTGGTGTACAATATGACAGTTCACATTGACAAAATTGAAATAGGTCATTTTTAGACAAAATTATGATTGTGACAAACGAAGGCCGGCGGGTTAATTGAGATCTGGTTAAAAATGTTTTTATATTTGCTTGTCATCGTTTCTTCTTTACTTGATGTTAAAACCATCCTACTATGTTGCAAAACATATTTGCATTTAGTTCAAAGATATATACTTTTCATGTTCAATGCATACGCTAAAACAACAAAAGGTAATGTGCACTTCACAAGATGTATAGTTTGCAGACAAAGATTGTAGAAATACATGTTTAATTGTTCTATCGTCGTGTGCTTTGACTAGTTTCTTGTGGCTTAAGAGAAGACTTCGTGCATCGATGCAACAGATGTAAATCTTTAAAGATAAAAGCTAAGCTTTGTAATAAAAAAAAAATATGTTGATGTCCTATTACAATTAGATATTGAAACACAAAAAGCCGGATTAGTTCCCCTTTAGTGCATCATATAACTGAAATAGGCAATTTTTCAGTGACAGCCAAACAAGATATCATTAAAAACACAAGAGACTACTTTTTTTAGCATATCTCAAAGAATGTCGGGCAGTTTTAATTGACGATTCAACTAGGTGTTCGTGTATTCTCGTCTCATGCTAAAATAGACTAAACAAGATTCCGCGTCGTCCATTCAAGAGTTTAAGAATTAACAACTTTATGTGGGGGCGCTGGGTTTTATCGTATCAAAAACAGCATAAAAGCTTCATTTTTGTTGTCGTCACAGTAAATTAAATTCTCGCTCAATACGGTGATGATTCGCGAAGATAATTTGATTTTAACTGAAACATTTTACCAGAAACATTTTATGTGATCCATAGACGTGTTATTCATGATTGTACTCCACAAAAAGTTTCACCCCAAGTTAAGCCTAAAATTATTTAGATAAACAACTTGAATCCAGATTTAGGTGACTTCATGTTTGGGGATAGTTTGCTAGAAGGGAAAACAAGGCAGCGATGTCATAGGCCTCATTCTACCAAATTATTATTAACGATATCACACAAAACATTTTTGAGCATTGCCGTGGGGGAAAAAAAGGTTTTAAATCGCTGTTATACATTATATGAAGCAAGTCATGACATTATTTTTATGGTATGAAATCCATTTTGTCTAACAATCAACTTATTCATGGCGTAAACTTTTTATTCGACGTGCACCCATAGCAGAAGCGTCTACCCGAGTAAGCCTACGCACTCCGTCCTTGGTCGAAACATTTTGCTACTGGTTGTTTCTTTAACCCTTTACTCTATTGATACCCATTTCTACACATTGCTTGTAGGAACCTTTGGAAAACATGGTGGCAAAAGGTGAAATTGCTCGTGACGAGCAATTTCACCTTTTGCCACAATGTTTTCTACACTATCAAAAGGTGTCATAAAAAACATAAGAAACGGCTTCATCCTTGTTGTTATTTAGGGTCAATTAGAGATACCACAGAAATGCCTTATGGGGTAAAGGGTTTACACAGTTGGTTGGATAATCTGCACCTTATTTGGTATTTTCTAGGTTATTTACTGGGTTGAACGTTTAAACTGTAATGTTCATTTATTAGAGTTTCTTCCTAACGTGCTGTAAATCTTTTCGGCCTTGTATTCAAAATTATCAAATCATTATTATCCTTCTTCATGCCGTGATAGTTGGTGCAGATGTAAAGCCCGATAGAAATACAGAGAGAAACAAAATCAGGCAATGCTATAAAACCGAGAAATATCATTTTTGTCAGGACAGACTTTATTGTCGACTTTGACAGCTCACGACATTCACTTCAGACAAAATCAACTATACCTCTTAATATGCCATATTAATGGCAATATTGTTTTCCTTCAGACAGACAGGCAACACATGAAATTGCAATGTCAACATTCCTCATTTCTCCCAGACAAGCTTATATGTTCGGCAATTTAGACTGCTGCGTTGGTCATGTCAAGCATTTGTAGGTTTCTTCCAACTTTTTTAATATGATATTGCGGCAACACGTTTTACATCCCATCCAATCAAATATCCAATCAAATATTACGATACATTCTCGTATAAACTTTGATTACATGTCTGTGATTAGATATAAAGTAAGAAAATGCAGATATACTATATTTCTATCACAAATTTCTTAACGAAAAATTTATAACTTGTTTTTGAAAATTGGCATAAAACATAGACGTATCATATAAAGCAAATGCGGTTGTATCTGCTTATCAGTCAGGAACTGAATGTGATCATGCTGTCTTTGACAACACTGCCTTCCTGTTATTAATCTTGCAACAGTAGAACGCTACTGAAGCAGAAAAGTTTATCTCCTCTCTCTCTCTGAAAATATCAGACACCACGGACACAGATCTGCAACTTTGTGATAAAAAACAAAGAAAAATATGAATAAAACAAAAAAACAGAAACTTTAGGAATACGCTCTCTCTCTCTTAGAACATTTTCAATTGTCAATTTTGAGAAATCATGATGTCCATCTCAGATACTATTAACTTTAGCGCATCTCTAGATCAATCCCAACGATTTAACGATATTGCGGTAACGTGTAGCTTGTCACATCCCATCAGATATTACGATAGCTCTTGACGTATAGCGGTGTACAAGAATATATGGCGTTACTCGTTAATATCATGTTTTGCTTTGTTGTTGTAACTGTAGCTTGGCCGTTTATGAAAATTTGTGTAGCTATTCCATGACTTTTTAAGGACATACACAGTGACACTGCATTTCGTTGTTTTGGGATAATAGAAGGCAAAATAAATACACATCGGGGAGTTTTTCTTTAGTAGAGGCCATATAAATTTACACAAATCAAACGAGGAAGTGCAAATTTAGCGCAGAATTTTGGACTGAATTCATCTCTGAATTTTCGATAGCAGCTCGCCTCTGTGCTTGCGTCATTTAATTAAACAATTTACATGATTCTGAACAGGTATCCCTCTTGAATTTCTTGCTATATGGGTACTATCAGGATTTTATGGACGCTGGTATTAGACAATGCAGTGTTACATTATTAGCTACACACGCTCAAGTGGCAGGGGACTTGGAAACTTGGTCACGGTTGTGGCGAATCATGTCGCTCCAACCGAAGGCAACGAATTTATTGTACTGCTGCGTTTTACCATTTCAATTGTATTTATCGAATTTCACAAATTGAAAACACTTGTGACATAGAATTTCCCATTTGAGTGCCCCAATTTGAACAATGAAAACTGACGTCACTCATAAGTGATGTCACTGAAACCTTGGTAAAACATGCAATTTGGTGGGAAAATTGATGATGTCACTGCGATAGACTTTCGTCATATTTTTACTCAAAACTAGATTTTAAAAAAAAATCAAGGTAAACAACTATTAACCTAAATGATTTGTCAAAACGTAAACGACCATTAGGTATATGTACCTCAAACGACCATTACGTTATCTTTTTACGAGGTAACGTCACCATCAGTGAGTTTTGACACTTCATAGTTTTCCTATCTGACGAAGGGATGGCTTGTTTTCACCCCCGTGTATTTGTTTTAGAATGACAACAAACGTTAATTTTGTATTTGTATTCATTTATTTTAAAACATAATCCATTCTTCCAGCTTTACTGACAACCATAAGAAAACAGAATTGATACGTTGCATTATGTTTTTCTTGTTGGCGGTTCGTATGGTCGACGCCGCCATTTTGGATACTGTTTTAAAAGTTTATTCATGTATACGGGGCCTTCACAAGACAAACTGTCATTACATGGATTTTGCCGGTGTACATAATTGTATGTTAGAAGCATATTATCCAATTAAATGGCGAGAAATTTCTTTGCATTTTAACGTAGTGGACCCTTAATAGAAAACAGCTATTTCCGCTTTGTATTATCCTACAAAATTTGCTATAATTAAAAAAGAGTATTATTGTACTACTTTAACTGAGCCACTACTCCCTTTTGAAAATAGGTTATATTGGGTCAAAAACAAGGCCACCAAGTCAAATCCTAGAAAAAACATTGTCTACACTCTTGAAAGCACATTTTCTGTCCAACACTCTTGAATGTTGGTCAGAATATTTGTGTTGACAATACCTTGGACGACTTCGAAAAAGGGTTGTGTCGGATCAAAAAACTAGGTCACTGGGTCAAATCTAAGAAAAATCTTCAATAGCACTAAGGGCCACATTTTCAGTCAAAAACTCATGTAAACGCTTTAGATTTTCGTCTTGATGATATGTCAGACAAGTTTGAAAATTGGTTATTAGAGTATCACAAACTAGGTCACTGGGTAAAATCTTAGTCTTAGGAAAACCTTGTGCACGCTCTAGAGGTCACATTTTCAGTCCAAAAATCTTGAATACTGGTCAAAATGTTTGTCTTGATAAAACCTCGCAAGAGTTTGAAAATAGTTTATGTCCAATCAGTAACTAGGTCACTCGTTCAAATCTTAGAAAAACCTTGTGTACGCTCTAGAGGCCACACTTTCTGTCCGAAATTCTTGAAAATTAGTCAGAATGTTGCGTTGATTATATGTTAGACGAGTAAAAAAACGTGGATTATTTTAGGACGAAAACTAGGTCACTATGTCATATCTTGGAAAAACCTTATGTATGCTCTAGAGGCCACATTTTCAGTCCAAAACTCTTGAAAGTCAGAGTGTTTGTCTTGATAATATTTCAGATGAGTTCAAAATTGGGTCATGTCGGGTCAAAATTGAGATTACTAGGCAAAATCTATGAAAACATTGTGTATTTTCTAGAGCCACTTTTTCAGTGCAACAGTCGTGAAACTTGGTCAGTATGTTTGTCTTGGTGATTTTTGGGCCAATTTGCAAGTTGGTCATTTCTTGTCAATAACTAGGTCACTAAGTCTTATCTTCGAAAAACCTTTTTCAGTCAAATACTCACGAAAAGGCTCGGTAGAATGTTTGTCTTAATACGAGAATTTCTGTCATAATATCTTAGAAGAGATTGAAAATAGGTCATGCCTGGTGAAAAGGCTCAGATGAGCGACTCCAGGGCCTTCGTGGCTTTCTTGTTCTTGAATCATTGCAGTTCTTTCTTTTTATAAAACACTCTGAATAAAAGAGCCTTGATGATGGGTTACTTCGATATCAAATTTTCGTTTCATTTGTTTGGAACCGAAAGAATCCAACTACTAAAGGGGTGTTCTTTTTTCACCTGTAGTTAGAAAAGCAGCGTAAATAGTGTGTAATAGAAAGACGACTTTTGTGCCTATGATTTAGTATACCATGTACCTGGTTACTCACTCTATTGTCTCTAAAAGTAGACTCCTGAAAATGTTGTACATCCAAACAACAAACTAAATGTTGTGTTGCATGACATTTGATGCGAGATCAAAAGACTTCTGAGAACTGGACGAATAATGCTTTCAAGAATAGCGGGTGAATTTAGACCTGGATCTCCAAAGGTAGATATTTAGATCTTGTAATTCACATTATTATCGAACTTAATTGACCGTTTTTTAATTAAAAAAAAAATAACAATTACAGTCGCTTTACTGGTATGAACCATCCTGTCATTTGGAAATGGTGTACAAAAACGGGATGAAAAAATAGTATTATATTGCAAATAAATTTCTCGTGATCTAATTGGTTTACATGCCGGAAACATATATATATATGCTGTACCCTGGCAAAAACCACGTTAAACCAGTTCCCCGTTTGAGTGCCCCGTAAACATCACTACACTTGCAACACAACATCTAAAATGGTGGCGTCGATCGATCACCAGACTGCACGTTTATGCAACAAATTTAACGTTTTAGTGACGTCAGTGTCCAGTGATGCCAGTTTTTATTGAATTGGGGCACTCAGAAGGGAATATCTATTTCGTCAGCATACTCGATTCGTGAGATTATATAACAGGAAAATTTTGCTTAACGCGCTTTGAAAGAATAAAACTTTGCATTATGATAAAATCATTGTACCGTCGGGTGGCAGGGGACTTGAAACTTGTTCACGGCTGCGGAGAATCATGTCGCCCCAAGCGTCGCCCCGAGCCTCAGCTCGGCTCGGGGCGACATGATTCACCACAGCTGTAAACAAGTTTCCTAGTCCCCTGCCACCCGACCGTACAACTAATAATGTCCGCAGAAAGAAAACCATCCATACAATCTTTCCCGTCGCACGTTATCCTCCTCTAGACCAATCGCTTACCTATCACAGAAAGAAAACAAAGACATTCTGGCGCGATGGATGTGGATTAACCCTTTCCAATCTTATCCCATATTCTAAAGACTTTTAGGAAGAAGCCGGGGGAAAGCATTTGTTGAAAAAGAAGAAAATGGTTGTAACCAGCACGTTCTCCCTTTTCCATAATTATCTTTATCAATTAGATCTAGTAAAAGAATTCCCATCATAACAGCCACTTTGAACTTGTCTGAAAATGCATGCACTTTTAGCCTTATCCTCCTAAATAACTAGAATAAAAGTTCTATTTCTATAGTGAAACCAAAATGTTGAGATTTCAAGGTTTTGTTTTGAAGAATAATATCACGTTCTAGAACAGTGCAGATCGAAGATCAGACTAACGTTCTGTGCAGTCTGATCTTGATCTACACTGTCTGCAATAGGTCAGTGAGTCGGGCTTAGCAGTTTAAGGACTAAGTTAGTCAAGAATCTTCATAAAGAGTTTAGTCTTTCGCCGCAAAATAAGTAAATCTAAGGTATTCTCGGCTCATGAAAAATCTGTTCCATGCCAAACATTAGGACAACAAGGCCGTAGTGGAACTCGCATTGAAATTTTCCAATTCAGACCGCACGTTGCATGCAGTCCGACTTCCACGGAGATCACCGCCTGCAAAAACTATTATGTCGCTTGTAAAAGGGTTAAATAAGACTCAACAGATTACTTATTTGTTTCCTTGATTATCAGATGTTTTCTTTAAACAAACGCTATTTGCATAAATCAGGAGAAAAATCCTTTGGGTATTCCATAGCTTAGTCAGACGATTTTGTATTTTAGAACACAGTTTCCGTCGACAGTGTACGCTGCATTCAATTGTCCAATGAGAAGTCGCTATAGTAGTATGGTCTCGTACTTATGTCATCAAGATGCACACATAAATATATGAGCTGTAGCTTTGATTCAACGGAGACACGATTAACCCTTAACCTGCTAAATGACTTAAATGAAATTGTCAAGCCGATAGTAAAAATGCTATTCAAAACTTTTTTTTTTCTTTTCAGAGAAAAATATTTCCATATCGGACTGTGTAGATCCAAGATTAGACTGCACAAAAGTGCAGTCTGATCTTGGATCTACACTGTCTGCAAAGACCAGTGTGTCGCGCGTGATAGCCTGAGGGTTAAGACTGCCTCATGCGTTTGAATTACATTGTGATTGTAAAAATGTGTACACTGATTCGATTTCAGCTTTGGACATTGTGGTGAAGCGTCGTGAACAAGGTTTCTCCAGTAATGGTTATGAGCTCATCTGAAAAATCTGAAAAATCTAGAAGTTATAGTAGTTGGAGCATCTGTCAGGTCGAATTAGATCATGGATAACTACACGGCGGGTTATCTGTAGAACGTGCGACAGAATGCTGTTCTGGTGAAACAAAAACGTGATTTGTTACAGGAGTAGGTTAATGAACTGTCATAAAAAAGGAGAATCACCGTTGGGGTTGTACAATGCCGAATAATTGAGTACCAAGTAACCTCTCTTGGCGGGTATGATTTTGATAACGGTTTAAGCTTCCAATAATAGAAAGGTGATCAAGTGGTTTCCGAATTCGAAGTTTGTATGGCCAGCATGAAGTATCATATAATTTCGAAATATGCAGATCCAAGCCAGACTTTTACACTGTTTTTCTTAATATAAATGCCAGTAAAATGTGATTACCCGCCAAGCCAGATGAAGCCTATCCGTTTTGGTTCAAACCAAATTACCTGGAGTAACGAATGAGAAAATCGAGCCTTTAAAACAATATAAACAAGATATGTGGTTAAAAAAAAATGCGTAAATTTGCCTGCAAAAAAGGCCTTGAGAAAATAAACATGTTCACACTTTTACCAGTCCCAAATTTCTCTCTATTCGTTCAAATATCATAATACAAAAAAGTACATAAAGGTCAAAAACCAGTGCATTAGCCCATTACCTCGCCGCAATCCCTACTTTTGACGCCCCTGAGAAAGAAACATTTAGAAAAAACATTGTGGGAAAAGGAGAAAATGCTGGTAACCAGCATTTTCTCCTTTTTCCACAATATTTTCTACTCTTCCCAAATAAAATTTCGATTCTTCAGTCACATTTATTTAGTCTTATGCAAATGCTTTCAATTTGGACCGGTCTATAAATTTGTCGTTGGTAAAGAGTTAAGCTATTCCGAATATAAGTATCACTGAACTCTATTAAGGGCACATATTTCTTCCGTGAAATACGAGATAGATGTTGCGATAATTCAAGAGACCTATCGTGATAAAACAAAGTTTCCTGGAAATACTATCTAGATAATAAAAATTTTCATGATAAGAATATCGCGATAATTCTTACTGTTTCCATTACTTTTTTTTGCTTTCTTGCCCACAAATGACACTCACGTTATCTATAATTAGGTACGGTTTCGGAACATCTTCGTCTACAACCCTACGAATTTTCTTTTCCTCTGAGCGATTTTAAAGTTGTTCGTTGGAGGTATTTCGAGTCGTCTCTTTGATTTTACAGACTTCTGTTAATTTAGAGTCTTGCCAAAATTTACAAATTACACTACATAACTGATAATAATTCGAATTTTTACTTACTGAAATCTTGTGAAGTTAAAAACTACCGAGCTCATCCAAATGGTGATTTTTCTATATTTAAAGATATCGAGAAACACAGAACTATCACGATAATTTTATCTTGAAAGTCAGCTTAGTGCACGATTGAAGAATTTTGGGTTAAAAAATTTAAGTTTATCGTGATATTTTTTTCCAGAAACTTTGCAGTATCTTGAAAGAATTTCCAGGCAATTTGAATTGTTTGCGGTAGCTTTTTAAAATCATCATGATAGCTGTCTCGTATCTCGTGGCAAAAAAAGGCCACCATACTATATCTTTTCGTAATATGCGCAAAAAAGGTCGAGCATGATGTATTCTCTAGAAGTACAAAACTCTCTTTGTTTGGTTTAAATCATTGTACAGGAAATTTAACTCCCTGAGGAATTCCATTATTGGAGAGACCTAAGTCATATTTGAAGAACATGCGAATGCATTTAGTACACTGAAGTTTTCTACCAGCATATTGGTAGGCACGTATACGAGACAATAACTTTTCAATGCAGTCTTAACCCGTTACAGCATAGCAAAATTTTAGACCTATGTAAATTGAAAGCATTCGCAGACGACAATTTCAAAGTGGCTCAAAAGCTTTGATAGGGAAGAAAACTTTGTGGGAAAAGGAGAAAATGCTGGTTACCAGCATTTTCTCCTTTTCCCACAATGTTTTCAAAAGGCCTCTTCCTCAGGGGCGTTAGAAGTCGTCGTTGTGTAGTAAAGGGTTAAGAAATTTCCGCTTATAATGAAAGGTCATTACTAGAGATGGAAAGAATTTTATCAAAGTCAAAGGACAACGATATGATATCTGGCTAGTCACATAACCTATACTGTGGGCAATCTCGCTAGTCACATAACCTATACTGCGGGCAATCTTCCTAGTCACATAACCTATTCTGTGGGTACCTCTACAAATTACCTGGTCATGTGAACTACCATCTTCGCATTCCAAGGCTGACGATTCACTACGCTACCCTACCTTTGGCGGATCGAGCTTGATTTTTACATTCGCCCGATACGCTTTTCATTGGATGCAGGCAGCTCTAACTGCAACGAATTAAATCGCTGGTAGCATTTCATCTTTGATAAAAATAGAACAAGGTTGCTCCCTTTCGAATAGAAGGTAAACATGAAAACCCACGTGGATTTCTGCTTATCGCTTCATGTGTATTCGTAAGCGGTTTGTTAAACGATATTTCATTGGCTTTTAGAAATATTATGTAAAGGAGGTTAATAACCAGCATCCAATAGAGGGCGCATCACAGGAATCTCGAAATCGGGCTCAATCAGGCAAGGTAAGATCCACGTAGTGATCGTAACCTTGGCTTGCGAAGATGGTGAATTATTAGCAAGATGGACTTTATAGTTAGCTTTGTTGTGGAACATAAATGCCCTGACTTATCTGAATCTTTAACCAATTACCACACAATAACGACTTATAACAACGTTGAGTAAGAATCCTATTGAAAACGTCACGGGAAAAGGTAACCAGCATTTTCTCCTTTTCCCAGAACCACTAATGAAATAAAATGGATATTGAAATAAAAGTTCGACCTCGCCATAATCCTTTAGTATTCACCCATCTACTTCAAAATGGATATATTATTATATGGGTGAATACTAAAGGATTATAGCTAGGTCGAAGTTTTATTTCAAATATCCATTTTATTTCAAAAGTTGTTCTAACAATGCTTACCTCCCCTGGCTTCTTTTGTAAAGAAGCCAACTTGTTCATAATGCCATTATTTTGTTCAAAGCGCAGGACTCGCGTTAGTAAGTCTAAGCACACATTCAATACGAAGAGTTCTACCAAAGGAAAATGAAAGTGTTACTTTATGGCCTAGGTCCGTATTCACCAACCATTCTTAAGAGCATTCTTGATCTTATTCTTTAGATTGTTTTCGATGTGAAAGTAACAGAGCTTCTGATTGGCTAAACCAAATGGTTTAGCCAATCAGAAGTTCTGTTACTTTCACAGTCGGGAAATCTTGAAGAATAAACCAAGACCGGTCTTAAGAATGGTTGGTGAATACAGGCTCTGGAGTTCCTTGCAAGGAAGTCGCGGTAACAACGATTTCTCCCTTGCTTGTCCCTTGCGTGTTTCCGTACAAACATCAGATAATTTCTGCTACAAAGTTCAAGAGGGAAAGGAAAACTTTCCAATAAATTGAGACACTATATCCAATCTGCAACTGGCTGATTAAACAGCTTTCCTTGATAGTAGTTTAATAAAGCAAAATACCATAGGTTTTTTTTTTCCCCTAGACTTTCGAGTATGAAATTTCGTGTGGTAGGACATTTTCATTTTTCTTTATAGATTGATTATAATTGTGCTTAACGTCATTTTTATTATTAATTAACCCATTACCACACAATCCCTACTGTTGACGATCCTGATATAGAAGCTTTTCTCCTTTTCGTACAATGTTTTCTACCCTTCCCTACACAAATTTCACTTTTTGAGTCACTTTTAATTTGTCGTCTTCAAATGCTTCCGTTTTGGACGAGCCTAAAATATTGTCGTTCAGTAACGAGTTAAGTGAAATCCTGGCTGCCAGTGTACCTATATAAATGCTTTCCTAGAGTCTGTAACAGGTATTCCGGACAATATTTTTCCAAGCCACTGGCTGCTTTTCCACACAACCAGCGTCGAAATAATGGTCAGCGATGAGGCAGGGTTAACACTTTTGGCAATGACTATAATCAATCCTCGGAGAAATTTTGGCCAAGCCGCCGATCGAACCAGTGACCTGCACCTCTCAAGCCTTGTACGCTTCCGCCTAAGCTACCGGAGCTCGGCTTGTTTAAATCGAACAGTACAATAAAGAAATAGCCATATTTATAAAAGTGTTATTCAAAAATGTCTATTGTCAGCATTAGTTTGCTGTCATTTATAAATAGAAATAGAGGATATTTGCTTTTTTCGGTGAAAAATCGAAATTTTTTTCATCGAGTGAACACCATCGGTAATAATTTCACGAGTGGCGCATGCACGAGTGAAAATATCACCGATGGTGTTCACGAGATGAAATAAATTTCGATCTATCACCTAAACAAACAAATATTCTATTTATTCATGCTTTTTACCCTTTCTGGGAGGAGCTTTATCAAAATCCAGTACAATTTTCCGTCATTCCCCATGGCGTACCACTCCCGCATGGCAACGCATTACAATATTACGTCAAGCGCAAGAAATGTAAGGTAAATGACGTCATATTTCCCATCTGCTTGTGAAGCACGCGCAATTTACCTAGGCAACAAGAACGTGAAAATCGGTATTTTCACTGGTGGTACCAGTGTAAGATCAAAAAATATTTTCACTGCTATTTCTCGATATCCTACCGGAAAGCATGAAATAAATGAGAATTTCTTTACTGATCTGAAAAAAACCGAGCATATTCAAAATCGTTGTTTATGGACTTAGTTAGATCGGGCAGGTATTTTGCATCAACAAAATTTAGGTAGCCGTGTTTGAACACATTTCATCAATAACAAGAAAGTCAATTAACCCTTTACTAAAAAGTCAATGGTTTTCACGACACTGAGGAAAAAGCCTTTTGAGAACCAGCATTTTCTCCTTTTCCCACAATGTTTCCAACCCCACCCAGATCAAACCTCTGTTTTTGAGTAACATCAAATTTGTTGTCTGCAAAAGCTTTTAATTTGGACGTGTCTAAAATTGTGTCGTTTGATAAAGGTTTAACCCTTTACCCCATAAGGCATTTCTATGGCATCTCTAATTGACCCTGAATGACAGCAAGGAAGAAGCCGTTTCTTATGTGTAAATGACACCTTTTGATAGCATAGAAAACATTGTGACAAAAGGTGAATTTGCTCGTCACGAGCAATTTCACCTTTTGCCACAATGTTTTCCAAAGGCTCCTACAAGCAATGTGTAGACATGAGTATCTTTGGAGTAAAGGGTTAATATCTCTAATAATCTTATAATATATAAAATAGAATAAAAACGTTAAAGAAATTCTCACATTCAAATTTAAGACAGGTTCTGGTAATAAGGGCTTGATAAATCTCTATGACGAATTATACCAAGCAAGTCATCATATACTGTTGGATCCCTAAAATTCACTTTGTCTTAAAGCTGGCTAAACCATGACGTAGACTGATCCTTAGACATGCAGAAATCTAACTAATATAAAAGTAATATCAAAAATTTTCGACCCATGTCAGCCTGCGCGGATTGCGCAGGCTGACATGAGTAGATACTTTTTGCAGATGCCTGCTGCCCTCTTTTCACGAAGCATGGCTTCATTATATTTTCGATTGCATGTATATAGGGTCCGAAAGTTCGTCACGTGACCGCGAGAGTTCATCACTTCCGGGATCTACCGTAAATTTATCGCCTTTTCATCACAGTATGTTGAGAGATACACGAAGCAATTACGAATGATGAAGTAAGATTTAAAAAATCCGAGCGATTTGAAAATTTCGGTAGTCGATCAGAGAACGATATGTGACTATGAATACGCCACAGTAAAGAAGAGATCGTGTTCAGCGCAGGTAAACAGGTTGATGGTTCAACCTACTTTCGGTTTCGTATTCAATAGAATCATGCTTTTTTGACAGAGTTAAATCAAAAAAAGGTGAATCACGTTTCTTTCACAAGACTACAGCTGTGTGAAGGCATAAAATGAAAGCAAAAGTACGATACAAGACGTTTTAAAGCAGATATTTATAGATCTATTTGTAATCCGCAATTTGCCGAGGGCGATCGTGCAGCGAGATCTACGTTGAGCCGCTGTTAATTTCAGCCTTGGGGTAATATTCAAGTATTTTCAAGACAGCCACTCCAGTATTATGTCTTTAAATATCAAATATAAGAGAGTTCAAATTCAAGATCAGACTGCATGTTCATTGCAGTCTGATCTAGATCGACACTTTGCTGAAAGGTACGTAATTATCTTCTTTGCACAAGACAGAATCTTTGACTGATCCAAATTAAAAGGATTTGCAGATGACAATGAATGCCGTATAGAATAAAGATCTAGTACTCAAATGATGGAAATTTATTTGAGAGGGTAGAAAATATTATTGGAAAAGGAAAAAAATGCTGGTTACCAGCATTTAATCCTTTTCCTACAATGTTTTCATAAGGCTTCCTCCGGGTCTTTAAAAATCAGGATTGTGTTGTAAAGGATTAATTGTGCTTCAAAAGCCAAGGGTCATTTAAGAAAAATGCAATATGCTTGTTTCACTATGCACACTGAATATTACCTTTGTGCATAGTACTTTGGAAAGATACCCATGACCAATTGCACTAACTGGCACATGAATGAAATGTTTAACCCTTTCTGTACAGAAAACAGTTTATGAAAACAATGTGGAAATAGGAGAAAATGCTGGTAACCAGACCAGCATGTCTGCTTTTTCTTAGGGTATTATCAACCGTTCCATAAATAAATTTCAACTTTTTAGCCACTCTTACATTTTTGTCTGCTAGTGCTTTCAATTTGTACAAGTCATTTACCCTAGTGCTTTCAAGGAAGAAGCCTTTTGATAACATTGTGGGTAAAGGAGAAAATGCTGCTAACCATCATTTCCTCCCTTTTCCACAATGTTTTCTACTCATTCAAAGACAAATTCCATTCTTCCAGCCCCATTTAAATTGTTGTTTCCTAATGTTTTCAATTGGAAAAGTTTAGGATCTGTCCTGTGATAAAGAATTAAGCAGTTTTTGCTCTAGTGAGCTAAAAACTTGTATTAAGAAATACTATACATGTATTTACAAACATCTCTTCCTAATATACTTTCAGAGCTTTCTCCTGCTAGAAGAATGACACTAAAAAGGAACCATGATTCCAAGACAACTGCATCTTACAGGGATCACATGTTATGCAATGGTGTTCTCATATATGTATAATTGGACATGCAGTCATTTAAACATTTAATTAAAGAAAAATAGTGCTGTATAGTATTAATTTTCTATGTTTACCATCTTTGCACGAAGTTCATGCTAGTATTTACCGGTACTGCTCAATAGTGAAAAGGGTATTAAAATCCTAACCGAGAAATGACACTAAATTAAAACAGCATTGTAGTAGACTGCTTTTGAAAATATTGTGATCAAATATGTTGCTCACAGTCAGCAATATCTATTTGCCATAATGTTTTCATCTCATTCTTTCAATTATTTTTCTCCATTTGCCTCAGATTTTATCTAGTGTTAAAAGTAAAGTTACGTTTCATGACTTTGTTAAATAAAGGACAAGCAATATTCTTGTTTATGTTTATGTTTAGAACAAAATCCTTAATGCTCCTTGAAGAGTGAAAGCAATATACATGTAGTAAATTTCAGTCATTGACATTGTGTGGAAAAAGAAATTTCGTTACATACAAGTCTTATTAGCTGCACAAAATTAATAGTCCTTTGAAAACATTGTAAGAAATGGCAAATTAAGAAACAGTTTTGCATTTTTTAACAATATTTTTTTCTGAAGCAGAAATTTGCTTCATCAAGGGACCCAAATAACATGAGAATAATGCAAAAGTGTTTTGTTACCACAAATGTAATAAAGATAAATATCTACAAAACTTTTAAGATTTCTCATGTTTATTTTGTTTAATTTTTACCAACTGATAAAACTCTGCACTTCTTCAAATTCAAAGCATTTGCAGACAATTGATTGATTTTGACTCACATTTTGCAATTTACCTATTAAAAGGTAGAAAACATTGTGTTGAAAGTAAAAATTATTAGTTGTCTTTTCACACAATGTCTCCTAAAGTATTTTTCTGCAGGGTTGTTAAAACTCAGGATTTTTTGGTAAAGACTTACAAGTCACCAAAAATAATAAAATTGCTTCCGAAACATATTTGCAGCACAAAACTTCAGAAGCATCCTTGTGAATGTGAAAAAAATTAATCAAGGAGTAAAGCTTGAGTATTCGTTAAATCATGTCAAAATTAGACATTACTTATTTTGACCAATTTTTGTCCTTAGGTCAAAATGTTTTCAAAATTGGTCTGCTGCAAGACATAAAAAGTTATCTACAGGAGACAGACCACTGACCCCTTTATCTGCTGGTATAAAATTACTGGGCTGTCTCTGGTCCAACAACACTTGCAAGGATGAATTAAACAAGGGCTATATAAGAAGACATGCAACCATTTTAATCTTTTAACATTTAACAAAATTTTCATCATGTCTATTTTGAAAGCAAAGTTGGAGGATGAAAAATTGTAGCCTAAATGAAAGGAAACATTGTGAGAAATGTATAAAAAGCTGATGACCAGCTTTTTTCTCCTCTTCCTTCAATGTTTTCAAAAGCGCTCTGCTTCAGGGTAATGAGGAACAAAATTGTTTGGTAAAGGGTTAACTCACAGAACAAAATTTCGACTGGGTCAAGCTGAGAGGATTAGCAGGTGATATGCAAATGAACTGTTGAAATTTGTCTTTGAATGGGTGCAAAACACCGCAGAAAAAATTATTTCCAATATTTTCTCTTTTTCTCATATTTATTGACCTGGCTTCCCTCCCCCTGGCTGTTTTGACACAAGCTTTTTTGATAAAGAGCCAACAAGATGCCTATTCTTCTAAGTAGAAGAAAATGCCCTGCAAATCATATCTTGTGTAGTACATCCTGTTGCATCTGCTGTTTTACTGGTTTGGCATTTCCAATGAGTCTAAAGTAGGTGATGTTTCATGTGGCACTGTACAGATGTTTTGGACAGTTATTGTGATTGTTAGGATTTCATGGCCTATTTGCCCTCCTGCAAAAAAAACAAAACAGGCTAAAGCAATGTATTCAAAAAGACTTTCTGCAGAATATTTCATCATTAGAAACATTACACTTGTAAAGGCTACATCAAAATAGGCAAGCACAAGTACTGATTCTGAGTATTCAAATAGTCTACAATTCTTTGTTATGGCCCTCAAAGTGCCTTTGACCACTTTATTTGCTTTTGTGTTCAATGTACAATCATGACTAGACTGTAGAAAGTCTGCAGTCTGATCTCTGATCTACATTGATCGCTTTACTAAGACTGTCCAGACGAGGGCAACTTCAACATTATTCTCACGATCTTATTTATAGAATGAAACGCGTCTTTGATTTATTCCGTGCTCTTTAAAGGGTTAAGCTCATATACCTAGTTTTTAAACTAGAAATGATGAATTTAACTGAAAATAATTCCAGATAAGATGCCAAAATAGGTTTTGAAGCCAATAATTCACGGCCAGTTTAGAATGGCTGTCTAAGGCAATTCAATGAATAAAATGAGGCCGAATAATTCCAACTGTCATTACCGGCAACATTCAATATGGTGCAAAGGAGACTTGGGTGCGAAACTGCACTGGTGCGAAACATATCAAAACCGCAATATGTTTCTAAACGCCCCTGAAGACGCGATATGAGTGCATTTCTAGAATGAAATGCTAAAAAAACATTATTTTATTGCCATAACTAGGTTAGTTTGACCTTCTTAGATCAGAAATCGACCGAGTACATGTCCATTGCAAGGATGTACGAAAACTGGGTTACGGATTTTCGCTGATTTCCACGGCCTGTATTTAAATCACAAAATTATTTCTAAACAATAATTTAACCCTTACCAACATCTTTCATCTCCAGTTTTTCCTCTCCAAACCCATTTTTGAGAATTTGAATAATATACAATCGGTGTTGCGTCACGAATGTCAGTACATGCATAAGCAAATATAGAGGAAAAAATCTCAATATAGCGACCAGTGATTCCGGAAGTGCATTTCATCCAAACGAGACTTACAGACCCTATAGGGTCCGAAAGTCTCGTCACGTGACCGCGAGAGTTCATCACTTCCGGGATCCACCGTAAATTTATCGCCTTTTCATCACAGTATGTTGAGAGATACACGAAGCAATTACGAATGATGAAGTAAGATTTAAAAAGTCCGAGCGATTTGAAAATTTCGGTAGTCGATCAGAGAACTATATGTGACTATGAATACGCCACAGTAAAGAAGAGATCGTGTTCAGCGCAGGTAAACAGGTTGATGGTTCAACCTACTTTCGGTTTCGTATTCAACAGAATCATGCTTTTTTGACAGAGTTAAATCAAAAAAGGTGAATCACGTTTCTTTCACAAAACTACAGCTGTGTGAAG
This sequence comes from Tridacna crocea, assembly GCA_943736015.1. Taxonomy (NCBI): domain Eukaryota; kingdom Metazoa; phylum Mollusca; class Bivalvia; order Cardiida; family Cardiidae; genus Tridacna; species Tridacna crocea. Next base: position 47,417,375 of record OX031057.1, on the reverse strand, counting down.
GCATAAAATGAAAGCTAAAGTACGACACAAGACGTTTTAAAGCAGATATTTATAGATCTATTTGTAATCCGCAATTTGCCGAGGGCGATCGTGCAGCGAGATCTACGTTGAGCCGCTGTTAATTTCAGCCTTGGGTAATATTCAAGTATTTTCAAGACAGCCACTCCAGTATTATGTCTTTAAATATCAAATATAAGAGAGTTCAAATTCAAGATCAGACTGCATGTTCATTGCAGTCTGATCTAGATCGACACTTTGCTGAAAGGTATGTAATTATCTTCTTGGCACAAGACAGAATCTTTGACTGATTCAAATTAAAAGGATTTGCAGATGACAATTAATGCCGTATAGAATAAAGATCTAGTACTCAAATGATGGAAATTTATTTGAGAGGGTAGAAAATATTATTGGAAAAGGAAAAAAATGCTGGTTACCAGCATTTAATCCTTTTCCTACAATGTTTTCATAAGGCTTCCTCCGGGTCTTTAAAAATCAGGATTGTGTTGTCAAGGATTAATTGTGCTTCAAAAGCCAAGGGTCATTTAAGAAAAATGCAATATGCTTGTTTCACTATGCACACTGAATATTACCTTTGTGCATAGTACTTTGGAAAGATACCCATGACCAATTGCACTAACTGGCACATGAATGAAATGTTTAACCCTTTCTGTACAGAAAACAGTTTATGAAAACAAAGTGGAAATAGGAGAAAATGCTGGTAACCAGACCAGCATGTCTGCTTTTTCTTAGGGTATTATCAACCGTTCCATAAATAAATTTCAACTTTTTAGCCACTCTTACATATTTGTCTGCTAGTGCTTTCAATTTGTACAAGTCATTTACACTAGTGCTTTCAAGGAAGAAGCCTTTTGATAACATTGTGGGTAAAGGAGAAAATGCTGCTAACCATCATTTCCTCCCTTTTCCACAATGTTTTCTACTCATTCAAAGACAAATTCCATTCTTCCAGCCCCATTTAAATTGTTGTTTCCTAATGTTTTCAATTGGAAAAGTTTAGGATCTGTCCTGTGATAAAGAATTAAGCAATTTTTGCTCTAGTGAGCTAAAAACTTGTATTAAGAAATACTATACATGTATTTACAAACATCTCTTCCTAATATACTTTCAGAGCTTTCTCCTGCTAGAAGAATGACACTAAAAAGGTACCATGATTCCAAGACAACTGCATCTTACAGGGATCACATGTTATGCAATGGTGTTCTCATATATGTATAATTGGACATGCAGTCATTTAAACATTTAATTAAAGAAAAATAGTGCTGTATAGTATTAATTTTCTATGTTTACCATCTTTGCACGGCAAAGAAGTTCATGCTAGTATTTACCGGTACTGCTCAATAGTGAAAAGGGTATTAAAATCCTAACCGAGAAATGACACTAACTTAAAACAGCATTGCAGTAGACTGCTTTTGAAAATATTGTGATCAAATATGTTGCTCACAGTCAGCAATATCTATTTGCCATAATGTTTTCATCTCATTCTTTCAATTATTTTTCTCCATTTGCCTCAGATTTTATCTAGTGTTAAAAGTAAAGTTACGTTTCATGACTTTGTTAATAAAGGACAAGCAATATTCTTGTTTATGTTTAGAACAAAATCCTTAATGCTCCTTGAAGAGTGAAAGCAATATACATGTAGTAAAATTCAGTCATTGATATTGTGTGGAAAAAGAAATTTCGTTACATACAAGTCTTATTAGCTGCACAAAATTAATATTCCTTTGAAAACATTGTGAGAAATGGCAAATTAAGAAACAGTTTTGCATTTTTTAACAATATTTTTTTCTGAAGCAGAAATTTGCTTCATCAAGGGACCCAAATAACATGAGAATAATGCAAAAGTGTTTTGTTACTACAAATGTAATAAAGATAAATATCTACAAAACTTTTAAGATTTCTCATGTTTATTTTGTTTAATCTTTACCAACTGATAAAACTCTGCACTTCTTCAAATTCAAAGCATTTGCAGACAATTGATTGATTTTGACTCACATTTTGCAATTTACCTATTAAAAGGTAGAAAACATTGTGTTGAAAGTAAAAATTATTAGTTGTCTTTTCACACAATGTCTCCTAAAGTATTTTTCTGCAGGGTTGTTAAAACTCAGGATTTTTTGGTAAAGACTTACAAGTCACCAAAAATAATAAAATTGCTTCTGAAACATATTTGCAGCACAAAAATTCAGAAGCATCCTTGTGAATGTGAAAAAAATTAATCAAGGAGTAAAGCTTGAGTATTCGTTAAATCATGTCAAAATTAGACATTACTTATTTTGACCAATTTGTCCTTAGGTCAAAATGTTTTCAAAATTGGTCTGCTGCAAGACATAAAAAGTTATCTACAGGAGACAGACCACTGACCCCTTTATCTGCTGGTATAAAATTACTGGGCTGTCTCTGGTCCAACAACACTTGTAAGGATAAATTAAACAAGGGCTATATAAGAAGACATGCAACCATTTTAATCTTTTAACATTTAACAAAATTTTCATCATGTCTATTTTGAAAGCAAAGTTGGAGGATGAAAAATTGTAGCCTAAATGAAAGGAAACATTGTGAGAAATGTATAAAATGCTGATGACCAGCTTTTTTCTCCTCTTCCTTCAATGTTTTCAAAAGCGCTCTGCTTCAGGGTAATGAGGAACAAAATTGTTTGGTAAAGGGTTAACTCACAGAACAAAATTTCGACTGGGTCAAGCTGAGAGGATTAGCAGGTGATATGCAAATGAACTGTTGAAATTTGTCTTTGAATGGGTGCAAAATACCGCAGAAAAAATGATTTCCAATATTGTCTCTTTTTCTCACATTTATTGTCCTAGCTTCCCTCCCCCTGGCTGTTTTGACACAAGCTTTTTTGATAAAGAGCCAACAAGATGCCTATTCTTCTAAGTAGAAGAAAATGTCCTGCAAATCATATCTTGTGTAGTACATCCTGTTGCATCTGCTGTCATTTGGACAGTCATGAATTAATCTTCTGTTTTACTGGTTTGGCATTTCCAATGAGTCTAAAGTAGGTGATGTTTCATGTGGCACTGTACAGATGTTTTGGACAGTTATTGTGATTGTTAGGATTTCATGGCCTATTTGCCCTCCTGCAAAAAAAACAAAACAGGCTAAAGCAATGTATTCAAAAAGACTTTCTGCAGAATATTTCATCATTAGGAACATTACACTTGTAAAGGCTACATCAAAATAGGCAAGCACAAGTACTGATTCTGAGTATTCAAATAGTCTACAATTCTTTGTTATGGCCCTCAAAGTGCCTTTGACCACTTTATTTGCTTTTGTGATCAATGTACAATCATGACTAGACTGTAGAAAGTCTGCAGTCTGATCTCTGATCTACACTGATCGCTTTACTAAGACTGTCCAGACAAGGGCAACTTCAACATTATTCTCACGATCTTATTTATAGAATGAAACGCGTCTTTGATTTATTCCGTGCTCTTTAAAGCGTTAAGCTCATATACCTAGTTTTTAAACTAGAAATGATGAATTTAACTGAAAATAATTCCAGATAAGATGCCAAAATAGGTTTTGAAGCCAATAATTCACGACCAGTTTAGAATGGCTGTCTAAGGCAATTCAATGAATAAAATGAGGCCGAATAATTCCAACTGTCATTACCGGCAACATTCAATATGGTGCAAAGGAGACTTGGGTGCGAAACTGCACTGGTGCGAAACATATCAAAACCGCAATATGTTTCTAAACGCCCCTGAAGACGCGATATGAGTGCATTTCTAGAATGAAATGCTAAAAAAACATTATTTTATTGCCATAACTAGGTTAGTTTGACCTTCTTAGATCAGAAATCGACCGAGTACATGTCCATTGCAAGGATGTACGAAAACTGGGTTACGGATTTTCGCTGATTTCCACGGCCTGTATTTAAATCACAAAATTATTTCTAAACAATAATTTAACCCTTACCAACATCTTTCATCTCCAGTTTTTCCTCTCCAAACCCATTTTTGAGAATTTGAATAATATACACATCGGTGTTGCGTCACGAATGTCGGTACATGCATAAGCAAATATAGAGGAAAAAATCTCAATATAGCGACCAGTGATTCCGGAAGTGCATTTCATCCAAACGAGACTTACAGACCCTATTTCCAGTTGACAGTCGCTCATTCATTGACTTCCTGTTTCCGTTGGCGGTTTCTGTTTTTGCCTCAAAATAGCGGTCGAAAGACCTATCCCAGATATAATTTTTGTTCTCTCTCTAATCCAGCTCAATAACTAAAGTAAAATTTTCAAATCTATTTTAAAGAACTAAGATTTTGCTATTTCAAAGGCATTTTTGGTTTAAAAAAATTCTCGTTATCGGACACTGTAGATCAAAGATCAGACTGCGCGTTCTGTGTTGTCTGATCTTGATATGCAATGTCCTCAAAATGTCAGTAAGTCGCGCTTAGAAGCTTTAGGGTTAATCCAAACTCTAATAAATAAGTTGAAAGAAAATGTTTGAAAATGGTAAAACCCCAAAATATTGCAAATTCGAAGTTTTTTTTTTCTGCAGCGGCAAAAAAACTATTGTATCGCATAGTGTGGATCAAGCTCCGACCATACCTTCTGTGCAGTCTGTTCTTTAGCTACACTCTCTGCTTTTCAGTTTATGTAGTCGCGCTAAATCCAATAAAAAGTTCACATTTCCTAATTCCCTAATTGAGAAATGCATTATTCGCGTGACTTAACTCTTTACCTGATATGCCAAATTGGGCTCTTCCATTTCAGCAGCAAATAAAGATATGATGTCAAAAATGTGGACAAATGAGGATACAAATATCTGATTGAGTGGAAAACATTGTGGGAAAAGGAGAAATTGCTCGTTACGAGCAATTTCTCCTTTTCCCACAATGTTTTCAGAAGCTGTCTGTTGTTGATACGTCAAAATGAGTATCTATGGAGTAAAGGGTAAAAGCCAATTATTCCCTGATTCCTTTTACGTATATTACCATGTACCCTGGGACTGTTAACTCTGTCCTTATTGTTGACGACACAAGATTCTTTTGTGTGCAGTTTAGATCAAGATCAGACTGTACAGAAAATGCAGTCAGATCTTTGATCTTCACTGTCCAGCAGAATTTTATTTTAGATAAGGACCTAACTGCATCTTCGTCTTGTAGTGGAACTATAGGCTATCTATGGCCGCTGAAAAAGTGTAGATCATTCACGTGATAGAGAAAGAGTTGAACCATTTACAGACCCAGGCGAAAACCGGGACTTTTGTAGGCGGATTCTATTTAATATTTTGACATAACTCTCTTTTTCGAACTTGTACATGAAAATCTAAAAAAGAAAAAGAAAGGTTTCAGACATATTGTAGAAAAAGGAATCAGCTAGTTTTGGCGTCGGCAGATTCTTTGAGCTTAGAAACATCTACAATTCGTCATTTGGATCTGAGAATACTTTCTCAAGGTTTCGTTGACCTAAAAAACAAACAGAGAGTTGTTGTGTTTCAATTAGATATTACGTCGAAAAACTGTGTTTGACGTCGATAGGGCACGAAATCTCAATTCTGCTTTACTGAAAGAAAGAACATGTCAGTTGCAATGTACGGGTTTCCTAGACATATTTCAGGAACAGATCTACTTGAAAATCTCAATAACCCACAGCATAATATCGGCTATACCCTTTCCAGCTTCCTTGCCAATCCCAAAGGTCACAAACAAGGCCATTGGGAGTATACATTTCAAATTAGGTCACCTATATCTGACATGTGTTTTATGGAGTAAATGTCGTAACAAGCTTTGTGAAACACTTTTTTTCACTTTGTCCTTCTCTGTCTTTCTTGCATTCATCAGGGGCTTTAAAGTTTTTGTTTACCCTTAACCTGTTTTAAAAGCCTGTACTGCGAACAAAATGGAATCGCCTTCCACCGTACAAAAAAAAAGAAACGATGGTGAGGTCCTCCATGGGTCCGTATCAACTATTCATTCTTCTGGACATTCATAGTCTTTTGTTCAAGAAATGTCTATATTTGACAGTAACTCAACTTCTGATTGGCTAAACCATAGTATGGTTTAGCCAATCATAAGTTTTGTTAGTTATACTTTCAAATTTGGAAAATCCTGAAGAATAGGATTAAGAATGCTCATAAGAAATAATGGTTGGTGAAAACGGACCCTGAATTCACTACTGAATTCGTGAAATTTCGTGACAAGAAGTAGAATGGTTTATAGCCTGTTGACGAACCATCATTACAAGCACTGACATCCCTTATTTTGCATAGAAACGAGGATTCTGCTAGATTTCGTAGGACGTACTGAGGGTACCATAATTTACTCAACTGTTCCAGAGTTCGCCTTCAAAGACCCAAGAGTGGCCAACAGTAAACACTTGGGTATAAGGAGTATCGGTTAATTTTGCCATTTAAAGTATTTTGAGTATCATTCAAGTCCGAGGATCTGTTAAAATATAGTTGGTTATTGAAAGTTCCAGTTATTATAGTAGGATAACAAATATCAACCCTTGCAGTCCCAAATATAGAAAGCCGACACCTTGAAACAGCTAAATAATACAGTTTACTGAACTTAAAACAGATCTTTTTCTCTACAGGCTTGACTGAAAATGCGGTGGTATAGATCTAAGATCAGACTGCATGTTCTGCCATCCGCAAAGCCTCTGTTTTCGCTTTTGGCTCTAAAGGGTTCAAGTAAAATCATTCGCCAACATTAATTCTAGTATTAATGGTCATTGTTTTTCCAGTGTCTAGAACTGATCGACTATTCTTTAGCAGATCGTCAGACTTTCAACAGATGTCACATTTAAATAGGTATTAATTATTTTTTCTTGTATCTTATTCAGAGAATTGGTTTACATTAGGCCGCAAATTAGCTTTCAACTTTTTTGACGTCAGCTTACTGAACGCGACTCCTTTTGGCCTCTCAAAATAGAGTTTTCACTGCAAGTGAACAATTTGTCCTACATTTTGCATAATACAGACTATAATCACTTTTACCGTTTTTACCGTTATATCACTTTTAACCCGTACAGGTAAATGCCTTAACTCATTACCAAACGACAAAATTTTAGATTTGTCTAAATTGAAAGCATTTGCAGACGACAAAATAGAAGTGACTGAAAATTTGAAATTTGTCAAGTGAAGGGTAGAAAAAATGGTGGGAAAAGAAGAAAATCCTGGTTACCAGCATTTTCTCCTTTTCCCACAATGTTTTTAAAAGGCGCCTTTCTCAGGGTCGTCAAAAGTAGGGATTGTGTGGTAATTTTGTGTCTTTTTCAAAATGTGGGACAAATGGGAAGACAACTATAGTACGAAATAAGCCATCAGACAATTTTGTATACCCCTAAAACCCATATGTGTAACAGTTAGCTAAATCATGTTGTAGATAATTTTGAATTAGCAAACTTTTTCGAGTTAGGTCAGTCGGCGCAAACTGCGCAGGCTGACCAGGGTCGAGCCCTTTTGTAGATGCATTAAACCCCTTAGAGGATTACTTATCATGATTATGGTGTGATTGTGTGGGTGTCCGTGGTTGTTAGGTAGAGCGTTGGTCTCGTAACCATACGGTCCCAAGTTCGATACCAGCAGGGTCCGTATTCACCAAACATTCTCAAGAACGTTCTTATTCTTATTCTTTAAGATTTTCTGACAGTGAAGGTAACAGAACATCTGATTGGCTAAACCATTCGGTTTAGCCAATCAGATGTTCTGTTACTTTCACAAAAACGAAATTCTGAAGAATAAGACTAAGAACGTTCTTGAGAGTGGCTGGTGAATACGGACCGAGGGTGCGGTTGTCAACTTTTGGATTATTCATTGGCACACACTTTCGGTGCGAGTACTGGTGCGGTTCCGAAGAAGCAGAATCGAGATAGATCAGTAAAAGTTATCTGAACTTGTTTCTCAATCAATCTTGTATGTTTTGAAAATTTCATTCTGGTCCTGTTGTAACATCGAACTGCGACTGGTAGTGAAAGAGTAACGAAAGATTATCTTCTGCGACTGGTAGTGAAAGAGTAACGAAATATTTCATGCTTTCCGGTAGGATATCGACAAATAGCAGCGAAAATAATTTTCGATCTTACACTGGTGCCACAAGTGAAAATACCGATTTTCACGTTCTTGTTGCCTAGGTAAATTGCGCGTGCCTAACAACCAGATGGGAAATATGACGTCATATACCTTACATTTCTCACGCTTGACGTAACGTTGCTATGCGGGAGGGGTACGCCACGGGGAATAAGGGAAAAGAACTGTACTGAATTTTGATAGAGCTCCTCCTCGAAAGGGTTAAAAACATGAAATAAATAGAATATTTGGTTTTTTTTCGGTGAAAGATCGAACTTTATTTCATCTCGTGAACACCATCGGTAATATTTTCACAATATTACCGATGGTGTCCACTCGATGAAATAAAGTTCGATCTTTCACCGAAAAAAACAAATATCCTCTATATATTATCTTATTTTTATGTTTTATCCGGGGTGTGGTTAGTGATAACAAAAAAATCTTCCGCTAGATGACATTCTTCGGCAGTTTTACTAAAATATTTGTTCGTTTGGACCATAACTACAGCTGTACGGTCTAACAAATACAAAAGTTCTCAACAAATGCCCAGCTCAAATACAAAGCGCCCAAGCTGGAAATCGAACCTATGCGGTACAGATCCTCGTTTATCGTGGCACAAAAGACCAATACACTAACCACTGAGCTTGAAAGAACTCTCCCTAACACAGTCGTTAGGTATTGATTCTATACTGGGAAAAAAGCATGCGGTAAGGAAGTGAAATCCCATAACAACGGTACAAGAACCTGATCTCACTAAAATGACAGTATGCGTGGACATGTCAATTCAACCCATAATTCTGTTCATTTAAATTTCTACCTAGCGTGAAAATTGTTTGTTAATATAAGCCAGCAATATTAGCCGGTATAATGCAGGGAAATGACCCTCCCTACAAAATGACCCATGGGTCATTTCACTACATAGAGAAATGACCCGTGCCATTATTCTACGTAGAGAAATTATCCCAGAGGATTATTTTCCACGAAGAATAATGGCCCGGGTCATTTCTCTACGTAGTGAAATGATCCATGGGTCATTTTGTAGGGGAGGGTCATTTCTCTGCATTACACCGGCTTAGATTATTTAAGTTTGCCTATAATGTAAAATTCTATCAGTTGATTTAAAACTTTCATGCTCAGGGTATCACTCCATTGCAGTAAAGACTTTCAAATGCCCTTCGTAAAGCGATACGAGTATCCAAGCCTTACTTTTTATATTCCAATCCATCTAAAGCTTCGTCTGCCGGTGGTTATTATTTCTGATAATCTAATTATATCCGTCTGTCGTCTCTCTCGAGAAGAATTCGTTCATTTGTGAAATTGGTAATATTTTCTGATTCTCTACCCTAAGGACAATTTTGCGAAGTTAGCAGAACAGTAACTTGCAACCAAAACGACCTTTCCCTTTATAGATGTCAGTTAATTTGTTTGCTGCCGTTGATTCTGCGTCGAAGAATCCATTTCACGCTTGACTAGAAACTTTCAGACTACAAAGTTTTAGACTTGTTTATATCAAAAAGTATTTTCTGGCAACAGAAAGCACTTGTCTATGAACAGATACATTGTAGAAACATGGATCGAAAGGGAGATCTCACTGCAAATCGTAAATTACTTTTCTACTAAGACTTAAAGACGCCCATCCCTTTAAGATCTCGTAATAGTCATTGCGACATGATTCATTCTCCCTGTCAACGCTGATCATTGTGTCGAGGATGATTGTACTGGGAAGCAGATATTGGCTTGGGAATAATATTGTTCGAATATATGGGTAAAAAGACATTCCAAAAAAGCATGGGTAGGTGCGCTGGACGCCACAAAATGACTGAATGATACTGAAAACGTCGTTAACCCTTTACCAAGTAATCCATGGTTTTTACAACCCTGAAACAGATGCCTTTGGAATACATTGTAGGAAAAGGAGAAAATGCTGATAACCAGCATTTTCTCCTCTTCCTACAATGTTTTCTACCCTGTTGGAAACAAATTTCAATTTTTGATTTACGTTTGTTATCTGCAAGTACTTTCAATTTGAACCAGTATAAATTTTAGTTGTTTGGTAAAAGGTTAACACATAAAGCGCTGGAGCCACCTTGAGTTTTTTTGTTTTTTTTTGTGTGTGTACTGTGGAAATCAAGATCAGAGTGCACAAAATATGCAGTTTGGTCTTAGATCTTCACTTTCCGTTATTTTGTTTCATATTCTGGACAACACAACCATGAAAAGACAGACTTTGGGACCTTTTTCTTCACTGAAATGGGCCATTTCATTCATTCATCGCTCAAAGGGTTAACCCGTTACCACACAGCAAAATTTTGGACCTATCCAATTTGAAAGCATTTGCAGACGACAATTTCAAAGTGGTTCAAATGGTGCAATCTGGCTTTGAAAGAGTAGCAAACTTTGCGGGAAAAGGAGAAAATGCTGGGTACCAGCATTTTCTCCTTTTCCCACAATGTTTGCAAAATGCTTTTTCCTCAAGGGCGTTTAAAGTCGGCATGATTTGGTAAAGGATTAAACGCCATACTATCAATGAGTCTTAAAGATCTTACAACGGTCTAAACACCATTGTTTCACCACGCTAAAGGAAACACTGGTAACAAAATGACACTGACAGTCTAAAAATACATTTGAATGGTTTTGTCAATTAGAGTGTTTTATTGGTGAATTCACAATGAGAAGCAGATGTCGAATAGATAAGTAGATTGGAACTTGTCTTAAAGGTGGCCCTTCAGATTTTGGGACGAAAATGCGAAAAAATCATCTTTATATCCCCATAGCCTTTTAATTTGCATTCATAAAACCCCAGTAGTCGAAAACCATCCGATAACACGAGAAATTAAAGATTTCTTACGGACCAGGTTGACACCAACGGGAGACACGTTCTATTTTTAGATTATCAATTCTCTCATTTAAATACAGGAAAACACAGACAAAGTTTAAAACATCCGTCCGAGGAAGACATTATGGAAAATAAATATTACATGTTTGTTATGTAATGGAATTTAAGCATTATTAGTCACGTGCCAGTCACTTGACATTCCCACAATGCTTTATTCATTTTTGGCTCGAAATCTAAAAATAGCTTAAGTGGCTACGTAGCCTTTTAAGGGAAATCTATCAAAAAAATTTTTTTTTGTAATTTTATGATTCTTAATTATTGATGATTTGTATTGTTTTTTCATATAAATTTCAATTATATATATATTTTTTAATTTGGTGTGATGTGAAAATTCTAAATACCCACCTTTAAAACACATTGACGCTATGAATTCCACAGGGAATGAATTAAGCACTATGAAAACGAACACTCTATTGTTCGATATTTCGGCTAAATTGCGTTTTTCAAGCTTTCCAGTTAGATATCTGAAGTAATAAAAAACGAGTGCGCAGCACGAGTTTTATTTTAACGCCTTACGACGCATCCGAGTGAGATATTTTTCAAATAAAAATAACCAGTTGATTATGCTATGTATTATATACCTTATTAACATTATTATTTTTGTGGTATTTGTCGAAGACAATACCACTATGAGTTCAATATTTAATTTAGAGACCATGTTTCGTATTTTGTGCAAAACCGAAGGAAATAAACCCAATTTAACTTTTTTTTCAGGCAAATGAGTTCTTCGGTAGCATTCAGATATGTAATTTGAAATAGCATATTGAAATACACTGGGTGAGGCCATCGATCGTGGAAATGCTGACTATTAATAGAAAATAGCTTAAATCGCTCATGGCCTTCTATTGGCGGAATGATGCAAAATTTGTCTACCAATCGTTTGGTCCTAAGCTGTTTCATTCCAAAACTAGTTCGTCCCATGGCTTCTTCATCCCATGATTGCGCACTACTCCATTTGACTGTTTATAGATCGAAATATTTTATAGTAATGTTGGGAATTGAATGTTAACAGCCAAATATATACTAGGACGAAAAAGAAATGCAGGGTACCACACGAGATATTGAACAAGCTTTGAGTCTCCATATGCAGTCAGTCACTACTTGTTTTCACTGAGGAGGGGGTAATGTCAAAAAGAAGCCATTTTCTCATTTCCCTTTGGCCACACTGAAATTAAATTTCGTCAAAATATTCAAAACTGATCATTGGTAAATATTAAATCATAATTTAGAATTCTCAATTAAGTTATACACATCTAGACTACCTTGAAAGGTTACCCTGCGTTTCTTTTTCGTCCTAGTATATTTCAAAATCAGAGTTTTCAGATATATACTTGATTTTTTTTATATAAATGAGAAATATAATGTGCTTCAACAGTTGAAATAATACTTTTACCCGAGCGCTTTCGGCATACTGCCTTCATCAGGGGTTGTGTTCATGTATCCTCTGGATCCTGTTGTCTTAAAGGAAATTCGTTGATGTTCTTTACTATTTTTCACCACTTGATTTTTTTTATATATTCACATGGTTTCTCTCTATCCATCATGGATTCTGACTGCTCCTAATGATCAAGGGAGACCACCAATACACAAATAATTTAAATTTGTCACGAGTGCTCTCGCTTCAACCAAAAAAGTATACAAGTTTCAAGCTATTGTTTGAATTCTTTTTCTCCTTTTCTTTCAAATAATCAATTCTTCACAATGGCTACCTTGAGAAATACCACTTCAGTGTGTTCAATACTTTGATTGATTTTCGGTTTGAAAGTCGAAATCAATACTTTGGATGGAGAGAAGAAATCAGGGACATAGTGCGGATGAATAAATAAATTACGACAGGAAGTGAAAGTGAAAGTTGATATCATCACTAGTGATGATATCAAAATTTATTACACTGGAAAATTCCAGGATTTCACTGCTAGATATATAATAAAAATAAAGGACAAAAAACCTGTTGTTTATCATGGTGTTTCACTTGTATTAACTACCCTTAGGTTGCTAATCGCGACTAGCTGACCTTTTGCGAACAATGTAGATCAAGATCAGAATGCACAGAACGTGCTGTCTGATCTTTGATCTACACTGTCCGAAAAGGAAAAGATATTCTCCAAAAGAAAAATTTGAAATAGCCATATCTGGGTTTTAATATTAAAATGAAAATTCCATTTTAGTTATAAAGCAGGATAAAAGTTGAAAGGGTAACTTGTTTACAAAAACGCATGTTGAGAGCAATGACGATAGTCTCGATGAGACAATTGACCTTGAACCCTTTACACAGGATCTGATAAGGAACTTAATGTACTTGAGCCATCCTCCGTGAAATGGAGACTTCCTGTAAAAGTGGTTTAAGGTAGACCACTCCTTTATGCGTGACTTCATTCTGGTCTAAATACAATACCTAACATCTACGTTTGGGAGAATTCTCCGTAGCTCAGTGAGTATGATGTTGGCTTTTCGTCAGGGCGTCAGTAGGTTAGAATCCTATCCGGGCCCCGTATTTCTGCGATGCATTTGTTTATTTGTTTCTTTGTTGCGGACTTCTTTCGTAAGGTGGGGGCTCGTCTGGGATTGGTCATTGAACCATTAGTCCCATTTGTTGTCCAAAAACGGACTTTCTGCGTAACAAGGCTTTGAGTCATCAATAAACGATGTTTGGAAGAGGGGTGTGTCACCGGGGACCAGTACTTCATGCATGGCTTCATCCCGGTTTAAATTCAATACCTAACGACTGCGTTAGGGAGAATTCTCTTAACCCTTTACTCCATAGATACTCAATTCTACGCATTGCCTGTAGGAGGCTTTTGAAAACATTGTGGCAAAAGGTGAAATTGCTCGTTACGAGCAATTTCACCTTTTGCCACAATGTTTTCTATGCTATCAAAAGGTGTCATATACACATAAGAAACGGCTTCATCCTTGCTGTTATTTAGGGTCAATTAGAGATACCATAGAGATGCCTTATGGGGTAAAGAGTTAAGCACAGTGGTTATGGTATTGGCCTTTCGTCCAGGAGTTCTCGGTTCGAAACCTGCCCCGTGCCAGCATTTCTGCTATGCATTTGCTCATTTGTGTCTTTGTTACGGACTTAGTAAGATTGGATATTATTGCGGGTCTAAAATTTCAAGAACCCCCGAAATTTTACACTGACCCAAAGCCTCTTTAATTCCCGCGATTTAAACAGAATTCTCCAATTTCTGATATAACTGTGTACTGTAAAACTAGTTTCTCATTCCATTGGATAAATCTCAACATCTGCTTCAGTGCAACTTTTATAATTGGCAGTATTAGCCCCTGCTAGACTGTTTATTCTGGCCGCATTCGATGAAAAAGGGCACTCATTGATGTTGACAAGGGTGCCAGTCAAGCGCACCCGCATGACCCTGTGTCTAAGTAAAATATACCTAAATCAAGTCTAATTTCACGGTACTTTGTGCAATACGGTCTAATAATGAATTTGTCCCCAAAATGATTCTGTTTAACTCAAAGAACGCACTTCCACCCAGCAACCCTAAAAACATCTATATAAAAAAAAAACGAATAATTAAGACAAACTTTTATAAGAATATATGATGCACGTGAAGTAAACGGAGACAGGTTTATAAAAGGCTTATTCCCTATTCCAAAATGTTATTTGCCTCAAGCCAAAAGGAAAATATCGCCTGCAAGAAAAATGGTATTGATTGATAAGAAGACAATTGGCTTGCAACAAGCGAAAGGGTGCATTCGGACATTTGCGTAAAGTGTCGTCTCGGATCATCGTGTGCAGTCCGCACTTTCCGATTTTATGTGATTTTTCTGTTTTACGCAAGTCTACTGTAGCACAAAATCTCATGTAGTCGTAAAGTGCTGTCTCGGATTAGCCTGCGCGGACTGCGCAGGCTAATCCGAGACGACACTTTACGCAAATGTCCGAATGCCCCTTTTCGCGTGTTGCACTCCATCATTATTATCAGTCTCTCGATGATACCTTTGAAATAGCATAACTCCTTTTTTTGCTATCGGCTTGAAAATATCACTTATAAGACTTAACCCTTATCCTGCTAAATAACCAAGATGATTTTTTTTTTATTTCGATAGTAAAACTCAATAGACTGCCATTTCAAAGTTATGATTTTAGGAATATTATCTCTTTATCGGATAGTGTAGACCCAAGATCAGACTGCACGTTCTATGCAGTCTGATCTTGATCTACACTGTATGCAAAAGGTCAGTGAGTCGTGCTCAGCAGCCCAAGGGTTAAAACAGTGTACAATGGCTCGTAAACTGTGTTGTAAGGGATTGGCTGAAAGACCACAACCACACATACACCCACCCTCACACACCCACACCCTCACACATCCAAACCCACACCCTCACTCAGGGTTTGTTCTCAATTATAACTGCAATAGAGGATAGCAACACCTCAAAAACATATGACACGCACTGAAGACCTCCGAAACGTATGACATCGTCACGCACTGAAGACCTCCGAAACGTATGACACGCACTGAAGACCTCCGAGACATATGACACGCACTGAAGACCTCCGAGACATATGACACGCACTGAAGACCTCCGAGACATATGACACGCACTGATGACCTCCGAGACATATGACACGCACTGAAGACCTCCGAAACATATGACACACATTCACACAAAGGGTTTGTTCTCACTTGAAACTGCAATAGACGATAGCGATTACTTTGGCGACCTCCAAAACATGAGATGCATTAACTCATTACCAAACAACAATATTTTAGGCTTGTCCAGATCGAAAGCATTTGCAGACGACAAAATAAAAGCGATTGAAAATTTAAAATTTGTTTTGTGAAGGGTAGAAAACATTGTGGGAAAAGAAGAAAATTCAGAATATTTTCTAAAGGTTTCTTTCTCAGGGGCTTCAACGTTGTAATGGGTTAAAGTTTTTTTTTTTACGTAATCTGAGCAATCTTGTACAATCCTGTACCAAATGACAAGATAGTGACAACTTTCCTGAAATAGATATCATGATAATCTTAATATTCTATTGCAAAAATTCTGAATTATGCTCGAAGCTGACATTCGAGATAAAATAATCGTGATAGTTCTATCTGTTTCTCCACATCTATAAATAGAAAACTCATTATTTTGTTGAACTCAGCAGTTTTTGAGCTAATAATATTACAGAGTGTAAAATTTCGAATCAATAACGAACATGGCTTAATAAGTAAATTTTAAGAAGACTATAGAAATGATGGAGATCTGTAAATTCACAAAATCGACTTGAATGCGTCCTACGAACAACTAGAAAATCAGTCAGGGAATAGTTCATAGGGTAGTAGACGAAGGTGTTTCGAAACTGTATCTAATTATAGGTACCATGAATGTCAAATGTGCATGATACGAAAGCAAAAAGTCATGATATGAATTAGAATTAACGCGATATTTTCATCATGATTTTTTTTATCACGATCGCTTCTTAAATTGTCACAATAGCTATTTCGTATCTAGCGGCAGAAATATGCCAACATAATGTAACACAAATACAATCTAAGCTTTTTTACTCTACATAACCCATGCACCAAGACGGTGATTGGCATAAGCTTACGGTTCTCAGACTTTTTTCAGACATATTTTTCAGCCCCTGGGTCATCTTCTTCCGATTCATTAATCAAAACTTGTGAAGCACGTTACGTTTGAAGCCGAGTTTTCCAGTCATATGTAAATGTACTTAAACGGTGTACTTTTTTTCTGTAGGTTGCTTTGAAAGTTATATTTGTAACTTTTTTAAACCGTACTGATTTCCAGTCAAGTGTGACAACCTAAACATTACATTTTTGAAGTGTTTTTGTTTTTTTTTTTTGTTTGGTAAAAATGCAGCAAACAGTGTAGATCTCAGATAAGACTGCATTGTCTGCCTTTTAACCCTTTACTCCATAGATACTCATTTCTACGCACTGCTTGTAGAAGCCTTTGGAAAACATTGTGGCAAAAGGTGAAATTGCTCGTGACGAGCAATTTCACCTTTTGCCACAATGTTTTCTATGCTATCAAAGGGTGTCGTATAGACATAAGAAACAGCTTCATCTTTGCTGTTATTTAGGGTCAATTAGAGATACCATAGAAATGCCTCATGGAGTAAAGGGTTAAAGAACATTTAGATGTGCTTTGACGATTACGGACAGACCAGATTGAGTAGAACTGATTCTTCTAATAAATCTCAAAATTACATTCACCTTTATCCAGTTAGATACATGTAAGTGAAACTTTTAAGCCGATAGTCAAAACAAAAATGTTGCTACAGTATTTCAAAGTTCTATTTTCTTCGGAGGGGTGGGGGAGAAGGGGATAATGTCCTTATCGGACAGTGTAGATCAAAGATCAGACTGCACTCTGTGCAGTCTGATCTTGATCTACACTGTCCGCAAAAGGTGAGTGAATCGCACTTAGCAGCCCAAGGGTTAAGGAGCAGATTGCTAGATAAACACTCACGCAATAAATCTCTGGCTATTCTGGAATAACTCTAATGTCTGACCAGACAGCTGTCAATTTGTTATCAATTACTGTGTTTCCGAATCCCATTCTTTTTCTATTCAGGAATAACACATGTTTTTTATTACATCATTAATTTTCATCGCTAAACCTGATAATACAGTGTTGATCGTCTACATTTGGGTTTAAAAATAAAAAAACTCACCTTTGGTCTCTTCGATAACGATTCACAACGATTTATAAGTGAATGGGAGGGAGTCTACGGAATCCAATTTTGGCCACCAAAGTCTCATTATGTCCTTGAAAATGAGTTCCAAATTCAAACTTTTCACCATTTTGAAATTCTTTGACGATATCTGTCATATGCTTTGTGGCACAATGCTGACCCTGAGAATGATATAATTTCGCACCAACTACTTGTCTCGCTAGCCTGATGTTATCAAAATTAGTAACAGGCTTCGAGTTTAAGACAAGCATTGGCTAATGGTTATGTTACAAACACAGGGTTGTAAAAAGAAAGGTTTCGTTAAATTAAGAAAAAGAAATATATGACTCATACTGAGTCTCTCATACTGTTTTATATTTTTCCTTTTTTTATTTTTTTCACCAAAGGGAGATAATTCCACCGAACTTATCTTTCTAATGAAGAGAGCGCCTCTATTTGATTATGGACGCTGATTCACAGAACACCAAGGCAAAAATTGTGGCCTGTTTATTTTACTTACATATTAAAAAAATCTTCTTCGGAATGCCATTAAATAACAAACATAGTTGTTCCCTATGACCATTAACATACCTCAATATTTAGCACTCTATCGCTTAAATAAAATCTAGCTTTGTGTCAAACAACAGCGTTAGACTTTCAAAAATTGGGAAAATTTGAGGACAAATTAAACTTTTTTTCTTAATGAAAAGGTTAAAAAAAAAAAAAACCTGAAAGTGTTACCAGTATCTTCTCCTTTTTCCCAAAAGCCTTCTCTAAGCGTCGTTAATACTTGGGACAGTTTGGTAAAGGGTTAAGTTGTCGTGATAGTTCTGCGTTTTGTAGATTTTGGAATCTATTTTCCACACATATAAAAGTTGTACAAGTTACTGTACAGCATGCACAAAATGTGAAAATCCTGAGTAAAAACTGTTATTGTGTTTACTTTAAGTGATATGTTTAGGTCGTGGACTCTTGATGATGGTACCAAAGAATTGTTAGTTATTCTTTTAGAGATATGTATTGTCTAATTTCTTGCGGCGCGACGATACCATTATATGCTTCGTCTATCGCCTGCGCAAGCGGTATAATGTTCTGTCTAAAGTAGAAGTTTATAATGTCCAGAGGATTGTTTTGATTTAAAATATCCATCCAGTTCGGCCACAGATATACTTTATCCGTAAGTCAGGGTTAGCTATTTATCATTGAACAGTCGGCATAATTATTTAGTTTGAACGACCACCGTACATTATCCACCTTTTGATTTTTTTTTTGCCAACTAGAATTGTAATAGGAATGGTACAATTAGTTCATGTGGAATCGAGGTTGCAGACTTATCTTTGTCTACACCTAGAAAATGACATGTATGGTGTTACGGGAGACCACTCCTTCCTGCATGGCATTCTCCCGATTTAAATACAATACCTGGCTACAGCGTCAGAGAGATATCTCTTTGGCTCAGTGGTTAAGGTATTGGCCTTGCGTCCGGGAGTTCCGGGGTTCGAATCCCGCTCGGACCCTTATTTCTGCCATGCATTTATTCATTTGTTTCTTTGTTACGGACTTTGTTCGTAAGAATGGAACATGCATGCCAGAAGTTTATGCTACAGGTCCAAGACAAAGCAATTGAAAATCGTCCATATTTACAACATCTACGGGGAAAAAAAAACTAAACATGACTCACTTCTCCCTATTTGTCTTTACTCTTTATCACACCACAAAGTTGTAGACTGGTCCAAATTGAAAGCATTTGCAGACGACAAAATAAAGGTGACTGAAAAATTGAAATTTGTACTGGGAAGGGTAGAAAACATTGTGGGAAAAGGAGAAAATGCTGGTTACCAGCATTTTCTCCTTTTCCCACAGTGTTTTCAAAAGGCTTCTTTCTCAGGAGCGTCAAAATCAGGGATTGTGTGGTAATGGGTTAACTCATAGGCTGCTAAGCGCACCTCACAGACCATATGCAAACGTGCAGTCCGATCTTGGGTCTACTCTATATGATAAGAAGTTTTTTTTTTCTTTTTTTTTTTCTTATTGTTATTACAAAAGAAGCTTGAAATTGTATTTTTCGAATTTCTGCAAACGGCTTTAACGTTTCATTTCACTTATTTAGCTGGATAAGGGTTAAAAAAAAGGGTGCAAGTATTGTGGGAAAAGAAGAAAATGCTAGTTACTAGTATATATTTCTTTACTGCAATATTTTCAAATGCCTTCTTCATGAAGACTGTGAATTAGGTCGATTGGTGAAGAGATAATTCAATTTTTGTATGGAGGCATGTTGATCGAAGGTGATTTTGTTTTCACCACGAACTGCTCAGGGGGACATATAAGCAGAAAATCAAATTCACTTATACATGGAACGTTAACTCTTGGCCAGTCCTGCAGCAGTCGTTCTGTTTGTTATTCGAGGAGACATAATTGTTTTTGTCTCCCAGCGAGGATTCATCCACTCCAAAATAAGATTAATCTCTCTTAGGTCAGAAACACTTTTTCATTTTGTTGAATCCTAATTCTGTCCATGTGACAGTAAGCAGAGCAAATTTGGAAGAGAGAAGATTGAGACAAGGAACCTTATTCACCATTTTTTTTTTTTTTTTGTCTTTATCTTGAGAATTTGTTAAATTTGAAAGTAATACAATATCTGATTGGCTAAACCAATTAGTTTAGCCAATCAGAAATTTTGTCACTTTCAAATGTTGAAAATCTTGGAGACCAGGACTGAAAATATTCTTAAGAATGGTTGGTGAATACTAGCACAGAAATCGTTGTTCGATGGGATAACCTTACGTTCTGGTCGTATGTAACTGGTCCCTATATCGGTATTACCTTTTACTTTTTAACAAACGACAAAATTTTAGACTTGTCCAAATTCAAAGCATTTGCAGACGACAAAATAAACTCAAAAATTGAAATTTGTTTCCAGTAGGGTAGAAAACATAGTGGGAAAAGGAGAAAATGCTGGTAACAAGCATTTTCTCCTTTTTCCACAATGTTTTCTAAAGACTTCTATCTCAGGTTCGTAAAAACAGGAATTGTTTGGTAAAGGGCCAAAGAGAAAATTATTTGCTATACTCATCCTTTTTCATATGTATCCTTTGGGTATTTGGGCCAAATTCTGACAACTTCTTGAGTTAATCTCTAATGAATACTAGCAAATGGTAAATTGCGATTCACTGAAAAAGAAATGTGGAAAAGTTTTTTTGCGGACCTCTATGGTTTTTTTTTTGCATACCCATTACCGGGTCCATTTATGACACTAAGATGCAGGGGATTCTATTAATTGATACCCTTGTGTGCTTATACACACATTTGCAAATGTAAATTATTAGGAATAATTCATTTATGTTCTAGTTGGCAAATTAATATTTCTCATGCATTACCCCTTAACCAATTACTGTTTACCTAAATTTTCAGACTCAACTTTTTTCCAGGGCTTTTCATAAACGAGTTGGAATCAAATCTTGTTTTGAAAAGAGGAATCTAACTGAAAATGTTACTGTTCGAAATTATGCAGGAAAAAGTTACAGTTGCTGGCATTGTTACTTTTCATTATTTTTTTCATTTTTTTTTTTTTGTGGGGGTTTTATTTCTAGACAGATAATGTCTGTTGGGTAGAAAATAGATCACTTATTTTTCGATGAGTTTGGAATTATACGGATAGCATGTTCTTTTCATTAATATCCTGCGTGTCCATTGGTTGATTATAGGAGTTAACCCTTTCCCAAACAAGCCCTGGTTTTTATTAGTCTGCAGTATAAGTCTTTTGAAAACACTGTGGGAAAAGGAGAAATTGCTCATAACGAGCAATTTCTCCTTTTCCCACAGTGTTTTCTACCCTTTTTGAGAACTTTCTGCCATTTTATCCAAATGTAAAATTGTCGTCTGCAAACTCTTGGTTTGGAAGAGTCCAAAATCTGTCGTTTGGGAAAGGGTTAATCCAACCCTAAATTCAAAGGACGTAAATTGTCCTCGCAACGACAGGACACTCACCATTTTCTTAACGAAAGTCGAGGGAAATACATGTATCGTCAAATGGTCTGTTTACTTCCAAAACCTTGTAACAAGCTGTAGTTACGAGGTTTTGGAAGTAAACCGACGATATATGATTTTACACTCCATCCCTTTTTATTTCGTCTTATGTCCTTTCACGTATGACATTCAAACATTGTAGGTCCTCATACAGACATATAAGGCGACGGTGCTGCTGTTCATCTCTGTACTAAACAAACCTAGCTGTATCTCAATGATAAAAAAGAATAACCCTCTTGCAGGCCTATGTCATCAAGGTAATGAATTAAACCACTTTTTGTGAGAACATGGTTCAAATGTCAGTTGTAATCTGTAAGTGGACAGATAATCATACTATCTAAAAGTGGGTATCCTCAAGTACCATTCTGTTTCCCTGTATGGCACAAAGAAGCCTTGAAATCTGTTTTCCCCAATACTTTAATATTATCTTTGTTTATTCTTCTGGTGGGGGGACACTATATAAATACCCAAGAAATGAGTCTGTGTATTTCCGAGACATTCTTCAAGCTATTTCCAGACAGATTCCAATTTGTTATCAATTACTCAGTTTCCGATACCCAGTCTCTGTTTGTCATAAAAACACATTCAAAATTACATCATTAACCATTCCAAAACAATCCCTGTTTTTTACGACCCTGAGATAGAAGCTAGCCTTTTGAAAACATTGTGGGAAAAGGAGAAACCAGCATTTCCTCCGTTTCCCACAATGTTTTCTACCTTTTTGGAAACAAATTTCAATTATTGAGTTGTGTTTATTTTGTCGTCTGCAAGTGCTTTCAATTTGAACCAATCTAAAATTTTGTCGTTTGGTAAAGAGTTAAGCCATTCTGAACACCAGGTTGCAATGGTTCAAATAGATTTTAGATAACCTGTACTAATCGGAAATCATAAACGGTAAAATAATAGCAGCTTGGTGTAAATCGATATGCATATATTGGTATACTTCTTACTATTTGCATTGGTTTTGTTTTTATATATGTATTCATGTAAATCATTTCTTTCTATATGTTTAGCGGTTTAATTTTTACGCATTTTTAGAAACTGGTTTCAATAGGTCACGGCAGCCAGCGAACCGATCCATAGAAATTACAGTTTTCTCCATTTCCCATAGTTTTTCTACCCGTAGTTATCAAAGATCAAGCCCGAAATTTGCATGAATACCTGATAGAAAAGTTATTGACGGGCAAACAATTTTTTACCCTGGATAACGTTCGAAAATATATAAAACACACAAACAGGCCACATTTCTTCTTTTAGTGCTTGTTGTGTTCCCGTATGTATAAAATGTGGAGAGCATGAATAAAAAAGTCTTGTCACTATCAATACTCTTTTTCTTTGAATACGATTTTCTAGGTAAATGCTCACTCAATAAAACGCGACTTGGTGCAATTCATTCAGCAATGATCGGCTAGCATGTATCCTATGCATTGGCTATTTATTAACCCTTTACCCCATAAGGCATTTTTATGGTATCTCTAACTGACCCTACAGCAAGGATGAAGCTGTTTCTTAGGTGTGTATGACACCTCTTGATAGCATAGAAAATATTGTGACAAAAGGTGAAATTGCTCGTTTCGAGCAATTTCACCTTTTGCCACAATGTTTTCAAAAAGGGTTAACACATGCCCTACTTGCTTCGGTAATAGGCTAGTAGCTTCAACGGGGTTTAAGCCCAATTTTTTCCAGGTATACGGGCATGGGTGATGTGTCATATCAGACAGGTCGAATCTTCAAAGAATATGACATGCGCAGACAACGGTATGCAAATGTTTGAAATCCCTTATTTTCGACAAGTCTACAACTATTGCGCACAATAAGCTTTATCTTTACAATGCCTTGACTTCTCTTGCATTCAACCATGGATCGTGTGCGCATATAAGATCCCTGATACAACAAAGATATGCGTGATGTCATTTACCCTTTCCCAGATAAGCCCTTGTTTTTTACGGCTGTGAGGTTGAAGGCATTTGAAAATACTGTGGAAAAAAGGAGAGAATGCGAGCTTGTCTTCATTTTCCAAAGTGTTTCCTTCCCTTACAGTTAAAAAACACCATTTTGGACACTCTAGATGTGCGTATGCAAATTCTTTCAATTTCAGCAGACGAAATTTGCCTCATCTGATAAAGAGTTAAAGGATGATGAGGCATAGGTGAATCTTAATTGTTGCAGTCATGCAGGGTCTTATTATGTAAAGTCTGTATCACAGGACAATTTTTTGGCATGATTGTCCATCATGAATAATTCAAACATTTACAGATGACAAATCAAGCGATGTTTAACCCTTTATCAAACAGTCCCGGCTTTACCAAACAATCCTGACTATTAACGACCCTGAGAGAGAAAGCTGGTAACCAGCATTTTCTTCTTTTTCCATAATGTTAGCCGCTAGTGCTCTTCATTAAAAAACAAATCCTTGAGTTACATCTAGATTGTCGTCTTCAATTATACAACGTAACTACAGGTTGGACAAATCTTAATTTTGTCGTTTGTAAAGCATTAAATAATGTCATTTTGTCTTAAAGAGTTTAAAAGGATTTAGTCAGCTATTTCTGTGGAGGAATCCTGGAAACATGTTTCATTCCTTTTTAAATATCGAGCCATGCTCTGACAAAAGTCATTTAAAGTATTCTCGTGACGTATCAGATCACGTGAGTCATCATAACATTATGGGTCCATAAACTTCACTTTGTCTTACAACTGATTGAATGGTGAGTTAGAATGAGGTAAACTGGTCTTTGGGAGTACAGGAACTTGACCTGGAGCACTGAAAGGTTTCGACCCGCATGTCTGCCTGCGCGGACTGCCTAGGCTGACGTGTGTGAGTCGATCTTATTACACACGCCACAAGACTCTTTTCGCAGAGCATAGCTAGTGTTTTCTTTTTTTATCCATTGTTAACCAAGAAAAGCAGTCGAGAGAACCTGGACATATCTGTCTTGGCAGTCACTTCCTTTTTCTGTGATCGAAAAGTCCAGTGCTTAGTGTCGTTCGCCATGGGCCTTTAGATCCAGGTCTCATAGAATTTTAAAGGATTGCAGTATTCATTATGTTATTTCAATACAATGCACCATTTGTTTACTTGTAAAAAAAGTCCATCGTCCATTAATACGCGATATTACTTACATTTAACAAACAACAATGAAAGAATAAAAATAACGTAATATAGGATCTTATGATAAAGCTGGAATCGGAGACAATATAACAATTTGAAAAGGTTAAAATGATATATTTTTATGATGTGACACTCGCACAATGCTTATCTCAAGTATTTGTTTTCATAAGAATTACCAATAATCTATTCGTAACGTTATTTCAATAAGTACTTGTAAACGAAGTACCTCTACTGCACACAGTTCTAACGATACCCATTTCTCAACAACCGCAGTGAGGCGAAAGACCCGCATTCGAAACGAATGCGGAAGGCTACATTTCACTATCTTGTTTTCTGTTTCCACTTTATGTTACAAATAATGTTATACAGTGACATGCAAAAAAAAACTTAAAAGATGTGAGTCAACACATATTTTGAGGGAAAAATTCTTAAAATTCTGTAAGGTTCCTTTGAACGGACTGGAAGGATGGTATACTTTTTCGTTACCTCTTTGTTTCGTACCTTAAATGTTCGTTCTTTAAAGCAATCTGAAAACTTTGCTGCCAGCTGCTTTCAGAAGACTTGAAGATTTATTTATTTAGTATACCTAGGACCCGATACATCATACATTAGAGTGTGTAAATCCTGCAATACATATATCTACTTGTCCAGTAAATATTTTATTTGAAGTTGTAAGGTGGTAATCTAGTCTCAATAATGAGACACTCCGGAGATCTTTTTCATATTTGGACATTTACTTACACCGTACCAAAAAGTAACATCGCCATTGGGAACAAATATCTGTACTAGGTGGTAATCCTTCAATAATCCTTATTTTGAAAACAAGCAACAAATATGTATTCTAGAATGATCTTTGAATGAAGGCCAGGATCTGTACTCCAAAAAATTCTCAGTTGTAAAAAAAAAAATAGAATGATCTAATTTCTTGTTTTCCAGGAATCAAGTTTATACTGAATATATATATGGTTACTGCTCAAAATGGACACCAGCATACTGGAAATACGAGATGAAAATGGTAAAGGATATGATGTTGTTAAGTATGAAGACCTCTAGCTACCTAACTTCTTCAGAACAATTGCAGCTGTGGAAAAGAAGCTGTCTGCAATCAAACAGTTAGAATATAAGGAAGGAGATGTATTTCTTTGTGGATATCCTAAATGTGGTAAGGTTTTTGGCATCATACATATGATGAATAGAAAAAAAAGGCCATCCAGCAATTTTGATAACTTTTTATTTCGCATTCCAAAATTTTAACTCTTAACCAAACAATCCCTAGTAGTGTTTACGACCTTGAGATAGAAGCCTTTTTAAAAACATCATGGGAAGAGGAGAAAATGCTGGTGCCCAGTATTTTCTCCACTTCCCACAAAATGTTTTCTACCCTGCTCAATACAAATTATAATTATTGAGTTGTGTTTATTTTGTCATATGAAAGTGCTTTCAATTTGGACCAGTCTAAAATATTGCCGTTTGGTAAAGGGTTAACAACCCAAATGAGAAGGACTTTTGAATGTCTACATTTTAAAAGACAATTTTCATAAAACCTAATTGTTTTCAAATTCGCTGTTTTACATTTGATGGTGTGGTAAAGAAATGAATAAATTTAATGTAAACTCTTTTTTTTTTTTCAGTGTCTGATGAGAAGAGGGTCTTCAAAATATTTTAGACTTTAATTTACATCATTTCAGTATTTACATAAGAGTTGGGTGCTTTTACCTTCATAAGATAGAATTTCATTCATGGCTTTGAGCTTTTATTTTATTGGAACATTAATTTGTGATCTGCAACTGTTTGCTTTGTCTTTAGATACATGGTTCCCACGCTGTCGGGAAAACGGGAAAAAGTCGGGAATTTCGTAAAACCCTTTCCCGGTCTTGAAAAAGTCTTGAATTTTGTTATATCTATGAAAAGTCGGGAAAAACCCGGAAAAAGTACGAAACGTTTTGGGTATGAAACAAGAATTCAGGACCATATTAATCTGCGGTCTGCGTCCTCCATTTTTTGGATAAAGGTCCAATATTTTCTACAATAGATATATAGACCGAAGAAGGTGCATTTCCCAAATACATACGGTCTTTTTGTAGGTTCACTGGTCCCGGAATAGCTATTCTAACATTTAAATAAACCGGGATCCAGTGTATTGATTTCGGAGAACTCGGTACTTATCCTGAAATACAATGCAGCTGTGCTTTGTATTTTCCGGGAGACGAGCTGAAGTGATTGACGTGAAAATGAGCTACAACTGTAAATATTACTGAAAATTTAAATCCATAGGGGTCTAAAAGGTTAAAAGACTATATCTTTATGAAGCCACGTTATGATTGTAGTCGGAATGAGGTTGACGAGTGTCACAGGTCAGAGGAAACTGAAAGTAAGCGCTCGTCTGCAATCATGGATCAAAACACTTCAAGTATTAAATCTAACAAAGATACGATTATTCGTATTTTCAGAAACTTTAAAAGTTGGGATATTGCCCTTTATGTATTCATGTATTTCAGGTCATGAAAACTGAACTATTAAAGTGAAAGTAAAACATAGTACTTTTGAATTAGGTTTTAGTTTCATTGACTGAAGAGGGAAAAGAACCTCTATTTGAAGGCTTACAACAAAACTGTCGTGCACTATGATAGTAAATGATATGCAAATACTTGATTCTGTGTCTGAAATCATAAAGAAAACAATACCCAATATTAGAAAAAACAACACATTTTTAGCTCACCTCAGCACAAAGTGCTCAAGGTGAGCTTTTGTGATCGCCCTATGTCTGGCGTGCATCGTCCACAATTTCTTAACATCTTCTCCTCCTAAATCACTTGGCCAGTCGTGATGAAACTTGGCAGGGATGTCCCTTGTTTGAATCTCTACCAAAGGTATTCCACCCATAACTCTGGTTGCCATGGCAACCAAAGAAAAAGAAGAGCAAAATCTTCGAAAATCTTCTCTGAAACTAGAAGGCATAGAGCTGTGATAATTGGTATGTAGCATCTCCTAGTGGACTTCTACAAAGATTGTTCATATAATGCCCCTGGGGGTCAAAACTGGCCCCACTGCGGGGGTCACAAGTTTGAACATGGGAAT
This sequence comes from Tridacna crocea, assembly GCA_943736015.1. Lineage (NCBI taxonomy): Eukaryota > Metazoa > Mollusca > Bivalvia > Cardiida > Cardiidae > Tridacna > Tridacna crocea. Next base: position 47,389,549 of record OX031057.1, on the reverse strand, counting down.
AATAAAAGAAAAATTTGAAAAATCTATTCTCTGAAACACGAAGCTGTAGAGCTTTGATATTTGGTATGCAATATCTGCTATTGGACCTCTACCAAGATTGCTCATATGATGCCCCCGGGCTTCAAACTGGACTCGCCCCAGGGGTCACAACTTGGAAACATTGGATCAAAGACGGAAATTTTTTTTTTTCTCTGAAACTGGAAGTCCTAGAGCTTTGATATTTTTATGTACTATCTTCTAGAGGACCTCTACCAAGTTTGTTCATATGATGCCCCAGGGGTTCAAACTTCAAAGTTTGAGCATGGGAATAAAGAAAGAAAACTTTAAAATTCTTCTGCACTGAAACAAGATGGAATTTATGTACATGTGTTCCTTATGATAGTTTGCCACTAACAATATTTTACATTTTTTCATTAAATGTCATGTCATGGAAAAAGGGGGCTTGGTGTATATTTCTACTGTGGACAAATATCTCTTTCATTACAGGACAAAATGTAATTAAAGTTCATCTTGTTAAGCCACAGACAATAGTTATTTGATTTTATTTCATGAAACAACATGTTATCAAAAAAGGGGACTAAATGTATAATTTCATCACGGACCAATTACAGTCAGTTGGCCCATCCATCTACGTTGACTATTTTCTTCTAAAGTCCTTGGCATACATGTCTTTTGTGTCTGAACAATGAGCGAGTGATGTTTTTTAATCTGTCATTCGACCACCATTTTGACCAGTAAATGAATGCCTTGCCTTTGAAAGTTAATTCAATCCCTTACTATACAATCCTGACTTTCAGTGACCTTGAAGAAGAAGGGTTGTGAAAGCATTTTGGGAAAAGAAAAATTATTTGGCCTTGAACTTTGATATTTGGTATTTATCTTCACTGTAGACCTTTACTGCTTAGTACTCAGGTGAGTGATATAGGACCATCATGGTCCTATTGTTACCAATTTGCCTGGTTATGTAGTCTTATAAGGATCTATACTATTTGCCTTCAAACTCTTCATTACTTGTAGGAATTCTAAGAGAACAGCATGCATCCTTATTAACTGCCTGTATGGATAGGCTGATCTGAATCTATATTTGGTCATTTGTAGTTTTGTAACTGGCCAAGTAAAGAAATGAAATAACTATCATGCTGTTAGAATGTTCTTTAAATCTCAATTTTTCATTAAAACAAGGAATGTATGTAAGAAAGTAACTTTCAAAAGATTTTGCAGTTCCAGTTCTTCTATCGCAAAAAACCTTGAATTTTGAAAAAAAGTCCTGGAAAAAGTCTGGAAAAAGTCTGGAATTTTGCAAGCAGAAAGTTGTGGGAACCCTGTAGATAATTATACTTGTTTATACCTTCTGATAAAGTAATTCAGGCCCACACATGCCTCTTGCATTTTTGCGTTTGTATAATGACAAGTCTGCCTGTTGTAAATGTTTTTGTATGAACAAATTCTTTGGAAAAAGCACAAATTCAACTTTTCTCAAAAATATCGGCCCAGGGCAGCCTGCCCAATCCTGGTTGACCTGAATTAAAAATTTTGCTTCACTGTATTTTTTTGCATGTCCATTGACCAATCCACTTCTTGATTCAGTTGGGTTTTTTAACCCTTACCACACCGTCCTTCCTTTTAACAGGCCTATGGAAAGAGCCTTTTGAAAAAAAATGTTGGAGAAGGAGAAAATGATGGTAACCAGCATTTTCTTCTTTCCAACGATGTTTCCTACCCTTCCCTAAACAAATTTGCAAATGCTTTAAATTTTAACCTGACCCAAAAATTATTATTTGGTAAAAAGTCATACAAATAGATTTTACAAAAGCATATTTATGTGATTGCTTACTTAGTAAAATACATCATAAGAGCTGCATTAACCCATTACCACACAATCCCTACTTTTGATGCCCCTGAGAAAGAAGCCTGTTGAAAACACTGTGGGAAAATGAGAAAATGCTGGTAATCAGCATATTCTTCTTTTCCCACAGTGTTTTCTACCCTTACCAGAACAAATTTCAAATTTTCAGTCACTTTTATTTTGTCGTCTGCAAATGCTTTCAATTTGGACCAGTCTAAAATTTTCTCATGTGGTAAACAGTTAAACCCTGATTTTCCTTATATAATCCAGTGTGTATGTTTATTGCAGGGAACCATTGGATGTCCAATTTAATTTCATATATGCTGTATCCAGGGCCAGTAGAGAGTAAAATGTCTATTAATTTACCATTGGTAGATTTGTATTCCATAAAGGAAATAAGAAGGCAACCGTGCCCAAGGCTGTTTACTTCCCATTTCAAAATGGAAAGGCTGCCTCAACAACATCTAGCAAGGAATGGTAAAATTATTCTTATACTAAGAAATCCAAAAGATGTTGCTGTTTCATATTATTACCACTTGAAGCATCGGTCTGTAAACAGTCAGCAGTCCTGGAAGCATTTTGTACAGTGCTTTTTGGAGGGAGTGAGTAAGTTATCTTTTTCCTTATGAAACAGTTTACTGAGATACATAGAACTTTTTACCCAAAGACAGAATTTCCGATTTATCAATACGAAGAGAAGGCTGATTCGAGACAACACTTTATGCAAATTTTGTCTGAATGCCCCCTTTCGCTTGTTGCATTGCCATGTAACTTGTCAGTGAAACCGAAAACATTGGAAAGTGAGAAACTGCTTAGCTAAAATTCTCC